>CM057342.1:240250745-241647093 GCA_030015575.1 Agapanthus africanus | reverse complement strand
CTATGGACCGAGATGTCCTTAAACTAACATTGGACCGAGATATCTTTAAACTAACAACAGACCGAGATGTCCCTAAACTAACAACGTCGCCTCTAACATGGCGATAGTGGAATGCAAGTCCATAAGTCACAACGGTGAGGACTGCAACTCAAATCCCACCGGCAAACAGATGGGTCACATGTGGCGAAACTATTCTCGAGAGTTTCATCGTGCAAAAAAAAACGGTACGTCTACAAGTAAAATGGGCACGGATGAAAACCCGAAAGGGCTCCGTGAGTAAAAACAGCAGAACTGCCGGCGAGTTCGTGAAAACCCGAAAGGGCGCGACTCGTAAAAAATTCATGCACACTTGCAAGGTCCTTTCGACCTTGTAAAGAAAAAATACCTGCGTGAGATCCTTATGACTCACAAGAGAGCAACACACTTAGGGATCCCCACGATTCTTAAGGAGAAATTACACTTACGAGATCCTCACGACTCGTAAGGAGAATCCCCTAATGAGACCCTCACGGCTCATAGGATTCGAAAGCCATAAGTTACAGGGGCCTGAACCTGTTCTTAAGCCATCGCGTCCCCCAGTTTGCCCTACAAGCGGTTCAATATTGACCCTTATATACAATCCACGGGCACAAATAAATGTTTCCCCCACCAAGTCCCACCAACGACGAAGAATGTCCTCATGTAGTGAACGACACTTGTAAGTCCTCTCGGCTTATAAGAAGAAAACACTCTTGTGAGATCCTTACGACTTATAAGAGAACACACACTTCGGAATCCTCACGACTCTTAAGGAGAAAACACACCTATGAAATACCATGACTCGTAGGGAGAAACACCTTTATGAGACCCTTACGACTCGTAAAGTCGAAAAGCCTTAGTCAACAGGATCCTAACCCTGTTTGCTAACCCACCTTTGTTCAAATCGACAAAGGCAAATGATGGTTCGCTACTGGCAATGTCCCAGTTGTAGCGATGCTGATGCCTAAGATTGGTATCAAATTCGGAGCTCTTTCACGGCAAATGATGATTTGCTCCTGGCCATATTCCAGTCGCAGCGATGCTGATGCTAAAATTGGTATCAGATCTCAAGTTCCATACACGCAGCAAAAAAATCAGCGAGCCAAAAATGCATATAAAATAGCCGAAATGATAGGGCAACTCGCAATAAAAATCAGTGAGTAAAATATATGCATATAAAAATAGCCGAAATGATTGGGCAACTCGCAATAAAAAGCAGTGAGTAAAGAAACATAAAAACAGCTGAAATGATTGGGCACCGCGAAAAAATAGCCGAAATGATTGGGCAATCGCGACTTTCGCGATATAAAAAGTTGAAATGATAGAGCATCGCGAAAAGAAAAAAAATGAAACTTTGCCCTGCAGGTGAGATCACATTGACCCTGTACACAATCCATGGGCACAAACGAAAAGAGAACCATATTGTCCCACCGGGCTTCGTCAAAGGGGAAGCCAAATCTCAATGGCTACACCTACAGACTAGAAATCAATAACGGCGTTCCTTCTCGTTCTAGCCAGAAGCAGATACGGCGTCAACAAACGGAGCCATGGCAAAGTCCCTTAGTTCCAAATCTTGACGGTTCACGGACAACCTAGAGACTACCTCGGAACCATGGCAAAGTCCCTAGTTCCAAGTCTCGACGGCGGCATCTATAGCCTAGAGATCAACCAACAACGTTCTTCCTCCCTCCAGCAGGATACAAGCGCGACATCAACAAGCGGAGCCATGGCAAAGTCCCCTAGTTCTAAATCCCAACGGTTTACAGGCAACCTAGAGACTACCTCGAAGCTACGACAAAGTCCCCTAGTTCTAAATCTTGATGGTTCACGGACAACCCAGAGACTACCTCGGAACCATGGCAAAGTCCCTAGTTCCAAGTCTTGACGGTGGCATCCACAGCCTAGAGATCAACCAATAGCGTTCTTCCTCCCTCCAGCAAGATACAGGCGCGACATCAACAAACGGAGCCATGACAAAGTCCCTAGTTCCAAATCTCGAAGGTTCACAGATAACCTAGAGACTACCTCGGAGCCACAACAAAGTCCCCTAGTTCCAAATCTCGACGGTTCACAGACAACCCAAAGACAACTTCGACATTCGTTGCAATATTGCAGACACGATGTCAACAAACGAAACCAAGGAAAATCCCTCGCTTCAGGGTCTTGACGGCAACTCAAATGAGACCTGAAAAGACTATCGGAGATCATTCTACACCAGCACGGAGTGGTCATGAATCATCGAGGCTCCCAAACTGAGCCTAACCTCAGATAAAAAGCGACATGGAATATCCCTAACGCTTTCTCTTTCGACGGTAATATAACCTGGAAGATTACTTAAAGACGTCTTGTCCAGCCCCCGAAGGGATCATAGAAACAACAGTCGCGGGGCTACTCGAACAGCATGACTGCGTATCGAGGAATACATCGGCCAACACGGCAGTACGATGGGTATAAAACCCTAGTACCACAGGCCTTAATGGACTTCTATTATCAGGAGTTAACTGTGACGTTAGGACATCCTTACGAGAACTTCTCGATTCGTCTCGACTCGTAAGGAAATTAGTGTCCTTACGAGAACTTCTCGATCCGTCTCGACTCATAGGGAAAGCTTTAGGCAATGGGGATAAGGATCTATTTCCTAAGCACTGGGGCCCTGCAAATCGGTTCAAGATGGACTATTGCATACTATTCACGGGCCACACTTTCCGAAATCGAATATCGACAAGGAGGGAAACAACCACTTACGAGTCCTCTCGACTTGGAAGCGGGAAAATTCTCCTGTGAGATCCTTACGACACTCAAGAGAAAACACATTTAAGAGTCCTCACGACTCCTAAGGAGAAAATACACTTACAGGATCATCTCGAATTGTAGGGAGAAAATTATTTATGAGACCCTCACGGCTCATAAAGCTAAAAAGTCTTAGGTGGTAGACCTGAACCTGTCTCCTAAACCATCGATGCCCTGCAAGGAGATCAAGATAGACTATTTACAAGACGTATTTACTAAAAGGGACACGCCAGTATGAAATAAAATGTCTTTTATTCATAAATCAAAATGAATACAAGATACTCCCATTTAGGAGTGAATACAAAAAAGGAGAATATACAAGAAAATCTTTAATCCGGCGGATGGTGCAATAAGTTCGTCAGTTCATCATTCTTCCGCTGGGCCTCGGCTTCAAGCTTTGTTATTGCCACAAGACGAGACTCCGCCTGAGACTGTTGAGTCTGATACGAAGTGAACCGACTCTCAAGCTCCTTTTTAACAACTTTATGAGCTTCAACCATCTTGCGGGTAAAGATAACGGTTTTATCAAGAGCTACCACCTTTGTGATAGCTTCTTGAAGCACCGGTCAAATTTCGTACGTACGGGTGGTCTTAGTAGTGAGTTGAGCCTGGAGTTCCCCTAAAGCATTTGAAGCTAGCTCCCTCTCCGAAAATTTCCGTTTGAGTCTCTTCTCGCAAGACTGTAGATTAGCGGCATACCGCTCAATCCACCCCCGCAGGCTCACCTTTGTAGTTAGGAGCTCGGAAGGAAGACGTATGCACTCAAGATTATGTTAGCAAGCCACCACTCGGCAACAATACTCAACCCAAACATGCATCAATGTTTCGTCATGATAAGTGGCAAGGAAGGGCAAAGAAGTATTGGCCTCGGCAGCAAATTCTTCGGCCGTAACAGAACTACCAGCACGAAGATCTTCAATGAGGGCCGACAAGGAGTGAATGCTTTGTCTTGCCATCCTCTCAGACGCACGTCGGGCATATGGGTCTGGTGGCATACAGATTCGGGACTCTAACAGAGCCAGAGCTGGCAAAGCTGTCGAAGTTTATGAATAGTCAGCGAGACTGGCAAATATGGAATAAACAAAACAATGCCAAGGGTAAAGCTTTACTTACCCGCAGTCATGCAAGGGGGGTTTGAAAGATCCCCAGGCCCATGAAGGATCTCCACTTCGTCATCAGCTTCCAGAACTGCAGATGGCATATTAGCATCATTGTAAAAAAGTGATAACGAAGCAAAAGGGGTAAAAAAACACTGACCTTGCCCGGAAGAAAGGACGATGCTTTGCGGGGATATCGCTTGTAGGGCAGCCATATCAAGTAGGCGCTGGAAGGACTTCCTGGGAGATAGGTCCACTATAGAAGCCGCCAATTCCCGCAGTTCTGAAGGAAAGAAGAGTTCAGATAACGAGGGGATCATTAAAATAAAATGTAAGTGATTACCTTCGACACTCCGCTTTCCTTGAACTGGAGGGATAGCAGCTTCGGTAGCCTCCTCTGCGCCCTCAGGCACATCACCGGGGATATTTGCTGGTGTAGAAGCTTCTAGTTGCAGAGCAACAACCGCCACTTCAGGCTCCAAAGAGGGAACAGTGGCCTTGGCGGCCCTTCCTACAATCTTCAAGATGCTACCAGAAAGATCCATTGGGTCTACGATCGGCAAGGTCTCCTCTGTGGAAAGTACAGACGCTGAAGAAGTGGAGGTCATCACCGGGAGCTCCAAGATAGAACTAACAGCTTCGACAATCTCTTCTACACCCGTCGGTGCATCACTTGAGACATCCATAGGGTCCGCGGCCAATGGGGTCACCTCCGCTCGAGGAATGGACACCGAAGGAACAAGAGTCACCACCGGAAGCTCCACAACAGGAACGACGACCGTAGTGATCCCTTCTGCACCTGCCGATGCGTTATGGGAGACATCTATAGAACCAACGGTCATGGCACGACCTAGGCTCAAATTATCTTTCTTTCCTGAAGTCCCTGCAAAGTTTTCGTAAAAATAAGAAGATATAAAAAGCGATACAAATTACTTGCCAAAAGAAAAATACGGAAAATTCGCATACCGATACGCCAGGATGCTTCTAGTATGCCTTTTTCGAGCCATCGTTCCTTCCTGAGGAAATGTGCTCGTCGGGCTTCAAATGCGGATTCATGCCCACTAGTCTTCAGTGCTAGCTCATCTTCAAAAGTAGCTGAAATGGGCTGCTTGAAGGCTCTTTCGTCTTCCCTTCGCAGAGGACCCATATGTACTCTCCCTAGCGATGGGGGATCTTCGTAAAAGATAACCGAAGGGTAGGGCTTTTTCGGGATGTGCACATTTTCGGTCTCATCCTGTGAGCGCCTTAAAGCTTCAGCTAATTGCGCGGCTTTCTCAAGTTACGAACCAGGATAAATAAGACCATCATCCGGCTCTTGCATGGAGATGGGTTCGTCTTGAATAATAGGCTCAGATTCCAGCAAGAGGTCAAGCAAGCCAGCGACTGTTTTCTTCCTCCTTTTCGAGCTGGAGCTAACACTGGAAGAGGATCGCTTCCTTCCCCTCGGCGTTTTGGCGCGACGTTGCCCAACCTCGCTTCCGGTATCCCCTTTTGGTGATACCACCGCTGATGACACCGCCACTAATGGCACTGCCGCTGGCGCTTCATCAGAGGCCTTTGCTTGAGCTTTAGTGCACACTGGCATCCCAGCAGTGCGAGGAGTCAATTCTATTTCTGCAGCTTTCGGGATAAGAACTACGCCGCTATCTTTCAATGGAGGGCGAACCACTGTCCGCGACCGCAATGGAATACCAGTGGCTTGGGCCGGAGCCAACAATCGACACTCAAAGAGTACCCGCCGCTCCTCGATGATGACGGGACCGACTCGATGACGATACCAACCCGTGAAAGACCCCACACACCTTGGAATATAGTCAGCCTTGGGGATCACGAAACGGGAGCCGGTGTTCAGCCGCATTAAGTGATGGGTGACGTCATGCGTGACTTCCAGAGATAAAGTAGGTTCAACCGAGAACGCCTCAAAAGGGACACCCTGTTTATAGCCCAACTGCTAGGCGAAGCGATACGGATTGTACCGCATAAAAAAGGCCTCGTTATTCTGCCGAAACACCAAGTAGCCTGGCCTAATCGAGTACAGGTGCATGATCTCCTTAGGCTTTAAAGACGACGCTCCACCTTT
The DNA here is from genome assembly GCA_030015575.1 of Agapanthus africanus. Classification (NCBI taxonomy): domain Eukaryota; kingdom Viridiplantae; phylum Streptophyta; class Magnoliopsida; order Asparagales; family Amaryllidaceae; genus Agapanthus; species Agapanthus africanus. Next base: position 241,641,108 of record CM057342.1, on the reverse strand, counting down.
CGACAAATCAAACAGCTACTGGATAGGCCCTGCGGGAGCAGAGAGGACTCGGTGGCTAAAAACCATCCCGCCCTCGTTGGAGTACGGATTAAGCAGCACACGGAGGGCTCCTAGCTAGGTCGGATCGGGAGCAGAAGCATCCACAACCCTCATAACCCGTGGGAAGGTGTAGGAATCATAGAAATCTTGCCTCTGATGCGCTGCGAACGCTCCCAATACATGCATCTCGATTCACGACGTAAAGTAGTGGAGAGAGGAATTCACGATGTCTGTACCTGGGGTTGAAGTGTTGGCCGCAACACTTAATCTATGATAAAGATGCGACAGTCCGGCGATGCCAACGGCCAACCGTACCCCTTCAGCTACGCGATGGGCGGGGTAGAAGACAAAAGCTCTCATGAAGCGTTGATGCGTCGGCATGGCGAACCAACTAAGCCAAAGACTGATGAAGCCAACGAAGAAGGTATCTTCATCCATGCCAGGGGCCGTAATTGCATCGAAAGGCACGGCCGAAGAGGCCGGAATGTAAAACTTCGGCAAGTCCTCTTCTTTGGCTGGCAGCTTATTCAGCCCAAACCCAAAAAGGTCATTAATGCCTGCAAATTTCCGGGCCTCTTCTGATAAAACATCTTCACGGAGAAAACATGCGATAAAAATTTTAAAGGTGACGCCCTGTACTTCTGACTCCGCGAACAGCTTCTCGAAAATACTCAGAGTCTTAATTAGACCAGGATACTTATGACGGACAGCATTTTCAATCGTTAAATCGTCAAGCGTAGCAGGCACGGTTGTGAACATATACTCATCGGGAGGCAGCAACTCTTCATAATGCTCTCCCCTGATCGGCAATCCGGAGATCTCACAGAACTCTTCCAGTGAAATCAAGACCTTACGATCCCCTAGCAAGAAGGTGTTGGTGGGAAGATTCCATTGGTTCAGGAAAGCTTTAACCCACCAGACGTGAAGAGTCGGGTAATGAAAAAGAGACGCGTACACCGCTTGATATAACCCAACCTTTTGCAACTGTGCACGGTGGGCGGAGAGAACATATCGAGCCCAAGGAAGATAGCCGATTGGATGACGAGGGGTAAGCCCTACCTTATAGACTTGTCCCCAGGGTTGGGCTTTACCTTGACAGATGCGGCGCCCCAAGATATCTATAGCCGGCAAGGGCTGGTTGGGTAACCCGGTTGTTGATGGCTCAAGCCGGCCCGTAAGAGTCCAATTAGCCACCTCCACTGCATAAGCAGTCCACAGACACTCCATCAGTGATATTGGGCGGAGAAACTCTGTTGGCATCTCACAAGTAAAGCTGCGGCGGCCCCGGATGATGTGCCCATACCAAACTCTCCATAGGAGCAAACTAGTACAGTCCCTGTCATGGGCCCTGATCATTACCATAGCCTCCTCATCCGACGGTGATTGCAGAAAAGCGGCGTCTGAGCGAGTAGAAGGAAAGTAGGGAAGAGAGGCCATTGTTCCTGATAAAGGGAAAAGAAAAGCAGTTAATGAAACCTATATATGTGTGTGTGTGTGTGTGTGTGTGTGTAACAATAGAGGGAAACGACAGAAAGTTCGTTCCATGGGACCACTGATTGCAAAACTAATAGACCCCACAAAATCAATATGGCGGCTCATCAATGATGAGACAGGACAATCATTGTGAGAATCAAAAAAGATTCTTATTAAACGGACACGGGAGTTTAAACAATTCTTGATATCCTCATAGTGAAAACAAGTTCTGTTAACAAATTTGAATTTGTGCAAGTAAGGAAAAACCCTATGAAAATATACTCAAGAACACCAGGGAATGAAATTCCCGAGGGGCCCTCTTGATCTTCAGAGCAAAGCTCTTCGGTAAGGAGTTAAATTCCTTTTCTGCGATGGAATTAAATTCCAGAAACTCCTACGATGGGTAAACGAAAAATAAAAATGCCATGAATCCTTAAAAGGCAAAGGAGGAATGCCCAAGAGATTAAGGTTTACTACTCAAAGATCATGTCTTTGAATCTCTAAGAGATAGGTTTCAGAAGAGAGAAAAGCTCTTATGGTGGATTTAAAATCCAGATTTTTTTTTAAGAAAAGGGTTTCTCTGATGTTCAAGATCTTTACCTAAAAGGGTTTCTTACCTGACAGAGTTTAACTCTGGAATTGCAATGGGCAGAGAACTAAGTTCTGAAGAAGAGAATTAAATTCTCAAAGAAGACAAGGAAGGAAGAAGTTGAAAGAACAATGGCTTCCCAATGACCAAACCCTTGCATTTATAAGACGTGAAAAGGGCGGTTCACCTCCCCTTTCCCCTAGGTAATCCAATGGCTGTAAAGGAGACAGCATTGCACTCACGTGCAAACCACGTGAGAACAACGCTGTGGGGGCATTTGTTCCGTTATAAAAAAAATAAATAAATAATGAACAAAAAGCGGTGGAAAAAATTTCCCAAATGGAGCATTACGTGCCCGCACGTGATGCGTCTTGGGGCAAAGATTATAGGCATTGTGCTCAACAAATAAGGCTGAAATTGAGTCTCACGTGCAGGTACGTGAGCATCTATATACAAAGTATATAGGCATCTTCCTAAAAAAAATAACAAGCTGGAAAAGCTCACGTGCCAACATGTGATACTTTTCTCTGGGACTGCTGCATATAAGCAAACCGGTCTAAAGCCATGGGTCACGTGCTACACGTGAAGGTTCCTAATGCCTTTTGAGTCGATAGAATTAAATTTTAAATAAGAGGGATCAAAACCCTATTTGGAAAATATTTCCTTGAATCTTTCTAAACAAGAAAGATTACGCTCTGTAAAGCAGAGCACCGTTGGATTAAAGATCACTAAAATTCACCAAGCTATAGAATAAGCTCTGTATGGGAAAATACTTTCCCAATCTTTCTAAATAAGAAAGATTACGCTCTGTAAAGCAGAGCACCGTTGGATTGAAGATCCAATGGTGATTAAAAATCACCAAACTATAGAATAAGCTCTGTATGGGAAAATATTTCCCCAATCTTTCTAAACAAGAAAGATTATGCTCTGCAAAACAGAGCACCATTGGATTGAAGATCCAATGGTGATTAAAAATCACCAAGCTACAGAATAAGCTCTGTATGGGAAAATATTTCCCCAATCTTTCTAAACAAGAAGGGTTATGCTCTGTAAAACAGAGCACTGTTGGATTAAAGATCCAATGGTGATTAAAAATCACCAAGCTACAGAATAAGCTCTGTATAGGAAAATATTTTCCCAATCTTGTTAAAAAAACAAGAAAAATGTCTTCTGTAAAACAGAAGTCTCCGGATAAAAAATCCAACGGCGGATAAAATTCCTAAATCAATTAAAAAAATCTCTCAATGAGAGATTATCTTAACTAAATCAACAAACTTGCCTCCACTATATAAAGGCCCAAAAACTTCAAGTCTTGTACAGAAGAGACCCCCATAAGATTTGAGAAAACAAAGAAGAAGAGGAGTTCTCTTGGAAGAAAAAGAAACTCTAGGTGAGGAAAAAGACCTAGAGATCATTTTATCTCCTCTTATAAGAGTTTAACTCTTCCAATAAAAAAGAACTTAGTTCTTCCTCTGGTTGAGGTCTGCAAAAGCAGATCTCCCCACAAGTTGAGAATTTAATTCTCATCAGAGAGATTCTGTTATGCAGTCCCAAACTTAGAGGAAAAAACTAGGTTTGAAGAATTTAATTCTTCCAAAGACATAGGAATTTAATTCCTCTGATAAAACTATGGTTTAACCCTGCATAAGAATTTAATTCTTATAAAACAAACGAATTGAAATTCTCAAGACTTAGATCAAAAGCGCCATGCATATTAGCGTTCAACGCTATAACGACAGATCACGTGTTCCCACGTGAGCACCTCTAAGGACCAAAAAGGAATGACTGAGATCGAGTCTCGTGACCCCTAATAGTGCTCAGCACTTGTAAAAACGGAAGGGGAATAAATTAAGACAGTTCTCATTTTTGGGGCGCCTCACGTGATCCCACATGACCCCCAATAATGCTTAGCACCTAGAACAAAATAGGAAGATAAATCCAAAGGAGGCAGTGCCCAACTCTGGAGCACCTCACATGCCCACACGTGATGGCCACAAAGACTAAGTGTTTAACACTTATATACAGATGGGGATTTAGACCCAAGTGCACAACGCCTAATCTTTAGGTGCCTCGCATGCCGCACGTGAGCGCTCCAAATTTCAGTGTCTAACACTACTTATGAGCCTCATATGGGAGCACATAAGCGCCAAGCAGATACCATTGTTTAACACTGTGAGAGGCCAACTTTAGCCAAAATTAGCCAAGTCTCCTGAGGCCAAAACCTTTTGACCATCAATCAACCGAGCCCTCCTATACTCAGATCTCTCCGAATCGATCTTAGTTCCATAAATAGCCAATGATCTCCTGATAGATGGTATCTAAAATGGTCTTCATTCTACCATGATCTTTCCCTTCAATCTGGAGTTCGGCTCAAGGGTACATCTCTCCACACCTCTGATGCATGTCGTTGTAATTCTTCAACGATGTCAGAGAGGTGGAGGGTCCCGACAACTAACAGCTCTTGGATACACTCTCAAACCTATGAGCATACCCCAATGGACCGTAATGTCCTTAAACTATCAATGGACCGTAATGTACTTAAACTAACAACGGACCGCAATGTTCTTAAACTAGCTATGGACCGTAACGTTCTTAAACTACTATGGACCGTAATATCCTTAAACTAGCTGTGGACCGTGATGTCCTTAAACTAGCTGTGAACCGCAACGTCCTAAAACTAAAACGATAGTGCCCAAATGCTCTTTCGTTGGATCAAATATGATCCCGAACCCCCGTTAAGTAGATCTTAGTCCAATATCGGATTAACGTATCCTTAACAAATATTTAAGTCGATCTTAATCTCAAACAAGGTTAACGATCCTTAAATCAAACCAAATCCAAATCTAAGAAAATATGGATTTGGACTAATCCACGCCCTACGGGCGACAACACAAATTAGTCTCCGTATACAATCTACGGGCAACCAAAAATAAAACAAACACACACGACACGAAGTGACCTTCTGGAGCAGTAGAAAGTGGTTATCGCTACGCGGTAACGTAGTTAACTGCAGGGGCTTGCGCCTGCAGGGAAGAGCGTCCCCACAATCAAAAACCCCTCACAACGAGGGGGAATCTGACGAAGTCTGCTACAACAGCCGCATCCGTCCAGATCTCCGTACACGGTGCTATAAATCAACTTGGCATCTTCGGAGAGATGGACGGATAAAACCAAATAGCATCTTCCCCTAAATGCAGGCAAGACATTTGTCTTTCTTGGATTTTGGCGGTAAACACCTTGGTCTACAGTCTCGGCTTCTACGACCGCTAAAGTGAAAGCCTGTCGCCGGGGTACATTCCTCCTAGCTGGAGGCACATTCCTTTGTCCTTGGGGCATGGTTCTCTACCCCCGAGGCATGTTCCTCAGTGCCTGATGGAATTGACGATTAGGCTGTGCAGGAGGTTCACGTGGAGGTGGAGCTGGGAGAGCAAGACTAGGTGCATGAGTCTGGATAGCTGGCTATTGCGGATAAGTGTTGTGAGTTGGAACTGGGTTGTGTTTATAAGGACATGTTCCAATTCCATGAGTGCATGTGCCACAAACTAAGCACAAGCTTTTTGCGTGCTTACAGTCCTTCCACAGGTGTCCATCTCTCTTGCAGTAGAAGAAAAAATCTAGACTTGGCTGGTTATTTGTTACTTCCGGTCTCCTGGGTTCAAAAGTTGGTATTGAAGAGGCTCCTCCTGCCATTTGGGTGGCAGAGCGCTTCACACCGGCAGATTGAGGTCTGCCCTTCTTCTTCACTACTGACTCATATCGACGGGCAGCTTTCAGAGCCAGTTCGTAGGTTGGGAAATCCCTTGTAGCTAAGGCAGCTTGGATCTCCGGATCTAACCCTTGCTGAAATCTTCTGGACCTGATCTCAACAGTCGGTATCAAGTGTGCTACGAATCTACTGAGCATGGTAAACTCAACATCATACTCATCCACAGATTTGGTCCACATCGAACCCTGTTGTAGGTGGATGAATTTCTACTCCATTTCAAATTGGGCAGTCTCTGGAAAGTAATTTGCGTCGAACATGTCACGAAAAGTTTTTCATTCGATCGGCTAGGCAAGATGGCTTTCTTCCACTTTTTACCAAACTCGGGCGTTGTCAGTGAGTTGCAACTTCGCAACTCGTATCCAAGCAATCTCTGGCACTTGTGTGCTTCCAGATCATCCTCAATGCTCTGAGCCCGTTCTTCCGCTTCCAGAGGGCTCTCTTTTCCCGAAAATTGTTTGAGGTGCAATGCCCGAAATTGCTCTCCTCCGAGTGCTTCCGCATCTGGGCGATTCGGTAAGATAGCAGTCTGCTGCTGCTGTCCTTTCAGGAGGCTTCAGATTGCCTCAAGCAATACCATCTGCTCATTGATCGGAGCAGCAACGGTAGGCATAAGTGGAAAAGGTGGTGGTGTATTGTTGAAGTTGGTGCTGGTATTGTTTGGAGAATCTATAACCTTGAAATAAAAATAGGGTTAGGATAGATTCAAAATATATGAAATTGTAATATTCAAGAAATATGAAATGTAAAGAATGTTTTTAGTTGCTGATTTTTGTATTATATTACTTAGGACTTCATGCAGAATTGACCTGCATGTCCATATAGAACTGACCTGTATAGACCACCAACAAAACCTGTCACGCCCCGCTTCCCAGTGTACGGGTAAGAAGACGCGACGAGGCCCGCTACGTATTTACTTAGAAGTAAACACGCCTAGCGTAATTAAGAAATTTACTGTAAACATACACAAGAAGACATGAAGTGTAAATGAATAGCAACTTTTATTTATTAAACATTTCTTCACAAGTACAATTGAAAATATAAATACATGAATGAAAAGCAATGCCTAAACAATGGCATGAACATGAAAGTAAAGTGAGTACAAGTAAAGCCTAAAGGTCGTGCTGCTCAGTGGTCTGCTCTGTTCTCCGCCGAAAGACGCGACCGGGACGTTAGGACGTCTGGCCTGAATTTTGGGGGCAAATACCATTTGAATTTATCCGTCCACCTCTCCGAAGATGCCAAGTTGATTTATGGCACCATATATCGGAGGTTTGGACGGATGCGGCCATTGTAGCAGACTTCGTCAGATCCCCCCTCGTTTGTTAGGGGTTTTTGATTGTGGGGACGCTCTTCTCTGCAGGCGCAAACCCCTGCAGTTAATTATGTTACCACATCGCGATAACCACTTTCTCCTGCTCCGGAAGTTCACTTTGTGTCGTGTGTGTTTGTTTTATTTTTGGTTGCTCATGGATTGTATACGGAGACTAATTTATGTTGTCGTCCATAGGGCGTGGATTAGTCCAAATACGTATTTCTAAGATTTGGGGTTTTTATTTAGAGATCGTTAATCTGATTTGAGATTAATATCAACTTAAATGTACATGAGCAGTTGGGGCTTAGTTGGATTTTTGTTAAAGATACGTTAGTCCAATTTAAGACTAAGATTTACTTAAAAAGGTTTTAGGATAATATTTGCTTCAGATCCAACAAAAGAGCGTTTGGGCTCTGTTGTTTTAGTTTAAGGACATTTTGGTCCACTATCGCCAATTTGGAGGCGAAGTTCTAGTTTGAGAACATCTCGGTCTGTTGATCACCATTTTGAAGGTGAGATTTTAGATTAAGGATGTCTCGGTCCGTTAGTTTGAGGACATCTCGGTCTGTTGACGTGAGGTTTTAGTTTAAGGACGTCTCGGTCCGTTGATCACCATTTTGGAGGTGAGATTTAGTTTAAGGATGTCTCGGTCCATTAATCACCATTTGGTGGTGAGATTTTAGTTTAAGGACGTCTCGGTCCATTGATCACCATTTTGGAGGTGAGATTTTAGTTTAAGCACGTCTCGGTCCGTTAATCACTATTTTAGAGGTGATATTTTAGTTTAAGGACGTCTCGGTCCGTTGATTACCATTTTGGAGATAAGATTTTAGTTTAAGGACGTCTCGGTCCATTGTCCATCTTACGTGCACATGTATTTGTTACGTGATGGAATGAGCAAATATGATATAGGATGCATCCAGTCTGGGATGTGATTTGATTTGTGATGTGCACGCCATTTTGGGAAGTGCACCAAAAAGTAGTTGGTTGTCGGGACCCGCCACCTCTCTGAAGACGTTGAGGAATTACGACATGTATCAGAGGTGTAGAGAGATGTACCATTGAACCAATCTAGTAATTGAGGGAAAAGGGATTAATGATAAACCCAGGAATTATTAGTCATATTTTGAGACTAAGATTTCCTCAGGGGGATGTGGGACGAATATCGTTTTGGGATATCATCAGTTGGAAGATTGATGGTCGTATTTGGGACTAAGATTAGTTTGGGAAGTCATGGGCACATGGGCTCGGATGGTATAAATCAGGGAAGTTCTATCCTCAAGGGACCTAACCAACTTAGGCTTGGTCCATTTAGTTCTTTTTCGAAAAGTGCCAAGCACTTGTCTAGGCTCAGTCCCCTTTTTTGTGCAAAAAGGGCGGAGCACTTATGTAAGTTCTGACGCTCACATATAATCATGTAGGGTTTTAAGTCATAGGAATTGCCCAATAAGTCTTAAACACTTTACCCTTTTTGTCTTTATATGGAGTGCTAAGCTCTCTTTATGGTGCCCATGTGCAACGCACGCGAGGAGCCAGGCGCCAGGCACTGCCTAGTGGGTGCCAAGTGCTTTCATTCTGTGGCGCCCACGTGAAAGTCACATAGGGTGCTAGGCGCCAAGGCGCTGCCCACTGAGTGCTAAGTGCTCCTGAGTTCTGAGGCGTCCACGTGAGGGGCATGTGAGATGCTAGGCGATGCCTATTGAGTGCTAAGCACTCCTTATTTAGTGGCGCCCATGTAAGGGGCACATATGCACTAGGCGCTGAGCGCCACCCACTAAATGCTAAGCTCTCCTTAGTTCTGAGGCATCCACGTGAGGGGCACGTGAGACGCTAGGCGCTGAGCGCCGCTTATTGAGTGCTAAGCACTCCTGAGTTCTGAGGCGTCCACGTGAGGGGCACGTGAGACGCTAGGCGTTGAGCGCCGTTCACTGAGTGCTAAGCACTCCTGAACTCTCTCTCTTTTTTAAATGATCCACAGGATCTTTATATACTTTTATTTACCTAAAATTTCCAAGAAGAGCATTCTTCTTCCTCGAGAATTTAATTCTCTGTTCTTTCGAAACTTTCTCTTTTTTTAAGCTTAAGAGGGGTTCCTCCTCTATATTTGGAAAGAGGGATCACTGGTTGTTGGGACCCACCATCTCTCCGACGACACTAAGAGATTATAGCGCTATATATTGAAGGTGTGGAGGGATGTACTCTTTGAACCATGTTCCACCCATTAGGGGGAAGAATAGGTTGGAGCTTAAACTCTTAACTGCTGAAAAAGGGCTTCTTTTCGTTCGCGTACGTGCGTCGCACGTGTTGGGCGCACGTGCGTCGCACATGGCGGGCGCACGTGCGCCTCACATGTTATGCACGGCGTGGGCGCATGAGCGTCGCACGTGTTGCGCACTTGGTGGGCGCACGTGCGTTGCATATGGTGTGCACGTGGTGGACGCACGTGGCGCTTGCACATCATCGAGGGCAGCTAAGGCCCTAACTTGGAGAACTAAACTCCTATAGAGAACTAAGATCTTATGAGGTTTGAATCCTCGCACGTGGTGCACACGTAGCTGGCGCATGTGCGTTGCACATGGTGCGCATGTGGAGAGCACACGCGCATTGCACGCAGTGCACATGGCGCTTGCGCATATGCGCATTATGGTGGAGGCAGTTAAGGCCCTAACTTGGAGAACTAAGCTTCTTTGAGGATTGAATCTTCGCACAGCGGGTGCACGTGGTGCGCACGTGACAGGCGCACGTGCGTTGCACGTGGCGTATATACGCATTATGTGGGGGCAGCTAAGGCCCTAACTTGGAGAACTAAACTCTTATGGAGAACTAAGCTCCTTTGAGAATTGAATCATATTTTTTCTAAGAAATATCCACTCTTATTTATATGGGAGTGATAGAGAAAGGATTCTCTTTTTCCCGATGTGGTACTAGAAAGGTATCCCCCATGTAGTAGAGCATTATTTAGATTATACGTGCATAACACATTTGCTCGTAACTTTTGATTCCAAATGAATTATGAGGCCCATAATATATCAAATCGAAGGATTTTTCGAGATGCTTTCGGTTCCATAAGAATTTAGCTGATTCTCATTCGGGAGTTTGTCAAAATACAGCTCGGAAAATACTGGTTTGCATTTTCTTAAGCGTATCGCTGCCATTTAATACCTTGGGCTCTTTTGCATAGAAATTTTTGGTGGGAACAAATGCCCCCCACTACTTTGCCCACATAGGTATGTACGTGGGTTAAGTAATGCAGAGTAATACATACCGTATGACCGGTTTCGGGCTGGTATATAACTTTTAGAATCTCGATTTGAGAAGATAGCGAATGGACACTAGCGTCGTCATCTATCATTGACTCAAATCTTAACTCTTAAGGGATATAGTTCCAAACCCTGAGGCCCATGAGCTGCACCCTTCTGTTTCTTTATGTCTTGATCTGGCCTGAAGTAGTTTATGCACTCATTTCGGAGTTTGTAGTTTATTCACTTATTCTGGAGTCTCTAGTTTATGGACTCATTTCGGAGTTTGTAGTTTATTCACTCATTTCGGAGTCTCTATTTTATGAACTCATTTCGGAGTTTATTTAGTTTACCTTCCTTAGATTTATAGGCAAACTTGTCCCAACTGTAGGGTGTTTTTCGTCACCCCATTGAGATGGGAATACGTGCATGCTTGTCAGGCGCATTACAGATTCCCCCTGCCTAGGGTAGGCTGGGGTTTATTGATTGTGGGGATTCGAATTTCCGACAGCCGCGAAATAAGCTGTCGTTAATTACCCCTCGCTTTTGGAGTGAGGGAACCTCCGATTGAAGGGTTAAACTGGCCATGCGAACTCAATGCGCAGTGTACGTGTGTTGTGTTTTGAAAGGGGATTTTGGATATATCGGGAGCCACGCAGAGTTTTTACAGGGGTCCCGCTATCCGGATAGCGGGCTGGGGGTTAAGAGGGCTAGCAGCCCCCTTGCGGGGTGCGGGGCAGCGCCCCGGCCCAAATTTTTTTTAAGAGGGACAGTATTGTGGAGAGTGTGTGTATCTATACATATATATGCATGTATACATATAAAAAAAGGGAAAAGAGTCCAAAGGACGCTTGGGGCCAGCGCCTTGAGCGCTGTGCGCTTAGGTGTTGTGCGCTTAGGCGCTAGTGCGCCATGTATCCGACGCATGGGCGCTGGGCGCGTAAGCGCAAGCGCGCCACGTGTCGGCACGTGGGCGCTGGGCGCTTGAGCGCCAAGCGCTCGAGCGCTAGCGCGCCACGTGTCGGCACGTGGGCGCTTGAGCGCCAAGCGCTCGAGCGCTAGCACACCACGTGTCGGCACATGGGCGCTGGGCGCTCTCGAGCGCTAGTGCGCCATATGTCGGCACGTGGGCGCTTGGCGCTCGAGCGCTAGCGCGCCACGTGTCGGCACGTGGGCGCTGGGCGCTTGAGCGCAAGGCACTCGGGCGCTTGGGCGCCGGCGAGGAAAATGAGCTTTTGGCACCAGAAACTCCCGAAAGAGAAATTAGAGTGGAGTTAAACTCCTAAGATGTTTTGAAGCTGATGAAAGGCTTCTCCTCTTGAGCCCTAGTTCTTTCCCAAAGTGGGGTTTCTGGAGATGGGTCTCCTTCTTCTTCCTTTGTTGGCCGGATCTTAAAAATCAAGAAGTGTGAGATTTTAAAAAACTCTTCTTTATGTGATCTGATGGCAGATCTGAGTTCCCCTTTATGGGTTTTGTGGTCAAAAACTATTTTGTTTTATAAAAGGAAAAGTAAAATTCTTGGTTTAATTCAAATGAAGAAAAGAAGGTTTTAGAACCTTGAGGAAGAAGAAGATCACAGATCAGGATTTTTTTGAGAGAGAAAAAGTTGTTGGTATATTTTCATTATCCTTGCCTTTATATTCTATACACTTAACACATAGCCCCTTGTGCTTCACAAAATGGCATTTTGCCATCCCATGGCTCATGTGCCTTTTCTTTTTGCGCATAAGCCACGGGCTTTACAAAAATTTAGTTTTATGCCTATTTTTCTTACATTTATCCATAAAATAAAATAAAATAAATACAACAATATTATTTATTACAAAATTTTTATCTCGGCATGGGGGGAGGCCGGCCGCTTCATGTTCGGGCTTGACCCGGGCACGGGCCCACTTGGCTTGGGGTTGACTTTGATTTTGACTTGGTCAACCGGGGTGTAAATTTTTGCCCCAACAAATTGCCCCACATCAATAAATGCACACCACATATATGGGTCGTGTGCATGAAATTGATGGATCTTCTTTCACGTGGAGGCGACTTGATTCGGTTCCCACCTTTTGGGAAGCTGGCACTGCCCTTTTTACGACATGGACGGTCGATGCTGCCCTTTTTATGAGTTGGATGGTCGGTTCTGCCATTTTAGCGGCGTGGACGGTCGATGCTACTCTTTTTACGACTTGGACGGTCGGTTCTGCCTTTTTTGCGACTTGGACGGTCGATGCTGCCCTTTTTGCAACTTGGACGGTCGGTGCTGCCATTTTAGCGACGTAGATGGTCGGTGCTGCCATTTTAGTGACGTGGACGGTTGATGCTGCCCTTTTTGCGACTTGGACGGTCGGTTCTGCCCTTTTTGCGACTTGGACGCTCGGTGCTGCCCTTTTAGCGACGTGGACGGTCGATGCTACCCTTTTTGCGACTTGGACGGTCGATACTGCCATTTTAGCGACGTGGACGGTCGGTGCTGCCCTTTTTGCGACTTGGACGGTCGGTGCTGCCATTTTAGCGACGTGGACGGTTGGTGCTGCCATTTTAACGACGTGGACGGTCGATGCTGCCCTTTTTGTGACTTGGACGGTCAGTTCTGCCCTTTTTGCGACTTGGAGGGTCGGTTCTGCCCTTTTTGCGACTTGGACGGTCGTTGCTGCCCTTTTAGCGACGTGGACGGTCGGTGCTGCCCTTTTAGCGACGTGGACGATCGGTGCTGCCCTTTTAGTGACGTGGACGGTCGATGCTGCCCTTTTTGCGACTTGGACGGTCGATACTGCCATTTTAGCGACGTGGACGGTCGGTGCTGCCCTTTTTGCGACTTGGACAGTCGGTGCTGCCATTTTAGCGACGTGGACGGTCGGTGCTGCCATTTTAACGACGGGGATGGTCGATGCTGCCCTTTTTGTGACTTGGACGGTCGGTTCTGCCCTTTTTGCGACTTGGACGGTCGATTCTGCCCTTTTTGCGACTTGGACGGTCATTGCTGCCCTTTTAGCGACGTGAACGGTCGATGTTGCCTTTTTAGCGACGTGGACGGTCGGTGCTGCCCTTTTAGCGACGTGGATGGTCGCTTCTGGATTTGACTTGCCCCGCTTCTTACGGCGTCAGGGATGAAGTTGACTTGTTTCCGAGGTGGAATTTGATTCTGCCAGGGAGGTCATTGGTTGTTTTGCTAACTTGATGTGATTTGGGGTTGACATCAGCATCGCTACGCTGGAATATGGTACCAGGAGCAAATCATCATTTGTCATGACAGGATTTGGGGATTTTGGTTTTGGTTTGGCATCGGCATCGCTACACTGGAATATGATACCAGGAGTGAATCATCATTTGCCGTGAGGAAATTTCCCCCGTTCCCAGTTTAACGACTTAGGGGTCATCTGTTCCCAGTTTAACGACTTAGAGGTCATATGTTCCCAGTTTAAAGACTTAGGGGTCTATTGGATTGGAGTTTGGAATTTAGGGGTTAGGGTAGGCATCAGCGTTGCTAACACTGAAGCACATGTTCCAGGAGCAATTCATCATTTGCCTTTTCCTGTTGGGAAGTGGTGGCTTAGGAGACAGGTTTAGGTCCCTATCACCTAAGGCTTTTCAATTTTATGAGCCGTAAGGGTCCCATAAAAGCATTTTCTCCCTACGAGTCGAAAGGATCTCGTAGGTGCACTTTCTCCTTAGGAGTCGTGGGGACTCCCAAGTGTGTTTTTCCTTTGTGAATCGTAAGGATCCCACGAATGTGTTTTCTTACGAGTCGTGAGGATCCCGTAAATTGGTTCTCCTCATGTATCGTGAGGACACATGAGTGGGTCTTCCAAAATAGAGCATAAGTCTAAGGGCGGAGACCGACCGCTGGACTGGTGATTGCGGTGGAGTATGGGTATGATGAGAATTATTTGAGCCCGTGGATTGTATACGGTAGTCAATTTAGGGACTAATTGTAGGGCTGGGAGAATTTTGAGAAATTGGATTTTGTTGCCGTCTGCATCGCTACACTGGAATATGGTACCAGGAGCGACTCATCATTCGCCGTTTGGGGACTTGGAATTTGGATCTTGTTCGGCATCAACATTGCTGCACTGGAACAATGCCAGGGGCAACTCATCATTTGCCTCGGAAGGACTTGGGATTTGGGTTTTTGGTTGGCATCAGCACCGCTAACGCTGAAGCGCAACGCCAGGAGCGACTCATCATTTGCCATTTCCCGTTGGGGAGCGGTGGCTTAGGAGACAGGTTTAGGTCCCTGTCACCTAAGACTTTTCAATTTTATGAGCCGTAAGAGTCTCATAAAAGCATTTTCTCCCTACGAGTCGAGAGGATCTCGCAGGTGTATGTTCTCTTTAGGAATCGTGAGGATTCCTAAGTGTGTTGCTCCTTTTTGAGTCGTAAGGATCTCACGCAGGGATTTTCTCCTCACAAGGTCGAGAGGACTTTGCGAGTGTATTTCATCTCTTTTCACGAGTTTGTGCCCTTTCGGGTTTTCACAAACTCGCCGGTAGTCCTGCTGTTTTTACTCACGGAGCCCTTTCGGGTTTTCATCCGTGCCCGTTTTGCTCGTGGACATACATTTTTTTGCCGCTGGTGGGACTTTAAAAGTAGTCTCACCGGTAGGATTTGGGAGAAATAAGGGTCGTTTACGCCCGTGGATTGTGTACGGTTTTGCAGGATGTATGATCCAGACCGTTGGGCTGGTGTGCTCAATTCGCCTGCGACTTGGAGTATTCACACGTAGTATTTCTTGAGATATCGGCCATTGATGGGTGGCATGGGCCTTTCTCCCTCGGCACTTATTAGTTGGTAGGATCCTCCGTCGAACCCTTTCTCGATGACGTATGGTCCTTTCCAGTTTGGCTTAAATTTTCCCTTGGCATGTCGATTGGGGATGATCGGTTTTTTGAGCACCAACACCAACTCACCTTTCTTGAAAGCGCGGAGACGGGTTATCTTGTCATAGGCCCGTGACATTTGAGCTCGGTATAGCTCCAGATTTTGCTGCACCGCGAGCCTCTTTTCTTCGAGGGCGTCGAGCTCTTCAACCCGAAGGAGCACGTTTTCCTCCTCCGTCAATTCGTGCTGAACGGCCATTCTTAAGCTTGGAACTTCGACTTCGAGGGGGAGGACCGCCTCCACTCCGAAGAGCAATGAGTATGGAGTGGACTGAGTTGGAGTACAGTGCGTGGTACGATATGCCCACAACGCCTCGTGAAGCTTGAGATTTCAGTCTCTCTTGTTGGCTGAAGCATTTTTCCTCAGGAGCTTGCATAGAGTCTTATTGAAGGCTTCGGCTAGCCCATTGGCTCTTGGATTATAGATGGAGGAATATCTCCAGTCTATCTTATGTTGAATAGCGAACCTTGAGACTTTGAAGCTCTTGAAAGAAAGCCCGTTGTCAGAAATGATTCTTCTTAGTGTACCGAAGCGGTATAGAATATTATGCTGGAAGAATGTCAGAATATCTTTTGTCTTGACTTCTTTTAGCGGGACAGCTTTAGCCCATCTGGAGAAGTAGTCTGTTGTGGCCAGTATGAACCGGTGGCCTTTGGATGACGGAGGATCAATTGGACTAACTATGTCGGTTCCCCAGACTTCAAAGGGCCACGACGCCACCGTAGGATGCAACGGATTGGGGTGTTTGTGAATGAAATCACCATGAATTTGAAAGATATAACATTTCTTTGCATGCTCTCCGCAATCCCGTATCATGGTGGGCCAGTAATACCCAAGCCGTTTGATCCGAAGCCGCATTTTGGGGCCGGACTGGTGAGCCCCGCAGACGCCTGAGTGAACTTCTTTCATAACTTTTTGGGCTTCGGCCGATGACAGGCATCTGAGCCAGAGTTGGTCATATGACCTGCGGTATAGCATGTCATTCACAAACACGTATCAGGGAGCCCTATTCTTCAACTGAATCCTTGCAGATTTTCCTTCGGGTAGCTTGTCGTATCAGAGGTACTCTATGAAGGGTCATTTCCAATCGGGCTCGTCTTGGATGATCGAAACTTCTTCGGCCGAACTGCCCTTCTGTTCCGCGCTTTCCTCTTCTCGTAGAGAGACTTGGGGTAGAATTTGCTGGCTCCTGACTGTGATCAGAATTTCGTCCATGTCAGGATCAGCCAGCTCCTTGGCTAAGCGAGCGAGTACGTCAGCCTTTCCGTTCAACGCTCTAGGGACTCTTGTTAGTTCAATGTGAGTGAACCGTTTCATGAGTTCCACCACCCGGCTTCTGTACCGAGCTAACTCGGGTTTGTATATCTTATAGTCGTCGCTTACTTGGTTAACGACAAGCTGGGAGTCACCGTAAACCCGTAGCTGAAGGATTTCCATTTCTATGGCGAGCTCCAAACCAGCTATCAGAGCTTCATACTCGGCCTCATCGTTTGTGCGAGGCTCGGTGAGAGCAAAAGAACGCGGTAGGGTTCCCATTGATGGCGTGATGAACACCAATCCTATCCCCGCTTTTATCTCCAGGACACTTGATTTACTGGAGGTCCTTATCGATGAGGCACTATCGAAGTAGAGCTCCCAACATGGCTCGTCATTCTCTAGGTGCAGCACTTGTTTGTCGGGTAACTCGCAATTGAGTGGTGACCCTTCTGGTATCGGATGAGCAGTGAGAAAGTCTGCAAGAGCTTGCCCTTTTACTGCTTTCTGAGGAGTATAAACTATGTCAAACTCAAGTAGCATGACAGCCCATCTTGCCATTCTGCCGGCTAGGCTTGCTTTGGTCATCAAGTGTTTGAGCGGGTTGACCTTGGAGATCAGCATAACCCGGTGAGCGAGCAGATAGTGCCTCATCTTCTTCACAGCAAATATCAGAGCCAGGCATTGCTTTTCGATTGAGGAATGGTTGTGTTCCGCCCCGACTAGAGTTCGACTGAGGTAGTAGAGGGCATTTTCTTTTCCCTCCTCGTTATTCTGGGCAAGGAGTGCACCGAGTGACTCATCTAGTGCGGCAGTATAGAGAATCAGTGGTTTATTTAGAATGGGAGCGGCTAGCACTGGAGGGTGCAACAAGTACTGTTTGATGCTTTCGAACGTTGCTTAACATTCGGCATCCCAGATAAAAGGAGCTCCTTTCTTCATGAGCTTTGAGAAGGGCCTAAATCTTCCCGATAAATTTAAGATAAACCTCCGTATATAAGCGAGCTTGCCTTGAAATGATCTTAGCTGCGTCAAACTCTTTGGAGGGGGCATCTCCTTGATGGCCTTTATCTTTGATGGGTCAACTTCGATCCCTCGATGCCGGACTATAAAGCCCAGGAATTTTCCCGATGTAACGCCAAAAGCGTACTTCAGAGGATTCATCTTCAGATCGTATTCCCTCAGTCTGGTGAAAACGGTCCTAAGATCTTGGATATGATCGGCCTTGGTTTTAGTCTTGACGACCAGATCATCAACATAACATTTGACGACTTTATGAATAAGGTCATCAAAGATATTGGTCATTGCCCTTTGGTACGTAGCACCTGCGTTCTTCAGTCCGAACGGCATCACCTTGTAGCTGTATATTCCGATCGGGGTTCGGAATGCTGTGTGCTTCTCATCTTTAGGCGACATTTTGATCTGATTATACCCAGATGAGCCATCCATAAAGGTGAACAGCTCCTAATTTGAGGTGTCATCGACCATCATTTCCATGACCGGTAGCGGGAAGTCGTCTTTAGGACATGCCTTGTTGAGGTCCCTGAAGTCGACACAAACCCGGATCTGCTCATTTTTCTTCTTCACTGGAACTATGCATGCGATCCAGTCCGCATATTTCTCTTCCCTGATGAAGCCAGCATCGATGAGCTTCTTGGTTTCCTCGATGACCTTTTCTTCTAGTTCCCTTCTCATTCTTCGAGGAGCTTGTTTGAATGGCTTAGCATCAGGAGATATAGCCAGCTTATGCACGACCACTTCAGGGGAAAGTCCAAGCATTTCTTTATACGTCCACGCGAAGCAGTCGACGAACTCATGCAGCAGGGCGATTATCCGCGCTTTCATTTCCTCCGACAAGAGTGAGCTGATGTAGGTCGGCCTTGGATCATCGGGCGTTCCTAAGTCAATCTCGGTTAGCTCGTCATAGGTTGCTTGTCCGCCATCTTCGAGCTCTTGAGGAGCTTATTCTGGCTCGGTTAGCTCGTCTTCATCATTTGACTCTTCGTTGGCTTCCCCAATATGGGTCATGTAGCATGCCTTAGAATCAGGATGGATGAAACCTATGCCCCGCCTATCTGGAATTCGTCCATCGATGCGTGCTCGGACCTGAGGTGGATGCCATAGCCCTTCGTAAAACTTTGCTTCGGACTCCGTTTGATATAACCGGCATCCGCACTTTTTAAAGTATTCCCGCATCTCGGGCGCATAGTATCTGGGATTGAGGACGGCTCTTATGCCTCTCTCATATGGAAGGCACGCGACAGACAAATCGTCCGGGTGCACAACGGGGTTTGACCCATAAAACAGGATGCCTTTCTGCCCACTTTTCCTTCTGGGGACGTAGAAAGTTTTCAGCTGGTCCACGGTGGAGACTGACAACGCATCAAGCTCTTTGCACATCTGCTCCGGTACCCTTGTGACGTCTAGGGACCCTTCTGCAATTTCAAAAGTCTCTCGTAGTTTCGCTTGTTTCATGGGGGTCCAATCTGCACCGCTGTTGCACGGCAGGTCCTCTTCTTCCCACTCTTCAGTGTCACTGCCAAGATGAGGGCGGACTTTGCTGCTAGATGGGGCTTCAGTAACAGATTCGTCCGTATCGCTACCGAAACGAGGGCGAGTTTTACGGAAGGATGGACTTCCAGCATCGGACTCATCAGTGTCGCTACCGGAATGCGGGCGCACTTGGGCGTTTTTGCTTTTGAAAGTGACAGCCGGCTCAGATTTACCTTTGAGTCTTGGGGCCGCTCTATCCTCAGTCAATTGTGGCTTATCATTTTGGTGGTTCATAAAGTACCGAGAATCTTCATATCGAACTTCATGCACACCGAACGGCTGGATGTCTCCGTCAATGTGTCTTTCTTTGCCATTTTTAGTATACTTCATGCATTGATGGAGAGTTGACGGGACGATACCGTAATCATGGAGCCACGGCCGTCCCAAGAGAATCTTATAAGACGTGTTGGCGTCGATCACGTATATCTTAGCTTCAGTTTGCAGATCCCCGAATTTTATTGGCAGAGCTATGGACCCCAGAACTTGCTGGCAATTTTGGTTGAAGCCTTGAATGACAATCCTTTCCCTTGACAGGTGTCGGACGTCCATTGACGAACTCTTCAGAGTTCGCAAGTTCATGATGTTCACTGAGGATCCTGGATCAATCAATATGCGATTAATTCGATCTCCATCGCTGTACCCGGTCATGTAAAGCGGCCGATTATGCTCAGCCGTTCCCAGTAGCAAGTCTTCATCCTTAAACATGACTATGGCGGATTGCAAAGTGTACTGAGCTTCTTTCATATTAATTTCCGCAAAGCGAGCCTGATACCGCTCAGGGTTTTATAGAGCATGAATGAGAACATCTCTAAGCTCTTGAGATAGAACCAAGGCATCGTAGATGCTAAGGAGAGACGGAAGCTTTCGGAGGTGAGCCAAGACATTATAGTCTACTGGGGAAGGACTCGAATCTTCATGAGCAAGTTCTCTGCCATCTTCTTCATTAGCGACTTGTTTTTCCTTCCCTTTTGGGGCGTTGCCCTGATTTGGCGGTAGAGCCATGCCGCTTCTGAGCTGGATTTGATTGGCCTTTGTGGCAAGCTCCTCGTCATCTTCGGGAAAACAGAGCTCCCCCTCAAAGTCGCTGCCCAGATGGATGGCGTAGCAGGTCATTATAGGGATCTCTTCATTGGAGTCTTCTTCTAACTCCTCCAGAATTTTAGCTTCTCGTATAGGGAGGAACTCCTTCAATTGAATCAGAGTTCTTTCCTTCTGTTCATATTCTTCGAGGGAATCAATATATTTTTGAATGGTCGATCTCCTTGCAGACTCCTTTTCGCGCTGAGCTGCACTTTTCTTCTTCTTGAGCTTCTTGGATTTTGAGCCTGATGGAGCCGCATTGGCAGCTGGACTGGTAGGCTTCTTCTGCCCTTCCCATTCCGTCCTGGGCTCTTTCCGAAGTAGCTTTATCATTTTCTTCGTCTTATTAGATATGTGTGTACTCTACAGAGGCCGCGATGAGTCCGTTTCATTTCTCAGGGCAGCGGGTTCGGCTGTCTGCTCCCAAAAGGCTTCAACTTCTGTCTGTATAAAGTTGGTGGTTGCAACTTGATTGTTCACCAACACACTTTTGGACAGCTCGATCTCTACAGCCTTGTACTGCTTCTCGACCCAGTCCTTGAAGATATAACAATCCTCGATCGCATGGCTCACTACTCGGTGGTACGGGCAATACAGGGGATTGTCGATCATTTTTGCTTCTTGGGGTCTTTTTGACTCCGGCAATTGTAGACCGTTGTTCAAGGCATTTTTAAATATCTTGCGGACCTTGTCCCTTCTGAAAGAGTAAACCTTGTTCTTTTTCTCCTTTAGGGAAAACCCATCTCCTCCCAACAATAGCTTTCGAGACCGGTTGGATTTGGATTCGCCCGCCCTTCGCTTTTCTTCATTGTCGGACGTATTGAAGACATTGGTACTGCTGGAACTCCCGCTTCTACGGCTGTCGTCCCGCTTGCTTTTCCAAGTTTTGTCTTTCTGAGAGTCCGGCAGGGACTCTTGCTTCGAGCGTTCCAGCATTTGGACTTTCTTGGTTAGCTCCTGAAATGTCTTGAGGCCCGTTGTACACAAGAATGGGACCATCCAATTGCTGAGGTTCCCAATGAGAAGGCTAACGGACTGGTTCTGCTCCATCGGCGGTTCGCACTTGACTGTGAGATTACGCCATCGGGAAATAAAGTCGGTGTTGCCTTCATTCTTCCCCGGCTTGGTCCTTACAAGGTCGGCAATGGAGATTTTATCACTGACACTCATGAACCTTTTCCGAAATAGAGACTCCATTTGGGCAAAGGTAATGACGGACCTGTCTGGTATACTCGCGTACCAGTCGAAGGCGACACTGATCAGGCTGTTGACAAACTGATGAAGAAGGAGCGCATCATTGCCCCATGTATTTCCGCACGATGCTTTGAAGTGGGCGACGTGCAGATTTGCATTCCCAGTTCCGTCGAATCTTCCGAACTTAGGAATGACGTAGCCGCTCGGGAACTCGATCAGATCGTACTGTGCGGGATATGGCCGCCCACTACTGCCAATTTCTTTATGAGCTTCAGCTTCAGCCACCAATGTTTTAACTTTGCTGGTGACCAAATCCATTATCCGATCTTGTGTTAGCGGGATAGTGCCATCTGGGGCCAAGGCATCCCCTGAAGTGGAATGTGGCCGGCTTTCATGCGGCTCGACCAGTCTTAGACCCAAAGGAACAGGCATTGGCTGCTTTGGATTGTCATCACCCGGCTGATTAGTAGCGACTTGTGCTTGATTGGGAGGAACTCGAGCAATTTGAGCCATAAGCTGCATCACAACGTTTGTTAGGTCGTCAATTTTTGAATAGAGCTTGGCCATCTCTTTATCCTTGTCCTGAGCTGTTTTCGAAGCTCTTGAAGCAGCTCTTGCTCCGCGGTCCTGGGGCGGAAAGTCAGCTCTTCCTCACTGTCCGAGATCGACTCTGCATGGACCGAGAGGTCTTTCTGCCTATCTTCCTCCTCGAGAGGGTTTTCATCATCCGGCGGAGGCGGCTGTTCTTGGGAAGCGACAACCACATTCAAGCCAGATTGGACTTGGGATGTGGTGGCCCCATCCTTGCTTTTGCTGCGAAGGTTGTCGCTAGGGCGCCTGCCCGCCATATAGACCGCATGGATAATATATCCAGCCCTCTTTTTATTGTCGGCAGCTGATTTCACAGATCGCTGTCTTGACCCCCCCTGTTTCAGTAGCGGGCAGTCGATTGAAGGCGGATGGCCTGGCCGGATTCTTGAATGGTGCTGGCGCTTCTTTTCTGGATTTGCCCCGCTGCTTTCGTGCGGCACAGAGCGCCTGATAGACCCTTGAAGAGACAGTGCCATACTTTTTCTGTTGGGGCCGGGACATGTCTCTTTGTAGCGACGTTCGGACCGTTGTCTTCTTGATGGGAATACGTGCCAGAATCTGTAGGGTGTTTTTCGTCACCCTATTGAGATGGGAATACGTGCGCACTTGTCAGGCGCATTACAGATTCCCCCTGCCTAGGGTAGGCTGGGGTTTATTGATTGTGGGGATTCGAATCTCCGGCGGCCACGGACTAAGCTGCCGTTAATTACCCCTCGCCTTTGGAATGAGGGAACCTCTGATTGACGGGTTAAACTGGCCATGCGAACTCAATATGTAGTGTACGTGTGTTGTGTTTTTAAAGGGGGTTTTGGATATATCGGGAGCCACGCAGAGTTTTTACGGGGTCCCGCTACCCGGATAGCGGGCTGAGGGTCAAGAGGGCTAGCAGCCCCTTTACGGGGTGCAGGGCAGCATCCCGGACCAAAATATTTTTTAAGGGGGACAGTGTTGTGGAGTGTGTGTGTATCTATACATATATATGCATGTATACATATAAAAAGGGGGAAAACGCCCAAAGGACACGTGGGGCCAGCGCCTTGAGCGCTGTTCGCTTAGGTGCTGTGGCTTAGGCGCTAGCGCGCCACGTATCCGATACATGGACGCTGGGCGCTTGAGCGCTAGGCGCGCGAGCGCTAGCGCACCACGTGTCAGCACGTGGGCGCTGGACGCTTGAGCACTGGGCGCTCGAGCGCTAGCGCACCACGTGTCAGCACGTGGGCGCTGGGCGCTTGAGCGCTGGGCACTTGAGTGCGAAGCGCTCGAGCGCTAGCGCACCACGTGTCAGCACGTGGGCGCTGGGCACTGGAGCGCTGGGCGCTTGAGTGCTAAGCGCTCGAGAGCTAGCGCACCACGTGTCGGCACATGGGCGCTGGGCACTTGAGCACTAAGCGCTCGAGCGCTAGCGCGCCACGTGTCGGCACGTGGGCGTTGGGCACTTGAGCGCTGAGCGCTTGAGCGCTGGCGCGCCACGTGTCGGCATGTGGGCCCTTGGCGCTTGAGCGCTGGGCGCTTGAGCGCGAGGTGCTCGAGCACTAGCGCGCCAGGTGTCGGCACGTGGGCGCTGGACGCTTGAGCACAAGGTACTCGGGCGCTTGGGCGCCGGCGAGGAAAAGGGGTTTTTGGCCCCAGAAACTCCCGAAAAAGAAATTAGAGTGGAGTTAAACTCCTAAGATGTTTTGAAGCTGATGAAGGGCTTCTCCTCTTGAGCCCTAGTTCTTCTCCAAAGTGGGGTTTCTGGAGATGGGTCTCCTTCTTCTTCCTTTGTTGGCCGGATCTTGAAGATCAAGAAGTGTGAGATTTTAAAAATCTCTTCTTTATGAGATCTGATGGCAGATCTGAGTTCCCCTTTATGGGTTTTGTGGTGAAAAACTATTTTGTTTTATAAAAGGAAGAGTAAAACTCTTGGTTTAATTCAAATGAAAAAAAGAAGTTTTTAGAACCTTGAGGAAGAAGAAGATCACAGATCTGGATTTTTTTGGAGAGAGAAAAAGTTGTTGGGATATTTTCATTATCCTTTCCTTTATAGGCTATACACTTTACACATAGCCCCTTGGGCTTCACAAAATGGCATTTTGCCTATCCTATAGCTCATGTGCCATTTCTTTTTGCACATAAGCCATGGGCTTTACAAAAATTTGGTTTTATGCCTATTTTTCTTACATTTATCCATAAAATAAAATAAAATAAATACAACAAAATTATTTATTACAAAATTTTTATCTCAGCATAAGGGGAGGCCGGCCGCTTCATGTTGGGGCTCGACCCGGGCACAGGCCTACTGGATCTGGGCTTGGGCCCACTTGGCTTGGGGTTGAATTTGATTTTTACTTGGTCAACCGGGGTGTAAATTTTTATCCCAACACTAACGTTATAGTTTAACCATTGCTCTTTACGACAGAGGTCCGTTAGGTTTTATGGTACTGGGGTTTTAGTCCGTGGTACCGTCGCGTTGGCTGATGCGTTCTCCGATATGAAGACTTTACGCTGTTGTTCGAGTAGCCCCACGACTGTCGTGTCTCTGATTCTTCGGGGGCTGGACAAGACGTCTTTAAGTAATCTTCTTAGGCAGTTTGACCGTCGGAAGAGCAAGAGTTAGGAATTTTGCCGTGTCACTTTTTACTTGAGCTTAGGCTCGGTTTGGGGAGCCCCGGTGAGTTATAACCACTCCGCACTGGTGTGGGATGATCTCCGATAGTCTTTCAGGTTTTATTTGAGTTGCCGTCAAGACTCTGAAGTTAGGAATTTGGCATTCGCTTCCTTTTGATTTGGCTTTTGGAGCATTTGTTGATATTGTGTCTGTTGTAACGAGAAGAATGTCGGAGTAGTCTTTAGGTTATTTTGTGAACTGTCAAGACTTGGAGCTAGGAATTTTGCCATGGCTCCGTTTTGTTTTGACCCTGGAGTCTTTGTTGACGTCGCATCTGTATTCTGCTGGAGTGAGAGCGAACACCATTGTTGACATTGCGTCTGCTATAACGAGACGAATGTCGGGATAATCTTTAGGTTGTTTTGTGAACTATCAAGACTTGGCTCTCCCTTTGACGGAGCCTGGTGGGAAAACATGGTTCCCTTTTTCAGTTGTGCCCATGGATTATACAGGGGTCAGTGTAGACTCGCCTACAGGGCAGAGAATATTTTATTTTATTTTATTTTTTATTTCCGCGATACTCTATCTTTTCAGCTATTTTATTTCAGTTGTGCCGAATCATTTCGGCTATTTATCGCGATGCCCAATCATTTCGGCTATTTTTATATTTTTACTCGTTGCTTTTTATTGCGAGTTACCCAAACATTTCGGCTATTTCATATGCATATATCTTTTGTTCGCTGATGTTTATTGCAAGTTGCTCCATCATTTTGGCTATTTCATATGCATATTTTTTTACCCGCTGATGTTTATTGTGAGTTGCCCCATCATTTCGGCTATTTCTATATGCATTTTTTGCTCGCTGATTTTTATTACGAGTATAGAACTTAAGATCTGACACCAATCTTGGCATCAGCATCGCTGCAACTGAAATATTGCCAGGAGTGAATCATCATTTGCCATGAAATGAATTGGAGTTTGACACCGATTTAGGCATCAGTATCGCTATGACTGGAATATTGCTAGGAGCGAATCATCATTTGCCTTTACTGATATGAACAAAGGTGGCTTAGTAGACAGGGTTAGGATCCTGTCGACTAAGAATTTTTGACTTTATGAACCGTAAGGGTCTCATAAAGTTATTTCTCCCTACGAGTCATGAGGATCTCATAGGCGTATTTTCTCCTTAGGAATCATGAGGATTTCTAAGTGTGTATTCTCTTATAAGTCGTAAGGATTTTACAAGAGTGTTTTCTCCATATAAGTCATGTGGACTTACATGTGTCGTTCACCATATGAAGACATTCCTCGTGATTGGTGGAACTTGGTGGGGGAAACGTTTATTTGTGACCGTAGATTGTATACAAGGGCCAGTATCGGACCGCCTGTAGGGCAACTTGGAGAATACGATGGCTTAAGTACAGGGTTGGATCCCTGTAACTTAAGACTTTGAATCCTATAAGCCATGAGGGTCTCATAAGGGGAGTTCTCCTTACGAGTCGAGAGGATTTCGTAAGTGAAAATATTGCGAGATTGCGCCATTTTAGGTTTTCACAAGCCCTCCGGTAGCCCTACTGTTTTTACTCACGGCGCCCTTTCGGGTTTTCATCCGTGCCCATTTCGCTTGTGGACGTACCGTTTTTTTAACAAAGAGATTATTTCCTTTCAGGTTTTCACAAGCTCGCCGGTAGCCCTGTTGTTTTTACTCACGGCGCCCATTCGTGTTTTCATCCATGCCCATTTCGCTTGTGGACGTACCCTTTTTTTTTAACAACGAGATTGCGCCTTTTCAGGTTTTCACTAGCTCACTGGTAGCCCTGCTGTTTTTACTCACGGTGCTCTTTCGGGTTTTCATCCGTGCCCATTTCACTTGTGGATGTACTGTTTTTTTAATAACGAGATTGCGCCCTTTCAGGTTTTCACAAGCTCGCCGGTAGCCTTGCTGTTTTTACTCATGGCGCCCTTTCGGGTTTTCATCCGTGTCTATTTCGCTTGTGGACGTACCGTTTTTTTACTTGGGTTGCAGTCTTTGCTGTTGGAGCTTTGATTGCAACATAGATCCCAAGAGAAAATATCGCCGTATTTGGGGCGGTGCGCCATGTTTGAGGCAAAGTACTAGTTTGGGGACATTTCGGTCCATTGTCAGTTTAAGAACGTAGTGGTCCATTATCACCATTTTTGAGATGAAGCTTTAGTTTGAGGACATTACGGTCCGTTAGTAGTTTAGGAACATTTCGGTCCATTGTTAGTTTAGGGACATTTCGGTCCATTATCAGTTTAAGGACGTAGTGGTCCATTATCACCATTTTTTTTTGAGGTGAAGCTTTTCCGAATACCACTTAGAGTTTTGACTCAGGAAGAGAGCGAGCGAACACGAGCTTCGTCGTCTATCATTGACCTAAGTCATGACTCGTCATGCATGGTTTTTCTTAAGGAATCAGCCGTTTATTGGCCAGAAAGGCCTTTCGCCATGCATATCCATGAGCAAATAGGCCGCACCTTGATAGAACATGTCTATGATGTACGGGCCTTCATATTTTGGCTCAAATTTTCTTCATTTTGCACGATTGGGGATCATAGGTCTTTTGACGACTAGCACGAGTTCGCCTTGGCGGAATGTTCTCGACCTAGTCAGTTTTTTGTATGAGCGCGTCATCCTTGCCTTATAAGTTTCTACGTTTTGTTGCGCCATGAGGCGAGTTTCGTCGAGGGTGTCGAGCTCCTCAAGCCGAAGATGGGCATTTTCGTCATCTGTTATCTTGTATCGAACTGCTACTCGGAGAGAAGGGAGTGTTCCCGCCAAAATTTTTGGCCAAGAGCTATTTGTTCATGTTTATGCCGGCTTAAGTTTTGTTTACAGATATGTGTGAAACCAGTCTCATTCATATACGCACATGCACACATCAGAGGAAGAACATGTGTTCAACGACAAAAACAAAGTATTTAATTGAACATTTTATTCTACATGAAATAGATCACCAGACATAGGATCGAAAGTACAGAGATTCACAAAACTATGGATATAATTATCTAACTCCCTCTCTGCCTTCTCCACCATGAAAAAGCGGCGATCTTCACGAGGAGTAGCTACCCATCGGTTAGCAGCGCACCCATCAGCAAAGGCAGAAATGACGACCCGCTGAGCCCGTATCTGGCTTAGCAGCCGAGTAGAGCGATCCCTCAGAGCTGTGGTGATCCAAAGTGCATCGTGGAAACAGTCGATCTTGTCTTCCATGGAGTCGAGCATTGTCGGAGTCATCTCTGCCGTAGGAGGGGGAATATCATCGATCACGGACAAGAAGACCATCCGGAGCCAAATGGAGCCGATGGGGAGAGGAGATCCTATACGAGTCAAGAGCTCGTGCAGCACCGTATCGCATTGGTCATCCGTATGAGTAGGGTTCACCAAGCGCGCAGCAAAACGAGAAACAATTTCCTCAATGGGCACCCTCATGGCTGCCGGCGAGCATGTGGGCGATTACAAACCATAACTCTTCTTTGTCAAAATGATTCTCTAAAAAGTGAGAGAGAAAAGAAGTATTGCTTCAGATTATGAAGGGAGACATTTAATTCTAGGCACAGAAAATTCTGTGCATGATGGAACTATTTCCAAGATCTGCGAAAGAGAAGTTTGACTCAGGAAAAGCGGAGAAAGAAAGTGAAAAGACACCTTCAGTAATGAGGCAGCGCCTCATAAGAGCACTGGCGCCAAGAGCGCCCGTGCTAAGAGTCAAAGACTCTGAGGCAGCGCTCACGTGCAAAGCACGAGAGTGCTAGCGCCAAGAGGGCCAGCGCTAAAGACTCCGAGGAAGTGCCTCACGTGCAAAGCACGAGAATGCTCATGCCAAGAGGACTCTCAGGCAGTGCTTCACATGCAAGGCATGAGAGCGCTAGTGCCAAGAGTCAAAAACAATGAGACAGCGCCTCACGTGCAAAGCACGAGAGCGCCATCGCTAGAACTAAATGTTCTTCACCCTTGGATCAAAGAGCCAACGAAGATGATTAAAAATCATCAAATTACCAGAATAAAATTCTGTTGAGGAAATACTCCTCAAATCTTTCTAAACAAGAAAGAATCTGCTCTGTAAACCATAGCACCGTTGGATCAAAGATCCAATGGTTATTAAAAATCACCAAGATACAGAATAAGCTCTGTATGGGAAAATATTTTCCCAATCTTGTTAAAAACAAGAAGATTGTCTTCTGTAAAACAGAAGCCCTTAGATCAAAGATCCAATGGTAGGAAACATCCACAAATCAATTAAGAAATCTCTCAATGAGAGATTTTCTCAACTGATCAACAAATCAACCTTCCTTATATAAAGGACCAAAGACTTCAAGTCTTGTAGAGTGGAACCCCTCCCATAAACTTCAAATTCTCAGAAAAGAAAAAGAGAAGAGCAAGCTTTAAGAAGAAGAAATTTTCTTCGAGGTAAATAAAAAGAAGAGAGATCATAACATCTCCTCCATATTTGAGAGTTCAATTCTCACATCAGAAAAACTTAGTTCTTTTCCTAGATCACAGATCTATAAGACCAAGTCTTGCACAAAAAACAGAAGAGATCAAATCATCTCCTCACAAAAAGAAGAACTCAGTTCTTAGATCCATGAGACAAAGTCTCTTATAAACCGAGAATTTAATTCATAGAGTACAAAATTAATCAGAGCTTCCAAAGAAGCGCCTTAGCTCTCCAATTTAAAAGAAACACTTTAGCGCTCTAAGTCTGGCGCTCAGCGCCAAGCGCTCCACGTGCTCCTCACGTGGGTGCTCTTTTATAATAAGCGCTTTGGCGCTCCAAGTCTGGCGCTCAGCGCCAAACGCTCAACGTGCTCCTCACATTGGCGCCCTTTATAATAAGCGCTTTGGCGCTCCAAGTCTGACGCTCAGCGTCAAGCGCTCCACGTGCTCCTCATGTGAGCACCCTTTTATAATAAGCACTTTGGCGCTCCAAGTCTGGTGCTCAACGCCAAGCACTTCACGTGCTCCTCAGGTGGGCACCCTTTTATAAGAAGCGCCGTAGCGCTCCCAGTCTGGCGCTCAGCGCCGGGTGCTCCACGTGCTCCTCACGTGGGTGCTGAGGAAACATAAAGCGCTATGTACATAAAGCACTCTGCGTCGTAAAAAGTGTTCAACACACAATAAAAGACAAAAAGGAAAAGGGGCGTCAGAACCCAAATCAATGCTCAGCATTGTTGAACAAAAAAAGGGCTGAGCCCAAACAAATGCTCGACATTTTATTCAAAATGAGTGGACTGAGCCCAAACAAGTGTTCAAACACTCTATTCAGAACTGAGTGAACTGATCCCAAGTTGGCCACAAGTCCCTAATTCAGATCAACCGAGCCCATGTGCTCACAATCTCTTTAATTGGTCTTAGTCCCAAACCTGACTATAGATCTCCCAACCAACATTGGTTCAAGGGTACATCTCTTCATACCTCTGATAGATGTCGTTATAATTCTTCAACATCTTCAGAGAGATGAAGGGTGTTCTCCACCGAAAATCAAGAAGACAAATGTATTGCCTGAATTTGGGGGCAGATGCTAATTGGTGCTATCCGTCCACCTCTCCGAAGATGCCAAGTTGATTTATGACACCATGTATCAAAGGTTTAAATGGATGCGGCCGATATAGCAGATTTCGTCAGATTCCCCTTCGTTGAGGGGTTTTTGATTGTGGGGACGCTCTTCCCTGCAAGCGCAAGCCCCTGCAATTAATTACGCTGCCGCATCGCGGTAACCACTTTCTCCTTCTCCAGATGGTCACTTTGCGTCGTGGGTGTTTGTTTTGTTTTTTGGTTGCCTGTGGATTGTATACGGAGACTAATTTATGTTGTCGCCCGTAAGGAGTGGATCAATCCAAATCCGTATTTTCTTAGATTTGGGTTTGGGGTTGGGTTTAAGGATACGTTAGTCTCATTTGAGACTAAGATCAACTTAAATGTTTGTTAAGGATACGTTAGTCTAATTTTAGAGTAAGATCTATTCAACAGTTTGTTAAGAATAAGTTAGTCTAATTTTAGACTAAGGTCAACTTAACCATTTGTTAAGGATATGTTAGTCTAATTTTAGACTAAGATCTACATAACAGGATCATTTAGATCCAACGAAAGAGCATTTGGGCTCTATTGTTTTAGTTTAGGGACTTTGCGGTCCATAATTAGTTTAAGGACATTACGGTCCAAGGTTAAGGACATCATAGTCTGTGGGTTTAAAGGGACCCCACAGTCCGAGATTAAGGACATCATAGTCCATGGGCTTAAGGACCCCACAGTCCGAGGTTAAGGACATCATAGTCCATGGGCTTAATGACCCCACATTCCAGTTTAAAGACGTCATAGTCCGTGGGTTTAAAGGGACCCCACAGTCCGTAGAATGATTGGCTATCGGGACCCGTCACCTCTCTGAAGACGTTGAAGGATTACAACGACAAATATCAAAGGAGTGAAGAGATGTACCCTTGAACCAAAATTGATTGGGAGATCTGTAGTCCAATTTAGGACTAAGATCAATTAATTAGATTATGAGCACATGGGCTCAGTTGAAACTGAATTGAGGACTTATGGCCAACTTAGGCTAAGTCCAATTAGGTTTGATATGTTGGACTTTTGTTGGGACTGTTGAACATTCTTCTGGGTTCAATCCCTTATTATTTAGCAATGCTAAACATGAATCTAGGTTCTGGTCGTGTTTTGTTTTTTATTGAGTGCTGAGCACCCAAATGTCATATGAGATGACCAACTTTGGAAGACAGAAGTATATATTTGAGGCTCGGTCAAAAGGGAGTCTTGCCTCTGGAAAATTTAGTCAATTTGGGCTAAACTTGATTTTAAAATAGTGTTAAACACTAGAGGATATCTGGTGGTCACGTGTCCCCACGTGATGTATTTAAAACAGTGTTAAACACTGGGGACAAAATGCTCAAAATAGTGTTAAACACTAGAAAGGGAGGGGTCACGTGGGGTCACGTGAGGCGCCAGAAGATGAGGCCAGACCTCCTTTATTTTATTCTCAGAATATTCAAATAAGTGTTAAACACTTTTGGTCTTCAGGCCATCACGTGTGGGCACGTGATGGGTACCCATGCATTGATTATAAAAGTATTTATTAGGGGTCACGTGGGAACACGTGAGGGCGCCCAAAATTAATTCTGCTCTTGGATTTGTTTCCTTTTGTTTTAAAAGTCACGTGTGAGCACATGAGGCATTGCCTCCAAGCTTTTTTCCTTCTTATTTTGGGGAATCTGTTTAAGGGTCACGTGGGGGGCACGTGACCTAGTCTTGTTCTTTCTTTTCTGCTTATTTAGAATGAGGGTCACGTGTTACCACGTGACCAAGTTTTTTACATGCATGGAGAGCTTCAAGTCTCTTGGTTTGAGAGTTAAATTCTTTGGTAGGGTTAAACCCTAATTCTGTTTTGAGGAATTAAATTCCTATGTATATAGAAGAATTAAATTCTTATGTAGGGTTAAACCCTAGTTTTATTTGGAGGAATTGAATTCTTATGAGTTTGGGAGAATTAAATTCTCATATAAAGTTAAAACCTAGTTTCATTTAGAGGATTTAAATTCCTATGAATTTGGGGGAATTAAATTCCTTAAAATCAATTCTCCCTCTAAGTTTTGGATCTGCATGGCAGAATCTCCCTGATGAGAATTAAATTCTCAACTTGTGGGGAGATCTGCTTCTGCTGATTTTCATCCAAAGGAAGAACTAAGTTCTTATTCAGAAGAGTTAAACTCTTAAATTTGAGAATTAAATTCTCTTTTATTTTATGGAGATTAGATCTCTTTCCCCTTTCTCATCTAGGGTTTCTTTTCTCTGAAAAGATCTTTTTTCTCACTTGAGAATTAAATTCCCCTCTCCTTTTTCCTCTCTGTTGTTGTATTTCCCTTTAAAAAATTCCAAGCTCCTTTTCTTCTCTTCTTGGCTTCTATTTATAGGAGAAAGAAAAGAATCAATTCGTTTAGAGAATCTTTCATTGAAAGATTTTGGTTGTTTTTGTAACCAACATGATTTTTTAGATCACTTAGTGAATTTTATTCACCTTTGGATTTTTAATCCAAAAGATATTCTGTTTGTTATTCTTGGAGAATTTTAGGGAAATCTGTCCTTGTATAAAATCTTTCCATAAATTGGTGATTTTTAATCACCATTGGATTTTTAATCCAACAGTGCTCCATTTTATAGAGCACCATCTTTTTTGTTTGGAAAGATTTAAAGAAATATTTTTCTAGTTAGGGTTTTTGATTTCCCTCTCAATTAGAATTTAATTCTATTAGTTCAGAAGGCTTAAGAGCCTATCACGTGTTAGCACGTAACCCCACTGATTAATTATTTAATGAGAATTTAATTCTATTGGTTTAGAGGGCTCAGTAACCCATCACGTGTTGGCACGTGACACCACTGATTAATTATTTAATTAGAACTTAATTCTATTGTTTCAGAGGGTTTAAGAGCCTATCATGTGTTGGCACGTGACCCCACTGATTAATTATTTCCATTTATTTATTTTATTCAGTACCTACAGGCTTTGCCTGTAAATGGTCACGTGTCTGCACGTGATGCCCGGTCACGTGTGGGCACGCGATGCCTCATAACTTTTGATCCCGAATGAATTATGAGGCCTATAATATATCAAATCGAAGGCTTTTTTGAGACGCTTTCGATAGCATCAGAATTTAGCTATTTCACATTCGGGAGTTTGTCAAAATACAGCCCGGAAAATACTTGTACACATTTTCTTAAACGTATCGGTGCCATTTGATACCTTAAGCTCTTTTGCGTAGAAATTTTTTGGCTGGAACAAATGCCCCCCATACTTTTCCTGTTAGTGTATATGCCCTAGAGGCCATTACTGTATCATACTAGTTTGTATCTTACTTAATGGAAGCTTGGGATATTCACCATTGTATAGACAATCTTGCTCAAAATAGTAGTATGCTACTTGGTTTGTCTCTACTTCAATGTGTGTACATGTGTTTCTTTTAACATATCGCCTATACACATTAGTGGAGCCCTTAAGATCTTTGCTTGATTACCAGCGTTGTGATGGCAATCACACTCGTGGGGGCTGGGTAATCCACAAGCACATCCTTATACAGGTCCCTAGTTATAGGACAATCGAGACAGGGTATCGATACTCCGGAGTAGACTAGCGTATGCGCTTCTTATCCCAGCAGGGGAGACGGTCTGTCCCACAGCCGTCAGTACGTCGTACTTGAGATAGTATGTGGGTGCTCGTTAGGTTATGAGTACACTGGACATGACTCATCGGGAACTGATTGGTTGGTACTATACCTATCATCAGTTATCAGTTCCCAGGTGACATGAGTACAGCTTAGTCCGCTGACTTGACACTGTCACTTCGCCACGAGTGTGTTCCTACTGTACTTTGATTACTACCCTACCACGGCTCAAAGGAGTCGTGCAAACAGGTAGTAGTTGGGTGCAGTCCCGAAGCACTTAGAGGCAGTGATGGTTAGATAGGATCCGTCACTCCCGGTATTGGGAGTTGATATCGCGCTGTGTCAAGGAGAGCCATTACACACAGTCGTCCCTGGCCAGGGCAAGCGAGATGCACTGGTAGGTTTCCAGTGTTATCTCAGGGTGTTCTTGGCTACACTCCGACACGACTTGTACCGCTATTAGGGGATTGACGTTTATACCGCCCCCTTGGCCCGCCATGCAATATTCTCAGACGAACAGACCGGACTGTACGGAGACTGTCACATTCAGGCTCAGTAGGAGTTCGGATGAGTTCACCTCATCAGTCTTCTTATCGGCGTCTACCTGGGGGCCGTTACGCACAGCTAGTGCCGCTTGCGGTCTGTGGTTAAACCCATTGCCAGCGTAGTGTTGAGTCTTTAGAGTCCCATACAGAGAGCTATTCGCCTTTAGGCAAAAGAGTAGAGGTCGCATGGTTTTGCGACAGGGTTCGGTCACATCCGCGCACTTGTGCACGTTTGGTGTCCGGGCATTTATTATTAGCGGGCTTTGGTTTAAGCCAGATCCTAGTATACGTTTTGGGATTGGTTTTATCTCGTTTGTATTCGTGTTCCTCGGAACGCGGATGCGGGTGTGTATGCACGGTTGATAGAGATAGAGGCAGAGGATTCTCATTAGGGTTGTTAACTGTTGACTTTTGCTAAACCCTAATGAGAATAAGAAATATGATTAATAATAATATTAATTAAGTATTATTGTGCCATGGTTGGGTTGAAAGGTTGACTTTGTTGACTTGTTGACTTTGTTGACCGGTCGACTAGGTTGGACTTGTTGACCATCATCATGACAATGACTATCATTTCATGGCTATGACTTTTGCTTGCTTGCTTGTTCACAAAATGCATTAAATGCATGACATGATAATGCCATTGACATGAACCATCACAAGATGCTTAATTATTGTTATTATTATGATTATTTGGGGTTATGAGAGGATGGTGGTAAAAAGTCTTCTTGATTTTCTATCATATTGATTCTCTCTCATCCTCAAAGCTCTCTTCTTCTTCTTGCTCTCTCTCTAGCTCATAGTTCTAATGTCTCATGAGTTGAGAAACAAGAACCATAGAGATAAAACCCAAAACACTTCTCTACTCATCTTAGTGTGCAAGGTCTAGCAAGCCAAGTATTCTAGTTTCCTCTAGATTGAGGTTGGAGCCAAAGGTAGAAGCTTTCGGGTGGATCCATCTTCAGGACAAGGAGACGACGAGGTGAGGCCGATCCGACCACCACAAGGAGTTGAAGAGAAGGAGTTCAAGTTTAGGTATAACCCCTAACCTAGTAGCTAAACTCTTAGTTAGGTTGTTAGATAGTTTGTTTAATAAAGATCCGTTTCTAGAGTCCATGTTACCC
Source organism: Agapanthus africanus (assembly GCA_030015575.1). Taxonomy (NCBI): domain Eukaryota; kingdom Viridiplantae; phylum Streptophyta; class Magnoliopsida; order Asparagales; family Amaryllidaceae; genus Agapanthus; species Agapanthus africanus. Next base: position 241,605,707 of record CM057342.1, on the reverse strand, counting down.
CTACCGAAAAATTCGTTTTTCACCATTTGCGCAACCCCAAAGAACCGGGGACGGGTAACGTGGACTTACAGTGGTATCAGAGCCTAGTTAAACACTATCTAACATGTTAGCGAAGTAACTAGAAGTTCGATCGGAGAAAAAATCACAAAACATGCCCGAACTTTAAACTTTCTGTCGATTTTTATTCTGCTCTAAAAATAATTTAACACATCTGAAAAATCGTCTCAGGGTTTTTAGTGAACACAGCAGAAAAATGATCCACTGAGCCGACCAACTCATCGCGGAAATGCGGCAAGAAGAGCTTCTTGCCGCGGATCCGCGGTCGTGGATCGGTTTTGCTGCAGTGTGTTTCTTGGGGTGTTTTGGGATTTTTAGAATATGATTTTTCTGCCCAGATTTTCCAGAAAGCAAAATTTGTTTTTGGGGTGGTTAAAAATCCATATTTTGATCGAACTTCTAAAGACTTTAGCTAACGGGTTATATCTGTGATGTGATATATGTATTGAACGTCTGCTAATCGCTATACATCGATTAGTGAGGGTTATACATATCTGTGATCTGTAATGTTGATGGTATGTGTATATGAATTCATTGGATTGTCGCGGATGAATAGCCGGGGGGTTGTGAGATGAGAGTTTTCTTTATCTTTTCAATTCATGTAATTTGTAATTGATGTAATATTATTTTTATGGCCGCACATCGGGGATGAGGTTGTAGCCGCCATTGTATAATTTCTTTTACTGTTTTTGCTTCAAGGATAGACCTAAGGTGGGGTGTACAAACTACCGGGTACCTCGAAGTACCGAGTGGCCTACTCACGTTGTTGAGGGAGGTTGCTTCACTTCGGGTATTTGGCGGGTAGTTTGCCGCATCCGTAGGGGTCTAGGGTGGGGTATTGGCTATTCACCACGACCGTGTAATCCTCTTTTCGTTACAGACTCGTACGAAATGAGGATTCCTAGTATATCCAATGTGTTCATCTGTGATCTGGAATGGCTATCATTGCATCTGACGAATGTATATATCTATATATGATATCTATTTAGGCGTTGCTTATGTTTTGCATCCGCGCTACTCCAGCCCCCGCTCTGTCGTTAGTTAAATAACCTAACGGGTAATGATGGGGCCCCGTGGCGAATGCGGATGGCATAAGCGTACGTCATATTTTCGTTGTTTTCTGCAATGGTAGGATTAAATGATGGGACGCATTAAAATTAATGCAAGAAAATAAACCAAAGTAAAGTCGTTGGAACACTTTCAAAACTATTCGGTTCTTTTCAAAAACTAACTTTTAAACGCGGAGCTTGAACCACTCCCTTTAAAAGCTATCTCGTTCCATCGATTATATCAAGTTCACTACGTTCACGGTTTCGCCAAAACAATTCGTAGCCCTCCGTCATTTCATATGAATAGTCAATAGTATTCAAGCTGTGTTTGTTGGCCAAAGTCATGGCACAGTGTTTGGTAGCTATTGGGTATTCATATGCAGCATAGATAGATGCGTTGGTTTGGGACAGTCGTACTGCCTTGTTGGCCAAAGTCAAGGGTAGGTATGGGTGGGTTCAAATTAACCTGGAGAATGACGGGTAGAACTTGACATGTGACTTATGATTTGTTGGCTAAAGTCAAGGTCAAAAGAGCATGGGGCAAAAATCCACATCGGGAGTTTCTAAAGAACCAGAAACTTGCTAGCGCTGCATACCATTTGGAGTGTGATGATTCTGGTAGGATTCCTTCAGTTTTGTCACGAGATGATATTTGGATCCCGATCCTACTGTGAGTATATGCTACTCCTCGGGAAATTTCTCACTTAACGATCAATGCTATAAACCAAGTAGGTGTCTAGAAAGGTGTTAGCGGGGCTACGCCCCCAGGGAAAAGAGGTTCTTAAATTAAGGAACTTCGCAAAAGCGTTGGAAAAAAGAACTTACAAAGTTTTATTTATAATCTTCAAACGAAGTACAGTAGTTATCAGAAATATAGAGTACAAGAGAGATAGAGGGATTTTATTTCGCGATGCCTTCTGAAGGAAAAGGCCCTCCCTTTTATAGAGGAGATTCTGAGGACTATGAGTGCCTCACTGATTGAGGGTGAGCTGTCCTCAATAATTGAGCTCTATGATTGAGGGTGAGCTGTCTGCACTGTAGCTCTATTATTGCTTTGCACTATTGGCGCGCTGTCCTCTTATGCAACGTGGGTTGCGCAGTACTGTGGATGCGCTGTCCTTTTGTGCAACGTGGTTGCGCTTCTAGAAGTTGCGTACTGTGGATGCGCAGTACTGTTCTTCTGGTTTTATAAAAACCCTGGGCCGAGAATACTGACTCCCGTGTGCTAGAATGCTGCAGTCGTCTGCTTCAGTATCGGCTCTTACTGTAGATCGCGCAGTCACAGTGGACTGCGCAGTACTGTAGCAGTACTGTAGATCGCGCAGTTACTGTTGCTTGCGCAGTTTATACTGTAGACTGCGCAGTTTATGATTGCGCCGTTTGTAGTCTGCGCATTTTTATGATTGCGCAGTTTATCTTATTGGGCCCTTTCCTTTATCTTGACTCAATTTTGAGCCCATGAGATCCTCCCAGAGCTGGTCTGCTGTCTTCAGATCTTCTTCTGGATCCTGGGAGTGCCCTTGAAAGCATTCTTTCATTTCTACCGATCTGGTAGTTTCTTCGGACTTTGAAGAATTTGTGTCCGTATTATCGAACGTCTGCTCAAACTGCTTCTTGATATGTTCTAAGCAGCGTTTCATGAGATCTTCCTCAGAGATGTTAGGATACTTTCTTCTGAAGGAAGCCTTTAATTTTAGCATCGGATTTTCCGTTGCTAACTCTTCGTTGATTTTATTATCTAGAGCTTTATTATTGCTCTTAATGGCTGCCTTTATTTCAGCCGTTTTTTCTTCTTCATTAATTCCAGACCACCATTTTATGAGAAATTTTCTGGAAAGAATAGGAATGTTCTTATTATTGAACTCAGAGATGATGGTCCATCTGAATATAAATGGAATCTCATTTTCTATAAAATAATGAAGAGTGTTTTCTCCTTCTATAATGGAGTCATCACTAGTATTATGAAATCTTGGATGTGATTCAATCCAAGGAATAAATAGATCAAAAATTGACTTTGGCAGTATGGCTAGCTCTGCCCCAATTTTTTGCCATAGTTGGATAAACCAAACGGGGATACCTGATTTTATAACATCAGGTTTTATGATGATAAACCAGGAATGTTTCTTCGCTGGATTTTCATAGTATAAAAATTTCTCAAAAGCTTGGATATAATCCCAATAATTGCTTTCGTGTCGCTCTTCACCTACTTTGAACGACCTCGCCCTATTAGGGTGTAAAGCCCATTCATGTGGGCTAAGAATCTTTCTAATAATAGCTTTGGAGAAGTTTATAATTTCTCCACCTTCTTTTCCGTTTGGATAGTAGTGTTTTATTTCTACTGATCCAGAAACTATCAGCAAGGCTTCATATACTTGCCTTGTTTTCCCCGCTGATGCAGCAAAAGAAATGGTCTCAATATATTTTTCCTTTAAAGACCATGGATCATGCATCTTAGGAATATCATTCCTTTCCAAACATATAATTTGTTCAGAGTTATCTTTTGAGGTATAACTGTCATTAGTATCTTCAATCGCTTTTTTAAAGGATTGTCCAGGAATATTTCCTGTTGAAGATGTCTCAGCCTCGCTTTGAGGACTGTAAATACTCATATTAGAAGTATTTTTATTTGCCTTTTTATGAGGCGTTTTCCATTCTGATTGGGTGTATGACGCCTCAGATTCCATGTCTACTTGCATGGATTTTGGCTTTTGCATTCTAAGCCAGTTTGCATAAGGGGAGTTGTTAGGAGTATTACTCCTTCCCCTTCCTCGCCCTCTGTCTGGGCCTCGTCCTCCCCTCATCGGGGTTTGCATCTGCAGTCTCCTGCAGAAATTCCCTGGTCAAGAAATCAGGAAGACAATTATTAGTTCCTTTGATATAATCAATGTCAAAATCAAAGACAGCTAATTCAGCTTGCCATCTAGCAAATATTTGCTTTGATGTTAAATTTTTAACATCCTTTTGTAACACAGATTTAGCTGCACCACAATCAATTCTCAATAAGAATTTTTGATTCAACAAATCATCTTGGAATTTATAAATACATTTTATGATAGAAAGAATTTCTTTCTTGATAGTTGAATAATTCAACTGAGCTGGGTTCCATTTCCCAGAAGTAAATCTTACAAGAATCTCTTTGCTATTAGAAGGATCAACTTGTTTGAGAATTCCTCCGTACCCAATATTTGAGGCATCAGTCTCAACTATTTTCTTCCAATTAGGATAAGCAATATGGAGACATGGTAAATTCTTTACTGTCTCTTTAATTTTTTGAACAGCTTTAGTATGACTATCTGTCCAAGAAGATGGGTTTTTTCTGAGCCTACTGTATAAAATGGCTGCATCAGTAGCTAGATTTTTATAATAATCTGCTACATAATTCAAATCGCCCAAAAATCTTTGGAGCTGCTTAACATTAGAGATATAATCTGGAAATTTAGAAGCAAATTCAATACTTCTTTCAATTGGAATAATAGTTCCATTGTTAATATTATGACCCAAAAATCTTATGGATGTTTGGAATAATTTCATTTTCTGGGCTGATATAACTAAGCCATTTTTTATAATAAGATGTTTAAACACATTTAAATGTTTAAAATGTTGATCTGTATTTTCTGAATATATCAGAACATCATCTATGTATGACAAGATGAATTCCGTATAAGGATTAAAAATTGAATTCATGATATTCTGGAATTCAGATGGCGCATTTTTCAATCCGAATGGCATAACATTCCATTCAAAATGCCCAAAAGGTACTGCAAAAGCAGTTTTGTACTTGTCAGATTCATGAATCTGTATTTGCCAATAGCCTGACTTTAAGTCAAACTTAGAAAATACTTTGGCCTTGCTTATTCTATTAAGCAGATCCCTTTTATTAGGGAGAGGATATCTTATCCATTTAAGCACTTTATTTAAAGGCTTATAATTAATAACAAGACGTGGTATTCCTCGTTCTTGTTCAGCAGCGTTATTAACATAAAATGCTGTACAACTCCATGGAGAAGTTGATTTTCTGATTAGCTTTTTGTCTATAAGACTGCTAATCTCTTTTTTACATAATTCAAGATATTCTTGATTCATCTGGCAAGGTCTTGCCTTAGTAAGAATATTTTCCTCAGAAAAATCTTCTATATAGGGAAGATTAACAATATGTTGTTTTCTTTCCCAAAATGCATTAGGAAAGTTGCTGCAAGTTTGAGTTTTAAACTCATTCTCTAGACTTTTAATTCTAGCTTTTATTATGCTAGAGTCTAGCTGTTTATTTATCTGTAAAGAAGCTATTTCTTCTTTGATGAAATTTATTTGATTTTCTTTTAGGTAAATATCTTTTACCTCATTTATGATTTTCATCATAGGATCTGTTATAAACTGAAATATAATCTCTTTTCCTTTATAAGAGCTATAGATGCCTTGTGAGTCTATTTTATTTATAGGCATTATCTTGGTGAGGAACGGTGTCCCGAGTATCACATGTTGTGATATCTCCTTTACTATAATCAAAGGAGAGGGAATACAAATGTCGTTATTACAAATATTTGCATTCGACACCTTATAAGGTGTAGTAAGAGTACTATTATCAGCTGTACTCAAGGTTTGTGTAGTTCTTTCACAATACCTTATAGGAATAATTCCTTCTTTTATGCAGTTTAAATCTGCACCACTGTCAACCAGTGCAATAAGATCGGGTATAACCAAATCATTATTTATTATAAGGGTAATTCGAGTATACCATTTTTGATTTAATACTAAATCAATGGTTTGTAGGAATTTATCTGGGACAATTTCCTCAGTAAATTCATCTTCATTATGTGAAGATTCACCTTGTATAATGGTGTTTCCTTCAATAATAGATATTCTTTGCAAAATATCTTTATTTTGAACTTTTAGTTCTATGATTTCGGCTTTAAGGTTATTAACCTCTTTCTGTAACACTGCAATTGTTACAGGCTTACTTTCTCTTGATTGTTGTCTTTTAAAGACTTCTGATAATTTATAAACATTATCAATAGCAGGAGATTTCTCCTTATCTTCTTTAAGAAGAACTTCAACCAACTTAGATTTAAGTTCTGGCTGAATGTGTTCATCTTGAATGATTTTGAGAATGGTCTTTTTGTCATCTTTAGTTATGACATTAATACTGAGACCGTTCATCTCAACTATAGATTTCCAGTAATTTTCTTTATTGTTGATATTACAACATTTAATAGAACAAATTTTTTCATCATCTGATGAGGAATCTGTTGATTCAGATTCAGAGGATTCAGAAGATTCTGATGAATTAATCATTATTTTATATAATGACTTTCTTAATTCTTCATCTTCTATTTCATTAATTCTCTTTTTTGTATAACACTTGTTGGCAAAATGACCAACTTTTCCACACTTGTAACAAGTGGCTGAAGAAGTAGATTTCTTCTTAAACCTATAAGGTTTTTTTCTTTTATCTCCTTCTTCTTTATGTTTAGAAGGTTTATATGGTCTTTTATACCTCTTTTTATAATGAGGCCGTTTAGACTCCGTTCTTTTAGTCTTCCTTTTATCTTTTCGATCCATATAAGGATCTTCCATTGCGAATTGGCTATAAAATTCTCCCAATTCGTGTTTGCCAGTTAATCTCTGGCTTTTCAATTGGTTTTTTAACTTTATGTCATTACATAAAGATAAACCTTCTTTAACACAGGTGCTTATTAAGCGACCATATGTAAAAGTATTGTAGGGTATAACCCCATCATGTTGAGTTCTCAGATTAGTTCGAACTCTTTCAGCAAATAGGTTGGGTAAGCCATCTATAAATTTGGCTTTCCAATGAGAGTTATTTGCATCATCTAGTTGCATAACTCTGCTAAGAAAGGTATCTTTGTACCATCTAAAATGTGTCAAAGTTGGACATCTTAGATTTTGTAACAAAGTTCTAACTTTCTCAGCTTGATTACTTACATCCCCTGTGAAATGATCGAGGATTGTAAGTATTAAGGTATAAACAGCATCAGAAACAGGAGTATTGTTCTCCATTTTAGCTGCACTCCAGATTTCAACCTTTTGTGCTGGGGATAAACAATGATCCCACCAGCCTTTCAAAATTCCGGTAAATCCACATGATATAAATCTTGCAACATCAGCATCTGAATTCCCTTGCTGTTTTGATACTGTTGCATACATCATCATACGATGTAATGTGTCATGGATTTGCTTATCAGGCATTCCATCAATATTCCATTCATAAATGGAACGTCCCGAGTATGAATTTGTAGTAAGAGCTTCGCTTTCTTCATACAGGACATCTAAAGGAGTTGGTCTTTTATAATAATGCTTGTCCAACGTCCTTAAAGGATATTTTATCGTATTTACGATATCATTGTCAGACATATAAATCTGACTTTCTGACGACTCATTTATTTCTGAGTCTTCTTCTGATATTTCAGAAGGTTCTCCATCAATGATGTTCAACTTTGCACTGCTGAACTTTTTCTCTAGAGCATTTATAATATCTGAAGATATATCTTTATTTTTGGATAATTTATATCCAGAAATCTCTAAAGCTGGTTTTATTGGAATATAATTTTTCTCGTTCACAGCTTTAACAACAGGAGCTTCTATTACTCCCATAGCCTGTAGTTTATTATTCAGGCTTTCTAGAGCAGATTCTACCCTTGTTACTTGTTGACCAATCACTTGAATGTAAATATTAGAAAAATTATTCTGTTTGAAAACCTTTTGAAGTTCTTTCAAAGTGTTTTCTATTTTGTCATCAATAAGAGGCTTTATAAAAGCGGTTGCCTCTAAATTAGAGGTAGAAACACCAGATAACCTTAAAGGTTCTGTTGGTGGATAAATTGATCTCACAGTTTTACCAGTTTGAGTGGTCCACTGTTTATAATATTCTTCTAAAATATTAATTTTACTTTCTTGTTCACTAAGAAAGTGTTCAACAAAACAATTTATAAAGTATTTCAGACATTGGTTTTCTTCAAGATATTTATAATATTGATCTTTATAATGATACATTTGTTCTGTAGAAAAGGTTTTTCCAAACCATTCTCTAAAAGCAGTATGCTTTTTACTCATAAATTCCTTATTAAGGAATTTTCTCAGATCACTATCAGGTCTTAAATCCATAAAATTATATATGAAAACTCATTTCTGATGAGGTAGGAGAAGTTTTATTTTCCTTCTCGTATATGGGATGAGAAATATTATCTTGGGAAATATTAATCCCTTTAACATCTCTATAAGAGGTGCTTGGCCTGGAAAAAGATCTTCTTAAAACAGAAGAACTGGAACCACCTTCCATATAAGGTTTTCCTGATATTCTGGCTATATTATTAGAGCCAAATTTTACTTCAATGTTTCCATCGTCGGTCTGTATTATCTGATCGATGTCTGTATCTATAATTGGTGCAGGTGGAACTGCTGAGGTTATAACCCAAGATTCTGGAAAGTCAATTTCTTCCCATTTTATAATTCTGTTGGTAGCAACACCAGAGGATAAAAGATTTGTTTCAATAACTGTGGTTTTACCATTCTCAGTTTTTGCTTTTACCTTGGGTGCCATGGTAGACAAAACTTTATAATGGATTCTGTAAACTATTGATATAGTTTCAGATCCTTTCATGAAATTGTAACCATGAGTCTTCAGGTTCAAAGTTACTGCCTCAAGTATATTGGGGTCAGTCAAAGATAGGGTTAAATTGGGATAAACATCGAAATAAACTGGTCCATGACAAAGGCTTGTTTGCATAATTCCCATTAGGGAAGGGATCCAGTCTAAGCATCTAGCATCTCTGAGAGATGTTAATATGGAGGCATTTAAGCCTTGAAGAGTAAGTGGTTTGAATGCCACTTGAATTAAACCAATATGAAGGTATTTGTATTGTTTTTCAAATCTGTAAACATCCTTTTTAGAAAGGAGTAGGATAGTCTGTTCCGTGCTATCCACAGAGATGGTTTTTTCCATACTTTTGATGGAAAGTCTGGACGATAGATCAAACGTCCCAATATTATAAATTTCTTTTGCTGAAACATTTAGAATTGTCCATTTGTTCAGCTGTTCTTCATCTGAAGGATACTCGAGTAAATTCGAGTTCTTAATATGTTTGCTCTTATTACGAGCAATCTTGGTAGATATAGCAGTTGATGAACTAGGGGTAGTCATGAAGATTTCTTTTTCAAGATTTCGATCTCATTAACTTACAAGTTAAAAGATGTCCTTCTATTACATGCAATTCTGTATATTCTTCTTTTAGGTTGTTACTCTGGAGATATCTGACTGCAATTTTAATTATACGGCTGTCAACGATTTACAGGCTACCATCACGCCAATCCCTGGCTTAATATGGGACCCCCTACGCGACTTTGGTGTCGTTCCATAATTAACTTTGCAGAGAGATATTTCTAGAGTAGTTCTTAAAGAAGAACTATACCTGATTGTATGGCCTTAAATAACATCTTAGTTTTGTAGGTTAATGGATCTCCATCTTGAAGAAGAAAGAGAATTAGCCAATCATGGCTCTGATACCAGAGGCAATTGGATCAAGTCAAGAGCAAAGCTCTAAGTCTAAGTCTAACTGGAGAGCAAAGCTCTAGAACAAAAGAGGAAGAACTTACAAAGTTATTATTTATAAAGCCTCTTATTGATGACAAAATAGAAAACACTTTGAAAGAACTTCAAAAGGTTTTCAAACAGAATAATTTTTCTAATATTTACATTCAAGTGATTGGTCAACAAGTAACAAGGGTAGAATCTGCTCTAGAAAGCCTGAATAATAAACTACAGGCTATGGGAGTAATAGAAGCTCCTGTTGTTAAAGCTGTGAACGAGAAAAATTATATTCCAATAAAACCAGCTTTAGAGATTTCTGGATATAAATTATCCAAAAATAAAGATATATCTTCAGATATTATAAATGCTCTGGAGAAAAAGTTCAGCAGTGCAAAGTTGAACATCATTGATGGAGAACCTTCTGAAATATCAGAAGAAGACTCAGAAATAAATGAGTCGTCAGAAAGTCAGATTTATATGTCTGACAATGATATCGTAAATACGATAAAATATCCTTTAAGGACGTTGGACAAGCATTATTATAAAAGACCAACTCCTTTAGATGTCCTGTATGAAGAAAGCGAAGCTCTTACTACAAATTCATACTCGGGACGTTCCATTTATGAATGGAATATTGATGGAATGCCTGATAAGCAAATCCATGACACATTACATCGTATGATGATGTATGCAACAGTATCAAAACAGCAAGGGAATTCAGATGCTGATGTTGCAAGATTTATATCATGTGGATTTACCGGAATTTTGAAAGGCTGGTGGGATCATTGTTTATCCCCAGCACAAAAGGTTGAAATTTGGAGTGCAGCAAAAATGGAGAACAATACTCCTGTTTCTGATGCGGTTTATACACTTATACTTACAATCCTCGATCATTTCACAGGGGATGTAAGTAATCAAGCTGAGAAGGTTAGAACTTTGTTGCAAAATCTAAGATGTCCTACTTTGACACATTTTAGATGGTACAAAGATACCTTTCTTAGCAGAGTTATGCAACTAGATGATGCAAATAACTCTCATTGGAAAGCCAAATTTATAGACGGCTTACCCAACCTATTTGCTGAGAGGGTTCGAACCAATCTGAGAACTCAAAATGATGGGGTTATACCCTACAATACCTTTACATATGGTCGCTTAATAAGCACCTGTGTTAAAGAAGGTTTATCTTTATGTAATGACATAAAGTTAAAAAACCAGTTGAAAAGCCAGAGATTGACTGAAAAACACGAATTGGGAGAATTTTGTAGCCAATTCGCAATGGAAGATCCTTATATGGATCGAAAAGATAAAAGGAAGACTAAAAAAACGGAGTCTAAACGACCTCATTATAAAAGAAGGTATAAAAGGCCTTATAAACCTTCTAAACATAAAGAAGAAGGAGATAAAAGGAAAAAACCTTATAGGTTTAAGAAGAAATCTACTTCTTCAGCCACTTGTTACAAGTGTGGAAAAGTTGGTCATTTTGCCAACAAATGTTATACAAAAAAGAGAATTAATGAAATAGAAGATGAAGAATTAAGAAAGTCATTATATAAAATAATGATTAATTCATCAGAATCTTCTGAATCCTCTGAATCTGAATCAACAGATTCCTCATCAGATGATGAAAAAATTTGTTCTAGTAAGTGTTGTAATATCAACAATAAAGAAAATTACTGGAAATCTATAGTTGAGATGAACGGTCTCACTATTAATGTCATAACTAAAGATGACAAAAAGATCATTCTTAAAATCGTTGAAGACGAACACATTCAGCCAGAACTTAAATCTAAGATGGTTGAAATTCTTCTTAAAGAGGAAAAAGAGAAATCTCCTGCTATTGATAATGTTTATAGATTATCAGAAGTCTTTAAAAGACAACAATCTAGAGAAAGTAAGCCTGTAACAATTGCAGTTTTACAGAAAGAGGTTAATAAACTCAAAACAGAAATCATAGAACTAAAAGTTCGGAATAAAGATATCCTTCAAAGAATATCTATTATTGAAGGAAACACCGTTATACAAGGTGAATCTACAAATAATGAAGAGTGCTTTCTCCTTCTATAATGGAGTCATCACTAGTATTATGAAATCTTGGATGTGATTCAATCCAAGGAATAAATAGATCAAAAATTGACTTTGGCAGTATGGCTAGCTCTGGCCCAATTTTTTGCCATAGTTGGATAAACCAAATTCTAAAATATTAATTTTACTTTCTCGTTCATTAAGAAAGTGTTCAACAAACCAATCTATAAAGTATTTCAGACATTGGTTTTCTTCAAGATGTTTATAATATTGATCTTTATAATGATACATTTGTTCTGTAGAAAAGGTTTTTCCAAACTATTCTCTAAAAGCAGTATGCTTTTTACTCATAAATTCCTTATTAAGGAATTTTCTCAGATCACTATCAGGTCTTAAATCCATAAAATTATATGTGAAAACTCATTTCTGATGAGGTAGGAGAAGTTTTATTTTCCTTCTCGTATATGGGATGAGAAATATTATCTTGGGAAATATTAATCCCTTTAACATCTCTATAAGAGGTGCTAGGTCTGGAGAAGGATCTTCTTAAAACAGAAGAACTGGAACCACCTTCCATATAAGGTTTTCCTGATATTCTGGCTATATTATTAGAGCCAAATTTTACTTCAATATTTCCATCGTCAGTCTGTATTATCTGATCGATGTCTGTATCTATAATTGGTGCAGGTGGAACTGCTGAGGTTATAACCCAAGATTCTGGAAAGTCAATTTCTTCCCATTTTATAATTCTGTTGGTAGCAACACCAGAGGATAAAAGATTTGTTTCAATAACTGTGGTTTTACCATTCTCAGTTTTTGCTTTTACCTTGGGTGCTATGGTAGACAAAACTTTATAATGGATTCTGTAAACTATTGATATAGTTTCAGATCCTTTCATGAAATTGTAACCATGAGTCTTCAGGTTCAAAGTTACTGCCTCAAGTATATTGGGGTCAGTCAAAGATAGGGTTAAATTGGGATAAACATCGAAATAAACTGGTCCATGACAAAGGCTTGTTTGCATAATTCCCATTAGGGAAGAGATCCAGTCTAAGCATCTAGCATCTCTGAGAGATGTTAATATGGAGGCATTTAAGCCTTGAAGAGTAAGTGGTTTGAATGCCACTTGAATTAAACCAATATGAAGGTATTTGTATTGTTTTTCAAATCTGTAAACATCCTTTTCAGAAAGGAGTAGGATAGTCTGTTCCATGCTATCCACAGAGATGGTTTTTTCCATACTTTTGATGGAAAGTCTGGACGATAGATCAAATGTCCCAATATTATAAATTTCTTTTGCTGAAACATTTGGAATTGTCCATTTGTTCAGCTGTTCTTCATCTGAAGGATACTCGAGTAAATTCGAGTTCTTAATATGTTTGCTCTTATTATGAGCAATCTTGGTAGATATAGCAGTTGATGAACTGGGGGTAGTCATGAAGATTTCTTTTTCAAGATTTCGATCTCATTAACTTACAAGTTAAAAGATGTTCTTCTATTACATGCAATTCTGTATATTCTTCTTTTAGGTTGTTACTCTGGAGATATCTGACTGCAATTTTAATTATACGGCTGTCAACGATTTACAGGCTACCATCACGCCAATCCCTGGCTTAACATGGGACCCCCTACGCGACTTTGGTGTCGTTCCATAATTAACTTTGCAGAGAGATATTTCTAGAGTAGTTCTTAAAGAAGAACTATACCTGATTGTATGGCCTAAAATAACATCTTAGTTTTGTAGGTTAATGGATCTCCATCTTGAAGAAGAAAGAGAATTAGCCAATCATGGCTCTGATACCAGGCTTGCCAGAGGCAATTGGATCAAGTCAAGAGCAAAGCTCTAAGTCAAACTGGAGAGCAAAGCTCTAGAACAAAAGCGAAAAAACTTACAAAGTTTTATTTATTATCTTCAAACGAAGTACAGTAGTTATCAGAGTACAAGAGAGATAGAGGGATTTTATTTCGCGATGCCTTCTGAAGGCAAAGGCCCTCCCTTTTATAGAGGAGATTCTGAGGACTATGAGTGCCTCACTGATTGAGGGTGAGCTGTCTTCAATAATTGAGCTCTATGATTGAGGGTGAGCTGTCTGCACTGTAGCTCTATTATTGCTTTGCACTGTTGGCGCGCTGTCCTCTTGTGCAACGTGGTTGCGCTTCTAGAAGTTGCGTACTGTGGATGCGCAGTACTGTTCTTCTGGTTTTATAAAAACCCTGGGCCGAGAATACTGACTCCCGTGTGCTAGAATGCTGCAGTCGTCTGCTTCAGTATCGGCTCTTACTGTAGATCGCGCAGTCACAGTGGACTGCGCAGTACTGTAGCAGTACTGTAGATCGCGCAGTTACTGTTGCTTGCGCAGTTTATACTGTAGACTGCGCAGTTTATGATTGCGCCGTTTGTAGTCTGCGCATTTTTATGATTGCGCAGTTTATCTTATTGGGCCCTTTCCTTTATCTTGACTCAATTTTGAGCCCATGAGATCCTCCCAGAGCTGGTCTGCTGTCTTCAGATCTTCTTCTGGATCCTGGGAGTGCCCTTGAAAGCATTCTTTCATTTCTACCGATCTGGTAGTTTCTTCGGACTTTGAAGAATTTGTGTCCGTATTATCGAACGTCTGCTCAAACTGCTTCTTGATATGTTCTAAGCAGCGTTTCATGAGATCTTCCTCAGAGATGTTAGGATACTTTCTTCTGAAGGAAGCCTTTAATTTTAGCATCGGATTTTCCGTTGCTAACTCTTTGTTGATTTTATTATCTAGAGCTTTATTATTGCTCTTAATGGCTGCCTTTATTTCAGCCGTTTTTTCTTCTTCATTAATTCCAGACCACCATTTTATGAGAAATTTTCTGGAAAGAATAGGAATGTTCTTATTATTGAACTCAGAGATGATGGTCCATCTGAATATAAATGGAATCTCATTTTCTATAAAATAATGAAGAGTGTTTTCTCCTTCTATAATGGAGTCATCACTAGTATTATGAAATCTTGGATGTGATTCAATCCAAGGAATAAATAGATCAAAAATTGACTTTGGCAGTATGGCTAGCTCTGCCCCAATTTTTTGCCATAGTTGGATAAACCAAACGGGGATACCTGATTTTATAACATCAGGTTTTATGATGATAAACCAGGAATGTTTCTTCGCTGGATTTTCATAGTATAAAAATTTCTCAAAAGCTTGGATATAATCCCAATAATTGCTTTCGTGTCGCTCTTCACCTACTTTGAACGACCTCGCCCTATTAGGGTGTAAAGCCCATTCATGTGGGCTAAGAATCTTTCTAATAATAGCTTTGGAGAAGTTTATAATTTCTCCACCTTCTTTTCCGTTTGGATAGTAGTGTTTTATTTCTACTGATCCAGAAACTATCAGCAAGGCTTCATATACTTGCCTTGTTTTCCCCGCTGATGCAGCAAAAGAAATGGTCTCAATATATTTTTCCTTTAAAGACCATGGATCATGCATCTTAGGAATATCATTCCTTTCCAAACATATAATTTGTTCAGAGTTATCTTTTGAGGTATAACTGTCATTAGTATCTTCAATCGCTTTTTTAAAGGATTGTCCAGGAATATTTCCTGTTGAAGATGTCTCAGCCTCGCTTTGAGGACTGTAAATACTCATATTAGAAGTATTTTTATTTGCCTTTTTATGAGGCGTTTTCCATTCTGATTGGGCGTATGACGCCTCAGATTCCATGTCTACTTGCATGGATTTTGGCTTTTGCATTCTAAGCCAGTTTGCATAAGGGGAGTTGTTAGGAGTATTACTCCTTCCCCTTCCTCGCCCTCTGTCTGGGCCTCGTCCTCCCCTCATCGGGGTTTGCATCTGCAGTCTCCTGCAGAAATTCCCTGGTCAAGAAATCAGGAAGACAATTATTAGTTCCTTTGATATAATCAATGTCAAAATCAAAGACAGCTAATTCAGCTTGCCATCTAGCAAATATTTGCTTTGATGTTAAATTTTTAACATCCTTTTGTAACACAGATTTAGCTGCACCACAATCAATTCTCAATAAGAATTTTTGATTCAACAAATCATCTTGGAATTTATAAATACATTTTATGATAGAAAGAATTTCTTTTTTGATAGTTGAATAATTCAACTGAGCTGGGTTCCATTTCCCAGAAGTAAATCTTACAAGAATCTCCTTGCTATTAGAAGGATCAACTTGTTTGAGAATTCCTCCGTACCCAATATTTGAGGCATCAGTCTCAACTATTTTCTTCCAATTAGGATAAGCAATATGGAGACATGGTAAATTCTTTACTGTCTCTTTAATTTTTTGAACAGCTTTAGTATGACTATCTGTCCAAGGAGATGGGTTTTTTCTGAGCCTACTGTATAAAATGGCTGCATCAGTAGCTAGATTTTTATAATAATCTGCTACATAATTCAAAGCGCCCAAAAATCTTTGGAGCTGCTTAACATTAGAGATATAATCTGGAAATTTAGAAGCAAATTCAATACTTCTTTCAATTGGAATAATAGTTCCATTGTTAATATTATGACCCAAAAATCTTATGGATGTTTGGAATAATTTCATTTTCTGGGCTGATATAACTAAGCCATTTTTTATAATAAGATGTTTAAACACATTTAAATGTTTAAAATGTTGATCTGTATTTTCTGAATATATCAGAACATCATCTATGTATGACAAGATGAATTCCGTATAAGGATTAAAAATTGAATTCATGATATTCTGGAATTCAGATGGCGATGTTGCAAGATTTATATCATGTGGATTTACCGGAATTTTGAAAGGCTGGTGGGATCATTGTTTATCCCCAGCACAAATACACTGACCTGGCTGAACGGTTAAGCAAGTATTGTACGGTGAGATTGATCTCGACTAATTCCTCCTTTTTGGTTTTAGGAGGGATTCGAGAAACAGTGGGAGCCATCCTGTTTAGACAAACTAAAAACCACTCTAAACTTGCAAGAGCATCATGCTGAGTGTTTCTTCTCTCTCTCTCTTAATTGCAGTGACCAATCGTCATGACCGGACTTAAGTTACTTCTAGATAAAAATATACTGACAGGGCCAAACTACAAAGATTGGCTCAGGAATGTCAAAATGGCAATCACTTACGACAAGTTGGGGTATCTCCTTACCACCAAAACTCCCCCTGTCCCAGGTCCCACCTCCAGCGTCGCGGATAAGGAAATCCGTAAGACCTGGGAGATCGATTGCGCGAAGGCCAAGTGCCTCATGCTTGCTTCTATGGACAATGAACATCAGAGGAGGCACGAGAATATGGACCTAGAATCCATATTTCTCCATACTAAGAAACTATATGGAGAGCAATCCCGTATTGCCAGATACGAAGTCTCGAAAAAGTTGTTTTCGACGAGATTGGTCGTCGGATCATCGGTAGCGGAACACGTGCTTAAGATGATTGGCTTCATTGAAGAGCTCGCGGACCTTGGGACCATGTTAGAGAACGAGCTCTATACGGACTTGATTCTCCAGTCCCTTCCTTCCACTTACGCCCAGTTTATCCTGAACTTCAACTTGCAAGGAAAATAAGTTGAACTTCAGGAGCTCCTCAATATGTTGAAGAGTGCAGAAGGCACCCTACAGAAAGGTAGGGAAACATCCACTTTGTTTATAGGAGGATCTTCCTCTTCTAAGTCCAAGGCGAAAGCTAAGGGAAAGAAGAAGAAAGCCCCCGCCAAACCAAGGGACGGTGTTAGTAAAGTGGAAATGAAGGGAAAAGCAAAGGCAGCAAAGATAGCGGGGCAGCTTGTGGGAAAGGAAGAGTGCTTCTATTGTCATAAGAAAGGACACTGGAAAAAGGATTGCAGGGCTTGGAAGGCCAAGAACTAGGACCCGAAGCAAGTTGCGGCTTCAGCTTCAGGTGTGTATGTTATTGAAAACTGTTTATCAATAAACTCTACTTCCTGGGTATTGGATACCGGATCAGGATCTCATAGCTGTAATTCCATGCAGGCACTGAGAAAGCGTAGGGTTTTGAAGGCAGGTGATATGACCCTCAGAGTTGCAAACGGAGCTGGCATGGATTCTGAGTCTGTGGGGGACTATCACTTGGGAATGTCAAATGGACATGTTTTGGTTTTGCGTAATTGTTATTTTGTACCCAATGCAACTTGTAATATCATATCTGTATCTTTATTATCTAAAGAAGGTTATGAATTTGCATTTGTAAGCAATGTTGTAAACATTCACCTTAATCAAGTTTTGATTGGGTCAGGTACATTAAGCAATGGTATATACGTATTAAACCAACCACAGATTTTCAATGTCCAGAATACACACAAAAGAAAGTCTCCGGAAACAAATCAGGCTTTCTTATGGCATTGTAGACTGGGTCACATCAATGAGAGAAGGTTGACGAAGTTACATACAGAAGGATATTTAGATCCGTTCGAATATCAATCATATGCAACTTGTCAATCCTGTCTCAAAGGAAAGATGACAAAGACTCTGTTCACTGGACACGGAGTAAGAGCGAGCGAGCTCTTAGGACTCGTACACAGTGACGTGTGCGGTCCAATGTCTACGCATGCGCGAAGCGGTTATTCTTACTTCATTACTTTTACGGATGACTTTTCAAGGTACGGATATGTCTTCTTAATGAAACATAAATCCGAAGCCTTTGGAAAATTCCAGGAATATAAGAATGAAGTAGAAAAACAAACCGGCAAAAGTATCAAGACACCGAGATCTGATCGAGGTGGTGAATACTTGAGTGCCGAGTTCCTGGATTACCTAAAAGAGAATGGAATTCTTTCTCAGCTTACTCCTCCATACACTCCGCAACATAACGGTGTATCGGAGAGACGGAACCAGACCCTATTGGATATGGTACGTTCCATGATGAGTAACGCTGAGTTACCGCGATCATTCTGGGGATATGCACTAGAATCAGCTGCATATCTTTTGAACCGAGTTCCAACTAAGACTGTGCCTACCACACCATATCAGATGTGGTGTGGGAAGAAACCCTATCTTAAGCACATTAAGACATGGGGATGTCCGGCTTTTGTCAAAAAGCAGCATACGGACAAACTCGAGGCACGCTCAGTACAGTGCAAGTTTGTGGGATATCCAAAGAACTCCAAGGGATATTTCTTCTATTGCGAAGAGTAACAAAAGGTTTTTGTTTCTCGTCATGCCTGCTTCTTGGAAACTGAATTTTTGGAAAATCAGATAAGTGGGAGCGTAATAGAACTGGAAGAAATTCTAGAACCACGAGCTATTACTGAAATCTTAGAAGAACCAGAGGGTTTGAAAGAACATGACATTCTTACGCCGCTCCGCAGGAGTAGTAGGCAGTCTCATCCGCCCGAGAGATACTACGGTTTTCTCATAGACGGGGATAGAGAGGATTGCATCATTGATAGTGATGAGCCTACTAGCTTCCAGCAGGCCATTCAGAGCGTTGACTCAGTAAAATGGCTGAATGCAATGCGGACCGAAATGGAGTCCATGTACACCAACAAAGTATGGACTTTGGACATTGCTCCAGATGGGGTAAAACCCGTAGGATGCAAGTGGATCTTCAAGAAGAAGATTGGTGTAGATGGATAGGTTGAGACCTATAAGGCTAGACTTATTGCAAAGGATTTTCGTCAAAAACCTGGCTTGGACTATGACGAAACCTTTTCTCCAGTGGCTATGCTGAAATCCATTCGGATCCTTCTTGCCATTGCTGCCTTCCATGATTATGAGATTTGGCAGATGGACGTAAAGACCGCTTTTCTAAATGGAAATTTTGAGGAGTATGTCTATATGGACCAGCCAGAGGGTTTCATTCAGAGTGGGAGCAGCGGAAAGGTGTGCAAGTTGCTTAAGTCCATCTATGGACTAAAGCAGGCATCGCTGAGTTGGAACATCTGTTTTGATGAGACAGTCAAAGATTTTGACTCTATCAAAAATCCAGATGAACCATGCATCTATAGTAGATTTGTAAAAAGAACTGTCGTATTCCTTGTTTTATACGTGGATGACATTCTTTTGATAGGAAATGACATTCCTATGCTACAATCTGTCAAAGGGTTCTTGTCACACAGGTTCTCCATGAAAGACCTGGGTGATGCCACTTACATTCTGGGGATCCGGATCCATCGTGATAGATCCAAGAGGATATTAGGACTTTCGCAGTCCAGGTACATCAACACCATACTGAAAAGATTCAGTATGGAAGATTCCAAGCGCGGTAATCTACCGGCTTGTCAGGGATCACCCTCTCCAAAGAGATGTCTCCCAAGACTGATTTGGAAAGGGATCTCATGACTATTAAACCCTACGCTTCTGCGATAGGCTCTATAATGTATGCGATGTTGTGTACCAGACCGAATGTAGCTTATGCACTGAGTGCGGTAAGCCGGTATCAGTCAAACCCTGGGGAGAAGCACTGGATAGCGGTAAAGAACATTCTCAAGTACCTGAGAAGGACTAAGGAGACGTTCTTGGTGTATGGCGGAAAAGACCTCCAGATCGAGGCCTTTGCTGACTCCAGCTTCCAGAGTGACAAGGATGATTCCAAGTCCATGTCGGGTTTTGTCTTTACCCTCAATGGAGGGGCGCTGTGTTGGAAGAGTTCCAAACAGAAAACCGTTGCTGACTCGACGATGGAAGCGGAATATATCGCTGCTGCTGATGCCGCAAAAGAAGCCGTCTGGATGAGGAAGTTCTTGACAGAACTTCAGGTGGTTCCGTCCATTGTTGATCCAATACCTCTGTATTGCGACAACAACGGGGCTATAGCTTTAGCGAAGGAACTCAGGTCCCATCAGAAGTCCAGACACATCTTGAGGCGGTATCACCTGATCAGGGAGATCGTGGATCGCCAGGAGATCAAGGTTCGGAGGGTTGCTGCGGAAGATAACACTGCTGATCCATTCACGAAGGCCTTACCCCAGACTCAGTTCGAGCGGCTGATCGAGATGATAGGTCTTCGATACGCCAGTACATGACCTTAGTGCAAGTGGGAGATTGTTAGTGTATATGCCCTAGAGGCCATTACTGTATCATACTAGTTTGTATATTACTTAATGGAAGCTTGGGATATTCACCATTGTATAGACAATCTTGCTCAAAATAGTAGTATGCTACTTGGTTTGTCTCTACTTCAATGTGTGTACATGTGTTTCTTTTAACATATCGCTTATGCATATTAGTGGAGCCCTTAGGATCTTTGCTTGATTACCAGCGTTGTGATGGCAGTCACACTCGTGGGGGCTGGGTAATCCACAAGCACATCCTTATACAGGTCCCTAGTCATAGGACTATCGAGACAGGGCATCGATACTCCGGAGTAGACTAGCGTATGCGCTTCTTATCCCAGCAGGGGAGACAGTCTGTCCAACAGCCGTCAGTACGTCGTACTTGAGATAGTATGCGGGTGCTCGTTAGGTTAAGAGTACACTGGACATGACTCGTCGGGAACTGATTGGTTGGTACTATACTTATCATCAATTATCAGTTCCCAGATGACATGAGTACAGCTTAGTCTGCTGACTTGACACTGTTACTTCGCCACGAGTGTGTTCCCACTGTACTTTGATTACTACCCTACCACGGCTCAAAGGAGTCGTGCAAACAGGTAGTAGTTGGGTGCAGTCCCAAAGCACTTGGAGGCAGTGACGGTTAGATAGGATCCGTCTCTCCCGATATTGGGAGTTGATATCGCGCTGTGTCAAGGAGAGCCATTACACACAGTCGTCCCTGGCCAGAGCAAGTGAGATACACTGGTAGGTTTCCAGTGTTATCTCAGGGTGTTCTGGGCTACACTCCGACATGACTTGTACCGCTATTAGGGGACTGACGTTTACCGCCCCCCTAGGCCCGCCATGCGATATTCTCAGACGAACAGACCGGACTGTACGGAGACTGTCACATTCAGGCTCAGTAGGAGTTCGGATGAGTTCACCTCGTCAGTCTTCTTATCGGCGTCTACCTGGGGGCCGTTACGCACAGCCAGTGCCGCTTGCGGTCTGTGGTTAAACCCACTGCCAGCGTAGTGTCGAGTCTTTAGAATCCCACACAGAGAGCTATTCGCCTTTAGGCAAAAAAGTAGAGGTCGCATGCTTTTGCGACAGGGTTCGGTCACATCCGCGCACTTGTGCACGTTTGGTGTCCGGGCAGTTATTACTAGCGGGCTTTGGTTTAAACCAGATCCTAGTATACGTTTTGGGATTGGTTTTATCTCATTTGTATTCGTGTTCCTCGGAACGCGGATGCGGGTGTGTATGCACGGCTGACAGAGACAGAGGCAGAGGATTCTCATTAGGGTTGTTGACTGTTGACTTTTGCTAAACCCTAATGAGAATAAGAAATATGATTAATAATAATATTAATTAAGTATTATTGTGCCATGGTTGGGTTGAAAGGTTGACTTTGTTGACTTGTTGACCGGTTGACTAGCTTGGACTTGTTGACCATCATCATGACAATGGCTATCATTTCATGGCTATGACTTTTGCTTGCTTGTTTGTTCACAAAATACATTAAATGCATGAAATGATAATGCCATTGACATGAACCATCACAAGATGCTTAATTATTGTTATTATTATGATTATTTGGGGTTATGAGAGGATGGTGGTAAAAAGTCTTCTTGATTTTCTATCATATTGATTCTCTCTCATCCTCAAAGCTCTCCTCTTCCTCTTGCTCTCTCTCTAGCTCATGGTTCTATTGTCTCATGAGTTGAGAAACAAGAACCATAGAGATAAAACCCAAAACACTTCTCTACTCATCCTAGTATACAAGGTCTAGCAAGCCAAGTATTCTAGTTTCATCTAGATTGAGGTTGGAGCCAAAGGTAGAAGTTTCGGGTGGATCCATCTTCGGCACAAGGAGACGATGAGGTAGGGCCGATCCGACCATCACAAGGAGTTGAAGAGAAGGAGTTCAAGTTTAGGTATAACCCCTAATCTAGTAGTTAAACTCTTAGTTAGGTTGTTAGATAGTTTGTTTAACAAAGATCCGTTTCTAGAGTCCATGTTACCCCCACCGAAAAATTCGTTTTTCACCATTTCCGCAACCCCAAAGAACCGGGGATGGGCAACGTGGACTTACATTGCCCATGTAAGTATATACGTGGGTGAAGTAGTGCAGAGTAATTCATAGCGTATGACCAGTTTCAGGTTGATATATAATTTTCAGAATCTTGATCTGAGAAGATAACGAGCGGACACAAGCGTCACCATTCATCATTGACTCAAATCTCGACTCTTAAGGGATATAGTTCCAAGCCCTCAGCTCCATGAGCCACACCCTTCTATTTCTTTATGTTTTACTCTGGCGTGAAGTAGTTTATATGCCCATGAGTAACTTCTCTATTTCAGTGTCATGTAGCTTTGGCAAGTGTGGCCCATAGATGGTAGATAACAGTTCATCTTAAACTCTTTATAAGGTAGCGATGGCTTGAGAAATAAGGTTAGGATATGTTGCCTAAGACTTTTCAACTTTATGAGCCGTGAGGGTCTCATAAAGACTTTTCTCCCTACGAGTCGAGAGGATCTCGTAGGTATATTTTCTCCTTAGGAATCGTGAGGATTCTTAAGTGTGCTTTCTCTTGAGAGTCGCAAGGATCCCACAAGAGAATTTTCCCGCTTATAAGTCGAGAGGACTCGTAAGTGGTTGTTTCCCTCCTCGTCGATGTTCGACTTCGGAGAGTGTGGCTCGTGGATAGTCCATGTTGACCTCCTTGCAAGGAAGTGATGGCTTGGGAGACAAGGTTAGAATCTGCCACCCAAGACTATTGAACTTTATGAGCCGTGAGGGTCTCACAAAGACTTTTCTCCCTACGAGTCGAGAGGATCCCGTAGGTGTATCTTCTCCTTAGGAATCGTGAGGATTCCTAAGTGCGTTTTCTCCTAAAAATCGTAAGGATGCTACAAAAAAAAATTCTTTATGCGTAGGGACACTAATTTCCCCGCAAGTTGAGACGAATCGAGAGATTCTTGCAAAGACACTGATTTCCTTGCGGGTCGAAATGAATCGAGAGGTTCTCGCCAAGGACGCTGATTTTCCTGAATCGAGATAAGAAGCGATGGCTTAGGAAACAGGTTCATGTCTGCTGCCTAAGACTTTTCAACTTTATGAGCCGTGAGGTCTCATAAAGATTTTTTCTCCCTACGAGTCGAGAGGATCTTGTAGGTGTATTTTTTCCTTAGGAATCATGAGGATTCCTAAGTGTATTTTCTCTTGAGAGTCGTAAAGATCTCACAAGAGAATTTTCTTGCTTACAAGTCGAGAGGACTCGTAAGTGATTGATGAGTTGACCTACTCCCGAATCAAAGCATTACTTCAACAGGGAGGTCGAGGGTTGACTTTGGGTTGTCTGTGCACCGCCGAGTTATGGAACTGGGAACTTTGCCGTGGCTCCGCTTTGCTGACGTTGTATATTCCTGCAGAGACGCTGATTTCTCCGCGGGTCGGTACGAATCGAGATGTTCTCGTCAAGGACGATGATTTTCCTGAATCGAGGTGTTTGCCAAGGACACTGATTTCCTTCGAGTTGAGACGAATCGAAGTATTCCTGCAAAGACACTGATTTCTTGCGGGTCGACGTGAATCGAGATGCTCTCGCCAAGGACATTGATTTCCCTGAATCAAGGTTTTGGCCAAGGACACTGATTTCCTCGGAGTTGAAACAAATCGAGGTATTCCCGCAAAGACACTGATTTCCTTGCAGGTCGACACGAATCGAGATGCTCTCACCAAGAACGCTGATTTCCCTGAATCAAGGTTTTGCCAAGGACACTGATTTCCCTAGAGTCGAAACGAATCGCAGTATTCCTGCAAAGACGCTGATTTCTCTGCGGGTCGATGCGAATCGCGATGCTCTTGTCAAGGATGTTGATTTCTCTAAATCGAGGTTTTTGCCAAGGACGTTGATTTCCTCGGAGTTGAGACGAATCGAGGTATTCCTGCAAAGACACTGATTTCTCTATGGGTCGATGCGAATCGAGATGCTCTCGTCATGGACGCTGATTTTCCTGAATCGAGGAGGTTGCCAAGGACACTGATTTCCCTTGGTTGAGACGAATCGAGGTATTCCTGCAAAGACACTGATTTCTCTGCGGGTCGACATGAATCGAGATGCTCTCGTCAAGGACATTGATTTCCCTGAATCGAGGAGGTTGCCAAGGACACTGATTTCCCTGGGGTTGAGACGAATTGAGGTATTCCTGCATAGATGCTGATTTCTCTACGGGTCGACGTGAATCGAGATGCTCTCGTCAAGGACGCTGATTTCCCTGAATCGAGGAAGTTACCAAGGACACTGATTTCCCTGGGGTTGAGACGAATCAAGGTATTCCTGCAAAGACGCTGATTTCTCTGCGGGTCGACGCGAATCGAGATGCTCTCGTCAAGGACACTAGTTTCCCTGAATCGAAGAGGTTGCCAAGGATACTGATTTCCCTGGGGTTGAGACGAATCGAGGTATTCCTGCAAAGACGCTGATTTCTCTGTGGGTCGACGCGAATCGAGATGCTCTCATCAAGGATGCTAATTTCCCTGAATCGAGGAGGTTGCCAAGGCCACTGATTTCCCTAGGGTTGAGACGAATCGAGGTATTCCTGTAAAGACGCTGATTTCTCTGCGGGTCGACGCAAATTGAGATGCTCTCGTCAAGGACGCTGATTTCCCTGAATCGAGGAGGTTGCCAAGGACACTGATTTCCCTGGGGTTTGGTTGACTTGTTTCCGAGATGGAGCGTTGATCTGGCAGAGAGGTCATTGGTTGACTCTAGGTTGTCTGTGGACCGTAAAGTCTTGGAACTAGGACTTTG
The DNA here is from genome assembly GCA_030015575.1 of Agapanthus africanus. Classification (NCBI taxonomy): domain Eukaryota; kingdom Viridiplantae; phylum Streptophyta; class Magnoliopsida; order Asparagales; family Amaryllidaceae; genus Agapanthus; species Agapanthus africanus. Next base: position 241,580,261 of record CM057342.1, on the reverse strand, counting down.
CCGTGGCTCCGCTTTGTTGACGTCGCGTCCGAATCCTACTGGAATGAGGAAAAACGTCGTTGTTGTTCTTCTGGGATGCAGATGTTGCCTTCAAGATCCGACTCTCCCTTTGACAAGGTCTGGTGGGGAAATATGGTTCCCTTTCGTTTATGCCCATGGATTGTGTACAGGGGTCAGTATGGACTTACCTGCAGGGCAAAAGTTTCATTTCATATATATATTTTTTTTTTCTTTCCACGATGCTCTATCATTTTAGCTTTTTGTATCGCGAAAGTCGCGATTGCCCAATCATTTCGGCTATTTTTCGCGATGCCCAATCATTTCGGCTATATTTTTTTTTAACTCGCTGTTTTTTATTGCGAGTTGCCCAACCATTTCGGCTATTTTGTGTGTATACATTTTTACATGCTGATTTCGTTGCAAGTTACCCCATCATTTCGGCTATTTCATATGCATTTTTGGCTCGTTGACTTTTTGCCACGAGTATGGAACTTAGAATCTGGTGCCAATCTTAGCATCAACATCGCTGCGACTGGAATATTGCCAGGAGCGAATCATCATTTTCCATGAAAGGACTTGGAATTTGATACCGATTTAAGCATCAGCATCGCTACAACCGGGATATTTGCAGGAGCGAATCATCATTTGCCTCTGTCGATGTCGAATAAAGGTGGCTTAGCGAACAGGGTTAGGATCCCGTCGACTAAGGCTTTTGACTTCATGAGCCGTAAGGGTCTCATAAAGGTGTTTCTCCCAACGAGTTGTGAGGATCTCGTAGGTGCGTTTTCTCCTTAGGAATCGTGAGTATTCCTAAGTGTGTGTTCTCTTATAAGTCGTAAGGATCTTACAAAAGTGTTTTCTCCTTATAAGTCGAGAGGACCTATAAGCATTTGTTCACCTTTGGAGCATATGCTTAGTCGCTGATGGGACTCTGTTAGGGAAATGTTCATTCGTGCCCGTGGATTGTATATAAGGGTCAATATTGAACCGCTTGTAGGACAATCTGGGAAAGGTGATGGCTTAAGAACAGGTTCAGATCCCTGTAGCTTAAGGCTTTTGAATCCTATGAGCCGTAAGGGTCTCAAAGGGGAATTCTCCTTACGAGTCGTGAGGATCTCGTAAGTGTAATTTCTCCTTAGGAATCGTGGGGATCCCTAAGTGTGTTGTTCCCTTGTGAGTCGTAAAGATCTCACGCAGGTATTTTCTCCTCACAAGGTTGAGATGACCTTGCAAGTGTCTTTTAACGAGATTGCGCCTTTTCAGGTTTTCACAAAACTCGCCGGTAGCCTTGCTGTTTTTACTCACGGAGCCTTTTCGGGTTTTCATCCGTGCCCATCTCGCTTATGGACATACCATTTTTTTTACCACGTCAGCCTGGGAATGCCGCGGGTTTGTATTAGTTTAACGACGTTTCGGTCATAGGTCCGAGATTTTTCGGGCAATGTATGATTACGCAGCTAGATTTTCTCGCAAATCTTCGCATTTTTTGTGTCGGAGGTGGATTCCTTGAAGAGAGGGCTGAGGGCGATTTCTTCGTCAGAGTCGCTTCCAAAGGTGATAACTTGTGATCCCTTGGTGTCGACTATGTGATAGTTGCCAGTAGCTCTTTTGCGCTCATCTGTCGTGCTTATCTGTTCCCAACGAGTTTTACGCTTCACTCGTTGAACATGTTGTCGGTGGGCAACATATCTCTGCCACCAGTTTTTAAAGGCTATGCACTCCTCGGTAGGGTGTGCAATCCTCTGATGGTATAAGCAGAAGTTAGGATGTATGTCCGCTTCATCAAGATGTATACTGTCAGGAGAATTTCTTCTGAAAGAGGGAAACTTCATTCCTATTGACAGGGCTCTAGCGAATCGTTTCCTTACTTTAAGCTTTCTTTTGTTGACGATAGGGATGCTTCGATCCGGTTGGGGTGCCTCGACCTTTTCATTCAGTCGTCGGCGTTTGGCATTTTCGAATATAGCCAGTTCGCGCTCTCGATCGTCTTTGCTTTTCTGACGGGCTTCGTTCAGTAGCAAGTCGATCATCTCGTCAGACGGTTCCAAGGGTTTTGGCTTCGATCCTGCCCCCAGCTCTTTTACGCTATCTTCTATCACCGAGTGAGCTTCTTTGTTAGTTAATGCCGAATGAGAGACCATGTAGCAACTTGCCACATAGCCTTCAGATTCTTCTGAAGAGTCATCCCCGTCGTTATTGTCGTTATCTACGCTCTCAAGGATATTGTTGAGAAATTCTTAGAGTGTGACCGGGGTTTGCGCCTTCTGGTTATATTCCTCTAGCGCGTCAATATGCTTTTGCAGATCCTTGCGCTTGTCATCAGGCTTCACGAGCTTTTTCTTCTTCTTTGAAGACTTTGACGGCTGGGCCTGAGCGTTTTGACCACCGCTACCAATTCTCGGCATCAGGCGCGGTTTTAGCATTCCCTCAATGATCTCAGGCTCTAGCGGGCTTTTCCACCTGATTGCCGGGCATGTGTGAAGATCCTTTAGCGTTCTTTTCATCTTGGCAGAAAGAGCACCCTCCCATGGAGCTTCTTCTATGAAAGAGCACGATGCCCTCGATGTGTCCACTCTTTTAGGAGTGTGCTGTTGTGGCAGATTCACCTTCCACTTTTCGGATAGCGTGAACTTGCCCTGTTGGTATTGGTCTTCAACCCAGTTTTTGAAAACATAGCAGTCTTCGATCGGATGGCCCAATACTCGGTGGTAGGGGCAGTAATTAGGATCGTTGACGTCGTTCGGTCGCGTTGGGTGTCTCGACTCCGGTAGAGTGATGAGCCCATTACGCACTGCCATTTGAGCCAGCTTGTCAATCAAGGCCTGGAAGGTGGTCAGCTTGAAGAACATCATGAATTGGGATATGGTCGCTTGAGGTTCAAGAGTACCCACGAACATGCCTACTGCAGGAGCCTCTTCGATGCGCTGCTCACACTTCACCATAAATTCTGCCATCGTATCGCGTACTGGACCCAAGTTTCTCCAGGCTTCACCCTGGCATTGATCAATGCCGTGATTGGGGTGCGTTCGCTAGCACTTTGATTTGGTACGAAAGAGTGTTTGTAGTAATTAACCGCAATCAGAACGGTGTCGCGCGTAGCTAGACCGAGGTGAGTACGGGTCGTCCTCAGGGAAACGTTAAACCTTTTACTCTTACTTTAGATGTGTTGAGAAAGAGAGGAGGGATAAAGAATTTTGTGAAAAGTTTCTACATCTACGTTAAGCAAGAATGCAAAAATATAGATCTAGATTATTTTAGGGATGTAGATAATATAATAAGAGGGCTTGTAGGGTTCATTAGGATTTAGTAGTTATGGATGATTAATTAGAAATTACTCTTTCTATCCTTTAATAGATTTAAAACTAGAACGACAGAGATCCATGTAGATTAGGGTTTCTAGAGGGAAAAGGGTTCCCACTCTTAACCCCTATCTCAATATGAAACTCCATTCATATCTAGCCTTTACCAAAACAATCATTAATCTAATCTCTAATCGCGGTCGAGACTAACAATAAATTGGTAGCGTGCCCGATTAGAATGTTAATGATTCTTTTAGTAAAGTTTATAAACTTTATAGGACGTAAAAAGAGTTTAAGGATCTTCATCATCCATTAATCTACTCTAATCCTATGAACCCTAACAAGCGGAGAATTACTCGCGCATGTTGTGAAAAGAAGATGAAAAGACAGAGAGGGAAAACATAATGTAAAATGAAAAAGAATTAAATAAAACAACTACCTTTATTAATCAACTTGAACAATCTACACTTTATTCCGTAGAAAATGATTACAAAACTAGTTGCTTCTCGATCTTTCCTAAAGAGGTAGACGAACAGTTGATGATCAGCCGGATGCGTGAGCGTCTGGGACTTCGTGATCTTTTCGGCTTAATAAATTTTTCAAGAGGCTCTTGGTGCCTTTTTATAATGCCAAAGCCAGAATCCAAGATTCTAAATTAGGAAGTAAGCAGCAAAAGATCCTCCCCAAAAATCCTCACCTTCCAACTCTCTACAACTGCGGCGGATCCGCGGCATAAAGGGGCTAATGCCGTGGATCCGCGGCCTTATCATCATGGCCCTTCATCATTTTTCTGGAGCTGTCTCTATGTGACATTTGGCGATCCTTGAAACCTTCAGAATTTGGAAATCTTCTCGTGGTTGCTGCCAGACTTGGTCTTCAAGTTTTGATTCTTAATTAGGCAAGTCTTCTTCAACAACTTGATTTGCTTGATTCTAGTCTTGAAAAATTCTGCACAACTTGGAAAATTTCTGCACAACAACTCAAATAATATTTAGTAGACTTTGTTCTACTAGAATTTGGTCAACGATATTATTTGCATACAATTTCCTACCAAATACTAATTATAATATATCAATACATGGAAAATAGTATTTTCACATATAAACCCTCATATTATGATATATTATAATAAAGTCCTTTTTAATATGAAAATGGTAGGAAAATGTAATAACAAATGTGCAGTTTTATCAACTGAACAAATACCCCCAAACTTATCTTTGATCGTCCCGAGCAAACTAGTTTATTCAAGAGAAGGAGAAAAAGAAAGGAGAAAACTAAGCACACTTTCGTAGGCAAACACGATTGCACTGAGCACGTGCAATAAGCCCTTAAATCTCTAGGTGTCCCTAGTAGGAGGAGTGTTGTCTCCTGAGGGTTTTCAGCGGATTACACCCACAAAATCCAATAACAAAAGAGAGATGGTGAAATTTACATATAAAGATAAGAACCATAAAAGAAAGACCAAAAATAAGAGTTTCCAACTATACTAGCTTTTCAGTTGTTATGAGCCCTATCTTAATAGTCATGAAAAAAATGTTAGAAATCACATCATCCCTCAATAAAACATCGTCTTTATTCTTCATTCCTACTTTTCATCCAAACATTGATCATATACCCCTACGTGTGTGTAATGGACATCCCTACACTCGGAGAATTCAATTCAAGCTATCATACTCTCGTCCATCTACCTTAGTACCTTTTATTTTGATGAATATTTAGATTTGCTCACACATTTTCATGCGACCGTTAATACTTCTTGAGATACTAACCAACCGATTACTCTTGTGCTTGCTGATTAGGTGATAATATCTTCCTCGTCTTGCACCACCTAAGGCTTAGCAGTGACTCCCAGACCAGTTGGCCTTAGGGCACTAGGTGAAGAGACACCCTCGCTATATTTTTTATTGCTGCCTTGGCGATAACAAAACCGGTGTTCATTTTTTTTCTTTTCACCATTTTTATATTTTCTTCATTTTTTTTTTCATTTCCTTCATACTTTGGCTTTTAGACAAGAGCATTTCAAGGTATCCTCTACTATCCCGAGTTTCAAGACGTGTGTAAGTGCATATAGTAGGGTATCAACATTCAAATATTTGGCTTCCAGAATAGAAACTATTTTTCAGACTTATTTTTATCCTCAGATTAGTGACTTCCTTCATCTTACTGACCCTTGGGACAACAGCTCATAACTACTTATTACCAGTTCGTTTAAGAAAACTTCTAATTTTCTTGGTTTTCTTAAACTATTCCTATCTTTTGGATGTAATTTTTCACTTTCTACTCTTTTGTTATAAAAAAAATTTTAATGCCCAGTGTCAAAGATAATTCAGTGAATGCAAACCTCCCCCCCCCCAAACCTTTTTTTAGCAGTGTCCTCACTGATGTAGCCTTTTGAGAACATGGACCTGTATACTAGGAGAGAGATACAAGGGGTAAAATAATAGTTAAATGAAAAATTCCCCCAAACTTGTTCTTTGACACGCACAGATATTCAATTAAATCCATTTTTACTCACCTCCATTTTTAAAATGAGAAAATGTTTACAAAAACAAGGAGGTGATGCGGAGGAAATTTAGTTTTGATAATGCGGCTCCTGTAAAAACAGGAGCTCCTCCGCGGGGTCGGCAGAAAAATACGGTTTTAATCTATGCCCATTCACTTTAAAAATCGAACCGTTTTTCAAATTTTCAACTTCAACTGCCCCGTGCGGGTGTACATACCGCACCACAAAAGGTCCTTTCCAACGAGATTTAAGCTTACCCGGATGAAGATGGAGACGGGAATCGTAAAGAAGGACTTGTTGCCCCGATGTGAAGGTTTTTCTAAAAAGATTTTTATCACGGAACACTTTAGTCCTGTTCTTTACTATCACCGCATTATCGTAAGCTTCATCGCGGAGTTCGCTTAGCTCATTTAACTGCAGCTTCCGATAGCTGCCTGCATGATCAAGATCAAAATTAAGCTCTTTAATAGCCCACATTGCCTTATGTTCAATCTCGACAGGGAGGTGGCATGCCTTCCCAAACACAAGGCGGCATGGAGACATACCAAGATCGGTCTTATAAGCGGTGCGAAATGCCCAAAGAGCATCTGTCAATTTTGTTGACCAATCCTTACGGTTTTTCGAAACCGTCTTCTCCAAGATTTGTTTGATCTGCCTATTTGAGATCTCAGTCTGCCCGCTCGTTTGGGGATGATAGGGCGTAGAAAGCTTGTGAGTGATTGTATATTTCCGCATCAAGGCCTCGAAAGACCTATTGCAGAAATGTGTCCCATTGTCGCTAATTATAGCGTGAGGGTGTCCGAATCGTGAAAAGATATTTTCTTTAAGGAACTTAATGACAACTTTGTTGTCATTAGTGCGACACGGTATAACTTCCACCCACTTCGAGACATAATCAACCGCTAACAAGATATATAGATTCCCAAAGGAGTTGGGAAAAGGGCCCATAAAATCAATACCCTACACATCAAATATTTCCACAACCAATATAGGTTGGAGCGGCATCTCATTCCTTCGTGAAATCCGACCCAAATGCTGACATCGCGGACAAGTTTTGCAATGTTCAAATGCATCTTTAAATAATGTTGGCCAATAAAAGCCACATTGCAAAACTTTCTCCGCCGTTTTTCGAGGTCCAAAATGACCGCCGCATGCCTGATCATGACAAAATGATAACACGCTCTTGAATTTATCGTTAGGGACACACCTACGAATGATTTGATCGGAACAATACTTGAATAGATAAGGTTCATCCCAGTAAAAATATTTTACTTGGGATAGAAATCGAAGTTTGTCTTGTTTCGACCAATCACTAGGAATAAGTCCCGTCGCAAGATAGTTCACGATATCCATGAACCAAGGTTCGTAGGATACATTCAAGAGCTGTTCGTCAGGAAATGAGTCATTTATCGGCACGGTCACAGTAGGCGAAGAAGTGATGCGTGAAAGATGGTCGGCTACAACGTTTTCATAGCCACTCTTATCTCGGATGACAAGATCAAATTCTTGTAACAATAGGATCCAACGTACTTGCCTGGCCTTCGCATCCTTCTTCGATAAAAGATGTCGTAGGGCGGAGTGATCTGTGTAAACCACAATAAGCCAGCCAATCAAGTAGGGCCTGAATTTCTCTAATGCAAATACAACTGCCAAGAGCTCTTTCTCGGTAGTTGTGTAATTTATTTGTGCATCATTCAAGGTCCTACTTGCATAGTAAATTACATGTGGCATCTTATCAATGTGCTGTCCTAAGACAGCACCAATAGCAAAATCTGATGCATCACACATAAGCTCGAACGGGTGGTTCCAATCCGGAAATGATAGAACGGGGGCTGTAGTGAGTGATTCTTTAAGCGATTCAAAAGCAGCCTCACAATCCGAATCGAAGTGAAAAGTAGTGTCCTTGGCCAATAGAAGGGTTAAGGGTCTAGCAATTTTGCTAAAGTCCTTAATAAATCTCCTATAAAATCCTGCATGGCCAAGGAAGGATCGTATATCTTTGACGCATTTGGGACGAGGGAGGTTTTGAATGACATCTATTTTAGCTCTGTCAACCTCAATGCCTTTTCGTGAAATTATATGTCCAAGTACAATACCTTCTTGGACCATAAAATGGCATTTTTCCCAATTCAAAATCAAGTTCTTATCCTTACAGCGGGTAAAAACTGCGTCAAGATTACGAAGGCAGTCCTCAAAGGAGTCCCCAAAAATGGAGAAATCGTCCATAAAAATTTCTAGAAAATTTTCCACCATATCTGAAAATATCCCCATCATGCACCGCTGAAATGTAGCGGGAGCGTTGCATAACCCAAAGGGCATGCGTGTATAAGCAAAAGTTCCGAAAGGACAATTAAAAGTGGTTTTATCTTGATCCTTTTCGGCGATGGGGACCTGGTTATAGCCAGAGTATCCGTCTAAGAAACAGTAGTATTCATGTCCCGCTAAACGTTCCAACATCTGGTCAATGAAAGGTAGAGGGAAGAGATCTTTCCTCGTTGCGGCATTGAGTTTCCTGTAATCAATACATACGCGCCACCCAATTTGGGTGCGTGTTTGGATTAACTCATTAGCCTCATTAGTGATGACCATGATGCCAGACTTTTTGGGGACCACATGAATTGGACTTACCCATTGGCTATCAGATATAGGGTAAATTATTCCACTATGAAGGCACTTGACGATTTCTTTCTTTACCGCCTCCTTCATAACGAGATTTAACCGTCTTTGTGGGTCTCGGGTTGGTTTGGCTTCATCCATCAGATGTATGTTATGTTCAACAATTAAGGGACTAATCCCTTTGATATCGGCCATCGTCCAACCAAATGCTTGCCGATTCGATCTCAACACTGCCAAAAGTGCATTCTCTTGCTCTAAGACTAGAGAAGCGGATATAATCACTGGCAAAGTCTCATTCTCTCCTAAATATGCATATTTAAGATGAGAAGGTAGCGGTTTGAGATCAAGAATTGGCGGAGAGACAATAGAAGGTGGGGTAACGGAATGATATTCGGACTCCCCAAGAGGTTCAAAACTTGCATAAGATATTGACTCGGAAAGTGCTGCTGACTTTTGCAACGAGTCAACGGGTTCAATCTCAAGGTCGGACTCATTGAACATATCCTCGCTATGAAGTGGTGTAAGATCAAACGATATCTCATTAGTGTTGTCGAGAACATCAAAGCAAAATTCCTCATCCATGCAGTTTCCGGAAGCTATCTCGTGGATGGAACAAACATCCAGCAAATGAGCAGAAGGTTCTGATGGCTAACTTCCTGGCTTATAAATATTAAGCTCAATTGTCATTTTCCCGAAGGATAAGTTCATAGAACCGTTACGACAATTAATTACAGCGTTAGAAGTTGCTAGGAAGGGTTGACCAAGTATCACCGGGATTTTGATTGCGTGGGTTTGCCACAGGTTGTGTATCTAAAACAATAAAGTCCACGGGAAATATGAATTCCCCGACTTTAATTAACACATCCTCTAGTTCGCCCCGAGATTTGGTGATAGATCGGTCTGCCATCTGGAGAGTACAATGGGCGGGTTTTAACTCTCCAATTCCTAACTGCTCGTATACTGAATAAGGAAGCAAGTTAACGCTAGCACCTAGATCGAGTAAAGCACGATTAATATTTTTACCCCCAATAGAAATAGAGATTGTAGGACAGCCGGGGTCCTTACGTTTCTTTGGTATTTGTTAAGTAAAAGCTGTGCTAACATTACTCGTCATGAAAACCTTCTTAGGCACTTGAGTTTTTCTCTTCCTAGTGCACAAGTCTTTAAGGATTCTTGCATAAGATGGAACTTGTTGAATAGCATCTAGGAGAGGAATATTCACGCTAACTTGCTTAAACATTTCCACAATCTTCTTCATTTGCGGGTTAGGTCGGTTGGCCCTTAATCTATTTGGAAATGGAGCTCGATCAATAAGTTTTGGGTCCAACGTTTGTGGAGAAGACTGTGGGGACGGATTCGATCCCAAAATTGGAGTGGGCATCGACTTAGATAGATTTGGCAAAATATTCGAGCCTTGGGGAAAACGGAGAATAGGCTTGGATGAAGGTGGGAGACTAGACGAATCAGAAGAAGCTGGGGTATCAAATGTGTCACTAACATCAAATTGCTCACCCACTCGGTTATTCAGCACTCTCCCCGATCTCAACGTAGTAACAGCATTCATATTATGATTTTGTGAATGGCCAGGATTCGGTAGGGGTTGAGATGGGAGTTTCCCTTTCTCTCTCGCACTCATTGCGGCGTTTAACTGTGCGATTTGGTTTTCTAATGATTTAATACTCTCATCATGGGAGGCGGAGTTTTTCGTTATGGTATCAATAGAAGACCTCATCTCAGCCGAAAATTGCATGGATTGTTTCATGAACATATCCAAAGTTTGTGCAAGTGAGTTGTCAGTACCGGCCACTTGTGGTGTAGAAATGTTGGCCGGATTTTGGAAATTCTGTGACTGAAAGGGGGGCTGATTCTGTGGTTGTGGTTGCTGTGGAGGAGGTCTTTGATAATTGCTTTGTTGGTTTTGGTTCCAAGCAAAGTTAGGATGATTCCTCCATCCTTGATTGTACGTGGAAGAATAAGGGTCGTTTCTAGGTCGCTGCTGAAAAGCAGCATTAGCTTGAAACGATGCATTCATAGGACATTCTTCCGTTAAGTGTGAAGGATCCGAACAGCAACCACAGACGGTCTTAGGAAGCGTGACCTGATTTAGGGAGAATGATGAGAACTTGTTTTCGATAGCGTCGAGTTTCTTCTATATCGCTGCCATTTCGGCTATTACTGCGATAGAAATATCGAGCTGGTGAATACCTCCCTTAGTTGAAGGTGGTCTTACGCTTTTCCACTGCAACGTGTGTTCAGCAAGGTCTTCCAGATATTTCCACGCTTCACCGTCATCTTTAGACATGAAATTGCATTGACACATTGTTTCAAGTATCTGCTTTGTCGCTGGATTAATGCCCTCATATATAATCCGACATAATCCCATCTTTGTATTCCGTGATGGGGGCATTGGACAAGCAGATCTTTGAAACGTTCAAAGCACTTCCAAAATGGTTCATTGGGAAGCTGGGTGAACTGGTTGATCTCGCTCCTAATATGGGCAGTCTTATGGTTTGGGTAAAACTTCTTAAGAAATGCTATGACAAATTCATCCCAATTAGTGATAGAGTGTGCGGCAGTATTATAAAGCCATTTTTCTGCCAAGTCGCACAGTGTGAATGGGAGAAGACGTAAGCGCATAGCATCTAAAGTCAATTGTGAAGTACCCATCATTGCGCATACGTTTTCGAATTTGGTGATGAAAACGTACGCGTCTTCAGATTCAAGGCCGTGAAATTTGGGCAGCAAATTGATGTAGTGGGGTTTAATTTCGAAATTATCCCCGTTAGGTTGTGGAAGAGATAGACAAGTGGGAAGGGGACCACGGATAGGATAGCATCTCTCTTGGAGAGAGATGCGCGGTGGATTTTGCGCACCTACGGGCGGTGGCAGCGTGGTGTTATAATCTGATGGAGTACTGTCCATCTCGGTCGTGATGTGTGGTGGGGGAAAAGAAGATGAAGAAGCACCGACCTCGGAGTCGATAGCAGGAACGCGGACAAGACGGGCACTAGGATCCCGTGTCCAGCAGAGCATGCACTAAGCGGGTTTAGTGCAAGTAGCAGCGTGTGTGTGATTTTAAAATTAGTTTGTTTTGAAAAAGTGGGACTCAAGACAAATCACCCTAAGATACACAAGCAACCCTAGAACTAAGGTCACCTAGGTCTAGTCTCTAGACCGCTCCTAGACTTCCAAAGGACAAGCCGCAGGATCAATCCTCTACCGCCTCCGTACTACCCTTGTAGCCAGGTAAGTGCCAAGTAAGTGGGAAGGAACCACAGTAGTGGGCCTAATTAAAAACCACTAGCCTTTGACACACTTGCCTAGGCACTACAAAAGTAATGCGGATAAACGATAGATTACCCACGACCTTCCTCTGTCCTTATTGAGCGCGACAGTCCTTAGAGTCTGGTCTAGATATTTTTTAAATTAATGAAGGGTAGATCTAGATGCTCGGTTTGTGATTTGTGGGGCTTAGGAAGGGTGATGAAATCCCCACCTAATCTTGATTTGGTCTTTTCCCCTTAAAGTCCGTATTAAAATATGCAAAACAAAACCAATCACAAAACTTTTGCAAAAAGATTTTTGAGCGGCGCTATTTTGCAAAGAATCCTGCAGAAGATAGATTTTATTGGATTTGAGAGGAGAGAGAAGGAGTTAAAAAAGATACCAGAGAGTTTTGTAGCCCTAATCCCTCTAACCTTCCGCGACTCCGCCGCAAAAAGCCCCTTTGCGCCGCGGTTCCGCTGCGTTGTGGAGAGAACAGTTGATGAAAATTTTTCTGTGGCCTCCTTTGCTCCTCTGGATCTCTAAAAATGTCTCTGTTTTCTGTTTTCCTTAATTTCGTGACTCCAGATCTCCTTGCAAAATTCACGCACATATCGTTAAATATGCAATTTGCAGTTTTGTGTTAATAATGATATAAATCGTCTAAGAATTCAACACAAATAGTAAAAATAAAAAATTATGCACGTATCCCCGGCAACGGCACCGTTTGATTTGGTACGAAAGAGTGTTTGTAGTAATTAACCGCAATAAGAACGGTGTCGCGCGTAGCTAGACCGAGGTGAGTACGGGTCGTCCTCAGGGAAACGTTGAATCTTTTACTCTTACTTTAGATGTGTTGAGAAAGAGAGGAGGGATAAAGAATTTTTTGAAAAGTTTCTAGATCTACGTTAAGCAAGAATGCAAAAATATAGATCTAGATTAGTTTAGGGATGTAGATAATATAATAAGAGGGCTTGTAGGGTTCATTAGGATTTAGTAGTTATGGATGATTAATTAGAAATTACTCTTTTTATCCTTTAATAGATTTAAAACTAGAACGACAGAGATGCATGTAGATTAGGGTTTCTGGAGGGAAAAGGGTTCCCACTCTTAACCCATATCTCGACATGGAACTCCGTTCATATCTAGCCTTTACCAAAACAATCATTAATCTAATCTCTAATCGCGGTCGAGACTAACAATAAATTGGTAGCGTGCCCGATTAGGATGTTAATGATTCTTTTAGTAAAGTTTATAAACTTTATAGGACGTAAAAAGAGTTTAAGGATCTTCATCATCCATTAATCTACCATAATCCTATGAACCCTAACAAGCGGAGAATTACTCGCGCATGTTGGGAAAAGAAGATGAAAAGACAGAGAGGGAAAACATAATGTAAAATGAAAAAGAATTAAATAAAACAACTACCTTTATTAATCAACTTGAACAATCTACACTTTATTCCGTAGAAAATGATTACAAAACTAGTTGCTTCTCGATCTTTCTTAAGAAGGTAGACGAACAGTTGATGATCAGCCTGGATGCGTGAGCATCTGGGACTTCGTGATCTCTTCGGCTTGATAAATTTTTCAAGAGGCTCTCGGTGCCTTTTTATAATGCCAAATCCAGAATCCAAGCTTCTAAATTAGGAAGTAAGGAGCAAAAGATCCTCCCCAAAAATCCTCACCTTCCAACTCTCTACAACTACGGCGGATCCGCGGCATAAAGGGGCTAATGCCGCGGATCCGCGGCCTTATCATCATGGCCCTTCATCATTTTTCTGGAGCTGTCTCTATATGACATTTGGCGATCCTTGAAACCTTCAGAATTTGGAAATCTTCTCGTGGTTGCTGCCAGACTTGGTCTTCAAGTTTTGATTCTTAATTAGGCAAGTCTTCTTCAACAACTTGATTTGCTTGATTCTAGTCTTGAAAAATTCTGCTTAACTTGGAAAATTTCTGCACAACAACTCAAATAATATTTAGTAGACTTTGTTCTACTAGGATTTGGTCAACGATATTATTTGCATACAATTTCCTACCAAATGCTAATTATAATATATCAATACATGGAAAATAGTATTTTCACACATAAACCCTCATATGTATGATATATTATAATAAAGTTCTTTTTAATATGAAAATGGTAGGAAAAATGTAATAACAAATGTGCAGTTTTATCAACTGAACACGCTTGCAAAACGCTGGGTGAATAACAACTCCATTTCTGCAAACGTCTCGATAGAGTCATTCGGGAGTTCCGAATACCACTCAAATGCCGTCTCCGACAAGCTGCCAACGAATTGGCGAAGCAGTAGATTATCGTCACCTTCGGTGTTGCCGCACAAGGCTCTGAATTGAGTGACGTGCTGATGTGGATTTCCCGTCCCCTTATATACGTGGAATTTGGGGATCATGTATCCCGGTAGATACTTTATTTGGTCGTACCAACCCGGATAGGGTCGTCCAGTTTTAACAATTTACCTAGCCGCTTCATTCTCCTGATGAACTCGTATCTGCTGAGTGATGTAATCATCCAGGGCGGCTTTTGAGATGGTCTCCTCCTTGGCTGCTGAACAAGCTGGAAGATGGTTTGATGTCTCCGCTCGGTCGTCTTCGAGGATAATCAGAGGATCTTCAGCTGGAGGATCCGGCTGTAACATCATCCCGACCATGTCTTGGAATAATAACGCCATTCGTTTTATGTTGGCAGCTTGTTCCGCTGCCTCTTTGTCCTTCTTTTTGAGGATTCTGCGGAGGAACTCAGTATCAGTTTCTTGTTCTTGACGTTTCTCCGATGACATTTCTGGGCTTTCTTTCGGTCCCGTAAGTGCGGCCATGGCTGTTAGCATCTCTTGGAGCTTTCGTTGTTGTTTCTCCTGAGCCTTAGTCACTGATCGCGTAAGCAGTCGATGACCTGTGAAGATATGGTTGTCCTCTTTTCCGGATGTCATATAGACAGTATGCACCACCATGCCCCTAGCCTTGGGGTGTCTGGGCTCAGTGGTCTTGCGATTTGTCGCAGACGCGGGGATTTTCTCCGGCCTTCTTCTCTTGTGGGCGGTCGAAGTTAAGGGGGCCGTTGCAGTGGGCACCCAAGTAGCTGTCGCCTTCTATGGCTTGACAGGATGGTCGTCTTCTCGTTGAACTTTCACCTTTTTTCTGTCGGCGAGAGTAATCTTGATCAATAACCGAGTCTTGGGCTTGACGCCAGACTTTGTAAATTTTAGAGGACAGCCGCTGAGGGGGATGTTCTAGCTTCGCCTTTGGGGCATTCTCCATGGGTGGAGGAGATCTCTTCAGCACGGCAGTTGGAGAGTTTTTGCGCACTCTTTTTAGCGGTTCAAAACCATTCCCAGTTGGAACAGCAGCATCGACTTCCATCGTTGGAGCCAGCAGAGTCAGTCCGGAAGGGGAATTGCCCCCAGCCTTCCTCACTCGGCGCCAGTGGCGACGTCGAGCGTGTCTTGCAGTTGGGATTGTCTCAGCTGTAGGGGTGACATCCTCATGCCCCCTGTGTTGGTCAGAAGTTATCGTTGTCAGCCTATTGAAGGCTGACGTCCGTTGAGAGGGGATAACCAACCTATCGAAGGCAGACTTTCGAGCAGAGGAAGCAGCCTCGACGATTTCGCCTGGAACAGGAGCTGAAATAGTCAGTCTTGCGAAGACCGACCCTTTGGCAGGAGAATCTGTCTTGACGACTTCATGAGCAGGAATGGATATCCGCTTAGGGATAACCCTTTCTGGTATCGTGGGCTTCTTCATGGGCCCAAATGAGCTTTTCCCCAGTCTGTCAAAGACTGAGGCGTTGGAGCTGGACGACCCGTTGAGAGGGACCGCAGCAGTTGTGAGCCGATTATAGACCGAACTCTTCGGAGCCTCTTGCAACGGCATTGAGGCATTGAAGTTCATGGGTGGGAGCATGGTCCCGTAGAACAGCCCAGTGGTGGCCTGAGTTACTTGCTCCACTGGCATCTTGAACAGGGAGGCCACTTAGGGCTCGTAGGTTACTCCTCCAGATGAGGTGGAACGGGAGTTGCAGCTGGAGCAGTTAAAGGCCATTGATGTTCTCTTTTCAGCACGGGTGCAAAACCAAATCTTAGTACCTCGAACCCAAGGGCAACCATATCAAACCGCGATTCGTTCGCGAACACGACACACGAAGTGTGGAGTGGAAAGAGGAAGAGGTCCCACTGGGCGTGCCAGAATTTGTTCTCCGCCGAAAACCGGGAAGACAAACGTCTTTCCTGAATTGGGGGCAGATGCTAATTGGTGCTATCTGTCCACCTCTCCGAAGATGCCAAGTTGATTTATGACACCATGTATCGAAGGTTTAAACGGATGCGGCCGATGTAGCAGACTTCGTCAGATCCCCCCTCGTTGAGGGGTTTTTGATTGTGGTGACGCTCTTCCCTGCAGGCGCAAGCCCCTGCAGTTAATTACGCTATCGCATCGCGGTAACCACTTTCTCCTTCTCCAGATGGTCACTTCGCGTCGTGGGTGTTTGTTTTGTTTTTTGGTTTCCCATGGATTGTATATGGAGACTAATTTATGTTGTCGCCCGTAGGGCATGGATTAGTCCAAATCCGTATTTTCTTAGATTTGGGTTTTGGGGGTTGGGTTTAAGGATACGTTAGTCTCATTTGAGACTAAGATCAACTTAAACGTTTGTTTAGACTAAGATCTACTCAACAGTTTGTTAAGGACATGTTAGTCTAATTTTAGACTAAGGTCAACTTAACCATTTGTTAAGGACACGTTAGTCCAATTTTAGACTAAGATCTACTTAACAGGATCATTTAGATACAACAAAAGAGCATTTGGGCTCTATTGTTTTAGTTTAGGGACTTTGCGGTCCATAATTAGTTTAAGGACATTACGATCCAAGGTTAAGGACATCATAGTCTGTGGGTTTAAAGGGACCCCACAGTCCGAGGTTAAGGACATCATAGTCCATGGGCTTAAGGACCCCACAGTCCAGTTTAAAAATGTCATAGTCCGTGGGTTTAAAAGGACCCCCACAGTCCGTAGAATGATTGGCTATCGGGACCCGTCACCTCTCTGAAGACGTTGAAGGATTACAACGACAAATATCAAAGGAGTGAAGAGATGTACCCTTGAACCAAAGTTGATTGGGAGATTTGTAGTCCAATTTAGGACTAAGATCAATTAATTAAATTATGAGCACATGGGCTCAGTTGAAACTAAATTGAGAACTTATGACCAACTTGGGCTAAGTCCAATTAGGTTTGATATGTTGGACTTTTGTTGGGACTGTTGCACATTCGTCTGGGTTCAATCCCCTATTATTTAGCAATGTTAAACATGAATCTGGGTTTTGGTCGTGTTTTGTCTTTTATTGAGTGCTGAGCACCTAAATGTCATATGAGATGACCAACTTTGGAAGACAAAAGTATATATTTGAGGCTCAGTCAAAGGGGAGTCTTGCCTCTGGAAAATTTAGTCAATTTAGGCTAAACTTGATTTTAGAATAGTGTTAAACACTAGAGGATATCTGGTGGTCACGTGTCCCCACGTGATGTATTTAAAACAGTGTTAAACACTGGGGGAAAATGCTCAAAATAGTGTTAAACACTAGAAAGGAAGGGGTCACATGGGGTCACGTGAGGCGTCTGAAGATGGGGCCAGACCTCCTTTATTTTGTTCTCAGAATATTCAAATAAGTGTTAAACACTTTTGGTCTTCAGGCCATCACGTGTGGGCACGTGATGGGTACCCATGCATTGATTATAAAAGTGTTTATTAGGGATCACGTGGGAACATGTGATGGCGCCCAAAATTAATTCTGCTCTTGGATTTGTTTCCTTTTGTTTTGAGAGTAACGTGTGAGCACGTGAGGCATTGCCTCCAAGCTTTTTTCCTTCTCATTTTGGGGAGTCTGTTTAAGGGTCACGTGGGGGCACGTGACCTAGTCTTGTTCTTTTTTTTCTGCTCATTGAGAATGAGGGTCACGTGTTACCACATGACCAAGTTTTTTACGTGCATGGAGAGCTTCAAGTCTCTTGGTTTGAGAGTTAAATTCTTTGGTAGGATTAAACTCTAATTCTATTTTGAGCAATTAAATTCCTATGTATATGGAAGAATTAAATTCTTATGTAGGGTTAAACCCTAGTTTTATTTGGAGGAATTGAGTTCTTATGAATTTGGGAGAATTAAATTCTCATATAGGGTTAAACCCTAGTTTCATTTGAAGGAATTAAATTCCTATGAATTTGGGGGAATTAAATTCCTTAAACTCAATTCTCCCTCCAAGTTTTGGATCTGCATTGCAGAATCTCCCCGATGAGAATTAAATTCCCAACTTGTGGGGAGATCTTCTTCTGCAGATTTTCAACCAAAGGAAGAACTAAGTTCTTATCCAGAAGAGTTAAACTCTTAAATTTGAGAATTAAATTCTCTTTTATTTTATGGAGCTTAGATCTCTTTCTCCTTTCTCACCTAGGGTTTCTTTTCTCTGAAAAGATTTTCTTTTCTCTCTTGGGAATTAAATTCTCCTCTCCTTTTTTCTCTCTGTTGTTGTATTTCTCTTAAAAAAATTCTAAGCTCCTTTTCTTCTCTTCTTGGCTCCTATTTATAGAAGAAAGAAAAGAATCAATTCGTTTAGTGAATCTTTCATTGAAAGATTTTGGTTGTTTTTGTAACCAACATGATCTTTTAGATCACTCAGTGAATTTTATTCACCATTGGATTTTTAATCCAAAAGATATTCTGTTTGTTATTCTTGGTGAATTTCAGGGAAATCTTTTCTTGTATAAAATCTTTCCATAAATTGGTAATTTTTAATCACCATTGGATTTTTAATTCAATGGTGCTCCATTTTATAGAGCACCATCTTTTTTGTTTGGAAAGATTTAAAGAAATATTTTTCTAGTTAGGGTTTTTGATTTTCTTCTCAATTAGAATTTAATTCTATTAGTTCAGAAGGCTTAAGAGCCTATCACGTATTAGCACGTGACCCCACTGATTGATTATTTAATGAGAATTTAATTCTATTGGTTTAGAGGGCTCAGGAACCCATCACGTGTTGGCACGTGACCCTACTGATTAATTATTTAACTAGAATTTAATCCTATTATTTCAGAGGGTTTAAGAGCCTATCACGTGTTGGCACGTGACCCCACTGATTAATTATTTCCAATTATTTATTTTATTCAGTGCCTACAGGCTTTGCCTGTAAATGGTCACGTGTCTGCACGTGATGCCCGGTCACGTGTAGGGACGTGATGCCCGGTCACGTGTGGGTACGTGATGCCTCATAACTTTTGATCCCGGATGAATTATGATGCCCATAATATATCAAATCGAAGGCTTTTTCGAGACTCTTTCGATACCATCAGAATTTAGCTGTTTCACATTCAGGAGTTTGTCATAATACAGCCCGGAAAATACTGGTTCACATTTTCTTAAATGTATCGCTGCCATTTGATACCTTGGGCTCTTTTGCGCAGAATTTTTTTTACGGGAACAGAGGGTCCCAATAACCAATAACTTTTGGTGCATCCCCAAATAGGTAAACCAAAACCTTACAGATTATGATGTCTTTAAACCATACAAACTACGATGTCTCTAAACCTTACGGACTATGAGGTCCTTAAACTCCATGGACTACGATGTCCTTAAACACAACGGACCTCGATGTCCCTATAAACTAAAGAAAATCCTGTTGCATAGATCTTAGTCTAAAATCAGAATAACGTATCCTCAACAAACATTTGAGTTGATCTTAATCTAAAACAAGATTAACGATCCTTAAACCAACCCAAACCCAAATCTCAGAAAATATGGATTTGGACTAATCCACGCCCTACGGGCAACAACATAAATTAGTCTCCGTATACAATCCACGGGCAACCGAAAATAAAATAAACACACACGATATGAAGTGACCATCTGGAGAAGGAAAAAGTTGTTACCGCGATACGGTAGCGTAATTAACTGCAGGGGCTTGCGCCTGCAGGGAAAAGCGTCACCACAATAAAGAAAAACCCTCACAATGAGGGGGAATTTGATGAAGTCTGTTACATCGGTTGTATCTGTCTAAACCTTCGATATACGGTGCCATAAATCAACTTGGTATCTTCGAAAAGGTGGACGAATAAAACCAAATAGCATCTGCCCCCAAAATTCAGGCCAGAAGTCCCAACGTCCCGGTCGCGTCTTTCGGCGGTGAACAGGGAGTTCTATTTCCAAAGGAAGGACTGCTTCAGTTCTGAATACCAAAGCGTATGGTGTTGTATTCGTAGCCATTTTGAATGTTTTTCGGTACACCCAGAGAGCTTCGTGCCAGTCCTTTTTGTCTCTGGACACTGTTTTCTTTATAATTTTTGTTAAGATCTTGTTGAAAGCTTCAACTAAACTGTTAGCTTGGGGATTATAGATGGAAGAGTATCTCCAGTCTATTTTGTGCTGTTCTGCGAATCGGCTGATTTTATGGCTCCTGTAGGTTCGCCCATTATCCGAGATTATTCGTCGCGGAGTACCGAACCGGTAGATGACATGTGTCTTGAAGAAATGGAGAATATTATCTGTCTTCACCTCCCTTAGTGGTACTGCTTCCGCCCACTTAGAAAAGTAGTCGGTCGTCTCCAGTATGAACCGTTGTCCTTTGGATGATGCTGGCTCAATGAGGTCGATTATTTCGGTTCCTCACATTTCAAACGGCCAGCTAGCTACCGTTGGGTGTAGCGAATTTGGATGTTGGTGGATGAAGTCCCCGTGAATCTGGCACGAGAGACATTGCTTCGCATCTTCGAGACAGTCCTGAATCATTGTGGGCCAATAATATCCCATCCTTTTGATCTTCAGCTTCATCTTTGGCTCAGCCGGATGAGAACCGTAGACTCCATCGTGAGTTTCTTGAAGGACTCTTTTTGATTCTTCTGGTCCCATGCATCTCAGCCACATACAGTTGAATGATCTCTTATATAGAGTATCATTGACGAAAGCGAGAGACAGAGCCCGTTTCATGAGCTGATGTCTTGATGATGCATTTTCGGGCGTTCGATGGGATTTAAAGTAGTCTATGAAGACTTTCCTCCAATCCCTGACCTTTTCTTTGTCTTTTATTTGGAGGACCACTTGTTTGGTCATTTCTTTTCCTTCAGATGGCTCGATCGAATCCTCTGAAGGTATTTCTGCTGGCGCGAGAACTCGGCGGCTTTGCACAACGATCCTTACGTCATCGAGATCTTCGTCAGCTGGCTCCTTAGCAAGCTTGGCTAATGCATCTGCCTTGCTATTTTCCGCACACGGTATACTTTCCAAGATGTAGGAAGGGATTTGCATCAGCAGTTTCTGTACTCTCCTACCATATTTTATCAACTCTGATTTGCAAGTCTAATAGTCGCTGTTTACTTGGCTAACGACCAGCCGGGAGTCTCCATATATGAGGAGGTTTTAGATCCCCATATCGATAGCGATCTCAAGACCCGCTATCAAAGCTTCATATTCAGCCTCGTTGTTCATTCTTGGTTCCGTTAAGGAAAGGGCGAAACGCATTATCCCTCCTTGTGGAGTCATGAAGATGAGGCCTACACCGGCTTTAATTATAGGGGTGTTATGCTTCCGCTTCTTCATGGAAGATGCTCTATCGAAGTAAAGTTCCCATTGGACATTATTTTCTTCCTTCTCCCCTTCGATTGTGTCGAACGCGTGTTCGTCTGGCAATTCGCAATTTAAGGGAGAATCGGTTGGTATCGGATGCTCAGCAAGAAAGTCGGCGATGGCCTGGCCTTTCACTGCTTTGAGGGGTCGATACGTTATCGAGAATTCCATCAAGAGGAGGGCCCATTTAGCAAACCTTCTTGTTAGTATGGCTCTTGACATCAAATATTTGAGAGGATCCACCTTTGATATGAGATGGACCTCATGTGCCAAGGCGTAGTGTCTGAACTTCGTTATAGTAAAGATCAGTGCCAAGCAGTGCTTTTTGATGGGGGAATAGTTTTTTTCTGCCCTCAGGAGAACTCGACTCAAATAGTAGAGAGCTCTCTCCTTTCCCTGATCGTTCTCCTGTACCCATGGCGCGCCTAGAGAACCTTCAAGGGCCGTTGTGTATAGGATGAGGGGCTTCCCTTTGACCGGAGCGGTTAGTACCGGCGGGTTCTGCAGGTATTGCTTGATTTCGTCCAATGCACTTTGGCATTTATGATCCCAAACGAACGGGGTCCCTTCATTATTAGATGGCTGTAGGGGCAGCATTTGTCGGAGAGGTTGGCTATGAACCGCCGAATATACACGAGCTTTCCTTAGAGAGACCGCGGTTGTTTGAGAGTTCTTGGCATGAGCATTTACATAATAGCCTTGATATTTGATGGGTCTATTTCGATACCTCGGTATCGTATGATGAATCCTTGGAATTTGCTTGAGGAGACTCCAAACGCCCATTTCAGAGGATTCATCTTTAGATTGTATTTCCGAAGACGCTGGAACACAATGTTCAGATGCTCCCAGTGCTCCTCATACGATTTGCTTTTCACCACAAGGTCGTCAATATAGCATTAGACAATCTCATGTCTGAGGTCATCGAAGATCTTTGTCATAGCCCTCTGGTAGGTAGCGCATGCGTTCTTTAAACTGAAGGGCATCACCGTATAGCAGAATATGCCTAGCGGGGTTCGGAAGGCGGTATGCTTTTGGTCTTCAGGAAGCATTTTTATTTGATTGTAGCCTGAGGATCCATCATGAAGGAGAAGACCTCATGAGTGGACGTATATCGATCATCATCTCGGTAACAGGTACTGAGAAGTCATCCTTCGGACAAGCTTTGTTAAGGTCGCAAAAATCCATGCAGATGCACACTGTTCCATTTTTCTTCATCACTGGAACAATGTTGGCAATCCAGCAGGGATACTGAACTTCTTGGACAAAGCCAGAGTCAATTAGTTTCTTGACTTCGGCATTGATACTCATCTCGAGTTTGAGACATTCTTCTTGGCGCCCGTTTGACTGGCTTAATGTCCGGTGATATAGCCAATTTATGCACCGCTATTTTTGGATCCAGTCCCGGCATCTCGAAATAGTTCCAAGCGAAGCAGTCTTTATATTGCATAAGCACGTCCTTTAGTGTGGCCACCTGTTGTTTAGACAACAGCTCACTGATGAACGTGGGTCTCGGCTCGTTTTCTGTGCCCAAGTCGGTTTTCCTCAGGTTGTCCGCCATAGTGTGTATCCCATCTTCCAGCTCTTTTAGTGCTGGTGGAAACTCTAAGATCACCTTATCTTCGTCCTCATTTGCGAAGCACTTGAAGCGGTCACCCATATTCTCGTGCTCTCCCTCATTTGAGAGTGTAATCATATGGCAAGTACGAGTTCGCTTCCATTCTTGGTGTTGAGCTGGTCCCGCCTTCGCGATACAGGTTCTTTTTGGCTCATGCTTTTGCGGTGGGGTCACCCTTCAGCTGTCGGATAAAGCGAACATGCCTTGTTGATATTGGTCTTTGACTCGGTCTTTAAAGGTCAAGCAGTCTTCAAGAGGATGTCCTATTACTCGATGATGGGAGTGTTAGTTATATGTATACCCTAGAGGCCATTACTGTACATTGGATGTATATTGTAGTGGATGCTTGGACATACATAGGGAGGACTTTCTTGCTCGACATGATAGTATGCTATCTGGTTGCTCTTTATCTTAACATGTATACTTTCTGTCTCTCTGATTACATGTTGATAAAGCCCTTAGGATATGTACTCGACTTCCAGGACTATGATGTAGATCATACTAGTGGGGCCTGGGTAGTCCATGAGTGCATCCTTGAAATGTTCCTAGTCGAGGGAATATCGAGACGGGGCATCGATATTCCAGAGTAGACTAGCGCATATCTTCTCGACCCATGCGATGGGCGATGGATGATCCCATATCCATTGGTGTTTGACATCGATGATGGTATGCGGGTGCTCAGTGGAGACTGGGTACACTGAACGGACTCGCCGAGAACTCCCAGATGGTATTATACCTCACGTCAGATGGCAGTTCTCTGGTGACACTGGTACAGCTTAGTCTGTTGACCCGAGAGCGTCATAGAGTCTTGTGTGTCTCCCACTGTGCTTTGATTTCCACCCTACCACGGCTCTACTGAGTTGTGCAAACAGGTGGTTTTTGGGTACAGTCCCGATTCACATGGAGGCAATGAGCGATAGGAGGGGATTCGTCTCTCCCGGTATTGGGGATTGATGTTGTGCTATGCTCGACTGGCCATAACAGGAAATCCCTGGCCAGGGTTGCAGTGATATACTGGTAAGAGTTATCAGTAGTTTCACGAATGTTATGGACCTCAAGTCGGCATAACTTATCGAGCTATTGGGGTCTGACGTTTACCACCCCTAGGCGAGATATGCGACATATCAGACGAACAGACCGGACTATACGGTAGTGTTACTGGTCGGATTCGCAGGAGTGTGAGCGGGCTAGCTCGTCGATCTTCTGATCGCTCAATACCCGGGTGGCCGTTACGTTTGGCAGACCGCTTGCGGCTTGCGGATGTTTGATATGATCATCATCTGCTACCGGCGTATTGACGAGTCTTTAGAGTCCTACACAGAGGTTTCCTGGCTCAAGCAAAACGAAATAGGAGCGCATATGAGATATGTGAGGGACCGGGAATAATACCAGTATGTGATACTGTATTTGATTCTCGCGATGTGACATTGATCGGTTATATGCGATATAGCCGGGTTATCGGATCAAGTGTTGATTCGATAAGTTGTTACTAATGATACCAGTCGGTTATGTGCGTCATGACCGGATCGTTAAATCAAGTGTTGATTTAATGATTTAATGCATAATTATATATTTGATATATTACTTTGCATTAACTAGTATCGGTTTACTTTAAATGGATTTTCTCACTCGGGTGTGCGCATTCCATATCCGATATGATTTTGTGCACTTGGATGTATCATGTTTGATGATACATGCTTCTTTGGTTGTGTAAAGAATGAACCATGGTTTATGAATGGTTAGGGTTTAATTTCCTTTTTCTTTTATTTATTCATTTATAACCTTTTTGGAAAATAAAAAGGAATGAGCAAAGTGGTGGCTTTCTTTATTCATTCATGAAGCTTCATGAAGACTTTGACCACTTTGTCTCATTCTTAACCCTAACCACTCCACTAACCCTAGTTCACTCTCTACACTTTACCATGGTTATGTGATGATAAGAACTAATTATTCTATTCATTTTTAACTTAACTAATTATTCATATCATAACAATTTTTCTTCTTCTTCTTCCTTGCTTCAAGTGAAGAAGCTTGAGGTCATCAATGGTGGATTGATGATTTGAGTGAGAAATCCAATTCTAAAGTCTACCCACTTCCTATTTCTTCATCCTCTACCTCTTGCCAAGTAGTAGAGTGTGTTTCCTTCACAAGTTTTCACGACTTGGTGAAGGTGGAGCTTGATCTTTCGATGCCTCGACGTAGATCATCTTCGGCATAGACATCGACGACCTAGCTTGCCCATTCTCCGACGAAGCCGACGCTTGAGCCCGGATTTGATTTGGACAGCGGAGAGGACCTCGTTGCGGAGCTATGGAGGTGGAGCACCGGATCTACAAAGGTTGTATTTCCGTTTTCTCATTAGTTAAGTGTTAACTAGTTAGTTTTTCGCCTAGACATCTAGTTATCGATCCGTAGTTTAGGGTTTGTAGGCACCGTAAAATTTTAATATGGCATGTTCGATGCCTTGTGAGACCTCCTTGGGGTGCCTAGGAACCCTACAGTGGTATCAGAGCCTAGCTAGAGCCTTAGGCGAAGTCCCGACGGAATTTGAAACCCGAACGAACCCGAAACCCACACCCGAGAATGCTCTCTGTACTTTTTTCAAAACAGTGCATTTTTCCATATTAAAAATATTCAGTAAAATCAGCAGAAAATTATAAGGAATACTGCAAAATTCGTGTTCATGATTCCTTCATTGCGCCGCGTTTCCGCGGCACGAGCATGGCTCGTGCGGCGGAAACGCGGCCGTATTGTCGTTTTGCGAAAATAATTTTGTACAGTAATTCCTCTTCTGCAATGCTGGTTTTCCTGGGAATTTTTAATTGTTTTTCTACAGTTGAGTTTTCAGGGGTTGTTTTGGGTTTTCATGAGTTCGATCGGATTATCAAATTTTGTATGTGTGGCTTTCCGGATAAATCTTAGAATATGTTAAAAAGTTCGACCGGATATAAATACCCAATTTTTCCCCTGTCGGGAAATTTCCAAGTGTTGGATTTTTCCGTAGTTTAACGACGTTCTAAGTAGTGCAAGTAACGCGATGGTCCCTCTAGAAGACAACAAACCTTAACTCGATTATGTGACCGTCTTGAACTGCCCTTTGAACCTTCGGGTTTGGGGCAGTACGGCGTGCCACATGTGAGGCGTTGGCTTGACCCTTCTACGGCTGGACCGTTGGTACTGAGGTACGAACGGAATGTTGTTAGACTTATTTCATATGTTTAGCTGTATCGGGAAAACTTCGGTGTTCGATTGTTCGATCGGAAAGTTTAACATTTTCTGTTTATCCGGAATGTGATACAATAATTGGAATTCACAAATTGTTATGAGATAACGGATTGAATATTATAAACGTAGCAGTTTAGTCTCACTTGATCGGTTGCCACGGAATTTTGATGTGATCAAAAGTCCGTCGCAATCACGTAGCGTACGCGGATACTCGCCGGGTAAACTTAATAGACAGCCTCACTCCATAGCCCCGACCAAGTGACTGTAGGAGAACCCCGTCGCCGAAAGCATCCGTTCGGGTGCTCGCGGTAGCGGTGTTCCGCCTTGGTGCACTTCGTCGACGGTATCAGGGGTGCGGCCGTCTACTGAAGTTTGCGACGAGCATTCAATCAGAATGTCGGGAATCTTGTTGAATTGCCCGACTTGATATTGAAAAGAGTTTTCGATAATGAGACTAAAATGCGGGGTTTATAATTGTTAGGCATGCGATGTCTAAGTAATTCATTTGGTCAGGCATGCGATGTCTGAGGAGGTTGCGGATTCCAACTGTTGTAGTTTTACACTTTCTTTTCTGTGACCGTAAGTGTAATATGTGATATCGCTGGTTTCGTTGCTATATGTCAACGACAATTGGGATGCGCATATTTACTTACGTTGATGACATGTGATGTTATGTGTTGCTGGATATGTTATATTGGATCGTCGTATTTGAATAGCCGGGGGGGTTTTATGTGAGATGAGTGTTTTTCATTTTCATTCATGTAAAAACTTGTATGTAATATTCTTTTATTGGGGCACTTCCAGGTTGCGGAAGTTGTCACCCGTTGTATATTATTTACTTTTCTGCACTAGGATAGACCCAAGGAGGGGAGCACAAGTAACCGGGTTCTGGGGTCCAGTGGGAGACCAACTCGAGGAGTCGAGTCCGGGTCTCCTAACCCTAGAATTGGCAGGGTTGCTTGCCGCTCTCGTAGGGGTCTAGGGGTGTGGGATTGGCTATTCATCACGACCGTGGAATCCGTGTTTTATACTGGCTCGTATTGAAAACACGGACGTCCTAGTATATCCAATATTTCATATGTTTCTTCTGCTGTGTTTTATCTGTGATCATGCGATGTTCTGTGACAGGTATTATATATATAGTATATATGATATATTATATAGACGTTGCTTATGTTTTACACCCGCGCTAGCCCTGCCCCGCTCTGCCGTTAGTTACCTAACCTAACGGTGCACGAGGGGACATCGAGGCGAATGCGGATGGCATAAGTGTACGTCATATATATCTGTGATGTTTAGGTGGATTTAAATGATGGGATATTCATTAATGAGATTAATGAAAGAAAATAAACCTAATTGATGTTGTGGAATCGAATTTCAAGATAAAACAGGTAGCTACAGTTCTTGCTTTGCATCGCGGTGTTCATTAAAGAACATCCAGCACCTTATTCGATGAGGAAAGGACCGAGATCCCTTCACCGGGAGTGACTCCTTTAGCAATAACTGGCAGATGCTACAACCCTCGGTTTGTCTTTTGATCGCTTCTATAGTTTCTGCTTTACACAGTGATATATATGATATATCCCGCACCTCATTCGACGAGGAAAGGGCCGACGATCCCTTCACCGGGAGTGACCCCTTTAGCAAAACTAGAAAAGCTTCAAAAACATTCCATTTAAAAAACCATTTGATTCCGCAACGAGATCAAGTTCAAAGCGTTAAAGGTTTTCACAAAAACCAGCCGCAACCCTCCGTCATTTTAGGAAGTAGAGTACTTAGTATTCGTGCTATGTTTGTTGACCATAGTCAAGGCACAGTGTACGGTAGCTAAGTGATGTCTTCCTACACCGCATATGATGCGATTAGTTAGGACAGTCGCGTGACTTTGTTGACCTTAGTTAAGGGTCATGTGGGTGGGTCTAATTAATCACGAAATGACGGGTAGAACTTGACTAGTACTTATGATTTGTTGACCATAGTTAAGGTCATAGGTGCTAGGGGTAAAAACCTTTATCGGGAGTTTCAAGTGTAGAAATTTGCAATGAGATTGCATACCTTCTATATGATAGTTGGATCCCGATACCCACTGCGAGTAATTGTTACTCCTGGGAGAGTTTTGCACTTTGCAATTAGCCGGTCAAGTAGGTGTCTAGAAAGGTGTCAACGGGGTTACGCCTCTGGAAAAACGAGGTTTACAGTAATTAGGTCCGTGCGAAAGCACGGGGAACCTCCCTCAAAGTACCGACACTGGCCTGGCTGAAAGATTGGCGAACTTGTAGAGTGTAATTAATCCCGGCTAGTCTTTCCTTTTAAGGTTTGAAGGAAGATTTGATAAAAACAGTGGGAGCCATCCTGATTAGATAAAATATATAACCAATCTGATCTTGCAAGAGCGCACGCAGAGTGTTTTCTTCTCTCTCTCTCCTGGTAGCGACCATATCACGCCTTAATCAAGATAATAAAATGGATGAATTGACCGAACCCGCTTGTTATACTGAGCTGGGGAACGTTGGTCCCGCTCCAACTTATAATTGTTATAAGACCGAGCAGGAAATAGGGGAATACCAGATTTCCTATGCCGCCCAAACGAAGAAAGTGCATATGATGCATCTCCTTCGGGTGTGTTCATTACAAAGAACTGTTTCTCAGTATCCTCTGCATCCTGGGTATATGATACCGGATCAGGATCCCAGATATGTAATCTGTTACATAGGGCTACAAAAAGGTAGAAAAACTGAGAACGGGTGATAAGTTTCATGAGACAGAAAACGGGGCAAGTGTTGCAGCCAAGTCTGTTGGTCACTGTCACCCTGTATTACGAATACATTGATTCTGAACAAATGCTATTAGATACCGAACCTGATATACAAAATCATATCAGTCTCTTTATTAGTAAAGAAATGATATAATTTTGTATTGATGGATAATGTTTTGAACATTTCCTATATCAAAAGTTGATCAGTTCAGGCACGTTATCTAAGAGCATTGAAGTTCTAAATCAAACTACAGTTCCTAGTATACAGAACACACACAAGAAGAAGAGTTCAGAAATGAACGAATCCTTCTTGAGGCATTGTAGACAAGGTCACATCAATGCGATCCGACTGGCTGAAGTTACATTTAGATGCATATTTAAATCAGTTTGAATTTACATCTTGTGAAACTTGCCAGTCATGTCACAAAGATATAATGACACCATCTCTGTTTACTGGAAACAAAGAAAGAGTTAGTAAACTCTTGGGACTGATACATGATGATGTATGTAAGGTCTCCTGTCTACACATGCCAGGACTGGTTCTTTTTACTTCATTATATTCTCTGATAATCTCTCAAGATTCAGTCATATGTTCCTGTTGAAACATAAGTCCGAACCTTTTGAGGTATTCACAGAATATAAGTGAGAAGTAGAGAACCAATAACCGGGTATAAGTATTATATCCTATGATGAGATCAGGGAGGAGAATACTTGAGCATGGAATCCTTGGACTATTCTAATGGAAAATGAGATTCTCTCTCAGTATTACTCCTCTGCATACACCACAGCACAACGGTGTATCGGGGCGGAGCAATCACACAATGTTAGATATCGTGTGCTCTATGATGAGTATTACTGAGTTACCTATTTCCTTTTGGGTGTTATGCGCTTGAGAAGCTGCATACCTATTGAATTAGGTTCGAATCAAATCACTGCCTACCATTCCATATGAGATATGGTATGGGAAGAGCCTATCTCTTAAGTGAGTTAAGATTTGGGGTTGTCCGGCCTATGTTTAAAGCAAAATCCGGACAAGATCGAGGCAGGATCAGTTCTGTAGAACTGGAAAGGTTCCAGCTATACAAAACTGCAATTGATGATTTGACTGAACCATAAGATCCTATAGTTCCCGACGAACCTCAGCCTCTCCGCCGATCTAGTAGGGTTCCTCATCCGCCTGAGAGATACCTCGTTTTCTCGATGACAGTGGGAGCAAGGATTGCATCATGAGATGATGACCCAACTAGTTTCGAGCAGGCCATCGAGAGTAGGGACTCTGTAAGAATGGCTGGATGCTTAGCGGTCTGAGATGGAATCCATATACACCAACAAAGTATGGACTTTGGTTGCTATATCTGAAGGGTTAAATCCCCATCAGGAGCAAGTATATCTTGAGAAGATTACTTGGTGTACATGGAAAAGTTGAGACTTTCAAAGCTAGACTTGTTAAAGGTTTTCGTCATCGACCAGGCGTGGATAATGATGAAACCTTTTTTCCAGTAGCTATGCTTAAGTCTGTCCAGATCCTACTTACCACGGCTACATACCATGACTACGATATCTGGCGGTTGGGTGCCATGACTGCTTTTCTAAATACTGATTTAGAAGAGAACGTCTATAAGAACACAACCAGAGGTCTTCGTAAACAGTGGGAGCAGCGGAAACGTGTGCAAGTTGCTTTACATAATGAAGCAGGCATCGCGGAGTTGGAACGTCTGTTTTGATGTGATAGTCAAAGTGTTTGACTTCATCAAAATGGTAGACGAACCTTGTATATACAAAAGGGTAGTAGAGAGTAAGGTGGTCATCTTCGTATTGTACGTAGACAACATACTCTTGATAGGAAAAGAGTTTCCTATACTACGATCGATCAATCTCCTATTATCACTAAGATTCCCCAAATAGGATCAAAGTGATACCTACTAAATCCTGGATTTTGGATCTATGAGATAGATCTAAATGGATGTTAGAATACTCACTAGCTGTAGTGAGATGGTATCAATCGATCCTGGGGAGAATCACTGGAAGAGTTCCAGGGTGATAAAGACGACTGAATGTCAGTCACAAGCACTGTCTTTACCCTCAGTAAAGGGACGGTATGTTGGAAGAGTTCCAAGCTCGATACCGTGGCAAACTAGAAGATAAAGGCTGGTAACATCGCTATTGAAGATACTACCAAAGAGGCTGTTTGGGTGTATATTGGTTCATAAGATGAACTAGGTTCCTGCCATTGTATGACAATGGAAGCGTGGCTTCGACCCTGGAACCCTGATCCCATCAGTGACCCAGACAAATTCTGAGGCAGCATCACCTGATCATGGAGATAGTTGATCTCCAGGGTGATCGAGGTTAGGAGAGAAGACTCAGAGGACAACACAGCGGATCCACTCACAAAGGCCTGTTCCCAGAGAGAGACTTTTATGGGATGGTTGAGTATGAGATACTACAACCACTGCTACAGATGGCCCTAGTGCAAGTGGGAGATTGTTAGTTATATGTATGCCCTAGAGGCCATTACTGTACATTGGATGTATATTGTAGTGGATGCTTGGACATACATAGGGAGGACTTTCTTGCTCGACATGATAGTATGCTATCTGGTTGCTCTTTATCTTAACATGTATACTTTCTGTCTCTCTGATTACATGTTGATAAAGCCCTTAGGATATGTACTCGACTTCCAGGACTATGATGTAGATCATACTAGTGGGGCCTGGGTAGTCCATGAGTGCATCCTTGAAATGTTCCTAGTCGAGGGAATATCGAGACGGGGCATCGATATTCCAGAGTAGACTAGCGCATATCTTCTCGACCCATGCGATGGGCGATGGATGATCCCATATCCATTGGTGTTTGACATCGATGATGGTATGCGGGTGCTCAGTGGAGACTGGGTACACTAAACGGACTCGCCGAGAACTCCCAGATGGTATTATACCTCACGTCAGATGGCAGTTCTCTGGTGACACTGGTACAGCTTAGTCTGTTGACCCGAGATCGTCATAGAGTCTTGTGTGTCTCCCACTGTGCTTTGATTTCCACCCTACCACGGCTCTACTGAGTTGTGCAAACAGGTGGTTTTTGGGTACAGTCCCGATTCACATGGAGGCAATGAGCGATAGGAGGGGATTCGTCTCTCCCGGTATTGGGGGTTGATGTTGTGCTATGCTCGACTGGCCATAACAGGAAATCCCTGGCCAGGGTTGCAGTGATATACTGGTAAGAGTTATCAGTAGTTTCACGAATGTTATGGACCTCAAGTCGGCATAACTTATCGAGCTATTGGGGTCTGACGTTTACCACCCCTAGGCGAGATATGCGACATATCAGACGAACAGACCGGACTATACGGTAGTGTTACTGGTCGGATTCGCAGGAGTGTGAGCAGGCTAGCTCGTCGATCTTCTGATCGCTCAATACCCGGGTGGCCGTTACGTTTGGCAGACCGCTTGCGGCTTGCGGATGTTTGATATGATCATCATCTGCTACCGGCGTATTGACGAGTCTTTAGAGTCCTACACAGAGGTTTCCTGGCTCAAGCAAAATGAAATAGGAGCGCATATGAGATATGTGCGGGACCGGGAATAATACCAGTATGTGATACTGTATTTGATTCTCGCGATGTGACATTGATCGGTTATATGCGATATAGCCGGGTTATCGGATCAAGTGTTGATTCGATAAGTTGTTACTAATGATACCAGTCGGTTATGTGCGTCATGACCGGATCGTTAAATCAAGTGTTGATTTAATGATTTAATGCATAATTATATATTTGATATATTACTTTGCATTAACTAGTATCGGTTTACTTTAAATGGATTTTCTCACTCGGGTGTGCGCATTCCATATCCGATATGATTTTGTGCACTTGGATGTATCATGTTTGATGATACATGCTTCTTTGGTTGTGTAAAGAATGAACCATGGTTTATGAATGGTTAGGGTTTAATTTCCTTTTTCTTTTATTTATTCATTTATAACCTTTTTGGAAAATAAAAAGGAATGAGCAAAGTGGTGGCTTTCTTTATTCATTCATGAAGCTTCATGAAGACTTTGACCACTTTGTCTCATTCTTAACCCTAACCACTCCACTAACCCTAGTTCACTCTCTACACTTTACCATGGTTATGTGATGATAAGAACTAATTATTCTATTCATTTTTAACTTAACTAATTATTCATATCATAACAATTTTTCTTCTTCTTCTTCCTTGCTTCAAGTGAAGAAGCTTGAGGTCATCAATGGTGGATTGATGATTTGAGTGAGAAATCCAATTCTAAAGTCTACCCACTTCCTATTTCTTCATCCTCTACCTCTTGCCAAGTAGTAGAGTGTGTTTCCTTCACAAGTTTTCACGACTTGGTGAAGGTGGAGCTTGATCTTTCGATGCCTCGACGTAGATCATCTTCGGCATGGACATCGACGACCTAGCTTGCCCATTCTCCGACGAAGCCGACGCTTGAGCCCGGATTTGATTTGGACAGCGGAGAGGACCTCGTTGCGGAGCTATGGAGGTGGAGCACCGGATCTACAAAGGTTGTATTTCCGTTTTCTCATTAGTTAAGTGTTAACTAGTTAGTTTTTCGCCTAGACATCTAGTTATCGATCCGTAGTTTAGGGTTTGTAGGCACCGTAAAATTTTAATATGGCATGTTCGATGCCTTGTGAGACCTCCTTGGGGTGCCTAGGAACCCTACAGGGAGCAATAATCTGGGTGATGGACCTCATTTACATGTTCGGGGTACCGAGGCTCCGGGAGTATCATCATCTGATGCTGGATGACAAGGTTGAATATTTTCCTTGTCTTGTCTTGAGGGAAAGAGTATTCCCGTCCCATCTTCTTGATGAAAGACGGATTCCAGCTGACTTTTCTTGATTGTGTGGCTTCTTAGATCTGCTTCGCTGTTTTAGAACGTCATTCTCACTCTCCACCATATTTTTGCCTCTGTGTCGGGCATTTTCCTTGTCGCGAGAACCTACGGCGAGTTGAGGGCGAAGGGCATCGCAATTTTCCTTTTTCGCAGACTGCTGAATGAGACACTGAGTCTTGGCCTTTTCGTAAATAGCCATTTCGTGGTTGTGATCATCCCGAACCTTTTGACCGGCTTCTCTTATTACTTTGTCAACTTGCTCTTCGAACGACGAACTTGACGTTCTTATAGAGGGATTTTGCTTCATTTCAACGTCACAGCTACCTGGAAACACATTCCTTTCTTCACTGGTGCTGTTTATGACACGGCAGCTATGAAATCGCTCCCGTTTCTTGGACTGAACGTATCCGAGCTCAGTCGTCTCCATTCTCCCATTAAGCATCTTTCACTGAGTCCCGGGGACGTCCCAAATCTTGTTGTAGAACTGGGCTTGTCGAGTGGTTTGTTTGAAGGGTACGTCTTGGCATCTTAATAAACTTTTCAATCCTTCTGTGTAATATCTGGGCAGATGGATTAGTTGAAACCTGTCAAGCACAAGATCGGCACTATGCCAGACTTTTTTCTCTACTTTAGTTTCCGTTGATTGGTTGAAGAGGATCGCCTTTTCACCTCTTCGCCTGGGAGGGACGTAGAAAGTCCACAGCTCTTGTACGTTGTATGTATCAAGCGCATCAAGTTCTTTGCAATGCCGTGGTGGAACTATGGTGATTTGTAAGCTCTGATCAGCTCTAATAATGGTTTGTGCTGACGGGCGAATGGAGAACACGGCGTTGGCCTGGTCCTCAGAGTCACTGCCAAAGACCAAAGTTTGAGTAGATGGTCCAGGGCTGTTGCATTAGGGTTGCCCCGAGTAGACTATTTCCTCGTCTTCCTCGGTGTCACTCCCAAAGATCGGGATGGTGACAACAGACTTCCGTTTATCCTCTGGCTTATGACATCTTTCCGTATCTTCGAAGTCTGGTAGGAAGTATTTTGCGTCTTCATATTTTCAGACTTCATTTATGGAGAATGGATATAGCTTCCCCGTGACGGTGTATTCAAGGCCATCTTTGAAATACATCATACACTGGTGTTGTGTAGAAGGGATGGCATTGTACCCGTGCAACCAAGGCTTACCGAGTAAAGCGTTGTAGCAAGTCTTGGCATCGATGACATGGAATTTGATGTTAGTGATGAGT
Source organism: Agapanthus africanus (assembly GCA_030015575.1). NCBI lineage: Eukaryota > Viridiplantae > Streptophyta > Magnoliopsida > Asparagales > Amaryllidaceae > Agapanthus > Agapanthus africanus. Next base: position 241,545,248 of record CM057342.1, on the reverse strand, counting down.
AGCCCAAAGCATAACGTCAATATTACGGACCTAAGCGTCCGTGATGACTGTGAGTCGAACCCAGAGATGGTAATTTTGTCCCGAGTCAGGTGCTGAATGTTCATGCAGATCTCCTTCAGCACCTTCACGTTGAGAAGGTTGACGGAGGACCCGTTGTCGACCAAGATCTTCCCTATATTGATGTCGTGGCAGTACCCGGTGACATATAGAGGACGTTGTGCTCGCACATTTCGAGGAGAAGATCTTCATCGCCAAATATGATGTCAGCTGCATGAACCTCTGCCGGCTCGTCCTTCATCTTTTCTTCTGTAAGGAAAGGTTGAATATGATCGGGCTTCTGTAACGCCTAGATCATAGAATCTCTTGCTTCTTTAGACAGGAGGAGAGCATCCAGTATGCTCAGTTGTGAAGGTATCTTTCTTAAATGTGCCAGGACATTGTAATCCACCTTGTTTTTCTTAGGCAGATCCTTGGCTACGAGCTCTTTGACGACTCTATCATCGAGGGCAATTTCCTCAGGAACTTTTTCCTTCCCTTTGTCTCTTTTGCTCGAACCTTTGTTTGTAGGCCCAAGGTTCTTTTCAGGCAACGTACGGTTACGCAGCTGAATGTTCTCGCAGTTCTTCTCCTCTTCTTCTTTTCCAGAGGTGGATTCTTTAAAGAGAGGGCCGAGGGTTATTTCTTCCTCAGAATTGCTCCCGAATGTAAGAACTTGGGATTTCCCTTTTTTCAAACCGGTATCAACCATATGACAGTTGCCAGGCGTTCCTTCACACTCATCTGTCGCGCTTCTTTGCTGTCGACGAGCTTTGCACTTCATTCGCTTGAAGTGTTTTCGGTAAGCAACGTATCCTTGCCACCACTTCTTGAAGGCATTTCACTCTTCGGTGGGGTGTATGACCCTCCGATGGTATAAATAGTAGCTCGGATGTATATTCGTTTCATCAAGGCACATGATCCCGGGAGTGTTTTCCACGAGAGGGGGCAGCTTCATTCCCATTGACAGGGCTTTGGCGAACCGCTTCTCTGCTTTGAACCTGCTCTTGGTTGTAGCAGGTGTGTTTTAGCTTGGTTGGAGTACTTTACGACTCATCCTTACCGCAGCTTCTTCATCCTGACGCCGACGCTTGGCTTTTTCGTATATGGCCGTTTCACATTCTCGATCAGCTTTTCTCTTTTGAAGGGCTTCGTTTAGCAGCCTGTCATTAGGCCTTCTGGCAGCTCCGGGGATTTTGGTACCGATCCTGTCCCCAGTTCCTCTGCGTTGCTTTCCGACGCCGAGGGAGTTTCTTCGTTATTTAATGATGAATGATAAACCATGTGGCAACTTGCTATATAGTCTTCGGTTTCTCCCGACGATCCATTTCCCTTATCATCGTCACTATCTCCGTTCTCAAGTATATGGTTGAGAACCTCTTCGAGAGTGACTGGGTTCCATGCCTTCTGGTTATACTCCTCCAGCGTGTCGATGTACTTTTGCAGGTCCGTGTGCTTGTCATCAGGATGCACGGGCTTCTTGGTCTTCTTCTTTCCCTTTTAAGACTTTGAAGGCTTGACCTGGGTGTTTAGCGCATCGTTAGCAGTTTTTGATATGGGATGCGGTTTCAGCATCCCTTCAATGATCTCGGGCTCCAGCGGGCTTTTCCATCTGATCGTTGGACATGCTTGAAGATCCTTCAGCATTCTTTTGGTTTTAGATGAAAGGACAACTTCCCACAAAGCTTCTTCCAGAAACGAACATGATGCCCCCGTCGTATCCACCTTTTTAGGAGCGTGCCTCTGTAGCGGGTTCACCTTCCAGTTCTTAGACAGCGCGAATTTCCCTTGACGGTACTGGTCCTCGACCTAGTTCTTGGTGATGTAGCAATCTTCAATGGGGTGGCTCACCATTCTGTGATAGGAGCAGTAGTTGGGGTTGTTGATACCACCGGGCTGCGGTGGAAGTTTTGGGTCCGGCAGAATGACGAGTTTGTTCCGCATTGCCAGTTCGAACAGTCTCCCCGTTTTATCACGGGGAACGAGTAAGCACGTCTTAGCTTCTCTTCCAGGGATTGGCACGGGCGCGCGTTGTTTTCGCGAGCAACCGGTTTCGGGTCACTCGGTTGTTGTTGAGTGTTGGCAACAAAGGCCGCTTTCGCTTTACCATTTGCATTCTAAGGGTCCGTTTTTGAAGAGGAAGGTCCGTGGCCCATCTGATCCATTTGGGCCAACTTGTCGATCAGAGCCTGAAAGGTGGTCGGCTTAAAAAACGTCATGAACTGGGACACGGTCGCCTAAGGATCCAGAGTCTATATGAACATGCCCATAGCAGGAGCTTCTTCGATGCGTTGTTCGCATTTTGACCATAGGTTCCACCACCGGATTGCGTATTGAACCCAGGTCTCTCCCGGCTTTACCCTGGCGTTGATTAACGCCGTGATTGGGGTGCGCTCGCTTGCGCTGGCGATCCGTTGCGTGAATAGCAATTCCATTTCCGTGAATGTTTTGACGGAGTCATTTGGGAGCTCCGAGTACCATTCAAATGCCGTCTCTGACAGGCTGCCAATGAACTGCGAAGCAACAATTTATCGTCGCTTCCAGTATTGCCGCATAGTTCTCTGAACTGAGCGACATGCTGATGTGGATTGCATGTCCCTTTGTACACATGAAACTTGGGAATCGTATATCCCGACGGGTATTTGATTTGGTCATACCAGCCTGGATACGGTCGTCCAGTTTTGATGACTTGGCCAGCCGCTTCACTTACCTGATGAGCTCGTATTTGTTGAGCTATGTAATCATCAAAGGCGGCTTTGGAAATCGTTTCCTCCCTGGCTGTCGATAAAACTGGAAGGGGGTTTGATGTTTCTCCTCTATCGTCTTCAATAATTATTGGCGGGTCTTCAGCTGGAGGTTCTGGATGGATCATCATTCCAACAATGTCTTGAAACAGGAGCGCCATCTGTTTTATAATAGCGGCCTATTCCGCGGCCTCTTTATCCTTTCTTTCAAACACTCTTCGCAGGAACTCTGTATCGGTCTCCTGCTCCTGGCGCTATTCTGATGCTGACTCCAAACATTCTTTCTTCCGGTGAGTGCTGCCATTTTCGTCAGCATCTCCTGAAACTTTTGTTGTTGCTCCTGAGCCTTTGTTAACAACCGAGTTTGCGGTCGATGACCCATGGAAGCACGGCTTTTCTCTTTTCCGGATGCCATGTAAACTATGTGCACGATCATGCCCCTAGAGTTGGGGCGTTTCGTTCCGGCGCCCTTGGAATTTGCCTCCGGTGGTGGGAGATTCTTCGGCCTTCTCTTTTTGTGGGAGGTCGAAGTTGAAGGAGCCATTGTAGCAGGCGCTTGTGTGAAAGAAGTCTCTTGCTGTATGCTGGAGGTATAATTTTCCTCTTGTCGAACCTTCATTTTCTCTAGTTGACGAGAGTAGTTCTTGTTGATCACAGAATCTTGGACTTTCCGCCAGACTTTATGGATTTGGGAGGACAACCGCTGAGGGGCTGCTCCGGCTTTGCCTGGGTCATATTTTCAGCAGGAAGTGGAGATTTCTTCAACACTGCGGTTGGGGAGTTCTTCCGCACCCTCTTTAGCGGTTCAAAGCTATTCCCGGTTGGAACAGCAGCGTCAACTTTCACCATTAGAGCTGGTGGGGTGAGTCCAGAGGGGGAGTTGCCCCTATCCTTTCTCACTCGGCGCCAGTGGTGACGTCGAGCGTGCCATGTAGATGATACCACCGCGGTTGTGGAAGCGGCTCCGTCGTGCCCCAGGCTTTGATTAGGGGCTGCTGCCGGTGCCAGCCTGTCGAAGACCGACATCCATTGAGGGAACAACCAATCTTTCGAAGGTCGACTTTCTGGTAGGGGAAGCACTTTTGACAACTTCACCCGTAGCAAGAGTTGAAATAGCTAATCTGTCAAAGACCGATCTTTTGGTAGGCGAGGCACCTCTGATGACTTCACCTACCGGAGGAGTTAGGAGGACTATTCGTTTTGAAATAGCCCTTTCAGGTATCGCGGGCCTCTTTACGGGCCCACTTGAACTTTGGCTTAGCATGTTGAAGACAGAGGTGACAAACTTGGACGACCCATTGAGGGGGGCCGTGGTGGTTGCAAGTCGATCGAAGACCGACTTCTTAGGAGCTTCCTATGGTGGCATTGGGGTGCTGAAGCTTGCTGGTAAGAGCATGGTCCCGAAAAAAAATCCAGTGGTAGCCTGAGTCACCTGCCCCACCGGCATAGAAAAGATGGAAGCCGTATTGGGCCCGTAAGTCACTCCTCCAGTCGGGGAAGAGCGGGAGTTGCTGTTGCAGTTGGTGCAGGTGGAAGCTATTAATGTTCACTTCCTCTTTCTTCTGCACAGGAGAAAGACACCAAATTTTAGTACCTTGAATCCAAGGGCAACCATAGCAAACCGCGATTTTTGTCCGCGAAACACGACACACGAAGTGTGGGGTGGAAAGAGGAAAAGGTACTACCGGACGTTCCAGAATCTGTTCTCCACCGAAAGACGTGACCGGAACGTTAGGACGTATGGCCTGAATTTTGGGAGCAGATACTATTTGGATTTATCCGTCCACCTCTCAAAAGATGCCAAGTTGATTTATGGCACCGTATATCGGAAGTTTGGACGGATGCGGTCGTTGTAGTAGACTTCGTCAGATTCCCCCTCATTTATGAAGGGTTTTTGATTGTGGGGACGTTCTTCCCTGCAGGCGCAAACCCTTGCAGTTAATTACGTTACCGTATCGCGATAACCAGTTTCTCCTGCTCCGCAAGTTCACTTTGTGTCGTATGTGTTTGTTTTATTTTTGGTTGCTCGTGGAATGTATACGGAGACTAATTTATAATGTCGCTTTTAGGGCGTGGATTAGTCCAAATCCGTATTTCTTAGATTTGGGGTTTTGATTTAAGAATCATTAATCTGATTTGAGATTAAGATCAATTTAAATGTATATGAGCAGTTGGGGCTCGGTTGGTTTTTGTTAAGGATACGTTAGTCCATGTTCCCCAAAAAAAAAAAAATTTGCGCAAAAGAGCCCAAGATATCAAACAACATCGATACGTTTAAGAAAATGTAAACCAGTATTTTCCTGGCTGTATTTTGACAAACTCCCGAATGTGAAACAGCTAAATTCTGATGGTATCAAAAGTGTCTCGAAAAATCCTTCGATTTGATATATTATGGGTCTCATAATTCATCCGGGATTAAAAGTTATGAGGCATCACGTGCTCACACGTGACCGGGCATCACACCTGTAAGCACTGAATAAAATAAATAATTGGAAATAATTAATCAGTGGGGTCACATGCCAACACGTGATGGGCCTTTAAATCCACTGAAAAGAATTAAAAGTATAATAAAATAACAAGGAAAAACCCCTATGGGGCATCACGTGCCAACACGTGATCAAGGGTCACTTGCTGACACGTGATAATTCCTGGATTCTTTAAAACAAAAGAATTAAATTCTGGTCAAATGCTTAATCAGGGGGTCACGTGCCAACACGTGATGGGTTCCTAAAGATCTATGAATTAATAGAATTAAATTCTAATTAAGAGGTAATCAAAAATCCTAACTGGAAAAATATTTCTCTAAATCTTTCCAAACAAAAAAGATGGTGCTCTGTAAAATAGAGCACCGTTGGATTAAAAATCCAATGATGATTAAAAATCACCAATTTATGGAAAGATTTTATACAAGGAAAGATTTCCCTGAAATTTGCCAGGAATAACAGATAAAAGATCTTTTGGATTAAAAATCCAATGGTGAATAAAATTCACTGAGTGATCTAAAAGATCATGTTGGTTACAAAATCAATTAAAAAATTTCAATGAAAGATTGACAAAACAAATTGATTCTTTTCTTTCTCTTATAAATAGGAGCCAAGAAGAGAAGAGAAGGGATCATGATTTTTTTTTTGGAGAGAGACAACAAAAACAGAGAGGAAAAAAAGAGAGGAGAATTTATAGAGAGAAAAAAGATCTCTTCAGAGAAAAAACCCCTAGGTGAGAAAGGGAAAGAGATCTAAGCTCCATAAAATAAAAGAGAATTTAATTCTAAATTTAAGAGTTTAACTTTTCTGAATAAGAACTCAATTCTTCCTTTGGTTGAAAATCTGCAGAAGCAGATCGCCCCATAAGTTGAGAATTTAATTCTCATCGAGGAGATTCTGCCATGCAGATCTAAAACTTAGACGGAGAACTGAGTTTAAAGAATTTAATTCTTCCAAATTCATAGGGATTTAATTCCTCCAAAAAGAAACTAGGGTTTAACCCTAAATAAGAATTTAATTCTTCCAAATTCATAGGAATTTAATTCCTCCAAAAAGAAACTAGGGTTTAACCCTACATAAGAATTTAATTCTTCCAAATTCATAGGAATTTAATTCTTCCAAATTCATAGGAATTTAATTCCTCTAAATGAAACTAGGGTTTAACCCTACAAAAGAATCTAATTCTTAAAACAAGAGACTTAAAGCTCTCCATGCACGTAAAGAACTTGGTCACGTGGTAACACGTGACCCTCATCCTCAATGAGTAGAAAATAAAGAACAAGACTAGGTCACGTGACCCCACGTGACCCTTAAACAGACTCCCCAAAATGAGAAGGAAAAAACTTGGAGGCAATGCCTCACGTGCTCCCACATGACCCTCAAAAGAAAAGGGAACAAATCCAAAGGCAGAATCAATTTCGGGCGCCCTCACGTGTCCTGTTCACACTAGAATATTACATTTAATACCGCCCATTCTTATACTCGTTTGTTTATAGATAGGTGCTTTTAATCCGTGTTTGCTACATATTTACAGTCTACAGGTTCCTAGTCCAAAATAACGCAAATGATACAAAATCTCCACTGTTACGCCAAAATCCAAAACATCTATTGCCAGCAGATAAAAGCCGGGTTCCGATCATCCGTATCCGTCCAGTGCCGCGTACCAGTTCCAGAGACAAGACAAATGAAAGTGATCATTCATGTCTCGGACAAGCACAAAGCACGAGAGGGGCAGCACAAAGCACGAGGGAGGCGGCACAAGAATCAATGGGTGCACGGAGTTCGAGGGAGAAAGGTCAAATCAATCAAAAGTGAAGCTATGTTTGGACTTTGCAAATATGAAGAAATTGTGAAGGCATTTTGCAATTTGGGACATGTAGAACATCATAAGATAGCAACACAAGGAAACCCAGAAAATCCGAGATCCCAATTCCACAAAACCGCGGCGGAACCGCCGCCAAATGTGGGTTTTCGCAGCGGATCCGCCGCGGTTTTGTGTCATCATATGACCAAATTTTAGGGGTAGTTGGGTCATTACATTTAGAGCCAGAATGTTGCCCTATAGTTTCAGCACGCAGCCTATAAATAACCCAGTTTTGTGCCAAGCCAAGGGTCTTCTTCATGTCTTCTTTTCCCATCTCTTTTAGTGTAGTTTAGTTTAGCTTCTTCTTCTTCTTCTTCATGTCTTCCTCCATTAAAATGTAGTGAGAGAATTGAGTGGATGATGAAATGAAGATGAGGGTTATTTTTCTTATCTTGTATTTTTATTTCATTGCATTGTAATTTAATTTCTAGTGTAACTTTATTATTTGTTGTTAACTAGTTGTTGTTATTTCCTTTCTTGCCCTTTTCATTTCTTCTTTTATCCGTATTTTCAAGCGATGATACTTGACGGAGTTCCTTGCTAAGGTGAGACCCAAGAGTTAGCTTGCTTCATTTGTAAAACCGTATTTTTTTCTCTTTTCTTCCTTCTTGTTTGTTTTCTTTTCTTTTATGATGTGTGAATAATTTCCCTCTTGTTAAGGCTAAGGAAGGTGGTATGAGGGACGGAGAAATCCCTTGTGCTTCTCTTCGCCAAACATCTTGAAACGAACCCTGACCAAACAAATACAACCCCCTCGCTTAGGCGCGCTATACGTGACATGTAGCCACGACCTAAGTCGAGAAGTCCTTTAAGCGCACTACAACGTGACATGTAGTTGTGACTTAATTGGATATATAGTTGCGGGTGTTTGGCCGAGGGTTGGAAATAAGCGTATTTAGCGGACGGAAAAGGGGTTGGAAAGCTTGCTTAAACTCGCAAATCCCATTCCTATGTCCTCCTAATCCCCGCTACTTTCGATTATTCCAATATCGTTTTAAGGATGGCAAAAGACAAGCACAAAACTGATCCTAACTCTACTAACCTACCTTAACCTTAACAAGCTTATTTGAACATAAATACAAACACTTAGGATAGAACTGAACAAACATATACACATTCTTTATTGACTCGTCTAAAACTCAAACGGACATACAACCATCTCCCTGTGGATCGACCTGTGCTCAACCGGCTAGCTGCATAGTACACCGTTCTGATCGCGGTTATAACTTTAGAACTTTGAACATCCGACACGCCAAAAGCGTGCAATCAAATGGCGCCGTTGCCGGGGAGACGGTAGCGTATTTTCTTTCTTGTTATTCGGGTTAATATTCTTTTTGTATATATTTATAAATAAAAAAATAAAATCTTTTTGTTATTTTTGATAATTTTTGTGTGCAAGTGTGCAGGCTAATCTGGAGCAAGTACAGTAATCCAAAAAAAAACAGAGCATTTTATTTTGGAGTGGAGATCAAGGGGAGTGCAGGGAACCAAATTTCAGGCGCCAGCTCATCAATTTGATCGCGGAACCGCGGTCAAAGAAGGGCTTTGGCGGCGGTTCCACGGCTGTATTGAGGCCTCAGTGCCCCAATTGTTTTCTGCCCTTTCTCTGTCCTTTTATCTTCTCTGTGAATTCCACTATACTGTATTTTCTGCAGGTTTCTTTTCACAGATTGTACAGCCGCCAAATAAATTTTTGTTGTTTTAGATTTTGTTTGTTTACCGCTTTGCATATATTAATGCGGACATTAAGGGGCTATAACACCAATTCAGATTGGGTGGGGATTTCATCACCCTTCCTAAGACCCCACAAATCACTAATTGCATACGCATTATCTTGAGCTAATAAAAAATACTAGACTCAGCCCTAAGGACGTCGCGCTCAATAGGACAGAGGACTAGTTGTAGGCATCGGCCGTTGATCCTAACCTGACTTTGCGGTGTCTAGGCAAGTGTGTCTAAGGCGAGTGGTTACTTAATTAGGGCCACTACTTGTAGTGGAGAGCCTCCCACTCACCTGGCACTTACCTGGCCGCAATTGGCGGTGAAAAGGCGGTTTGAGGTCCTATTTCTAGCCCTTTGGAACAGTTAGAAGCTGTCTAGCTGACCTAGGTGACCCTAGCTTTTGGTATGTTTATGCATATTGTGATTGTGATTGTGATTGTGCTTGTATAAAGTTTAGTCCTATAATTCCGTAGTCTTTCAAAAACAAACAATTTCAAAACTCCAAAAACAATTTTTTTTAAAATAAAAATAAAAATAAAATAAAATATAAAAAAAACTCCACATTCTTTTTCCCCTCCTTTTCTTCTTCTTCTTTTCATATCATGGGTACTCCACCTAGAAAAACTCTTGACGAACTTTGGTACCCACAACCGGATATTACTTCTTACGGTTCTTGTTTTGGTCGAACTTCGAACGACGCCTCCATGCCCAAAATCTCTTTGAAAGATCGGATAAACGTGTCTAGGACAAACAATTTGACTCTGCAATCCACTTCGTATCAACCATTTCAAACATTCACCCCTTCTTACGTTGATACTCATTTTTCAAGTCCGGTTGAAACTCCGAAACCATTGTCTATTGCTGAACATATTGAACAATCTCGTAGCTGATCTTTCACTCCTTTCACCACTACAAATTCTTGGGATCAACAATTCCATTCACCTTCATATCCAAATGTTGATCCTTCTCCTATCCAGCCATTAAATTCCTACCAGTCCTACCCGACTTTTGCACCTTCCCTAGACATTGCTTATGAACCATCTTTTGGGAGTTTCCAGTATCCAAACAATTTCGAATCTTTTACTGAAACCACTTCATAACCCATGTCTAGTCTTGAACAGTCGTTGGAAGACTTTAGGGTAGCGTCGTACCAACAGATGATGGATTTGAATGCATCCATGGCTGCCCTCATATAACCTAGTGAACTGGTAGCTAGTTTCCAACTAGCTCCACATTTTCCAATGTATGATGAGACGGTAGGACAGGCTATGAATTTGAGTGGAGAGAGTGAGCCGTACACCCTTCCAAATGAAACCTACCCATCCCAAATTGAATCCTACAACTCCTGTTCTGAAAGTCTATCAAGTATTCCAAACGATTCGCCAATTAAAGATAGAAGGATTAGTGAGTTGTGTGACTTTGTAGTGTTTGATTTACCCGATTGTGAAGGGTCCCTTTCGAGTGAAACCTATCCCACACCTTTTGATCTCTACACCTCCATCTTAGAACCAGAATTGATTGAAATCCATGCTCTTGATGAGGAGTCTAAAAAAATTGATTTTCACTTGATTGAGGATATTGACGCTGGGAATATTTTGGATGATGAACCCATAGATTTGGCTGAGTTTTTCTCTTCAATTCATCATCCCGAGTCATTAAATGTTTTTCCCGAATCCCATATGCGTCTGGATTTTGAGGATAAATGCATGGATGTGCTTAACTTTGAGGAGAATTTTGAGGATATTTTTGAGGATGAAACAGTTCTTGTTGATGAGTCGGATTTTTCAATTCATCCTATCCCTTTCATTGACTGTGCACACCTTCCTGAACCTTTAATCAATGACCTTCCTCAATCACTCCCCTCCATCCTTGCCGTCATTCCGACCTTAGAAGTAACCGTATCACTTCCATTTCCATTGTCTGGTTTACCAAGTTCGGCTAACCATGGTTTCTCACGAATCTTGAGGGATTTGACCCCATTTCTCGACGGGTTGATAGATTAGCACAATCACTTTTTACACATCATTCATCACATATTGTGCTAATCTATTCACTCCATTTTTACCCTCAAGTTCGTATTCCACTTCTTTCTCCCTTCCGCCACTCTTCTTCTTATATACCGAGACCGTATACCACTTCTATCTCCATACGGTCTCGCGTATTCTCCATCTCTTTTCTCTACGCCTTCTTCCACCAACCTGTACATTATAGCGATAAAATCTTTGAATGGTTAGTGCTCACTTTTGGTCTGTGTAAGGCCTTGTATAGCTTGATACTGTTCTTTCCCCCTGATCCTGAGCTTCACCGCTTAAACAGTGGAACACTGTTTTACTTAAGTTTGGGGGGGAACCTTTTTGTATATATTTTTTGTTTTCCATTTTTGTTTTGTATATAATTTGTTTCTAGGGAGCGCCAACAATTTTGACCCTCTTGGTGTAGCCTGACAGTGAGGGCACCGTCAAGTTTAAGTTTGGGGGTGTGCTCGATAAGCTTTCTTCCTTTGCATTCATTTGTATATTTTGCATTTGCATACCTTATTAAAAACCCATAAAAATCGAAAAAAATTCCAAAAAATATAAAAACTTTGTCGTCAAATTAGCTAATAGGGTAACTTAGATTTTTATTCTGAAAGTTTAGTTGATATGTTAGAAATAACTAAATTCTAGGCTTAGGAGTTGAAAATCCTAAAAATAACCCTCATTCTGTTTAAACTTGGTGATTATACGTCCTTACAGTTTTTTTTTATAGAAGTAGGTAATCTTGAGTTCAGTTCTTGAGTTAAGTCAAGATGAGGGGAAAGTATTGAAGCTTTACTGAAGAATAAGTCTGAAAAATAGTTTCTTTTCTTGAGTTCAAATTTAGAAAGTATATACCCTACAAACTGCACTTACACGCATCTTGAAACTTGGGATAGTAGAGGATACCTAGAAATACTCTTGCCTGAAAACCTAGTATGAAAGAAAAAATGGTATTTAAAGCTAAACACCAAAAGAGCATTATTGAAAAATATATCCGGTCTTGAAAAAGAAAAAGAAAAATAGAATAAAGTCAAGACCTGGAAACTGCTATTTACGCTTTAAGCTCACACATTCAGTAATCGGCTGTTAGTGTCTCAAGAAGCATTAATAGTCGCATAAAAGGTGTGTGAGCAACACCGGTCATCATAAATGAAAAGAAGTAGTATTAGGTATTAGGGTAAGGGTACTATAGCTTGAATTGAATTCTCAAGTGTAGGGGTGAAATAATACACATACGTAGGGTTATACAATCGATGTTTGGATAAAAGATAGAAATAAAGGATAAGACTTATGTTTTCTGTAAAGTTGATAAAAATCCCCGATTTGAGACCACACGCTTTAGAAGGAAAACTCAAGAGATACCAATATCTTTCTAAACTTTTTTGGAACGTATAAGATCTAAGGTTAAATAGATTGGAGGTGTAAAACATAAGGGTTGGATATTTCTAACTTAGGATGATAGAGTTTCTAACGTAGATACTAAACTGTAGGAGTAGAATCGATGTTCACTCATGACACTAGCTTGACGGGATTTTGTGGGTGTAATCCGCTGAAAACCCTCAGGAGACAACACTCCTCCTACTAGGGACACCTAGAAGTTTAACGGCTTGTTGCACAAGCTCAATGCAATCACGTTCCCTGCGAAAGTGAGGTTATGACTTTTTGTGAATAATTGGTTTTGCTCGGGACGAGCAAAAGTTAAGTTTGGGGGTATTTGTTCACACTAGAATATTACATTTAATATCGCCCATTCTTAAGCTCGTTTGTTTTTAGGTAGGTGCCATTAATCCGTGTTTGCTACATATTTACAGTCTACAGGTTCTTAGTCTAAAATAATGCAAATGATACAAAATCTCCACTGTTACGCCAAAATCCAAAACATCTATTGCCAGCAGATAAAAACCGGGTTTCGATCATCCGTATCCGTCCAGTGTCGCGTACCAGTTCCAGAGACAAGACAAATGATAGTGGTCATTCGTGTCTCGGACAAGCATAAAGCACGAGAGGGGCAGCACAAGGCACGAGGGAGGCGGCACAAGAATCAATGGGTGCGCGGAGCTCGAAGGAGAAAGGTCAAATCAATCAAAAGTGAAGCTATGTTTGGACTGTGCAGATATGAAGAAATTGTGAAGGCATTTTGCAATTTGGGACATGTAGAACATCATAAGATAGCAACACAAGGAAACCCAGAAAATCCGAGATCCCAATTCCACAAAACCGCGGCGGAACTGCCGCCAAATGTGGGTTTTCGCGGCGGATCCGCCGCGGTTTTGTGTCATCATATGACCAAATTTTAGGGGTAGTTGGGTCATTACATTTAGGGCCAGAATGTTGCCCTAGGGTTTTAGCACGCAGCCTATAAATAGCCCAGTTTTGTGCCAAGCCAAGGGTCTTCTTCATGTCTTCTTTTCCCATCTCTTTTAGTGTAGTTTAGTTTAGCTTCTTCTTCTTCTTCATGTCTTCCTCCATTAAAATGTAGTGAGAGAATTGAGTGGATGATGAATGAAAATGAGGGTTATTTTTCTTATCTTGTATTTTTATTTCATTGCATTGTAATTTAATTTCTAGTGTAACTTTATTATTTGTTGTTAACTAGTTGTTGTTATTTCCTTTCTTGCTCTTTTCATTTCTTCTTTTATCTGTATTTTCAAGCGATGATACTTGACGGAGTTCTTTGCTAAGGTGAGGACCCAAGAGTTAGCTTGCTTCATTTGTAAAACCGTATGTTTTTTCTCTTTTCTTCCTTCTTGTTTTGTTTTCTTTTCTTTTATGATGTGTGAATAATTTCCCTCTTGTTAAGGGTAAGGAAGGTGGTATGAGGGACGGAGAAATCCCTTGTGCTTCTCTTCGCCAAACATCTTGAAACGAACCCCGACCAAACAAACGCAACCCCCTCATTTAGGCGCGCTATACGTGACATGTAGCCGCGACCTAATTCAAGAAGTCCTTTAAGCGCACTACAACGTGACATGTAGTTGTGACTTAATTGGATACATGGTTGCGGGTGTTTGGCCGAGGGTTGGAAATAAGCGTATTTAGCGGACGGACAAGGGGCACTAGGAATGGATTTAGCGTTGGAAAACTTGCTTAAACTCGCAAATCCCATTCCTATGTCCTCCTAATCCCCGCTACTTTCGATTATCCCAACATCGTCTTAAGGATGGCAAAAGACAAGCACAAGACTGATCCTAACTCTACTAACCGACCTTAACCTTAACAAGCTTATTTGAACATAAATACGAACACTTATGATAGAACTGAACAATCATATACACATTCTTTATTGACTCATCTAAAACTCAAACGAAAATACAACCATCTCCCTGTGGATCGACCCGTGCTCAACCGGCTAGCTGTATAGCGACACCGTCCTGATCGTGGTTATAACGTTAGAACTTTGAACATCTGACACGCCAAAAGCATGCGATCATGTCCCCACGTGACCCCTAATAAACATTTTAATAAATCAATGCATGGGTATCCATCACGTGCCCACATGTGATGGCCGTGAAAACTAAAAGTGTTTAACACTTATTTGAATATTCTGGGAAGAAAATAAAGGAGGTTTGGCCCATTCACAGGCACCTCACGTGTTCCCACATGACCACCTCATTTCTAGTGTTTAACACTATTTTGAGCGTTTTTCCCCTAGTGTTTAACACTATTTTAAGCGCATCACGTGGGAACATGTGACCACCAAATATCTTCTAGTGTTTAACACTATTTTAAAAACTGGGCTTAGCCCAAATTGGCTAAGTTTTCCCAGAGGCAAACCTCCCCTTCAACTGAATTTCAAAATTGATCAGTTCATATGATATGCAAATTAAAGTCCAGAGCTATAATGAATGGTTAGTGCTCAGCCAAAGACAAAATGTTGTTGGAGCCCCCAAACCCCTGTTTAGCATTGCTAAATAATGGGAGGGCTAAACCCAGACAAATGTTCAACAATCTAAACAAAAGTCCAACATTTCGAACCTAATTGGACTTAGCCCAAGTTGGCCATAAGTTCTCAATTCAGATTTAACTGAGCCAATGTGCTCATAATCTAATTAATTGATCTTAGTCCCAAATTGGACTACAGATTTTCCAATCAACATTGGTTCAAGGGTACGTCTCTTCACTCCTTTGATATTTGTCGTTGTAATCCTTCAGCATCTTCAAAGAGGTGACGGGTCCTGATAACCAATTATTTCATGGACTGTGGGGTCCTTAAACTCATGGACTATGATGTCCATAAACTTGATAGACTATGACGTCTTTAAACTATGGACTGTGGGGCCCTTAAGCCTATGGACTATGATGTCCTTAACCTTGGACCACCACGTCCTTAAACTGGTAATCGACCGCAATGTTCCTAAACTAAACAATAGAGTTCAAATGCTCTTTTGTTGGATCTAAATGATCCTGTTAAGTAGATCTTTGTCGAAAATTAGACTAACGTATTCTTAACAAATTGTTAAGTTGACCTTAGTCTAAAATTAGATTAACGTGTGCTTAACAAACGTTGAGTTGATCTTAGTCTAAAATTAGACTAACGTATCCTTAACACACGTTTAAGTTGATCTTAGTCTAAAATGAGACTAACGCATCCTTAAACCCAACCCCCAAACCCAAATCTAAGAAAATACGGATTTGGACTAATCCACGCCCTACGGACGACAACATAAATTAGTCTCCGTATATAATCCACGGGCAACCAAAAAACAAAACAAACAAACACGACGCGAAGTGATCATCTGGAGAAGGAGAAAGCTGTTACCGTGACGCGGTAGCGTAATTAACTACAGGGGCTTGCGCCTGCAGGGAAGAGCGTCCCCACAATCAAAAACCCCTCAAATGAGGGGGAATCTGACGAAGTCAGCTACATCGGCTGCATCCGTTTAAACCTTCGATACACGATATCATAAATCAACTTGGCATCTTCGGAGAGGTGGACGGATAGAACCAATTAGCATCTGCCCCGAAATTCAGGCGAGACGGACCTGCGTGGTCGCGTCTCCGTATTTTGGCGGGGAACAGATTCTGGCATGCCCGGTGGGACCTTTTCCTCTTTCCACTCCACACTTCATGTGTCGTATTTTTCTCGTGATCAGATAATCGTGGTGTGCATGTTTGTGGTTGCCCTTAGGGGAGTAGTTACTGAAGTCGGTGTTTCGTCTTTATGAAGAATGGCGTTTGTTCCCACCTTAGCAACACAGGCTCTGTCATATCTGGTGGAGTCAAGTACGGGCCACTTGCTGGCTCAAATCTCTACAATCCGGCTCTTTAAGAAATCAAAGGCCTTATCTTTGGGTCGATGCCCCCACCTCCCACCCTCGGTGCCTCAACGCCGATGGAGGAAGCCCAGAGGGTGTCTGTCATCCATAGGCGGGCTCCCCAAGCAGCAACTTTGCCGACGGAATCAGTCATCAAACAACTGGCATATGCCAAGGACCAAGGTCGACACAGGGGGCAGAATATTCAAGCTCTCAAAGGAAACATGGGGTAGGCTCAGTTGTTTGAGGACTGATATTGGCATCATACAAAATGAGCTGGGGGCAGTTCTCCGTATGGTTCTGTTTCAACCTCAGTGGTGAATGTTGTTCCAACCAGGAACAGCTTCAAATTGGTGCGAAGGGTCAGATAAAATTTTCCTACCGCAATATTTGAGAAATCTTTGCAGCCCATGGAGATCTTACGAGAGCAGAAACCAGTTTGCTCCCTGAAGCAACTTTTCTCATCTATATATAAAGTACGGAAGCGAGTGAAGGTCTCTGTCATCAACCGCGGCTCTTCCCCTAAACGACAGCCAAACTCTGAAAAATCCTCTTTCAAATACAAGGGCACTCATCCCAAGATAGATCCCGATACAGCGGTTCCTCCTAAAACCAAAGCAGTTTTTCACAAAAAAAAAAAAGAAAGGCCCAATAAAGCTCAAGTGCCGGAAGCGAACTCTAAAGGCCAAAACTCCAAACGCCCCAAGCCTGGGGGCCTGGTGGTTCAGATAGTCTATGTGGTGAATTCCAAAGACAAAGTTCGAGTTTCTACTAGTCACCGACCTCAAACTCGGTCCTTAACAAAACTTCAACTGCAACGTGAAAAGCTGCAGAAGATACTTACTCAGGCGGTAGCAAACGCTAATCCATCGTCTAAGGCAAATTCCGAAGACGCACTTGGAGAAAGAATAGAGAAGGGGTCGGATATTGATTTCTTAAAGCGCGCTCTGAAAAAGGGAGATGCAGAAGCGGCAGAAATGTCCACTAAAATGAACCAGATGGCCCTTCTATTTCAGGACATGGTAGGCATGATGATCCAGCCGGACCCTCTAGCTGAAGATCCCCCGATTATCATTGAAGATAACAGAGGGGAGACATTGAACCCTCCTCCGGCTCTTTCAGCAGCCAGGGAGGGACCATCTCCAAGGCCGCTCTGGATGATTATATCGCTCAGCAAATACGAGCTCATCATGCGAGCGAAACGGCCGGGCAAATTGTTAAGACTGGACGACCCTATCGGGATTGGTATGACCAAATAAAGTACCCGCCGGGATACACGATCCCTAAATTCCACGTATATAAGAGGACGGGAAATCCACACCAGCATGTTGCTCAATTTAGGACTTTGTGCAACAACACTGGAGGTGACGACAAACTGCTGCTTCGCCAGTTCGTTGGTAGCTTGTCGGAGACAGCATTCGAGTGGTACTCTAAGCTCCCGAACGACTCCATTAAGACATTTGCAGAAATGGAGTTACTGTTTACACAAAGGTTCGCAAGCGCTAGCGAACGCACCGCAATCACGGCGTTGATCAATGCCAGAGTGAAACCGGGAGAGACTTGGGTCCAATACGCGATACGGTGGCGGAATCTATGGTCGAAGTGCGAGCAGCGCATCGAGGAAGCACCTGCGATAGGCATGTTCATGGGTACCCTTGATCTGCAGGCGACCATTTCGCAGTTCATGATGTTTTCAAGCCGACTGCTTTCCAGGCCTTGATTGACAAATTGGCCCAAATGGATCAGATGGGCCATAGACCGTCTTCCTCGAAGATGGAGCCTCGAAACGAGAAGGGCAAAGGGAAAGTAATCTTCATCGCCAACGCTCAACAATAGCCGAGTGGCCCGAGACCGGTTGTTCGCCAAAGCAACAAGCGGCAATCCCTTGATGTGAAGTTGAGACGTCCTTACTCGTTTCCCCGAGATAAAACAAGGAGACTGTTAGAACCAGTAGTGCGCAACGGGCTCATCACTCTACCGGAGTCGAGATACCCAATGCGACCGAACGACGTCAACGATCCTAATTACTGGCCCTACCATCGAGTATTGGGCCATCCGATCGAAGACCGCTACGTCTTCAAAAACTGGGTTGAAGACCAATACCAACAGGGCAAGTTTGCGCTATCCGAAAACTGGAAGGTGAATCCGCCACAACAGTACACTCCTAAAAGGGTGGACACACCGGGGGCATCATGCTCTTTTATAGAAGAAGCTCCATGGGAGGTCTCTCTTTCAGCCAAGATGAAAAGAATGCTGAAAGATCTTCACACATGCCTAGCAATCAGGTGGAAAAGCCTACTAGAACCTGAGATCATTGAGGGAATGCTAAAACCGCGCTCGATGCCAAGAATTGGTAGCGATAGTCAAAACGCTCAGGCCCAGCCGTCAAAGTCTTCAAAAAAGAAGAAAAAGCCCGTGAAGCCTGATAACAAGCGCAAGGATCTGCAAAAGCATATTGATGCGCTGGAGGAATATAACCAGAGGGCACGGAACCCGGTCACACTCCAAGAATTTCTCAACAATATTATTGAGAGCGGAGATAACGAAAATAACAACAGGGATGACTCGTCAGAAGAATCTGAGGACTATGTGGCAAGCTGCCACATGGTCTCTCATTCGGCTTTAACTAACGAAGAAGCTCACTCGGCGATAGAAGACGGCATAAAAGAGCTGGGGGCAAGATCGAAGCCGAAACCGTCTGACGAGATGATCGACTTGCTACTGAACGAAGCCCGTCAGAAAAGCAAAGTCAATCGAGAGTGCGAACCGGCTATATTCGAAAAAACCAAACGCCGACGACTGGATGAAAAGGTCGAGGCACCCCAACCGGATCGAAGCATCCCTATCGCCAGCAAAAGCAAGATTAAAGTAAGGAAACGATTTGCTACGGCTTTGTCAATAGGAATGAAGTTGCCCTCTTTCAGAGGAAATTCTCCTGGCGGTATACATCTTGATAAAGCAGACATATATCCTAACTTCTGCTTATACCATCAGAAAATTGCACACCCTATCGAGGAGTGCATAGCCTTTAAAAACTGGTGGCAGGGATATGTTGCCCACCGACAACACATTCAATGAGTGAAGAATAAGGCTCATCGGGAACAGAAAAGCTCGACAGATGAGCGCAAAAGAGCCGCTGGTAACTGTCACATAGCAGACACCAAGGAATCGCAAGTTATCACCTTTGGAAGCGACTCTGACAAAGAAATTGCCCTCAGCCCTCTCTTCAAGGAATCCATCTCCGACACAAAAGATGTGAAGATTTGCAAGAAAATATAGCTTCGTGATCGTACGTTGCCCGAAAAATCTTGGACCTATGACCGAAACGTCTTTAAACTACTACAGACCCGCGACATCCCCAGGCTGACGTGGTAAAAAAAAGGTAAGTCCATAAGCTAAATGGGCACAGATGAAAACTTGAAAGGGCTCCGTGAGTAAAAACAGCAAGACTACCGGCGAGTTTTGTGAAAAACCGAAAGGGCACAATCTCGTCAAAAGACACTTGTAAGGTCCTCTCGACTCTGTAAGGAGAAACCACCTGCGTGAGATCCTTACGACTCACAAAGGAGAAACACACTTAGGGATCCCCACGATTCCTAAGGAGAAATTACACTTACGAGATCCTCAGGACTCGTAAGGAGAACCCTCTTATGAGACCCTTATGGCTTATAAGATTCAAAAGCCTTAAGCTACGGGGATCTGAACCTGTTCTTAACCCCCCGATTTTGCCCTACAAGCGGTTCAATATTGACCCTTGTATACAATCCACGGGCACGAATGAACATTTCCCTAACAGAGTCCCACCAGCGACTAGGGATATGCTCACACGGCGAACAAACACTTTTAGGTCCTCTTGACTTACAAGGAGAAAACACTCTTGTAAGATCCTTACGAATTATAAGAGCGCACACACTTAGGAATCCTCGCGATTCCTAAAGAGAAAACTCACCTACGAGATCCTCACGACTCGTAGGGAGAAACGCCTTTATGAGACCCTTACGGCTCATGAAGTCAAAAGCCTTAGTCGACGGGATTCTAACCCTGTTTACTAAGCCACCTTTATTCGACATCGACAGAGGCAAATGATGATTCGCTCCTGGCAATATCCCAGTTGTAGCGATGCTGATGCCTAAATCGGTATCAAATTCTAAGTCTTTTCACGGCAAATGATGATTCGCTCCTGGCAATATTCCAGTTCTAGCGATACTGATACTGAGATTGGCACCAGATTCCAAGTTCCACACTCGCGATAAAAAAATCAGCGAGCCAAAAATGCATATGAAATAGCCGAAATGATGGGGCAACTTGCAACAAAATCAGAAAGTAAAATATATGCATACAAAATAGCCGAAATGATTGGGCAACTCGCAATAAAAAGCAGCGAGTAAAAAAAACAAAAATAGCCGAAATGATTGGGCACCGCGAAAAATAGCCGAAATGATTGGGCAATCGCGAACTTCGTGATATAAAAGCTGAAACGATAGAGTATCGGAAATATAAAAAAATGAAAGAATAAAACTTTTGCCCTGCAGGTGAGGTCACATTGACCCCTGTATACAATCCATGGGCTCAAATAAGAAGGGAACCATATCTTCCCACCAGGATTCGTCAAAGCGAAGCCAAATCTCGACGGTTCATAGATAACCTAGAGACAATCTCGATATTCGTCGCAATATTGCAGACACAATGTTAACAAACGAAGCAAAGGAAGATCCCTAGCTTCAGGGTCTCGACATCAACATCGAAAACTTAGAGATCAACACCAGCGTTCTTTCTTCCTCCAACAAGATACAGACGCGACACCAACAACGGAGCCATGGCAAAGTCCTTAGTTCCAAGACTCGATGGTTCACCAACAACCTAGAGACAACCGCGACATTCGTCTCGATACAGCAGACGCAATGCCAGCAAACGAAGCGAAGGCCAAATTCCTAGCTTCAGGGCCTTGACGGTAACTCATATAAAACCTGAAAGACTACCGGAGATCATCCCATATGGAGTGGTCACCACCTCGACGTTCGTCTCGATACAGCAGACGAGATGTCACCACAGCGTTCTTCTGCCAGCAGGATTCAGACACGAAAATCAAACAACGGAGCCACGGCAAAATCCCTAGTTCCAAATCTCGATGGTTCACCAACAACCTAAAGACAACCGCGACACTCGTCTCGATACAGCAGACGCAATGCCAGAAAACGAAGCAAAGGCCAAATTCCTAGCTTCGGGGTCTTGACGGTAACTCATATAAAACCTGAAAGACTATCGGAGATCATCCCACACCAGCGCAAAGTGGTAATGACTCATCGGGGCTCCCCAAACTGAGCCTAACCTCAAATAAAAAGCGGCATGGCAAAATTCCTAACGCTTGCTCTTCCGACGGTCAGACTGCCCAGGAAGATTGCTTGAAGACGTCTTGTCCAGCCCCCGAAGGGATCAGAGACACGACAGTCGCAAGGCTACTCGAACTGCAAGATTGCTTATCGAGGAATGCATCAGCCAACGCGACGGTACGACGGGCAAAACCCTAGCACTGCAGACCCTAACGGACTTCTGTCGTAAAGAGCAGAGGTTAATTATGATGTTAGGACATTCTTGCAAGAATCTCTCGGTTTGTCTCAACCCCACGAAATCAGAGTCCTTGGCAACCTCCTCGATTCAGGGAAATCAGTGTCCTTGACGAGAGCATCTCGATTTGCGTTGACCCGTAGAGAAATTAGCGTCTTTGCAGGAATACCTCGATTCGTTTCAACTCCGAAGAAATCAGCTTCCTTGGAAAAAACCTCGAGTCAGGGAAATCAGCGTCCTTGGCGAGAGCATCTTGATTCGTGTCGACCCGCAGAGAAATCAGCGTCTTTGCAGGAATATCTCGATTCGTCTCAAACCCCAGAGAAATCAGTGTCCTTGGCAAATACCTCGATTCAGGGAAATCAGCGTCCTTGACGAGAGCATCCTGATTCGGGTCGACCCACAGAGAAATCAATGTCTTTGCAGGAATACCTCGATTCGTCCCAAACCCCAGGGAAATCAATGTCCTTGGCAAATACCTCAATTCAGGGAAATCAACATCCTTGAGGAGAGCATCTTGATTCGCATTGACCCGCAGAGAAATCAGCGTCTTTGCAGGAATACCTCAATTCGTTTCAACTCCGAGGAAATCAGTGTCCTTGGAAAATACCTCGATTCAGGAAAATCAGTGTCCTTGACGAGAGCATCTCGATTCGCATCGACCCGCAGAGAAATCAGCGTCTTTGCAGGAATACCTCGATTCATTTCAACTCCGAGGAAATCAGTGTCCTTGGAAAAAACCTCGATTCAGGGAAATCAGCGTCCTTGACGAGAGCACATCGATTCACGTCGACCAGCAGAGAAATCAGTGTCTTTGCAGGAATACATCGATTCGTTTCGACTCCAGGGAAATCAGTTCCTTGGCAAATACCTCGATTCAGGGAAATCAGCATCCTTGACGAGAGCATCTCGATTCGTGTCGACCCGCAGAGAAATCAGTGTCTTTGCAGGAATACCTCGATTCGTTTCAACTCCGAGGAAATCAATGTCCTTGGCAAATACCTCGATTCAGGGAAATCAGCGTCCTTGACGAGAACATCTCGATTCATGCCTACCCGCAGAGAAATCAGTGTCTCTGCAGGAATATACGATGTCAGTAAAGCGGAGCCGCGGCAAAGTTCCCAGTTCTATGACTCGGCGGTGCACAGACAACCCAAAGTCAACCCTCGACCTCCCTGTTGAAGCAATGCTTTGACTCGGGAGTAGGTCAACTCATCAATCACTTACGAGTCCTCTCGACTTGTAAGGAAGAAAATTCTCTTGTGAAATCCTTACGACTCTCAAGAGAAAACACACTTAGGAATTCTCACGATTTCTAAGGAGAAAATACACCTACGAGATCCTCTCGACTCGTAGGGAGAAAAAAAATCTTTATGAGACCCTCACGGCTCATAAAGTTGAAAAGTCTTAGGCAGCAGATCTAAACCTGTTTCGTAAGCCATCACTTCTTAGCTCGATTCAGGAAAATCAGCGCCCTTGGCAAGAACCTCTCGATTCGTTTCGACTCGCAAGGAAATCAGTGTCTTTGCAAGAATCTCTCGATTCGTCTCAACTTGCGGTGAAATTAGTGTCCCTACGCATAAATAAAATTCTCTTGTAGGATCCTTATGATTTTCAAGAGATAACGCACTTCACGACTCCTAAGGAGAAAAGACACCTACGAGATCCTCACGACTCGTAGGGAGAAAAGCCTTTGTGAGACCCTCACGGCTCATAAAGTTGGAAAGTCTTAGGCAACAGATTCTAACCCTGTTTCCTAAGCCATCGCTACCTTATAAAGAGTTTAAGATGAACTGTTATCTACCATCTATGGGCCACATTTGCCAAAGCTACATGCCACTGAAATGAAGAAGTTACTCATGAGCATATAAACTACTTCACACTAGAGAAAAACATAAAGAAATAGAAGGGTGCGGTTTATGGAGCTGAGGGTTTGGAACTATATCTCTTAAAAGTCGAGATTTGAGCCGATGATAAATGATGACGCTTGTGTCCGCTCGTTATCTTCTTAGATCAAGATTATGAAAATTATATACCAACCCGAAACTGTTCATACGCTATGAATTACTCTGCATTACTTCACCCATGTATATACTTACATGGGCAAAGTAGTGGGGGGCATTTGTTCCCGCAAAAAAAAAAATTTGCGCAAAAGAGCCCAAGGTATTAAATGGCAGCGATACGTTTAAGAAAATGTGAACCGGTATTTTCCTGGCTATATTTTGACAAACTCCCGAATGTGAAATAGCTAAATTCTGATGGTATCGAAAGTGTCTCAAAAATTCCTTCGATTTGATATATTATGGGTCTCATAATTCATCCGGGATCAAAAGTTATGAGGCATCACGTGCTCACACGTGACAGGGCATTACGTGCAGACACGTGACCATTTACAGGCAAAGCCTGTAGGCACTGAATAAAATAAATAATTGGAAATAATTAATCGGTGGGGTCACATGCCAACACGTGATGGGCCTTTAAACCCACTGAAAAGAATTAAAAGTATAATAAAATAACAAGGAAAACCCCCAATGGGGCATCACGTGACCAAGGGTCACATGCTGACACGTGATAACTCCTGAGTTCTTTAAAACAAAAGAATTAAATTCTGGTCAAATACTTAATCAGGTGGTCACGTGCCAACACGTGATGGGTTCCTAAAGATCTATGAATTAATAGAATTAAATTCTAATTAAGAGGCAATCAAAAGTCCTAACTGGAAAAATATTTCTCTAAATCTTTCCAAACAAAAAAGATAGTGCTCTGTAAAATAGAGCACCGTTGGATTAAAAATCCAATGATGATTAAAAATCACTAATTTATGGAAAGATTTTATATAAGAAAAGATTTCTCTGAAATTTTCCAGGAATAACAGATAAAAGATCTTTTGGATTAAAAATCCAATAGGGAATAAAATTCACTAAGTGATCTAAAAGATCATGTTGGTTACAAAATTAATTAAAATCTTTCAATGAAAGATTGACAAAACAAATTGATTTTTTTCTTTCTCCTATAAATAGGAGCCAAGAAGAGAAGAGAAGGGATCATGATTATTTTTTTTTGGAAAGAGACTACAAAAACAGAGAAAGAAAAAAAAGAGGAGAATTTAATTCCCAAGAGAGAAAAAAAGATCTCTTCAGAGGAAAAAAACCCCTAGGTGAGAAAGGGAAAAAGTTCCAAGCTCCATAAAATAAAATAGAATTTAATTCTCAATTTAAGAGTTTAACTCTTCTGAATAAGAACTCAGTTTTTCCTTTGGTTGAAGATCTGCAGAAGCAGATCTCCCCACAAGTTGAGAATTTAATTCTCATCGGGGAGATTCTGCCATCCAGATCTAAAACTTAGACGGAGAACTGAGTTTAAAGAATTTAATTCTTCCAAATTCATAGGAATTTAATTCCTCCAAAAAGAAACTAGGGTTTAACCCTACATAAGAATTTAATTCTTCCAAATTCATAGGAATTTAATTCCTTCAAAAAGAAACTAAGGTTTAACCCTATATAAGAATTTAATTCTTCCAAATTCATAGGAATTTAATTCCTCTAAATGAAACTAGGGTTTAACCCTACAAAACAATCTAATTCTTAAAACAAGAGACTTAAAGCTCTCCATGCACGTAAAGAACTCGGTCACGTGGTAACACGTGACCCTCATCCTCAATGAGTAGAAAACAAAGAACAAGACTAGGTCACGTGCCCCCACGTGACCCTTAAACAGACTCCCCAAAATGAGAAGGAAAAAGCTTGGAGGCAATGCCTCACGTGCTCCCACGTGACCCTCAAAACAAAAGGGAACAAATCCAAAGGCAGAATCAATTTTGGGCGCCCTCACGTGTCCCCACGTGATCCCTAATAAACATTTCAATAAATCAATGCATGGGTACCCATCACGTGCCCACATGTGATGGCCGTGAAAACTAAAAGTGTTTAACACTTATTTGAATATTCTGGGAAGAAAATAAAGGAGGTTTGGCCCAATCTCAGGCGCCTCACGTGTCCCCACGTGAACACCTCATTTCTAGCGTTTAACACTATTTTGAGCGTTTTGTCCCTAGTGTTTAGCACTATTTTAAGCGCATCACGTGGGAACATGTGACCACCAAATATCCTCTAGTGTTTAACACTATTTTAAAAACCGAGCTTAGCCCAAAATGGCTAAGTTTTCCCAGAGGCAAACCTCCCCTTCAACTGAACCTCAAAATTGATTAGTTCATATGATATGCAAATTAAAGTCTAGAGCTAAAATGAATGGTTAGTGCTCAGCCAAAGACAAAATGTTGTCAGAGCCCCCAAACCCCTATTTAGCATTGCTAAATAATGAGGGGGCTGAACCCAGACAAATGTTCAACAATCCAAACAAAGATTAACCATTTCGAACCTAATTGGACTTAGCCCAAGTTGGTCATAAATCCTCAATTCAGATTTAACTGAGCCAATGTGCTCATAATCTAATTAATTGATCTTAGTCCCAAATTGGACTACAGATTTCCCAATCAGCATTGGTTCAAGGGTACATCTCTTCACTCCTTTGATATTTGTCGTCGTAATCCTTCAGCGTCTTCAAAGAGGTGATGGGTCCCGATAACCAATCATTCCATGGACTGTGGAATCCTTAAACTCATGGACTATGACGTCCATAAACTTGATAGACTATGACGTTTTTAAACTATGGACTGTAGGGTCCTTAAGCCCATGGACTATGATGTCCTTAACCTCGGACTGTGGGGTCTTTAAGCCCATGGACTATGATGTCCTTAACCTTGGACCACCACGTCCTTAAACTAGTAATCAATCGCAATGACCCTAAACTAAACAATAGAGTTCAAATGCTCTTTTGTTGGATCTAAATAATCCTGTTATGTAGATCTTAGTCTAAAATTAGACTAACGTATCCTTAACAAATTGTTAAGTTGATCTTAGTCTATAATTAGATTAACGTGTCTTTAACAAACGTTGAGTCGATCTTAGTCTAAAATTAGACTAACGTATCCTTAACTCACGTTTAAGTTGATCTTAGTCTAAAATGAGACTAACGTATCCTTAAACCCAACCCCCAAACCCAAATCTAAGAAAATACGGATTTGGACTAATCCACGCCCTACGGGCGACAACATAAATTAGTCTCCGTATACAATCCACGGGCAACCAAAAAACAAAACAAACAAACACGACGCGAAGTGATCATCTGGAGAAGGAGAAAGCTGTTACCGCGATGCGGTAACATAATTAACTGCAGGGGCTTGCTCCTGCAGGGAAGAGCGTCCCCACAATCAAAAACCCCTCAAACGAGGGGGAATCTGACGAAGTCTACTATATCGGCCGCATCCGTTTAAACCTTCGATACACGATATCATAAATCAACTTGGTATCTTCGGAGAGGTGGACGGATAGCACCAATTAGCATCTGCCCCGAAATTCAGGCGAGACGGACTTGCGTGGTCGCGTCTCCGTGTTTCGGCGGGGAACAGTCCAATTTGAGACTAAGATATACTTAACAAGGTTTTAGGATCATTTTTCTTCAGATCCAATAAAAAAGCGTTTGGGCTCTGTTGTTTTAGTTTAGGGATATTTCGGTCCACAATCACCATTTTGGAGGCAAAGTTCTAGTTTGAGGACATCTCGGTCTGTTGATCACCATTTTGGAGGTGAGATTTTAGTTTAAGGACGTCTCGGTCCGTTAGTTTGAGGACATCTCGGTCTATTGAGGTGAGGTTTTAGTTTAAGGATGTCTCGATCCGTTGATCACCATTTGGGGGTGAGATTTTAGTTTAAAGACGTCTCGGTCCGTTGATCACCATTTTGGAGGTAAGATTTTAGTTTAAGGACATCTCAGTCCGTTGATCACCATTTTGAGGTGAGATTTTAGTTTAAGGACGTCTTGGTCTGTTGATCACCATTTTGGAGGTAATATTTTAGTTTAAGGACGTCTCGGTAAGTTGATCATCATTTTGGAGGTAAAATTTTAGTTTAAGGACGTCTCGGTACATTATCCATCTTGCGTGCACGTGTATTTTTTACGTGACGGGATGAGCAACGATGATATGGGATGCATCCAGTCTGGGATGTAATTTGATTTGGGATGTGCACGTCAGTTTGGGAAGTGCACCAAAAAGCAGTTGGTTGTCAAGATCCGCCACCTCTCTGAAGACATTGAGGAATTACAACGACATGTATCAGAGGTGTAGAGAAATGTACTCTTGAATCAATTCCCGTAATTGAGGAAAAAAGGATTAATGGTAAACCCATGAATTATTAGTCATATTTTGAGACTAAGATTTCCTTGGGAGATGTGGGACGAATATCGTTTTGGGATATCATCAGTTGGAAGATCGATAGTCGTATTTGGGACTAAAATCAGTTTGGGAAGTCATGAGCACATGGGCTTGGATGGTCTAAATCAGGGAAGTTCTCTCTTCAGGGGACCTAACCAACTTGGGATTGGTCCATTCAGTTCTTTTTCGAAAAGTGCCAAGCACTTATGTAAGTCATGACGCTCACATATAATCATGTGGGGTTTTCAGTCATAGGAATCGCCCAATAAGTGAAAAACACTTTACCCCTTTTGTCTTTATATGGAGTGCTAAGCACTCTTTATGGCGCCCACGTGCAACGCACGTGAGGAGCCAGGCGCTACGCGCTGCCTAGTGGGTGCCAAGCACTTTCATTCTGTGGCGCCCACCTGAGAGTCACGTGGGACACTGGACGTTAGGGCGCCGTCCACCGAGTGTTAAGCGCTCCTAAGTTCTGAGGCGTCCACGTGAGGGGCACGTGAGACGCTAGGCGCTGCCTATTGAGTGCTAAGCACTCCTTATTTAGTGGCGCCCATGTGAGAGGCACACGATACGCTGGGCGCTGAGCGCCGCCACTAAGTGCTAAGCTCTCCTGAGTTCTGAGGCGTCCACGTGAAGGGCACGTGAGACGCTAGGCACTGAGCGCCACTTATTGAGTTCTAAGCATTCCTGAGTTCTAAGGTGTCCACGTGAGGGGCACGTGAGACGCTAGGCGCTGAGCGCCGCTCACTGAGTGCTAAGCACTCTAGAACTCTCTCTCTCTCTCTCTCTCTCTTTGAATGATCCACAGGATCTTTATCTAGTTTTATTTACCTAAAATTTCTAAGAAGAGCGTTATTCTTCCTCGAGAATTTAATTCTCTATTCTTTCGAAGCTTTCTCTTTTTTTTAAGCTTATGGGGGGTCCCTCCTCTATATTTGGAAAGAGGGATCACTGGTCGTTGCGACCGACCACCTCTCCGACGACACTAAGAGATTACAATACCATATATCGAAAGTGGAGGGATGTACCCTTTGAACCATGTCCCACTCATCAGGTGGGAGGGAAGAACAGGTTGGAGCTTAAACTCTTAATTGCTGAAAAGGGGCTTCTTTGTATTCGCGTACGTGCGTCACATGCGTCTCACGTGTTACGCACGGAATGGGCGTTTGAGCGTCGCACGTGGTGCGCACTTGGTGGTCGCACGTGGCGGACGCACGTGTGTCGCACGTGGAGCTTGCGCATCATGGGAGGCAGCTAAGGCCCTAACTTGGAAAACTAAGCTCCTGTCGGGACCCGGTTCTTGTTCATGGAACAAAGTGCCATACGGAACAAAGTGCCACGTCAATTGTCATTCCAAGGGGGCGGGGGCCACCTCTTGAATCCATGGGGGCCACCTTTTGAATCCGTGGGACCCACTGTAGAACAATGGAGAATCTTCGGAACACATTCCGAAAGAGGACCGAACTGCATCATAAATGTAATGACATCACCCTCAATTATAGAGGCGCCTTTTAAGTAAACCGGCACTACAGGAGCTTGAGAACTCTGTAGTTAAGCGTGCTCGAGCCAGAGAAGTTCTGGGATAGGTGACCTCCTAGGATATGGCCCCTGGTCGGGTCCGGTTCGACCCGAAGGACAAAACCGTGCGGTTTCGGCCAAAGCGGACAATACCATCTGTACTGGGGCATGGGGCGTTACATTTATGGTGGCCCATTCAGGTCCCTCAGTAGTAGGTCTGTGGTTCGAGGACGAACCATTGTTCAAAGGTGGGGAGAATCGGGACCCGGTTCTTGTTCACGGAACAAAGTGCCACGCCAATTGTCATTCTAAAGGAGCGGGGGCCACCTCTTGATCCGTGGGGGCCACCTCTTGAATCTGTGGAACCCACTGTAGAACAATGGAGAATCTTCGGAACACATTCCGAAAGAGGACCGAACTGCATCATAAATGTAATGACACCACCCTCAAATACAGAGGCGCCTTTTAAGTGAACCGACACTACTGGAGCTTGGGAACTCCGTAGTTAAGCGTGCTCGAGTCAGGGATGTTCTGGGATGGGTGACCTCCTGGGAAGTGGCCCCTGGTCGGGTCCGGTTTGCCCCGAAGGACAAAACCGTGCGGTTTCGGCCAAAGCGGACAATACCATCTGTACTGGGGCATGGGGTGTTACAGCTCGTATGAGGATTGAATCCTCGCACATGGTGCCAACGTAGCAGGCGCACGTGCGTTGCACATGGTGCGGATGTGGAGGGCGCACGTAGCAGGCGCACGTGCGTTGCACATGGTGCGGATGTGTAGGGCGCACGTACATTGCACGTGTTGCACATGGTGCGGATGTGGAAGGCGCACGTACATTGCACGTAGAGCACATGGCGCTTGCACATATGCGCGTTATGGGGGGCAGCTAAGACCCTAACTTAGAGAACTAAGCTCCTTTGAGGATTGAATTCTTGCACAGCGGGTGCAATGTACGTGCGCAAGTAACGGGCGCACGTGCGTTGCACGTGGCGCATATGCATATTATGGAGGGCAGTTAAGGCCCTAACTTGGAGAACTAAGCTCTTTTGAGGATTGAATCCTATTTTTTCTAAGAAGTATCCCCTCTTATTTATATGGGAGTGGTAGAGTAAGGATTTCTCTTTTTCCCGATGTGGGACTAAAAAAGTATCCTCCATGTAGTAGAGCATTACTTAGATTACACGTGCATAGCATATTTGCTCATAACTTTTGATTCTGGATGAATTATGAAGTCCATAATATATCAAATCGAAGGATTTTTCGAGAAGCTTTTGATACCATAAGAATTTAGCTAATTCTCATTCGGGAGTCTGTCAAAATATAGCCCGGAAAATACTGGTTTGGATTTTCTTAAGCGTATTGCTGCCATTTAATACCTTGGGCTCTTTTGCGCAGAAATTTTTGGCGGGAACATGCTCCAAGTTCTCTTGGCTGGTCTCGAAATTCTCAGAGTCGGGTCTTCCTGACAACATTTCAAAGAAAGAAGAGAAATAGGAATGTCGTCAGCGAACAATCGCTCGATAAGTCCCAAAAAAAGGTAGAGATAGAATAGACAGAAAGAATATAACTATTTGATTGTTATGTTAACGCGGTTGTTTGTACCTTGGTATAGAATATGTCAGTGTATACGAGAGGAGTCCAATTTACACCGTGGACTTTGGTAACCCGTAGTATAAGGCTCCGTCGATAAAACCATGGAACAACGGCAATGGATGTATAGATACGTCTTTTAATGACCGTCTCGTGCCACCTTTAACACATTCTGTGTCAGTCTACCCCTATAAAACCCCGTAATGTTTATTGTATTATTTGTATTGATGTAATGAATGGTTGTATTCGACTTGCCGAAACATGATATCATGTAAACGGAATGGATATAAATGGATAGTCATGTAATCAAAGTATATCCATGGTTCGGTTCGGTCGAGTCATGTTGATATAGATTGTGTTCTGGTATAAACAGATTCATGTTGTATTGTAGTTATACTTGAATTTAATTCAAGTCAGATTAATTTCATATTAGATTGATACTCTGTCTGAGTCGGACACTTTAAAACAAATTGAAGTCCTGAATTAGTTTTGATGTTATGGGTAATTGCTGCACATGGACGGCAGGATTTGTGTCTTTTTCCAAGACAATTACTGTATTGGTAACACCATTTTTAGGTTGTCTACCTTAGATAGGTAAGCACCCATATTCTTCGGCTCCCTGAGGCTCGACAGAACCGGTCCCGCTTTAACCCATGTTTACTAGGGTCCTTATTGTAAATTAATATAACTTGATGGGGTTTTATGAAAAATTGTTTTGATATATTTTCAAAATACACCTCAAGTATTTAATTATCGTCTTTAGGGTTTTCATAATTGTAATTTTTTTTATAAAGTGAAATATTCTAGTGGATATAACCTAGATTCAATTGTATATGGTATTTTAGTATAATATTGGATTTGTATTGATTTGTAGTGATAGTTTCATGAAATTTGTGATACACGACATTCTTTCACTGAGCATACACTTCCTTCCCCCCCTCCACTCGCTACGCTACGTTCACTGGTAGAAAAACATGGAATATGTATATTGTATACTTAAAGTACATATTTTGATAATATATATATAGTAAAAATAAATTTTTATTTATTAAGTAGAAATCTCATTTTTTTAAAAATTGCATTAAAAATTCCATCGAGATCGGATGCTCCATGAGGAGTTTTGCATATCGCTCTACTAGGCCCAAGGATGTGTGATAACGCGCACCATCCCAATCGGGGTTCCCCAAAATTGGTTGTAGAGACGCATTTGCAAGAAATTAAATAGTACACTTTTAAAGAAAACGGTTTTTGAATGTTTAGTGTATTTAAATGTAAACTCGTATTTTCCTACAAACTAATGTTCCAAAAGTCATCGTGTTATATAAAAAATGTGTGTTATGATGAGGTAGGTCATTACCTTGTGAGTTTTCTGAAGGTAATATGGGTAAAATGAATAATCAATTTCGTATGTAAACATGATGGTATTTTACCGTAAAAATGAAATAGAAGTTGCAATACATATTATTTTGAGATGAAACTTGTTCTAATGTGTTTGTTTATGATTGCTAAACAATATACATAAAGATGGTGAATTTGTACTAAAGAAAAATTGTGTTTTTAGTTAAAATAAAATCGGAAGTCGGATTAACTCCGCTTCCGACTAGTTTTGAAGAATGAATTCGTTTTAATAGAAGAGAAGGGGGAAAGAGAGAACTTATAGATTACAAAGAAAGGGAAGAAGTAGAGGAAGATTTTAGGATCGTTGGGGAGTTGTTTCGTCGCCGGATTTTTCCCAAAACGTCGCCGGAACTTCGACCTTTGCTAACTCCACTTGTACAACTTTTGAACTAGGAAATTTTAGAGAGTTTTTTGATAATTTTCAGAATGAAGAGGCCAAAGTGTAGGGTTGTATTTATAGGGTAGGATTATGGTTTAGGGTATTAAATTTTAGAATTAAAATGCATTAAAATTTGGTTTAATGCATTATTATAATTCTCTGTTTATTTTCAGTAAAAACAAACAGTACTGGGGTTAAGGGGGGAGGCCAAGCGGCTAGGGTACAAAAAAATTGGCATTACCTACGGATTCCACCGACAGCGCCGGCCCTTCCTCAATCTCGTCGGTCCGAATCCGAGGGTAGGGGCTTGGATCTCTGCCACGTGTCCTTATCTGTTGGTATATTATTTTCCACATGTTTGTTTACTTTGTGACTTTTCATTTTACGTGTTTTGCACGTGAAAACCTTTGAGCTTCTAAAAGTTTAAAAGAAAAGTCAATAAAAAATATATGTGGCTGGGGGATTCAATCATAGGGGCTACGTCACTGCAGTGGAAGGCCTTACCAATGTGCTACAGGTGTTTTCTTTCTATTTAAAAGCAAATTAAATTTATAATTTATGCTCAGGCTTAGGTGCTCCACTCTGTACTTTTGAAAAAATTCTGTATAGAAAGTTTAGGATTGTTACACATAACCAACAAGCATCATTCATCATAGAACATGCAAACTTGCGAGTATCAATTCCATAACCCCGTCTAATTGATACGTATAGTAATTAACGACGTTTTACCAAACGTTATGATACACACAACCATCACAAAGCCTACGACAATTGCATACTGTACACTAATAGCCAACACTTTAATTTTCCAAAACACCGAAAATCAAATGTGCTAAAAATCGGCAAAAAATCCATGCTAAAACCCATTCCGGGAATCTAAAATGAGCTCGGATTGAGATGAAACTTCGCAGAGGGCCTCGACACAAAATTAACGTTGATCCGAAGGAACTTTAGGGGGGTACCCATCCCCCAGGCCACCTTAAGGTAGCCATGAGGGGTGGGCAGACCCGAGCCTGCCTACTTGGGGCAGGGCTCGGGTCCCCACCCCCGAGGACACCTTAAGGTGGTCTCAGGGGTGGGCCCTCCCTAGATCTTTCCGGGACATGCACGGGGTCCCCTCGCACCTCCCCACGGCTTCTCGGTCCAAACCGAGAGCCCACGGTGAGTCTAAACATCAATATAGCATGAATTTCTTTCCTGGTTTTGCGGCAGTTTTTGCGGGGCAAAAACCGGTAGGATTCGGGAGTCGTATCTATCTAGTTTAGGGTATTTGGGTGTCTTTGATACCATGAAAGTTTCTAGTGCCTTCGCCACTATCCCGCGGCCAATGCAGAATTCAAAAACAATTTTTCATGGCACTAGAAATATACACCCAAGAATCCAACCAAATACCTAAACTAAAACAACAACAAGATAGAAATCACCTTTGTAGCGTTTTTATTTGCTCCAATTGGGTTAGACTCTAGCATGCTCTCAAGAGTTCCGGATCGCGTTTTCAAGTCGGTCCTCCTTCGTAGAAGATGATCCATCCGAGCGAACCGATCCAATCTCCAATTTCACCTAGTGAAGTAACCAACGCTCCAAGCTCGCTAGGAATGGAGAGTGGGGATGTACGAATTTTCCACTATATTTTTCTCTTAAATTTAAAACTCATGAGAGCAAGTAAAGAAGAAGAGATAAAGAAGCGGCCGTAACCAAAAATGAGAAAGCGTTGAAAGAATGAGAAGCCAAGAATGTAGCAAGAATGGTTTCATAATATTTCTAACCATTTAAAAATGAACCACAACGTTTTCCAAATAAACAAATGAAAGCTCATTTCTCTCTATATGTCTACAACCATGCTCAATGTCACCTCACCTTCCACCTCATTTCATGAATATTCATAAATGAATATTCACAAATGAGGTGGTGTCATGCCCCGCTTCTCAAAATACGGAAAACGAGAGATGACTAGGCCAGCCATGCTCCTACGGTCAAGGAATAATCCCGCCGTAGTCACACTTTGGCTTCTAGTATTACATGGTAATCAGTAAACAAAACACAGAAGTAAAAGAAATACATCACTAAAATATTACATCAAAGTTCATTGTCCACAATTTAAAATTAAACAAGAAAGAACTACTAACCGAGTTCGAATACAAGATCTCTTTAGGGAAAGCAGAAACGAAGAAAAAAGTACTCCAGACTAAATCTCCGCTAGCTTGAAGGGTAAGTCCGACTCCTGCGCTGGTTCTTCCTCGAGGTCTGAGCATGCATACTCAGGTCATCAGAGCAACGTAATAGCATTATTATAATAATGACATGAAACAGGCATATAAGGTAATAACAGTGGAAGTAAAATGCAGATAATCACTATGTCACTAAATGATGCAAAGTATGATCTGTGTCCCTATCAGTCTCTAAGTCATGTTTGAAATCGAGTTGTGGAAAGGAGGATCATGTTTAACGAGGGTCTTGTACATACCCGAGACAACGGCCCACATGCCCGGGACATAACTCTGTCAGCCGGATCGCTAGATCCTACCTAATATATATAAGAGTCGTTGTTCGAATGATCATCCTCTAAATCACGGTCCTCGCTAAATACGATACTCTTTCCACTTCGATTTTCCCTTTTTCCTCAGGTTTACACTATTGATATGGTTTAGTCGTGTACAAGTATGCACCAATAACACGGTTTTGTCACTGTTCACTATATTAATCACTGTCACGAATCATTCCCTTTCCTATTGGTGTACTTGACACTCCTAAACCAATACCATTCATGCACGATAATGCAATGTACACTGAATAATAACGCGCACTATCTCTATGTGTATGGAAATTGGGTAAGATATGTACATTTATGCAGTGAACAAGTCATGTGTAATATGAACTAGTATGCACCTCATGAGATTATAATAATTGCAGTAAATCATAAGTTCAGAATTCAATGAAATGATACAAAATCGGTAACAAGTAGACTCAGTCGGCAGTTCAACAAAATTTATTTCAGTGCAATCGGATTTTGGGTTTGCAAGTTACAGCCGTTTCATTTTAAGTGTTCGCTGCAGGAAATTCAGTTTCTGAACTGAACGTCCGTTTCGCAACATAATTTTTACCCATTTGGGATCAGAATTTAGCGATGCTACAGTTGAATGAAATTTAGAGATTTCAATAGGGTTTCCAAAGCACTAGACGGATTCTCAATCGCGTTTCTATGTCAGAACTTATGCACTGTTCAACACTAGGTATCAGTTCTGTTTTTGTTTAGGACTGCTATACGTCCTGTTCTTTTAAATTACAGTTTAAATAGCAAACGAAGGTAAAAAGAGGGGTGAAATCACTTCCGATATTTATCTAACAGTTTCATCTTCAATAAAGTGTAGGGTTCTGCAACATACAAGTTCAGGCAGCAAAGTAGTAAGCATTACGAGACAGAAAACAACAACCAGAGCTGCTCTGGACTGCAGTTCGGAGCCGCTCTCCGAACCAGTTCTCGTCATATTTTCAATACACAAACAATTAAAAACTTTTATAAGGTTCTAATTCGTCGAGTCGTCTTCGATTTGAGCCCTCGAACGCATCATTTCAATGTGTACACAATTAATTATGATTTTAACAAGTTTCAGACGCGGGAAATATTCAGTTTTAACGGGTGTAATTGGGGGTGATCGTTCAAGTCAGTAACGATTAAATTTACCAGTCAAATTTCACCACAATGTTCATTGCCACACTGTTAGTAGTATGTATGCCCTAGAGGCCAGTATTGTACAGATGATGTATATTATATTGGATGCTTGGACATATATAGAGATGACTTTCTTGCTCGACATGATAGTATGCTATCTGGTTGCTCTTTATCTTAACATGTACACTAGTCTCTTTATACCGTCTTATAGTTACATGTTGGTAAAGCCCTTAGGATTTGTACTTGACTACCTGGACTATGATGCAGATCATACTAGTGGGGACATGGTAGTCCATAAGTACATCCTTCAAGGTCCCTAGTCGTGGGTGTATCGAGACGGGGCATCGATATACCAGTGTAGACTAGCGTATACGCTTCTCGACCTATGTGATGGGCGATGGATGATCCCATATCCATTGGTGTTTGACATCAGAGATGGTATACGGGTGCTCAGTGGAGACTGGGTACACTGGACGGACTCGCCGAGAACTCCCAGATGGTATTATACCTCACGTCAGATGGCAGTTCTCAGGTGACACTTGTGCAGGTTAGTCTGTAGACCCGAGATCGTCATAGAGTCTTGTATGATTCCCACTGTGCTTTGATCTCCACCTTACCACGTCCATGAGGGCGTGCAAAACGGTGGTCTTTGGGTACAGTCCCGAGTCACATGGAGGCAATGAGCGATAGGAGGGGTTTCGTCTCTCCCGGTATTGGAGGTTGATGTTGCGCTGTGCTCGATTGGCCGTAACAGGGAAGTCCCTGGCCAGGGCTGATCAGAGATTTGCTGGTAAGTGTTACCAGTAGTTTCTCGACCCGTTATGAGCCTCACATCGGCACGACTTATCGGTTATTGGGGTCTGACGTTTACCGCCCCTAAACTTGATATGCGACATATCAGACGAAGAGACCGGACTGTATGGTAAGTGTTACTGGTCGGATTCGCAGGAGTGTGAGCGGGCTAGCTCGTCGATCTTCTGATCGCTCAATACCCGGGTGGCCGTTACGTTTAGCAGACCGCTTGCGGCTTGTGGGTGCTTGATATGATCATCATCTGCTACCGGCGTATTGACGAGTCTTTAGAGTCCTACACAGAGGTTTCCTAGCTCAAGCGAAACGAAATAGGAGTGCATATGAGATATGTACGGGACCGAGAATAATGCGTGTATGTGATACCGTATTTGATTCTCGCGATTAATGTTTCGATTGGTTGTATGAGATATGACCTAGTTATCGAATCATTGATTCGATAAATCGATGCATTGAATAATAGTCGGTTATGTGCGACATGACCGGATCATTGAATCAAGTGTTGATTTAATGATTTAATGTATAATTATATATTTGATATATTACTTTGCATTAACTAGTATTGGTTCACTTTAAACGGATTTTTCTCACTTGGATTGCACATTGTATATGTGATATACTTTTGTGCACTTTTTTGTATCATGTTTGATGATACTTGATCATATGGTTAAGTGAATAGAATTAAACCATGGTTATTATGATAATTAGGGTTTTGCATATTTATTTATTCATTTATTTGTTTATTCATTTATTTGGATAAGTTTAAATGAGAATGGTGGCAATTTTTGTTTCTTATATGAAGCTTCATGAACCCTTGACTTTTGTAACCATTCTTGTCATCTTGCTTAACCCTAACCCACTCTACTAACCATGGTTTATTCTCTACACTTAACTTGAGTTAGAGTTATGATAAGTATAGTTTTTCTTTTTCTTTTAAAAAGAACTTATCATAATTCTATCATCTTCTTCTTCTTCTTCAAGTGAGAAACCTAGATGCCATTAATGGCAACTTGAGATCTAGTGAGATAAATCCAATTCTAAAGTGAACCCACCTCCTATTTCTTCACCCTCTACCTCTTGCCAAGTTGTTTTGGGTGTTTTCTTCACAAGTTTCACAACTTTGTGAAGTCGGAGCTTGAGCTTGTGCAACCTCGACGTAGATCGTCTTTGACACGAAGCCGACGACCTATTCCGCACGTTTCTCCGATGAAGCCGTCACGAGAGTCCAAGGTTCAAGATGGACAGCGAGAGGACGCCCTCGTGGAGCTAAGGAAGTGGGTATCCGGATCTACAAAGGTTGTAGCATCTTAACTTTAGTTAGATTGTTAACTAGATTTATATTTCGCCTAGAATTCTAGCGACGATCCGTAGTCTAGGGTTTCTCGGCACCATTTTTTTGAAATTGGCATGTTCGATGCCTTGTGAGACCTCACTAGGGTGCCTAGGAACCTTTCACTGGTATCAGAGACTAGCTAGAGCCTTAGGCGAAGTCCCGACGACGTTTGAAACCCGATCGAACCGAAACCCAAAACCCTAAAATGCTCTCTGGACTTTTTCTAAAATTTGGGATTTTTGTCAATTAAAAATATGCAGAAATCAAGCAGGGTGTTATGTGAATTACTGTGAAATACGAGGGCCTGAATCAACTTTTCCACCGCGGAACCGCGGCACGTGCTATGCATACTGCGGCGGTTCCGCGGCCGTACTATTCCTTTGGCTGATAATTTCTGCACAGTAACTCATAAAATATAATGCTATATTTTCTGGGACATTTTTATTGTGACTCTAAAGAAGAGTATTCTGGGGTACTATTGGGAATCAGTGATTCGACCGGATTATCAAATTTCGTCTTTTGTGTATTTCCGGATAATTTTTAGAATATGTTAAAAGTTCGACCGGATATAAATACCCAATTTTTCCCCTGTCGGGAAATTTCCAAGTGTTGGATTTTTCCGTAGTTTAACGACGTTCTAAGTAGTGCAAGTAACGCGATGGACCCTCTAGAAGACAACAAACCTTAACTCGATTATGTGACCGTCTTGAACTGCCCTTTGAACCTTCGGGTTTGGGGCAGTACGGCGTGCCACATGTGAGGCGTTGGCTTGACCCTTCTACGGCTGGACCGTCGGTACTGAGGCACGAACTGAATGTAGTTAGACTTATTTCATGTGTTGAGCTTATCGGGAAAACTTGGGTATTCGACTGTTCGATCGGAAAGTTTAACATTTTCTGTTTATCTGGAATGTGATACAATAATTGGAATTCACAAACAGTTATGAGATAACTGAATGAATGTTATAAATTTAGCAGTTTAGTCCCATATGATATTGAAAAGAGTTTTCGATAATGAGACTAAAATGCGGGATTTATAACTGTTAGGCATGTGATGTCTAAGTATTTCATTTGATTAGGCATGTGATGTCTAAAGAAGTTGCGGATTCCAATTGTTGTAGTTTTACACTTTCTTTTCTGTGACCGTAAGTGTAATATGTGATATCGCCGGTTTCGTTGCTATATGTCAACGACAATTGGGATGCGCATATTTACTTACGTTGATGACATGTGATGTTATGTGTTGCTGGATATGTTATATTGGATCGTCGTGTTCGAATAGCCGGGGGTTTTTATGTGAGATGAGTGTTTTTCATTTTCATTCATGTAAAAACTTGTATGTAATATTCTTTTATTTGGGGCACTTCCAGGTAGCGGAAGTTGTCACCCTTTGTATATTATTTACTTTTTCCGCATTAGGATAGACCCAAGGAGGGGAGCACAAGTAACCGGGTTCTGGGGTCCAGTGGGAGACCAACTCGAGGAGTCGAGTCCGGGTCTCCTAACCCTAGAATTGGCAGGGTTGCTTGCCGCTCTCGTAGGGGTATATGGGTGTGGGATTGGCTATTCATCACGACCGTGGAATCCGTGTTTTATACTGGCTCGTATTGAAAACACGGACGTCCTAGTATATCCAATATTTCATATGTTTATTCTGCTGCGATATCTGTGTTGTGATTCTGTGATGGATATAGTATATAGTATATATGATATATTATATAGACGTTACTTATGTTTTACACCCGCACTAGCCCTGCCCTGCTCTGTCGTTAGTTACCTAACCTAACGGTGCACGAGGGGACATCGAGGCGAATGCGGATGGCATAAGTGTACGTCATATCTATCTGTGATGTTTAGGTATTTAAATGATGGGACTTCATTAATGTGATTAATGAAAGATAAGAAACCTAAGATGTTGTGGAATCGAATTTTAAACTAAAACAGGTAGCTACAGTTCTTGCTTTGCACAGCGGTATATGTGATATATCCTGCACCTTATTCGATGAGGAAAGGACCGAGATCCCTTCACCGGGAGTGACTCCTTTAGCGATAACTGGCAGATGCTACACACTCGGTTTGTTTTTGATTGCTTCTATAGTTTCTGCTTTGCACAGTGATATATATGATATATCCCGCACCTCATTCGACGAGGAAAGGGCCGACGATCCCTTCACCGGGAGTGACCCCTTTAGCAAAACTAGAAAAGCCTCAAAATCACTCCATTTTAAAACTTCATTTGATTCTACAACGATATCAAGTTCATTACGCAATAGGTTTTCAGAAAAACCTGTCGTAGCCCTCCGTCATTTCAGATAAGAACTGTTTAGTATTCGTGCTGCGTTTGTTGGCCTTTGTCAAGGCGTAGTGTGCGGTAGCTGAATAGTGATTATCTGCTTATGCATATGATGCAGATTTTTTCAGGGTAGTCGTGCGACCTTGTTGGCCTTTGTCAAGGGCCGTGCGGGTGGGTTTGATTCAATCAAGAAATGACGGGTTGAACTTGACTAGCATGCTATGATTTGTTGGCCTTTGTCAAGGTCATAGGACGCTAGGGGCAAAAGATTATCGGGAATTTCAAGTGTTGAAATTTGCAATGAGATTGCATACCTTCTATGAGATAGTTGGATCCCGATACCCACTGCGAGTAAGAGTTACTCCTGGAAGAGTTTTACACACTACAATTAGCCGATCAAGTAGGTGTCTAGAAAGGTGTCAACGGGGTTACGCCTCTGGGAAAACGAGGTTTACATTAATTAGGTTCGTGCGAAAGCACGGGGGACCTCCCTCAAAGTACCGACACTGGCCTGGCTGAAAGATCGACGAAGTTGTGGGGTGTAATTAATCCCGGCTAGTCTTTCCTTTTAGGGTTTGAAGGAAGATTTGATAAAAACCAGTGGGATCCATCCTGATTAGATAAGATAATAACCAATCTGATCTTGCACGAGCATACGCTAAAGTGTTTTCTTCTCTCTCTCTCCAGGTAGCGACCATTTCATGCCCTAATGAAGATAATAATATGGATGTATTGACCGAACCCGCATGTTATACTGTGCTGGGGAACGTTGGTTCCGTTCTTTCTTATAAGAGTTATAGGAATGAACAGGATATAGGGGAATACCAGGATTCCCATGCCACCCGAATGAAGAAAGTACATGATGATGCATTTTCTTCGGGTGTGTTCGTTACTGAGAACTGTTTCTCCATTTGCTCTACGTCCTGGGTATTGGATACCGGGTCAGGATCCCATATATGTAATCAGTTACATGGGCTTAGGAAAGGTAGAGAACTTGGAGAAGGTGATAAAGACATTAGAGTTGGAAATGGTGCAATTGTTGCAGCTAAGACTGTCGGGGAATATCACCTTGTATTACCAACTGGTAATACATTGGTTCTGAACGAATGCTATTACATGCCGAACCTGATATGCAACATTATATCGGTTTCTTTATTAAGCAAAGAAGGATATAATTTTGTATTACAGGACAATATTATGAACATTTTCCGTAACCAAAAGTTGGTTGGATCAGGCACGTTATGCAATGGCATTTATGTTCTAAATCAATCAACAGTTCTGAGCATAACAAACACACACAAGAGGAAGAGTTCTGAACTCAACGAATCCTTCTTGTGGCATTGTAGACTGGGTCACATCAATGCGACACGACTAGCTAAGTTGCATAAAGATGGATATTTAAATCCGTTTGAATTTTCATCTTATGACACTTGCCAGTCATGTCTCAAAGGCAAGATGACCAAAACTCCGTTTACGGGACACGGAGAAAGAGTTACCGAACTCTTAGGACTGATACATAGTGATGTATGTGGTCCTATGTCTACACATGCCAGGGATGGTTCTTCGTACTTCATTACATTCACTGACGATCTCTCTAGATTCGGATATGTGTTCCTGATGAAACACAAATCAGAAGCTTTTGAGAAATTTAGAGAATATAAACAAGAAGTCGAGAACCAAACCGGAAAAAGTATTAAAATCCTACGATCTGATCGAGGAGGGGAATACTTGAGCAATGAATTCCTGGACTTCCTAAAAGAGAATGGGATTCTCTCTCAGCTGACTCCTCCATATACACCACAGCACAACGGTGTATCAGAACGGAGGAACCGCACCCTATTAGATATGGTGCGCTCTATGATGAGCACAGCTGAGTTACCTATTTCCTTCTGGGGATATGCGCTGGAAACAGCAGCATACCTATTGAATCAAGTTCCATCTAAATCTGTACCTACCACACCATATGAGATATGGAGTGGGAAGAGACCATGTCTTAAACGAGTTAAGATATGGGGTTGCCCGGCCTATGTCAAAAGGCAAAATCCGGACAAACTCGAGGCACGGTCAGTTCTATGCAAGTTTGTGGGATATCCCAAACATTCACATGGATATCTTTTCTACCATACAGAGGAACAAAAAGTGTTTGTTTCTCGACATGCCACCTTTTTGGAAAAGGAATTTCTTGCAAAAGAAATTAGTGGCGAGCAGGTAGAACTGGAAGAAATTCCGGCTACACAAACTCAAACTGAAGATTTAGTGGAACAAGAGGATTCAGTAGCTCCCAATGAACCCCAGCCTCTCCGCCGATCTAGTAGGGTTCCTCGCCAACCTGAGAGATACTACGGTTTTCTCATGGATGGTGGGAGCGAGGATTGCATCATGGAGGATGATGACCCAACTAGCTTCGAGCAGGCCATCACGAGTAGGGACTCGGTGAAATGGCTGGATGCTATGCGGTCCGAGATGGAATCCATGTACACCAACAAAGTATGGACTTTGGACGTTGCTCCTGAAGGGGTAAAACCCATTGGGAGCAAGTGGATCTTCAAGAAGAAACTTGGTGTAGATGGGAAAGTGGAGACTTTCAAAGCTAGACTTGTAGCAAAGGGTTTTCGTCAAAGACCAGGTGTGGACTATGACGAGACCTTTTCTCCAGTGGCTATGCTTAAATCCATCCGGATCATGCTTGCCATCGCTGCTTATCATGATTACGAGATCTGGCAAATGGATGTTAAGA
Source organism: Agapanthus africanus (assembly GCA_030015575.1). NCBI lineage: Eukaryota > Viridiplantae > Streptophyta > Magnoliopsida > Asparagales > Amaryllidaceae > Agapanthus > Agapanthus africanus. The sequence continues at coordinate 241,501,563 of CM057342.1, read as the reverse complement.
CCGCCTTTCTAAATGGTGATTTAGAAGAGTGCGTGTACATGACTCAGCCAGAGGGCTTCGTAGACAGTGGGAGCAGCAGGAAGGTGTGCAAGCTGCTTAAATCCATTTATGGATTAAAGCAAGCATCGCGGAATTGGAACATCTGCTTTGACGTCGTTATCAAAGAGTTTGATTTTGTCAAAAATCCAGATGAACCTTGTATCTACAAGAAGGTGGCAGAGAGTAAGATTGTCTTCCTCGTATTGTACGTGGACGACATACTCTTGATAGGAAATGATATTCCTATGCTGCAAGCGGTCAAGCTCTTCTTATCACAAAGATTCTCAATGAAAGATCTTGGTGATGCCTCCTGCATATTGGGAATTAGGATCTATAGAGATAGATCCAAACGGATTTTGGGATTGTCCCAATCCAGGTACATTGACACCATACTAAAGAGGTTTAGTATGGAAGAGTCCAAGCGTGGGAACTTGCCCACGATCTCTGGAGTAACTCTCTCCAAAGAGATGTCTCCCAAGACTGATTTGGAGAGAGCTCGCATGCAAGGGATACCCTATGCTTCGGCAGTAGGCTCTATCATGTATGCGATGCTATGTACCAGACCCGATGTGGCATACTCACTAAGTATAGTGAGCAGGTATCAAGCTGATCCTGGAAAGAGTCACTGGACAGCTGTGAAGAGCATTCTCAAGTACTTGCGAAGGACTAGAGATATGTTCTTGGTGTATGGTAACGGAGAACTCCAAGTGGAGTCCTTTACCGATTCCAGCTTCCAGAGTGATAAGGACGACTCTAAGTCGCAGTCGGGTTTTGTCTTTACCCTTTACGGAGGGGCGGTTAGCTGGAAGAGTTCCAAGCAGGAAACCATGGCAGACTCGACGATGGAGGCTGAATACATCGCTGCCAACGATGCTGCTAAAGAAGCTGTCTGGATCAAGAAGTTCATTACTGAACTTGGTGTGGTTCCATCCATTGAGCATCCAATACCTTTGTATTGCGATAACAATGGAGCAGTGGCTTTGGCCAAGGAACCCAGGTCCCATCAGCGATCCAGGCATATTCTGACGCGGTATCACCTGATCCGGGAGATAGTTGATCGCCGGGAGATCGAGGTCAGGAGGGTTGACACGAAGGACAACACTGCGGATCCACTCACGAAGGCCATTCCCCAGATACAGTTTGAAAGACTCTTCGGGATGCTCGGTATGCGATACTACAGCAGCTGGCCCTAGTGCAAGTGGGAGATTGTTAGTAGTATGTATGCCCTAGAGGCCAGTATTGTACAGATGATGTATATTATATTGGATGCTTGGACATATATAGAGATGACTTTCTTGCTCGACATGATAGTATGCTATCTGGTTGCTCTTTATCTTAACATGTACACTAGTCTCTTTATACTGTCTTATGTTACATGTTGGTAAAGCCCTTAGGATTTGTACTTGACTACCTGGACTATGATGCAGATCATACTAGTGGGGACATGGTAGTCCATAAGTACATCCTTCAAGGTCCCTAGTCGTGGGTGTATCGAGACGGGGCATCAATATACCAGTGTAGACTAGCGTATACGCTTCTCGACCCATGTGATGGGCGATGGATGATCCCATATCCATTGGTGTTTGACATCAGAGATGGTATACGGGTGCTCAGTGGAGACTGGGTACACTGGACGGACTCGCCGAGAACTCCCAGATGGTATTATACCTCACGTCAGATGGCAGTTCTCAGGTGACACTTGTGCAGGTTAGTCTGTAGACCCGAGATCGTCATAGAGTCTTGTGTGATTCCCACTGTGCTTTGATCTCCACCTTACCACGTCCATGAGGGCGTGCAAAACGGTGGTCTTTGGGTACAGTCCCGAGTCACATGGAGGCAATGAGCGATAGGAGGGGTTTCGTCTCTCCCGGTATTGGGGGTTGATGTTGCGCTGTGCTCGATTGGCCGTAACAGGGAAGTCCCTGGCCAGGGCTGATCAGAGATTTGCTGGTAAGTGTTACCAGTAGTTTCTCGACCCGTTATGAGCCTCACATCGGCACGACTTATCGGTTATTGGGGTCTGACGTTTACCACCCCTAGACTTGATATGCGACATATCAGACGAAGAGACCGGACTGTATGGTAAGTGTTACTGGTCGGATTCGCAGGAGTGTGAGCGGGCTAGCTCGTCGATCTTCTGATCGCTCAATACCCGGGTGGCCGTTACGTTTAGCAGACCGCTTGCGGCTTGTGGGTGCTTGATATGATCATCAGCTGCTACCGGCGTATTGATGAGTCTTTAGAGTCCTACACAGAGGTTTCCTAGCTCAAGCGAAACGAAATAGGAGTGCATATGAGATATGTGCGGGACCGAGAATAATGCGTGTATGTGATACCGTATTTGATTCTCGCGATTAATGTTTCGATTGGTTGTATGAGATATGACCTAGTTATCGAATCATTGATTCGATAAATCGATGCATTGAATAATAGTCGGTTATGTGCGACATGACCGGATCATTGAATCAAGTGTTGATTTAATGATTTAATGTATAATTATATATTTGATATATTACTTTGCATTAACTAGTATTGGTTCACTTTAAACGGATTTTTCTCACTTGGATTGCACATTGTATATGTGATATACTTTTGTGCACTTTTTTGTATCATGTTTGATGATACTTGATCATATGGTTAAGTGAATAGAATTAAACCATGGTTATTATGATAATTAGGGTTTTGCATATTTATTTATTCATTTATTTGTTTATTCATTTATTTGGATAAGTTTAAATGAGAATGGTGGCAATTTTTGTTTCTTATATGAAGCTTCATGAACCCTTGACTTTTGTAACCATTCTTGTCATCTTGCTTAACCCTAACCCACTCTACTAACCATGGTTTATTCTCTACACTTAACTTGAGTTAGAGTTATGATAAGTATAGTTTTTCTTTTTCTTTTAAAAAGAACTTATCATAATTCTATCATCTTCTTCTTCTTCAAGTGAGAAACCTAGATGCCATTAATGGCAACTTGAGATCTAGTGAGATAAATCCAATTCTAAAGTGAACCCACCTCCTATTTCTTCACCCTCTACCTCTTGCCAAGTTGTTTTGGGTGTTTTCTTCACAAGTTTCACAACTTTGTGAAGTCGGAGCTTGAGCTTGTGCAACCTCGACGTAGATCGTCTTTGACACGAAGCCGACGACCTATTCCGCACGTTTCTCCGATGAAGCCGTCACGAGAGTCCAAGGTTCAAGATGGACAGCGAGAGGACGCCCTCATGGAGCTAAGGAAGTGGGTATCCGGATCTACAAAGGTTGTAGCATCTTAACTTTAGTTAGATTGTTAACTAGATTTATATTTCGCCTAGAATTCTAGCGACGATCCGTAGTCTAGGGTTTCTCGGCACCATTTTTTTGAAATTGGCATGTTCGATGCCTTGTGAGACCTCACTAAGGTGCCTAGGAACCTTTCACGGGCCAGCATATATAATCAAGTTCCGTCAGTTTAATGGAAGGTTTTCATTCGGGTCTTGTATCAAACACTTATGTCTTATAAGTTTCACGAATTATAAACACGGAATTAATGGTATTTTGGATTGTAATGGAAAATAATCTATCATGTAGCAAGTAGGGTACTTGCCTAGAGACGCTTTGGCGACGCACGGCAGCGGCAACGGCATGAACGTGCGACGAACGGCACGGTTTGGATTCACGGCCTCGGCTCGAGTTCGAGTTCGTCGTCGGAGTTGCCCGGAGATGGCTCGCGATCACTGGAAGCGGAGTAGGGTTCTGTGGATCTCCTGTGAGTGCTCTGGGGTCAGAGGTGGTCGCTCCGGCGATGGGCACAGCGGGGGTCCGAGGTTGCAGTGAGGGAAAAGCTGGTGGTTTTGGAGAGAGGGAGGAAACAGTGGGGGCTCGGGTTTCGGAGGAGGTGATGCTGAGGATGTAGAGGAGTCGACGAGGTGGTTCAGGGGCTCGTCAGTGTAAGGGTGCAGGGGAGGCTTCAGGCTCGGTGGTGGGGTTCGGTGTGCAGGCGAGGTGGTGAGGCAGTGTAAGGGTTTGAGTTTTGGAGAGAGGAGCGAGGGAGGAAAGACGAGGTGGTTTAGTCGTCGTCGTCGGGGGTGAGGGTTGAAACTTGGGGTTTTCTGTTTTTTTCTTAGTGAGGAGAGAAAAGCGGAGATCGAGAGTGAGGAGGGAGAGCTAGAAACGAGGTGAGGTTGAGGAGCTCGTGGGGCGCGCGGTCGTGGGCGACGAGCGTGGAACGTTGGGCGGGGACGCGGGCGTTGACGACGTGGGGGCCACGTGGGTACGCACGGAGGAAGAAAGCAAAAGGAACGGGAAAATTAGTGGAGTGGGGAAAAGGAATGGTAACGGGTCGGGTAGGTTTGTGGGTGTGGGCTAGGGAGCTTGGGCTGGGCCGGGATTTTAATTATTTGGTTTTGTTAATTTTATTCTTGAGCTGGGCTTGTGGGGAAATAGGATATTTTATTTTAAAAATTGGTTTTTATTTTTGCTGGGCTGAGGAGGGGATTTGTTTAATAAATTTGATTTTTGTTTGTTTTGGGTTTTGATTTTTTTTAAAGGTTTAGAAAAATTTAAATACTGAAAAAACCTAGTAACAGTTTCACACAAAATTACGAGGAAAGAGGAAATATCGGGTAACTAGGAAAATAGAAAAATTTTATTGATGGAAACGGGGATTTACATCATACCCCCCTTACAAAAATTTCTTTCTCAAAATTTAAAAGGATACAATAAAACAATAGTACTAAGCAAAGAGATGTGGAAAACGTGCATGGATATCTTCCTCCCACTCCCAGGTAGATTCTCCTGGGGAACGACCGTCCCAAGAAACTCGGACTAACGGAATGACCTTATTCTTCAGCACTTTTTCTCTGCGGTCGAGGATGGTGGTGGGTTGCTCCTCGTAAGATAGATCGGTACCCAAAGCTAACTCCGAATAGTCCAAAACATGGGTCTCATCTCGAACATAACGCCGCAACTGAGACACGTGGAAGGTATTGTATACACCAGCTAGCGATGGGGGCAAGACGAGTCGATTGGCCACCTCTCCCACTCGCTCTAGCACCTCAAAAGGTCCGATGAAACGGGGACTGAGTTTCCCACGACCTCCGAACCTGATAACTCCACGGGTAGGGAAAATCTTCAGGAACACGTGATCTTCGACTTCAAATTCTAGTGCTCTCCTGCTGGTATCCGCCCAACCCTTCTGTCGATTCTGAGCCGTCTTAATGCGCTGCCTGATCATTTGGACCTTGTCGACTGTCTGAACAATGAGCTCGGGACCCAGTAATCTTCGTTCTCCCACATCATCCCAACACACTGGGGATCAACACTTCCGTCCGTAAAGTGCTTCGAAAGGAGCCATCTGAATGCTAGCTTGGTAACTGTTGTTATAAGAAAACTCGATTAGATACAGATGATCTTCCCAGGAACCCTGAAAATCCAACATGCAGGCCCTCAACATATCCTCGAGCGTCTGAATCGTACGCTTGGATTGTCCGTCCGTCTGCGGGTGATAAGCTGTGCTGAACTTGAGGCGGGTACCCAAACTCTCCTGTAAGCTCCTCCAAAAGTGAGAAACAAATCTGGTGTCTCGATCTGACACAATGCTGACCGGGACTCCGTGAAGTCGCACTATCTTCTGCATATATCTCTCTGCCAGTGACTCTGTCGACTGTCCCACTCGGAAAGGTAAGAAGCGTGCAGCTTTCATGAGGCGGTCGACGATAACCCAAATGGCGTTGTTGCCTCTAGGGCTCCGTGGTAAGGTCGTCGCGAAATCCATAGTAATGTGCTCCCATTTCCATTCTGGTATCGGAAGCGGTTGTAACAATCCTGCTGTCCTCTGATGTTCCGTCTTCACCTGCTGGCATACCAAGCACCTGGATACGAACCGCGCAATTTCTCGCTTCATCCCGTTCCACCAAAAATGCTGCTTTAGATCTCGATACATCTTTGTACCTTCCGGATGCACAGAATAAGCTGAGCTATGCTCCTCAGCCAGTACCCCTTCTTGAACATCCTCCTTGGGTACGCAGAGTCTGCTACCGAATCTCAGAGAACCGTCTTTATGTATGATTAAGTCCATTCTCGGTCCGGCTTCTACTTGTGCTCTGAACTTTTGCAATCGAGGATCATCCGCTTTTGCAGCCTTGATGCGATTCACAAGGGAAGACTGCACCTGTATTTGCCAGAATTGACTGATTACGCCCGGTGTGACGCCTTCAAGCTCGAGTCTCTGAAAGTCCTCAATAATGCTCCTCTGACTGGTCAACATCATGACTGCTGGCTTGCGACTGAAAGCATCTGGTACAACATTTACTTTCCCCGGTGATACTGAAGGTCCAAGTCATAATCTGCCACCAGTTCTAGCCATCGGCGCTGCCTCATATTTAGTTCTTTCTAAGTGAAGATGTACTTCAGACTTTTATGATCCGTGTACACCTCCACTTTCTCGCCCAACAAATAGTGCCTCTAAATCTTCAACGCAAAAACCGCTGCAGCTAAATCCAAGTCATGCGTAGGATAGTTCCTCTCATGATTTCTCAGTTGTCGAGAGGCGTAGGCAACCACCCGACCGTGCTGCATCAGAACACAGCCTAAGCCCTTCCTTGAAGCATCACTATGTATCATCAAACCACCGGAATCATCTGGTACTGTAAGAATGGGCACCATGGTTAACTTCTGCTTCAGTGTGTCAAATGCCTGAGTAAACTCCTCTGTCCACGCAAACGGTACATCCTTCCGTGTCAGCCTCGTCAACGGTTCAGCGATCCTCGAAAAGTCTTGGACGAACCTCCGATAATATCCTGCCAGTCCCAGAAAGCTTCTGATCTCGGCCATTGACTTCGGTGTTGGCCAATCTTTGACAGATTCTATCTTCGCCGGGTCCACTGAGATGCCTTCGCTCGAAACAATGTGTCCCAAGAACTGAACCTTGTCGAGCCAGAACTCACACTTGCTTAATTTCGCGTACAGCTTCTCTTCCCGAAGAATCTGTAAAACTGTGCGCAAATGCTCGACATGTTCCTCCCGGGTCTTCGAGTAGACTAGTATATCGTTGATAAATACAACGACAAACTTGTCCAAGTACTTTGCAAACACCCTGTTCATTAAATCCATGAACATTGATAGAGCATTGGTAACACCGAACGGCATCACGAGGAACTCATAGTGTCTGTATCGGGTCCTGAAAGCCGTCTTGCATATATCATCGGCTGCTACTCTGATTTGATGATAGCCAGAATGGAGATCCAACTTCGAAAATACCTTGGCCCCACTTAACTGATCGAATAAGTCGTCGATGCGTGGGATTGGGTACTTGTTCTTTATTGTGACTTTGTTCAGCTCTCGATAGTCTATACACATCCGCAGCGATCCATCCTTCTTCTTCACTAAGATAACTGGTGCACCCCATGGTGAAACGCTCGGCCGGATAAATCCCTTCTCCAAGAGTTCTTCAATTTGCTTCTTCAATTCTGCCAACTCAATCGGTGCCATTCTGTACGGGGCCTTGGAAACTGGTGTTGTACCTGGAGTCAAATCGATCAAGAATTCCAAGACGCGTGGAGGTGGTAGACCTGGTAAATCTTCTGGAAACACATCCAGAAAATCCCGAACAATCTCTGGGCTGGGCTCTCATCAATCTCCATAGCTGTCAGCTCCTTTGGCTTGGCTCTATACTTGGCTGGCTCCAAAGATTCACTCCCACCTTCGAAAATAAACTCCGGGTGATTGGGATGCGGAAGATCACATTCCTTGCTCGGCAATCAATAACTGCATTGAAGGTACTCATCCAATCCATCCCGAGAATTCTGGCATAGCTGCCTGTCCCGATCAAAAGGAAATTCACATAGAATTCCCTGCCACACACTATAACCGGACATGATCTACATTCTCGACTAGATACTATCACGCCATTACCAGTATGTATTTCCCAGCCCTCGGTTAGTGATTCATGTGGTATGGAGTGTGTATCAACGAAATGCGCAGATATGAAACAGTGCGATGCTCCAGAATCAAATAGTACTCTAGCTGGCATGGAATGTACGAGTAGAATACATGTGACAACTTCTCCTGAAGCCTCTTCCTGCTCGGCGGTCAAGGTGAAAACTCGTCCCTGACCGCGGCCTGGGTAGGGTAGCCTCTGATCCTGTGATCTCTGCTGCTGCGGTCCAGACCCTCCCTGTATCTCTGCTCGCTCGGGGCAACCGTTAATTCTGTGCTGACTGGATCCGCAAATCAAGCATTGTCCCTTGGCGCGGCGACAGTCCTTCTGGGTATGCCCATCTCTGTTGTAGTAGCCGCAAACTACGTTCTTGCTTTGGGGGCGATGCTGGGGCACGAATGGACGCTTCATCTGTGTTGTTCCTGGCCTATGAACTGGTATGGCTCCTCGAGAAGGTGCGTGGGTGCTTGCTGGAACAACTGGGGGCTTCCTGAATTTTTTGATCAGTTTCTCCTGAATTCTCGCCGCGTTGAGTACCTGTGCAAAATTCTGCAACTCGAGTGACGCGATCAACTGCTACAGCTCGAAATCAAGTCCCTGCAAGAAGCGTCTGGCCCTGGTAGCCTCTGAAGCGACCATGTACGGAGCAAATCAGCTCAAACGGTTGAACTATGCCGCGTATACGTCCACGGGGCGGCCATTCTGCTTCAGTAGGATGAATCTTTCTTCCATCTCTGCCTTGGCGGTGGAAGGGAAATAGTGGTCCAAGAAGCACTCCTTGAATTTGCTCCATTCAATTGGTCTTTCTAGTCTGCTTTCTTCCACTGACCACCATGTACGGGCTTCATCTTCCAACTGGATCTTTATCACATTCACTTTATCTTCATCTGGTATCCTGGCGGCCGTCAGTAAGTTCTCCATATTCACCAGCCATTGCTCGGCCTCGAGTGGCTCGGCTAGCCCTGTAAATGCAGCTGGATGCAATCTCTGGAAATCTGACACGGTGCCAACCCTGGCCGAAAAAGCTGGTGGAGCAGTGCCCTCAGGGGCGGTAATGAGGGCGGAGGGTCCCCTTGCAGCGGTAATAGCCTTGAGTACCTCGGTGAGTAAGTCCGTCTTGCTCTCCTGAGCTTCTGCGAGAGAGGTCAATGCACTAAGCATCCTCTCCGTGCGATCCTGAGAACTTGAGTCCGAGGAGTGGTCGCTCGGGGACGTCATATCGCTGGAAGATATATAAAAGGATAAGATTAGAAACAAGGATGGAAATCAGGAATAGTGAAGCGAAAATAATGTAATACAGTGTGGTTAATGTTGTCCCTTACTACTAAACACGGCTCTGATACCAAGAAAACCATGTCACGCCCCGCTTCCCAAAATACGGAAAACGAGGGATGACTAGGCCAGCCATGCTCCTACGGTCAAAGAATAATCCCGCCGTAGTCACACTTCGGCTTCTAGCATTACATGGTAATCAGTAAAAAAAGCACAGAACTAAAGGAAATGCATCACTAAAATATTACATCAAAGTTCATTGTCCACAATTTACAAATAAATAAGAAAGAACTACTAACCGAGTTCGAATACAAGATCTCTTTAGGGAAAGCAGAAACGAAGAAAAAAGTACTCCAGACTAAATCTCCGCTAGCTCGAAGGGTAAGTCCGACTCCTGCGCTGGTTCTTTCTCGAGGTCTGAGCATGCATACTCAGGTCGTCAAAGCGACGTAATAGCAATATTATAATAATGACATGAAATAGGCACATAAGGTAATAACAGTGGAAGTAAAATGCAGATAATCACTATGTCACTAAATGATGCAAAGTATGATATGTGTCCCTATCAGTCTTTAAGTCATGTTTGAAATCGAGTTGTGGAAAGGATGATCATGTTTAACGAGGGTCTCGTACATATCAGAAACAACGGCCCACACGCCCGGGACATAACCCTGTCAGCCGGATCGCTAGATCCTACCTAATATATAAGAGTCCATGTTCGAATGATCATCCTCTAAATCACGGTCCTCGCTAAATACGATACTCTTTCCACTTCGATTTCCCCTCTTTCCCTAGGTTTACACTATTGATATGGTTTAGTCGTGTACAAGTATGCACCAATAACACGGTTTTGTCACTGTTCACTGTATTAATTACTTTCACGAATCATTCCCTTTTCCATTGGAGTATGATTTGCTCTCAAAGAATAATTTATAACCGCAATCAAGAACGGCGTCGCTTGGTAGCTAGCCGGTGAGTACGGGTCGGTCCACAAGGATGTTGTGTATTTCCTAATTTGGTCTAACGAGTTAATTCCGATTGTTGTCGGATTGATTAAATCTAAAAACTAAGTTTGATCTACACTAGGATTAGAATCTTGCTGGGGTTAGATTTAGGTTAAGTTTGGAAAGTCAATAAATCTCACCACTTTTTATACCCAAATTAAGATCTATGAGGTGTTATGGTAATTATTAATAAAGAGGATTAGTACCATCGGGAAGAAACGGTGTTTCTTCCTCTAGGTTCTTATCCTTCCTTTCTTAATCCTTACCCTAACCTCCATGGAAAACACGCTCAATCGGGCCTTTATACTACGGTATCACCGTTACCTCGAGGGGTAAGGTGCCGTAGGGAGCGGTGTGTGCATGTATGCATGGAGTCCTATAAAAATGTGTGATGGGCAAGAAAGGGGTGAGAGATCTTCATCTCTCAAGCCTTCCCCAAAGCTAACCCTAACAAGCGCGGAGACTAATCGCTCATTAGGGAATTGAAAAACATTTCTAAACTATCTATCTAGGGCAGAGAATAAAAGATCTAACTAAGGCAGATAAGAAATTAGCTAGGGCAATGAAATAAAATTAACTAGGGCAAGAATTGAAAACTTACTCTAATTTGATGCACTCTTCATTCATTGCAGAAAATTACAGATCTGAATTTTAGATATAAAATAAGGCACAAGAAGAGGCATAACCTAAAACAGGTTTTTAGGGTTCTATTTATAGATTCATAGAAACCCTAGGTTACAATCGCGTCATATCTGCAATTACAAGTATACCCCCTAAGAAAAAGAACTAGTCAACGCATGCCACCGTCTCTGGAATTTCGCACCGACACGGGTCTTACATGGCCGCGGATCCACGGCCAAAGCCCACGTTTGGCCGCGGTTCCGCGGCCGTATATGGGGCTTGTGGGCTCATTTTTCCAGGGAATCTCCTGTTGCATTATTACTTCTATTTTCTTCAGTTTGTTCTTCTGAATGTCTTCTGGTTCTCTTCCAGATCTCCACAGTGAATAATTGTAGTGGACTTTTACCGTTGCTTCGTGACGAAGTCTTGAACCTTGCGCTGCTTTTGTACTCTGTGAAATCTTCCATTGATCTTCGTTTATTCTCCAAAATGTAGGCTTGATCAAGATTCTTCTATTCGTTGGTCGTAGTCTCACTTTTGTATCGTCTTTTCATTTTTTTCACTGTTTTTGTTCCGAGAACCTGTAATCTGCAACTATATAGCAGACATGGGTCAAAAGCACCTGTTTATTTGTAAATGCATAAGAATGAGGATTATAATAATGCAAAATCATGGTATGAACAAAATACCCCCAAACTTATCTTTTGCTCGTCCTCGAGCAAACCTAGTTTTATTCTCAACAAAATCCTAACCACTTTCGCAGGGAAACGCGATTGCACTGAGCTCGTGCAACAAGCCGTTAAACCTCTAGGTGTCCCTAGTAGGAGGAGTGTTGTCTCCTGAGGGTTTTCAGCGGATACTACCCACAAAATCTTATCAATTCGGCCCATTAAATTTTATTCTCCAATTAGGTTTTCTAACAAGAATTCTATTATTTTCGACTCATAAATCATCCACCCGTATTCTTCACGTTTCCTTATCATTTAACGTAAGATTATATATGTTCTGTAGACTTACTTAGCTTTCGGCATCTCTTAAGTTTTCCTTCTAGGATTCTATCTCAACTTAGGAATTTTTATCATCCTTACTAAAGATACAAGTCCTATTCTTCATTCCTATCTCTTACCTAAACCCCAATCACATACCCCTACGTGTGTGTATATGTAACCCCTACACTTGGAAATTCAAATCAAGCTATCATACTCTTGTCCGTCGTGCAAAGCACTTCTTAATTGGTGAATTTTTAGATGAATTTTGCTTACACATTCTTCATGCGACCGTTAATATTTCTTGAGGTACCAACAACCGATTACAAAATGTGTTTGCATATTAAGGCGTAATTCCTAGTCTTATAATCCCTAAGGCTTTTAGCAGTGACTCCCAAACCAGTTGGTCTAAGGCACTAGGTGATGAAGCACCCTCGCTAAATATTTTTTCATTAATGCAGCCTTAAGTAATTACAAAAACCAGTGTTCATTTTTTTATCTTTTTATTCACACTTGTATTATTTTTTTCTTCGTAATAAGGACTTTAGACAAGAGCATTTCAAGGTCTCTTCTACTATTCTAACTTTCAAGGTTCGTGTTTGTGCAAATTGTAGGGTATATATTTTCAGAATTTAGACTTAAGTTAGGAATTATTTTTCAAACTTATACATTAAAAAAGATATCAATACTTTTCTCTTATTTTAACTTAGCCCAAGAAGTCAACTCGAAATTTGCCTATTTCTAAATAAACTACAAAGACATATACTTTCTACCTTTAAACTTTAAGAAATATTATTTTTAGGGTTTTTAATTTACTAAGTATAAGATCTAGTTGTTCCTAGCTAACTAACCTTTTTGTCAAACTCAAGTCAATTATGGCTAAAATTGAATACTTTAATTTTTATAATTTTTGAAATTTTTCAATTTTTTATGGGTTTTAAAATAAGTATGCAAATGCAAAAATATACATATGAATGCGAAGGAAGAAGGCTTACCGAGCATACCCCCAAACTTAAACTTGACAGTGTCCTCACTGTCAGGCTACACCAAGAGGGTCAAAAATGTCGGCACTTCCCTGTTTATTTATTTATAAAAAAAAAAATTATTTTTTTATTGTTAAAAAACAAAATATATGTACAACAAGGTTCTCCCCAAACTTAAGTGAGACAGTGTTTCCACTGTTCTAAACATTATAGTTCAGAGTTAGGGAGGAGAAAAATCAAACTATACAAGGCCTTATACAGACCAAAGGTTAGCACCAACCATTCAAAAATTTTATCGTGGTAATGGTAGGGTTGATAAAAGAATGGAGTGTAGAGAAAGGAGTTGAGAACCACACGAGACCGAATGGGAAGAAGAGTGGAATAAGATCTCGGTGGAGGAGGAGAATGGTGGAAAAGAGAAAGAAATGTAGTACGATCTTGAGGGTGTAAATCGAGTGAATAAATTAGCGTAATTTGTGATGACCGTTGTGTTAAAAGCGATTGTGCTAATCTATCAACCTGTCGAGAAATGGGGTCAAATCCTTCAAGATTCACAAGAAAATATGGGTACGTCGAACTTGGTAAACCCTCTATTGAAAATGGAAAAGCGACGGAGTCTTGCGTGGTCAAAACGATAGGAAAGACGAAAGGGAGTGATTTAGGGATAGTCTTATTCTCACCTAAGTAATCTATTTCGAACTTGAAAAATTCCATCAATGGTTCGAAATAACTGTAAGCAACCGAGTCTGATGGTTCAACTAACTCATCTGAAAATTTAAAGGACTCAAACTCGGGAGGTGAGTTTTCAACATCGTCCGAAAAAGTGAAACACTCGTAATCGTTATCAGTTGTGAGAAGAGTGTCAGATTCAAGGTGGAATGCACTAGTGGCGTCCAAACTGCTGTGATCGAATAGAAATTTTTCAAGCTCACAGTCCTCCTGCATGATCTTTTGCGTGGTCGGAATGATGGAAAGGAGGGTGTTGATTTAGGAAGTATAATAGTTAAATATTCAGGAGGATGAATTAATGGTTCATCCTCAATACTATCCTCAACACTCCCTTCAATACTATCCTCATAATTCTCCTCAAAATTTAGCTTATCCATGCTATTATCATCAAAATCAAGACGCATATGAGGTTCGGGAAAAACATTTAATGACTCGGTATGATGAATTGGAGATAAAATTTCAGTCAAATCTACTGGTTCATCATCCAAAATATTCCCTGCGTCAATATCCTCAATCAAGTGAAAATCAATTTTTTTAAACACCTCATCAAAAGCATGGATATTTATCAATTCAGGTTATAGATTGGAGGTGTAAAGTTCAAATGGATTATGTATGGTTTCACTCGAAAGGGATGCTTCACAATCTGGCAAATCAAGCACTACAAAATCGCACAACTCATTAAATGTTTTATTTTCAACTGATGAATCATTTGGGACACTTGTTTGAAAACTGGAGTTGTGGGATTCAATTGGGTATGGGTATGTTTGATTTGAAAGTGTGTACAGCTCACTCTCACCACTCAAATTCTCACTCTGTCCAACCGCATTCTCATACATTGGAATTTTTGGAGCTAGTTGGAAACTAGCTACGGGGTCTCTAGGTTGCATAAGGGCGGCCATGAACGCATCCACATTCCTGATCATTTGGTTTGTCGCTACCATATAGGCTTCCAACGACTGTTCCAAACTAAACATGGATTGTGAAGGGGTTTCAGTAAAAGATTCAAAGTTGTTTGGATTTTGGAAACTCCTGAATGGTTGTGTAGAAGCAATGTCTAGGGAAGGTGCGGAAGTCGGGTAGGACTGGTAGGAATTGAATGGTTGGACAGGAGTAGGATCAACATTTGGATAAAAAGGTGAATGGACTTGTTGATCCTAAGAACTGGATGTGTTGAGAGGAGTGAAAGATCGGCTACGAGATTGTTCAATATGCTCAGCAATAGACATGGGTTTAGGAGTTACAACAGGACTCGAAAAAGTGGTATCAACGTACGAAGGTGGTGAAGGTTGACACGGTTGATACGCAGTGGATTGTGGAGTCCAGCTGTTTCTCCTAGACGCTTCTATTCGATCTTTCAAAGAAATTTTTGGCATGGAAGGGTTGTCCGTAATTCAACCGAAACAATTCGCGTATGAAGCAAAGTTTGGTTCAGGGTACCAAAGTTCGGCAAGAGATTTGTGAGGTGGGGAACCCATGATGTAGGAAAAGAGAAGAAAAAGAATGTGGGTGGAAGTGAGGTGCACGGATTTCTTGGCGACAAAATTTTGCAAGTCTGTGTAAAAATTTCCCCTCTTTTTTTTATATGTGGAGCTTTTTGCAAAAAAAATTCGATAAAGGCCTTAGACACATTTTCAATCAACCACAAATGCACAATCAGGCCTAGATCTAGGGTCACCTAGGTCAGCTAGACAGCTCCTAACTGTTCCAAAGGGCAAGAAATAGGACCTCAAACCACCTCTTCACCGCCAATTGTGGCCAGGTAAGTGCCAGGTGAGTGGGAGGCTCTCCACTACAAGTAGTGGCCCTAATTAAGTAACCACTCGTCTTAGACACACTTGCCTAGACACCACAAAATCAGGTTAGGATAAACGGTCGATGCCTACAACCAGTCCTCTGTCCTATTGAGCGCGAAGTCCTTAGGGTTGAGTCTAATCTTTTTTAATTAAGAGATGGTCTTATGTGATTTCTGAGGTCCTGGGAAGGGTGATGAAATCCACACCCAATCTGGATTGGTTTCAAGCCCCTTAAAGTCCGATTAAAAATATGCAAAACAGTAAACAATCACTTGCAAAAAAAAAAAATTTTATTTTTAGCGCGGCGCAAAGAATCCTGCACAAGATCAATTATTGGAAGGGGGAGAGATTTTTTAGCGCAAAGAATCCTGCAGGAGATTTGACAGAAGAGATATTGGGATTTGCATAGGAGGAGAGAGAAAGCTCACAAAGATTTTTTTTTTCAAGTGCTGAATCGACTAGGGAGCGGCGGTTCCGCGGCCAGAAAAGGGGTAGCACGGCGTTTCCGCGGTGGAAGAGGAGGGTCAGCCCTCCAAATTTTGCTGACGTCACTAAAGCAACGCGTTTCCGCGGCGGGAGCAAGCAATTGCGGCGGTTCCGTGGTCCCCCTGTTGACTTGGCCCTCAAACCTTCTTCTGTTGTTCTGTTGTAGAAATCCTCTGTTGTTCAGATTTTCAGTTTTCTGTTTCGATTTCTGGATTTTTCCAGATCTGAATTTGTTCTTCGGTCCTGCAAAATTCAAACAAAAATATCCTTCAAACAATAAAAGATGATAAATTTTTATATATATATTTTTTTAATTTTCAGTTTTTTATGATTTTTTAATTTTATATTAACCCGAAATTGCAAAAAGAAAATAGCACGCCATCCCCGGCAACGGCGCCATTTGATTTGCTCTCAAAGAATAATTTATAACCGCAATTAAGAACGGCGTCGCTTGGTAGCTAGCCGGTGAGTACGGGTCGATCCACAGGGATGTTGTGTATTTCCTAATTTGGTTTAACGAGTTAATTCCGATTGTTGTCGGATTGATCTAAAAACTAAGTTTGATCTACACTAGAATTAGAATCTTGCTAGGGTTTGGTTTAGGTTAAGTTTGGAAAGTCAATAAATCTCACCATTTTCTATACCCAAATTAAGATCTATGAGGTGTTATGGTAATTATTAATAAAGGGGATTAGTACCATCGGGAAGAAACGGAGTTTCTTCCTCTAGGTTCTTGTCCTTCCTTTCTTAATCCTTATCCTAACCTCCATGGAAAACACGCTTAACCGGGCCTTTATACTACGGTATCACCGTTACCTCGAGGGGTAAGGTGCCGTAGGGAGCGGTGTGTGCGTGTATGCATGGAGTCCTATAAAAACGTGTGATGGGCAAGAAAGGGGTGAGAGATCTTCATCTCTCAAGCCTTCCCCAAAGCTAACCCTATCAAGCGAGGAGACTACTCGCTCATTAGGGAATTGAAAAACATTTCTAAACTATCTATCTAGGGCAGAGAATAAAAGATCTAATTAGGGCAGATAAGAAATTACCTAGGGCAATGAAATAAAATTAACTAGGGCAAGAATTGAAAACTTACTCTAATTTGATGCACTCTTCATTCATTGCAGAAAATTACAGATCTGAATTTTAGATATAAAATGAGGCACAAGAAGAGGCATAACCTAAAACAGGTTTTTAGGGTTCTATTTATAGATTCATAGAAACTCTAGGTTACAATCGCGTCATATCTGCAATTACAAGTATACCCCCTAAGAAAAAGAACTAGTCAACGCATGCTACCGTCTCTGGAATTTCGCACCGACGCGGGTCTTATATGGCCGCGGATCCGCGGCCAAAGCCTACGTTTGGCCGCGGTTCCGCGGCCGTATATGGGGCTTGTGGGCTCATTTTTCCAGGGAATCTCCTGTTGCATTATTACTTCTATTTTCTTCAGTTTGTTCTTCTGAATGTCTTCTGGTTCTCTTCCAGATCTCCACAGTGAATAATTGTAGTGGACTTTTACCGTTGCTTCGTGACGAAGTCTTGAACCTTGCGCTGCCTTTGTACTCTGTGAAATCGTCCATTGATCTTCGTTTATTCTCCAAAATGTAGGCTTGATCAAGATTCTTCCATTCGTTGGTCGTAGTCTCACTTTTGTATCGTCTTTTTATCTTTTTCACTGTTTTTGTTCCGAGAACCTGTAACCTGCAACTATATAGCAGACATGGGTCAAAAGCACCTGTTTATTTGTAAAATGCATAAGAATGAGGAATATAATAATGCAAAATTATGGTATGAATAGCGTACCTGACACTCCTAAACCAATACCATTCACGCAAGATAATGCAATGTACACTGAATAATAACATGCACTATCTCTATGTGTATGGCAATTGGGTAAGATATGTACATTTATATAGTTAACAAGTCATGTGTAATATGAACTAGTATGCACCTCATGAGCTTATAAAAATTGCAGTAAATCATACGTTCAGAATTCAATGAAACGATACAAAAACGGTAACAAGTAGACTCAGTCAGAAGTTCAGCAAAATTTATTTCAGTGCAATCGGATTTCGGGTTTGCAAGTTACAGCCGTTTCATTTTAAGTGTTCACTGCAGGAAATTCAGTTTCTGAACTGAATGTCCGTTTCGCAACACAGTTTTCATCCAGTTAGGATCAGAATTTAGCGACGCTGCAGTTGAATGAAATTTAGGGTCTTCAATAGGGTTTCCATCTCACTAGACGGATTCTCAATCGCTTCTCTACGTCAGAAGTTATGCACTGTTCAACACTGGGGTATCAGTTCTGTTTCTGTTTGGGACTGCTATACGTCCTGTTCTTTTAAATTACAGTTTAAATAGCAGACGGTAAAAAGCGGTGAAATCACTTCCGTTATTTATCTAACAGTTTCATCTTCAATAAAGTGTAGGGTTCCGCAACATACAAGTTCAGGCAGCAAAGTAGTAAGCATTACGAGACAGAAAACAACAACCAGAGCTGCTCTGGACTGCAGTCCGGAGCCGCTCTCCGAACAAGTTCTCGTCATATTTTCAGTACAGAAACAATTAAAAACTTTTATAGGGTTCCATTCGTTGAGTCGGCTTCGATTTGAGCCCTCGAACGCATCATTTCAATGTGTACACAATTAATTATGATTTTAACAAGTTTCAGACGCGGGAAATATTCAGTTTTAACGGGTGTAATTGGGGGTGATCGTTCAAGTCAATAACGATTAAATTTCCCAGTCAAATTTCACCACAATGTTCATTGCCATACGGGCCAGCATATATAATCAAGTTCGGTCAGTTTAATGGAAGGTTTTCATTCAGGTCTTGCATCAAACACTTATGTGTTATAAGTTTCACGAATTATAAATACGGAATTAATGGTATTTTGGATTGTAACGGAAAATAATCTATCATGTAGCAAGTAGGGTACTTGCCTGGAGACGCTTTGGTGACGCACGGCAACAGCAACGGCACGAACGCGCGACGAACGACACGGTTTGGATTCACGGCCTCGGCTCGAGTTCGGGTTCGTCGTCGGAGTTGCCCGGGGATGGCTCGCGATCACTGGAAGCGGAGTGGGTTTCTGTGGATCTTCTGTGAGTGCTCTGGGGTCGGCGATGGTCAGCGGTGGTCGCTCCGGCGATGGGCACAGCGGAGGTCCGAGGTTGCAGTGAGGGAAAAGCTGGTGGTTTTGGAGAGAGGGAGGAAGCAGTGGGGGCTCGGGTTTCGGAGGAGGTGATGCTGAGGATGTAGAGGAGTCGACGAGGTGGTTCAGGGACTCGTCAGCGTGAGGGTGCAGGGGAGGCTTCGAGCTCAGCGGTGGGGTTCGGTGTGCAGGCGAGGTGGTGAGGCAGTGTAAGGGTTTGAGCTTTGGAGAGAGGAGCGAGGGAGGAAAGACGAAGTGGTTTAGTCGTCGTCGTCGTCGGGGGTGATGGTTGAAGCTTGGGGTTTTCTGTTATTTTGAGTGAGGAGAGAAGAGCGGAGATCGAGAGTGAGGAGGGAGAGCTAGAGACAATGTGAGGTTGAGGAGCTCGTGGGGCGCGCGGTCGAGGACGACGAGCGTGGAACGTGGGGCGGCGATGCGGGCGTTGGCGACATGGGGGCGACGTAGGTACGTGCGGAGGAAGAAAGCAAAAGGAGCGGGAAAATTAGTGGAGTGGGGAAAAGGAATGGTAACGGGTCGGGTAGGTTTGTGGGTGTGGGCTAGGGAGCTTGGGCTGAGCCGGGATTTTAATTATTTGGTTTTTGTTAATTTTATTTTTGGGCTGGGCTTGTGGGGAAATGGGATATTTTATTTTAAAAATTGGTTTTTATTTTTGCTGGGCTGAGGAGGTGATTTGTTTAATAAATTTGATTTTTGTTTGTTTTGGGTTTTGATTTTTTTTTAAAGGTTTAGAAAAATTTAAATACTGAAAAAACCTAGCAACAGTTTCACACAAAATTACGAGGAAAGAGGAAACATCGGGGAACTAGGAAAATAGAAAAATTTTATTGATGGAAACGGGGATTTACGGGTGGCCTTCTTCTAGAACAAATTCGATATAAATACGGAATAAAACTCGGTATACGTATCGAAATACATATACGTGTATCCGTATAAAAATATGAATAGCCAAGAGAGAATGAATAGTGAACAATAATACTAGAATACATACATACATACATACATACATATATATATATAAACTATTAAATCAAAACTTGATTTAATAATTCGGCTTAATCCTAAGCCGTTAGTTTTATCAACCGTCTGATTAAAGTCCGTGTAGCCTGTACACATATTTAATCGGACACCTGTATGTACCAACATACATTATCTACATCATATCGCCTGAACTGCGAAAACCCTCTGTGTGGGACTCTAAAGACTCGTCAATATATTGGCAATGGGTTTAACTACAAGTATGTCAGCGGCACTAGCTGTACGTAATGGCTACCCAGGTATTGAGCGACGGGAAGACCGACGAGCAAACTCATCCGTACCCTTGAGCGACAGGAAGGCCGACGAGCAAACTCATCCGTACCCCTACTGAACATGTCTGTGACAATCTCCATACAGTCCGGACTGTTCGTCTAAGAGTATCGCATATCGGGTCTAGAGGGTGGATAGGTCTAGAGGGTGGATAAAGTCAGACACCTAATAATGCGATATTTCGTGTCGGTATGAAGCTCATCACCCACTGAGAAACTACTGATCCAAATCAGTAAATCTCGTCCATCTTAGCCAAGAATTTCTGGTGATGGCCACCCATGCACAGCGCGGCATCTACCCCCAATACTGGGAGAGACGAATCCCCGACGATCCGCTCACTGCCTCCATGTAGCTCGAGACTGTGCCCAACTAAAATATATTTGCACGACTCCTTTGAGCCGTGGTAAGGTAGTAATCAAAGCATGGTGGGAACTCACGACAAATGACAATCTCGGGTCGACAGACTAACCTGTACTCATGTCACCTGAGAACTGCTATCTGACAATAAGTATAATACAATCTAGCATGTTCCCGGCGAATCTTTCCAATGTAACTCATAAACTAATGAGCACCTATATGCTATCTTTGGTGACTGACTAACACCAATGGCTGTGAGACCGGCCATCGCCCCTCGTCGTGGTCAAGAAACGTATACACTAGTCTATTCTAGAATATCGATGTCCAATCTCAATATTCCCACGATTAGGGACATTGAAGGATTTGCTTATAGACTACTCAATTCTCACAAGTGTGATCACCATAATAAGCCTGATAGTCAAATAAGAATCATATGAACTTTATCAACATGTAATAGTGATCTATAATACTTCATAATACATGTACATGATGATAAAGATGAACAAGATAGTATACTATTATCTCGAGTAAAACTGGTATACCCGTATAGGCCCTCCCTCAATCATCATAATCGCTTACCTACGATTACAATAATTGACTTGAGGACACTATAGCCAATATCAAGTCCTCCACCTACCCTCGCCGTCGTCCACCTCTCCTCGCCGCCTTCCACCTCTGTCGTTGCCACCGCACTATCCCTTTCTCCATGTTTAATATTAACTATTTTAATAAAATAATTAATAATAGGTAAATTAATTAAAAGGGCAAAAATGACATTTAACATGCATAATTAGCACCATCGATTGTTAATCCACGTTGATCATTAGATATAGCAGTTATTCGTGATTTTGAAAGTATTTGGTAGTTAGTTGCCAAAGAGTGAAACTATTTGGTAGTTTTGTGGATCCAAGCGAATTTTTTATTAATTCATATTTAGATTAAACTAGATTTGCCATGTGTTCTCCTTCCAAATTTTATAGTTATATGATAGCAGAGAAGTAAAGATGTTGTTTAAGCGACAACTTTTTAAATCTTCACAATTATATCTTTGCTAAAAGTCTTCAAAACTTTATATTTATCGACTAAAATTATTTAAAGAAACTCCTATGCCTGATGTCCATATATCAACATTTGCGTGACAACTGAGCTACAACATATACGCACGTGATCAATGAGCAGGAGCTCAGTTGGTATGGGCACTTCCCCTTTTAGGGAATGTGCGGGGTTCGAATCCCAGAAACCACAAGAGAGAAAATGACCACAAATTAATGCTTTCGGGAAAAATTCGTGGATCCCTTGGATGCACGTGTGTTGTGTGCTTAAGTGTGGTGTGCGTGGATGTGGTGTGCGGTGTGTGCATAGGTTAGGGCTTACGGGCCAGCGCAAAAAAAAAACGCTCGTGCATCACTCTTGCTCCTTGCAAAAGCACTTATATATAGTCGTAATAATTGTGCTGTCTAATAAATGAACATTAGTTTTATTTTATGTTGAATTGAAAAAAATTTGCTATTAAAACTGATATAAATAATGACCAGTAATATAAATAATCATTTTATTATCCTATGCATCCTTGTATCTAATGAGAGCCTTGATAGCCTATTTAGATTCCATAGCATCGGTAGGAAAAGTATTACTCAAAATAGAATGTCTTAGAAATATTCAGTTTTTCTTTTTCTTTTTGCACCGTTGCCCGTAAGCCCTAGCCTAAACACACAACACACCCATGCACACACCACACACACGCATCCGGAGGGCCTATGAATTTGCCCCGAAAGCGGTAATGTGTGGCCACTTCCTCTTTGGGGTTCATGGGGTTCAAATCATGCACTCTCCCCAACAGAGAAAGTGCCCGTACCAATTGAGCTATTGCTAATTGATTAATCAGATTTTTTTGTTAGGTAGAAAAACCGGGAGTGCATATATATGCCACTTCCAGTTTCAATTGAGAGATAAAATCCAAAAAAAAAATAACTTTTTCCATAAATCTTAGACAACGTTCACATCATCAAAAACAAATTCAATGATATTTTTTTTATGTCAAAACACCTCTTAAAATTAGCAAAAATATAGATAGTTAAAATCTAACAGCAAAAGCGTTTAAAATATTTTGATAATAGAAATATATGTTAATATTCTATTACTAATTAGAAAATATATGTTAATATTCTATTACTAATTAGGTAGTTATAACTAGGTTATACATATAAATAAGAGAGATTATCTCCTAAATATCCTCCTGTATATCTCTTGTAAATCTATAAATACAAATGAATGCAAGGTTCATCCCAAAAGGGAATTCACCAATCTTCATGGTATCAGAGCCAACAAATCTCTAATCTCTTCTTTTCTCCCTCCTATTCTCTCCCTCATGGCCGGTCATGACGCCACCCCTCCTCCTCAGTCCTCCAACAGTAACTTCGTCCACCGTAACAACGGTCGTCCTGGCCGGAACTACAATAGCAACCGTCAGCAGTCCAACCAAGTATCACTGTGCCAGCCCTTGGCCCAGCATCCGACACCCAACCCTTATGCCTGGGGCCCGTACTTCTGGCCTCCAAACTGGCCCGCTGCACCTCCTACTGCCAACCCGTGGCCTGACCACTCTGCTGCAAAGCTGCTCCCTACTACCGCGTCTGGACTACTCGGTCCCAGCCCACGTCCATCATCCCAACAGGCTCTCTCAGTCTCCGTTCCTCCGCCATGGACCTGGTTCGCGCCTGCGCCTGTCGATCAGCCCACTGCCTCGGTTGTGCCCACTACTTCTCTTCCTCAGGCCTTACACACCCTGGCCCTTCACGACAACACAGGATGGTATATGGACACGGGAGCCTCCGCCCACTTGACATCCGACGCAGGTAACTTACATTCTGTTTTTAATAATAGCATCATACAGTCCGTACTTGTTGGTGACGGATCCTCAATCCCTATTACTCACATGGGCCATGGATATTTACCCAATCCCCACCGTCCCCTTTCACTACAGAATGTGCTTATCTCACCCAAAATTATTAAAAAATCTCATTTCCGTGTGTCAATTTACCAAAGACAATAATTGTACTGTTGAATTTGACCCTCATGGTTTTTCTGTGAAAGATCTCCGGACACAGCAAACTATCCATCGGTGTGATAGCACTGGTGATCTCTACCTCGTCACCACCAACTCCACTGCCGCTCCGCCTCTCGCTCTCCTCACTTCCAGTCCCTCCACATGGCACAGACGTTTGGGTCATCCGGGCGACACTGTTCTTCAGTCTCTAGTGTCTCGTGGTTTTATTTCTTGTAATAAAGACAAAACTCAAAAGTTATGTCATGCGTGTCAATTAGGAAAACATGTTAGACTTCCGTTTTATCGTTCAGAGTCTATTGTTGAGTCCCCATTTGATATTGTTCATTCGGATTTATGGACTTCGCCTATTTCCAGTATTAGTGGCATTAAATACTACGTTATCTTTTTGGATCACTTCTTACAATTCTTGTGGGTCTATCCCTTACGGCGTAAATCTGATTTCTTTTCAAAATTCTTACATTTTCGTGCTTATGTCCACACTCAATTTAATCGGGAAATAAAAGCTTTTCAGTGTGACCACGGTGGTGAATTTGATAATACTCCCCTTCATGATCTCTTTGCTGCTAATGGTATGCTTGTTCATTTTTCGTGCCCCCATACCTCCCAACAAAACGGCAAATCAGAAAGAATGATACGGATTATTAACAATATTGTCCGCACTCTTCTCATTCAAGCCCACCTTCCTCCTGGGTATTGGATAGAAGCCCTTCACATGGCCACACACCTTCTCAATATTCTCCCATCCACCTCAATACAAAATAACATTCTTTTCTCTAAACTCTTCCAAAAGCCTGTCTCATACTCTCATCTTCGAGTTTTCGGGTGCCTATGCTATCCCCATCTCTCACCTCCTCATAAACTAGCCTCACGGTCTACTCCATGTGTCTTCCTCGGCTATCCGACTAATCATCGGGGTTTCCGATGCCTTGATCTCACCACTAGAAAAATCATCATTTCTCGTCATGTCACCTTCGACGAGTCCGTCTTCCCGTTCAACTCTCTATTTCCTACTCCGTCCACCACATACAACTTTCTCGACGTCTCCTCCGAACCGTCACATATCTCACGTCGTCTCCTAGAGTCGCTCGTTGTTCCCAACATCAATACAACCCCTCACACTATAGGGGTGCCCCCCCACTAGCCCCACGGCCTCCACCACCCCACCATCCCACTCCACGAACACCACAGCCTCAACCTCCCCTTCAACCCCAGGTAGGCGAGGCTCCAGAACCCAAGTTCCATTTTTAATAAGAGCGTCATATTCAGCCTGCATAGCTGCACGTCAGTGAGGATCCTTGAGGGCTTGGATATTAGAGTGGGGAATAGGGGAGGGAGTGGATATGTGGAGGTTGAGTTTTTGAATTGGTTTGGATATCCCGTGCTGTGCACGGGTGACCATGGGATGTGAGGGAGGTGGAGGGGGAGGGGGAGGTGGAGGTGAGGTCGTGGATGCACAAGCTTCGCTCTGATGGGTCACTTGAGCGACACAAGGCTCGCCTGGTTTCCAACGGCAAGAGCCAAAGGCCGGGAGTTGACTGTGACGACACTTTCAGTCCGGTCGTCAAACCAGCTACTATCCGCACTGTACTCAGCCTTACCTTATCACGCTCCTGGCCTATACATCAGTTAGACGTGAAAAACGCCTTCCTTCATGGAGCCTTACATGAAACGGTTTATATGCATCAACCACCGGGTTTTATTGATCATGTTCATCCCGACCATGTCTGTCGCCTCCGTAAATCCCTCTATGGTCTTAAACAGGCACCCCGTGCCTGGTACCAGCGGTTTGCAGAGTATGTGGCGCGCATTGGGTTTCACAACAGTCTGTCAGATACTTCTCTCTTCATTTACCGTCATGGGGCGACCTAGCATTTCTTTTACTCTATGTGGACGACATCGTCCTCACGGCTTCATCAGATGCTCTACTACGGCGGATTATTGCGTCCCTCAACTCCGAGTTCGCCATGACTGACCTGGGCCCACTCCATTATTTCCTTGGGATCGCGGCAACTCGCACAAAGGATGGTCTCTTTCTGTCACAGCAGAAATATGCCCTTGAAATACTTGATCAAGCCAACATGGCTAATTGCAAGCCGTGTGCGACTCCAGTGGACACTAAGTCCAAAATTGGCCCCTCTGGTACACCAGTTCAGGACCCATCACTCTATCGTAGCCTTGTCAGCGCTCTACAGTAACTCACATTGACCCAGCCTGATCTCTCCTACGGTGTCCAGCAAGTGTGTCTCTACATGCATGATCCTCGGGAGCCTCACTTCAACACTCTCAAACGCATCTTGCGCTATGTTCGTGGCACAGTGGATCATGGCCTGCACCTATATTCGTCCACCGCCACCGGATTAACTGCTTACTCCGATGCGGATTGGAGTGGGTGTCCCGACACACGCCGCTCTACCTCCGGTTATTGTGTGTTCCTGGGTGATAATCTTCTCTCTTGGTTCTCAAAGCTTCAAGCTACTGTCTCTCGCTCTAGTGCCGAAGCCGAATATCGTGGGGTTGCCAATGCCGTTGCTGAGACTTGTTGGCTCTGCAACCTGCTTTTGGAACTTCATTGCCAACTTACTCATGCGACCCTTGTATATTGTGACAATGTTAGTGCTGTCTACCTATCCACTAATCCGGTGCAACACCAGCGTACGAAACATATTGAGATCGATATTCACTTTGTTCGTGAAAAGGTAGCTTTGGGCCACGTCCGGGTTCACCACGTCCCTTCCAGCTCACGATATGTCGACATCTTCACCAAGGGACTTCCTACTTCACTCTTCACTGATTTTCGCTCCAGCCTGAGCGTCCGACCTCCTCCCGCGTTCCGCCTGCCGGGGTGTGATAATAGAAAATATATGTTAATATTCTATTACTAATTAGAAAATATATGTTAATATTCTATTACTAATTAGGTAGCTATAATTAGGCTATACATGTAAATAAGAGAGATTATCTTCTAAATATTCTCTTGTATATCTCTTGTACATCTATAAATACAAATGAATGCAAAGTTAATCCCCAAGGGGAATTCACCGATCTTCATATTTTACTACACAAACCCTACATAAGCAAAAATCTAGTAATAATAACCACAATACCTAACATTCCCTGGAAACTTTTTTTCTATTGTTTTTCCTGACCGACTAATCTATAAATCAAAGGCTATTTACCTAGATTTTCCGATTAATTTAAATGTAATTCAATTTAAAACCAAACCATTAAAATTCAAAATATATATGGTTAGATTTTTCTGTTTCCCCTTTATCTCTCTCAATCTTTTTTCTCAATCCAAATACTCCTTAATCTCACCTAAACTAATTAAAAAGCATGAACACTTATAAATATCATGGTTTCCTATTCCTAATTAGAGATAGATAAAAGCCCTAAACCCTTTCTTTCTCCTATATAATATGTTTGAAGGATATATAAAGGTGATACATATTCTCTCTTCGATCCCTTACTGTCAATGGAGAATTCAAAGAGAGTTTCAATGAGCAACGAGACATCCAATCATGAGTATGAACAGTTGCATAATCATTTGAAATTGCAAAAGGTACAAATTTGTAGGTTTTCTTTATTTCATGAATTATATAGAATTAATACTTGTGTTTTTATGTTCTTGTATTTCTGTGTTTTTTAAGGCCAAATTTCACTAAACTGTCGCTGTTAAACTCCCTAACAGTGTTAGTAAAGACAAGTATTACGATAATTTTTTTAAAGAATAATTGTGTTTGTTCCTTCTATTTCTTCCAAATTTTTGCCATATTGAATTATATAGAATAATTGTGTTTTTATGTTTTAGAATAGTTGTGCTTTTTTTTAGTATTATGACAAATTTAACCCACAAAATACTTTGAAAAGAAAATAAAGTTTCTTTTCACATACTCTTTCCACGTAATCACGCTCGACCCGGCATGATTCTCATGTTGGTTCATGTAGCCTACCCCATATGCTTGGGATAAAATTGAAGTGAATTTAGAATGAAATCTTTCATAAAACACGACGCATTCGGTTGGATTGATTTAAGGTTATATAGCAGGATTAAATTTAAGTTGCGTCAATAATTTAAATTTTATTGTTGATTTATTTTTTGCATTAGAGGTTATCAAGGTTTTACACCTTAATTTTGTGGCTGAATTTGACTAATATTGTTCCCAAGTTTTCTAATTTTTCTATTGTTTTTTAATGACATAAAAACAAGCAAAATCGCAGGATCGTTTTTCCCTTACATAGAGAACATACTTTATTCTTATACATAAAATACGATCTTAACTACAAAGTTTAATACATTCTTCTCTTTTTCTCTCAAACAGATTATTGTAGCTCAAAAGAGAAGACTGAAAACGATATATGAGAAGAAACTTCGT
Organism: Agapanthus africanus; assembly: GCA_030015575.1. NCBI lineage: Eukaryota > Viridiplantae > Streptophyta > Magnoliopsida > Asparagales > Amaryllidaceae > Agapanthus > Agapanthus africanus. The sequence continues at coordinate 241,473,452 of CM057342.1, read as the reverse complement.
CTATCGCGTGAAGTCGAGTAAGGCTCCTCCCTTCAATTTTTTTTATACATGGTTACTCTTTTAACCTCATAAAAATTGAACTTTTGACTTCATATAAATTTTGGCGTCGCAGATTCTTGAAAAGAAAACAGAAGAAATTGTCAAGAAACTCATCTCAAGGCAACTTGTATGGATTAAGGAAGCAACCCTCAATCGTTTATAATGATGCAAACAATAACTTCAAGCAACAATAAAGTTGCATTCCAAGACCCAAATATTCCTACATCGGTAATTGTTCTAACTCTTTTATTTGAATTAATATCGTTAGATTATGCTACTATTTTTACCGTATAATTTTTTTAAAAAAAATCTTTTGCATTTTGCTTCCAAATTGGACATACATTAGTATTTCCGTCTCTAGCACTTTTTTCCCTTCCCAGAATTATCTTCATTTTTGTTTAATCGCATCGGAAATCGGGGTTTTTTCATGGCCTAAAGAGTAATTTTCAAAGAATAAAGTGACATCACGTGCAACGCACAAGTGTAATTCCCCTACGTACTCATATTTATTCCTGTAAATTTTCTCATATTTTTACCTAAAATTAATTTTGGAAGAAAAATGATTAAAAATCGTGTGCAAACCTCTTGCGTAATTTGAGACTGCAATACTAGTGTCTAGTATGGAAGAAAATTTCTTTTACTTTTGCTCATGTTTGCAGAAAATCTCCATGATTTCTTTTAAGAAAATTGAATATCAAAATCTCTCTCTTTTTTGTCATAATTATAATGGTCTCTATGCATATGTAACAAGGAACCAGCATCATTTATTTAGAAATCAACTAATGAAAAGAATTTTCTTCCAACATTATAATATTTTGTTTGATTCATGTTTTGATTGTAGGAATGTGAGGAAACAATTCAGGAGATAACTAAATCAGGGGAAGACTCAACCTACATATGAGTAAGCTCATTGAAGAGTAATTCGGTTAATGGAGATGAGCATGTTGACGACGGTGTTGTGAATATAAAAGAGAAATACAACGGAAATTTGTGAGCTCCCTTTGGGCCAAATTTCCATAGCATCACCAAGAAATTTTAATATAGATAGATGCCTCATTTGTAATCAATCAATATTTATTATTCTTCCTTCCTTTTATTTTCCAGTCTCTACTATCTTCTCTGCTTAGATTTTGCATGGGAAAATTGCAATTGCAATTATTTCATACATAGGAAATTTTCTGTACATTTATTGTTAATTTTAGACATGAATTAATTTTATTTTGGAAGCGATCCCTTCCTAGATTGAACCATGACCGGCCACCTCTCATTTTAGAAAAAAAAAATTATACTATATTATGACAACTGCTAAATTTCAGAAAATGTTGTGTTATTGGCATTTGAATTAAATGGTACACAACTGCCTTTGTTTTCTCTTATTACTTTTCTTTCATGAAGGTCAGCTACATCTCTTTTTGAATGAAAAGAATGGATAAGGTTTTTTTTTTACTGAAATAGGATGTTTTGAATTTAAAATTATAAAAATAGGATAGTTTGATTTTTATTTGTGAAAATAGGACGGTTTGGTGGACCCCACCCCCTCCCCAATTTAGAAGACGGGTTCCTAAAACCCGCCCTCTACCTATTATAGGGAAGGGCGGGTTCTAGGAACCCTCCCTCCCCTCAAATTTGAAGAGGACGGGTTCGTTCTGAGAAAACCCGCCCTCAATAAAAAAAAATATTTATGGGGAGGTGATGGGGTCCACCAAACCACCCTATTATCATAAATATAAAACAAACTACCCTAATTTTATAATTTTAAATTAAAACTATCCTATTTCAAAAACAAAAAAAACCCAATGGATAAGATAAATAACATCCACCACAACCAAACTTTATCTCATGAGATCATCATATGCCACACGAATATGATATCAGCCAAACAAAAAATCAAATGCAACAAAACATGTGGATTGAGAGAAATAGTTGCAAGCAACAACCAAAGTAACACATACAATATGAACATTTCCATTAAAACATCAATACTTTTTACATATACCAAGTTTGGATCCGGAGTCCCAGATATTTTTCTTCCGGCCATTCCCTGCTATCACAATCAACGGTCCAGATTCATCTAAAATCGACATCAACGGTCGAGATTTGCATAAAACAAGCGCTTTTGGCATTGATGTATTACACGTTTTGGTTTGTACATATGATTATTTTTTAACTGCAAAGGTTCCTGATCCACCAAGTTTATGTACACACATTGGATTCTCATGGGAAGTTAAATCTTTTTCCTTGAAGAAACCATTTTCTCTCTCGAAGGATTCATTTCTAAATCTCATTCAAATAAAGTAAAATGATAAAGAAAATAAAATCATTCAAATGTAAGGGTTGATATGAGAAGAGTAGTCTCTAATGCCAGCTCCTTCCCAACCCATCCATTCCTCCCACATATCCCAGCTTGAATCATGCATCCCTCTCATCGGCTCGTCGGCGTCTTCGCAATATTGCCATGGTTGCTCTTCTTCCTCCTCTGTTGCCCTCAATGAGCTCATCACAATCTGAAACATGCGAACATTTATCGGCAAAGATTTGTAAAGCATGGGGTAAATGATGCAAAATAGACTTGAAAAGAATTCATTGCGCCCTTCCATCAAATCACTTGATTCTTATGGAATTGTTTTGTTATCATGAACAAGGATTTTGTTGGCTGCAAATTGTAAGTTCTGAAATCGGTGGAATTGGAGTTGAGAGGTTTGATTACACTTGAACTAGAAGTCATAGGTCTTCTGTTTGGGTAAATTTTATAACGCACCATCAAACTTTCAGAGCTTCTGAAATACCACCATTAAGACTGGATGGGAAACTAAAATACCATGAACTTAAAATATAGAGCTGAGATCAAAAAGTAGTTAGGGTCGAGGTAATATTTTCTTCTTTGGTTTATTCATGTCAATATATTTTTCTAGTTAATTGAAGAAATCACATCTCTAAAGTTATGAATTCAAAATGAGGTTCCATTATTTTCAATTCAGCAAGTTGGATGAATGTTGATTGCAATTGACAGTAACCAAAAAACTAATTTGGAAAAATTAAAAGAAAAAAATGCAATAATACTCACATCATAAGCTTCATTGATCTGATGGAATTGAACACCACAATTGTTCCCCTTGCACACATCCGGATGATACTGCAAAATAAATTCATCTTTCACAATTTAGCTTAAACCCCCACAATCATTTTTCTAATATTATTATTCAATTATAAAAACAAATAAACAAATTCAAATGCAGCCAATAACCGAATGATTCAAATCCAAACCCAAAAATCCCTGCTTCTTTCCCACAAAATCCCAACTTTTCCCAAAAGAATCAAATTGAGGGTAGAAACCCATTAAACAAGCCAAAATCCCAATTTTCCCCAGCAAAATAAAGAAAATTTAAATGGATAAGAAAAATTATCCCTGCTTTTTACACAACAAAAATTCTGTAAATGGATCAAAATTCCTAAAAATTTAACAAAATAGAGAGAATTTTTATTGGAAAATTCCTTTAAAATATCAAATCGAGTAGAAACCCATCAACCCAAATCAAAATCCCAATTTTGACCCACAAAAAGAAAAAACTTTAAATGATAAAAAATAAAAAGAAACTCCCCAAAAATTATAATAATAGAAAAAAGCGATAAGATCGCAAGAAAAATCAACCTGAAGAGCCAGCCGCCGAAACGCCTTCCTGACCTCCGTCTCGGACGCGCCGGGTTGGATCCGCAAAGTCCGATACGGATCCGTTAAGCTCGCGCCGCAAATTACCATCCTGCCCCTCTCGCCCACACCTCTTTCCCTCTTCATCGTCGAAGAGCACGAGCCCATCGTCATCCCCATCGCCGTCGCCATTTTCTCCTCAAACCCCCAACAAACTGAACAATCAAAACTGAACGAGACCCAAGTGATTAGAGCCCAAGAATCAAACGCCCAAAGCTTAAAGTTTCGATCTTTTTGGTGCAATAATTGAAAAGGAGAAATAATTGAGAATGCGACGCTTGTGGGGAACCTGGGGGTTTTATTTATTTATAGAAGGAGAGGGCGAGTGCTTGAGTGGCACGTGTGAGGACATGAGCTTCGTGCTTATCCATTTATATTATTTTTTTGGGGTGAAGGCAGAAAATACCCAACTGGAAATTTGTTTTTTACAGGTGGGCCCGTTGAGGTTATGGGGGTGAAAAGATGGGTGTTTTCAGATGAATACTGTGTAAATATTTATGTTCTTTTAGTTATTATTGCATTGGATTGGATGGATAAAAAATGGATAATTACCGGAATTAGCGGGTAATATGAAGATTGTTACCGGATTCTCTAGTGTTTCCTTTTGGTACCTCAAAAAATTATTATTTGCATTCTAGACTCGGAAAGTTTACAGACATGGAAATGTTTACCATAAGCTTATACAAAAATATCAAATAAACCGATTAGAATTTTAAGACTTTAATATGGCTGGAGCCGTTGCTTGCTTCTGTTTAGCCGCCAACAAACACAAGCAGCCATGGGAGTGGCTCATCCCGCTCCGTACGCGCTTGGTGGCAGGTAAACTAGATGGTAATCTTAAATTACCATAAAATATTACCATACTTGTTTAGATGTAAAACATATTTTCGGAAATATTTGATTACCATGGTAATCAAATGACTCAATTTCATAATAATCCTATTACTTCCAAAATATATGTCTATCCTAAATTACCACGGAATATTCCCACCTAACATGAATGAGCCATGGCCATCTGCCGCCGGCCTCACTTGCCGCCCACCGGCAGGCCCCGGCGCCCATCGTAGAGCATCGGCCGGCTGTTCGCTGTCGGGCGGCCGCCTGCCATCGCTGATCGTTCACCGGTCGTTCTGCCGCAGATCAGACGTTGGTCGCCGGCAGGCCGTGGTTCGTCGCCGGCCGGCCCCGCAGGCCGCTTGCGGGCCCACCGCCGATCGTTCATCGCCGGCCTCATCCTCATCCACCGGTCCTCTTCCGACCTCGTCATCATCCACTGGTCCTCTTCCGACCTCGTCTCCGGTTGCACATATATGTATTACCGAGAAGGATTAAATTATATAACAAGCACGTTAATGCAAAATTTATTGAAATTAGATTTCCGGTCATCCCATTTTCGGAAATGCGAGAATTCCCAGTAATCTTCCATTTCATATACGCAGCGCAACCTAACTTATAGATTTGGAGGGCATCCGTCCTCTTTATTCCAATTTGCTGTGCCCACCGTCCAAATATCCATATGATCTAAATTAATTTAATAATTTGGTTATGATGGTACTAATTTGCAGATAGGTGTTCATAATCTGCTATATTGGTTGCAAAATAAATGATTTGTGCTAAATCATTACACGTGCATGTGCACATGCCGTTTCTAATTAGCAAATTTTATATTTTCGGGGGCATATACGCAAATAATACCTTGGAGCAGGGGATCCCGTACTCTGCATGGTCTCAAAAGAGCATTACTTTTTCTACGAGCCTCATGGCTGGTATAAGAAATACCAAGGCCCCCGTTGGGGCATCTCCCATCAATGATGTCATAATAGAAGGGCTGCCCTCATTGATGAAGACTTTCCCCCATTTACCAGACTGGTAGCTCTACCAGCCTGGTAGAAAAATCATTTCCTCTTAAAAGGGAAGCGGTGGCCAAAAAAGCGAATAGGATCCGATTTATGCGAATCCTGAGGGACATGTGAAGCCTATGTGAGCATCCGCTTGGCCAAAAGGATGACACGCTATGTTGGTGACCTTTTTTGTTCGTTACCAAAATGGATAAGGCTCCGCACCTTGATTCGGATAAAGATTGGTTTCTCTTTCAAATTTTATGGTTAAAATTCAGTTTCACTAATATCTACAGTCAGTTTACGTGTATTGATCTTATGCGTTGACGGTTCAATCAAGTTTACAAATAAACCCAATTTTTCAACTCAACACATTGTTCTCACAACTTCGGAGTTTTAGTCAGTTTCAAAGATGTTTAACGAGTAATACTTTTCCTACCAGACCGATGGTAGGTTTTTGACTGTCCATCAATTTTTCCTATTGAGTGCATGTCACTTTCAACGATGTCACATTAAAAAGGATGTAACGACCCCAATATTACTATACCTTCGTATTTTCTTTCTTTATTAAAATATTGTATTTATTTATTCTTAGTATTTTCCGTATATTTTGTTAAATATATTATTTTATTATTCCATCTATTTTTTCCAAATACATTTTTTTAAAACTAAATATTAACTTTTCTCAAATTAAACATAAGACCTAACCCAAATCCAATCTCCTTTTCATTTTCTTTTATAAAACTATGAGCCCAAAAGTCCACTTTCTTTTCAAGCAACAATATATATTTAATTCTTATTAAATTTGTACATGAACAATTTTATAGCTCATTGGTTAATTCCTTATATTATTATTGCATAGGCCACATGTTCGAATCTTGGGTCTTATAATCATTTTTATCTATTTTTTTTACTCTCTCATACAAATGAGACCTTTCATTTTTTTTGACATCCAAATGAATGGTCACCCTTTCAATTTCCCTTTAACTCCCATTTTGAATTCATATTAATTTGAATTAATATTACATAATTTTTTTATATACGCATCTTATCTTTTTATTCTTCTTTCTCTTAAAAAAATTAAAAAGAAGAACAACTTTTTTCCTTTCTTTCTTCCTCATAAAACATTATGCATCTCATTCTTTCTCTTCATCCAAAGTTCTCGAAGAAGAACATGTACAAGCTTTCAAAAACTCCCACTAGTAATGCAAGGCTATCGTCGGATAGATAAATCCGGTGACGATACCGGCTTGTACATGTAAGTTCCCTCTCTCTCTCTCTCTCTCTCTCTTCTCATTCTCACTCTCTTTATCTTGTTTCCTCTCTTTGTCTAGACTTGTATGATTATCTGTAATCTTTGCTATATTTTTAGTAAAAGAAATTAGCTATGAAAAATATGTGCATGAATAATTGTTTATATATTCTGCATGTTATGTTTAGATATTTGTGGTATTTATGCGTAGTTTATGGTAATTGTCTCATACTAATATCATTTCTTTAAATGAAAGTAATGTTGTAAGTAGTATCTCATTGGAATTTAAAAATGATATATGTAAAAGGTTTTTATGGTAGTTGCATGAAAAGTCGTATGTATTTCTTTTATAACTCGATCACGTGATTGAAATATCGATGATATTCTACAATTTGTGACATGATTTTTTATAGAATTATTGGTGTATTTTCTCATGTATATTCTCCATTATAATGTTAGTAAGTATAAAGAAAACAAAGTTGCAGATTAATACCATAGTTTTATTGTTTTTAAATACGATCTCAAATACTTTTATCTTTAAAATAATTTTTTAGAATTAATTTCCACTTCTGGAAATTCTTGGAAAATTAGAATAAAATAATACATATAATTCTAAATCTACAGTAAAAATTTCATATCAAACCGAATAACGGTTTATGAGTTGTGTAGTTTTTTATTCACTGTTTTAAAACCAGAAAACTGCCATTAAGGATTTTCTTCGAGAAACCATAACTCTATAATCATTGATCCAAATTAAGCGTTTTTAGATATTTTGAATATCTATATCGAAAATATAGATTTTCTTAGTTTTAATTAAGATTTTACTGAAAATCGACGTAAAAGATAGAAAACTGTGTTACAATATTAAGCGACGAATCTGGACAGAATATGTCCTGATTCGTACACTGTTTTTAAATAGAACATAACTCGAATGCCCGATATCCGTTCGTGAAAAAATTTAGATGTGCAGATGCATAATTGATAGAACTATAATTTCCTGTATACTAGATTACTTAGAAATGCATAAAACAACCTGATATAGGTTTTGCAATATAATATATAGCTGCTGTTCAGAAATCAGAATTTCTGTTTTAAACGCTGAAATTAAAATAATCGTAACAAGAGTTTCAAGAGTCCAAATCGTGCAAACCTTAGTTGTTTGGATATATACACCGAAATACCTACAAGTTTCTAATTATCTTCATAATATGAAACCTGATGGAAATAAACCAAACTGTATTTTAAAAATATGTGACTGTGCTAGACAGATTCTGATCTATTCTGCGCGACCATACGAAAACGGGTATATCTCCCAAAGTAGTAGTCATATTTAGGCACGACTGAAACTCACGTTTGCATAACACTTAGTGCTATGTTTTCCGTTTATATTCTGATTTCAATTGACTTGATTAATTAGTTGCACATATCACTTCTTTACAGCATTGTTTTTGGACGTTACTTGAATAATATACTTGTTTCATATCATGATCTGTGACTGCTTATTTATTGTATCTACATGACTTGTGTGATAAAACCCATTGCATGTTAGACTTGACTTGACCCGAACCAAACCATGAATACAACTTGACATGAATATTTGAACACTTAACATGAATACTTGATCTTGACATGAACTCAATCTTAAAAACTTGATGTATTCATGGATTCAGGCAAGACTTGTAATTTTAACTATAGACTAATATACGCGGGGTGTTGGGGTAGTTTGAGTTGTGAGTCCAATGAAATCTCAAGAGTCTCATGCTAACAATCATGAATACAAGCAATCACGAATACTAAGAATCATGAGGGCCCGTATTTTCTTACTCCTGAATTATAGCCTGTTGAGTTTGGAATATTTCGACGACGGTCAAAATCCCGTTACTAACTATCATGAGGGCTTTTGGTTCCTTATCCCTGAATTACAACTTGTTGGGTTTGAGAACACTCTTAAGATTTGGTTGATACTCACACGTTGAACTCACGTTAGTTATTTTTATACTTTTAGAGACCTTTAAGGATACTTATATTCACTTCATATTCACTATATTTACAACTCCATGGCCATGTTATACTTATTTACTGTGCTGATATAGTTGACACACACATTACCATGCACGCTACTATATTTGTTTACATGTTCATGAATTATATCCATGCTATAACATATATCACATTACCCCTTGTGTTTCATTTATATACATCACACTATCCTTTTAGGAACTTACCGAGCGTTAGTTCGCTGACGGACATTCCATCCATTTTTCTTTCTTTCTTAAAATGTTCGTTAGGTGGTATTGAGACATAAGAGATAGAAACGGTCGAAGAGAAGAACAACCGTGTCTTGGTGTGATCTTTGGTTCAAAATTCTGGAGATTCATCTAGTCATGTAGTGATCTTTTGAATATCTCGATTTTGGAAATCTTCTCTAAGTCTCTGCCAGAATTGATTTCTTCGATTTACTTTAATATTTCGGCAGATTTGATCTTGATAACTCGGATTTCCTTAATTCCAGTCCTGATGTAATTTCTGCACAATATCTCAACAAATAATTTTAGTAGAATTTATTTTTATTGAGATATTATCCTAACCATTTGATATGATATTATAATTTAAGAGAATTGGTTAATGATATTTGATATGGTATGCATATTTAAATGGACTAAATATTATATAGATATTATATGCTTATATTTTCCTTCGTAATGTTAATTATAATATATAAACATATGAAAATAGTATTTTTACAGATAAACCTTCATATGTGTCATATTTATAATAAACACCTTTTATTATATAAAAATAGTAAGGAAAATGTCATATCAAATGCACGATATTTTCGACTGAACAAATACCCCCAAACATAACTTTGATCGTCCCGATCAAACTAGTTATTCAAGAGAAGGAGAAAAAGAAAAAGAAAAACCTAAGTAACACACTTTCGTAGGCAACACGATTGCACTGAGCACGTGCAACAAGCCGTTAAATCTCTAGGTGTCCCTAGTAGGAGGAGTGTTGTCTCCTAAGAGTTTTCAGCGAATTACACCCACAAAATCTTATAATAAAAGAAAGATGGTGAAAGTTACATATAAAGATAAGAACTATAAAAGAAAGAACTTGAAAATAAGAGTTCCAACTACACCAGTTTTCGGTTGTCATGAGCCCTATCTTAATGGTCATGAAAAAATGTTAGAAATCACACCATCCCTCAATAAAATATCGCCTTTAGTCTTCCTCCCTATCTTTCTTCCAAACATTGATCATATACCCCTACGTGTGTGTAAAAGACATCCCTACACTTAGAGAATTTAATTCAAGCTATCATACTCTTGTCCATCTTCCAAACTACTTTATAGTTGGTGAATATTTTCGATAAAATTGCTCACACATTCTTCAAGCGACCGTCAATACTTCTTGAGGTACCAACCGACCGATTACAAAATGTGCTTGCGCATTTATGCGTAATTCCTCGTTTCGCAACAACTAAGGCTTAGCAGTGGCTCCCAAACCAGTTGGTTTAAGGCACTAGGTGATAACGCTATATTTTTTTATGCTGCCTTAAGCAATTACAAAACCAGTCTTCATTTTTTTTCCTTCACCACTTATATATATTTCTTCATACTAATTCTTTTTAGACAAGAGCATTTCAAGGTATTATCTACTATCCCAAGTTTCAAGATGTGTGTAAGTGCGTATAGTAGGGTATCAACATTCAGATGTTTGGCCTCAAGAATAAGGACTTTTTTTCAAATTTATTTTTATTCTCAGATTAGTAATTTCCTTCATCTCACTAACCCTTGGGACAATGGCTCATAACTACTTATTATTAGTTTCGTTTAAGAAAATATCTAATTTTCTTATTTTTCTTAAACTTTTCCTATCTTTCATATGTAATTTTTCACTTTCTGCTCTTTTATTATATAAAAAAAAATTGTATGGTGCTAAGTGCCAAAAGATAATTTAGTGAATACAATCCTTTTCCCCAAACATGTTTTCAGCAATGTCCTCACTGATGTCATTTTTGAATGCATAGACCTGTAGATTTGGGGAGAGAAATTAAGAAGGGTAAAATAATAGTTAAATGAAAACTACCTCCAAACTTGTACTTTGGCACACACAGATATTTAGTTAAGTCATTTTCCACTCATCTCCATTTTTAAAATGAGACAATCTTACTGAGACATGGAGGTGAGGCGGAGGAGTTTTAGTTATGATAGAGCGGCTCTTGTAAAAACAGGAGTTCCTCCGTTGGGTCAGCAGAAAAATACGGTTTCAATCTATACCCATTTACTTTAAAAATTGAACCATTTTTAATATTTTCAAGTTCTACTGCCCCGTGCGGGTACACATACCGCACCACAAAAGGTCCTTTCCAAAGAGATTTTAGCTTGCCCGGATGAAGATGGAGACGGGAATCATAAAGAAAGACTTGTTGTCCTAGTGTGAAGGTTTTTCTATAAAGGTCTTTATCGTGGAACGCTTTAGTCTGGTTCTTTATCATAACCGCATTATCGTAAGTTTCATCGCGGAGTTCGCTTAGCTCATTTAATTGTAGTTTCCGATAGCTGCAGGCTTGATCAAAATCGAAGTTAAGCTCTTTAATAGCCCACATTACTTTATGCTCGATCTCGACAGGAAGGTGGCAAGCATTTCCAAACACTATGCGGTATGGAGACATACCAAAATCGTTCTTATAAGCGGTACGAAATGCCCAAAGAGTATCCGTCAATTTGGTTGACCAATCTTTACGGTTTTTAGAAACCATTTTCTCTAAAATTTGTTTTATCTGCCTATTGAAAATCTCAGCTTGCCCGCTCGTTTGGGGATGATAGGGCGTAGAAAGTTTGTGGTTGATTGAATATTTCCGCATCAAAGCCTCGAAAGACCGCTTACAGAAATGCGTCCCGTTGTCGCTAATTATAGCGCGAGGGTGCCCGAATCGCGAAAAGATATTTTCTTTAAGGAATTTAATAACAACCTTGTTGTCATTAGTGCGACACGGTATTGCTTTCACCCATTTTGAGACATAATCAACCACTAATAAGATATATAAATTCCCAAAAGAGTTGGGAAAATGGCCCATAAAATCAATACCCCAAATATCGAATATCTCCACAATCAAGATAGGTTGGAACGGCATCTCATTTTTTCGTGAAATCCGACCCAAGTGTTGACATCGATGACAAGTTTTGCAATGATCATAAGTATCTTTAAATAATGTTGGCCAATAAAAACCACATTGCAAAACTTTCTCCGCCGTTTTACATGGACCAAAATGACCGCCACATGCCTGATCATGACAAAAAGACAATACACTCTTGAATTCATCGTTAGGGACACATCTGCGAATGATTTGATCGGAAAAATACTTAAACAAATAAGGTTCATCCCAGTAAAAGTGTTTTACTTGGGATAGAAATCGAAGTTTGTCTTATTTCGACCAATTGCTAGGAATAAGTCACATCGCTAGATAATTCACAATATCCACAAACCGAGGTTCGCAGGATACGGTCAAGAGTTGTTCGTCAGGGAAGGAATCGTTTATTGGCATGGTCAACAGTGGTGAAGAATTGATGCGTGAAAGATGGTCGGCTACAACGTTTTCACATCCACTCTTGTCTTGTATGACAAGATTAAATTCTTGTAACAACAGGATCCAACGTATTAGCCTGGCCTTAGCATTCTTCTTCGATAAAAGGTGTCGTAGGGTGGAGTGATCAGTGTAAACCACTAATGGCAAGTCAATCAAGTAGGGCCTGAATTTTTCTAATGCAAATACAACTGCCAAGAGTTCTTTATCGGTAGTTGTGTAATTAATTTGTGTATTGATCGGTCGAAAATATTGCATTTTTAACACATCAATTTCCCTACTAATTGCAATCATCTAAAGGTGTTCGGTATGAATATAGCACATATTAGCAAATTGACTGTAAAATACCAAATAACATGTGTTATACTTTATAACCGGCATTTTTGAGGGAAATTGAATGTTTATCATTGCATGCATCATCTTTGTATAGCGCAACACTTGTCTCGAGAATGTGTGTAGGAAATTCCAGGAAAAGAGCCGAAATTGTTAAAAGTACTGATAAAAATACGCCAAGTCCAAGACTTGTGATCTGGCAGTGATATAGAAAGAAATATGAGATTCTACACATCATAAAAGTGCCACAAAGTCTGCACAAGAACACCACAGAAGTTTCATGCTCAAAGGCCTTCAATGGGCCGTGGATCCACGGCCGGAGCGGCCTTTGTGCAGCGGATCCGCGGCCACCTTGCCACGTCATCAGCAGTTCTTCGTTTCAGGTTTCTCAATTCAAGGTGCAAACTCATTCAAGCCATGGCAAATTCCAGAGATCTCCAGAAGCTTCTGTCTGAGCAGCCAAGCTTTTTGTACAAGCTAAACACATTCAAGCTTCTCAAGCAAGCCACATAACTACCTAAACCTAGAAGCTTCTGTTGGATATAGTGCCCTCAGAGTCAATTATTGGATCGCAGGCACGTGATTGCAATGATTGAGGGAGGACCTATGCCGGTAGGACAGTCTTACTCGAGAGGATTGTATACTATCTGGTTTGTCTTTATTATCATGTACATGCTTTAGGTGACATTGTAGTTCACTATTACACGTTGATAGAAAATAGTATGCTACCATGGTTTGTCTTTATCATCGTGTACTGTTTTAGGTGACCTTACAGGTCGCTATTACACGTTGATAGAGCTCTTAGGATTCTTGCTTGATTGCCAGCAGTATGATGGCGATCATATACGTGGGAGCTGGGGTCTATAAACACATACTTAAAGTGGTCCCTAGTCGTGGGGGTTTCGAGACTGGGCATCGATACTCCATTAGTAGACTAGTGTATACAGTCGAGACCCCGACGAGGGGCGGTGGCCGGTCTCACAAGCCATTGGTTTCAGTTGGTTCACCTAAGATGTATACATGTGCTCATTGGGTTATGAGTACACCGGACAGGACTCGCCGAGAACATGCTAGTTGGTATTATATCTAACGTCAGATAGCAGTTCCCTGGTGACATGTGTACAGGTTAGTTCATCGACCTGAGATCGTCATTTGTCTCGTGTGAGTTCCCACTGTACTTTGATTACTACCCTACCACGGCTCAAAGGAGTCATGCAAACAGGTTTTAGTTGGGTACAGTCCTGAGCCACATGGAGGCAGTGAGCGGATCAGTAAGGTTTCGTCTCTCCCGGTATTGGGAGTGAGATCGCGCTGTGTCTACGAGAGCCATTACACGAAGTCCTTGGCCAAGGCAGGAGATTTACTGGTAGGTATTCCAGTAGTATCTCAGGGTGTTATGGGCTACACTCCGACACGACTTGTACCGCTTTTGGGGGTCTGACTTTTACCAACCCCCTAGGCCCGCCATGCGATGCTCATAGACGAACGGACCGGACTGTACGGATATTGTCACTGACAGGCTCAGTAGGGTGTCAGGATGAGCTCGCTCATCGACCTCCCTTTTGGTCAATACCTGGTAGCCCGTTACGTACGGCTAGTATCTCTGACGTACTAGTGATTAAATCCACAGCCAATTTATTGACGAGCCTTTAGAGTCCCCCACAGACAGTTTTTCAAGTTTCGGGCGAAACGTTGTAGAGGCCGTATGATATAAGGCAGGGTCCGATCATATACGTGCAGTAGTGCACGGATCATGATCGGGCGGATCATACTAGTAGGCTTTGGTTTAAGCCGGATCCTAGTATTAGATTTGTTGGATTACTTTAGTCCCATCGCATCGCATTCAGTCGGAATGCGGATGCAGGTATGTATATACAGGTGAGGGGTATACTTGTGATCCGTCACGAGTTTACTTTAGATGTTGCCGTATCTTTTTACTGTTGTAAACATTTGGGTTAATGTTTACAAATGGAAATTGTGAGCTTAAGCCATCATTTTGTGCATTAAATGAGACATGTACTTCCTTGATGACTCATGGTCTCATTTCTTGTGCAAATATCACATTATGTGATTGATTAGTGTGTTGAATTGATGTGAGGAGAGAGGGATGGCAGCCACTTGAAATTGGGTTTGCTCTTGTATTTTCATTCTTGCTCTCCCACAATAATTCAACACAAGAAAAGAAAAGAAAAAGAGAGCCTCTTCTTCTTCTTCTTCTAGCTCACAACCTTCATTGATGGCTTCATCTTCAACCTCCATCCATACAATGGATGCAAGAGACAAAGTTGTCACACACATTCTCTACTTCGTCTTGGACACGTCGGCTAGCGAACTTTGTGCCCGAGTTGTTTCGGATGAAGCGGGAGCCCGTAAAATGACTCGATGATGTGGTGCCCTTTTCCGACGAGAAGATCGAGACCGAAGATGCCGCGAGGAGCATGAGATGGTGGCCAAAGACCGAAGGACACGGATCGATCGGTATAGCTTTCCAACCCTTTCTCTAGTAGCTAGTTGTAGGTTAATGGTTCGATCCGGATTTAAAATATGCGATAGCACCGGTTTCAAGTTTTGAAAAAGTTTTCGTTTCCGCAGTTTGGCCTCGGACAGACGGCCGGGGCGCTACCGTACACTTACATGGTATCAGAGCCACGCCATTAACCTTTACTAGCTTGTTCTAGCGTATTTAAAATATCGATCGAACGAAATTTCCAAAACCACGATTCCAATTTAACAGTTTCTGTCGAATTTGTTTTGTGGTCAAAAAATTATTTTGAGTATTGCAGAAAAACTGGCTGGGTTTTTTAAGAGAACTGAAAAAATTTGGTGCACTGAACTCACTGTAGCGCCGCGGAACCGCGGCCGTACCCACGTTTTGGCCGCGGTTCCGCCGCACTACTATAGCATCAGCCCACCAAATTTTCTATAGTGGTCTCTGACTAGGAATTGGGGTTTCTGGTAATTTTTGTTTTGGCCCAGATTATTTTGAGTACTGGATTTGTGCTTGGGGCCCACTTCGGGAAATTTTGTCGATCGAAAATTTTAAATATGTTAGTTTACAGTACTTACATTATATCTGTGACCGTGAATGTCATTTGATCGGTAAATATTGTCTAATCGCTATAGTCCCTTTAGACGGATTTGCGAACGTGACATTCACGTTGATGTTCTGTGTTGTACTGTGATGTTGCAGATTTGTCGTGGTGGATAGCCTGGTGCAATGGTAGTACAGTTTGGTATTATTTGTACATTTGATATTGCGGGGCGAGCGTCCGACATGTGGACTGCCGTCACTGCCTATTTGTATATTATTATTTTAGGGCACGACCGGGCTGAGGTCGATTTACCCGTTGTATATATTTTACTTTCTGTACTAGGATTACCCCGCGGTGTGGTGCACGGATAGCCGGGTTCTAGAGGGCAACGAGCCCACATCTCATGGCTTTGAGACGGAGGGGGCCTTACTCTAGAATTGGCGGGCTATTCGCCGCACTCGTAGGGGGTATAGGTTGACCCAAGGAGGGGTGCTCAAGTTACCGGATTCCGTGAAGTGCTGGGTGGTCCATTCACGTTGTTGAAGGGGGATGTCTCGCTTCAGGTTTTGGCGGGTAACTTGCTGCGCCCGTAGGGGTCTAGGATTTCATTGCACAGGCTATCCACACGACTAGGGGAACGTCGGGTTTCAGTAGTGGCTCTATGAAACCCAAGGATCCCAGATTATCTGTATTGTTCTGTGATGCTTATTACATTTATGTGATATTGCATTTTATCACGCCTTGAGCGAATATTATATATTGATATATATACTAGTAGGTGTTGTATATGTTTTACACCCGCGCTAGTCCAGTCCCCGCTCTGTCGTTAGTTAAGTAACCTAACGGGTGATGACGGGACCCAGTGGCGAATGCGGATGGCATATACGTACATCGTATTTTCATTCTTTATTGGTGTGATCAATTGATGGGACTGCGTTGATTCGGATCAATGCAAGCTAAACAAACCTATTCTGATATTGTTGGAACATTTTTCAAAAAGCTGTTATTGCAAGGACGTTTTCTTTTGTTTTGCACAGTGGTATTCGGTTAGGAATATCCAGCACCTCAGTCGACAAGGCAAGGGCCGAGATCCCTTCACCGGGAGTGACCCCTTGGACAGAAGTTTGCGTCAGGGTAATAACTTCACTATAGCCAATTGCCTTTTTGCTTTGCATCGTGGTATTCAGTTGGAATATCCTGCACCTCATTCTACAGGGAAAGAGCTGAGATCCCTTCACCGGGAGTGACCTCTTTAGCAAAGGTTTTCGCCACTATATTTATAAAAAGTTATCCGGTTCCTTCAACAATATCAAGTTCATTACGTTAAAGGTTTTTCGCCAAAAACCAACCGTAGCCCTCCGTCATTTCAGATTAGTATTACTTAGTATTCGTGCTACGTATGTCGTGCTCAGCCGAGGCGTAGTGTGCGGTAGCTCTGTAATGCTTTTCTGTCTTATGGATATGTGATTGGTTAGGACAGTCGTACGGTCATTTTGGCTCAGTCAAGAACTCGTGCGGGTGGGTCTAATGCAATCAAGATAATTACGGGTTGAACTTGGCTAGGATCTTTTGATATGTTGGCTCAGTCAAGGTCACTTGGGTCCTAGGGGTAAAAACACACATCGGGAGTTTCTAAAGAAACCGAAACTTGCCAGGCATGCGCATACCTTCTGGAGTGTGGTGACTTGAGTGGATTCCATAAAGTTATCATGCAATGATAGTTGGATCCCGATTCCCACTGATGAGTTGGTTTACTCCTCGGGTGATCCCGACTAATTCTTCTTTCAGGTTTGGAGGAGAATTTGAGGTTACAGTGGGAGGTTTCCTGATTAGAAAAATTGATAACCATTCTGATCTAGGTTAGAGTGCACGCAGAGTGTTTCTTTTCTCTCTCTCTTTGGCAGCAACCATGGCCCGACCCTTGACTATGACTCAGTGACCAAGATTAACCAAACCATCTTAAAACACTGGCTTTTGGATTGTCAGAGTTGCATACCTCATTGCCACTCCTACTTCACCTTTGTATTTCTCCGGGACACTTAGTATCACCACGAAAATCCACAGTTATTTGGATACTCCATCGTATGGTTATATACGAACTCGAAGGAACTTGTTCCAGTTCGAGGATGGATTCTGGTTCAGGAGAAATAGGAATAAGATTTATTCAGTTGTCTTTTATCTTCACCTTCTCTCAGGTTACGAGTGCTCCTAGGATTAGGAGAGTACACCCATTATGCTTATTGGATAGTCTTCTTTCAAACCATAGGCTGGTGCCGAACGGTAGGGAAGGAAGAAAACCATTTAGCCTAAAGGGGTGTACAGAAGGTAATGACTAAAGACATATAAAGGAATTTGGAGAGATGGTAAAGAAATATACGGTTATAGTCATGAATCTGGATAATGGAAGAGGCATTACTAAGAATACCCGGATACTCCTCCGAAACATTTACATGTTTCAGTTTCACTGTGTATTGTTAAAAGAAAACTGATTTCCCAATTAGCCTTTGCTCCAGGGTATGTATTTACCAGGTTTGATTCTCACATCTGTATGGTTTTACAGATGATGAGTGGGAGTAGGTTATTGGGAATTGGGTGATCATCCTCATCATATCAGGATTCGTTGTAATCGGTGATATTTGAGGAAATCGCCTGGGTTGTTTGCCGAACGGTAAATATTTGGTTTTGAATATCCGTTGTTATGCACCAATTTCAAATTGATATATCTGTACGTTTATTTTTATAAAGTGAGATTAACTTTTTGAAATTATGTCTATGACATTTACCTATATCAGTGGATGGTTAGGTAAGGAGTATTAAACAGCGGTGTAATTCTTCTTAACCATAAGTATAGTTTTCAACCTACGACACACAGGGAATAAGTTATTAGACTCAGGGGACTTATACAGAGTATTGTATGTTGTCTAGTGTCCATTAGGAAAGAGGGGTTGGTACTCGTACTATATTCTGTTTACTTATGACTTCTCTAGTTCTTAGACATGTGTTTCATAGAAATACAAGATCCAAGTTTTGAGAAGTTATAGGTATATGCATAAAGTAGAGAACCAGGTATTGCAAGTATCAGGATTCTTCAAGGTGATCGAAGATGTAGATACTTGTGTATGGTATTCAGTTGATAGTAATGATTATGAGAACTTACTTCTCTTTCAGGTTACTCATATCTGGATGCATTCCTAAGTTGAGTAATGCTGATCGGCCTCTCTCCATTCAGTTGATATGCACTGGAGACAGCTGCATGATTTGAATCTGGTTCCAATTAAATCAGTGTCTCTGTTTCTATATTGGATATAGAACGGTTCATATCTTAACGATGTTAAGGTATGGGGAGTTGTCTGGCTTATGCTTAAAACCAGACTCTGGATAACTCAAGGCACGTTTCTGTAATGCCTGTTTGTGGGTTGACCCGGGCTATGACAAGAGTTGACATTCTACCATCTGGAAGATCAATGGTGATACTGTTCTTGACTCGCCACAGTTTTAATAAAAATGGATTTTTTCAGAAAACAGTAGTGGGAGTATGGTAGAACTGGAAGTGATTCCAGAACCGCAAACAATTACTGAAAATTTGATAGGAACCTAAAGATTCAATCTGGATTGACATTCCATTGGCCACTCCGCAGATATGGTGGGTAGCCTCAGGCATCCGAAAGGTACTCCGGTAGCCTCAAGGACGGTGACAGGGAGGTTCTTGTTTATCCAGACTTTCCATTACTGTTGTTCCAGACTGTGAGACCCGGCAGGAGGATGAGTATAGCGTCTTTCTAAATTAGCTTTAAAAGTGTACGTGTATATGACTCTGCCAGAGGGTTGTCGTAGTCAGTGGGAGCAGCGGAAGCATTGGTGGACAAGTAGCTTATGTCTATTTATGGACTAAAGCAGATATAGCGGAGATAGATCATCTATTTTTGATGTGACAGTCATAGGTTTGACTTCATCAGATAGGGGATGGGTCGGTTAAGAAGATAATAGTGTGTGATGTCCTGGTATTTGGATGACATACACAGAGTAGGAAGTGAAATTCCTATACTACGATCGGTTATACTGTGGTTGTCACACAGTGGTTTCTCCACAAAGGGCTTGGATATTATATCAGACATTCTGGTTACTAGATCTATGGTTTTAGATCTAGATTTGGGTAGTTTCCCAATATGGGTACTTAGACAGCATTCTAAAAGTGTCTTAGAATGGACGACTCCTGGCACGGTGGTGTACCTGCAGGTGATGGAGTCACCCTCTCTAAAGGTGTCTTACAGACTAAAGGGGAGAGGGATGTGCATGATTGGCAGATCACTTGCTTAGGCAATTGAGTTGATCATGAGATGTCAAGTACCACACCAGATGTTGTTTTTGCATGAGATGCAAAAAGTTGATATTAATCCAATCCTGGAGAAACATTCGGAAGCAGTTTTAGAACATTAGTGGATGTTCCAGGGAAATGACAACGGCAGCCTCTTTCGGGGGACGGTTATCATTTCAGGCTTCCAAGATGACCTGGATGACAGAGTGACTGTCAGAGTTATAGTTTTCCCTCTGACGAGGGGCAGTGTTTTGGACAGATGATCCAAACGGACACTGAGAGAGGCATGACGCAGGATACTGATTAAGTTCAGTTGACGATACAGTCTAAGAAGTTTGGATTTGGAGTTCATTTATGAGTTAGGTCCCATCAGATATCCAGACATATTCTAAGACAGGTATTGCTCATTTCGGGAGATGGCTTTCTCCGCGAACTTGAGATAATGAGAGACATAGAAAGAAATATTATGGCGAATCCACTCACTGAGGCTATTCCTCGAACGCAATAGTTTCGCAAATGGGTTTTGTAAGACTGATTAGTAGAGGAGTTGGGTGTTCGGTATCACACGGGCTGTGAGTATGCGACATCGCAATAATTAGCCTTGAATGCAAGTGGGAGATTGTTAGATATAGTGCCCTCAGAGTCAATTATTGGATCGCAGGCACGTGATTGCAATGATTGAGGGAGGACCTATACCGGTAGGACAGTCTTACTCGAGAGGATTGTATACTATCCGGTTTGTCTTTATCATCCTGTACATGCTTTAGGTGACATTGTAGTTCACTATTACACGTTGATAGAGAATAGTATGCTACCATGGTTTGTCTTTATCATCGTGTATTGCTTTAGGTGACCTTACAGGTCGCTATTACACGTTGATAGAGCCCTTAGGATTCTTGCTTGACAGCCAGCAGTATGATGGCGATCATATATGTGGGAGCTGGGGTCTATAAGCACATCCTTAAAGTGGTCCCTAGTCGTGGGAGTTTCGAGACTGGGCATCGATACTCCATTAGTAGACTAGTGTATACAGTTGAGACCCAGACGAGGGGTGGTGGCCGGTCTCATAAGACATTGGTGTCAGTTGGTTCACCTAAGATGTATACAGGTGCTCATTGGGTTATGAGTACACCGGACGGGACTCGCCGGGAACATGCTAGTTGATATTATATCTGACGTCAGATAGCAGTTCCCTGGTGACATGTGTACAGGTTAGTTCATCGACCTGAGATCGTCATTTGTCTCGTGTGAGTTCCCACTGTACTTTGATTACTACCCTACCACGGCTCAAAGGAGTCGTGCAAACAGGTTTTAGTTGGGTACAGTCCGAGCCATATGGAGGCAGTGAGCGGATCGGCAGGGTTTCGTCTCTCCCGGTATTGGGAGTGAGATCGCGCCGTGTCTACGAGAGCTATTACACGAAGTTCTTAGCCAAGGCAGGAGATTTACTGGTAGGTATTCCAGTAGTATCTCAGGGTGTTATGGGCTACACTCCGACACGACTTGTACCGCTTTTGGGGGTCTGACTTTTACCAACCCCTTAGGCCCGCCATGCGATGCTCATAGACGAATGGGCCGGACTGTACGGATATTGTCACTGACAGGCTCAGTAGGGTGTCAGGATGAGTTAGCTTATCGACCTCCCTTTTGGTCAATACCTGGTAGCCCGTTACGTACGGCTAGTACCTCTGACATGCTAGTGATTAAATCCACAGCCAATGTATTGACGAGTCTTTAGAGTCCCCCACAGTCAGTTTCTCAAGTTTCGGGCGAAACGTTGTAGAGGCCGTATGATATATGGCAGGGTCCGATCATATACGTGCAGTAGTGCACGGATCATGATCGGGCGGATCATACTAGTGGGCTTTGGTTTAAGCCGGATCCTAGTATTAGATTTGTTAGATTACTTTAGTCTCATCGCATTCGCATTTAGTCGGAATGCGGATGCAGGTATGTATATACAGTGAGGGGTATCCTTGTGATCCGTCACGAGTTTACTTTAGATGTTGCCGTATCTTTTTACTGTTGTAAACATTTGGGTTAATGTTTACAAATGGAAATTGTGAGCTTAAGCCATCATTTTGTGCATTAAACGAGACATGTACTTCCTTGATGACTCATGGTCTCATTTCTTGTGCAAATATCACATTATGTGATTGATTAGTGTGTTGAATTGATGTGAGGAGAGAGGGAGGGCAGCCACTTGATATTGGGTTTGCTCTTGTATTTTCATTCTTGCTCTCCCACAATAATTCAACACAAGAAAAGAAAAGAAAAAGAGAGCCTCTTCTTCTTCTTCTTCCTCTAACTCACAACCTCCATTGATGGCTTCATCTTCAACCTCCATCCATACAATGGATGCAAGAGACAAAGTTGTCACACACATTCTCTAGTTCGTCTTGGATACGTCGGCTAGCGAACTTCATGCCCGAGTTGCTTCGGATGAAACGGGAGCCCGTAAAAAGACTCGATGATGTGGTGCCCTTTTCTGACGAGAATATCGAGACCGGAGATGCCGCGAGGAGCTTGGGATGGTGGTCAAAGACCGAAGGACACGGATCGATCGGTATAGTTTTCCAACCCTTTCTCTAGTAGCTAGTTGTAGGTTGGTTCGATCCGGATTTAAAATATACGATAGCGCCGGTTTCAAGTTTTGAAAAAGTTTTCGTTTCCGCATTTTGGCCTCGGACAGACGGCCGGGACGCTACCGTACACTTACAGCTTCCTCCTAACCTCCAAGCTTCTAAAAGAAGCTAGTTAACTAACTAAACCTAGAAGCTTCTACCTAACTACCAAGCTTGCAAGTGAAGCTAAACTAAACCTAGCTTCTAAAGGAAGCTAATCCTAATGAAGGTTATAAAAAGGACCCCAATGCTTCTTCTTAAAGGTTGTTGATCATTCCACATCAATTTCCAACACAAGTTGAGTGACACAACTT
Organism: Agapanthus africanus; assembly: GCA_030015575.1. Lineage (NCBI taxonomy): Eukaryota > Viridiplantae > Streptophyta > Magnoliopsida > Asparagales > Amaryllidaceae > Agapanthus > Agapanthus africanus. The sequence goes on along the minus strand of CM057342.1, from coordinate 241,450,412 downwards.
GTAACCCTAATCCAAATACAAAGCTAAATTCAAGATCTCCGAGTACAAATCAAGTAAGAAGTCTTCAACCTTTTAGAAGCGACGCCGATCTTCAACCGAGCAAGTGATCCAAGACGATCCGCGACTCACGAAGACGATGCGAAGCTAATTCGGCAATCGAGTTCTTTCCTCAATTCTTATAGTTCTTGAGCGAATTGTAACAGAATTGATGAATAATAAAAGGTGAAATTTCTTTAATCTTGCTTTCTTTACATTCTTGCATTGTGATGAGTTCTCAATTCTTGATTGTGTTCTTTGTCATGATGTATGAGTAAAAACTCCGCTCGTGGAGGAATCGAGAAAATTGATAGTTGATGATGATTAAATTCTTGTACGATTCCTAAGTCCTATGAGTTTTGTAAACTCTAGTAAATTGAATCATCGACAAGCTAGTTTCGAGCGATACTTTCTTGATTGTGTTCGCTCTTAATTAAGGATCAACGATCGATGCTTGAATTTCCTCAAGGCTAGAATGTGAATGAAAATCAACGAACGGACAAGGGATAGATGATGAAACCTTAGTTTCCGCAAGAGATCCCTAATTCTCGTTGATCATCATCGATCTAGCAGCAAATCATCAATGGATAAGAATACGTAATCATAAGTCTTCATCCTCACTATCGATTCGATCGATTCCTACGAGCCTCATTATAAATCTTGATTACTAATTCGATTTGGATATCGTCAATTCTTGATTCTTGATTTTTAGTGTTTTTTATATTAGATCTAGATTTTGATAATTTTTGAAATTCACTTTTAAATTTTGAATCGAATTGTCTTTTCTTTTTTCTTTAATTTTCAATTCATCTAAATCAAATACGAGCAAATCACACTTTCCCTGTGGACGATCCGCACTTGCTAACGAACCTATATCGACACCTTTAATTGATTGCGGGCTAAATTTCTTTGGTTGTGATTTCTATACATTTTCTTATATACACACCGAGAATATATCAATCAAATGGCGCTGTTGCCGGGGATAGTGTGCTAATTTGTTCGTTTTTGAAATTTGAGTTGAAAAATTTATTCCATCAGAATTTTTAGATCAAAATTCGCGCAGACACTAAACGATTCGTGTGATTTGTTGTAAGGAAATCTGGAATCTGTGGAGCAAGTGAAAAAATTCTCTGAATATTCCAGAGAGCTCAGGAAGTGAACAGGAGAATCTGCAAGAAATTTTGTGCAGGGAACTTGACATATCGCGGCGGAACCGCGGTTTTCGGCGCTCATTGCGGCGAATCCGCGGCGTAGCTAAATCTTCGCTGTACGAAATTTTCTCGGTGAAATTCTCACTTTCTTATCTCCTCCTTGATCTGCTCCATTAACCAATTTCTGCAGGATTCTTTGCAAAAATTCGCAGCGCCGCAAAAAGCAAAAATTGTTCGTGTTTGATCTTGGTTGTTTGCATTTTTAATACGGAAATTAAGGGGCAAAGACCAAATTCAGATTAGGTGGGGAGTTCATTACCCTTCCTAAGCCCCAAAAATCACAAACCTGCATCCGCATTACCCACATTAATTAAAAAATATCTAGACATGACTCTAAGGACCGTCGCGCTCACTTAGGACAGGAGAAGGTCGTGGGTAATCTATTGCTTATCCGTGTTTCTTTTGTGGTGTCTAAGGCAAGTGTGTCTAAGGAAAGCGGTTACTTAATTAGGCTCATTACTTACGTAGTGGAGAACCTCCCACTTACCTGGCACTTACCTAGCCACAGGAGGGACATAGAGGCAGTAGAGGATTGATCTTGCTACTTGTCTTCTGGCAGTTAGGAGCGGTCTAGAGACTTGACATAGGTGACCACTAGATTTAGGGTTGTGTGTGCATATTTTGTGATTTGCATTTTTTTCAAAAAATCCGTATCTTTTTCAAAACAAACACCACTTCATCTTTCCCCTAATTATCATAACGCTGCCACTTGTACTAAATCCTTTAGTGCATGCTCGGCTGGACAAGGGATTCTAGTGCCCGACTTGTCCGCGTTCCCCCGATCGACTCCGAAGTCGGTATTTCTAAGTCTACTTCTTCTTTACCCACCACCACACCCATTTCGATGGAAGGTTCTCCATCGAACTTCTTTACCACTACTTTGCCGCCGTCCGCAGGTGCGCAGAATCCACCCCGCATCTCTCTCCAAGAAAGATGCTACCCTATGCGAGGTCCTCTTTCAACCTGTCTCACCATTCCACCAGCCACCAGGGACAATTTTGAGATTAAACCCCAATATATCAACCTTCTACCAAAATTTCACGGTCTCGAGTCTGAAAACGCATTTGTTTTTATTACCAAATTTGAAAATGTATGCGCAATGATGGGTACCTCACAGCTTTCTGTGGATGCTATGCGTCTACGTCTTCTTCCATTCACTTTGTGCGATATAGCCGAGAAGTGGCTGTATAACACAACCGCATATTCTATTTCAAACTGGGAAGAATTCGTAAAAGCATTCCTTAAGAAATTCTACCCCAGTCATAATACAGCTCGAGTCCGTAGCGAAATAAATCAATTTACCCAGCTTCCAAATGAAACATTCTCGAAGTGTTTTGAACGCTTCAAGGATCTGTTAGTTCAATGTCCACATCATGGAATCCCTAGATGGGATCTGTGTAGAATCATATATGAGGGCATTAAGCTTACCACAAAACAGACCCTTGAATCCATGTGTCAAGGCACTTTTATGACTAAAGACGATGGTGAATCTTGGAAATTTTTAGAAGATTTCGCTGAAAGATCTTTACAGTGGGAAGGTATAAGTCAATCGTCTAGGGGTGGCAATAACCAGTCTGATGTTTCTATAGGAGTTAGAGCTGAAATGTCAGCAATGCAAAAGAAACTCGAAACTATGGAAAATAAATTTTTAGCTGCCGCCCTAAATCAAATGTCACTCTCCAAAACTGTATGTGGATGCTGTTCTGATCCATCACATCTCACGGAAAAATGTCCATTGAATTCTCCGTTTCAAGGTCACGAGCATATCAATTCTGCTTTCCAACAAAGACCTAGAAACGGTCCATTTTCTTCCACATATAATCAGGGTTGGAGGAATCACCCTAACTTTGCTTGGAACCAATCACAAAATCAAAACACGGTTCCAAACCAAAACAACTTTCAAAGGGCTCCTCCACCACAACAACAACCACTTCAATTGAGTCAGCACCCCTTCCAATCACAAAATTTTCAAAATCAGGTCAACACACCTGCACCAAATAATCTTTTGCAGTTAACCGGTACTGATGAATCCTCTTCACTCATGAATTTACTTCTGACAAATCTCATGCAAGTTTCGGCTGAAATAAAGACTTCCGTCGATGATATAAAGAAATACTCCACCTCTCAAGCTGAGAGTATTAAATCGATGGAAGCAGAAATTGCAAGATTAAAAGCCGAATTGAGTGCTAGAGAGAAAGGGAAACTTCCAGCTCAACCTTTACCCAATCCTGGCTATTCACATCATGTGAATGCAATCACCACGTTGAAATCTGGAAGAGTGCTTGACAACCATGTTGGTGAGGAGATTGATAACAATGAAGAATCTATCAATGATACCCCGGCTGAGACCTTTCCTTCCACTTCTACTTCTAATTCTGACCCCATTTCGTCTACCCCACCATTTTCTTTCGAGCCTATTCTCCGTTTTCCCCAAGGCTCGACACCTCAGTCCATCTCTTCTAGTCCACCAAAAACGATCCCCACTCCTATTCTTAGATCGTTCCCACCCACACGATCTTCTCCAATGTTGGACCCTGATCTTATTGCTTAAGCTCCTTACCCGAATCGGTTAAGGGGAAACACATTAAGTCTGCAAATGGAGAAGATCACGGAAATCTTTAAACAGGTTAACATCAACATCCCTCTTCTAGATGCTATCCAACAAGTCCCCGCTTATGCGAAAGTTCTCAAAGACTTGTGCACTAGAAAGAGGAAGACTCAAGTGCCAAAGAAGGTATTCATGTCAAAAACTGTAGACACAGCTTTTCCCCAACAATTTCCTAAAAAACGTAAGGATCCTGGCTATCCTACTATTTCTATTTCTATTGGGGAAAAACACATTAACCGTGCTCTACTTGACCTTGGCGCAAGTGTTAACCTGCTTCCTTTCTCGGTATACGAGCAGTTAGGGATCGGAGAGTTGAAACCAGCTCACTGCACTCTCCAGATGGCTGACCGATCAAGCACCAAACCTAGGGGTGAACTGGAGGATGTATTGATAAAAGTCAGAGAATTTGTATTCCCTGTGGACTTTATTGTACTTGATACACAGCCTGTAGCTAACCCACGGAATCAAATTCCGGTGATTCTTGGTCGCCCTTTTTTGGCCACTTTCAATACTATAATCAACTGTCATAATGGCTCTATGACCCTATCTTTCGGGAATAGATCAATTAAGCTGAACATTTACAAGTTGGGAAGTGTACCCTCCGAACCTACTGCTCATGTCTGTTCTGTCAAATTAATGGATGTCGACAGCAGCGAATTTGACGATCCTCATGATACTGATCTTGACTCTTTTCATATGTTGTTGTTTGACCCAACTATGTATCATACACATACGGACTCTTCCACCAAGTTGTCCGGATCAACAACCAACACTGATTATGAACCGCTTTTAGAGTTTGAAGATCATCCTGCGCTTTGTGATGATATTATTCTTCAGGGTATTGATGAGACTTTTGAGGAGATCTTCGCTGATGAACTCGCATTTTTGAAAAGCACGGGTTTGAGATGAATCATCTCCCAAACAAAATTGAACCTCCACCCCTTCTTATGGACTGTAAAAAGGATGCGAGTAATCCATCACGATCACTGAGTCGTCTCTCCAAAACGAGACGCAAACACATTCTATTCCACCACTTACCTTTTCCCCACTTTTTTCTGGCTCTCTGCTTCCACCAACTGATGCACTACATTGATAAAATTTTCGAATGGTTGGTGTTAACTTTCGGTCTTTGCAAAGCTTGGCATCGACCAATAACTTTGACCCTCTCTTGTGATTTTCAAATCTTAATATGTTTTAACTCAAGTTTGGGGGGGTATAATCTGGCTCCTGAAAAGAAAATTTTTACTAAAAATTGTGAGCCAAAAATAAGTTTGGGGGAGGATTTTCACTTTAATATATTTTGCCCCCATTAATAAATTTCCTCCCAAGCTTACAGGTTTTTGAGATCTAACAGAAGGCAACAGTGAGGACACTGTTGAAAACAAGTTTGGGGGAGGTTTGTGCTTATTTGCGCATCATTTGCATCATACTTTGTATAAGCACAAAACATATAAAACATATAAAACATATAAAATTTTTAAAAAATAAAATTAAATAAATAAAATAAATAAATAAATAAATAAAATAAAAAAAAATTGTACATAAATAAGATAATGAAAGATTAGAAAGTGAAAAATTACATTCAAAAGATTGGAAAAATTTAAGAAAACCAAGAAAATTAGAAGTTTTCTTAAACGAACTAGTAATAAGTATTTATGAGCCGTTGTCCCAAGAGTTAGTAAGATGAAAGAAGTCACTAATCTGAGGATAAAAATAAGTCTGAGAAATAGTTCCTATTTTGGAAGCCAAAAATTTGAACGTTGAGACCCTACTATTCGCACTTATACACGTCTTGAAACTCGGGATAGTAGATGATACTTTGAAATGCTCTTGTCTAAAAGCCAAAGTATGTAGGAAATAAATAAAAAATGAATAAAAAATAAAATGGTGAAGAAAAAAATGAACACTGGTTTTGTTATCGCCAAGGCAGCAATAAAAAAATATAGCGAGGGTGCTTCATCACCTAGTGCCTTAGACCAACTGATTCGGGAGTCACTGCTAAGCCTTAGGTGGTGCAAGACGAGGAAAAATACACCGTATAAGCAAGCACATGAGTAATCGGTCGGTTAGTACCTCAAGAAGTATTAACGGTCGCATGAAAAATATGTGAGCAAATCCATCTAAATATTCATCAAAGTAAAAAGTACTGAGGCAGATGGACAAGAGTATGATAGCTTGAATTGAATTCTCCGGGTGTAGAGATGTCTATTACACACACGTAGGGTTATATGATCGATGTTTGGAAGAAAGATAGGGATGATGAATAAAGACGATTTTTTATTGAGGGATGATGTGATTTCTAATATCTTTTATGACTATTAAGATAGGGCTCATGACAACTGAAAAGCTAGTATAGTTGGAAACTCTAATTTTCAATGTCTTTCTTTTACAATTCTCATCTTTATATGTAATATTCACGGTCTTCCTTTTATTATTGGATTTTGTGGGTGCAATCCGCTGAAAACCTTCAGGAGATAACACTCCTCCTACTAGAGACACCTAGAGGTTTAAAGGATTGTTGCACGTGCTCAGTGCAATCGTGTTGCCTACGAAAGTGTGCTAGTTAGTTTTTCTTTTTCTTTATTTTCTCCTTCTCTTTTAATAAAACGGTTTGCTCGAGACGACCAAAAATAAGTTTGGGGGAATTTGATCAGTCGAAAATATTGCATTTTTAACACATCAATTTCCCTACTAATTGCAATCATCTAAAGGTGTTCGGTATGAATATAGCACATATTAGCAAATTGACAGTAAAATACCAAATAACATGTGTTATACTTTATAACCGACATTTTTGAGGGAAATTGAATGTTTATCATTGCGTGCATCATCTTTGTATAGCGCAACACTTGTCTCGAGAATGTGTGCAGGAAATTCCAGGAAAAGAGCCGAAACTGTTAAAAGTACTGATAAAAATACGCCAAGTCCAAGACTTGTGATCTGGCAGTGATATAGAAAGAAATATGAGATTCCACACATCATAAAAGTGCCACAAAGTCAGCACAAGAATACCACAGAAGTTTCATGCTCAAAGGCCTTCAATGGGCCGCGGATCCGCGGCCGGAGCGGCCTTTGTGCGGCGGATCCGCAGCCACCTTGCCACGTCATCAGCAGTTCTTCGTTTCAGGTTTCTCAATTCAAGGTGCAAACTCATTCAAGCCACGGAAAATTCCAGAGATCTCCAGAAGCTTCTGTCCGAACAGCCAAGCTTTTTGTACAAGCTAAACACATTCAAGCTTCTCAAGCAAGCCACATAACTACCTAAACCTAGAAGCTTCCTCCTAACCTCCAAGCTTCTAAAGGAAGCTAGTTAACTAACTAAACCTAGAAACTTCTACCTAACTACCAAGCTTGCAAGTGAAGCTAAACTAAACCTAGTTTCTAAAGGAAGCTAATCCTAATGAAGGTTATAAAAAGGACCCCAAAGCTTCTTCTCAAAGGTTGTTGATCATTCCACATCAATTTCCAACACAAGTTGAGTGACACAACTTGTAACCTTAATCCAAATACAAAGCCAAATTCAAGACCTCCGAGTACAAATCAAGCAAGAAGCCTTCAATCTTTTGGAAGCGACGCCGATCTTCAACCGAGCAAGTGATCCAAGACGATCCGCGACTCACGAAGACGATGCGAAGCTAATTCGGCAATCGAGTTCTTTCCTCAATTCTTGTAGTTCTTGAGCGAATTGTAACAGAATTGATGAATAATAAAAGGTGAAATTTCTTTAATCTTGCTTTCTTTACATTCTTGCATTGTGATGAGTTCTCAATTCTTGATTGTGTTCTTTGTCATGATATTTGAGTAAAAACTCCGCTCATGGAGGAATCGAGAAAATTGATAGTTGATGATGATTAAATTCTTGTACGATTCTTAAGTCCTATGAGTTTTGTAAACTCTAGTAAATTGAATCATCGACAACCTAGTTTTGAGCGATACTTTCTTGATTGTGTTCGCTCGTAATTAGGGATCAACGATCGATGCTTGAATTTCCTCGAGGCTAGAATGTGAATGAAAATCAACGAAAGGACAAGGGATAGATGATGAAACCCTATGTTCCCTGATTAAAAAATCAGGAAAAAGCTTCAGAAGAGGCATCACGTGCTCACACGTGACCAATGGTCACGTGTTGGCACGTGATGGTTAAGCAGCGGCCAGAGAACAGAGCGCAGAAGAAGAGAAGCCCATTCCAGAGGTCACGTGCTCGCACGTGACCAGGGGTCACGTGGCCACACGTGACCGGCTTTAAAAGCCTTATTCTTTAACAGAATTAAATTCTGAGGAGTGATCATTCAAATCTTTCCAAAATGGATAAGATTTATCTGAAACCGTTGGAACAAGAATCTGAAGGTGATTAAATATCACCAATTTATGGAAAAATCTTGGACATGGAAAGATTTCCCCCTAAATCTAACCGAAATAACAAAGAGATATCTTTGGATTTAAAATCCAATGGTGAATGAAATTCACCTAATAATCTAAAGGCCCAGATTAATGATGAAGATAAATCAAATCTCTCAATAAACAAATCAGATATTTCAATCAAAGATTCACTAAAACAGATTGATTCTTTTCCTTTTCCTATAAATAGGAGCCAAAAGGGGATAAAAATGGGGGGGGAGAGATATAGAGCTTTGGAATCTTGAAAATTCAGAAGGAAGAATTTGATTCTCTGCAAAAGAAAAACCCTAGGTAAGAAAAGAGAGGCTTAAAAAGAGAATTTAATTCTCAAAAGAGTTTAACTCTTATATAAAGAAGGGAACTTAGTTCTTTCTCTGGTGGAGGATCTGCAAAGTGCACATCTCCCTATGAATTGAGAATTTAATTCTCATTGGGTTGAGATCCTGCCATGCAGATCTAAAACATAGAGGAGGAATTGAGTTTTGAGAATTTAATTCTCACAGAATTATAGGAATTTAATTCCTTTGAGATAAAATTAGGGTCTAACCCTATATTATAGGAATTTAATTCCTTCAGAGTGGACAGAACTAGGGTTTAACCCTAATTGAGAACTTAATTATCTCAAACTCTCAAGAATTTAATTCCTTAAGAAAAGAAATTATGGTTTCACCCTATGCCAGAATTTAATTCTTTACATATATGGGGAATTTAATTCCTACAGAAAAGAAATTAGGGTTTAACCCTATCTAAGAATATAATTCTTCAGAAGAAAATAGGAATTTAATTCCTCTAAAGTTTATTGCTAGGGTTTAACCCTTTAAAAAATTTAATTCTTAAAAGATGAACAAATTTTTAAAACATGCAAAAAACCAAAGTCACGTGCTACCACGTGACCCCGGAAAAGATCCATAGAAAAGAACTTTGAGGCAACGTCTCACGTGCCCCACGTGACCCCTGAAGGATACAAAGAAAAAGCAAACAGAAGCTATGGGCGCCCTCACGTGCTACTACGTGACCTCTTGGCAAAAGCTTTAGCAATTAAAAACCCACATTCCCATCACGTGACAACACGTGATGCTCCAAGAGCAATTATAGAAAGTATTCAATACTTTTGGCAGGATAAAATAAGGGGAATCAGGGCGCTCTCACGTGTCCACACGTGACCCCTCTCCCCTTAGTGTTTAACACTAATCTGAAGACTTTGTTCCCAGTGTTTAACACTGATTTTCTTAGTGTTTAACACTAATTTGAAAACTCTGTTCCCAGTGCTTAACACTGATTTGCTTTAGTGTTTAACACTAATTTGAAATCTCTGTTTCCAGTGTTTAACACTGATTTGCTTTAGTGTTTAACACTAATTTAAAAGCCCTGTTGCTAGTGTTTAACACTGATTATCTTTTAGTGTTTAACACTAACTTGCTAATCTTATTCCCAGTGTTCAACACTGTTGGTCTTTAGTGTTTAACACTAGCTTTAGCCCAATTAGCTAAGTTTCTAGAGGCAAAGCCTCTCCTTCAATGAACTAATAGAGGGCCAATATTCTAAACATGATTGGACTTAGCCCAATCTGGCCATAAGTCCTCAATCCAAACTTAACTGGGCTAATGGGCTCATAATATAATTAATTGATCTTAGTTCCAAATTAGGCCAAAGATTATTTAGTCTACCTTGGTTCAAGGGTACATCTCTTCACTCCTTTGATACTTGGCGTTGTATTTCCTCAACGTCATCAAAGAGGTGACGGGTCCCGATGACCACACATTGATACGGACTGTGGGGTCCTTAAACTCATGGACTATGATGTCCTTAACCTTGACCATGATGTCTTAAAACTAATGCCGGACTGTGGGGTCCTTAAACTCATGGACTATGATGTCCTGAACCTTGACCGGGACGTCTTAAAACTAACAACGGACTATAATGTCTTTAACCTTGACCGTGATGTCTTAAAACTAATATTGGACTGTGGAGTCCTTAAATCCACGGACTATGATGTCCTTAACCTTGACCGCAACGTCTTAAAACTAACATTGGACCGCAATGTCCTTAAACTACCTATCAACCGCAACGTTGCTAAACTAAACAACAGGGCTCCCTTAATTGCTCTCTTGTTGGATCTAAACGATCCCGTTAAGTCGATCTTAGTCTAAAACTAGACTAACGTATCCTTAACAAACGTTTAAGTTGATCTTAGTCTCTAAAGAGGCTAATGTATCCTTAAACCCAAACCCCCAAACCCAAATCTAAGATAATACGGATTTGGACTAGTCCACGCCCTACGGGCGACGACATAACTCAATCTCCGTATACAATCCACGGGCAACCAAACATAAAACAAACACACACGACACGAAATGACCATCTGGAGAAGGAGAAAGTTGTTACCGCAATGCGGTAGCGTAATTAACTGCAGGGGCTTGCGCCTGCAGGGAAGAGCGTCCCCACAATCAAAAACCCCTCAAGCGAGGGGGAATCTGACGAAATCTGCTACATTGGCCGCATCCGTCTAAACCTCCGATGCATGGTGCCATAAATCAACTTGGCATCTTCGGAGAGGTGGACGGATAGCATCTATTAGCATCTGCCCCGATTCTCAGGCAAGACGTCTGTCGCGCCGTCTTTCGGAGGGGAACAGATTCTGGCACGCCCGCTTGGACCTTTTCCTCTTTCCACTCCACACTTCGTGTGTCGCCTTCGCGAACGAATCGCGGTTTGTTAATAGTTGCCTTTGGGTTTCAAGTTACTAATATTTGGACTTTTGCCTGGCGCAGAAATCAAGCATCAATGGCATCCAATTGCTCGAGCTGCTCGAAATGCAAGTGCAACAGACGCTCCGCCTCACCTGGAGGTGTAGCCTATAGGCCTCAAGAGGCCTCCATCCTTGCCATGCCAATGGAACAGGTAACTCAGGCCACCACCGGTCTGTTTTTCGGGACCATGTTCCCGCCTGCAAGCTTCACCGTTCCAGTGCCCGCACCGGAAGCGCAAAAGAAGTCGGTCTTCGATCAGCTCATTGCTACAACGACCCCTCTCAACGGGTCGTCCAATGTCAAGCCGGCAGCCTCGGTCTTTACCAGGCTGAACCTAAACTCTAATGGGCCTGCCAAGAAGCCCATAAACCCTGAAGTGGCCATCGCGAAGAAGACAGCCATCTCTATTCCTGAAGTCGTCAAGACGGCTTCTCCTGCTAGAGAGTCGGTCTTTTCAAGGCTGAATGTTCCGGCTCCCGTTCCTGCTCGAAGGTCTGTCTTTGACATATTGGATACCGCTATTGAAAAGACAACATCAGCCTTCAAGAGGCTGGTACCAGCGGCGCCTCATCCGGATAGGGGGCAAGACGAGACTATCCCTATCACCGAGCCAGTCCCAACAGCTCGACACGCTCGACGTCGCCACTGGCACCGAGTAAGGAAGGCCGGGGGCAACTCCCCCTCAAGGCTAACTCCACCGGCTCCGATGGTGGAAGTTGATGCTGCTGTTCCAACTGGGAACAGCTTTGAACTGCTAAGGAGGGTACGCAATAACTCTCCGACTGCCAGGCTAAAAAGATCTACTCCACCTGCGGAGAGTATTACAGATGCAAAGCCGGAGCAGCCCTCTCAACGGCTATCCTCCAAGATTTATAAGGTCTAGCGACGGGTCCAAGACTCAGTAATCGACCAAGATCACTCTCGCCGACAGAAGAGGGTGAAGGTTCGGGAAGAGAAGAACTGTCCTGTCAAACAACAAAGGACGACAACCACTTGGGTGCCCGCTGCAACGGCTCCCTCAACGTCGATTACTCATAAGAGAGGAATGCCTGAGAAGGTCCCTACGCCTACAGCTAACGTCAAAGACAGTGAGCCTAAACACTCTAAGTCTGGGGGCATAGTGGTGTATACCGTTTATATGGCATCCGGGAAGGAGGACAGCAGTGCATCTACAGGTCATCGACCGCTCACGCGATCGGTGACTAAAGCTCAGGAGCAGCAGCAGAAGCTCCAAGAAATGATGAATGCGATGGCCGCACTCACTGGGCCAAAAGAAAGCCCCGAAGTATCCTTGGATCAACGCCAGGGGCAGGAAACTGACGCTGAGTTCCTTCGCAGGATACTGGAAAAGAAGGATAAAGAGGCTGCGGAACAAGCAGCCAATATAAAGCGAATGGCCCTTCTGTTCCAGGACATGGTGGGTATGATGATCCAACAAGATCCTCTTGCTGAAGATCTTCCGATTGTCCTTGAAGATGACAAGGGAGAAACGTCAAATCCTCCACCGGCTCTGTCAACAGCCAAGGAGGAGACAATTTCCAAAGCTGACTTAGACGAATATATAGCTCAGCAAATACGGGTTCACCAGGCGACTGAGGCAGCTGGTCAAGTTGTCAGAACGGGACGACCATATCCGAGCTGGTACGATCAGATCAAAATTCCATGTCTATAAGGGAACCGGCAATCCCCATCAACATGTTGCCCAGTTCAGGGCTCTTTGTGGTAACACCGGCGGTGATGATAAATTGTTGCTTTGCCAGTTCGTTGGTAGGTTATCAGAGACGGTATTTGAGTGGTACTCCGAACTCCCAAATGACTCCGTCAAGATGTTCGCTGAAATGGAGTTGCTATTCACTCAGCGATTCGCGAGCGCCAGCGAACGCACCCCGATAACGGCGTTGATTAATGCCAGGGTGAAACCAGGCGATACATGGGTCCAGTATGCTATACGCTGGCGAAACTTGTGGTCGAAATGCGAATAACTCATTGAGGAAGCACCCGCGGTGGGCATGTTCGTGGGCACCCTAGATCCTCATGCAACTATCTCACTGTTCATGATGTTCTTTAATCCAACCACGTTCCAGGTTTTGATCGACAAGTTGGCCCAGATGGACCAGATGGGTCACAGACCGTCTCCCCCGAAGTCGGAACCTCGGAATGACAAGGGTAAAGGGAAGGCAACCTTCGTTGCGAACGCTCAGCAGCAACCCAGTACCCCAAAGCTGGCAGATCAACTGGAAGAAAGACGGCGGTATTATAATGAGAAAATGAAGCGCCCCTACTCATTCCCGCGGGATAAGACGAAGAGGCTATTCGAGCTGGCGGTACGCAACAGGCTTATCAACTTGCCAAACCCAAGACGACCGCCGCAACCCAGTGAGGTGAATAAACCCAGTGAGGTGAATAACCCCAATTATTGCCCTTACCATCAAACGGTAAGCCATCCGATTCAGGATTGCTTCGTCTTCAAAGGATGGATTGAAGATCAATACCTACAGTGCAAGTTTGCGCTGTCCGAGAAGTGGAAGGTGAACCCACCACAACCGCATACTCCCAAGAAGACGGACGCACCGGGGGCAACTTGCTCTTTAATTGAAGAAGCTCTATGGGGAATCGTGCTTTCATCAAAAACCAAAAGAATGCTGAATGAGCTCCAGACATGCCCGGCGATCAGGTGGAAGAACCCGCTGGAACCCCAGATCATTGAAGGGATGCTGAAGCCGCGCCCAACTCCAAAGATCGGTGGTGATGGCCCGAGCACTCATAACCAGCCGTCAAAATCTTCAAAGAAAAAGAAGAAGAAATCCAAGAAGCCCGTGAAGCCTGAAGACAAGCGCACGGACTTGCAGAAACAGATTGACGCGCTGGAGGAGTACAACCAAAAGGCGTGGACTCCCATCACACTCCAAGAGTTCCTCAACCACGTCTTTCAGGAGGAAGATAATGGAGAAAGCTCTTCGGATGAATCCGAGGGATATGTGGCAAGTTGTCATGTGATCTCCCACTCGTTTATGGACGATGAAAAAACTCCTGGCACTGAGAGACTGGGGGCACAGCCTGAACCAGAACTTGTGTGGCCGACAGACGAAATGATCGACGCCTTTCTAGAAGAGATTCGTTTGAAAAGTAAAGCCGATCGGGAGCGTGAGATGGCCGCATCAGAAGGAGCCAAACGCAGGCAACTAAACGAAAGAATCGAAGCACTCCCGCCAGATCAAAAGACATCCGATACGGATAAAAACATATTCAAGACGAGGAAAAAATTTGCTAAAGCCATATCAATGGGAATGAAGCTACCACCCTCGGAAGAGAATACTCGCAACGGAGCGGAGACGCATCCTAATTACTGCTCATATCATCAGAAGATTTCACACCCCACTGAGGAGTGCGACGCTTTTAAGACATGGTGGCAGGGATATGTTGCTCACCGGCAACATTTTAAGCGAATGAAACGCAGAACTCGTCGGGAGCAGAGAAGTACAACCGAAGGTCACAAAAGAACTATCGGGAACTGTTACACGGTCAACGCCGGAGGATCACAAGTTTTCACCTTTAGGAGCGACTCTGATGAGGAAATGGCTCTGGGCCCTCTCTTTAAAGAATCCATCTTAGGGAAAGAGGAAGAACCAGAGGCCTGCGAAAACATTCAGCTGTGCAATCGCACGCTCCTGGAAAAGAATCTCGGATCCGCAACTAGAAAAGATAAGGGAAAGGAAAAGGTCGCTGAGGATATCGCCTTAGATGACCAAGTCATGAAAGAGCTAACTGCCAAGGACCCGCCCAAGAGGAGTAAGGTGGACTATAACATCCTAGCGCACCTGAGGAAGCTACCCTCTCAGCTCAGCATTCTTGATGCCCTCTTATTATCAAAAGAAGCGAGAGATTCATTAATCAAGGCGCTACAAGAGCCCGAGCAATTCCAAGCCTTCCTCGCCGAAGAAAGGATGAAGGATGAACTGGAAGAAGTGCACACAGCTGATGTCACGTTTAGTGATGAAGACCTTCTCCTTGGTACGTGCGACCACAACCGTCCCCTGTACGTCTCTGGATACCGCCATGATATCAAGATAGGCAAAATTCTGGTTGATAATGGATCCTCCGTCAATCTCCTTAATGTTCGGATGTTGAAGGAAATCTGCATGAGCGTTCAGCACCTCGCTCGTGATAAAATTACCATCTCCGGTTTTGACTCCCAGTCGTCACGAACTCTCGGATCTGTAATACTAACATTACGCTTCGGACTACTCGTCACGGACATTAAGTTTCACGTCATTGACGCCAAGACCTGCTACAATGCTTTCCTCGGTCGTCCCTGGTTACACGAGTACAACATCATCCCTTCTACACAACATCAGTGTATGAAGTATTTCAAGGATGGTCTTGAGTATACTGTAACAGGAGAGCTGAACCTATTCTCCGTAAATGAAGTCCGCAAGTATGAAGATGCAAAGTACTTTTTGCCAGATTTCGAGGACACAGAGAGGTGTCGTAAACCGGAGAACAAAACCGCCGCCACCATTCCTGTTTTCGGGAGTGATACCAAAGAAGAAGAAGAGATAGTCTACGCTGGTCCATCTCGACGCAACAACCCAGGACCGTCCGCCCCCATATTGATCTTCGGAAGCGACTCGGAAGATGAGGTGAATGCTGTGTTCTCCAGTCGTCCGTCAGTACAAGCATTCTCTGGTAATGATCAGAGCTTGCAAATTACCATAATTCCGCGGGGGCACTACAAAGATCTTGACGCACTTGAAGCTTATAATGTGTAAGACCTGCAGACGTTTTACGTCCCTCCCGGGCGAAAAGGCGAAAAGGTAATTCTATTCTACCGCTCTGAAGAAACAAGTGCGGAGAAAGAAATCTGGCACGACGCAGATCCTACGCTTGACAGGCTTTAGCCCATCTGTCTGCCCAGATATTATACAGAAGGCTTGAAGAGGCTATTGAAGCGCCAGGGGATATCCTTAAAACAGACTGTCCGACAAGCTCGGTTCTACAACAGGATTTTGGATGTCCCTGGGACTCGGCGCAAGCTGCCCAATGGGAGAATGGAAACGCTCGGGCTTGGATATATGAAATCCGGGAAACGGGAACGAGTCCATGCTAGCTACGTCATATATGACTTCAATGAAGAAGGGGACGCCCTGTCAGAAAACGCTGACCCCGAACCAAAACAAGATCCTGCAATCAAAATGCCGAGCCCGTCATTTGAAGAGCAAATGGACAAGCTTATCAGAGAAGCGGGTCAAAAGGTTCGAGACGACCATAATCGCGAAATGGCCATCTATGAGAAAGCCAGGACGCAACGCCTCTTTCAACAGGCTGCAAAAGATGAAAATGCTCCTCCCTGTCAACCTGTAGAGCAAAAGGCCCGATGCAGAGGCAGAAACAAATCAAAGAGCAAAAAAGGCGTTCGACAGCGACAAAGCGGGACCAAGAAGTCACACGATCGGAAATCGAGCGGTCCGGATTTGTCCCTTATGAAGAAGATAAGTCAGGCATACTCTTTTCCTCAGAATAAAACACGGAAGATACTTGACCTCGCTATAAAACATCAAATGATCACACTTCCGGAGTCCAAGCACCCTGAGTAAGCCAACGAGGTCTCTCATCCAGACTATTGCTCTTATCACCGAGCAATAGGACACCCTATCGAAGACTGATTCACCTTCAAGAACTGGGTCGAAGACCAGTACCAGCAAGGCAGGTTTGCTCTATCCAGCAGCTGGAGGGTAACGCCGCCGCAAAAGCACGAACCCAAAGCCACAAGAGCAGAACCAGATCTACATCGGTCTTGGAAGCAAGTTCGTACTTGTCATATGATAACAATATCAAAAGGAGAGCCCGAGAATATGGATGACCTTCCTTGGTGCTTCGAAAACAATGACGACGAGGTAATCTCAGAATTTCCACCAGCGCCGAAAGAGCTCGAAGATGGCATACATACTACTGCAGATAACCTCAAGAAGATTGAGTTGGGGACGGCAAACGACCCGCGACCGACATTTGTCAGCGAGCTGCTGTCTGAAGAAAAGGTGGCTGCACTAAAAGACGTGCTTATGCGGCATAGAGATTGCTTCGCATGGAACTATTCCGAAATGCCAGGACTAGATCCAGAAATAGCTGTCCATAAATTGGCAATATCCCCGGATATCAAGCCAGTCAAACAAGCGCCGAGAAGAATGCGGCTCGAGCTTGAGATGAGCATCAACGCCGAAATCAAGAAGCTGATCGACTCTGGGTTTATCCAGGAGGTTCAGTACCCTGATTGGATCGCCAACATCGTCCCGGTAATGAAGAAAAATGAGACAGTGCGCATATGCGTGGACTTCCGGGATCTTAATAAAGCTTACCCGAAGGACGATCTCCCAATACCGGTCACCGAGCTGATGATAGATAACACATCCACTCACGAGGTTTTCTCCTTCATGGACGGCTCATCAGGATACAATCAGATAAAGATGCATCCCGAAGACCAGAAGCACACCGCTTTCCATACCCCTTTGGGTATATTCTGCTACAAGGTGATGCCCTTCGGTCTAAAGAACGCCGGTGCCACCTATCAGAGGGCCATGACGAAGATTTTCGATGACCTCATACATGAAATCGTCGAATGCTATATCGACGACCTCGTGGTGAAAAGCAAATCATACGAGGAGCATTCAGAGCATCTGAAGACCGTATTTCAACGCCTTCGACAATACAATTTGAAGATGAACCCTCTCAAATGCGCGTTCGGGGTATCCTCAGGCAAATTCCTGGGGTTCATTGTCCGGCACCGGGGTATCGAGATAGATCCGTCGAAGATCAAGGCAATCATGGAAATGCCACCGCCAAGGACTCTCAAACAATTACGGTCTCTCCAAGGAAAGCTCGCGTACATCCGGCGATTTATAGCCAATCTCTCAGGCAAGTGCCGCCCTTACAGTCACCTGATGAAAAAGGGAACCCCGTTCGTCTGGGATCATAAATGCCAAGGCGCACTGGACGAGATCAAGCAATACCTGCAGAACCCGCTGGTGTTAGCTGCTCCAGTCAAGGGAAAACCTCTTATTCTTTATACAACTGCCCTCGAAGGTTCTTTAGGCGCATTATGGGCACAAGAGAACGACCAAGGGAAAGAAAGAGCTCTCTATTACTTGAGTCGAGTTCTCCTGGGGGAAGAAAGAAACTATTCTCCCATCGAAAAACACTGCCTGGCGTTAATCTTTGCAATAACGAAACTCCGGCACTATGCGTTGGCACATGAAGTCCGTTTCATATCGAAGGTGGATCCCCTCAAATACTTGATGTCGAAAGCCATATTAACAGGTCGGCTCGCTAAATGGGCCCTACTCTTGATGGAGTTTTCAATAACCTATCAACCTCTTAAGGCAGTGAAAGGCCAAGTCATCGCCGACTTTCTCGCTGAGCATCCAATACCTGCCGACTCTCCTTTGAATTGCAAGCTGCCAGACGAACAATGCGTTTGACACGATCAACGGAAGTGGTACCTGGTGGGAACTCTATTTTGACGGAGCGTCTTCCATTAAGAAGCGCAAACAAAACATGCCTATAATCAAATCGGGGGTAGGCCTCATCTTCGTAACTCCCCAAGGAGGGATAATGCGCTTTGCTTTCTCCTTAACAGAGCCGAGGACGAACAATGAAGCCGAATACGAAGCTTTGATAGTAGGTCTCGAGATCGCCATCGATATGGGAATTGAAGACCTCCTTATATATGGAGACTCCCAACTAGTCGTTAGTCAAGTGAATGGCGACTACCAAACATGCAAACCAGAGCTGGTGAAGTACGGCGAGAAGGTGCAGCAACTGTTGACCCAGATTCCTTCCTACACTCTGGAAAGCATACCGCGTGCGGAAAATAGTAAAGCGGATGCACTAGCTAAGCTCGCTAAAGAGCTGGCTGACGAGAATCTCGATGACGTCAGGATTGTGGTACAAAGCCGTCGGGTGCTTGCCCCGGCGGAAATATCTCCGGAATCATCCGAAGAAAAGGGAGCGACTGAGCAGACGAACCTGCAAATAAAAGACCAAGAAAAGGCTGGAGATTGGAGAGAAGTCTTCATAGACTACTTCAAATCCCGTCGAATGCCTGAAGATGCTCCTCAAGGCATCAGCTTGTGAAACGAGCTCTGTCTTTCGCCTTCGTCAATAATACTCTGTACAAGAGGTCATTTGATTCTCTGTGGTTGAGATTCTTGGGACCTGACGAAGCGAAAAGAGTCATTCAGGAAGTTCACGACGGATTCTGCGGTTCTCACCAAGCAGGCCCGAAGATGAAATTGAAGATTAAACGAATGGGCTATTATTGGCCCACGATGATTCAGGACTGCCTCGAATATGCGAAACAATGCCACTCATGCCAGATTCATGGAGACTTCATCCACCAGCATCCAAATCCACTACATCCGACGGTAGCTAGCTGGCCGTTTGAAATGTGGGGAACTGACATAATCGGCCCCATCGAACCGGCATCGTCCAGAGGACATCGTTTCATCCTAGCGACCACTAATTACTTCTCCAAATGGGCAGAAGCAGTACCGTTGAGGGAAGTGAAGACGGAGAATATCCTCCATTTCTTCAAGACGCACGTCATTTATCGGTTTGGAACTCCAAGACGGATCATCTCCGATAATGGGCCAGCCTACAGAAGCCACAAGATTAGCCACTTCGCACAACAACACAACATAGACTGGAGATATTCCTCAGTTTATAATCCGCGAGCTAACGGTCTAGCTGAGGCTTTCAACAAGACCTTGATGAAGATCGTAAAGAAGACGGTGTCCCGAAATAAGAAGGACTGGCATGAGAGATTACAAGAAGCTCTCTGGGCATATCGAACTACGTTCAAGACGGCCACGAACACGACGCCGTACGCGTTGGTATTCGGTACAGAAGTGGTACTTCCCCTCGAGATAGAGCTACCTTCTCTACGAGTGGCAGTCCACTACGAGCTGACGAACGAAGAAAATGCTCACCTTCGGCTTGAGGAGCTTGACGCCCTTGATGAAACCCGGCTCATAGCGCAACAAAATCTAGAGGCTTATAAAGCAAAGATGACGTACTCATATGAAAGATTTACAAGGCCGAGGACATTCCGCCAGGGCGAGCTCATGCTAGTGGTCAAAAGACCTATGATCCCCAATCGTGCCAAGCGGGGAAAATTCGAGCCGAACTATGAAGGCCTGTACATAATAGACAAGGTCTACCAGGGTGGAGCCATCTACTCATGGATATGCACGGTGAAAGGCCTTTCAGGCCAATAAACGGTCGCTTCCTGAAGAAATACTATGCTTAATGAGCCACAGCCTAGGTCAATGATAGATGACGACGACTATGCCCGCTCGCTATCTTCCTAAGCTCAAACTCTATAAGCAGTAACCGGCCTTCTCCTGAACAAACCGAAACATTTTTAAACTAACAACGGACCGAAACGTCCTTAAACTAACAGCGGACCGAAACGTCCTTAAACTAACAGCGGACCGAAACGTCTTTAAACTGACAATGGACCACTATGTCCTAAAACTAGCTGTTGACCGAGATGTCGATAAATTACGGTGGATTGCAGCATCTCAAAGCCGATACAAAAAAAATAATAAAAAAATAATAAAAATAAAAACGGTATGTCCATAAGCGAAATGGGCACGGATGAAAACCCAAAAGGGCTCCGTGAGTAAAAACAGCAGGGCTACCGGCGAGTGTTTGTGAAAACCCGAAAGGGCGCAACCTCGTTAAAGGACACTTGCAGGGTCCTCACGACCTTGTAAGGAGAAACCACCCGTGTGAGATCCTTACGACTCACAAGGGAGCAACATACTTAGGAGTCCTCACGATTCCTAAGGAGAAATTACACTTGCGAGATCCTCACGACTCGTAAGGAGAACTCTCTTATGGGACCCTTACGGCTCATAAGATTTGAAAGTCTTAAGTTACAGAAACCTGAACCTGTTCTTAAGCAAAAACCCCCCCCACAACCTTCGATATTGCCCTACAAGTGGCTCAATACTGACCCTTGTATACAATCCACGGGCGCGAATAAACATTTCCCTAACCAAGTCCCATCCGTGACTAGGGATATGTTCATATAGTGAACAACCCTTGTAAGTCCTCTCGACTTATAAGGAGAAAACCCTTTTGTAAGATCCTTACGACTTACAAGAGAACATGCACTTAGGAATCCTCACGATTCCCAAGGAGAAAACACACCTACAAGATCCTCACGACTTGTAAGGAGAAATACCTTTGTGAGACCCTTACGGCTCATGAAGTCAAAAGCCTTAGTCGACAGGACCCTTAACCCTGTTTACTAAGCCACCTTTGTTCAATATCGACAGAGGCAAATGATGATTCGCTCCTAGCAACATCCCAGTAGTAGTGGTGCTGATATCGAAATCAGTGTATAAACCCAAGCTTACAGCGAAAAGCCAACAAGCCACACATGTATACGAAATAGCCGAAATGATGGGGCAACTTGCGACAAAATCAGCAAGTAAAAATGTATGCATAAAAAATAGCTGAAATGACTGGGCAACTCGCAATAAAAAGCAGCGAGTAAAAATAAAATAAATAGCCGAAATGATTGGGCACCGCGAAAAATAGCCGAAATGATGGGGCAATCGCGACTTTCGCGATATAAAAGCTGAAATGATAGAGCATCGCGGGAAAAGAAATAAAATAAAAATAAAATTTATGCCCTACAGGTGATGTTACATCAACCTCTATACACAATCCAGGGGCGCAAACGAAAAAGGGATCATACTCTTCCCCTCAAGGGTTCATCAGAAGAAGAGGCCAAGTCTCGACGGACCACAAGTGACCTAGAGATCGTCTCAACACTCGTCTCGTCACAACGGACACAACATCAAGCGAAGTGGAACAGTGCCAATTCCCAGTTCCATGACTCGGCGGTGTACAGATCACCGAAAGTCAAATCCCAACTCCGTGAAATGCGGATACAATCAACAAAATTCCTGGTCACGTGGAATGCGGATAACGTCACTATTTGACCCCGTGGAAAACGCCCAGAGCGGAGCCTAGTCTTCACCGAACACGGCAGTGAACCCGTGTGAAGTATCTAGTACAAAATTCCTGGTCACGTGGAACGCGGATAACGTCACTCTTTGACCCCATGGAAAACGTCCAGAGCGGAGCCTGGTCCTCGCAGAACACGGCAGTGAACCCGTGGGAAGCATCCAGAGAAAAATTCCTGGTCACGTGGAACGCGGATAACGTCACTCTTTAACCCCGTGGAAAACGTCCAGAGCGGAGCCTGGTCCTCGCAGAATACGGCAGTGAACCCGTGGGAAGCATCCAGAGCAAAATTCCTGGTCACGTGGAACGCGGATAACGTCACTCTTTGACCCCATGGAAAACGTCCAAAGCGGAGCCTAGTCCTCGCCAAGCACGGCAGTGAACTCGTGTGAAGCATCTAGTGCAAAATTCCTGGTCATGTGGAACGTGGATAACATCACTCTTTGACCCCGTGGAAAACGTCCAGAGCGGAGCCTAGTCCTCGCCAAGCACGGCAGTGAACCCGTGTGAAGCATCTAGTGCAAAATTCCTGGTCACGTGGAACGCGGATAACGTCACTCTTTGACCCCGTGGAAAACGTCCAGAGCGGATCCTGGTCTTCGCAGAGCACGGCAGTGAACCCGTGTGAAGCATCCAGAGCGGAGCCTGGTCCTCGCCGAACACGGCAGTGAACCCGTGGGAAGCATCCAGAGCAAAATTCCTGGTCACGTAGAACGCGGATAACGTCACTCTTTGACCCCGCGGAAAACGTCCAAAGCGGAGCCTGTTCCTCGCAGAGCACGGCAGTGAACCTGTGTGAAGCATCCAGAGCAAGCATTGGACTGTGGAGTCCTTAAAATCCATGGACTATGATGTCCTTAACCTTGACCGCAATGTCTTAAAACTAACGATCAACCATGATGATTCTCGAATGATTTTACCTTGGTTCAAGGGTACATCTCGTCATTCCTTTGGTATTTGGCATTGTAATTCCTCAACGTCTTCAAAGAGGTGACGGGTCCCGGTAACCACACATTTCGTGGACTGTGGAGTCCTTAAATCCACGGACTATGATGTCCTTAACCTTGACCGTGATGTCTTAAAACTAACATTGGACTGTGGAGTCCTTAAATCCACAGACTATGATGTCTTTAACCTTGACCGTGATGTCTTAAAACTAACTTAAATCCACGAACTATGATGTCCTTAACCTTGACCGTGATGTCTTAAAACTAACATTGGACTGTGGAGTCCTTAAATCCACGGACTATGATGTCCTTAAGCTTGACCGTGATGTCTTAAAACTAACATTGGACTGTGGAGTCCTTAAATCCACGGACTATTATGTCCTTAACCTTGATCGCGATGTCTTTAAACTGCGGTACCCTGGAAAACATCCCAAAGCAACCCCTGACCCCGTGAAATACGGATAAGGGTGACTGCACCCAGCACTTGCGGGTCCTCACGACCGGTAAGGAAGAAAACTTTCTTGTGAGATCCTTACGACTCTCAAGGGAAAACCCGCTTAAGAATCCTCACGATTCTTAAGAAGAACTTACACCTACGGGATCCTCTCGACCTGTAGGGAGAAAAACTCTTTATGAGACCCTCACGGCTCATAAAGCTCAAAAGTCTTAGGAGGCAGATCTTAACCCTGAATCCTAAGCCATCGCTGTCCTGCAAAAAGACCAAGATAAATTGTCCGCAAAACACATTCAATAAAAAGGAGACACACCATTGAGAAGAAAAATATGTCTTTATTCATAAACCAAAATGGATACAAAGTACAATTCATGAAAGAACAAAAAGAAAATGCTCTCACTCAGGAATATGTACAAAAAGAAAGGAAAAAATACAAGCTTTCAAGCCGGCGGGCGATTTAGCAATTTTGCTAGCTCATCCTTTTTTTGCTGGACCACAGCTTAATGATTCAGGATCGCCAGAAGTCGGGCCTCCGCCTAAGCCTGTTGAGCCTGATACGAGGCGAGCCGGCCTTCAAGCACTTTTTCAGTAGCCTTATGAGCCTCGACCCTTTCGCGAGTGAACATGACAGCTTTATCAAGAGCCACCACCTCTCTGATAGACTCTTGAAGTACCCGCTAGAGTTCATACGCTTTATTGGTTTTGGCTGTGAGGCTGGTCTGAAGCTCGCTCAATGCCTTAGAGGCCAGCTCCCTTACCGAGAATTTGCGGCCGAGCCTCTTCTCGCATGATGCCATGTTTGCCGCGCACCACGCTATCAGCCCCCGCAAGTCCGCCTTTGCAGCCACGACCTCCGAGGAAAGGCAGGAACACTCAAGGGCGTGCAAGCAAGCCTCCACCTGCCGACAGAACTCCACCCAGACTCGCACCACCTCTTCTCTATGGTAGGTGTCAAGAAAAGGAAGAGAACCGTTAGTTTCGGCGGCAAATGCTTCAGCTGTGGTTGCGCTGCCAGCACGAAGCTCCTCGATCAAGGACAACAAGGAGACAAGGCTTAACTGGGCCAAGCGCTCTGAGGCTCGCAAAGCATAGGGGCCGGGCGGCATGGAGATGCGCGAGTCCAGCTCTATGGGGGCTGGCAAGGCTGTTCGGATTTGAAAAATGTCAGTAGAACTCTTAAGCAAAGGAACAAGTGGGACTATATTAAAATGTCACTTACCCACGGACATGCAACTAGGAGCCGAAGGTGCCCCTGGCCCTTCGAGGACCTCGACCTCGTCATCGGCCTCCAAAACTGTAGAGAACATCAATGTCAATACGCAAAATAACAGCGATACTATAAGAAATGGCGAACGACACTAACCTTGTCCAGATGAGAGGACGATGCGTTGAGGGGAGATCGCCTGCGGAGCTGCCATCTCCAATAGACGCTGAAACGATTGTCGGGGAGACAAATTAGCAATAGAGGCCGCCAGCCCGCGCAATTCTGGGAAAACAAAAGAGTTCAGACAACAGAAAGATTGCTAATTTAAAATGTAGAAGGTTACCTTCAACACTCCTCCCATTCTGAGTCGGGGGGATGGCGGGTTCAACGGCCTCCGCCGTGATCTTCGGCTCCAGCAAAGGGAGGGTAGTCCCGACTACCTCTCCTCCAGCCTCTGGGCCGCCTGCAGGAAGAGTCGTTGGGACGGCAACCCCCAAAGGAGCCTCTACCAAAGGAGCAAGTGCTCCGTGATCAGGAACCGCTACAGGAGGCTCTATGGCAAGAGGAACAGCCTCGTCAGCCCCCTCCACATCGAGCAAGACTGCATCGGGAATGTCAACGGGCTTTAGCTTCAACAAGCCCATAGGGACCTCCCCCATCGCCGAGGACTCTGCACAATCCATACAAGAATAAGAATACATATATATAGGCATAAACAATCTAAAAAACTGCAAAGAAGTATAAAAAAACATACCAATGCGCAGGGAAGCCTTCAATATAGCTTCTTCAAGCCGATGCTCCTTCTCAAGGAGGCGTGCTCACCGGGGTTCGAGGGTGGACTCGTGGTCGCCGGTCCATAAGGAGAGCGCGTCCGCAGCATCCTCCGAAGCGGCCTGCTTCAGGGCCCTTTCTCCCCACTCCTCCAAAAGGCCAATAAACCGCCGCCGGATCCATGAGGGGTCTTCATAGAAGATTACGGCAGGATAAGATTTCTTGGGAACCCTTGCGTTCTGAGACTCATCTTTAGAACGCCGTATGGCCTCAGCCAACTGTGCGGCTTCTTCGGCGGCCGAACTCGGGAAAAGTAGTCCAGCATCTAATTCCTGCAGGGCCAACGGTTCATCCTCAAGAATGGGCTCAGACTCTATTAAAGAGTCAAGCAAGTTAGTAGCAACCTTCCTTCGACGCTTGGACCCAGAGCCGGTCGCCGAGGACGACCGCTTCCTTCCCCGCGGAACCTTAGTGCGGCGTCGGCCCACGTCGCCCTCAACACCCTCAACACCCTCATCCCTGTCACCCTCACCCGGTGCCACAACTGAGGATGACACCGCCATTGTCGATGCCGCGGGGGGCGGTGCTGCCTCGGGTACTGGCGCTGTTACCGGAACCCGTTTACCCCGCGACCAAGTACCCAGGGGCATACCAGCTGTTGGGGTAAGATCCACTCCCGACTCTCTCGGAATAAGAGCGGTGCCGGTATCCTTCAGAGGAAAGCGGACCGGGGCGCGCGGTCGCAGCATAGCTTCCGTGGCCAGAACCTGAGTAGGGGCACCGTGGCTAAGAAGTACCCTTTTTTCCTCAATAATAATTGGGTTGACCCGATGGAGATACCAGCCCGTGAACGACCCCACGCATCGAGGCATGTAATCAGCATCGGGGATCATGAATTGGGAACCGGTGTTCAGCCTCACAAAATGATGGGCGGCATCTCGAACGGCCTCGAGCGAAGGAACCGGCGCGACTATGAAAGCCTCAAACGGGACGCCCTGATCGTAGACAAACTACCGGGCAAAGCGATGCGGATTGTACCGCATGAAGAGGGCCGCGCTATCCTGATGGAATACCAGGTAACCCGGTCTGATTGCGTATGAGCGCGCGGCCTCTCGGGGCTTCAAAGAGGGCGCGTTATCTATTGACCGATCCCAAAGCGGCTGGGCTGAACCCGCGGAAGAAGATAAGACCCGATCATTAAATACCAACCCGCCAACAGTAGCATAAGGTGAAATCAACGCCCGAATAGCCCCGAATTGAGTCGGGTTAGAGGCAGAAGCATCCACCAATCGCATAAGCCGCGGGAAGGTATAGGCGTCGTAGAATGCGGGCCTTTGATGCATAGCGTAAGCACCCAAGATGTGCATTTCGATCCAAGACGTAAAGTAGTGAAGCGAAAAATTTACCACATCTATGCCAGAGGTGGAAGTATTAGCTGCAGCGCCCAACCCGTGATAGAGATGCGCCAATGCCGGGATGCCAACGGCCAGCCGCATTCCCTCAGCTATACGGTGAGCCGGATAGATGACCGAAACTCTCATAAAGCGGCGATGCATAGGGATGACAAACCAGCTGAGCCAGACACTGATAAACCCAACGAAGAACATCTCCTCATCCATGCCGGGAACTGCAATGGATTCGAAATACATCGGCGACATTATGGGGATGTAGTACTGCGGTAGATCCGATTCATTAGTCGGCAGCTTCTTCGGACCAAACCCAAAGGGGTCTTTAATATTTGCGAACTTCAGAGCTGTCTTCGACAAGATGCCCTCGCGAAGGAAACAGGTAATGAAGCTCTTAAAAGTAACGCCCTGCTCCTCAGATTCGGTGAACAATCGATCAAAGATACCTAGCACCTTGATCAAGCTGGGACGCTTGTGGCGGACGGCGTTCTCAGCAGACAAGCCGTCAAGCGATGCGGGCTCGAGTTCAAAGACATATTCATCAGAAGGCAGCAACTCCTCATAAAGTGTCCTTCGAATTGGCAGCCCCAAGATCTCATAAAATTCCCCCAAAGAGATCGAAACCTCTCAGTCCCCTAGAAGAAAAGTGTTGGTGGGGAGATTCAATTGATTCAAGAACGCCTTAACCCACCAAACATGCGGGGATTGATAATGGAAGAGCGACGCGTATATTGCCTGGTAAAGCCCGACCTTCTGCAGCCGCGCACAATGGGTAGCAAGGATATAGTGAGCCCAGAGGAGGTAGCCCGTGGGGTGTCGAGGAGTGAGCCCTATCTTATAAATCTGTCCCCATGGGCGGGCCTCACCCTGGCAAATGCGTCGTCCCAGGATATCTATAGCGGGGATCGGATGGTTCGGGATACTGGTTGTTGAAGGCTCGAGCCGTCCCGTTGGAGTCCAATTTGGCATCTCCACAGCGAAAACCGTCCTCGGAGGGTCCATCGGCAGGAACGGGAAAGTGGGCTATGTCGGCACTTCACAGAGGAAACTCCGGCGACCCCGGATGATATGGCTGTACCAAGTTCCCCATAGAAGTAAGCTAGTGCAGTTCGGGTCATGAGCCTGGATCATCGCCATCGCTTCCTCGTCAGATGGTGATTGAGGAAAAGCGGCCTCCGAGCGAGTGAAGGGAAAGCACGGAACAGAAACCATCGCACCTGGAACAAAGTGAAGGAAAACTGTCAAAAGTGAAGCCAGGAACATATATATATATATATATATATATATATATATATATATATATATATATGTATATGTATATGTATATATGAACATAAATGTATGAAGACAGTTAAAGAAAGTGACAGAGGACTTGTTTGGTTGGACCATTAGTTACAAAACATGTGGGTCCCACGAAATCAAGATGACGGCTGGCTAATGATGAGACATAGCAATCATAATGAGACAAAGGGAATATTCTAATCAAATAGGCAGTGGGATTCAGGTGACCCTACACACTCCCCTAAAAAGAAATCTATTTTGGACTCTGTGACAAATCAAACAGAATCAAGGGAATTAAATTCCTAGGAAAGGACATGGCAAACCTCTTCTTCTCGGATGTGAAAGAGACAACCCAGGGCAAGAAAAGCCTAAGGAGCCCCCATGGGAAGAACTTAGTTCTTCGTAGGAATTAAATTCCTTTTGAAAAGGGGAATTAAATTCCCAGAAACATTTTTTGGGATGGAATTAAATTCCATGGATTTGAACCGCCACCATCATCTCCCTAAAGATCATATGAACCCTAAGAGATCTACTGTTCGAAGATTAAATGGTTTTCTATTTTTGTTGATGAACTTGAAGGAAAAAAAATGGGTTCATGTTAAAAGGGGTGAAACCCTTGGTGTGGATTTAAAATCCAGAGAGTTTTTGAAAAATATATATAAGGGTTCCTCGATCGTTCAAAGATCACTACCTGAAGAGATGGGTTTTCCCTGAACAGAGTTAAACTCTGAAGATTGTGGAGCAGAGAACTAAGCTCTGGAAAAGGAGAATTAAATTCTCAGAAAAAAGTTTGCAAGAAGGAAGATGAAGCAAAGTGGAGGCTCTTCTGAAAGGACATGGGCATTTATAGGATGGGATGGAAAACGTTTCATCTACCCTACTCCCAAGGTAGATCCGACGGTCACAAAAGTGACAGCGTTGCACTCACGTGCAGACACGTGAGAACAACGCTGTGGGGGTATTTGTTCCCTGATTAAAAAATCAGGAAAAAGCTTCAGAAGAGGCATCACGTGCTCACACATGACCAGTGGTCACGTGTTGGCACGTGATGGTTAAGCAGCGGCTAGAGAACAGAGCGCAGAAGAAGAGAAGCCCATTCCAGGGGTCAGGTGCTTACACATGACCAGGGGTCACGTGCTCACACGTGACCAACGGTCACGTGACCACATGTGACCGGGTTTAAAAGCCTTATTTTTTAACAGAATTAAATTCTGAGGAGAGCTCATTCAAATCTTTCCAAAATGGAGAAGATTTATCTGAAACCGTTGGAACAAGAATCTGAAGGTGATTAAATATCACCAATTTATGGAAAAATCTTGGACATGGAAAGATTTCCCCCTAAATCTAACCGAAATAACAAAGAGATATCTTTGGATTTAAAATCCAATGGTGAATAAAATTCACCTAATAATCTAAAGGCCCAGATTAATGATGAAGATAAATCAAATCTCTCAATAAACAAATCAGATCTTTCAATGAAAGATTCACTAAAACAGATTGATTCTTTTCCTTCCCCTATAAATAGGAGCCAAAAGGGGATAAAAAAAGGGGGGGAGAGATATAGAGCTTTGGAATCTTGAAAATTCAAAATGAAGAATTTGATTCTCTGCAAAAGAAAAACCCTAGGTAAGAAAAGAGAGGCTTAAAAAGAGAATTTAATTCTCAAAAGAGTTTAACTCTTATATAAAGAAGGGAACTTAGTTCTTTCTCTGGTGAA
Source organism: Agapanthus africanus (assembly GCA_030015575.1). Taxonomy (NCBI): domain Eukaryota; kingdom Viridiplantae; phylum Streptophyta; class Magnoliopsida; order Asparagales; family Amaryllidaceae; genus Agapanthus; species Agapanthus africanus. The sequence continues at coordinate 241,420,595 of CM057342.1, read as the reverse complement.
GGATCTGCAAAGTGCACATCTCCTCATGAATTGAGAATTTAATTCTCATTGGGTTGAGATCCTGCCATGCAGATCTAAAACATAGAGGAGGAATTGAGTTTTGAGAATTTAATTCTCACAGAATTATAGGAATTTAATTCCTTTGAGATAAAATTAGGGTTTAATCCTATATTATAGGAATTTAATTCCTTCAGAGTGGACAGAACTAGGGTTTAACCCTAATTGAGAACTTAATTATCTCAAACTCTTAAGAATTTAATTCCCTTAAGAAAAGAAATTAGGGTTTCACCCTATGCCAGAATTTAATTCTTTACATATATGGGGAATTTAATTCCTACAGAAAAGAAATTAGGGTTTAACCCTATCTAAGAATATAATTCTTCAGAAGAAAATAGGAGCTTAATTCCTCTAAAGTTTATTGCTAGGGTTTAACCCTTTGAAGAATTTAATTCTTAAAAGATAAACAAATCTTTAAAACATGCAAAGAACCAAAGTCACGTGCTACCACATGACCCCGGTAAAGATCCATAGAAAAGAACTTTGAGGCAACGTCTCACGTGCCCCACGTGACCCCTAAAGGATACAAAGAAAAAGCAAACAGAAGCTATGGGCGCCCTCACGTGCTACCACGTGACCTCTTGGCAAAAGCTTTAGCAGTTAAAAACCCACATTCCCATCACGTGACAGCACGTGATGCTCCAAGAGCAATTATAGAAAGTATTCAATACTTTTGGCAGGATAAAATAAGGGGAATCAGGGCGCTCTCACGTGTCCACATGTGACCCCTCTCTCCTTAGTGTTTAACATTAATCCGAAGACTTTGTTCCCAGTATTTAACACTGATTTTCTTAGTGTTTAACACTAATTTGAAATCTCTGTTTCTAGTGTTTAACACTGATTTGCTTTAGTGTTTAACACTAATTTAAAAGCCCTGTTGCTAGTGTTTAACACTGATTATCTTTTAGTGTTTAACACTAACTTGCTAATCTTATTCCCAGTGTTCAACACTGTTGGTCTTTAGTGTTTAACACTAGCTTTAGCCCAATTAGCTAAGTTTCTAGAGGTAAAGCCTCTCCTTCAATGAACCAACAGAGGGCCAATATTCTAAACATGATTGGACTTAGCCCAAGCTGGCCATAAGTCCTCAATCCAAACTTAACTGGGCTAATGGGCTCATAATATAATTAATTGATCTTAGTTCCAAATTGGGCCAAAGATTATTTAATCTACCTTGGTTCAAGGGTACATCTCTTCACTCCTTTGATACTTGGCGTTGAATTCCTCAACGTCTTCAAAGAGATGACGGGTCCCGATGACTACACATTGATACGGATTGTGGGGTCCTTAAATTCATGGACTATAATGTCCTTAACATTGACCGTGATGTCTTAAAACTAATGCCGGACTGTGGGGTCCTTAAACTCATGGACTATGATGTCCTTAACCTTGACCGGGACGTCTTAAAACTAACAACGGACTATGATGTCCTTAACCTTGACCGTGATGTCTTAAAACTAACATTGGACTGTGGAGTCCTTAAATCCACGGACTATGATGTCCTTAACCTTGACCGCAACGTCTTAAAACTAACATTGGACCGCAATGTCCTTAAACTACCTATCGACCGTAACGTCGCTAAACTAAACAACAGGGCTTCCTTAATTGCTCTCTTGTTGGATCTAAACGATCCCGATAAGTCGATCTTAGTCTAAAACTAGACTAACGTATCCTTAACAAACATTTAAGTTGATCTTAGTCTCAAAAAAGGCTAACGTATCCTTAAACCCAAACCCCGAAACCCAAATCTAAGATAATACGGATTTGGACTAGTCCACGCCTTACGGGCGACGACATAACTCAGTTTCCGTATACAATCCACGGGCAACCAAACATAAAACAAATACACACGACACGAAGTGACCATCTGGAGAAGGAGAAAGTTGTTATCGCAATGCGGTAGCGTAATTAACTGCAGGGGCTTGCGCCTGCAGGGAAGAGCGTCCCCACAATCAAAAACCCCTCAAGCGAGGGGGAATCTGACGAAGTCTGCTACATCGGCCGCATCCGTCTAAACCTCCGATGCATGGTGCCATAAATCAACTTGGTATCTTTGGAGAGGTGGACGGATAGCACCTATTAGCATCTGCCCCGAATCTCAGGTAAGACGTCTGTCGCGCCGTCTTTCGGAGGGGAACACCCTAGTTTTCGCAAGAGATCCCTAATTCTCGTTGTTCATCATCGATCTAGCAACAAATCATCAATGGATAAGAATACGTAATCACAAGTCTTCATCCTCACTATCGATTCGATCGATTCCTACGAGCCTCATTACAAATCTTGATTACTAATTTGATTTGGATATCATTAATTCTTGATTCTTGATTTTTAGTGTTTTTGATATTAGATCTAGATTTTGATAATTCTTGAAATTCACTTTCAAATCTTGAATCGAATTGTCTTTTCTTTTCTCTTTAATTTTCAATTCATCTAAATCAAATACGAGCAAATCACACTTTCTCTGTGGACGATCCGCACTCGCTAACGAACCTATATCGACACCGTTAATTGATTGCGGTATAAATTTCTTTGGTTGTGATTTCTATAAATTTTCTTATATACACACCGAGAATATATCAATCATGCATCGTTCAAGATCCTACTTACATAATAAATTACATGTGGTATCTTATCAATGTGTTGTCTTAAAACTGCACCAATAGTAAAATCCGATGCATCACACATAAGCTCGAACAGGTGATTCCAATCCGGAGATGATAGAACGGGGGCTGTAGTGAGAGATCTTTTAAGCGATTCAAAAACAGCCTCACAATCTGAATCGAAGTGAAATGTAGTGTTCTTGGCCAAGAGAAAAGTTAAGGGTCTAGCAATTTTGCTAAAGTCCTTAATGAATCTCCTATAAAATCCTGCATGACCAAGAAAATATCGTATATTTTTTACGCATTTGGGAGGAGGAAGATTATGGATGACATTAATTTTAGCTCTGTCAACCTCAATACCTTTTCGTGAAATGATTTGTCCAAGGACAATACCTTCTTGGACCATGAAATGACATTTTTCCCAATTCAAAATTAAGTTCTTATCCTTACAGCGGGTAAGAACCGTGTCAAGATGACGTAGGCATTCTTCAAAAGAGTCCACAAATATGGAAAAATCGTCCATAAATATCTCCAGAAAATTCTCAACCATGTCTGAGAATATCCTCATCATACACCGCTAAAATGTAGCAGGAGCGTTGTATAACCTAAAGGGCATGCGTCTATAAGCAAAAGTACCGAAAGGACAAGTAAATGTTGTTTTATCTTGATCCTTTTCGGCGATGGGGACCTAGTTATAGCCATAGTGTCTGTCCAAGAAACAATAGTATTCATGTCCAGCTAATCGTTCTAACATCTGGTCAATGAAAGGTAAAGGGAATTGATCTTGCTTCGTTGCGGCATTGAGTTTTCTGTAATCGATACATACCCGCCATACAGTTTAGGTGCGTGTTTGTATCAACTCATTAGCCTCATTAGCCTCATTAGTTATGACCGTGATGCCAGACTTTTTAGGGACCACATGAATATGACTTACCCATTGTCTATCAGATATTGGGTAAATTATACCACTATTTAGGCACTTGGCGATTTCTTTCTTTACCACCTCCTTCATAACGGGATTTAACCGTCTTTGTGGGTCGCGGGTTGGTTTGGCTTCATCCATCAGATGTATATAATGTTCAACAATTAAGGGACTAATCCCTTTGATGTCAGTTATTGTCCAACCAAATACTTGCCGATTTGATCTCAATACCGCCAAAAGTGTGTTCTCTTGCTCTAAAGCTAGAGAAGCGGATATGATCACGGGCAAAGACTCATTCTCACCTAAATATGCATATTTAAGATGAGAAGGTAGTGGTTTGAGATCTAGTATTGGCGGAGAGACAATAAAAGGTGGAGTAAGGGAATGATACTCGGACTCCCTAAGAGATAAATAACTTGCGTAGGATATTGATTCGGAAAGCGCTACTGACTTTGGTGACGAGTCAACGGATTCAAACTCGGGAATGGACTCATCGAAGATATCCTCACTATAATAATTTTCTAGATCAAACAATGTCGTACTAGTGTTGTCGAGATCATCGTAGTAAAGTACTTCCGCTTCGCAGTTGTCGGAAGCTATCTCGTTGATGGAACAGATATCAATTAAATGAACAGAACGTTCAGAGGGTTGACTTCCTAGCTTGTAAATATTAAGCTCAATTGTCATTTTCCCGAAGGATAAGTTCATAGAACCGTTACGACAATTAATGACAGTGTTGGAAGTTGCTAGGAAAGGTCGACTGAGTATCACCAGGATTTGATTACGTGGGTTCGCCATAGGCTGTGTATCTAAAACGATAAAGTCCACAAGGAATATGAATTCCCCGACTTTGATTAACACATCCTCTAGTTCACCCTTAGGTTGGGCGATAGATCGATCTGCCATCTGGAGAGTGCAGTGGGCAGATTTCAACTCTCTTATACCTAGCTGCTCATAGACGGAATATGGAAGCAAGTTAACATTAGCGCCGAGGTCAAGTAGAGCACGATTAATGCTTTTTCCCCTAATAGTTATAGATATTGTAGGACAACCAGAGTCCTTACGTTTCTTAGGCAATTATTGGGTAAAAGCTGTGCTCACGTTACTTGTCATGAATACCTTTTTCGGCACTTGAGTTTTTCTCTTCCTAGTGCATAAGTCCTTAAGGATTTTCGCATAAGACGGAACTTGTTGAATAGAATCTAGGAGAGGGATATTTATGTTAAATTGTTTAAATATTTCCACAACCTTCTCCATTTATGCGTTAGGTTTGTTGGCCCTCAACTTGTTTAGAAATAGAATTTTATCAATAAGTTTTGGGTCCAACATTTGTGGAGAAGCTTGTGCGGATGGAATCGATCCTAGAATTGGAGTGGTGATTGTTTTAGATAGATTCGAGGAAGTGGGCGAAGTGTTCGAGCCTTGGGGAAAACGGAGAATAGGCTCGGAAGAAGGTGGGAGACTAGACGAAATAGAGCAAGAAGTGGAAGCCGGGGTTTCAATTGATTCATCATCATCAATCTGTTCACCCCTTTGATTGTTCAACACTCTTCCTGATCTCAACGTGGTAACGGTACTCACATTATGACTTTGTGAGTGGCCAGGATTCGGTAGGGGTTGGGATGGAAATTTCCCTTTTTCTCTCGTACTCATCGCGGCATTTATTTGTGCAAGTTGTGCTTTTATCGATTTTATGCTTTCACTGTGGGAGGTGGTGGTCTGTGTTAATGATCGGATAGAAGACTTTATTTCATCCGTCGATTGCATGGAATGTTTAATAAACATATTCATGCTTCGTTCGAGTACAAATGAGTTTTCGTTCCCGGCCGTTTGGAAAGAATTGTAATAAAGTGTAGAATTGTTGGCCGGATTTTGAAAAGTTTGCGATTAAAAGGGGTGCTGACTCTGTAGGTTTGGTTGCTGCTGCTATGGATTAGGTCTTTGATAATTGCTTTGGAACTAGTTTTGATTTTGAGTTTGGTTTTGGTTCCAAGCAAAATTAGGATGATTCCTCCATCCCTGATTGTACGTGGAAGAATAAGGATCATCTCTAGGTCGCTGCTGAAAAGAAGCATTAGTGTGTTCTTGACCTTGAAATGGTGCGTTTGAAGGACATTCTTCCGTCAGATGTGATGGATCGGAACAGCAAACCACATATGGTCTTGGGGAGCGTAACCTGGTTTAGGAAGATTGATGAGAATTTGTTCTCCATTGCATCGAGTTTCTTTTGTATTGCTGCCATTTCGGCTTTTACTGCTTTGGAAATATGGAGCCGATGGATACTTCCCCTAGATGATGGTCTAACGCTTTCCCATTGCAAAATGTGTTCAGCGAGATCTTCCAGAAATTTCCAAGCTTCACCATCGTTTTTGGACATGAAATTGCATTGACACATGGTTTCAAGCATCTGCTTTGTCGCTGGAGTAATGCCCTCATATATAATTCAGCACAGATCCCATCCATGTATTCCATGATGAGGACATTGGACAAGCAGATCCTTAAACCGTTCAAAACACTTCCAAAATGGTTCATTGGGAAGCTGGGTAAACTGGTTGATTTCGCTCCGAACATGGGCGGTCTTATGATTGGAGTAAAATTTCTTAAGGAATGCTATCACGAATTCATCCCAATTGGTAATAGAGTGTGCGGCAGTGTTATAAAGCCATTTTTCTGCTAAATCGTACAAAGTGAAAGGGAGAAGACGCAAGTGCATAGCATCCACTGAAAGTTGTGATGTACCCATCATTACGCATACGTTTTCGAATTTAGTGATAAAAATATATGTGTCTTCAGACTCAAATCCGTGAAATTTAGGCAACAGGTTGATGAAGTGGGGTTTAATTTCAAAATTATTCCCATTGGCTGGTAGAATAAATAAACAGGTAGGAAGGGGACCGCATATAGGATAGCATCTCTCTTGGAGAGAAATACACGGTGGATTCTGTGTAGCGATGGATGGTGGCAGGGTGGTGTTATAATCTGATGGAGAACCGTCCATCTCGGTCGATGTGGTGGGTGGAGGGGAAAAATAAAATGAAGAAGTACCAACTTCGGAGTCGATAGCAGGAACACGGACAAGACGGGCACTAGAATCCCGTGTCCGGCCGAGCATGCACTAAGCGGGGTTAGCGCAAGTGGCAGTGTGTGTGTGATTTAAAATTAGTTTGTTTTGAAAAGTGTCGGACGTGAGACAAATCACACAAAAATGCACAATCAATCCTAGAAGTAAGGTTACCTAGATCAAGTCTCTAGACCACTCCTAAACTTTCAAAGGACAAGCCGCATGATTAATCCTCTACCATCTCTTTATCACTCTTGTAGCCAGGTAAGTGCCAGTTAAGTAGGAGGTATCCGCTATACGAATCACCGAAAATAGCGGGCCTAATTAGGTAACGACTTACTTAAACACACTTGTCTAGACACCACAAAATAAATGTGGATAAGCGATAGATTACCCATGACCTTCCTCTGTCCTTATTGAGCGCGACAGTTCTTAGAGTCTTGGTCTAGATATTTTTTAATTAATATTGGGCGGTGCGGATTTTAGTTTTGTGATTTGTGGGACCTAGGAAGGGTGATGATATCCCCACCTAATCTGAATTTCGTCTTTGCCCCTTAATATCCGTATTAAAATATGCACAAATAAACCAATTACAAAACTTGCAAAAAGATTTTTGAGCAGCGATATTTTGCAAAGAATCCTGCAGAAAAGATATTTTATTGGATTTCAGAGGAGAGAGAAGGAGATAGGAAAGTTACCACAGAAGTTGGGAAGCAAGATCCCCCAATTCCACAGCGGTTCCGCCGCAAATATGGTGATTTGGCCGCGGTTTGGCCACGGGAATGAGAGTTTGATCAAAAAAATTTGTTGCAGTGTCCTTCCTTGGTCCTCTGGGTCTTGATGAATGTCTCTGAATCTCTGTTTTCTCAAATCTGTGATTCCAGATCCCCTTGCAAAATTCACACAATAATTCATTAAATACACAATTTGCTGTTTTGTTTATTTATGATATGGATTGAATAAGAATTCAATACAAATAGTAAGAAAAAAAATATTACGCACGTATCCCCGGCAACAGCGCCATTTGATTGGTTCTGTAAAGTGTGTGTTAACCGCAATCAATAACGGTGTTGCGTGTAGCTAGACCGAAATGAGTACGGGTCGTCCTCATAGAAACATTGAATCTTTTAATCTTAGTTTAGGCGTATTGATTAGGAAAGGAGGAAGAATAATGAATAGTGCAGAATGGTTGTAGATTCTGCATCTACGTCAATCATAGATGTAGAATATAGATCTAGATTAACTACGGATATAGGTTTTATATTAGAAGGAGGCTTGTAGGGTTCATTAAGATTTAGTAGTCATGGATAATTAATTAAAGATTACTCTTTTTATCCTTTAATAGATTTAAAACTAGATCGACAGTGATGCATATAGATTAGAGTTTCTGGAGGGAATAGGTTTCCCACTCTTAACCCCTATCTTGACATGGATCTCCGTTCATATCTACCTTTTACCAAATCAATTGTTAATCTAATCTCTAATCGTGGTCGAGACTATCAATGAATTGATAGCGCGCCCGATTAGGATATTAACTATTCTTTTGGTAAAGTTTATAAACTTTATAGGACGTAAAAGGAGTTAAATGATTTTAATCATCCATTAATCTACCCTAATCCTACAAACCCTAACAAGCGGAGAATTACTCGCGCATGATGGAGATAGAAGAACGGATAGAGATCATGAAGAAAATAAAATGCAATAAAAATGAAACAACTATCTTTATTAACTTGATCAATTACACTTTGTTCCTTTAGAAAGTGATTACAAAAACTCTAGTTTGCTTCTCGATCTCTTTTTAAGGAGGTAGATAAACAGCTGATGATCAACCTGAATTCTTGAGCCGTCTTAGATTTCGTGATCTCGTCGGTTTGATAATTTTTCAAGTGAGGCTCTTGGTTCTATTTATAGTCATAAAAGTTGAAATCCCTAGATCCTTAGAATTAGGGTTAGTTGTATAAAATCCAACCTGAAAATCTCAAATCCCAACTCCCCCTTTAGGCCGCGGATCCGCCGCATTTTTGGTGTTTTGGCCGCGGTTGCGCCGCGTCTTGGTGTGATCTTTGGTTCAAAATTCTGGATCTTCATCTAGTTGACATGTGGTGATATTTTGAATATCTGGATTTTGGAAATCTTCTCTAAGTCTCTGCCAGAATTGATTTCTTCGATTTACTTTAATATTTCGGCAGATTTAATCTCGATAACTCGGATTTCCTTGATGCCAGTCTTGATGTAATTTCTGCACAATATCTCAATAAATAATTTTAGTAGAATTTGTTTTTATTGAGATACTATCCTAACCATTTGATATGATATTATAGTTTAAGAGAATTGGTTAATAATATTTGATATGGTATGCATATTAAATGGACTAAATATTATATAGATATTATATGCATATATTTTCCTTCATAATGTTAATTATAATATATAAATATATGAAAATAGTATTTTTACAGATAAACCCTCATATGTGTTATATTTATAATAAGCACCTTTTATTATATAAAAATAGTAAGAAAAATGTCATATCAAATGCATGATATTTTCGACCGAACAAGGACCACACCTAATTCAAGTAAGCCAAAAGCCCAAAAATCTAAATCTTTTTAGGAAAAATAGTGGAGGTGCCGTTTTGAAATAAAGTTTTAATGAAATCAAGTTCTTTCTACAAAACATAGATAATAGTATATGAAAACACCTTGTTTATATTTTACTTGAAAACATTTTCGTCATTGAAAATTTGGGCAGCACCTCTTTTGTAATTTTTAACCCGAAAATGAATACAATCAATAATAATAAAAGGCATCCCCAAGCGGGAGACGGCTCTTCGCTAAATGGCGGAAACAACCACGCAAAAGTATAAATATACAACGCCGAAGGGTGAGAATCAAAACACGGAAAGAAAAAAAGAAGACTAACATCATCAAGAAAAACCAGAAACAATAATAATACATGAGCGCGGCTCTATGGTCGAAAGAATATACAACTGCGGGTTTCTAAGTCTACTAAATATACAAGTCTGGTTGATGGAGCTTTTAACTAGATACAATTGAAATAATAACAAGTATAACTGAAATATAAGTACAACATCGATGATGGTCACGATGCAATGTATCCCACCTACCAAAGCAATCACCCGAAAGAAAGTGGTATGCCAGCGAAACCGCTACGGAACCTGTACGGCTAAACCTACAAGAAATTGTGGCACAACGGGGATGAGTTGCCAACTCGTGAGTAGAAGACATCACCGAGTAGAAATCTCATGTATGACGATTTCTTAGGTCATACAATACAATAATAATAATACACTGAGATTGAATAAAAGCAAGATAAAATAAGCATAAAAGTGATACCAAGGTACTCGTGTCCATGTCATAAAATGTGAATCATGTACAAATGCATCATCAGGTGGGTGTGTCCAGCAACGACAAAAAAATCATAATAAAACTGGAGTGTCCAACACCGACACTCGAACATCATGAAACCCGTGTCCAGTATCGACACGTAAATCCTCGGATCTCAGGCGCCGCATCCTCTGATCGGCCCTCATATCCGTCTCACGACTCCGGTCAGTATCCTCCGGATAACCGCCGGGTCCAAACTATCACCGGTAGGTAGTGCTCTCTTGCCAGGCTCATCGTCTACAACTCGAGCTTATTGCCCCGGGGTGCCTTACCGGGTCCACCATGTACCCGCAGACGGTTCATCCTACTCCTCGAATCGGGTCTTGAAAACCAAACTCAGAACCGAGAAAACATCATGGTGGACACGAAATATCATATCAAGGAAAACCGCATCATTTTCTTTAAAAGTAATCATAAGTTTATAAAGTTCACATGCGGTTTCCCAAATCCAGAAATCTCATAAAAAATCCGAAATCTCAAAATCATGAGTCAATGAACAGTGAATATCGGCATAAAGGCCCACAACATTGCATAACCGAATGAATATATGAATGTATCGGGTATCTAAGTAAGGAAATCAAAATCTAAACAAGCATATGAGAGCAAGCATACTAATAATATGATTAAACTACCAGTTAGCAGGTTATACTGTAACACCCTAGTTCATTTATACAGTTCTTTTTGGATATTTCTTTATTTATGGTTATTTCTTAATTTATTGTTGTTTGGGTGTGAATAGTATAATTGGCATCTGTATTTGCATCCGACCCGACCTGCTTGCTGGAAACTCATCTTGATTCCTGTTTATGATTTATCCCGGCTAGTTATGAGAATCCATGCACTTTCATATTCTTTTATATACTGCATACTGGAATTATTTCCAGCATCTACACTTTTTTTAATAAAACAAATAAAGTCAAATAAAATATTTTAAAAATATCTAGCATGGCCTACAATATATCCCTGACTCTGTGGTAGCATCCGTATATCGTGTTCTCGTTCCGTTCAGTGAAACAGACTCGTTTGGATAGCTACGTGCACCCTACACGCATCCGTTCTTGGGGGTATGCTTTTCGTTACCCGGATATCCTATTTTGGTTTTGTTTATTACGTATATTATCCGCATTTTCAAACTGTAATTTTAGACCCGACCCGGGCGTGTTTTGGACTATTTTTGTTTTAACCAAAATCACAAAATGTATAATATAAAATTATTTTATATATTAAAACTGTTTTATATACGATTATAACCATAAAATATATTTTAATATTTTAAAAATCCTAAATCCTATTCTCTCTAGCAGATCCCTGTCTCTCTCTCTCCCTCTCTTTAAATACAAAATATTCAATATATTTTCCTAACCAAAATCTGTGTCTCTCTCCACCACACACACACACACACACACACACATATTATATACAAAAATTTTCTTCAAAAACCCATACTTTTTGAACCCACGTCCCCGTTCTCTCTCTCTTCTTCACTCGCCTTCGTTCCCGCCTTGTCGTCGTGAGAACCCACGCTCACGCGTCGCCCATCGCTCGCCGTCGTCGCCTCTCGCCACCATCCTTGCCCTCATCTCTTCTCCACCTCCTCGACCTTCTCTCCACGCTCAACTCTCTCTCCTCTTTCCCCATCGCAAACCCCGTCGTGATGAACCCAACGACCCATCTCCCTCGTTCGCCCTCATCGTCGCCGATCTCCCTCGTAGACCTCGTCACCACCCTCATTGTCTTTCCTCCTCACCACCAACACCCCCAAACCAACCCCGAGCTCCTCTTCCCTGCACATAACAGAACCCCAACCCCGACGACCCAAGCAATCCGTAGCACCCATCACCTCACCACCGGCGACCCCTCGTCGCCATCACCCTCGTCCTCACTTCCACCTCTTCAGCATCACCACTCTCTCCTTTTATTCCCATTGCAAACCCCGACCTTCTCTTCTTCCTAACCCGACTTTAAGAACAGCAGCCCTTTGGCCAACGCCGGCAAACCCCTCATCGCCGAAGACCCATTGCCGACGTCACCCCAGTACCGCCTTCTCTGATCCCAAAGCACAGTGAACCCAGTCCCCTCTCTTCTTCTTCCTTTTCTTCTTCTTACATCTTCTTCTTTCTTCTTCTTGGATTCTTGTTTCCGATCGACACCGGAGCCGTGCTCGTCGCTGACGACCCGGACGACCCAAGGGATGTCCCCAGCCAGCGTGGTCGCGTTCTTGCTTTGCCTGGTTCTGTTTTGTGCGCCGTGTGTGCATCGCGATGTTTACCCGATGTCGGACGCAGTGTACGCACCTCGTCGTGAGATCCGTTCAGGTAAGTTTATCTTGCTACATGCTATGATACATATTTTGCATCAATATGAATAAAAATATCACGTGTTTACTGCATTGTACATCCATATTGTCGTTTTACTGTTTTCGGATAGCCGTACGCATCCATATCATTAATTGCATATCTGGTTGCATGAAAGTTAGCTTGATACATGCTATATTATTATACTTGCATCTATATTAATAAAAATATTGCATATTTATTGTATTGTGCATCTATATTACAGTTTTACCGTTTTACCGATATCCGTTCGCATCCATATCATTTATTGCATATCTAGTTGCATGCCATATCATATTATTTCATATTACTATTATATTAGCATTCCATGCTTGATAATATACATCATACGTAGTCATGGAGTTATAGATGTAATCCCTGATAGATATTTGTGCATCCATATTTTACTCTGCATCCGTACTTTTATCATGCATCCGTACTTACTACAGTTTTATTATGAGTATCCGTTTGATACCTGTACACTACCTGTCATGACCTGATACACCACTACTTGACCTGTTACCTGATCCTGTTTCTAATGATGACAATCCTGACATGTTGTCCTGATGACGTATCCTGTTGTTTACATAAACAAACCTATACCTGCTTGATCCTGTGTTGGCATTAGCTCCAGATTATCAATACCTGATTTGAACACATAACCTTGGGGGCATGGGGAAATAAAAAGTGTAACTGAAGTGTAGCTTAAAAAGGCATTACTTGATCCGTGGTCCCGGGGGATAACGGGACAGAATCATTCGTGATTCTTACTTGATCCGTGGTCCCGGGGGATAACGGGACAGAGTCATTTATGACTCCCACTACCTGATCCGTGGTCCCGGGGGATAATGGGACAGAGTCATTCGTGACTCCCACTACCTGATCCGTAGTCCCGGGGGATAACGGGACATATTCTTTTGAGTTACATGGAAGAGTACACTAATTGATTTCAAACAAACTTTAGAATAGATAATCCAGTAGCACAGTTTAGATTGATCACCACACGTCACATACACTGATATCTTTCATTGTTCTATATCCGTGTTTACTTATTACATTCATGTTACTACTTATAATTCATGCCTGCATATCTCGTTACATCCTGGTTGCTTATTATTATTGATATTATGACGCGCTGACGTCTGGGTTTTGCATGGCCCAGATCCTCTATCTTTGCCGCGGGCTGATCAGGAGTATTTCAGCCGACAGGCCGAGCAGTGAGGATCCTGTTAGTGTCTAGTTTAGTTTAGTTTTATTTCCGTACTTTCATTTCCTGATGTGAGCCCGTATTTGGACGTACTTTCCAGGTGTTATTGTTATTTGGATTTATTGCTTCCGTATATATTATTTCTTGACTCGTTTATTCTGGCATATAGACATGTACTAGATAGTTCATTTTTATTTTATTTTTCTTGATATCTTATAGACAGCCGTAATGTGACTGTGGATGGATGTTTCCTAGCCACAGGTAGCATGGTTGGCTCTGTCACGTGCCGATCTTAGCGCACTCTAGGAAGCGGGGCGTAACAGGGTTTGTTTGGTATCAGAGCCATAGGATTTACGTTAATCGGATTTGATTCTTTTGTAGTTGGGTATTGGACCCAATACACGAATCAGAATATTCGTAACTAGGAACATGTCCTGCATTATTGCTATCTTGCCATCCTTGAATCCATAACTATCTCGCTTCTTGTATCCTGTTTATTGAATCTTGTTTATCATGCTAATCCTCTTCAGTGTCTTGACTTCAGAATCATGGCAGATAGAGAACTGCGATCGTACCAGAGGCGTGTTAATGACGCCGCATTGCTTGGAGTAATTCGTGGGATGCTGGAAAATCAGAAGCGGCAATCCGAGCTGAACCAGTGGCAAGACGAAACTTTTCAGGAAGGTTTGCGGACAGTCCAGCGGTCCGTAAATACTGTTGCAGCGTGTGGGTACCGTGGCGGATTTCAGGAGACTTGGTCCGTCAACTTTCACTGGTTTGGAGGAGCCATTGCCAGTGGAGCAGTGGCTTGTCGATACGGAGAATCTGCTCATTGCAGCACAGATTCCGGAGGACAAGAGAGTGGATGTTGTACGTGTAGGGTGTTTTTCGTCATCCCATTGAGATGGGAATGCGAGCGCGCTTGTCAGGCGCATTACAGATTCCCCCTGCCTAGGGTAGGCTGGGGTTTATTAATGGTGGGGATCCGAATCTCCGACAGCCGCGGACTAAGCTGTTGTTAATTACCCCTCGCCTTTGGAGCGAGGGAACCTCCGATTGACGGGTTAAACTGGCCATGCGAACTCAATGTGCAGTGTACATGTGTTTTGTTTTGGAGGGGGCTTGGATATATCGGGAGCCACGCAGAGTTTTTACGGGGGTCCCGCTACCCGGATAGCGGGCTGGGGGTCAAGGGGGCTAGCACCCCCTTGCGGAGTGCGGGGCAGCGCCCCGGCCTAAATTTTTTTTTATAGGGACGGTGTTATGGAGCGTGGGAGTGTATATATATATATATATACATGTATACATATACAAAAAAAAGGTAAAAAGCGCCCAAAGGACGCGTGGGGCCAGCGCCTTGAGCGCTGTGCGCTTAGGTGCTGTGCGCTTAGGCGCTAGCGCACCACGTATCCGACACGTGGGCGCTCGAGCGCCACGCGTGGGCACGTGGGCGCTGGGCGCTCAAGCGCTAGCGCGTCACGCGTGGGCACGTGGACGCTGGGCGCTTGAGCGCTGGGCGCACCACGTGTCGGCACGTGGACGCTCGAGCGCTAGAGCGCCACGTGGGTGCTGGGCGCTTGAGCGCAAGGCGCTCGGGCGCCGGCGAGAAAAAGGGGCTTTTAGCCCCAGAAACTCCCGAAAGAGAAATTAGAGTGGAGTTAAACTCCTAAGATGTTTTGAAGCTGATGAAGGGCTTCTCCCCTTGAGTCTTAGTTCTTCCCCAAAGTGGGGTTTCTGAAGATGGGTCTCCTTCTTCTTCCTTTGTTGGCCGGATCTTAAAGATCAAGAAGCGTGAGATTTTAAAAATCTCTTCTTTTTGAGATCTGATGGAAGATCTGAGTTCCCCTTTGTGGGTTTTGTGGTGAAAAACTATTTAGTTTTATAAAAGGAAGAGTAAAACTCTTGATTTAATTCCAAAGAAAGAAGAAGGTTTTAGAACCTTGAGGACGGAGAAAGATCTCAGATCTAGATTTGCTCTTTTTAGAGAGAAAAAGTTGTTGAGATATTTTCATTATCTTGGCCTTTATAGGCTATACACTTTACATATAAACCCTTGAGCTTTACAAAAATAGCATTTTGGCCATCCCATGGCTCATGTGCCATTTCTTTTTGCACATAAGCCATGGGCTTTACAAAAATTTGGCTCTATGCCTATTCCTGCATAAAAAATTACATAAAAATTATTTATTACATGATTTCATTTTGGGCATGGAGGAGGGCCGGCCGCTTCATGTTTGGACTCGACCTGGGCATGGGCCCACTTGATCCGGGCTTGGGCCTGCTTGGCTTGAGGTTGACCTTGACTTTGACTTGGTCAACCGGGGTGCAATTTTCGACCCCAACAGTACGCATCCAATTGATGGACTATGCCCGTGAGTGGTGGCTTGTGGAAGAGACCCGTTTGCCCAAGCCGATCAGTTGAGCAACTTTCTCGCGGAGTTTCTTGGAGAAGTTCTTTCCACAGACTTCATAGGAAGAAATGGAAGAAAAGTTTATCAATTTGAAGCAGAATGGCGGATCCGTGGATGCGCATGCAGCTGAGTGGACACGGCTCAGTCGATTCGCGGGACCTTTGGTTGCCAACGATGCTGATAGGGCACAAAGGTTCATGCGCAGTTTGGACATGGAAATCCAGAGGCACATTATATCTTGGGATTGACCACTTTCTCGCAAGTTTTTAAAGCAGCAGAGCTTATCAGTGAAGACAAGGGGTACGCAGTAGCAGGAAGTAGTAGTACGGAAGCCGGCGTTTACGCCGAACCGAGCTCCTATACGCAAAGGTATTCCGGTAAACCGACGTGGCGTGGTGCCTATGAAGAAGCTCGTCGTACCCGAGAAGAAGGGAAGGATGTTATGTGAATTCTGCCATCTACCTGGACACCTTTAGAAGGACTGTCGAAAGAAGCTTGGACTTTGTTTGGTTTGCGGATCAGCTGATCATACTATTAGTGCTTGCTCGTCGAAGTTTCGTTTAAAGGATGATGTTCAGAAGCCACCACAGAGGCAGATTCAGGGGCAGAAGCAGATAACTCAAGGACCTAATCAAAGCTCGAGCCTTTACTCTGACGGCCGAAGAGGCCAAGGCTTCAGATGAAGTTGTTTCCGGTATCCTACTTATTCATGATTTTCCCGCATTAGCATTATTCGATTCTGGTGAATCCCATTGTTTTATGTCGTCCAAGTTTATTACTGCACACTTGATTGCTTGCACGGCCCTGTCTTATTGTAGGGACAAACACACTGGGAATGGGAAGGTTATATCTTGTAGTGAGTGCAAAGATTGTTTGATTGTTGTCCGCGGACGAGAGTTATTTGCAGATTTCTTGGTGATCGATACTGGCAGTTATGATGTTGTCTTGGGAATGGACTTTCTCGGCTCTTTCCATACTCACATTGATTGTAGGGCAAAGAAAGTGATTTTCCAGGTTCCCGGACATCCGGAGTTTGTTTTTACTGGAGGTAGCAGTTCTGTCGGGCCGGTCGAGTTTAAGGCTAGGCCGACAAACAGTGTTCTTTCGTCGATGGAAGTTGATAAGGAGGAAGCGCCAGCTGTAGTTCGAGAGTTCATAGACGTGATCGAGGACATCTCGGGTTTACCGCCAAAACGAGATGTGGAGTTCACGATCAATCTTGTTCCTGGTGCAGCGCCAATCTCAAGGGCGTACTATCCGATGGCACCAGTGGAGTTGGAAGAAGTAAAGAAGTAGGTTACCGAATTTCTAGAGAAGGGTTGGATTCGTAGCAGTAATTCACCTTGGGGAGCTCCAGTTCTTCTAGTCAAGAAGAAAGATGGCACGCGGAGGATGTGCATCGATTATCGAGAATTGAACCGGGTGACTATTAAGAACAAGTACCCGATCCCTCACATTGGCGAATTATTCGAGCAACTTAGTGGCGTGAGGGTATTCTCGAAGCTGGATTTGCGGTCCGGATATCATCAAGTTCGAGTTAAATCAGAGGATATTTGCAAGACTGCGTTCCAAACTCGATATGGACATTACGAGTATTTAGTGATACCATTCGGAGTCATGAATGCACCGGCGATATTTATGGACTTGATGAACCGAATCTTTTCACCGTTCTTGGACCAGTTTATAGGGGTGTTCATCGATGATATTCTGGCCTACTCGAGGAGCCTAGAAGAGCATGCTGAACACTTGAAGATCGCACTGCAGACGTTGAGGCAAGAAAGATTATATGCAAAGATGAGCAAGTGCGAGTTTTGGCTTGAAGAAGTGAAGATTTTGGGGTATGTCGTATCCGGAGATGGAATCGCCGTTGATACTGAAAAGATTGCAGCAGTTCAAGATTGGCTGATTCCGAAGAACGTAGCAGAGATCAGAAGTTTTCTTGGACTTACCGGATATTATAGAAGGTTCGTGGAGAATTTTGCTCGATTGGCTGAGCCTTTAACCAAGTTTACGCGGAAGGAAGTACCGTTCATTTGGATGGATAGTTGTACTTCAGCTTTTGAGGCGTTGAAGCAAAAGTTGATAACTGCTCCTATTTTGACCGTACCAGACAGTTCCGGAGGATTGGTGATTCACAGCGACACATCTGTAAAAGGTTTGGGATGTGTTTTGATGCAGCATGGGAAAGTTATAGCCTATGCACCGAGACAGTTGAAGACCCATGAGAAGAATTACCCAACTCATGATTTGGAGCTAGCAACTGTGATTTTCGCTTTGAAGATTTGGAGACACTACTTATTGGGCGAAAGGGTCGAAATATTCACCGATCATAAAAGCCTAAAGTATGTGTTCACGCAGAAAGAGCTTAACATGAGGCAGCGTAGATGGTTGGAGCTGATGGCTGACTATGATCTTGATCTCAAGTATCATCCTGGGAAAGTTAATGTAGTACCGGATGCGCTTAGTCGGTTGCCAGCAATTCGAATGTTGACTGCACAGAAAGAGCTTATCAATGATTTTCGGAGATTCGAGTTGGAGATTGTGTTACCGCATTCTTCGGGACAGTTGATACAGCTGCAAGTACAGTCGTCATTGATCGATAATATTAAAACAGCGCAATCACAGGACCTAAGATTGCAGAAGTTTCGAGAACAGGTTGAAGCGGGACTTCGAACGAACTTGTTGATTCATGAAGATGGTTTATTGCGATATGGTAGCCGTTTGTGTGTGCCGAAAGGAGACATTCATGAAGAAGTTATGAAGGAGGCGCACAATTCCGCATATTCCGTACATCCAGGAGGCATGAAGATGTACCGTGATCTACGACAACATTTCTGGTGGGAAGGCATGAAAAGGGAGATTGCCCGCTTTGTAGCGAAGTGTTTAGTGTGTCAGCAAGTTAAGGCTGAATATCAAAGGGTAGCTGGTTTATTGCAACCACTTCCAATTCCTCAGTGGAAGTGGGAACATGTAACCATGGATTTCGTGACAGTTTTACCGCGGAGTCCAAAAGGCAACAATTCAATTTGTGTGATTGTTGATCGACTGACCAAAGCAGCTCATTTCATACCGTTTCGAGTTAATCAATCGATGGAAGCGTTAGCAGAACGGTACATGCAGGAGATTGTGAGATTGCATGGAGTACCTGTGAGCATCGTTTCCGATCGTGATACCCGATTCTTATCACACTTCTGGAGGAGTTTACAAGAAAGTTTGGGGACGCGATTGAAGTTTAGCACCGCTTATCATCCTCAGACAGATGGCCAGTCGGAGAGAACGATCCAAACTCTTGAAGACATGTTGAGAGCTTGCATGTTAGACTTCAAGGGTTCGTGGGAGGATCATTTGCACTTGGTGGAGTTCTCGTATAATAACAGCTTTCAGGCAACTATTCAGATGGCTCCATTCGAAGATTGTATGGTCGCAAGGGTCGCTCACCCGTCTGTTGGGATGATGTTGGAGAGCGAAAATTGTTGGGACCGGATCTTGTCGTGCAAATAGTAGAGAAGGTTAATGCTATCCGGAATCATATGAAGGCAGCACAAGATCGGCAGAAGAGTTGGGCCGATACATCGAGAAGACCTCTAGTGTTCATTGTTAGTGATCTTGTATTCTTGAAGATATCACCGACTAGAGGAGTGATTCGTTTTGGGAGTCGAGGCAAGCTTAGTCATCGATTCGTGGGGCCTTTCGAGATTATTGAGCGGGTTGGAGAAGTGGCTTATCGATTGGCTTTACCACTATCTTTGGCGAGTGTTCATGACGTGTTTCATGTATCTTAACTCCGTAGGAATGTTCAAGATGAAACACACGTGCTTGATCATTCGGAGCTGACAATAAGGAAGGATTTGACTTTTGAGGAACGTCCGACGTCGATTGTTGATCGAAGAGAAAAGGTCCTCAAGAACAAGGTTATCCCGCTCGTACTTGTTTCATGGGGGAATCACTCGCACGGAGAATCGACTTGGGAACGAGAAGACGAGATTTGACAGAAGTTTCCACACCTCTTCTCGTAGATTCATGTTTGTTTGTCTTTTCTTGTTCTGGGAATTTCGAGAACGAAATTCTTTTGTATTTGGGTATAATGTAACACCCTAGTTTATTTATACAGTTCTTTTTGGATATTTCTTTATTTATGGTTATTTCTTGATTTATTGTTGTTTGGGTGTGAATAGTATAATTGACATCTGTATTTGCATCCGACCCGACCTGCTTGCTGGAAACCCGTCTTGATTCCTGTTTATGATTTATCCCGGCTAGTTATGAGAATCCGTGCACTTTCATATTTTTTTATATACTGCATACTGGCATTATATCTGGCATCTACATTTTTTTAATAAAACAAATAAAGTCAAATAAAATATTTTAAAAATATCTATCATGGCCTGCATCATACCCCTGACCCTGTGGTAGCATCCATATACCGTGTTCTCGTTCCGTTCAGTGAAACGGACTCGTTTGGATAGCTAGCTACGTGCACACTACGTGCATCCGTTCTTGGGGGTATGCTTTTTCGTTACCCGGATATCCTATTTTGGTTTTGGTTACTATGTATATTATTCGTATTTTCAAACTATAATTTTAGACCCGACCCGGGCGTGTTTTGGACTATTTTTGTTTTAACCAAAATCTCAAAATGTATAATATAAAATTATTTTATATATTAAAACTATTTTATATACGATTATAACTATAAAATATATATTAATATTTTAAAAATCCTAAATCCTATTCTCTCTAACAGATCCCCGTCTCTCTCTCTCCCTCTCTTTAAATACTAAATATTCAATATATTTTTCCTAACCAAAATCTGTGTCTCTCTCCTCCACATATATTTATATATATATATATATATTATATACAAAAAATTTCTTCAAAAACCCATACTTTTTGAACCCACGTCCCCGTTCTCTCTCTCTTCTTCACTCGCCTTTGTTCCAGCCTCGTCATCGCGAGAACCCACGTCTGCGCGTCACCCATTGCTCACCGTCGTCGCCTCTCGCCACCATCCTCGCCCTCGTATCTTCTCCACCTCCTCGACCTTCTTTCCACGCTCAACTCTCTCTCCTCTTTATCCGTCGCAAACCCCATCGCGACGAACCCAATGACCCATCACCCTCGTTCGCCCTCATCGCCGCCGATCTCCCTCGTCGGCCTCGCCACCACCCTCATCGCCTTTCCTCCTCCTCACCAACACCCCTAACCCAACCCTAAGCTCCTCTTCCCTGCATATAATAGAACCCCAACCCCGACGACCCAAGCAATCCGCAGCACCCATCACTTCACCGCCGGCGATCCCTCGTCGCCATCACCCTAGTCCTCACTTTCACCTCTTCAGCATCACCACTCTCTCTTTTTTTCCCGTTGCAGACCCCGACCATCTCTTCTTCCTCACCCGACTTCAAGAACAGCAGCCCTCTGGCCAACGCCGGCAAACCCCTCATCGCCGGAGACCCATTGCCGACGTCACCCCAGTACCGTATTCTCTGATCCCAAAGCACAGTGAACCCAGTCCCCTCTCTTCTTCTTCCTTTTCTTCTTCTTTCTTCTTCTCTTTTCTTCTTCTTGGATTCTTGTTTCCGATCACCACCGGAGCCGTGCTCGTTGCTGATGATCCGGACGACCCAGAGGACGTCCCCAGCCAGTGTGGCCGCATTCTTGCTTTGCCTGATTCTGTTCTGTGCGCCGTGTGTGCATCGCGACGTTTACCCGACGTCGGACGCAGCGTACGCACCCCGTCGTGAGATCCATTCAGGCAAGTTTATGTTGCTACATGCTATGATACATATTTTGCATCCATATGAATAAAAATATCACGTGTTTACTGCATTGTACATCCATATTATTGTTTTACTGTTTTTGGATAGCCGTACACATCCATATCATTAATTACATATCTGGTTGCATGCAAGTTATCTTGATACATGCTATATTATTATATTTGCATCTATATTAATAAAAATATTGCATATTTATTGTATTGTGCATCCATATTACAGTTTTACCGTTTTTCCGATATCCGTTTGCATCCATATCATTTATTGCATATCTAGCTGCATGCCATATCATATTATGTCATATTACTGTTATATTAGCACCCCATGCTTGATAATATGCATCATGCGTAGTCATGGAGTTGTAGATGTAATCCCTTATAGATATTTGTGCATCTGTGTTTTACTGTGCATCCGTACTTTTATCATGCATCCGTACTTGCTACAGTTTTATTATGAGCATCCGTTTGATACCTGTGCACTACCTGTCATGACCTGATACACCACTACTTGACCTGTTACCTGATCCTGTTTCTAATGCCGACAATCCTGACATGTTGTCCTGACGGACGTATCCTGTTGTCTACATAGACAAACCTATACCTGCTTGATCATGTGTTGGCATTAGCTCTAGATTATCAATACTTGACTTAAACACATAACTTTGGGGGCATGGGGAAATCAAAAGTGTAACTGAAGTGTAGCTTAAAAGGGTATACTTGATCCGTGGTCCCGGGGGATAACGGGACAGAATCATTCGTGATTCTTACTTGATCCGTGGTCCTGGAGGATAACGGGACAGAGTCATTCGTGACTCCCACTACCTGATCCGTGGTCCCGGGGGATAACGGGACATATTCTTTTGAGTTACATGGAGGAGTGCACTAATTGATTTCAAACAAACTTTAGAATAGATAACCCGGTAGCACGGTTTAGATTGATCAACGCACGTCACATACACTGATACCCTTCACTGTTCTATATCCGTGTTTACTTATTACATTCATGTTACTATTTATAATTCATGCCTGCATATCTCGTTACATCCTGGTTGCTTATTATTATTAATATTATGACGCACCGACGTCTGGGTTTTGCATAGCCCAGATCCTCTATCTTTGTTGCAGGCTGATCAGGAGTATTTCAGCCGACAGGCCGAGCAGTGAGGATCCTGTTAGTGTCTAGTTTAGTTTAGTTTTATTTCCGTACTTTCATCTCCTGATGTGAGCCCGTATTTGGGACGTACTTTCCAGGTGTTATTGTTATTTGGATTTATTGCTTCCGCATATATTATTTCTTGACTCGTTTATTCTGGCATATAGACATGTACTAGATAGTTCATTTTTATTTTATTATTCTTGATATCTTATAGGCAGCCGTAATGTGACTGTGGAGGGATGTTTTCTAGCCACAGATGGCATGGTTGGCTCTGTCACGTGCCGATCTTAGCGCACTCTGGGAAGCGGGGCGTGACATATACTAATGAGGTAACATTTTCTAAAGTGTACGTGCAAATATACGTGCAACATACGCATCATCAGTAATGATGCAGGTGTCCTAACAGACGAGATCATAATAGCTAAAAGAAACACATGTATATGTATGCAATGCAAAGAGAACAACATGAGTATAACAGAAGATGAATAGTAAACGCAACATTATAGACTATAAATATCTGTATACGAGTCATACAGTTTTTGCGTTTGAAATAGCACGAATCGTGGTTTTTAGAAAGTAAGGGCTACGGTGTTTTTGAGAAAAGATATGTCCTTTGAAAAATCCGTAACATCTCTCGGATTGTCTTTTGAAAATACTCACGATTCGTTAGTTTTGAAAATAGGTATGACTCGAGCCTAGTCTAGCATCTACCTAAACAACTAAAACACTAAACTAAGAAACTATTCGGAATGATGTGTGTGTGTGTGTGTGTGTGTGTGTGTGTGTGTGTGACAACCTATACACTACGGGTTCGCGACTAAGAAACTAAACTAAAAGCAATCTTCTTCCAAGTATGCTCAATCTAACCTATGGTCTCCTAAAAAATCCTATTTGCTAAGTATCCTCACTTCACATTAACCCACCTATACATACTATAAGCATCCTAATCTATGAATTTGCGGGGGTGCTATACGCCATCCACCCGACTTCCCCCGTAGATACACATCTACTCATCTCGATTCTCGCTTGCCAAAGTCGATGCCGCCATGCTTTTCCTTTTTCGTATCAAGTCCAAGCGGAGATACCTACATTTCAAATGCGTCGTATCGTAAACAAGAATCCAACACTAGAAAAATGATACAGCACTAGAAATACACATAGGTTAGAACCTACGGACTACACATGCAAGAATAACCAAACAGCTCTCGACGTTGTCGTACAAACGTCAATTGACCGAGATAAAACACAATTACCAAAACCCAAGTCATTAAAAGTCACAAAACTAAAACAACAACTCAAGAAAACACCTCCAGATTTTGCCTTAGGTTGAATTAGCCAATTCTGTATATATGGGAGATCTAATTATCAGATAAATGAACCATATACCAAAACCCAACCTCAGATTCCCCAATGTGGCCGCAATTTGCGGCCACAAGCATTAAAATGGCGGCCTTGAATAGGAGATGGGGTCTCGGGTTGCTATGGTAGCATCTTGATCACCTGCACGACTCATAGTAATCGCTATAAAATTTTTAGGTACTCCGCGTAATAGCAGATCCCTAATATCATCACAACTTCCACAATTTCCGATATCGGCCAATTCAAAGTTCAAGTTTTTGGGGCTAAATCTCTGTTTTGTCCAGAATAATAACACTATAGGGGTTTGTGATCACAACTAAATCTCAATTGCACTTTTTCAATTCATAATCTCACCTAAATCTCAACTTAAAATTTTTAAAGATCACTAAACCATTTTAGTTCAACTCTAAAACACTATAGGGTATAAGGAAAACTCATAACTTAATTTGGGGTGTAAGAAATACCTCATTTGGCAACTCAAGAATTTTCTTGAGTTGCCCAAAGTCTCCAAAATCTCCATTTGATCACATCATGGTCATTGTGAGGAGCTTGTGCGCATTTTTTGTGAAGAGGGTATATAGTTTTGGCTAAATTTTGGTGGTTTTTAGGGGGTGGTAGAGAAGGTGAAGGGAGAGGAGATGGAGATGGAGAATGAGGGGAGATTTTGGGGGGGAAAATGAAGAGAAGAAGAAGACTTAGGGAATTATGTAGAACCTTCACTCCTTCTCCCCCTTCCCCCCCCGCCCCCTTCCTCTCTTGTCCATACTCCATGGTCCCCTCATCCAAATATCTCACATGCATATTCTTTTCTTTTTTTAAAACAAAAACCCTGGTAAAACCAATATGAGCCATGGTTCTTGACACAAAAAGAATAACAAGTGTTTGCAACATGATTTGTTGCATGACATGCACAAAACGAAATCAATGCACAATTAGTGAGACATATTAAACAAGTTTTAGCATAATCTTGTATATAATTAATTATGTAAAAATTCATAAAATGCCCAAATCAATTAAATACTTCCAAAATTAATAATTCATATAAATTTCCAAATATTTCCCAAACTATTGGTATATAGTTATACCATTTCATTAAAACCAATTTCCATATTTTCATTATATTCATGAAATTTATTATTTTAATTATTTAAATTCCGAAAATAATATTTTATTTTCCTTAAATGTTACATTAAATTTGTGCATAAACAAACTTGTAGTTTATTGGTTAAGTCCTTACATTATTATTGCATAGGCCACATGTTTGAATCTTGGGTCTTACAATCATTTTTATTTATTTTTTTACTCTCTCATAAATGTACAAATGAAACCTTTCATTTTTTTAATTTCCAAATGAATGGGCACCCTTTTAATTTCTCTTTAACTCTTATTATGAATTCATATTAATTTGAATTAATATGATATAATTCTTTTATATACTCATTTTACCTTTTCATTCTTCTCTCTTTAAAAAAATTAGAAAGAAAAACAACTCCTCTCCTTTTTTTCCTCACAAAATATTATTCATCTCCTTCTCTCTTTTCATCTAGAGTTCTTAAAGAAGAACATGAAGAAGTTTTCAAAAAGTCTCGATAGTAACGCGGGACTGTCGTCGGATAGATAAGCCCGGTGATGATACCGACTTGTGCATGTAAGTTCCCTTCATCTCTCTCTCCCCTCTCTTTCTCTTCTCCTTCTCACTCTCTTTATCTTGTTTCCTCCCTTCGTCTAGACTTGCATGATTATTTGTAACCTTTGTTACATTTTTAGTAAAATAAATTAGCTATGAAAATATGTGCATGAATAATTGTCTATATATTCTACCTGTTATGTTTAAATGCTTGTGGTATTTATGCGTAGTTTATAGTAATTATCTCATGCTAATATCATTCCTTTAAATGAAAATAATGTTGTAAGTAGTATTTTATTGGAATTTAA
Source organism: Agapanthus africanus (assembly GCA_030015575.1). Taxonomy (NCBI): domain Eukaryota; kingdom Viridiplantae; phylum Streptophyta; class Magnoliopsida; order Asparagales; family Amaryllidaceae; genus Agapanthus; species Agapanthus africanus. The sequence continues at coordinate 241,394,371 of CM057342.1, read as the reverse complement.
AAATGATATATATGAAAGTTTTTATGGTAGTTTCATGAAAAAGTCGTATGTATTTTTTTTATAATCCGATCATGTGATTGAAATATCGATAATATCTTACAATTTGTGACATGATTTTTTATAGAATTATTGGTGTATTTTCTCATGTATATTCTCAATTAGAATGTTAGCAAGTATAAAGAAAACAAAATTGCAGATTAATATCATGGTTTTATCGTTTTTAAATACGATTCCAAATACCATTATCTTTAAAATAATTTTATAGAATTAATTTCCATTTCTGGAAATTCTTGGAACATTTGGATAAAATAATAGATAGAATTCAAAATCTACAGTAAAAATTTCATATCAAACCGAATAACGGTTTAGGAGTTGCGTAGTTTTTTATTTACTGTTTTAAAACCAGAAAACTGCCATTAAGGGTTTTCTTCGAGAAACCATAACTCTGTAATCATTGATCCAAATTAAGTATTTTCAGATATTTTGAATATCTATATCGAAAGATATAGATTTTCCTAGTTTTAATTAAGTTTTTACTGAAATCGACGTAAAAAATAGAAAACTGTGTTATAATATTAAGCGACGAATCTGGATAGAATCTGTCCTGATTCGCACACTGTTTTTAAATAGAACATAACTCGAACTTCCGATATCCGTTCGTGACAAAATTTAGATGTGAAGATACATAATTGATAGAACTATAATTTCCTATATATTAGATTACTTAGAAATGCATGAACAACCCGATATAGGCTTTGCAATATAGTATATAGTTGTTGTCCAGAAATCAGAATTTCTGTTTTAAACGCTGAAGTTAAAATGATCGTAACTAGAGCTTCAAGAGTTTAAATCGCGCAAACCTTAGTTGTTTGGATATGTACACAGAAATACCTACAAGTTTCTAATTATCTTTGTAATATGAAACCTGATGGAAATTAACCCAAACTGTGTTTTAAAAATACGTGACTGTGCTGGACAGATTCTGATCTATTCTACGCGACGATACGAAAACGAGTATATCTCCCAAAGCAGTAGTCGCATTTAGGCGCGAATGAAACACACACATGCATAACACTTAGTGCTATGTTTTTCTTTTATATTCTGATTTCAATTGACTTGATTAATTAGTCGCACATATCACTTCTTTACAACATTGTTTTTGGACGTTACTTGAATAATATACTTGTTTCATATCATGCTCTGTCACTGCTTATTTATTGTGTCTACATGACTTGTGTGATATAACCCATAGCATACTAGACTTAACCTGACCCGAACCATGAATACAATATGACATGAATACTTGAATTTGACTCGAACACTTGAACACTTGACATGAATACTTGATTTTGACATGAACTCAATCTTGAAAACTTGATGTATTAATGGATCTGGGCAAGACTTGTAATTTTAACTATAGACTAATATACGCGGGGTGTTGGAATAGTTTGAGTTGTGAGTCCAATAAAATCTCAAGGGTCCCATGCTAACAATCACGAATACAAGCAATCACGAATACAAACAATCATGAGGGCTTGTATTTCCTTACTCTGAGATTACAGCCTGTTGAGTTTGGAATACTTCGACGACGGTCGAAGTCCTGTTACTAACTATCATGAGAGCCCGTAGTTCCTTATCCCTGGATTACAACCTGTTGGGTTTGAGAACACTCTTGAGATTTAGTCGATACTCACACCTTGGACTTACGTTAGTTACTTTTACCTTTTTAAAGACCTTTTAGGACACTTGCATCCACTTCATGTTCACTATATTTACACTCCACGGCCATATTATACTTGTTTGCTACACTGGTATAGTTGACATACACATTACCATGCACGCTACTATAGTTGTTTACATATTCATGAATTATATCCATAGTATACTATATATCATATTACCCCTTGCATTTCATTTATATACGTCACACTATCCTTTTAGGGACTTATCGAGTGTTAGTTCGCTGACGGGCATTCCATCCATTTTTCTTTCTTTCTTGAAATGTTCGTTAGGTGGCATTGAGATAGAGGAGATAGAAGCGGTCGATGAGGAGTACAACCAGTTCACATCATAACTGGACGTCTAGTTTCATTCAGCTTTTCATTTTATTTCATTTCAGCTTATTTATGAATGCCTCCTTGTTAAGGCTTATCATGTTATCGTATCATGATTCAGATATTTTGTCAACTGTGAATCTTGAAGGTAATAAATCATAGTTGGATCTCATTCTTTTGTTTATTCTTATTAGTTTATGTTACTTATAGACGCTTAGCGTATTTATTTCGAGAAATGACTTTCTCGGAATAAATACGGCGCAGGTTTCGTCATGTACCGTTACCACTCTTTTGGGAAGCGGGACGTGACAGAGGATGACCTCATTGAATGTGACATACATCCAATAGGATGGTGGAAAATGAAAAACTCCCCGTAGAGGTAGATTTAGCATTTCTCTTAATAAAATAAGATAGCAACACAGGTTCAATCCAACTGGACATTTGTTTGAAGTGGATCACTTAAATGAAAAAATACATTTGTTAAAAAAGTCATGTTTTCATCCGATAAATAATACTCGACCTACGAACGTGTTAGAATATGAAAATATACCTCAAATTTCATCACAGCACTGGTACTTTGATGCACTGGCCGGCATATTTAACAAACACACTAGCTATTTCACACGTGTTATGCATGTGTAAATATAAATACGTGAGAAGGTTTAGAAGGATGGATCTTTCTTTCAATTCCGGAGGCTTTCGTTCTGACAGCTTGACTTGAAAGCTCTCCCCGTGCACTTCTCAGTTGGAAAAAACCACGATTTGTTTTAAATTTCTAGACAAAAACTATTTATTTTTTCCTCATTCTTTGCATTGAAATAACAGATTCAAATAAAAATGATACAATTCAACCTCAGGCCCTTTTGAATGTAGCAGATATCAGGGGAGCTCAAGAATTAATGTGTATTCGAATCATAGGAGCTTGTAATCACCGATATTGATGATGCTCAATATCGGCGACCTCCAAGATCAGGACACGTGGCAGGCGACGTGTCCCAGAACTCAACAGAAAAGGCCCACAGGAGCCGACCAGGCCACCATGTACTTGACCTGCAAACACAAGCTGGCCCTCCTCAGGGCCCCCTGCAAATTGGCCTCCTCAGCCCCGTAGCCCGCGCCGGGCTGCCACAAGACCTGGACTCCTCGGCCTCCTCGCTCATCCCGAGCTCCAAGCCGTGGACGTCTTCCTCGTCCCTCCAACCAAAGTCACCACTCACAGGCATAACCGCCGCTCCGCGAATCTCGCCATGCGCAGATTCTACGCCAGCAACATCCCACGTTCCACGCCATCAATCCCCATTAATGGGCGATCCGCTTTCTACGCGGGCGTGACGTCAGGGGCGTAACTGCCGGCGAGATCCTTGCACCTTCTGCTGCGTGCCACCACCGCTATATAAACCCCCATCACAGAGGGGTCAAGTAAGCCATTCTTTACTCTTTAAGCCGTTACTCTGCTCGGATCTCATCACTAACTTGATCGTCGGAGGGTCTTTGGTGGTACCAAACCACCCCGGGACTTCTTTGCAGATACTCGGTACCAAACTCCTCACATCACCTCTTCCACCAAAACCCATTGAGACCCACACGCAACAGAAGGTAACCCCTAAGTCCACCGGGAGATCAGCGGAAGACAACATCTGACGGAGACCCGAAAAGAACCTCCATCAGTTGGCGCCGTCTGTGGGAACGTGACTCCACAAAACACAAAGTTGGCATTCCCATCTCCACCCTCATGGCAAGCAACCATCCTGAAGATCCTGGTACCAGCCGTCGCCTTCCGCTCACCGAAGGCGGGGACGAACCTCCTCCGATGACCGTCATCAACGCCCTCGCAGGCCGGATAGATCGGCTGCAATCCCTAGTGGAGGCCCTCGTCCGCGTCCAAACGACCGGGCCCGGGCCCCAGATCACCGACCACCAGTAGGCTGCATCCCCTGGCCACCGACCTCTCGAGCCGGTGCTCCCTGAGGCCCGCTGGGCGCCCCAGGGCTCCACGCCAAGGTCCGCCGCCAGGACACCTCGCCTCGAGCCTCCTCGCGACCCTTATCCCCCTGAGAAGATGTCAGTCACATCGCCTGTCCATAGGCGTGGTCAGCCCCACCACCATCGGCGGGGCCGCACAGAAGGGGTCCGCCCCGGCGACTCGAGAGCTACCTTACCCTGGGACCTGAGGCACCTCCTCGAGAGGAACCGGGGCTGATCCCAATCGCAGGCCACCCGCAGCGGAGGCCAGGGGTCCCAAGGCGCCGATTCCTCGGGATACCACGGTCGGCTCGACTCCCTCGAGAAGAAAATCGAGGGCATGCGCCGGGAGGCTCACCTCTCGAGCGACGGAGCTAAGTACGCCTCCGACTCGCTCATGAAGCCGTTCACCGAGGAATTGCTCGCCGTCCACGTCTCCTCGCGCAACAAGCCCCCAAAGGTCTCTCTGTTCAATAGGAAAACCGACCCGAAGGACCATTTGGACGCTTTCACCGCGGGGATGAGCTTCCAAGATCACTCTGACGCTGCCCAGTGCAGAGCCTTCCCGGCCACCCTTATCTGCGCAGGTCGTGACTGGTTCCTGGGGCTCAAGCCCCGCTCAATTTCGACCTTCGACGAGCTAGCTACTCAGTTCCTCAGCCATTTCGTGGGGAACTGTCGACAAAAGCGCACGGTCGACTACCTCTTCACGGTTAAGAGTGGGGACAAGGAAACGTTCAAGGCCTACATTACCCGTTTCTACAACGCCCTTATCGAGGTGCCCGAGCACCGGGACGAAACCGTCATCACGGCGCTTAGATCTGGTCTGAGGCACAAGGAATGGTTGCGCTCCTTCGCGTTGGCGCAACCTAAGACCATGGCAGAGGTCAAGGCATGGACCGAGCGTGAGGTTCAGTTGGAGTCCGAGGTGAATGCTAACCTCCCCCGGGAAGAACGGCCCGACCAGAAGAAGAGGGCTCGGGAGGAGAGGCCGGAGCGTCAGCAGCCCTACCACCCGAAGTTCCAGGAGTATACCCCACTCAACGTCTCCCTCGCAGTGTTGCTGGAGGAGGCCTAGAACGAGGGGTTCTTCAAGTTCCCTCCGATCCCGCGTCAGGCCGCAAAGCGAACCCGGGGCCCCTACTGCGCTTTCCACCGGGTACTGGGCCACGCCACGGAGGACTGCAAACAACTAAGGGACTGCATCGAAAAGCTCATTCGGTCTGGGCACCTCGCCGCCTACCTGAGGGACAAACGGCAGGCCGACCGCAAGCATGAGCAGCATCACCCTCCCGCCGATCTGACCATCGGTCAGATCATGCTCGTCTCAGCGAACGGCCAGCCCGGAGCTCGGGGAGCCCCATGCCCCATGCCAAGCGCGGGGGCCAACAGCCCTTCAGAGAGCTCGGCCCAAGCCAATAAAGTCATCTACTAGCCTGTACCTTTCTTTTAAAGCGATGTAAATTCTTCCTAGGATCTATTGTTAATTTAATAATGATCAATGGAGCATTGCGAAAAGGAAAGAAAAGATTTGTTTCTTCAAAGGGTATTATAGGCTCCTCAGCCATACATGCAAAAAGAAAAGGAAATTACAACAGTGGGGGAAGGGGGTGCAGCGAGCACTGCTCGTGGTACTCGGTAAAGATCTCCGCCAACCGGGGCCGCACGGGGTCCAACCTCTGTCCCCGGTTCCCCCCGCGCGCGTCGATCCCGAGCCTCAGCTCGTAGCATTCGCGGACAAGCACCTCTGAGCGGGCCAGCCGGTTCTCAGAGATTAGGCCGAAGCGCCTCAAAGACCGCAGCTTGCCCACGGCCTCGTCATAGAGCAGCTCAAACAGGGGGTTGTAAAGCCCTGGCGACGCCCTCCAGATGGAGTACATCAGCAGGTGCAGCAGGGAGGAGCGTCGGGGGAGCAGCCGGCCGAAATGGTCCTCGATGCTCCCGTGGACCAGCTGCACCGTGTCCTCGGTGCAGTAAGGGTCGTAGAGGTACACATCTTCGAAGCAGACAATGTCGGGGATGGTAAACAGGAAGTCCTCCATTCTCGATGACCTGTTTGCTAAAGATGGAAGGACCAGTACTCCTTCAGCCTTATATAGCCCACTGCGCAGCCCAACAGTCACCCGCTTGCACCCAGGGTGTCGCTGCCACGCAGCAGCCATCGAGCCCTCTCCGGTGGAATCGAGGCGACGCGCCCCTAGCGCTTCGCCTCCCCCCGCATTCAATGCGCTACTACGCGCGCCGTTGCCCCGACCGTTCCCATTCCCCGCACCTACAGCTGAACGGTCGGGCTACACCCTGCCAAGATCCGACCCAGCAGCTACCCTGCTTGGTCACCCCTGGCGGGTAGCTCCCCTACCACAACGCTAGGGATTGGAAAGCCCTCCCAGAGGCAGTCGAGCCCGAGGATCCTTCGCTCGGCTATCCCCGGTGGGCAGCTTCCCTGCCACAACGCCGGGGATCAAAAGCCCTCCCAGAGGCAGTCGAGACTGAGGGTCCCTCGCTCGGCTATCCTTCAGGACAAAAGCCCTCGCCAAGAGGCACCGGGCAGTAACCCTGCCTGGCCAAGAGTCCTTGGTAGGCTTCTACAGCCCCTCCCGCGCTAAGGACCAAAGTCCTCCCAGAGGCAGTCGAGTCCTTGCTCGGGTTTCCCCGGCTGGTAGCTTCCTACCATAAACGAAAGGGATCAAAGTCCTTGCCAAGAGGCACTGGGCAGCAACCCTGCTCAGTCCCCGTCCTGAAGGATCAAAGCCCTCGCAAGAGGCAATCGAGCAGCTACCCTGCTCGGTCAACTCCGGCTGGTAGCACCCTACCCACGACACCAGGGATCGAAAGCCCTCACAAGAGGCACCAGAGCGGCTGCCCTGCTCGTTTATCCCAGGCTGGTAGTTTCCTACCCACGATGCCAGAGGTCAAAGCCCTCGCCAAGAGGCAACCACGCAATTTCACTACCCGGTCATCCTTAGTGGGCTGCTTACAGCCCCTCAAAGGCAGTCGAGTTCTTACTCGGCTACCCTCGGCAGGTAGCTTCCCTACCGCGACGCCGGGGATCTGAAGCCCTCGCCAAGAGGCAGCCGCACAGCTTCATTGCCCGATCACCCTTAGTGGGCTTCCTACAACCTCTCCAGCGCTAAGGACCCAAGCCCTCGCTTGGCCATCCTTGGCGGGTAGCTCCCATACCACAACGCCAGGGACCAGAAGGCCCTTGCAAGAGGTGACTGAGCAGCTCCCCTGCCCAGTCACCCCCAGATGATGGTCAATGCTCGAAATCAAAAATGCTCGCTGGCCCGCGGAGGATACAAACCCCAGTGAGGGGCGTCGGGTCTATCCACGTCTAGTCGATCTCCCCTCGACTCCGGGGCCTAGGGAAACACCTCCTCGGCAGCATGCTCATCGGCCAGTGATTGAAGTCAACTCGACGGACGATCGCCAGACAGACGGCCAACCTGACATAAAAGCACAATGGTACAAGCAAAGATATCTTACGAGCATTCTTCACAAACAGATGGTAGAGCGCGACGCAATTCTATGGAGCCAAAGAAAAAACTTAAACTTTATTACTACCAAAGGCAAAGGTTTTTACAAAGGGTATTTTTTTTGGGCTCCCCAGCCTTACAAAATTCAAGAAAACAAAATAAAAAGAGTAGAATGGGGGCTCTACACCTCGGGGTCAGGTACGACCTCGAGGTCCTCGACCTCCACCACGTGGCGTGCCGGGTCCTCGGCCACCTCCTCGCCGGGAACCTCTCCCCCTTGCTCGTCGGCGCCCACGAGGGGGAACTCGGCCCGGAGGTCTGCGTCGGCGAACTCCGGCATCCGGGATTTGACGGCATCGAGGGCGTCGTGCCAAATGCGGGTCGTGGCCACGGCCAAGTCGTCATAGAAGTCCTTCGACTTCTTATAGCTATCCACCGCCCTCGATTCAGCCGACTTGGCTGCCTCAGCCACTGCCCCCAGTTCCTTTCGGAGGGCCTTCACCGTCCTCTTCAGGTTGCCGGCGAGCACCTGAGCGTCCCCGAGCTTGCCCTCGGCTATAACGGCGGCCTCGCAGTGCCGGGAGACCTCCCGTTTCACGGCCTCCACCTCGCCTTCCAAGGCGGCAACCCTCGCCGACATCACCTCCAGCTCCCGCCTAGAGCTCTCTTGCAGCGAGGCGAGCTGACCCGCAGCCTCCAACGCCAGGGCTACCACCTCGGCTTCCATGCGTAGGGCGAGGGCCACGTGCTGGAGGACCTGGGAGACACAAAAAATCATCAGAAAGATGAAGGGGGCACTGAATATCATAATGAACCAAGAAACTTACCTTCACGGACTCCTGGGCGATGGACGCCAGCTGAGCCCTGAAGGTCCCCTGGGACTTTGCCCCCTGCCGAGGTCTCTATCTCATGCAGGAGGCTGTCCGCCACGGACAGCCCAGATGGCACCGCAAATCGAAGACCCCTTCCACCACCACGGTCGGCGAGGATCGGCCCCGGGAAGGTCTCCGGGAGCTCCTCTTGAGCGGCTCCGAGGGAGAGCCGATCTCCTCTTCCGAGGCCGAGTCCTCCTGAATCATGGCCCGCTTCCGGCCGGATGCTCTGCTAGGACCCGAGGCGGGATCCGCCACCGAGCGCTCGCGGGGTGCTGCTACCGGAGCGGTAGGAGTCGGGGCGGGCCCCGCACGGGAGGAACTGGCGCCTCTAGCCCTCTTAGGCTATCTCGGTTGGCGCATGGAGGCCCTGAGTGTGACGAAGTCCATAGGTCCCGCACGAAACAAATACAAGCAAATCAGCGACACGAGTAAAACATAAACCCCAAAACAGCAAGCCTAACTTACCGACGAACTCGACGGGGCTAAGCCCGGCCCAGCTCAAGACCCTCTCGGATAGCAGCATGTCGGGTCGAGGGATGGGCTCCCACGACGCCACTCTCACCGCGGCGGGATCATTGGACTGGTTCCCCGGCAGACACTTCTCCCTCGACCACTTGGTAGGCACGGGATAGTCCTCGCCCTCGGGAGGGGAAACGAAGAAAATTTTCATTTTCCAATCATGAATTGAGGAGGGCAAGGTCACGACCCCGGTCCCGGCGGCACCCCCTGGCCGCTTCCTGAAGGTGAAATAAACCCATCTCGGGTCGCCCGCTCGACCATCAGGGTGACTTTTGAAGACGAGGGAGGAATCGAGAAGGGAAAGGCTGAAGGAGACCGCCTGCAACTTCAGGCGGATCAAGAACCCAAGGAGGATCCTCCACAAGTTCGGCACTAACTGGCTGGGGGCCAAACCGAAGAAATTCAGCGCGGCGACGACCTCAGGAGAGAAGGACAGGCGCATTCCGCCCCAAAAAACTTCCAAATACAGGGCAATCTCCTTGTCCCGTATCCGGTCTGCCCTCTCTCCCTCCTTGGCCAGTCGAAGCGTGTAGCGCGAGGGGATGTGGAAGCGAGCCCGAGCGTTGGCGAGCTCGTCCTCGTGCCTCACCCAGCACGAGGTGCTGGGGGCCACATCTGCCGCCTCCTCCCTGGAGGCGGCCCCCGCCTCACAATCCTGGGGAGAGGATCCAACCCTTGCTCCCCGAGGAGACTCAGACACAGCTAAAGGAACCCTAGCACCTACTCCTACAATGTCTACTGATTCTGCAGAGGAAGACATCTAATCTTGGAAAATAAAATCTTCAAAGGCTGGAAACGAGAGAAAGGAGACGAGCGCCGAGCAGCTATGACTTGAAAGAGGGAAATATGGAGGAGTGAGGGCCTTAGAGCGGGCCCGACCCCTGTTTATTGCTGCACACGGCCTCATCCAACAGCACCCGTCGTCTCCCGCCAAAACGGCTCTTCGCGCCCGGCGGCCCCGATCGCTCCATGTGTCAGTTCTGCGCTGAGCCGCGTCCCATCAGACGCCGCATGCCTGCATACGTCGCATCAGCCAATCGACACTCGACACGTGGACCGTCGCTTCAGTTGCAGAGTGCACGAACCGGCGCACCTTCTTTAAACGCGGAGATCTCGCCTTGATTCGCTAGCAAAAAAGACAACCGACGGCCCGAGGACTCATCCCGACAAAACCCTGAAAAGGAGCTCACCTCGGGAGGCCCAGCAGTCCACTCCTGACCCGACCCGCTAGCTGGTCGGGACTAGAGTGGGGGGCTAATGATGATACTCAATATCGGCAACCTCCAAGATCAGGACACGTGGCAGGCAACGTGTCCCAGAACTCAGTAGAAAGGGCCCACAGAAGCCGATCAGGCCATCCTATACCCGACCTGCAAACACAAGCTGACCCTCCTCAGGGCCCCCTGCAAATTGGCCTCCTCGGCCCCGTAGCCCACGCCGGGCTGCCACAAGACCTGGACTCCTCGGCCTCTGCGCTCGTCCCGAGCTCCAAGCCGTGGCCGTCTTCCTCGACCCTCCAACCAAAGTCACCGCTCACAGGCGTAACCGCTGCTCCGCGAATCTCACCATGCGCAGATTCTACGCCAGCAACATCCCACGTTCCACGCCATCAATCCCCATTAATGGGCGATCCGCTTTCTACGCGGGCGTGACGTCGGGAGCGTAACTGCCGGCGAGATCCTCGCACCTGCTGCTGCGTGCCGCCACCGCTATATAAACCCCCATCACAGAGGGGTCAAGTAAGTCATTCTTTACTCTTTAAGCCGTTACTCTGCTCGGATCTCATCACTAACTTGATCGTCGGAGGGTCCTTGGTAGTACCAAACCATCCCGGGACTTCTTTGCAGGTACTCGGCACCAAACTCCTCACATCACCTTTTCCACCAAAACCCATTGAGACCCACACGCAACAAAAGGTAACCCCAAGTCCAACGGGAGATCAGCGAAAGACAACATCTGACGGAGACCAGAAAAGGACCTCCATCAGATATGCTCATATTGATGTTATTATTGCTGTAATGAAAGAAGCTGTAATTTAAATTGGGAAATGATGTGCAAACTTAGAGATTGACATGACGCCACTAAAACCTAAAGTCGAATATGTATGCTCATCTTAAGTTTGAAGTTATGCTAATTTTAATAAATTTCTGTGCATGCAAGAATTTGTTAACCTTGAAGATGGTGTCGAAGATACTGCTATCTATGTTTAGAACATTTTCATTTCAAAAGATAGTTTTGAATTAAAAAATGCTGGGCTATCGAGTATTTTTGTTGGCTTTTTTTGGTTTGACCGAGCTCAATGTTTATGCCAGCTCAAATATCATATGATTGACGAAAACATATCCAACTAATTTGGCCCAAGCAACTAGTAAGATTTTTCAATCATGATAATAATATATGACACGAACAAGTTAATTGCGTGAAGATTAAGCTCTAATTAATATAATACCTTGGACACAAACTTAGTTTATAAGGGCATAACGTGTAGAATTTCCGCAATTAACAAATAAGATATCTGCCACATAAGCGGCACGTCGATTTATTGGCGACCATAATGCAATTCGATACCATAAAAAACAAACATAAAACCACAAATTATTAATGAATAATTATATTCTCCGTCTCTTTGAGATTTTAATAGATACAAAGCGATAGAGTTGCTCGAACTCCACCATGATACTCCATAGCAAATTCTATCTTAATCTATTCCTAATCAAATAAGATGCAATTAAAGGGTTGCGGAAGACATCTATCTATTTATATTATTAAAAGCTGGGTGTTAAGCACGTCAAGCAATTTTTTGTCCTCCAGCGAGGAAAATTATCCTCAGCCTCCTGGAATTTAAGGATGCTGGAGGAAAATTATCCTAAGCCTCCTGGAATTTAAGGATATCCGTGTTCAATCTCCGTGCATAGCACGGAGGCCACTTGCTAATGAGAGGCGAGGATTTTGATTGGTTCCCCCGAAACCTAACACCAGAATTCAAAGACAATTAAAAGAGGAACAATTTGATAATTTTCAGCATAAGAACCTCACTCTCTGATTCTATATTTACTGAGCTGGGGATTTTGGCCATTTACATAAAAGGCCCTCCTAGATTAAGAAATTGACTTCATTTCAGCTCCATTTAGAAAAAGTATCCGCAACACAAAGTTGATGGTGACGTTGATTTTATACCAAACTTGCAAGATCCAAACACATGTTTGAATGATTCTAGCACACACATATTAGAAGAAAATAACGCTACATTTTAGACTTCATATGCCTTTTTAAATATTTTCTCTCTCGAAGATATTGATCAACGAGACCTTGATTCTGTTTAATCTGAAAGTTTCGTTGCATGCCTGGATACAACAAATTAAGTTTCATTGCATTTCAAATTCATTTGGTCCGAGATAATGTTTTCATCAGTTACAGCATTTTTAATATTAACAGATAGAAAATAAATCAATAGCGCTGATTCGCTGCGGTGGCGGCAACAAAAACAAAGAAAACTCACAGAGGTGGGGACCCCTAGGATTTACCAGTGTAAATAAATCCTAATTAGTTCACTTCAAATTCTTTTATCATATCTTCTCTAATTATAATTATGTGAGAATTCAACAACAAATCTACATTTTTGGGAAACTGATAGTGTTCAATATTGGCGGTCCCCAAGATCATGACACGTGGCAGGTGACGCGTCCCAAAACTCAGAAGAAAGGGCCCGCAGGGGCCGATCAGGCCACCCCGCGTCCGACCAGCAAGCACAAGCCGGCCCTCATCGAGGACCCCTGCAAATTAGCCTCCTTGGCCATTCAGCTCGTCCCGAGCCGCCACAGGACCAAGACTCCTCGGCCTCCCCGCTCGGCTCCGAGCTCCCTGCCGAGGCCATCTTTCTCGGCCCTCCGACCAACTCCACCACTCACAGGCGTAACCGCCGCTCCGCAGATCTCGCCATGCGCGGATTCTCCGCCGGCAACATCCCGCGTTCCACGCCATCGCGATCCCCATTAACGGGCGATCCGCTCATCGCGCGGGCATGACGTAGGGAGCGTAACTGCCGGCGAGATTCTCGCGCCTGCTGCTGCGTGCTGCCGCCACTATATAAGCCCCCATCACAGAGGGGTCAAGTAAGCAATTCTTTACACTTTACGCCGTTACTCTGCTCGGATCTCATCACCAACTTAAGCGTCGGAGGGTCCTCAGTGGTACCAAACCACCCTGGGACTTCTTTGCAGGCACTCGGCGACAGCCTCCTCTTCCCTTCTTTTCCTCTCAACACCCACTGAGACCCACACGCAACGGAGGAGAAACAGCTGAATTCACTGCAGGATCAACGGAAGACAACATCTGACGGAGGCCTGAAAAGGAGCTCCATCAGTTGGCGCCGTCTGTGGGAAATAACTCCACAAAATACAAAGTTGGCATTCCGATCTCCGCCCGCATGGCAACCGATTCCCCTAAAGATCCAAACGCCCGTTACTGCTTCCCTCGCAACGGAGACGCGGGCAAACCCTCGCCCAAGGTCGTCGGTCTCCCCGCAGGCTGCCGCCTCACAGGCTCCGGCGGCCGCCCGGCCAAAAGGGCTAGGGGCCGGGAGCCCATCACCTTTGGCGACGAGGATCTCCACGGCATATCTCTGCCCCATAGCGACCCACTGGTGATCGTACCGCGAATTCACCGATACGAGGTCCACCGAATACTCATTGATTCAGGAAGCTCGGCGGACATCCTCTTCCATGACTGCTTTTTGCGAATGGGGCTGGCCCCAGCAAACTTGAGGCCGACCTCCCACGTCCTCTCGGGATTCACCAACCACTCCGTCCCGGCGCAAGGAGTGGTCACCCTGCAATTCACGATTGGGGAGCCCGGCCGCACGCGCACACTGCCTGTGGACTTCATTGTGGCTAGGGTCCCCTCGGCCTATAACGTCCTCCTCGACCGGCCGACGTTGAACTCCCTCCAGGCCCAGATCTCGACATACCACCTGACGATAAAATTCCCCCTCGACCAGGGTGGGGTGGGTCGGGCCTACGGAAGCCAACGGGTCGCGGAGGTAGCTCTGACATAGGCATCCTCCCCCGATCAGCACGCTGATAGCGCCGACGCATGCGGCGACATTAAGGGGTCCCTGGACACCCGGGACGAACGGAAGGAAGTCCGTGGAGCACCAGTCGAGCCCCTGACCGAGATGCCCTTAACGGAAGGAGACCCAGGGAAGACCGTCCAGGTCGGGTCACTCCTGACGGGAATCCGGCGGGATGACCTGACCGAGTTCCTCCGAAGCAATTCTGACGTCTTCGCCTGGGCCCCAACAGACATGCCTGGGTCGACCCCAAAATCACCTCCCACAAGCTCGGGGTTGATCCTACGGCCCGACCCGTCAGGAAGAAGAAAAGAAGCTTCGCCCCGGTCAAACAAAAAGCCATCGAAGAGGAAGTTGACCGACTCCTCGCCGCCAACTTCATCAGGAACGTGCCCTGCTCGGAGTGGCTGTCCAACATGGTCCTGGTCAAGAAGTCGAGCGGGAAGTGGCGCATGTGCGTCGACTTCACCGACCTCAACAAGGCCTGCCCCAAGGACAACTTCTCGCTCCCCCGCATAGACCAGGCCGTCGTTAGCTCGGCTGGGCACGAGCTCCTGAGCTTCATGGACGCTTTCTCCGGCTACAACCAAATCCGCATGAATCCTAACGACGAAGATATGACCGCGTTCACGACGGACCGGGGGGTATACTGCTACAGAGTGATGCCCTTCGGCCTCAAGAATGCCGGGGCCACATACCAGAGGCTGGTCAACCGCATGTTCAAGCCGCAGATCGGCAGGAACATGGAAGTCTACGTTGACGACATGCTCGTCAAGTCCGTCTCGTCGGCCGACCATGTCAAGGATCTGGGTGAGGCGTTTAGGGTGCTCCGCAAGTTCAACATGAAACTGAACCCCGCCAAGTGTGCGTTCAGAGTCACCGGAGGGAAATTCCTCGGGTTCATGGTCACTCACTGCGGAATTGAAGCTAACCCAAAAAAGATCGACGCCATCCTGAGCATGACCACACCCAAGACCAGCGTCGAGATCATGCAGCTCACAGGGTGGGTCGCTGCTCTGAGCCATTTCATGTCCAGGTCGGGGGAGAAGTGCCTCCCGTTCTTCAAGGCGCTGAGGAAAATTCCAAGGTTCGAGTGGTCGGAAGATTGCCAAGCCGCCTTCGACCAACTGAAGAGGCACCTCGCAACACCGCCCCTACTCACCCGGCCCGTGGAAGGGGACGAGCTGTCGTTGTACCTGGCAGTATCCGACCAAGCAGCAGGCTCGGTGCTCGTCCGAGAGGCCGAAGGGGCACAGAAACCAGTGTACTATGTGAGCCATGTATTCAAGGACGCGGAGACGAGATACCCCGCCATAGAGAAGATTGTCCTGGCCGTAGTAGTAACCTCGCGGAAGCTGCGACACTACTTCCAAGCACACACAATCATCGTCCTCACTGAGCACCCCTTGGGGGCTATCCTGGCATCGCCGGAATCCTCTGGCCGTCTAGAGAAATGGAGATGGGAGCTGTCTCAATTCGACATAAGGTACCGCCCGAGACAAGCCATCAAGGCACAGGCCCTGGCCGATTTCATCATTGAATACACCATCCCTAGCAGGAAAGAGGATCCCGCGCCGCCCCTCGCAGCCCGGCATCGCGTCCAGGAAGGCCCTAGCTCAGCCCCGGAGTGGGTCATCTACGTCGACGGGTCTTCTACCGAGGAAGGCTGCGGTGCCGGACTCATTATCCGGGGCCCAAACGAAGACGAGATGGAGTATTCCTTGAGGATCGGTTTCAAAGCATCGAACAACGCGGCGGAGTACGAAGCCCTCCTAGCCGGACTGCGCATGGCCGTCGGGCTGGGACTGAAGACCGTCCAGGTCCGCAGCGACTCGGCCCTAGTTGTCGGCCAAGTGACCGACCGCTTCGAGGCTCGAGAGCCCCTGATGATGAAATACCTAGACGAGGTGAGGAAGCTCCGAAAAAACTTCGACGAAGTCCAGGTGGAACAAATACCCAGGCAAATGAACGCTCAAGCAGACGCCCTGAGCAAGCTGGCTTCATCATACTCGGCCAGCAACAGGCGGTCGATACTCTTCGAAACCTTGACCCGACCCAGCGTTGGAGACGAAGCGGCGACACTTCAAGTGTACACGACACAGGAGAACGACCCGGATTGGAGGAAGCCCCTCATGGAATTCCTGAAGGACGGTACGCTCCCGGAAGACAGAGCAGCTGCCCGCCGCCTCCGGGCTAGAGCCATCCACTTCGTCTGGAGCAACGGGAACCTCTACAAGAAGGCCTTCACCCAGCCCCTGCTCCGGTGCGTTGACCCCCACGAGGCCGACTACGTCCTGCGGGAAATCCATGTAGGAGTGGGCGGCGCACACCAGGGTGCTCGAACCTTGACCCAAAAGGCGCTACTTCAGGGGTACTATTGGCCCACCATGCACGAGGATCCCCTAAAGCTGGTCAGGAGGTGCAAGAGCTGCCAACTCCACGGCAGTATCTGCCGCCTCCCGGCTACCGAGCTAACTGTCCTGACGTCCCCATGGCCATTCGCCCAGTGGGGATTAGATATGATCGGCCAGTTCCCCACCGGAACTGGCGGACATAAATACGTCCTCGTCGCAGTGGACTACTTCACCAAGTGGATCAAGGCAGTTCCCATCAGGAAACCGGCCGCCACCACAACCATCAAGTTCCTCCAAAACAACCTGATACACCGGTTCGGGATCCCAAGGTGCATCATCACCGACCATGGGACGAACTTCGAGAACGAGAAAGTAAGGGACTTCTGCAAAGAATACCACATTCTCATGAAGTTCGCCGCGGTCGCACATCCCCAATGTAACGGGCAGGCCGAGGTCGCTAACCGGGACGTCCTTAGAGGCCTCCGAACCTGCCTGGAAGGGAGACAAGGCAGTTGGGTCGAGGAGCTACCCCGGGTCTTATGGGCCCTGCGCACGTCAAAAAAGACTCCCACCGGGGAGACCCCTTTCAGCCTCTGCTACGGGACTGAAGCAATGGTCCCAGCGGAGATCGGGCTACCCAGCTACCGAGTCGAGCACTTCGACGATGAAGCAAACACCATGGCACTACGAACCAACCTCGACGTACTGTTGGAGAAAAGGGATCGGGCCCAGATCAGAGCCGCCGCCTACCAACAGCAAACGGCCCGGTACTACAACGCTCGGGTAAAACACCGATCCTTCAAGACCGGGGAACCTAGTCCTGCGGCGGAACGAATTCATCGACCAAGGCATGCTTCACAAGTTCTCCCCAAAGTGGGAAGGTCCTTTCCTCGTCTTCGAAACGCTCCCCGGCGGAGCCTACCGCCTGCAGGATGCAGACGGACGGAAGCTCCCTCGGCCTTACAACGCCGAGAAGCTCAAACTATACCAATGAAGCAAAGCTAGCAAAGTGTGGCACCCCAGCTACCGCTCGAGATTTCCCTTTAAAAAGATGGTGTATAGCGTTGTCTAGAATTCCTACCCATACGAATAAAGAAACTTTCGAACCTTTTTTCCCGATAGAGTTCCCCCTGTACAACGAAAAAGCCCTCCCAGAGACGGTCAGGCCCGAGGTTCCCTCGCTCGACTACCCCCAGCGGGCAGCTTCCCTGCCACAACGCCGGGGATCAAAAAGCCCTCCCAGAGGCAGTCGGGTCTGAGGTTCCCTCGCTCGGCTATCCCCAGCGGGCAGCTTCCCTGCCACAACGCCGGGGATTAAAAAGCCCTCCCAGAGGCAGTCGGGCCCGAGGTTCCCTCGCTCGGCTATCCCTAGCAGGCAGCTTCCCTGCCACAACGCCGGGGATCAAAAAGCCCTCCCAGAGGCAGTCGGGCCCGAGGTTCCCTCGCTCGGCTATCCCCAGCGGGCAGCTTCCCTGCCACAACGTCGGGGATCAAAAAGCCCTCCCAGAGGCAGTCGGGCCCGAGGTTCCCTTGCTCGGCTATCCCCAGCGGGCAGCTTCCCTGCCACAACGCCAGGGATCAAAAGCCCTCTCAGAGGCAGTCGAGCCCGAGGTTCCCTCGCTCGGCCATCTTTCAGGACAAAAGCCCTCGCCAAGAGGAACCGGGCAGTGACCCTGTCCGGCCAAGGGTCCTTGGTGGGCTTCTTACAGCCTTATAGCTCTTCCCGCGCCAAGGACCAAGTCCTCCCAGAGGCAGTCGGGTCCTCGCTCGGCTATCCCCGGCTGGTAGCTTCCTACCACAACCGACAGGGATCAAAGTCCTCGCCAAGAGGCACTGGGCAGCAACCCTGCTCGGTCCCCGTCCTGAAGGATCAAAAGCCGTCGCAAGAGGCAACCGAGCAGCCACCCTGCTCGACAAAAACTCCGGCTGGTAGCTCCCTACCCGCGACACCAGGATAGAAGCGGCTGCCCCGCTTGTTCATCCCAGGCTGGTAGTTGCCTACCCACGACGCCAGAGATCAAATCCTTCACCAAGAGGCAACCGCGCATCCTCATGGCCCGGTCATTCTTAGTGGCCCTCCGCGGCCCAAAGCCCTCGCGGCGGCAACCAAACAGCCACCCTGCTCGGTCAAGCCCGGCCGGTAGCCCTGTGGCCATACATAAGGATCCGAGACACCCAGAAGGACGGTAGGTTCATCCAAATCTGAACGATCTCCCATCGACCTAGGGGGCCATACATGAGGATACCTCCGCGGGGCACACCCGCCGGCTGGTGATTGGAGCAAACTCGACAAGAGATCGCCAGACATATAGCCAACCGGACACGGAAACACGACAATACAAGCAAGGATATCCTACGAACGTCCTTCACGCACAAAAGACAAAATACAAACCGACGAATCAAGGTTTTTTTTTCTTTTATTGCCAAAATCAAGATCTTTACAAAGGGTATTCTGGGGCCCTCCAGCCCTACAAGCTGCCCGGAGGCTTACTTCGGCCACTTCATCGTCGGCGTCACGGCCTAAGGCCCTACCACCGGAGACTTTGGCACCAGGGGCGCGCCCCGCTTCCCTCGTCATCTCTCACCGGAGGCCTCGTCGCCGGAAGCGGAACCCGAGCGCGGAGTTCACCATCATCGAACTAGGGAAGTTGTTCCTTCACGGCGTCCAAAAGCTTATTCCACGCGACGGCAGAATACTCCCCGAGCTCGGCGTAAAACTGCTCTGATGCCTTATACTCGGCCACAGCTTTCTTACCCCGAGCCTCGGCAACTCGGGCCTTCAGCAACGCCGCCTCGGCATCTCCCCTGCTTGCGTCCCTCTCCTTTTCCAGTGCCGCAAAGCGTTCGGCCATGTCCGCCAGCTTCCTATCGGCAACCCGAAGAGACGCGTTCAGACAGCGAAGGGCACCCCCGAGTCGCCGAGTTGGTGAGCTCCGCAGCCTCCGCCCAGCCGGCCACAACGTCGGCCTTATCCCTTTCCCGGCGCAGGTCGCGTTGCAAAATCTCTACCTCGGAAGGGAACGCCTCCACTGGCATCGGGGGGTGGAACGCCTCCTCGGCCTCCATGCGAATGGCAAGGGCGCAGTGTTGAAGAACCTGACAAAAAGCTGATGAGAAACCAGGAAGCACCTGGACCAAGGAAAGGCATACCAAGGCAAATGCGTGTAGAGGGGTTCGTACCTGGACCGTCCCTTGGGCCACGGCCTCCAGTTGATCCTTCAAGGAGCCACACGGAAGCTTTCCTCCAGCCGACTCCTCCATCCCGGTGAGCAGACCAGTGGCAACGGAAAGCCCAGACGGAACAGTGAAGACGGAGTGCCCTTACCGCACGGGAATCCCTTCAGGGGCCTTCGACGACGGCGTGCGAGAAACCGTCCTCTTCCTCTTCGGAAGGGACCTGCCCCCGCCCTTCCTCCCGTCACCAGTCTGGGATTCGGGTACCTGCTGACGACTCCGGCCGCCGCCAGAGAAACTCCCAGATGCCGTCGACGAAATGGACGGCCCTGCCGTCGGCAGAGAATCCGGCGGAGGGCGCGAGCTGGCCGGGGGCTCAGCTACGCCACTAGCTTCCCCCCGGCGCGAGCCACCCGAGAGGTGGGAACGAACCATATATCCCGAAGGAAGAAGAACGCCGAGCGGCAGCGGCTCAAGGAAGAAGGGAAATGAAAGGTTGGGGGCCCTGAGGTGGGTCGCGCCCCCGTTTTATCACCACATGTGGCCGTATCCAACGGCGCCCGTCACCTCCCGCCAAAACGGCTCCTCACTCCCAGCGGCTCCGATCGCCCCACGTGTCAGTCCTGCACTGGACTGCACCCAATCGGGCGATGTAGGCCTGCATGCGTCGTACCGGCCAGTCATCCTTTGACGCGTGGACCATCGCTTCAGTTACATAGTGCACGAACCGGCACGACCTCTTCAGGGTGCGGAGATCTCGCCTTGGTTCGCTAGCGGAAAAGACGACCGTCGGACCAAGGGCTCGCCTCCACGAAACCATAGAAGGGATCTCACCTCAGGAGGCCCGGCAGTCCACTCCTGACCCGACCACCAACTGGTCGGGACAAGAGTGGGGGGCTAATGATAGTGCTCAATATTGGCGGTCCCCAAGATCATGACACGTGGCAGGTGACGCGCCTCAAAACTCAGAAGAAATGGCCCGCAGGGGCCGATCAGGCCACCCCGCGTCCGACCAGCAAGCACAAGCCGACCTTCCTCGAGGACCCCTGCAAATTAGCCTCCTCGACCATTCAGCTCGCCCCGAGCCGCCACAGGACCAAGACTCCTCGGCCTCCCCGCTCGGCTCCGAGCTCCCTGCCGAGGCCGTCTTCCTCGGCCCTCCGACCAACTCCACCACTAACAGGCGTAACCGCCGCTCCGCAGATCTCGCCATGCGCGGATTCTCCGCCGGCAACATCCCGCGTTCCAAGCCATCGCGATCCCTATTAACGGGCGATCCGCTCATTACACGGGCATGACGTCGGGAGCGTAACTGCAGGTGAGATTCTCGCGCCTGCTGCTGCGTGCTGCCGCCACTATATAAGCCCCCATCACAGAGGGGTCAAGTAAGCAATTCTTTACACTTTACGCCGTTACTCTGCTCGGATCTCATCACTAACTTGAGCGTCGGAGGGTCCTCGGTGGTACCAAACCACCCCGGGACTTCTTTGCAGGTACTCGGCGACAGCCTCCTCTTCCCTTCTTTTCCTCTCAACACCTACTGAGACCCACACGCAACGGAGGAGAAACAGCTGAATTCACTGCGGGATCAACGGAAGACAACATCTGACGGAGGCGTGAAAAGGAGCTCCATCAGAAACCAAAAAATAAGGAATATGCTTGCCTTTGATCCGGTACGGATTTATATTTATATTATCAAACTTATATCAAGCGTACATTGGTTAATGAAAAAAAATATAAGAAGTCTAAACAGCATCACTCATAACTGGTTGCCACATACCTAATCAATCACCTGCATTATTAGATTCAAATAATGACAAAAAACAAAACATTATTAAATTAAACGTAGCTATCAAATGAAGTTTGGAGACTTTTGCTTGGTTTCATAAGATCATCTCTCAATCAAGAAGAAATAAATAATAATGAGGAGAACATTTGGGGTTGCAATAATTTTTATAATACGACGTCTCAAAGGATAGGAAACGGATTATCAGCCCAGTAGCAGATAGCTGATAAAATAATCGTCAACTAATACTTGATATGATTCAATCCGACCAACAAATATAATGTCGTCAACGTCTACCTTATTTTCCATGCCAAGATGAATATGTGTATAAAATTTTACATGAATCTGAGCATTGTACTACATGGATCATGTGTTCACAAAATGAACGGATATTATGTATCATAAAAATTGCATAAATCGGGAACTTGATTAACCCCTTACAATACTTCAAATCATTTAAAGTTTTATACACGTATTCATCTTGACATGAAAAATAAGATAGACATTAGCGATGTTGTGTTTTATGATTGAATCAAATCATATCAAGTACGATTGTTTTATCAGCTATCACCTGATAATCCGTTTCTTCTTAATATATAGATCATATTGTGATCAAGCAAAATATCAGCTTCATAAAGAATTTTCCTCCACGATAGCTAAGTGAATTCGTTGCCCAAAATTAAGGTTGCATCTTTTAAATTTTTATATGCTTCGAATGCATGGATGAAACTGTCCTGTCATAACCAAGATAATAAGTAATCTAGTCATTCTTCGAAAGGTTTTTCGGGAGACCCAGACTTTCATACTTCAATAGGGCTGGTTATTCAGAGCCAGCAATTGGCTGCCGAATCGCTTGGGGAACCATCCAAGAATGGAACATTCTCTATAAGCACGGCTTATGAGCTCATTGAAGTGGAAAATGGAGACCACCGTAGCAGGGAGTGGGAGATGCGAACTTGAGCATCGGAGGGTCCTCGGTGGTACCAAACCATCCCGGGACTTCTTTGCAGGTTAGGCTCAGTAGGGTTTCAAGATGAGTTCGCTCATCGGCTTCCCTTGAGGTGAAACATATAAAAAAAATTGCAAGTTCCATGGGAGCTGCCCTTTTTTATTAAAAAAAAATTGCTATCCCATGGGGAATCAAACCGGCAACATTAGCACCATGTTGGTTAGTGTCAATCCTTGCAAAAAAAAAACCCAATAATAAAAAGAGAGAAAAAACTACATAACCCTCTATATTTTACGTTGTGTACGGTAGCTTGAGCTATTTGTTATATAGCTCAAATACAAGATAATTTACGCTATCTTTACAAATAGCTAGCAATAGCATAGCTTATGCTATTTGTGAATTAGGTTTTGTTAGGAGTTTTAGCATTGGACTAGATTGAAATCCCTATATATTAATCCAATGTGGTCACCAAAATTTCCTCCAAACTCCGATCCTACGTAACTCAGAAAAAGTTTTCTAATCTTTTTCCATTGACATTAAATCCCAATCCTTAGATCTCCTCGATTCATCTCTCATTAACTATTTTGTGACTTCTTCTTTAGTTCTTCTTGTCGACTTTGATATCTAACATCAAACTACATGAAGCGCCGTCGAAGTCTTGGACTCTTGATTTGTAGCCACATCATGTCGGCTTCTTGAACTCATGAAATCTCAAACTCTCAATTTGTATTTTTTTTCGAAACTTTCGTCTCAATGATTTTCTCTCTTTATTGATTTGAATCGTTCATCTAAAACTCATGAAATCTCAAACTCTCAATTTGTATTTTTTTCCCGAAACTTTCATCTATGTGATCGCCCCCACCAAAAAAAACTTTCATAACATGAATCCCATTCATCCGATTAATTTTCGCGATAATGATTGTAAGAATACTAATTTAATGTTTCTTTAATTGTGATAAGTTTCATTATTAAGAATATTAGTTAGGTCAAATTGCAATAAATATCCCCGGATTTTGTTCCAACAGAAGGAAATAGCCTTAATTTTCTAAAACTAGCACTTTGCTCCTCTTTTAACTTCAACTATATTCCAAAAATCCCTTCATTTGAATATTTAATTAAAATGTTTAAATGAAATAATAAAGACAAAAGAAATATTTTTAATTAAATGTTTAAATGAAAGGTATTTTTGAAATAAATTAAAAAATGCAGGATTAAAAATATTGGAGCAAAAGTTAAAGGTCCTGCAAATTGGGCTGTTAGTTGTGCGAGTTGGTACCAATTATTTGCATCTGTTATCAATTTTCTCAATGACTATTATTTGATTGCAATCTGAGAAGCATAATGTCATTGGTAATTATGCATGTGACCTCGATAGATTGATAATTAAAATTTGTAGTGTTAATTACTTGTTTGCAAGACACAAAATATGTATAGCATTTAAAAATAAATTCCAAAATCTATTTTTTCTATATTTGTAATGTATGAATAAATTAAGAATTGTTAAAAATAATAATTAATAATTCGTATAGTTTATGATTTACTTGAAGGTGTAAGGCACGGTTCAGGCCATCGCTATTTTCAACATTGAAGCAGAAAACACTTGCAGAATTGATTTATCAATCATTGAAAATTATGTGCAAATTTACGGCTCAAATAAAGCAACAACACGCATCCTATCTTAAGAGGAAAAAACATTTAAAGATACACATTATATACACACCAGATCTGGAGGAATTCCGCAAAGTGGATGTTATTTAGCATCAAAACCCAACCTATTTCTCAATGAAAAAAAGGTGAAAATATGAATACATCTTTTTACAACTCGTGTTGTGAGTAAAATTTTGCTTAGGTGGTGGTCGCTGGCTCTGTTGGTGTTTGAGTGGTTGATGGTTCGATGCTGTTGTTCGTACTAGAGCTGGCCGGTTTCTTGAACTGGACGAGGATCATGGTCATGTTGTCACATCCCTCTCCGCCTGAGGTTGACGGAGCCAAACACCTGTCGAGCACTCGCTCACACACCGAAGAGAGACGGGTTTCCTGAGATATAAAGAGCATGTGCAGCTCATGATCTCATATTTCTGTCCGTGTGTGTGTGTGTGGGTGTGGATGTACGTGCTTGTATATTTGTGTGTGTTGGATAAGTATTGCAAAACAAGGTTTAAAGACGCTGGTTAAATGGTGATTAGATGTTGCCAGCTAGTGAATGCTTCGAAGAGTATTAAGAGACCAATGACAGCATAAAAGGCATTACACAGATTATGCGGGTGAAGACTATAGCAATAAATGATGCCCATAACTGACAAGATAATAATAATAATAATAATAATAATAACTCTATTTGCTTTAAAAAGATCAATCTTTTCTTGTTTCAGCATATTTTTCAAATTCTTCCCATTTTGCAAAAATCAATCTTTATGTACTTCTGCCTAAACTGATTATCTAGTGCAGCGACGTGCGATCCATTTATGCTTATGCGCTGGCTAAGCAAAAAAAGAACCAATGTGTGTTTTACAGCCTGCGTTGTGGTGCGGAGTGCACATACACGCACGAGCATGGGGTTGGGGATGGGGTGGGGTGGAGGGAAAGAATGCAAGCAACAACAAGCCTTTATCCCAAATTTTTGGAGTCCACTATATGAATCCTTTTTTCCCTCCATTCCGCTCTATTAAGGCCGTCTCCTCAGTTAAATTACCAAATAAAATATCAGTCTTAATTGCGTCTATCCATGTTGTTTAGGTCAACCTTTATCCCTAATTGCGGCAATAACCCCACAATTTTGTTAGTTTCCCTAAACGCTTGGACATGACAAAACCCCTACACCTACCCTAGTTGCAACAGCAGGAAAAAAGATATTCTAATTTTAATATCATTCTTTTTCATTCAGCTCCACTAATAAACAACCAAACTAATATTACAGAAACGAAGAACTTTAAGATGGATGAATGGCAACCCTGTAGAGAGAGAATAAGAAATAAATATATTTACTCTTCAAAGAGGATAACATGACCTACCGATAGAGATGATACAAACATGTGGAATGGGGGGCAATAATTATGCCACATAAGCGAGCCAAATATGAGTGGCAAATTTTTAGTAAATAGAGAAATAATGATTAGAGACATGCCAAAATGAACATAGATGGAGGCAATTAAAATAGACTAGTATTTCTGCATGCACGACACACATACAAATGCTAAGACAATTTGGGGGAAAATGAGAAATTTTTGAAAATTTTTAGTTGAAATAGTAGAGGTTTCTAATTTTTTTTTATGGATAGTAAGAAATAAATTTATATTTTTTTCCTCTCAAATTTATGAGGGTCTTCCTTGCCTTGTGTGTCATGCAAAGAATCAAATTGGAAAATCAATTTTAAACCGCATCCCTTTTGAGTTAAATTATTTAAATATATTCTCTTTTGATTTAATTGAAGACATGGTCCTTAACAGGGCTACTATTGTGTATGTGGCACCAGTAGTTCTAAACAAAAGCTTGTTATTGTTGTTCCTATTGTTGGTTAGAAGAGCGCAAAGAAGGGAGAAAATAAAAGAAAAATAATCTTGGATAGTTAAATAAATTACACCTAGTTACGGGCTTAATGCTACAGTCGCCATAAGAGCGCTTTATCATACTACAATCATAGCACAAGTGCATACGTCTTTGGCTTTGTTTCTCACATGAACAAAATTATTGAACTATCAGATCCCAGTGGTGTACTGGTGTGCAGAAAAAATCTCACAGCTATCTTTGCTTGATGTAATCCTAGCGATAACTTCTGAAAGAACTGATTACTTACATTGTTTATATGCTCATGAATAAAATCCACAAGTTGCTGGCTTGTCATGCAATCCCTGATAAACCACAGCAATAGTCACCATCGAATATGAAAATGGATGTATAAACAAGAGAACCACGAACAGGAAAACAACTTGAAAAATCACTTTCAATCTATATTTCTCTATAGGAGAGATATTTCTAATACTTTTGTAATACGATAAACTATAAGAGTTTATCAGCTGTACTCCCAATTCTTTATTACAACCAACCCTCAACATAAAATTTCCTTCTTTCTGATCACTTTTGAGGTCAGATTTTTAAGGACATAAGAACATATGGCAACGAAAATATAGTTTAACTTTTTAGTAAAGAGATATTTGGAAAGTTATCCTGATATAATGATGGTTATAATAAAAAAACAATTATATATAAAGCTTACCAGATGCCATCACATGCTAAAACAATAAACTCATCATCCTCACAAAGTTCCACCTAATACAGGAAAACAAAACCGTTTAGCTAAAGAATATTTCTTTAGATAACATACCGGTAAGAAAAAAATAAAATAATATTTTGGACCCCCAAGTCGTTAGTTATAAGAAAAAGAGAACCCAATCTTCATATTTCTAAAAAAAGTCGCCCAAATCTACTAACTAAAAAATCCTTTCCATTAGCGTGGTGTTAGTTTAACGGGTTGGTGTTGTTAACAAGAGCCAGATTGAAGATTAATTACTTCCTATATCCTTAAACCATCATCATCTTCATCTTCTTCCTCCTTCCCTCATCACCATCTCTCTCAATCACCAAATGGAAATAGCCAGATGAAATCCCATCTCCTCCTCTCCTCTGCTTCATCTTCCTCCATCCTCCCCATGCCATTCCCCCATAACTCTTCTTACTTTGCTCCTCCTCAATCCAAATCCCAAATCTCAACCATCAAAACTACTTCTACAATCTCGGTTTACCTTTTAACTTGTGAACATGGGAAAAAAATACAAAGCACATGAATATTATAGACTTGCAAACATACAAGATCAAATTTTGTTTTCAAAGTTTGCTTACATTGGATTTGTATAAATTGCCTTGTAACAAAACATGAAAAAGTACATGAAGTCAGCAAAAGATGGATGAGATGTAAATCATACCAAAAAAAAAAAGTTTTGAGATTCTGAATGGAATTGTTCTTCCCTTCTAGTTAATTATATGATGATAATAAAGGAAGAAAAGATGTTCTTTTTTAAGAACAAAAATTAGAACAGTTTCATATCAACTGACAATTTACATTTCTGAAACTATAATCAACAAGTTTGACATCCCCACCTTATTGATCTCCTTGTTCTTAGGAACTGAGTAACCACCCCCATTCAATTTTTCAAACAAAAAACATCATCAAGGAACGTGCACGCACACAAGCGCCAGAGAGAGAGAGAGAGAGAGAGAGAGTCATTAGAAAGAAACTCTCAATGGGTGTTCAGAGAGAGAGGGAGAGTCATTAGAAAGAAACCTTCAATGGGTGTTCGGAGAGAGAGAGAGACAGAGAGAGAGAGAGAGTCATCAGAAAGAAACCTTCAATGGGTGTTCTTGAATGCTTGAAGCAAGAGTGAGGACCCAGAGACTCCCTTCTGTTTATTCACAAACCTCCTCAAACCAAAGCTATCCTCTCCCTAACTATTCCCGGTGCTCCTCTACTTTTCCCTCCCCACCAGGCCACCACCATATTCATCCCACTTTCGCGCTTGCCTCCACCCATCTCACGCCATCATCCTCTCCGGCGGCAAGAAAAAAACCTAAGCCTAATCTGACACAGGACCGAAGGAAGGTGCAAATCTAAATGTGTGTATGGATGTACATGAGTAAGAGGCAAGCATTGTATGATGGATTTGCTACTTTTAAACAGGATTCAAAATGAAAGCAACACAAATCAACTACTACAATCCCTAATCTATCTACACAATCTTTATAGAGAATCTAAATATTGTAGTTTAGAAAATTCTGGTTCTAATAACCCTAGGTCTAGCTTCTTCGAAGTGTTCAATACTCGTCGAATTTAAACCCAGATTGAGTTCCAACCAATAAACCAGCCTTTAACCGAAAGATAATCCAAACCTTTATATCTCAATTTGTGTTCTGTGTTCGGCCTGAACAATGAACATAGATCAGAAGATAATTAAGTCCCTCAAACAACGAATCAGAAACTCTACAGTCTATACCGCTCAAACAGTGATGAAACAAGGGCTGAAATGGGGTCTGAACTGATGAAATAGGGGATGGAACACCGTTATCTGCTGCTGTTTTTACCAATTTGCTGGACGAAATTAGAAAACAGGGAAGAAAAAAAAAGAACAGTTTGTTGACTGTCCTGGTTCGGTCCTGAGCAATTACGGGTGATTCTGGTTCAGATTTGAGGTCAAGATCTGATGACGACCATGATGGCTTTGATGTTAGAGTTGATAAAGTTGTGTGGGATTGAAATTCCAATCGCGGCTAGATTTTAATTGAGCACCGCCAATCAATTTTTCAACTGCAGCCGAAGATAGATTTTCGACCACAGCCGACTAGGAAACTCCCCAGAGATTCAGCTCAATTAGCAATTTTTCATTCATGTGTCATGTCATATCTGCCATCCTTACAAGAGATCATAGGCTTGTCACATGTGTTTTAGAATTCCATACACTAAGAACTTCATTATTACTTAAGAACCTAAGGAATTCATAACTAAGATCATAAGAAACGCTTCATAAAGCTAAAACATATGAAATTTCATAACAGAACTCTAAATAAGACTTAATAAAAGCACAATTTATTAGCATATCTTTTACCATAATGATCCTAACCCTAAGCATTATGCATGGGGTAAAATAGTCATTTAATAACTATAATGACTATAATTAACACCTACTTAAAAGAATTTAGATGTTAATTGGAAGGTAACTAGATGGGACAGATTTAGATTAATTGAAGAACTGAGCATCATTTTTAGAAATATAAAGTTTTGGGCGTCTTTTTAAGAAATGCCAAAGATCCGGGGATCTAAAATAATAAAAAAACGAATACATTTTTTATAGATTATATATGATAAAGAACACACAAAATGCTTACTGTATTTATGTCTGGGTTAGCAGTGACAATTTGCTTTTCAGCCGGCAAAACTTTATTCTGTTTGAATTCCATGTCTCCTGAAACCCAAACAGCTTAAATAAGTTAATTGCCACGAAACCACAATATCCAGTTAACTAAGTTCTTGAGAAGTGACTATCCAAGTACCAATTGCTCTTGAAAGGTTCAAGCTCCCATTTACTCGTCCTGCATGGATAAAGCCTCCCGCTTTCATAATCCTCTCTCTCTCAGCCTCAAGTTCAGGCTTGTGATCCCTTGACAGATTGTATGCCTGTGGGAAAAAAAATATCAAGGTAAGCATATAAAATTTACATGGAAATTAACATTTCTTTCTTGAAATTACATACTTGTCCCTTCCTCGAAATTACACAGCGAGAATCGCCGGCGTTTGCAACAATAAGTTGGTTGTTTCTAATGACTGCTACACAAGCAGTGCTTCCTGCTGTCGGTCCAGTGAAATCTGAGTGGGGTCCCTAGTCACAAAGATTGACAAATGAAACTTTTTAAAATTTTAGGACAAATTATACTGTAGTATTTTAAAATTGCAACTCATCTACATTCCAGACACCAGACTGAATGTATATAGGAGTGCTTATAGTAAATATTTGCCCCTCACCCTCGCCCTCCACAAAACCCCCCAAAACAAACCCACCCCAATTCAAACAAAAGCATGCGTGTCTAAGGAAACATACCACAAACAATAACATGAGGTAAAGAATCATGTTCTCAACATAACAATGTTAAAAAAAAAGCCTACTATGTGTCAAAAGCATGCACAGAGATAATATAAATACCAAAAGATTTCATAATGACATACCTCCTCGAATACCCAGTCATCTTGTTGTTCATCAGAATCACTGCTCTTTGGGGACCATATAAAGCCTTCTATCATGCCACTAAACCTGTTAATCTTATTCCCCAATACAGCTAACTCTCTCCACCCTCTCTGCCCACACATCATCTCATCCATTCTGAAACAAAAATAGAAGCATACAGCACGATATGGATCTTAGATTCTTAAATAAAAAAGAAATGCTCCTTTGCTGTGCACAAGGGGGATATCATTATTTCAAAATGCACAAGTGAGAAATGGAAGAACATTTACTAAAATAAAGACCTGAAAAATGCTTTCCGAACAGAAGCACCTAAATCACCAGCCGAACCAGCTTCATTCTTAAGGACCTCAGAGTGCAGGAATTTTGAACAAAACTCAGCGACCACTTTTCCTGAAACCCCAAGGGATACTTCAATTTTTCAATGCAATAAATTCAGCTTGTTCTGCATCATAAACTATTTAAGAGTAATACTAAATGCAAGGTCGAATTTGCCAACATATTTTCATGATTTTTTCATTCACTACCGTTTTCGAAGCCAGCTAGTTTTGGAGCCAAGGCAATCTCACATTCTTGGATTTAGTAATACTTCCAAAAGACTGAGTGGTGGAATTCCAAGTAATTAGATAAACGCCATTTAGTCATGTGATAATTCACGCTTTTACACTGAATATTAAAGCAACCATATGTAGCAGTATATAATACCATAATCAGAAACCCAAGCTACAGTGCAAGCACCTACATTGACTTAATGTGTCTGCAATGGAATGGGCAGGTGCAAGTAAACATCAATATTTTTTTTGAGATAATAGGTGGGATAAATTAGCCACCCCCTCTGAAAAAAAACATCAATAAAATTATGGTGGAGATTGAGTACGTTCAAATGGTCAAGGGAAGGGCAGTATCAAGGTTGGAATTTAGGGGCATTCTGCCAATCTTAAAGGAGGATTTGTACATCTTAGATCAACAAAGTTTGAAAGATAACGAAGTAAGAAAAAATAGTTTACAAGTACGACACTTCGGCACACTACTTCTGACAACCAAATGGCGCATAATTCTTCAAATGACAATCCTAATTTTGTTGGTAAGGATTAAAGAGTTAGGACTTGATACCAATAATTACAAAAAACCAAATACGAAGAGCATGCCAACAGATTTTCATTTTCTGCCCTTGTATGAATTGATAATTTGCACCAAGGGACAAGGTTATCAGGTATAATTATACAAAATCCAATGAGATTTATGTTATAATGAATCAAATGAAACTATAAGATACATTTCTTGCATGAGTTGACGCCGCATTTGAGGTTTAAATGTGGGTAAATCTTCAATAAACCAAGCAATTTGTATTTTCAGTCACAAGTGTATGCACATGCCATAGCCAAATATTAATTTTTGAAGCCTGGAGAATCCATTGCCTCAGCGGCATACAAAAAAAGATATAATGTATACCAATACAGAGGAGAGAAACAACTATATAAGGCATTTAGTGAATGCATAATAGATGCCAAATGAATTAGGACTAGATAGGGAACCAGTATAGCTGTATAAGTCATTCAAAAAAAAAACTATAAAGGCTACCGGAAGTCTTGTCTAAAAAGATTAGAAAGATGAAATGAAAAGGATATAGACTGCAAACTCACCTCCATGGCCATCATAAACTCCAAAAAATGATGTGCAACCATTAAGATCAGGCAATGAAGTATGCTAAAAAATAAAAATAAGAAGTAAATACGTAAGCACATGATATTTGGAAAACAAGTAACAAAATCGATGGCGCAGCAGAAGTAAATCATATCATGAATGTATAAAGCCAACATATAGCACGATTAGGAATAACATGTTTCAAATGAGTAATATGGTCAGTGATCTTTAATGAAAATGCTATTCATGCTTAGTAATGAGTCTAATGACAGCAACTGGAAAAACACGCAAGTGTGCAGATAGTGTGGCCTTTTATTAACCTTCATGACATTCTTTGTGGAGTATTCTCAACATGGAGGTGGTACATATATCGCTTGATCCAACGGGAAATGCTTAGTTGTTGACGATGATGATGTATAACTTGGTGCGGTTGTCACAGGCCTTGCTCATAAGAACATTCTAGGCACTTGTAGCAGTTCACAACTTATAAAGGTTCTTGTACAGGCATATGCAAGCAAAAATGATCAAAATTGAGTGTTATTACAATTCTTATGTTAACTAAACATGAGTACAAAACATGTTAAGTAAATTAATATTCAAACACACCATTCCATATTTATGCTGATTAAACACATCGAAGTACACACATCACTTGCTTTAGGATGTTGTACGATTTTACATATTTGCTAGAATTGATATATACGGTTTATGTGATAATCTTAAATCTTAATATCACATTATCTATGTGACTTTAAAAATGTCTTTATTTTTCATTCCTTGCTATCAATGAAAGCATTACAAGACAATATTTCATGCTACCTTACACAGAATAATTAGATTCCTTGTGCTATTCCATTAAGAAATTACGGAAGTGAATCTTAGACTTTCAACTGTCGATATGAAAATTTATAAGTCATTTATCTATTTGCAATCTTTAAAAGTTGTAAGCACATATGACTCTTAACTAGATATTTGCTAAACTACGCAATCCTATAGAGCATGCATGAAGGTTGTCAACACCAAAGATTAGCCAAAAAAAAGGCAAAAGAAGAAGAAAAAAGGAAGGCAACAGCAGCAGCAGCAGCACACACACACACACACACTCCCCCAAACCCAAATTTAAAAAACAGTTGAAAAATGACACATACAAAGTAACAGTTTGATATTTCGTGTGCCAACTTAGAAAACTATCAAATTAAGATGATACATCCCTTGAAACTGACAGAATGTGTTATATAAAGATTGATCAAATGAATAAGTTTTAACTCACTGCATCTTCCATAGATGCACGCCAACCTTGCATGGATGATAAGCCAAACCTAAGTCGGACATTCTCACCATCTTCAGAAAACTTCTCAGCTTTGGGGGTGCTAAGGTAAACTCCCATTTCTCGTGGCAGGTGAAACCTAGAAGTTGGAAATAGGTATTCCAAACAATGAAAAACAAAATTTCGATAGCAGCTAAAAGAAAAGTAGTGTAGCACCAAAATGACAAACACGTCTTATACATTTACTACAGATCTGTGTCAGAACTGGACAACACGATATGCAAAACTTAGAAGGTTGATTCAAAACCGTTCCAGGACAACATTCAGATAAAATAAGCAACTAATGTCATGTTTTTGTAAAGTAGGGAAATGCATATTATAGGCATCGCTAACCAACTATAAAAAAGGAGGCCAGCCGTAAACAATTGGCAAGCTCATAGAAATATATTAACGAAAATTAAGGACCCAAAAATTATTCTGATTTGTGTCAAAATTGCTTCCTTCTATCAACTACTATTCATTGAAAATTTTGTTAAGCATTGCGAAGTTTGTCAAAGAGCCAAGTCTGATAGCATCCAAGTACATAACCGTTAAGTTGGTGCCTAAACGGATTTAAGAGGAGAATTCCATAGATTTCTTTATGGGTTTGCCTAAGTGTCGTAAAAAGCCCTTCATCGATTTAATAGGGTTTGCCTAAGTATATGTTTCCCAGTCCCTTTCTTGCGTAATTACAAAAGACTGCAGATGTAACAAATTTGATCTTTCTCTAGCCCAATGGTCAATAGATCTTCTTTTTGTAAATTCTCGTAGCTTTTAACCTTATCTACGGTGGCAACAGGTAAAACGGCAAGATTAAACCCTTTTCTGATCATTCTTCCTCAAACATTAAAACAATTAGCCACACTAAAAAAAACCTAACATCATAACTCAAAATCAACGCCCAAATTCAAGAAGTCAAGTTTTTAATTGTTTTGGATCCATTTAAATAAATAAAAGAAAATCACCCACTGAGTCCATCCTAAAATCAAGTATGAAAATGATCAAAAAAACAAACCTTTACCTTAATTCTCATAATCATCACCAAAGCGCAAACCCTAATTCTACGTGAATTTCAAAATTAAGTATGAAAATGATCTAAAACTGGCGATTTCAGATCGCCAACAAAATAAATCGTCAAGAACTGAAAAAAAAAACATTTCACTTAATCATATTTCATGAAAATAAGAACAAAAATCGCAGTTAAAAGAAACGAGAGGAACACTCACAAGGGAGATCAGAGATCCAATGCAAGAAAATTTGGAGGGAATTTTTCGAGAGAGAGAGAGAGGCCGCTCCTTGACGCCGCCGGCCTTTGGGTTCGGCTAATAATTTTTTTTATAGCGAATTCATATAATTTTCGTTGAACTGCAGAAAGCAAAAATCGAGGGTCGCTGCTATTATTTTTCCATGGCAGGATGATCCGCAAAGGGAGTGGGCCCACATGAGAAATGACAAAGCACGTAGAATGCATCAATACATAATACCTTTTTATGTTAATCTCGACTATTGATTTCAATATTGAATGAATTTGGACCGTGGAATCTTATAGCATGGATGCTATTATGCTTGTAATCCGGATGATCCAATACTTTCATCACACATCAAAACCGAAACCAGCTTCTGGGCCCATGTTCTGTTTGGCTTATCTTATAAACGGTCAAATCCCATTTATAAGTCACTTATTAGTCAAATTGATGTTTGGCAATTTAACTTTTATAGGTCACTTATAAGTGCCAAAAAATAAATATACGTACCTATTTTTTTAGCACTTACAAGTTAAGCAAGTTCGACCAAGTAAAAGACTTATTTACCTGTTATTTTATTAAAAGTTACCACATGATTGCATGAGATATATAATTATTTTTAATTAGATTGATGATAATTTCAATTATTGTATTATTATAAACTCTGTGCTTCCTGCCTGGAATTTTATTTATCAGAAACAGAAACAATGGAAGAGGGGTTTCATTCTCTAAATTTTTTTTAAAAAACTCTTATTATGCACCTGGAGAATTCTCTTAAATGCTTTACCTCTAGACTCTGTTATTCAAAAACTAGGCATCTTAATGCCTAGTAAAAGCTTGTGATTCGAGATAAAATTATTCAAGCTTCTACTATAATATGGCATAGAGTGCGGGCTGCAGATATTAGAACTTTAGGGAGATAGCACTTGCAAGAAAAATCCATGTTCCTAAGCAGATATCCACGTAATCTGAGAATTTCTGAAATCGTTGAATCTCTTCACCATGCATCCTAAAACAATTTTATTTGTGAAGTGGAGCGATCCTGCATGCTCCAGGGAAGTTGAAGCTAAATGTGGATGATGGGGCTCAAAATGAAGGTTGTGAAGTATTAATTAACGAGTCCACTTTTGCCAGGCAGGAGGTGCAGTATTAATTGAGAGATTATGAATCGCTAGTACGAAGATAGCTTGCCCATACGGATGGGAAAATCCGTAGGGGCAATTTTATGTTGTCCCTACGGATTACACCGTATGGACAACTAATGCCCTTACGGTTTAGACCTTAGGGGCATATATAAATAAAAATTTAACATATTCAGTTGACCCTACGATGCTGCAAGATAAGGCTTTAGCGCCATCATCGCCTTCTCCTTTGTCGTCTCCTCCGACCTCCTGCACCGTCTCCATCACCTCCAATACCGCCTTGATCGATCGTCGTCTCGATCGCGCCCTTCTCGTCAACGACGATCGTCGCCTTCTTCATCAAGGTCGAGCTTCCCTCCCTTCCTCGTCACCGTCGGAATCCTCAATCAATTAGTTAATTTATTCAATTTAAAATTTTATTTTCCTAAATTGAATTTGGTGGATAGGGCTTTAATTTGTGGGTTAATATTAATTTGGGGATTTTGGATTGTGGTGGTGGTCGGTGGTGGGCGGCGGTGGCTGCTCTTTAATTTGGGGTTGTTTGGGGATGTGGGTGGCGGTGGCGGTTGTGGCGGTGGTTGTGGTGGGTGGTAGGGCTGTGGCGGTGGAAAAAGGGGTTGGGAAGGTCGACGGGGACCGGGTAGGTTGGATGAGGGGCTGAGAAAAGTAATTTTAGATGAGATTGGAGGTGGAGGTGAGGGGATGAAGAAGAAAATTGGTTGTGGGTTAAGCTTTGGTTTGGTTTGGTTTGGTTAGGGTTTGGGCTAATGGGTAGGGATAGGTTTATGATTAAGGTTAGGATCAGAGTTAGGGTTAGGTTTAGGGTTTAGTGGAAAAAAATAGCTAAGGGTAGAATTTATAGGGGATTAGGATTAATTAGGTCTAGGGTTAGGGTTAAGGTTAGGGTTAAGGTAATTAGAGTTAGAGTTAAGGGTGAGGGTTATGATTAGGATATTTTAGTGTTAGTGTAAGTGTAAGTGTGTGTGTGTGTGTGATAATGATGATGATGAAGTGTGTGTGTGTGTGTGTGTGTGTTTATGGTAATGTTGTTGATGTGTGTGTGTGTGATAATGTTGATGATGATATGTGTGTGTTTGTATGTGTGTGTGTGATAATGATGATGATGATCTCTCATATCAAATAAGACCAAACTCTAATTTTAAACTTAACATCAGAACTAAATCCAAAATCTTAAATTTAACACCAGAACCAAATCCAAAATCTTAAACTTGATTAAGAAAACCCTTAACTTTAAAAAAATTTACCCTAAACTAAAAACTTCAAATCCTTGAAATTGAAACGTAAACGTAAAACTAGTTCAAGTTAAATATTATAATAAGTGTGTATATCGATGATAATATGAAATTTTTATATTCTCATCGATAGTCATATGTGAAAATCAAAGCGCGTCTTAGTCTCGTCTATCGGTTAACATACGTTCAATATTCGTTGTGACATAAAACTATACGAAGCTTGTTAAATATTGGACGGTATCGTTCGGTGCTAACAACCGTCGTGCAGTCTATGTGACGAGAAAATTCAATCATATGATAACAGATAGATTTGTCCAGTTTGGATAAGTTAAGAATGTATAAAGCAAACACCTGCATTCACTTGTGTTTTTATTCGTTTTGAGTTATTTCGTTGGTACTTTTCCGCTGGTTCTCCATATACAAAGATAGATTAAATATTCATTTCAATGTTATTTCACAGTATTGAATGATTATCTATTCTATTACAGTGTACTCGGAGAACAGTGGGGAGGTGTGTTCTCCTAATATTTAAACATAATAAAAAGTGCTAAGCTCTGTTAAACTTTAATGAGATAGCGCATCACGTGCTCCCCACGAGGACGCCAGCGCCAACCCTTTAGGATTAACTCCTATGGTGGCGCCGCACGTGAAGCTCACGTGGGCGCCAATGTGCAAAGCACAGGAGTGTCTATCATATATAAGAATTAAATTCTTAAATGGCGTCCACGTGGACAACACGTGAGCGCCAGTGCCCAAGTTAAAATTAAGTAGAATTAAATTCTACATGAAAATATTTCCTTAAAAACTGGAATACTCTCTGTTAAACAGAGTCGTTGGATCAAAAATTTAATGGTGATGATAAATCATCAAATAATAGAATTAAATTCTATTAGGAAAAAATATCTCCCAAATCTTCCTAAGTGAGAAAATACTCTCGGTTGGATCAAAAATCCAATGATAGAACTAAATTCTATTTTGGGAATATATTTCCTCAATTTTTCTAAACAAAGAAAGATTGTTCTCTGTAAAACACAAAGCTCTTGGATTAAAAATCCAATGGTGATTAAAAATTACCGTTTGACAGAATAAAATTATGTATATAGGAAAATATTTCCCTAATCTTTTAAAAACAAGAACATATTCTGTGAAACAAAAATCACTGAATCAAAGATCCAACAGTGATAAAATCCCCCGAACAATTTTGAGACCAATTAAATCGATTGGAATCTCTCAATGAGAGATTTTCTAAAAAACTAATTAGCAATTTGCCTCCACTATATAAAGGACCTGAGACTTCAAGTCTCATATAGAAGGAACTCTCCATAAGCTTCTGTAAAAATACAGAAAGCCCTCAAAACAACAGAGAATTTAATTCTCAAGAAAAAAGAAGATCTTCCTCCTCTCAAACCCTAGGTAAAGAAACCGCAGTGAGCAATATAACACAAGAATCAGCAACTAAAACATTCTTTACAATTATATTCCTTGAATCTTATCTTTCATATTCCTTGAATCATATACTTTGAATCTGTCCTAACCCAAAATTCCATCACCTCTTTTACAATCTTGCCAAAACC
The DNA here is from genome assembly GCA_030015575.1 of Agapanthus africanus. Taxonomy (NCBI): domain Eukaryota; kingdom Viridiplantae; phylum Streptophyta; class Magnoliopsida; order Asparagales; family Amaryllidaceae; genus Agapanthus; species Agapanthus africanus. The sequence goes on along the minus strand of CM057342.1, from coordinate 241,356,267 downwards.
TTCGCATCCTTTCATTCCTTCACACATTTTTCACAGTTTTAAAACCCTTGCACCACCTTGTTATTTTTTTTTCATACACAATCGGTACTCCAGTCACCAGCTTTCCCTGAATCTGTTACACTTTCCTTTTACAAATTTCGAGGACGAAATTTTTATAAGGAGGGTAGAATGTAACAACCCTAAATTTCCTATACAAGTTTTTTTCAAAATTTTTTCAAAAATCCATAAAGGGGTATTTATTGCCTGAACACAAGACATAAGTAATTAATTAGCAATTTAATTACAAGAAGGAGCTTGTAGCTCATTGGTAATACCTTGTATTGCTGAACCAAGCCACCAGAGTTCAAATCCCATACCCTACATTATTTTTAATATTATTTTGTTTTAAATTTTTTAGAAGCCCAACAGTCAACACGTAATAACTCCAGAATTTTCCACTACACCCACAAAACTAAATATACCAGAGGATTAATCAGGCGACCCCCCACATGACTCGGCCGAGTTGTCAACTGCAAACATGTGCCTCTTCACCTCCTTAAAACTCCTGCACACTCCATTTATTCAGATCGTTTCCAGAGAGCCTTTAATACCCCTTTTACTCCATTTTTAATGAATTTTCATACATTTTTACATTTTTTTTATTTAAAACCCTTCATCTACCCTAACCCTATAAATACCACCCCTACCCTCTACCCTCTAACCCCAAAATTCTGAGCCAACTCTCTAAAATTTCCAAGAAACTTGTGTACTTTGAAAACGAGCACGAAGCGAAGCTACAACGAAATTCCCGGCGAACTTCCGACGATCATTCTAGGAGCTCCCGGCGACGAAGCGACGCACCGGCGACTCCTCCCTTTCTATATCTTTCTTCTAGTTGTCCAAAACCCGTAAGTCTCATTTTCTATCTCTCTTTTCTATTCTAAAAATACGGATTTATAAAACCCGACGGAATCGGAACAAATCCGATTTCCGATTCGGTTTTCTTATAAAACTTCACTTCTCGTTAATACAACTATATTTAAACTCTCTCATGTTGACTACTAAACACTAATCAACCAAATTGATCAAGTTTCATTTCATAAAATGATGGCTATTTCACTTTATCGTATTTATCATTTAAATACCACATTGTTTCAATTATACATTTAACTTCATTCAATTTGTTATACCTTTAAGTAGACCACGAGGTAATGACCTACCTCCTCACACACTCATATGCAACATAACACGATACCCTCGAGAACTTAGAATATGGGAAAACAAAAAATTTCATTGAAATACCCTTTACTTAATAAAACCATTTCTAAAAGATTTAGTATTGATACATCTTTACAAATAAATAACATTGAGCTAATAAAAAATATCTAGACTCAGCCAATTAAGGACTATCGCATTCATTAGGACAGAGGAAGGTTGTGAGCATTCAGTCGTTTATCTAAACCTGACTTTGTGGTGCCTATGCTAGACAAGTGAGAAAGGTAACTTTAAAAGGCCCGTCTCACGGTGATTCGTGAGCGGATCCCTCCTTTCTTCACTTGTACTTACCTGACCACAATTGGCGGTGAAGAGGCGATTTGAGGTATCTCACAACTTGTCGCTTTGGACCAGTTAGGAGCAGTCTAGTTGACTTAGGAGACCCTAGAACATAGAATACGGGAAATCGACATCTTTATAAATAATTACCATAATTAATAAAACAGTTTTTCCTTAATGTTTAGTATTTATACAAATCTTTGCAAAGCGCCGCTATAACCCAATTGGGGAACCCGTTCGGGATGGTGCGGATTATCGCATATCCTCGGGCTTAGTAGTGCGAGATTCAGACCTCCGCAACGAGTATTCGGTCTCGAAAGATTTAAAATGCGGCATCTTAAGAAAACGAGATTTCTAGAATATTATAGATATATACAAAAATTATTTTCATATAAATATATGTATATGTAACATAGACATATCTATTTTTGAAGTTTTATAAATATTCCACTTTTTCTACAATATCACAAGAATCAATTTTACTTTTCTGACTCAGAGTGAGTCTCATTATAATCTGACTTGAATATGGTTCAAGTACAATCTACAGTCTACAGTCTACAATCTACAATCTATAATCTTCAATATTACAATTCAAAATGAATCCATGAATCCAATTATCAATCTATACAACTTGACTGAACCGAACCATGGATATATATTCCATTTACATGGTTCTCCAGTTATTCCATTTACATGATTCTACGATTATATCCGTTTACTGATATCATGGTTTCGGTCAGTCATCTAATTATACAATCAATACAATTTACAATACAAACAATACAACCAAGACATCTCGGGGTTAAGGGGTAGATTGGTACGGAAGGTGTTAGAAGTGGCACGAGACAGTAAGACTTAATACACCTAACATGAATCCAGCTGCTGTTGTACTGTGGCATAAACGGTTCTTTGTACTATACTTGTATCTGGTCTCTGTCATATAGAGACACTTCTCGTATACACTGGCATTCTTCTGTATCAAGCTACAAACAACAGCGTTAACACAACATTACAACAATATAATACAACTTTAAAAGATACCTTCTTATTCTGTCTATTCTACTTTCTCCCTTATTTTTGGGACTTACCGAGCGACCGGTTCGCTGACGACATTCTATTTCTTTCTTCTTTGAATGTCGTCAGGTGATTTGGACCCGTCAGAGATTGAGCCCACTGCTGAAGACTTGGACCAGTTCAGTGAAGACCTCGAGCTCTAGTCATTGTACACTTTTCCATTTCAGTACTTTTCTTTTCTGTTATGCCATTGTTTAGGCATTGTTTTTTATTCAGTTGTATTTACTTTTCATGTATTGTATAAAAGAATGTTAATAAATAAAGTTGCTGTTCATTTTATATCTCTTGTCTCTTATGCTTATTTTTATATTGCTTAGATACGCTTGGCGTATTTACTTCACAGTAAATACGTAGCGGACCAGTCTCGTCCCCTTCGCCGTATATCGGGAAGCGGGGCGTGACACCATTAGTGTCAGTTAGTCACCTAAGAAAGTATACATGTGCTCATTGGGTTATGAGTATATTGGATGGACTCGCCGGGAACATGCTAGTTGGTATTATACCTATTGTTATATAGCAGTTCCCAGGTGACATGAGTACAGGTTAGTCTGTCGACCAGAGATCGCCATTTGTCTCGTGTGAGTTCCCACTGTGCTTTGATTACTACCCTACCACGGCTCAAAGGAGTCATGCAAACAGATTTTAGTTGGGTATAGTCTCGAGCCACATGGAGGCAGTGAGCGGATCGTCGGGGATTCGTCTCTTCCGGTATTGGGGATTGATGTTGCGCGGTGCACAGGTGGCCATCACCAGAAATACTTGGCCAAAGTAGACGAGAATTACTAATTTGGATCAGTAGTTTCTCAGTGGTGATGGGTTTCATACCGACACGAAATATCGCGTTATTAGGGGTCTGACTTTATCCACCCCTTAGACTCGATATGCGATACTCTTAGACGAACAAACCGGACTGTACGGAGATTGTCACGGACATGCTCGGTAGAGGTTCGGATGAGTTTGCTCGTCGGCCTTCCTTTCGCTCAATACCTGGGTAGCCGTTACGTACAGCTAGTGCTGCTGACGTGCTTGTGGTTAAACCCACTGCCAGCGTATTGATAAGTCTTTAGAGTCGCACACAGAGGGTTTTCCTGGTTCTGGCGAAATGATGTAGTAGCCGTATTGGATACGTGCAGGGTTCCGATAGATTGATTGTACTATGTATCCGGACTTTCGATCGGACGGTTGATAATACTAGCCGGCTCGGGTTTGAGCCGGATTATGAAATCAGGTATTAATTTAATAATTTACGTATATATTTTCAATGTGTATATTCTAGTATTATGTTCTTTGTGTTATTTTATCTCTTTGGGTATTCGTATTTCTGTACGAATGCATGTATGTATATACAGTAGAGTGTAATCCGTATTTGTACAGATAACATTCTAGAAGGTGGACACCTCATTTTAGATTTCTCCATTTATTTTTAATTGGAAATGAGGTGGAAAAGGAGAGAGGAGAGTATGGTGAGAGCCTAATATGAGAGGCAGTAGCGGTTAGATAGGATTCGTCTCTCCCGGTATTTGGGGTTGATATCGCGCTATGTTCGGAAAGCCATTACACAAAGTCCCTGGCCAGGGCAAGCGAGATTTACTGGTAGGTGCTCCAGTAGTTTCTCAGGGTGTATTGGGCTCTACCTCGGCACGACTTATTGCGCTATTAGGGGACCAACTGTTACTATCCTCCTAGGCCCAATATAAGAGTATCTTAGACGAACAGACCGGACTGTACGGAGATTGTCACAGATAGGCTTAGTAGGAGTTCGGATGAATTTTCTCATCGGCCTTCTTATCGACAGATAGCTGGGTAGCCGTTACGTGCAGCTAGTACCGTTGACGGACTTGTGGTTAAACCCACTGCCAGCGTACTGTCGAGTCTTTAGAGTCCCACACAGAGGGTTTCCCTGCTTCGGGCGAAACGATGTAGAGGCCGTATGGTTTTACGGCAGGGTTCCGATCATATACGTGTACTAGCTGCACAGATGTTTTTTGGACGGATAATACTAGTGGGTTTTGGTTTAAACCGGATTCTAGTATTATATTATTGGATTATTATTATCTCATTATATTCGTATTTTTCGGAATACGAATACGGGTATGTATATACGGTGAGGGCATTCTTGTAATTTCATAAGACATGCTTCTAGAAGGGGACACTCCATTATTTGGATTTATCTATTTTGAGAAATAGATTAATGAGGTGGCAAAGGGAGATATTTGTGGCATGGTGAAGCATGGCTCATTTGCATTTGTTTATTGGTTTGGACTCACTATTCAAGCATGGTTGATATTTTCAATTGGAAAATATTGCATGCTTGAGTGAGTTGAGTAAGGGAGCCATTCTTCACTTGCTTTCACTTAGTTCATTTGCTCATTTTGTTTCTTTCTCCATTTTTTCTCTCCTTCTTCCTCAAGACCCTAATCCCTCACATGAGTTTTGAACCATAGGGTCAAGTAAGATTTAATACTCCATTAGATACTCTACATCTTCTAAACTACCTAGCTTAGCGAACTAGGTATCTTAGTTATCTTGGTTTAGAGGTTGGAGTTTGAAGTATAGACTCTCGGGTGGATCATCTTCGTCACGAGGAGGCCGACGATCAAGCGCAATCCGGATCTTCGAGGAGCTCAAGGAGAGGAGGAGAAGAAGACCCAAAGGACTAGAGTCAAGGAGGTATAAACACTTATCATAGTAGTTACAACCTCCTAGTAGATATAGCTAGTTAAGGTTTCCGTAAAGATCCTGGAGTTAAAGTCGGTGTTGCGAAGTAAGAAAAATCGTTTTTTGTAAATTCCGCCTCCCCGCGAACCCGCGGGGTGCGCGACATCGACTTACAGATGTGAGGAGCTATGCCAAATAAATTAAAATGTTAATTTTAGTTTTTCTTTGTTGATCAATCGTCTATTATTAATGTTATTATGGCATGTAAATCTCGAGAAAGAGATGAACAATGTTCACAGGTTCTGATTGTGTTTTCTAATATTTTCAATTGGTTTAATATGTTTAATATGATGATCATATGATGTATTTAGATATATAATATAAATCACATATTTTCCTAACTCGGTCGTGTTTTTGCAATCAACTTTGACAAATGGCAGAAAAGGACAAAAAAATTGAGAAGATAACAGAGTGCAAGTGTAGAAAAAACTCAAATGAAAAAGAATTGATTTTAATAGATACTTCTTTAGTTGGAACAACAGGTATGTTATGATCATAATTAGTAACAAGTATAAGTAAGCATTATTAAACAGAAAAAGACATTAGTCATGATACTCTTTTTTTAATTGATAAGGCATAATCACTACTACAAAAAGGGGTTGCCCCTACGGATATATTCGTAGGGGCTCGAAAATACACCGTAGGTGCAACGGCCGTAGGTGCAAGTATTCGTCCTGAACACGCCCCTACGGATAAATAATTGCCCCTACAGTTGTCTCCGTCGGGACTCATGTCCCAACGGTGTATTCCATAGAGGCAAAATATCTATTTAATTTAGTGGTTTATAAAACAAAATACTTGCCCCTCAGGAGATATCCGTAGGGGCAACTTCATGCCCCTACGGTGTTAGCCGTAGGTCCAGACATAAGCTCCTACGGATATAGTCGTAGGGGCAAGTGTAACGCCTGTTACTGAGTCCATAGGGGCAAAATGTTAGGTATCCTGATATTTTTTCCCTACGGACAAATATGTAGGGGCAAACTATGGACCTACGGATTAATCCGTAGGAGAAACAGATGGACCTACGGCTTAATCCGTAGGGACAAAATATCAGGTTTTTTTAATAAAAAGGGCTTCCTGTTTTTTCCTCACCCTGTGCACAATAATATATACATCATATAACCAAATACCGCAGTATTCATAATCAACATCTCACGCATAATATATAAAAGAAATCAACAAACAGAATACGATATCAATCTAAATCATCATGAACACGCAAACAACACCAATATCGTCCAAAATATATACAATATGTATCATATAAGTACATACATGCTTAAAATATTAAAAAAATCTACCATAGCTCGGTCCAGCTCCTCCACCTCTGATAATTGCCGTAATCTGGCGCATTTACTCCTCGGTGCAGTCCTGAGTCGTCAAAAACTCGACCAATGAAGGAGCGGACTGTGCGGGAGTCTGAGCGGGCTGTGGAGCTGCTGGAGTGGTCTGCGCAACCGCAGCCGAGGTAGTGGGTTGCGGAGCCACAGCCGAAGGAGATGCATGTGGAGCCACAGCCGAAGTATCCTGTCGCATCTGTTCAATTTTGTGTGTAATAAACGAGTAAGAACTGTGTATTAGTCGAATTCGTATCATTATCAGGTTATTGCGAAACCCCAATCTAAGATTAATCAAAGTTAAGTCTACAACCAAATAAGCTCAGGCTACTAATATTGGATATATTACTATCTATAATATGATATAATATTTTACTATTAAGTAGTATACATACCATCATCTCCTTCAACTCCTAGACGGTGGTCTTCAAGGTGGCAACATCTTGCTCTAGACGTCGCTCACGGGGGGTAGGGGAAGTAACCGACGGAGTAGAGTCCAACCTCATATGGGCCCTGCTAGGACCCATTCCGCGGCCTCTCTCCCAACCTCCGTGGTGCCCTCTGTGTGCGGCGTCTAGGACTGGGGTCAGCAGTATCGGATCGTTCTGTCCAGTAAAATCGATCCCCGATACCTCCGCCTGCTCCACCACCCGCTTCTACACCCACATTAACCAGTAAAATATAAGTATATCATTTAAATTTGAACTTTTCAAAACAAAAATTTCAAATTTAATAGAATAAATATTAACACTTACGCAATACTCCTGGATAGCGGTGTCGGGGAATCGAAGCTCGCCCGTGGCGGGATTTGTCGAGGTGCCGTGGACGGCAAAATACGCGGTCAGCACGCTCGGTGTACCACCCTGCGCCAGGGTCTGAGCTCTATGCAATTCGCAAAAAAATTACATATATTATAAAATAACTCTTAATATTACATTATATCACAGTATGTCTATTGTAATTTACCGATGCCTTCATGGCACGAGTAATATTCCTCGAGCCACCTGTATAAGTGGGGCGACCCCTCTTCGCCGACTTCCTATTCTCTTTATTTTGATCGGCATGTTTCTGCACAACACATTCAGATTTAGTTTCCTAATTAAGCAACACAAAAAAATAAATTATATACTAAATAATGAATTACATTTAAAATACAAACCTGTTTGCGCTGAGAGTCGAAATATTGACACAAGAGAGGCCATGTATCTACGTCGACTCTCGCAAAGGTCGGAGTATGTAGGAGACCCGCTCTCTCTGCCTCGGGGGTTGCCATCCACAGGGAATAGCAGTCGATTTTAGCTCGTTCCTATTGTATCGGACCTTTGATTGCATGTTCTTCATCAGGCCATGGTACAGAGTGTGAAGATCGAGCACTCTCTCAGGGTGATCAGGGTCGGGTACAGGCTGAAAGTCGTAATCTAACAGCAAATACAAAAAAAACAATGTTATTAAATTGCAAGTGTTAAATAATAATAAATATATTGGGTAAGTCAAATGAAAATATATATTAATACCCGAGTCTGATCCCAGAAGAGGGCAAATGAGCGTCGGTGCTGGTCGCCCCACTCAACGTAAAATGGATACTTCTTCATGAGGCGGCTCCCATCCCCCATATACCGGCCGAAGCTCTCGGCATAATCGTCGGTATAGTGATAATCAGGGGTAAAGAAGAGGGGGAATGCTGCCTCCCCCTAGCTCTGTCGGGTCTCAGCCTATGGGACTGATTCGGGCCTCGAGTCCCCCTCTCGGGATGGGGATGCCCTGCATCTACAAGAAATATCAAGACAATCAATATTAAGATAAAGTGGTATTAAGAAATCAAGCTTTAACGAAAATTGAAGTGTGATATATACCTCCGGCGACAAAAGCACGAGCCTGGGCCCAGGCAGCAGCACGAGCGGGACGATAGTTCCTCCAGTGAGGAACAGCCGGTGACCCGGACGTGGACGCATCTCTAACTAGAAAATAAACATCGATAAAATTACATGAAGTTCATGTTTATTCTTAACGGATATGTAAAATGAATAAATATTTTATATTTATTCATACAAACCTGCAGACTGAGCGGAGGGTATGGAAGTGACGGGAGTGGCCCCTGCACCAGACGTGGATGCACCACCTATAATTAGACAATCAAACATTGACTATATAAGTAATTGCAAAAAGAATGTGTATATCAATAATATAACATTCTAAATCAACATGTATACACTATAAGATATATAAACATACCCGCAGGTGCGGTGGTGGCCTCTGCCCGAGATGTGGAGGCACCACCTACAGCTAGACAATTAAAAAATGATTATCTAAGTACGTAAGAGCAAAAAGAATGTATGTATATTTATGATATAGCATTCTAAATCAATATGCATGCACTATATGATATATAAACATACCTGGAGGTGCGGGAGTGGCCTCTGTTCCTGATGTGGACGCACCACCAACAGCTAGACAATCAAACATTGACTATATAAATAATTTTGACATAAATATGCATGTATATCTATAATATTAAATTCAAAATGAATATTCTTGCAATTTACCTGGAGGTGTGGAAAAGTCCACACGGAAGGAGGCATCCGAAGGGGTCTCCGATCGGGGGGCAAGACCGGCCCTCTGAAGCTCCCTACGCAGCTTTCCGGGCGGCAGAACCGCTCTGCCTCTGCCTCTGCCTCTGCCGGTGCCGCGGCTTGTAACAACCGAGCCCAATACTACTAATTTCAGCTATCGTATGCATGGTGTGTGGTATTTATTTCATTTGTCTTGGTTGACTGTTACTAGTTATAAATTTTATCCCGACAATTCAATTCTGCATATAACGATTTAAGTCATCTAAAATTTAATTAAAAATATTCGACATGGCCTGCTCGACACCCTAACCCTGTGGTAGCGTCCTTGCATTGTGTTCTCGTCCCGTTCAGTGAAACGAACGTGTTTGGACGACTACGCACACGTACGTGCGTCCGTTCTTGGGGGTATGCTTTTTAATTATAAAATCCTTCATTTTAATTTTTGGAACCCGCCAATAATTTTCGTATTTCAAATTCAATTTTTTGACTCGACCCGGGCGCAATTCTGAAACATTTTGCAACTACGCCAAATCCTATTTTTTCTAATATTTTAAAACCAACGAAAATAAATTAAATCCCAGAAAATATTTTCTCTATTTTTAAAATCTCTTTAAAAATCTTTCCCCTAACCATTTTTTACCCCGCCAGCCAATCACAATTCTTTTAACCCCCTGGGCCCCACACGTTTCATTTCTTCACAAAAATCTTTTCTCCTCTTCCTTTTGGCCACGAGCCAATCGCAACGCTCCATTCTTTCGCCGTGGGCCCCACTGTATCCCTCTCTCTCTTCCTTCCTTTCTCTCTCTCTCTCTCCTCCCTATTCACTCACTAAAATCCAATCCTATCTCTCCTCACTGTTACTCTCTCCCTCTCTCTCTCCTCTCGAGATTTCTCTCTCCTCTCGCGAGAGAATCTCTCTCTCGTCTCTCTCTCTCTCTATATCTCTTCTCTCCTTTATATTTGTTTTCGTTCCTCAATTTCTTTTTAACAGAACCCAACCTCTTGATAAAACCTTAGCCGCCTTCCTCCTCTCGCTGTGACCCTCGCGACGACGCCATCACCACCATTCCATGTCGCTGCTCGCCCTCATCGCTTCCACCTCATCTCCTTCCTCCTTCCTCCTCTCCCCGAGCACCCTGCACGAGCACCGCGCACCCACCTGCAAGCTGCCGCACACCGTGGGATCGCCGCCGGTGAACTTGATCCGTGTCCCTGGTCTTGTGCACTCCCTCGGTGAGCATGATCTTCTCCTTCTTTCTTTTCTTTCTTCTTCTCCCATTCTCGGGTGGTTTTCTTGAACCGTCGGGGTCACTGCAGGTACTTCGTCGGAGCTCCGTCAACGCAGCCGGCGATCTCAACCCTTCTATAGATCAACGTGAGCACCTCTCCTTAATCCTCCTTCTCTTCTTTCTTCTTAATCTTCTTTTCTCCTTTCTTTCAAGCATTCTTGATTCACTGTGTTTACTGTTGCTTTGGCGACCGGAATCCGGCCGTGCCGGCGATGTTTCCCGACGATCCAGCGAGGAACCCTGACCCGTGTGGCTCCACTGTTCGTCGTTTGGGTTCATTCCGTGAACCGTGCGCACGTCGCGAGTTTTCCCTGCCGACGTGTAACGTTCCGTTTTCCCGATTCGCGACCCGTCGAGGCAAGTGAAACTTGCTACATGCTATTTTAAACTATTCATATGCTAAATTAATTATTTCCTGTTAAATCCCTAACTAGAATTGATAGAAATGGATTTCCAAGTAACCGTATAAGGTTCCGTTACACATTTTATGATTCCAAACGTGAAACTTAATCCTGCATCTAATTATTTACATCTAACCATCACATGTACATGATAGATCACATTTGCTCATTGCTATGATACCCTTTTTATCCAGTTTAGCCTATCAGCCATTCATGTGCAACTTTAACCGGTCTAATTACAACTGCATTCATTAAACAGATTATACATGTCGTCGCATCCATGGGTCACTCAATATTTATTAACCTGTTTTCAGCATTTACATCTATCATACTGTATGCACATTATGCTGACACTGTCTGTTAAACACAATTGATAACTGTACAGCTAAATAAATAAAATCTGCTTCGTTGCTTAACTCATTGCTTAGATCTTGTCGTTGATAACTATGCTCGATTATTATAACCCTGATTATGCTAGCTGAGTATGAGCACACCCATGATATCGTTTACACCTTGACCGGACTTGCTACTTACATATTGATTGACCCGACATGGTACCGTACACTACTTGACTTGACCTGATGTACCATGACTTGACCCGTTACATGATCTGGTGTCTAATGCCAACAAACCTAACATGTAGTCCTCACGGACCGTTCCTGTTGTCTATCCAGACAAACCTGCCCTTACCTGATCTTGTGTTGGCATTAGTTCTTGATTACTGAATACCTGACTTGACATACACATATAACTTGGGGATATGGGGAGATCAATGATGAAACCGGACTTGTAACTCGACAGTGTACTACCTTTACTGATCAGTTTTAGAGGCTAGGCCAGCCTTAGGATGCTGCTGCTGACATCATTCACCTGTACATATTTCCTGTTTTAGTGCCTAGCGGCATGTCTCGGATTCAGCCCGAGAATCTGGACCGTGGTCCCGGGTATGCACGGGATACTATTGAGTTACATCGATGATTCATCAAATTGATTTCAAAGACTTTAGAGTAGAAAACCCAATATAACAGTTTAGTTTACTCACTGCACACTACCCTGCACTGCCTGATTTATATTACTGTCACACCTGCTTTTCATTCATGTTTATAATTGTATTGCCTGTTACTCTGTTCATATTTTATCACTTGATGACATGACGCGCTGACGTCTGGGTTTTGTTAGTTGTATGTATGCCCTAGAGGCCAGTATTGTACAGATGATGTATATTATATTGGATGCTTGGACATATATAGAGATGACTTTCTTGCTCGATATGATAGTATGCTATCTGGTTACTCTTTATCTTAACATGTACACTTGTCTCTTTGCACTGTCTTATAGTTAAATGTTGGTAAAGCCCTTAGGATGTGTACTTGACTACCTGGACTGTGATGTAGATCATACTAGTGGGGACATGGTAGTCCATAGATACATCCTTCAAGGTCCCTAGTCGTGGGTGTATCGAGACGGGGCATCGATATACCAGAGTAGACTAGCATATACGCTTCTCGACCCATGAGATGGGCGATGGATGATCCCATATCCATTGGTGTTTGACATCAGAGATGATATACGGGTGCTCAGTGGAGACTGGGTACACTGGACGGACTCGCTGAGAACTCCCAGATGGTATTATACCTCACGTCAGATGGCAGTTCTCAGGTGACACTTGTACAGGTTAGTCTGTAGACCCGAGATCGTCATAGAGTCTTGTGTGATTCCCACTGTGCTTTGATCTCCACCTTACCACGTCCATAAGGGCGTGCAAAACGGTGGTCTTTGGGTACAGTTCCGAGTCACATGGAGGCAATGAGCGATAGGAGGGGTTTCGTCTCTCCCGGTATTGGGGGTTGATGTTGCGCTGTGCTCGATTGGCCGTAACAGGGAAGTCCCTGGCCAGGGCTGATCAGAGATTTGCTGGTAAGTGTTACCAGTAGTTTCTCGACCCGTTATGAGCCTCACATCGGCACGACTTATCGGTTATTGGGGTCTGACGTTTACCACCCCTAGACTTGATATGCGACATATCAGACGAACAGACCGAACTGTACGGTAAGTGTTACTGGTTGGATTCACAAGAGTGTGAGCGGGCTAGCTCGTCGATCTTCTGATTGCTCAATACCCGGATGGCCGTTACGTTTAGCAGACCGCTTGCGGCTTGTAGGTGCTTGATATGATCATCATCTGCTACCGGAGTATTGACGAGTCTTTAGAGTCCTACACAGAGGTTTCCTGGCTCAAGCGAAACGAAATAGGAGCGCATATGAGATATGTGCAGGACCGAGAATAATGCGTGTATGTGATACCGTATTTCATTCTCACGATGGATGTATCGATTGGTTATATTCGATATAACCTAGATATCGAATCAAGGATTGATTCGATAAGCCGATACATAGGATACTAGTCGGTTATATGCGATATGACCGGATCGTTAAATCAAGTGTTGATTTAATGATTTAATGTAAAATTATATATTTGATATATTACTTTGCATTAGCTAGTATTAGTTCACTTTAAATGGATTTTCTCACTTGATGTGCAAGTTGTATATGTGATATACTTTTGTGCACATGTTTGTATCATGTTTGATGATGCTTGCTCATTTGGTTAAGTGTATAGAATTAAACCATGGTTAAGTTAATGATTAGGGTTTTGCTTTTTCATTTATTTATTTATTTGTTTATTTATTTATTTGGAAAAGATAAAGATGAGAATGGTGGCTTTCTTTGTTTCTTATTGAAGCTTCATGAAGTTTTGACTTAGTCACCATTCTTGTCTCATGCTTAACCCTAACCATTTGAACTAACCCTAGTTCATTCTCTACACTTAACTATGGTTAAGATTATGATAAGTTTTCATTTTCTTTTTCATTTTAGAAGACTTGTCATATTCTTTCTTCTTCTTCATCATCTTCTTCTTCAAGAAAAGCTTAAGTCTATCAATGGCAACTTGAGCAAAAGTGAGAGAAATCCAAATCTAAAGTGAACCCACCTCCTATTTCTTCACCCTCTACCTCTTGCCAAGTAGTATAGAGTGTTTTCTTCATAAGTTTCACAACTTGATGGAGTTGGAGCTTGAACTTGTGATGCCTCGACGTAGATCATCTTCGGCACAAAGCCGACGACCTAGCCCGCCTATTTCTCTGATCAAGCCGACGATTAAGTCCGGGATTCGAGATGGACAGCGAGAGGATGCCTACGTGGAGCTAAGGAAGTGGAGAACCGGATCTACAAAGGTTGTAGCCTCTCTCCTTTAGTTAAATTGTTAACTAGTTTCGTTTTTTCGCCTAAACTTCTAGTCAACGATCCGTATTAGGGTTTCTCGGCACCCGTAAAATTTAAAATTGGCATGGTTGATGCCTTGTGAGACCTCTTGAGAGTGCCTAGGAACCCTACAGTGGTATCAGAGCCTAGCTAGAGCCTTAGGCGAAATCTAGACGACGTTTGAAACCCGAATACACATCGAAACCCTAACACATCATGCTCTCTGGACTTTTTCTAAAAACTGGGATTTTTCCAGATTAAAAATGCTTAAAAAATTCAGCAGGGAATTCTATGAACTACGGTGCAAAATTTACCTCATGAACAGTCAAAGGTGCGGCGGAACCGCGGCAGAAGCTTGGCTTCTGCGGCGGTTCCGCGGCCAACTGATGGGATTTTCCTGTAATATTTGCACAGTAATTCATCATTTCAGCAGCTGAGTTTTATGGGTATTTTTAATATTTATTCAAGAGTTGAATTTTCTGAGGTGTTTTAGAGCTTCGATGTTTCGATCGGATTATCAAGCTTTGTCTATGTGGCTTTCCGGATATTTTTTGAATATGTTAAAAAGTTCGACCGGATATAAATACCCAATTTTTCCCCTGTCGGGAAATTTCCAAGTGTTGGATTTTTCCGTAGTTTAATGACGTTCTAAGTAGTGCAAGTAACGCGATGGTCCCTCTAGAAGACAACAAACCTTAACTCGATTATGTGACCGTCTTGAACTGCCCTTTGAACCTTAGGGTTTGGGGCAGTACGGCGTGCCACATGTGAGGCGTTGGCTTGACCCTTCTACGGCTGGACCGTTGGTACTGAGGCACGAACTGAATGTTTTTAGACTTGTTTAATGTGTTGGACGGTTTCTGGGAAAACTTGGGTGTTCGAATGTTCGATCGGAAAGTTTAATATTTTCTATTTGTCCGCAATGGGATACAATAATTGGAATTCACAAACAGTTATGAGATAACTGGATGAATGTTATAAATCTAGCGGTTTAGTCTCACTTGATATTGAAAAGAGTTTTCGATAATGGGACTAAAATGCGGGGTTTATAAATGTTAGGCATGTGATGTCTAAGTATTTCATTTGATTAGGCATGCGATGTCTAAAGAGGTTGCGGATTCCAACTGTTGTAGTTTTACACTTTCTTTTCTGTGACCGTAAGTGTAATATGTGGTATCGCCGGTTTCGTTGCTATATGTCAACGACAATTGGGATGCGCATATTTACTTACGTTGTATGTGTTGCTGGATATGTTATATTGGATTGTCGTGTTCGAATAGCCGGGGTTTTTTATGTGAGATGAGTGTTTTTCTTTTTCATTCATGTAAAAACTTGTATATAATATTCTTTTATTGGGACACTTCCAGGTTGCGGAAGATGTCACCCTTTGTATATTATTTACTTTTCCGCATTAGGATAGACCCAAGGAGGGGAGCACAAGTAACCGGGTTCTAGGGTCCAGTGGGAGACCATCTCGAGGAGTCGAGTCCGGGTCTCCTAACCCCAGAATTGGTCGGGTTGCTTGCTGCTCTAGTAGGGGTCTAGAGGGTGTGGGATTGGCTATTCATCACGACCGTGGAATCCGTGTTTTATACTGGCTCGTATTGAAAACACGGACGTCATAGTATATCCAATGTTTCATATGTTTCTTCTGCCGCTTTATCTGTGATGTGATCATGTGATGTTCTGTGATACATACAGTATATAGTATATATGATATATTATATAGACGTTACTTATGTTTTGCACCCGCACTAGCCCTGCCCTGCTCTGTCGTTAGTTACCTAACCTAACGGTGCACGAGGGGACATCGAGGCGAATGCGGATGGCATAAGTGTACGTCGTATTTATCTGTGATGTTTTAGGTGACTTAAATGATGGGACTTCATTAATGTGATTAATGAAAGAAAAGAAACCAAATGATGTTGTAGAATCAAATTTCAAATAAAACAGGTAGCTACAGTTCTTGCTTTGCATAGCGGTATATATGATATACCCTGCACCTTATTCGATGAGGAAAGGACCGAGATCCCTTCACCGGGAGTGACTCCTTTAGCAATAACTGGCAGATGCTACACACTCGGTTTGCTTTTGACTGCTTTTGAGTTCTTGCTATGCACAGCGATATATATGATATATCCCGCACCTCATTCGACGAGGAAAGGGCCGACGATCCCTTCACCGGGAGTGACCCCTTTAGCAAAACTAGAAAAGCCTCAAAATCACTCCATTTCAAAACTTCATTTGATTCTACAATGATATCAAGTTCATTACGCTCATGGTTTTCAGAAAAACCTGCGTAGCCCTCCGTCAATTCAGATATGTAATATTCAGTATTCGTGCTACGGTTGTTCGGCATGCGTCAAGGCGTAGTGTACGGTAGCTGATTATTACTTATCTGTAGCATGAGATGCGATTGGATTAAGGTATTCGTACGACGTTGTTTGGCATGCGTCAACGGTCGTACGGATGGGTTTAATTCGATCACGAATTGTACGGGTTGAACTTGACTAGCGGACTATGGGTTGTTTGGCATGCGTCAAGGTCATAGCACGCTAGGGGCAAAATATTATCGGGAATTTCAAGTGTTGAAATTTGCAATGAGATTGCATACCTTCTATGAGATAGTTGGATCCCGATACCCACTGCGAGTAAGAGTTACTCCTGGGAGAGTTTTACACATTGCAATTAGCTGATCAAGTAGGTGTCTAGAAAGGTGTCAACGGGGTTACGCCTCTGGGAAAACGAGGTTTACATTAATTAGGTTCGTGCGAAAGCATGGGGGACCTCCCTCAAAGTACCGACACTGGCCTGGCTGAAAGATTGGCGAACTTGTAGTGTGTAATTAATCCCGGCTAGTCTTTCCTTTTAGGGTTTGAAGGAAGATTTGATAAAAACAGTGGGAGCCATCCTGATTAGATAAGATAATAACCAATCTGATCTTGCAAGAGCATACGCTAAAGTGTTTTCTTCTCTCTCTCTCCAGGTAGCGACCATGTCATGCCCTAATAAAGATAATAATATGGATGTATTGACCGAACCCGCATGTTATACTGTGCTGGGGAACGTTGGTTCCGTTCTTTCTTATAAGAGTTATAGGAATGAACTGGATATAAGGAAATACCAGGATTCCCATGCCACCCGATTGAAGAAAGTACATGATGATGCATTTTCTTCGGGTGTGTTCGTTACAGAGAACTGTTTCTCCATTTGCCCTACGTCCTGGGTATTAGATACCGGGTCAGGATCCCATATATGTAATCAGTTACATGGGCTTAGAAAAGGTAGAGAACTTGGAGAAGGTGATAAAGACATTAGAGTTAGAAATGGTGCAATTGTTGCAGCTAAGACTGTCGGGGAATATCACCTTGAATTACCTACTGGTAATACATTGGTTCTGAACGAATGCTATTACATGCCGAACCTGATATGCAACATTATATCGGTTTCTTTATTAAGTAAAGAGGGATATAATTTTGTATTACAGGATAATGTTATGAACATTTTCCGTAACCAAAAGTTGGTTGGATCAGGCACGTTGTGCAATGGCATTTATGTTCTAAATCAATCAACAGTTCTGAGCATAACAAACACACACAAGAGGAAGAGTTCTGAACTGAACGAATCCTTCTTGTGGCATTGTAGACTGGGTCACATCAATGCGACACGACTAGCTAAGTTGCATAAAGATGGATATTTAAATCCGTTTGAATTTTCATCTTATGACACTTGCCAGTCATGTCTCAAAGGCAAGATGACCAAAACTCCGTTTACGGGACACGGAGAAAGAGTTACCGAACTCTTGGGACTAATACATAGTGATGTATGTGGTCCCATGTCTACACATGCCAGGGATGGTTCTTCGTACTTCATTACATTCACTGACGATCTCTCTAGATTCGGATATGTGTTCCTGATGAAACACAAATCAGAAGCTTTTGAGAAATTTAGAGAATATAAACAAGAAGTCGAGAACCAAACCGGAAAAAGTATTAAAATCCTTCGATCTGATCGAGGAGGTGAATACTTGAGCAATGAATTCCTGGACTTCCTAAAAGAGAATGGGATTCTCTCTCAGCTAACTCCTCCATATACACCACAGCACAACGGTGTATCTGAATGGAGAAACCGCACCCTATTAGATATGGTGCGCTCAATGATGAGTACAGCTGAGTTGCCTATTTCCTTCTGGGGATATGCGCTTGAGACAGCCATGGACCTATTGAATAGAGTTCCTACCAAATCAGTGCCTACCACTCCATATGAGATATGGAAAGGGAAGAGACCACATCTTAATTATGTTAAGATATGGGGTTGTCCAGCCTATGTCAAACGACAAAATCCGGACAAACTCGAGGCAAGATCAGTCTTATGTAAGTTTATAGGATATCCCAGAAATTCACAAGGGTATATCTTCTACCATTCCGAGGAACAAAAGGTGTTTGTTTCTCGACATGCCACTTTCTTAGAAAAAAGTTTTCTTATGAAACAGATAAGTGGCATTGAGGTAGAACTGGAAGAGGTTCCAGCGACACAAACTATAACAGAAGACTTGGTAGAACCAGAGGATTCAGTAGTACCCGACGAACCCCAGCCTCTCCGCCGATCTAGTAGGGTTCCTCGCCAACCTGAGAGATACTACGGTTTTCTCATGGATGGTGGGAGCGAGGATTGCATCATGGAGGATGATGACCCAACTAGCTTCGAGCAGGCCATCACGAGTAGGGACTCAGTGAAATGGCTGGATGCTATGCGGTCCGAGATGGAATCCATGTACACCAACAAAGTATGGACTTTGGATGTTGCTCCTGAAGGGGTAAAACCCATCGGGAGCAAGTGGATCTTCAAGAAAAAACTTGGTGTAGATGGGAAAGTGGAGACTTTCAAAGCTAAACTTGTAGTAAAGGGTTTTCGTCAAAGACCAGGTGTGGACTATGACGAAACCTTTTCTCCAGTGGCTATGCTTAAATCCATCCGGATCATGCTTGCCATCGCTGCATATCATGATTACGAAATCTGGCAAATGGATGTTAAGACCGCCTTTCTAAATGGTGATTTAGAAGAGTGCGTGTACATGACTCAGCCAGAGGGCTTCGTAGACAGTGGGAGCAGCGGGAAGGTGTGCAAGCTGCTTAAATCCATTTATGGATTAAAGCAAGCATCGCGGAGTTGGAACATCTGCTTTGACATCGTTATCAAAGAGTTTGATTTCGTCAAAAACCCAGATGAACCTTGTATTTACAAGAAGGTGGCAGAGAGTAAGGTTGTCTTCCTCGTATTGTACGTGGACGACATACTCTTGATAGGAAATGATATTCCTATGCTGCAATCGGTCAAGCTCTTCTTATCACAAAGATTCTCAATGAAAGATCTTGGTGATGCCTCCTGCATATTGGGAATAAGGATCTATAGAGATAGATCCAAACGGATTTTGGGATTGTCCCAATCCAGGTACATTGACACCATACTAAAGAGGTTTAGTATGGAAGAATCCAAGCGTGGGAACTTGCCCACGATCTCTGGAGTCACTCTCTCCAAAGAGATGTCTCCCAAGACTGATTTGGAGAGAGCTCGCATGCAAGGGATACCCTATGCTTCGGCTGTAGGCTCTATCATGTATGCGATACTATGTACCAGACCCGATGTAGCATACTCACTAAGTGTAGTGAGCAGGTATCAAGCTGATCCTGGAGAGAGTCACTGGACAGCTGTGAAGAGCATTCTCAAGTACTTACGAAGGACTAAAGAGATACTCTTGGTGTATGGTAATGGAGAACTCCAAGTGGAGTCCTTTACCGATTCGAGCTTCCAGAGTGATAAGGACGACTCTAAGTCGCAGTCGGGATTTGTCTTTACCCTTTACGGAGGGGCGGTTAGCTGGAAGAGTTCCAAGCAGGAAACCGTGGTAGACTCGACGATGGAGGCTGAATACATCGCTGCCAACGATGCTGCTAAAGAGGCTGTCTGGATCAAAAAGTTCATTATTGAACTTGGAGTGGTTCCATCCATTGAGCATCCAATACCTTTGTATTGCGATAACAATGGAGCGGTGGCTTTGGCCAAGGAACCTAGGTCCCATCAGCGATCCAGGCATATTCTGAGGCGGTATCACCTGATCCGGAAGATAGTTGATCGCCGGGAAATCGAGGTCAGGAGAGTTGACACGAAGAACAACACGGCGGATCCACTCACGAAGGCCATTCCCCAGATACAGTTTGAGAGACTCTTCGAGATGCTCGGTATGCGATACTATAGCAGCTGGCCCTAGTGCAAGTGGGAGATTGTTAGTTGTATGTATGCCCTAGAGGCCAGTATTGTACAGATGATGTATATTATATTGGATGCTTGGACATATATAGAGATGACTTTCTTGCTCGATATGATAGTATGCTATCTGGTTACTCTTTATCTTAACATGTACACTTGTCTCGTTGCACTGTCTTATAGTTACATGTTGGTAAAGCACTTAGGATGTGTACTTGACTACCTGGACTGTGATGTAGATCATACTAGTGGGGACATGGTAGTCCATAGATACATCCTTCAAGGTCCCTAGTCGTGGGTGTATCGAGACGGGGCATCGATATACCAGAGTAGACTAGCGTATACGCTTCTCGACCCATGAGATGGGCGATGGATGATCCCATATCTATTGGTGTTTGACATCAGAGATGATATACGGGTGCTCAGTGGAGACTGGGTACACTGGACAGACTCGCCGAGAACTCCCAGATGGTATTATACCTCACGTCAGATGGCAGTTCTCAGGTGACACTTGTACAGGTTAGTCTGTAGACCCGAGATCGTCATAGAGTCTTGTGTGATTCCCACTGTGCTTTGATCTCCACCTTACCACGTCCATAAGGGCGTGCAAAACGGTGGTCTTTGGGCACAGTCCCGAGTCACATGGAGGCAATGAGCGATAGGAGGGGTTTCGTCTCTCCCGGTATTGGGGGTTGATGTTGCGCTGTGCTCGATTGGCCGTAACAAGGAAGTCCCTGGCTAGGGCTGATCAGAGATTTGCTGGTAAGTGTTACCAGTAGTTTCTCGACCCGTTATGAGCCTCACATCGGCACGACTTATCGGTTATTGGGGTCTGACGTTTACCACCCCTAGACTTGATATGCGACATATCAGACGAACAGACCGGACTGTACGGTAAGTGTTACTGGTTGGATTCACAGGAGTGTGAGCGGGCTAGCTCGTCGATCTTCTGATCGCTCAATACCCGGATGGCCGTTACGTTTAGCAGACTGCTTGCGGCTTGTAGGTACTTGATATGATCATCATCTGCTACCGGAGTATTGACGAGTCTTTAGAGTCCTATATAGAGGTTTCCTGGCTCAAGCGAAACGAAATAGGAGCGCATATGAGATATGTGCAGGACCGAGAATAATGCGTGTATGTGATACCGTATTTCATTCTCGCGATGGATGTATCGATTGGTTATATTCGATATAACCTAGATATCGAATCAAGGATTGATTCGATAAGCCAATACATAGGATACTAGTCGGTTATATGCGATATGACCGGATCGTTAAATCAAGTGTTGATTTAATGATTTAATGTATAATTATATATTTGATATATTACTTTGCATTAGCTAGTATTAGTTCACTTTAAATGGATTTTCTCACTTGATGTGCAAGTTGTATATGTGATATACTTTTGTGCACATGTTTGTATCATGTTTGATGATGCTTGCTCATTTGGTTAAGTGTATAGAATTAAACCATGGTTAAGTTAATGATTAGGGTTTTGCTTTTTCATTTATTTATTTATTTGTTTATTTATTTATTTGGAAAAGATAAAGATGAGAATGGTGGCTTTCTTTGTTTCTTATTGAAGCTTCATGAAGTTTTGACTTAGTCACCATTCTTGTCTCATGCTTAACCCTAACCATTTGAACTAACCCTAGTTCATTCTCTACACTTAACTATGGTTAAGATTATGATAAGTTTTCATTTTCTTTTTCATTTTAGAAGACTTGTCATATTCTTTCTTCTTCTTCATCATCTTCTTCTTCAAGAAAAGCTTAAGTCTATCAATGGCAACTTGAGCAAAAGTGAGAGAAATCCAAATCTAAAGTGAACCCACCTCCTATTTCTTCACCCTCTACCTCTTGCCAAGTAGTATATGGTGTTTTCTTCATAAGTTTCACAACTTGATGGAGTTGGAGCTTGAACTTGTGATGCCTCGACGTAGATCATCTTCGGCACGAAGCCGACGACCTAGCCCGCCTATTTCTCCGATCAAGCCGACGATTGAGTCCGGAATTCGAGATGGACAGCGAGAGGATGCCTACGTAGAGCTAAGGAAATGGAGAACCGGATCTACAAAGGTTGTAGCCTTTCTCCTTTAGTTAAATTGTTAACTAGTTTCGTTTTTTCGCCTAAACTTCTAGTCAACGATCCGTATTAGGGTTTCTCGGCACCCGTAAAATTTAAAATTGGCATGGTTGATGCCTTGTGAGACCTCTTGAGAGTGCCTAGGAACCCTACAGGTTTTGCATGGCCCAGATTCCGTACCTTTGCTGCAGTCCGAGCAGGAGTATTTCAGCCAGCAGGCTGAGCTGTGAGGTGTCGGTAGTAGTTAGTTCTTTCCCTGCATTTATTTCCTGATGTGAGCCCGCATTATGGGACATACATTCCAGTTATTTTGTATTGGATCTTTTGCTTCCGCATTTTATTATTCTTGACTCATGTTATCTTGGCTTATGGACATGTTTTAGATAGTTTTATTTTGTTCTTGATATCTCTACAGCCGTAATGTGACTGTGGATGGATACTTCCTACCCATAGATAGCATGGTTGGCTATGTCACGTGCCCAATTTAGCGTACTCTGGGAAGCGGGGCGTGACAAGACTGGAGCTCCTGCCGCCTCTCGCTGCTCCCGTCATCGTCATCAAATCTAGATAAAACGGTTCGTGGACGCATTAGACAATCATTACATATGCATGCTATATATATATATATATAGATCGTAAAATGTGAAGTAAAAATTTAACATTACTGATAACCTTTTTCGTTTCGTGGACGTATTAGAAATATCTACTTGGATTTTATCATCGATATCATTTCTAACCCACGTAACTTCATGATCAGCCGAAGACAACCCGTCTTTTAAAACGGACGGTCGGAGCACTCTAAGTCTTCTGCCGCATTACTGTCTTCTTCTCGTTCCCTGTGATATAGCCAAGTTGTATAAAGTCTAGTAAAACCATGTTTAACGATATGAAGCTCTGCAAATTCTACCTTATGCCAGTACTTATTTCCACATCTATCGCACGGGCAGAGAATCTTCTCTAAGACGATCTTATTATGTGCGCGTGCAAATTCAATAAAAGCAAAAACTCCTGTGACAAACTTAGGTTGCATACGTTGTTGCCAATCCACATACATCCAGTCCTTAACTCTGATATACTCATGGGCCATGTTAGACTGTATAACATATAAATTGTAGGTTATGATGACTATATTGAGAAATCTAAGAACGGGATGATTACTGACAAAGGAGAAAATCCGTGTATGTGCTTTGTGTGTGCGTTTGTCGTTGAAAAGAATAAATTATCGATAAACAAAGTTAGATTTGATGATACCCATGTATGAGTTGTATTATATATATGTGTGTTTCAATTTATGATTGCGCTTAAGTGTAGAGTTGTTAGTGTGTATGTGCTGTGTGTGCGTTTGTTGTGTATTCGTGTTGTATGTGTGTGTTTCGGCTGTCGGGGGTAAGGCTTCTATCCCATTAAGAATATAGAGCAGACACCCATTCGCTTGTGCTTTCAACCGTTTCGAGTAAATTTCGGCAGCACCTCCCCGCTGTTCTCCGAGTACACTGTAATAGAATAGATGGTCATTTCAAAGCTGTGAAACAACATTGAAATGAATATCTAATCTATCTTTGTACACACACGGAGAACCAGCGGAAAAGTACCGACGAAATAACTCGAAACGGATGAAAACACAAGTGAATGCAGGTATTTGCTTTATACATTCCTAACTTGTCCACACTGTACAAATCTATCGGTTATCATACGATTGAATCTTCTCGTCACATAAACTATACGACGGTTGTTAGTACCGAACTATACCGTCCGATATTTAACAACCTTCGTATAGTTCTATGTCACAATGAACATCGAACGTATGTTAACCGATAAACGGGGACTAAGTCGCGCTTTGATTTTTATATATGAGTATCGATGAGAATATGAAAGTTTCATATTATCATCGAGTATCATATATTGGTTTTAACTTGAACATTTAACTTGAATAGGTTTTACGTTTACGTTTCGTTATTAAGGGTTCGAAGTTTTTAGTTTAGGGTAAATTTTTCTTGCGTTTAAGATAAAGTTGTACGTTTACGTTATCATCGAGTATCCTACTGAATGAACTGGTGCACCCTAAACCCCAACCCTAAGTAACCCAAATTAATCTAATTAACCCCAATTAACCATAATCGTTACCCTGACACAAATTATCCCTAATTAACCCAAACTTAACCCAATTTACCCAAATTAACCTAATTAACCCTAATCAACACCCTAACTCTTTCAAATTATCACTAATTAACCCAATTAACCTTATCTATTTTACGTAATTAACCCAAATTAACCCTATGAACCAAACCCTAAACCCAAACCCTAACCCTGAACCAATCCCTAACCCTAACCCTAACCATACACTGAACCCTAACCCTAACTCTAACCCTAACTCTAACCCTAACCCTAACCACACACTGAACCCTAACCCTAACCCTAGCCCAAGTCCTACCCTAACCCTGACCCTAACCCCAACTAATTAGCCCTAACCCTAACCCTAAACCGAACCCTAACCCTAACCCTAAACCGAACCCTGAACCCTAACCCTAACCCTAACCGAACCCTGAACCCTAACCCTAGCCAAAGTAGCAATCCAATAATCAACAAAAAACAGAAATAAATGCATAATTAGAAATAAAAATAAGAAATTTACTAACCTGGCCAGCGATAGAGGCGCGCGCGGGAGATGGTCGACGACGCAATCGGCGACGAGAGAGTTTCTAACGTCGACGGGGAAGTCGACGGTGGTGTCGGGGACAACGAGGCGCGCACGGGAGTTGATGGCGATGAGGTGCGGGCGGTGGCGATGAGGCGCGCGCGGGAGGTGAGAGCGAGAAAGAGGAAATTTCTGGGCTTCTTTTATTATAAAATAACCCATATAATGCCCCTACGGATTAATCCGTAGGTCCTTCGTTTGCGGCTCCGTAGGGCCAAATAACAAATTACGTTTTAATATTTTTAAATTAAAGTGTAGGGCACCGTAGGGGCAACCATGGGGACCTACGGATTAATCCGTAGGGGCAATAAAATGTTGCCCCTACGGATATCTTCAACCGTAGGGGCAACCCCTTATTGTAGTAGTGAATACCAGCACATAGATTGAGAGGGTACAAAGGCCCACGTGCAAGTGCATGCAGTGGAGTACGTGTATGAGGAAACACGTTATCTGGTACAAACATAACAGAAAAAGGATAAATATGACAGAAAAGGTCAAAAGAATAAAATGAAGAAGAGAAACATGTTACCAGGTGCAAAAGAATACTAGAAAAATAGAGACATTATCAGATACAAACAGTACAGAGAGGACAATTAGGACAGAAAAGGTAAGAAGCAATATACCAATTTTACCCTTCTATGTCTACCCAGCTACAATGGTGAATTAAATAAATAATAATTAAATCCAATCAAATGTATATTGTTTCTTTTAGACTTACCACTTACAATTAATGCTTATTGTTTTATGGTCCCCATGTGAAAGGATATTGCTGAAAATTCATGCATCTAATAATAGCCTATCAATCTTTCCATCTCGTACAACCATCTCATTGAGAAGATGCCAGAAAGAAGGAGATTGTAAGTTATTTTTTCGTTATCACAAAAGCTTAACTAATTTTGTTTTAAAATTCTAACAATGCTTTTACATATTAACAAATATAGGATAGGCTGGTCTGTTGACAATTTTGCTTTTCATGCGAGCAATGCAAGTGGTTTATGCATTTGAGATGTATATGTGATGTGCAATTTATGTTTAGAACAATATGTGTCCTTAAGATTTTCTCAGTACCCGATGTAATCGCTAAATACAAGCTGAAAAATATTTAGCTTTGCATTCATATGGAACCTGCAAATTTTTTTAAAAACAATGATTGGTTCCCATTGCAATTTTTTAAACGCGCTAAAAGGAAATGGAACTATCTGTCGCATGATAAATGTTCTTGATTTTCGTTGCTTGAATATGAACATAAGAGTTTGTGCATAAAGAATGAGATTTTACGATGCAGTGCTTTTGGTCGAGTGTTTGACGTTATTGATTCTACAGAGCTCTTGAACAATTTTGTAATCAGCACTTGGTTTTTGGAAACCCTTAAGATCATAATAACCGTTTCAACTAATAATTCTGATCGTGAAGTTAAGAGGTTGGTTTGACAATATTCATATTGTGTCCTTTTTGTTTATCAGAGATATTGGTGATCTGTGAAGCATATATGCAAGCATGTTGTTTTTTCTTCCGATATTATTAATAAAACATAACATTCAAAATACCATCTTGAATGTTTTTATTGTGCTTAAACCATGTTGAACAACCCTATTACTCAGTACCGTACATTTTGATATTACACATCAAACTTAAAATAAAGCGAGTTAAATTTCTTTACCGATCGACTTAAAACAGCCCACTCACAACATAAAAATATTACATATGAAGGTGTAAAAAATATATAAACCTATAAAAGGGAATAAACACCAAGAAGCAACACTTTTTAAAAACCTAGCCATGCACATCTCATTTGCTAGAGAGGAAAAAAAACCTCGCATGCCCCCATCTTTACTGCTCCCGAGCTCTCTCCAAATATCTCTAATAAACAAAATGGCTCGGTCAGCTACAGTTCGCAAATAGCATTTATATTTCAGTGCTCGACAAAAATACTTATCAAGACCATTTGGTTAGGATAAATTTATGGATTTATAAAATTACGGTTTCTCACTTATTATTTTTGGGTTTTAATATTTACATGCATGCAATCCTATGCGAACGAGAACACATAATTTTTTATGCATACATCTTTCTTGATTTGTCGCATGGATTAATATAATATACATTCATGGATCGATATAATGTCTATGATGGGTTAAGATTGTATGTGCATGGATCGATATTATGGAAAATTGAAGTTGTACGTTTAATAATAAGGAGCTGTCCATGTGTATTTTTGATTGAATTTGGGCAAAAAACATAGTTTAATATATTCCGACAACCCTGCATATTATGCCCCCCCCTTTTTTATTAATATGGATAGAACCCAATGATTTTTAAAAAAAGATCATGTATGCAACGTAGAGAAAGAAGGTGCATGCATGATGTGAGTAAATTAAAGTAAAAGTAATTAATACAACAAATGAAATAAAAGAGTTGGTATAAACGACAATATAATAATGATGTAAGTAAAGCATAGTAAAAGTCATTAATGCAGGAAGAAAAAAATACATTCAAAACAAAAAAGTTGATATAAAGAACAACATAATAATAATATAAGTAAAGCTTAGTAAAAGTAATTAATGCAAGAAGAAAAATACATGCAAAACAATATAGTTGGTCTAAAGGACAACATAACAATAATGTAAGTAAAGCATAGTAAAAGTAATTAATGCATGAAGAAAAAAGTACATATAAAACAAAAGAGTTGGTATAAAGGACAACATAATAATAATGTACGTAAAGCATAGTAAAAATAATTAATCCAAGAAGGAAAAAATACATACAAAACAAAAGAAAATCAAAAGCGCATTCTTCCTTGTATGTAACTAAACTCATTCGTGAAGCTACGGCTCATTGAAAAAGTAGTTAAAAAAAGATGAAAGTTTATCATAATTAGCAATAGATATGTTGAGCTTCCTGCATATCATATTTATTATGTACAAGACTTTTCTTCACTACACACTATTTGTGCACATAGTATTCTTTTATTGCCTACAATTATTGCCTACAAAGTTAAGGAAACGAAAAGACGACACCGTTAGTTGATGAGCTTCAAAAATCAAAAGTATATACATAACTTCTCATGCTATTTACGTGGAGAGTTTTCTTTTTTTCGTCTACAATTATTGCCGAGTTATAAATGTTGTACAACAAACTAAAAACCTAAGCCTAGAGGATAACTAAAAGGTGGCATGACTTTGGCAAAAACAAAGTATATAAAAAAAAAAGGTAAAGCCATCAATGCATGGTTGTGGGTCCTCATAAGAAAACAAAGGAAACATGGTTTGAAGGTAATAAAATATATCAAATTAATCTTAACTTATTAATTGCAATTTAAGAAAATTAAAACACCACTGAAAAAATATGTAAAAGTAATATTTAAAGTCGAGTGAATCTACAGATATTAAGTTTGTCATAAAAAAAGATAATAATTTTCAACTTATTTTTTAATATAAGAGAGTGCACGGATATGGATATATGTAAAGACGGATATTTTCAGATTTGATAGTAATGAAAAAATTATACCCGCCTTAGGAGATCTATAAAAATTCCTACATAATAATAAAAAAGATTTTATTAGTTCGGTTCACCTTTCAGCTAAATAATATGTATCTTGGATATTCTATATAGGTATGTAAATGCAAACAGATAATCAGAATGAAATCCGTATTTATATCTGATTTTCCTTAGATTAAGGATATTATTTTTCATTTTCGATGGCTATGCGTATCCGCCAACAATAACCGAATGCAGATATGGTGGCATATATATATTCTTCATGGGAAGAATCTATATCCGATCTAATATTCGACCTCTGCGAACGAATATAATTTTACGATATTCGGTTTATATTCGTATTTGTGCCTGTATTTTCTCAAATACAGAGAGCGTTTTACATTATTCATATCCGTATTTGTATCCGCCAATAACCACGAGATATGATTACACTTAATTCCATTCTATATCTGTTTACATTCCTAATTTTGTATTAATTTATTAGTTTATTGTTTCTACTGGATGCTATTCACATGAAGTTACTTAATTTGCATGGTTTTTATGAGTCCATCTCCATGAAAAAAGATGGATCGTTGCAGGTGGTGTAGAAAACAGAGAGCGGTTTACATTATTCATGTTTTCTACACCACTGTTCGCAAATAATAAAAAAAAAAGATTCTATTAGTATATACCTAGAGTAGCAAATCATATGGATCACTTAGCTCACAGATGGATCGTTGCAGGTGGTGTAGAAAACAGAAGAGGGCAAAAAATACTCGAGTTAGATGAGTGATAAATTTTGTGTCCATCATCTGATCTACGGGTGAGCTTGCGGGTTAATTGCGTATGGATACACAGAGTAAAACTTATGATTAAATTGTTTAGAATTTGAGTATGTTAACTGTCATAATGTAAACCCATAGAAGGATGGTAGACTTTTACAATATACCAATTTTACCCTTTTATGTCTACCAACCTACAATGATGAATAAAATAGATAATAATTAAATCCAATCAAATGTATATTGATTCTTTTAGACTTACTGCTTACAATTAATGCTCATTGTTTTATGGCCCAACATGACGGAAAAAACTACCCTAGAAGGGCTTGCATGGTGCAAGCCCCTCTAGGGCCATTGGATGGGCTCCCCTTGCAAGTGGGGGGAGCTCATCCAAAGGCTATGCAAGGGCTTGCACCTATGCAAGCTCTTGCATAGTAGTTTTTTTCCAACAGGACATTGCAGAAAATTCATGCATCTAATAATAGCCTATCAATCTTTCCATCCCGTAAAACAATTCCATTGAGACGATATCGGAAAGAAGAAGATTGTAAGTTATATTTTCATATGATAAAATCAAAATATTTTATCAGAAATTTAAAAAAATAAAGATGAATTGAATTTGTTTTTGTTCACACCTCCTATTGACACCATAACTTCTCATCTCCTTCATATATTTAATTCAGAACTCTTCATCTTCATTTCTGCCTGAAGTGAAAAAGGGAAAATTTTTTTTTAAAAAAAAAAGAAGAACTCTTCATCTTCATTTCTGCCTGAAGTGAAAAAGGGAAAAAAATTTGGAAAAAAATTTAAAAAAAAAGAGAAAATAGAGAGAGAGAAAGAGATCTTATTATACAATTACGTAAACATTAATTATATGCATATTTTATAAATCCTTACAATCATTATACTTACAATTCCTTGCTTGCTATATAATATTTGTTGTTAATAAGAAATTGGAAATAATAAATCTAAAAGAATATAAAAATCAATCAGTTAAACGATATATATTCATTTATTCTAAATATTAAGTTATATATTGAATGGAAAGAATAATGCTAATTGGACAGATGATTATTTCACTGCTACAATATGGGGTTGCCCCTACGGACTCAGGAATCCGTAGGGGCAAATATTTCTTGCCCCTACGGATTTATCCGTAGGGCCACATCGTTGTCCCTACGGTGCCTTACGTTCTAATTTTTTGTTTGGCCCTACGGAGCCGCAAACGGTGGGTCCACGGTTATGTCCGTAGGGGCATATAAATAGGTTATTAATATAAAAAAAAGCACAGAAAAGTATATTCATCGTTCCCAAAATTTCTTTCTCTCACTCCGCGCCTCATATCGTCTGTTCCCGCGCCTCGTCGCCACCTTCGTCGGTCGTTCCCACACCTTCGTCGACTTCTCGCGCCTCGTCTCCACCTTCGCCAATCGTCGTCGACCACCGTCTCCTCCACAGCGCGTCCGGTTAGTAATTAAATCTCAAATTATTTTTAATTTTGATGATGTTAGGTCTAGGGTTTAGGCCAGGTTCGGGTATGGGTGAGGGTTTGGCATCGGCATCAGGTTCGGTTAGGGTTCGGTTCTGGGGTTCGGTTGGGGTTGGGGTTAGGGTTGGGGGTTGGGGCTGGGGCTGGGTGTAACGCCTTGAAAAGTCGTTTTGGTGTTTTCCCGAAAATCGGCGAAAATTTGGTATTTTTCCGTAAATCGTCATTATAGTTATTTTGCAGTTTAGGCCTAATTATACCTAATTTGGATAGGTAATTGCTAGTTTTTAGTAGCTAATGAGTTACTTATAAATTTCTGGTCATTTAAAAAAATTTCCCTATTTTTCAATTTTTAATATTATTTTAAACCGGTAAAAATAAATTAAATTAGCGATAAATACAAATTTTTTTGGGCTAATTTTAATCTTTAGAATCATGAAAACTAAAATATAGTTTGTAATATAAATTTTTAGTATTTTATTTTAAGTTCTATTTAGTTATAATCGAAGGAAACTAAAATTTTAATTATTAGAACTAAAACTTACAAATATGGTATTGTGGGGGGTCTTTTTGTATAGAATTTTTTTGTAAAGTCTCTCACACTCATTCCTCACTACTTGGCCGGCCCCACCACTGCTGGATCAGCAGCCACTTCCCCCTCCTTTTTGCTTTGACTCATGTGAGGAAATGAAGTGTTTTAAAAGGGTTTTAATATATTAATTTGAGAGGTAGGGTGTACTTGATTGGTGAGGGGTTGACTTGGACATTTTGGACACAACAAACCCTCACTTTTTCCCCTCTCCCTCAGCCGAAACCACAGCAGCAACAGCCCTAAAAATTTCCCCAATTCTCATTCCCTTTTTCTTCAGATTTCACCTCAAAAATCCATATAAATCCACAAATTTCTTCACAAAACCAAAACAAATCCTTGTGCTATATCTTCTCAAGCCTAATTTAGTTGAAAACATGTGGAAAGGAGGCATCTTTGGAGGCAAAACTTCTTGCTAGATCCATAGAAATTGAGGTATAATTTTTACCCATTTAAGTTCTTATGGTTAGATTCCTTTAATTAAATTGTTTTAGTGTTAATTGGTGTTAATTTCTAATCTAGTTTTTAGGAGAATAGTTTGTTTTAAACTAGGGTTTTTAAAGCACCATTAATAGGTTAATTAAGTTATTTTGCTATCTAGTGTTTTATACAAACCAAATCTAAGAGTTTAACTTGCTTATTGGACTTCAAATTAGTGTTAATTTAGTGTTTCATGTATAGTTGGGTTGGATTTTGTTAGTTATGAAAAATCAAGAAAGATTTTGTTATGGAAAAAAAGGGGATTTGAAGCATTACATGTGGGTTATGTGACGGTTGTAGATTGCTTGTAGTGTGGTTGGTTTTTCAAGCTTGATAGTAGTCATTTGTCGCAAAGCGACGGTGTTTGCACCGATTTTGGAATGCAAATGCTTACTAGATTTTTTATAAAATTATGTGATGAATTATTTATGATATCTTGATGATTGTATTGGCATCTCCTACGAATTTTAGGGTGTGTGAATGCGGATTTTTGGTTTTATCGGGTTTTAGCTTTGCCGGGCGCCCAAAACGACGATTATAGTTAGTTTTTGTGATTTTCGTGTGTGTTCCGCGCATCTTGTGCACGTTGTGCCTAACTCGTGAACGTTGATATTTTCGTTTGGGATTTGCGTCGTTTCATGATATGTAACCTTATATTTTGTATTGGTGCAAATTCCAGGTTCGGTCGCGGAGACTTCGGACGCGGCACGAAAAGGGAAAGCGGTGATTGCACATAGCTAGCTGGGGATTCCGGTGAGTAGATGTAACATCTACGAGGACTATCGTTTGGATGGCGCGAGTCGCCCGATAGTTTAAGTAGTTAAAGATTTTTAGTGATATTAGTAGCTACATCCATACTTTATTTTGACATACATATGCGCACCCATTCTATAGGACACCTGCACCATTGCCAGAGTTTTTATATGCAGCACGAGCACTATTCATGCGTACACACACGCCCTGATAATTGCCATGCCACCACACTAGATAACTTATAATTTGAAACCTTTTTACTATAATTGATGCTTAAACCTGTGCTATTGCTTTTAAATCCTTAAAATAAAATTGTAGAATTGCTATTCATGTGCATGTATATCATTATATCATTTGTTCATACCTAGTCTATTAATCATACATTGCAACTTGAACATTGATACCATATGTATTCATTATCATTGACATATGCACTCATGGTGATTTCTTGAGATTTTATGATATTTCTGGATTTCGGGGGAAAGCCGCAAAATTTCTAAAACTTATTACCCTTTTTAAAATATGCAAAAATTGCGGTTTTCTAGTGATGTAAGTGTCGTCCACCATGAGTTTGCTGTGATTTTCAACACCCGTTTCGAGGAGTTGGATGAACCGTCTCGGGTACATGGTGGGCCCGGTAAGGTACCCCGGGGCGAGAAGGTCGTGTTGTTGACGTTGAGCCTGGCAGGAGATAGACTACCTACCGGTGACTTTTTGGCACGGCGGATATCCAGAGGATACCGACCGTGGCCGCGAGATGATGAGATATTGATATTTGAGATGGGTCAGCCGGACAGCTGAGGCCAGAGATACTGTGATATGGATACATGAGATTGAGACAGTTTTGAGGTGTCGATGCTGGACACGGATTCTTGTTGATTCTATTGGTATTATGCTGATATTTAAAAGAAAAGAGATTCCTAAATGAAAAATATGACTTCTTGTACCTATATATTCAGATCACGAGTTGATTCATATTTCATTCATACCTGCTAGTACATTCATGTTGCATACATACCTGCTGGTATATCCTGCCATACCTGTATTATAGATGCTAGGATTCTTGTGTGCATGCTTGCGATAGCCTCTATAGATGTTATTTATTACTGATTGATACGAGAAAGTGTTTGTTTGTAGTTAACCGCAATCAATAACGGTGTCGCGTGTAGCTAGACCGAGATGAGTACGGGTCGTCTTCAGGGAAACGTTGAATCTTTTACTCTTACTTTAGATGTGTTGAGAGAGAGGGGATGAATAAAGAATTTTGTGAGAAGTTTCTAGATCTACATTAAGCAAGAATGCAAAAATATAGATCTAGATTATTTTAGAGATATATATAATATAATAAGAAGGCTTGTAGGGTTCGTTAGGATTTAGTAGTCATGAACGATTAATTAAAAGTTACCCTTTTTATCCATTAATAGATTTAAAACTAGAACGACGGTGATGCGTGTAGATTAGGGTTTCTGGAGGGAAAAGGAATCCCACTCTTAACCCTTATCTCGACACGGAACTCCGTTCATTATCTAGCCTTTACCAAAACAATCATTAATCTAATCTCTAATCGCGGTCGGAACTAGCAAAGAATTGCTAGCGCGCCCGATTACGATGTTAATGATTCTTTTGATAAAGTTCATAAAGTTTATAGGACTTAAAAAGGGTTTAGGGATGTTCATCATCCATTAGCCTACCCTAATCCTACGAACCCTAACAAGCGGAGAATTACTCGCGCATGTTGGGAAAAGAAGATGAAAAGACAGAGAGGGAAAACATAATGTAAAATGCAAAAGAATTAAATAAAACAACTACCTTTATTAATCAACTTGAACAATCCACATTTTGATTCCTTAGAAAATGATTACAAAAACCTAGTGTGCTTCTCGATCTCTTCTAAGGAGGTAGATGAACTGTTGATGATCAGCCTGGATGCGTGAGCCGTCTTGGACTTCATGATCTCGTCGGCTTGATGACTTTTCCAAGAGGCTCTCGGTGCCTTTTTATAGTGCAAAACCAGAATCTTTTGCTTCAAAACTTGGTAAAATATAGCAGAGAATCATGCCCCAAAATTTTGGCAAATGATCCTTCTAGATTGCCGCGGATCCGCGGCCAACAGGGGGGTTTGGCCGCGGTTCCGCGGCCAAAGGTGGAGATCTCTTGATGAGTTTTCTTGGGCTTTGTGATTGTGACATGTGGCAATCTTAGGCACCTTCATAATTCAGAAATCTTCTCTCGGTTGCTTCCAGACTTGGTCTCCAAGTTTTGCATCTTAATTTGGCAAGTTTTCTTCAACAACTTGATTTGCTTAATAAATTCTGCATAACAACTTGGAAAATTCTGCACAATAATCTCAAATAATATTTAGTAGACTTAGTTCTACTAGGATTTGGTCAATGAATTTATTTGCATACATTTTTCTACCAAATACTAATTAAAATATATTAACACATGGAAAATTGTGTCTTTACACATAAACCCTCATATGTATAATATATCATAATAAAGTCTTTTTTTAATATGAAAATGGTAGGAAAAATGTAATACAAATGTGCAGTTTTATCAACTGAATAAATACCCCCAAACTTATCTTTGATCGTCCCGAGCAAACTAGTTTATTTAAGAGGAGAAAAAGAAAGGAGAAAACTAAGCACACTTTCGTAGGCAACACGATTGCACTGAGCACGTGCAACAAGCCGTTAAATCTCTAGGTGTCCCTAGTAGGAGGAGTGTTGTCTCCTGAGGGTTTTCAGCGGATTACACCCACAAAATCCTATAACAAAAGAGAGATGGTGAAATTTACATATAAAGATAAGAACCATAAAAGAAAGACTTTGAAAATAAGAGTTTCCAACTACACTAGCTTTTCAGTTGTTATGAGTCCTATCTTAATAGTCATGAAAAGATATTAGAAATCACATTATCCCTCAATAAAACATCGTCATTATTCTTCATTCCTACCTTTCATCCAAACATTGATCATATAACCCCACGTGTGTGTAAAGAATATCCCTACACTCGGAGAATTCAATTCAAGCTATCATACTCTTGTCCATTTACCTTAGTATTTTTTTAATTTGATGAATACTTAGGTTTGCTCACACCTTTTCATGCGACCGTTAATACTTCTTGAGGTACTAACCGACCGATTACTCAAGTGCTTGCTGATTCGGTGATAATATTTTCCTCGTCTTGCACCACCTAAGGCTTAGCAGTGGCTCTTAGACCAGTTGGCCTTAGGGCACTAGGTGAAGAGGCACCCTCGCTATATTTTTTTATTGCTGCCTTGGCGATACAAAATCAGTGTTCATTTTTTTCTTTCATCATTTTTATATTTTCTTCATCATTTTTTTATTTTTTTCATTTCATTCATATTTTGGCTTTTAGACAAGAGCATTTCAAGGTATCCTCTACTATCCCGAGTTTCAAGACGTGTGTAAGTGCATATAGTAGGGTATCAACATTCAAATGTTTGGCTTCCAGAATAGAAACTATTTTTCAGACTTATTTTTATCCTCAGATTAGTGACTTCCTTCATCTTAGTAACCCTTGGGACAACGGCTCATAACTACTTATTACTGTAGGGTTCCTAGGCACCCTAGTGAGGTCTCACAAGTCATCATCCATGCAAATTTCTAAAAAATACGGTGCCGAGAAATCCTAGAACGGATCGTCAACTAGATATATAGGCAAAGCGAGTAAGTAAACGGAAATATAGTTAAAGGAAAGGGGCTACAACCTTTGTAGATCCGTTCCACCACCTCCTAAGCTCCGTGATGAAGTCCCCTCGCTGTCCAAATCATATCTTGGGCTCTAGCGTCGGCTTCATCGGAGAAAAACGGGCTAGGTCATCGACGACGATGCCGAAGATGATCTACGTCGAGGTATCGCTAGATCAAGCTCCAACTTCACCAAGTCAAGAAAACTTGTGAAGGAAACACCCTATACTACTTGGCAAGAGGTAGAGGATGAAGAAATAGGAAGTGGGTAGACTTTAGATTTGGATTTCACACACTTTTTCATCAATCACCATTGATGTAGCAAGCTTTCTTCTCATGGAGGAAGAAGAAGAAGATGAAGAAAAAGAATATCATAAGTATTAAGTAAATGATAAATAAATCAATACTTATCATTTACTAACCCTTGGTTAGTTGTAGAGAATGGACCATGGTTAACTTGAATGGTTAGGGTTAAGGATGAGACAAGAATGGTGGACTAATTCAAAGCTTCAAGAATCTTCAACTAGCAAACAAAAATAGCAACCATTCTTTTCTCATCTTTTTCCAAAATAAATAAATAAATAAATAAGAAAAAAGAAAACCCTAATCATAATCTTAACCATGGTCTAATTCTTTACACTAATCCTAGCTTGCATGTATCATCAAACATGATACAATCATGTGCACAAAATATATCACATATGCAATGTGCACAAACCAAGTGAGTAAATCCATTTAAAGTGAACCAATACTAGTTAATGCAAAGTAATATATCAAATATATAATTATACATTAAATCATTAAATCAACACTTGATTCAATGATCCGGTCATGTCGCATATAACCGGCTAGTATCCAATGTATCGGCTTATCGAATCAATCCTTGATTCGATAACTAGGTTATATCGCATACAACCATTCGACACATTCATCGCGAGAATGAAATACGGTATCACATACACGCATTATTCTCGGTCCCGCACATATCTCATATGCGCTCCTATTTCGTTTCGCTTGAGCCAGGAAACCTCTGTGTAGGACTCTAAAGACTCGTCAATACGCCGGTAGCGGATGATGATCATATCAAGCACCCACAAGCCGCAAGCGGTCTGCTAAACGTAACGGCCACCCGGGTATTGAGCGATCAGAAGATCGACGAGCAAGCCCGCTCATACTCCTGTGAATCCAACCAGTAACACTTACCGTACAGTCCGGTCTGATCGTCTGATATGTCGCATATCTCGCCTAGGGGTGGTAAACGTCAGACCCCAATAGCTCGATAAGTCATGCCGACTTGAGGTCCATAACATTCGTGAAACTACTGATAACTCTTACCAGTATATCACTGCAACCCTGGCCAGGGATTTCCTGTTATGGCCAGTCGTGCATTGCGCAACATCAACCCCCAATACCGGGAGAGACGAATCCCCTCCTATCGCTCATTGCCTCCATGTGAATCGGGACTGTACCCAAAAACCACCTGTTTGCACGACTCAGTAGAGCCGTGGTAGGGTGGAAATCAAAGCACAGTGGGAGACACACAAGACTCTATAACGATCTCGGGTCAACAGACTAAGCTGTACCAGTGTCACCAGAGAACTGCAATCTGACGTGAGGTATAATACCATCTGGGAGTTCTCGGCGAGTCCGTTCAGTGTACCCAGTCTCTACCGAGCACCCGCATACCATCTTCGATGTCAAACACCAATGGATATGGGATCATCCATCGCCCATCGCATGGGTCGAGAAGATATGCGCTAGTCTACTCTGGAATATCGATGCCCCGTCTCGATATTCCCTCGACTAGGAACATTTCAAGGATGTACTCATGGACTACCCAGGCCCCACTAGTATGATCTGCATCATAGTCCTGGAAGTCGGGTACACATCCTAAGGGCTTTATCAACATGTAATCAGAGAGACAGAAAGTATACATGTTAAGATAAAGTGCAACCAGATAGCGTACTATCATGTCGAGCAAGAAAATCC
Source organism: Agapanthus africanus (assembly GCA_030015575.1). NCBI lineage: Eukaryota > Viridiplantae > Streptophyta > Magnoliopsida > Asparagales > Amaryllidaceae > Agapanthus > Agapanthus africanus. The sequence continues at coordinate 241,317,767 of CM057342.1, read as the reverse complement.
TTCCTATATATGTCCCAGCATCCACTACAATATACATCCAATGTACAGTAATGGCCTCTAGGGCATACATATAACTAACAATCTCCCACTTGCACTAGGGCCATCTGTAGCAGTGGTTGCAGTATCACATACTCAACCATCCCCTAAAAGTCTCTCTTTGGGAAAAAGGCCTTCGTGAGTGGATCCGCCGTGTTGTCCTCTGAGTCTTCTCTCCTAACCTCGATCACCCTGGAGATCAACTATCTCCTTGATCAGGTGATGCTGCCTCAGAATTTGTCTGGGTCACTGATGGGACCAGGGTTCCAGGGCCAAAGCCACACTTCCATTGTCATACAATGGCAGGAACCTAGTTCATCTTATGAACCAATATACACCCAAACTTCCTCTTTGGTAGTATTTTCAATAGCGATGTTACCAGCCTTTATCGTCTAGTTTGCCACGGTATCTAGCTTGGAACTCTTCCAACATACCGTCCCTTTACTGAGGGTAAAGACAGTGCCTGTGACTGACATTCAGTCGTCTTTATCACCCTGGAACACTTCCAGTGATTCTCCCCAGGATCGATTGATACAATCTCACTATACCTAGTGAGAACCCTAATATCCCTTTAGATCTATCTCATAGGTCCAAATCTCAGGATTTAGGAGGTATCATCTTTATCCTATTTGGAGAATCCTTGTGATAATAGGAGATTGATCGATCGTAGCATAGGAAACTCCTTCCCTAACAAGAGTATGTCATCCACGTACTCTACGAGGATCGACACCATACTCCCTACTACCTTTTTGTTTATACAAGGTTCATCTACCATTTTGATGATGTCAACTTCTTTGACTAATCCATCAAAACAGATGTTCCAACTCCGCGATGCCTGCTTTATCCTATAAAGCATCTTGCACACGTTTCCGCTGCTCCCACTGTCTATGAGGAACTCTGGCTGTGTTCTTATAGACGTTCTCTTCTAAATCAATATTTAGAAAAGTAGTCATGGCACCCAACCACCAGATATCGTAGTCATGGTATGTAGCCGTGGCAAGTAGGATCTGGATGGACTTAAGCATAGTCCCTGGAAAAGGTTTCATCATTATCCGTGCCTGGTCGATGACGAAAACCTTTAACAAGTCTAGCTTTGAAAGTCTCAACTTGTCCATCTACACCAAGTAATCTTCTCAAGATATACTTGCTCCTGATGGGGATTTAACCCTTCAGATATCGCAACCAAAGTCCATACTTTGCTGGTGTATATGGATTCCATCTCAGATCGCTAAGCATCCAGCCATTCTTACAGAGTCCCTACTCTTGATGGCTTGCTCGAATCTAGTTGGGTCATCATCTCATGATGCAATCCTTGCTCCCACTGTCATCGAGAAACCGAGGTATCTCTCAGGCGGATGAGGAATCCTACTAGATCGGCGGAGAGGCTGAGGTTCGTCGGGAACTATAGAATCTTATGGTTCTGTCAAATCATCAACTGCAGTTTTGTATAGCTGGAACCTTCCAGTTCTACAGAACTGATCCCGCCTCGATCTTGTCCGGATTTTGCTTTAAACATAGGCCGGACAACCCCAAATCTTAACTCGCTTAAGAGATGGGTTCTTCCCATACCATATCTTATATGGAGTGGTAGGCAGTGATTTGATTCAAACCTAATTCAATAGGTATGCAGCTTCTCAAGTGCATAACTCCAAAAGGAAATAGGTAACTCAGTAATACTCATCATAGAGCACACCATATCTAATATTGTGCAATTGCTCCGCCCTGATACACCGTTGTGCTGTGGTGTATTCAGAGGAGTAACACTGAGAGAAAATCTCATTCTCCTTTAGAATAGTCCAGGAATTCTATGCACAAGTATTCTCCTCCCTGATCTTATCATAGGACATAATACTTATACCCGTATTTTGGTTCTCTACTTCCTACTTATATTCTGTGAATACCTCAAAAGGTTCGGACTTATATTTCAATAGGAATATATGACTGAATCTTGAGAGATCATCAGAGAATATAATGAAGTATAAAGAACCAGTCCTGGCATGTGTAGACAGGAGACCTTACATACATCATGCATCAGTCCCAAGAGTTCATTAACTCTTTCTCTGTTTCCAATAAACAGAGCTATGGTCATATTATCTTTGTGACATGACTGGCAAGTTTCACAAGATGTAAATTCAAACTGATTTAAATATACATCTAAATGTAACTTCAGCCAGTCGGGTCGCATTGATATGACCTAGTCTACAATGCCTCAAGAAGAATTCGTTCATTTCTGAACTCTTCTTCTTGAGTGTGTTCAGTATACTAGGAACTGTAGTTTGATTTAGAACGTTAATGCTTTTAGATAGCGTGCCTGAACCGATCAACTTTTGATATAGGAAGTGTTCAAAACATTATCCATCAATACAAAATTATATCATTTCTTTACTAATAAAGAGACTGATATGATTTTGTATATCAGGTTCGGTATCTAATAGCATTTGTTCAGAATCAATGTATTCGTAATACAGGGTGACAGTGACCAACAGACTTGGCTGCAACACTTGCCCCGTTTTCTGTCTCATGAAACTTATCACCCGTTCTCAGTTTTTCTACCCTTTTGTAGCCCTATGTAACAGATTACATATCTGGGATCCTGATCCGGTATCATATACCCAGGATGCAGAGGATACTGAGAAACAGTTCTTTGTAATGAACACACCCGAAGGAGATGCATCATATGCACTTTCTTCGTTTGGGCGGCATAGGAATTCTGGTATTCCCTATTTCCTGCTTTGTCTTATAACAATTATAAGTTGGAGCGGGACCAATGTTCCCCTGCTCAGTATAACAAGCGGGTTCGGTCAATACATCCGTATTATTATCTTGATTAAGGCGTGATATGGTCGCTACCAGGAGAGAGAGAGAAGAAAACACTCTGCGTGCGCTCTTGCAAGATCAGATTGGTTATATATTTTATCTAATCAGGATGGCTCCCACTGTTTTTATCAAATCTTCCTTCAAACTTTAAAAGGAAAGACTAGCCGGGATTAATTACACTCTACAAGTTCGCCAATCTTTCAGCCAGGCCAGTGTCGGTACTTTGAGGGAGGTTCCCCGTGCTTTCGCACGGACCTAATTACAGTAAACCTCGTTTTCCCAGAGGCGTAACCCCGTTGACACATTTCTAGACACCTACTTGATCGGCTAATTGCAAAGTGCAAAACTCTTCCAGGAGTAACAATTACTCGCAGTGGGTATCGGGATCCAACTATCATATAGAAGGTATGCAATCTCATTGCAAATTTCAACACTTGAAACTCCCGATAAAGGTTTTTACCCCTAGCACCTATGACCTTAACTATGGTCAACAAATCATAAGTACTAGTCAAGTTCTACCCGTCATTTCGTGATTAATTAGACCCACCCACATGACCCTTAACTAAGGTCAACAAAGTCACGCGACTGTCCTAACTAATCGCATCATATGCGGTGTAGGAAGACATCACTTAGCTACCGTACACTGTGCCTTGACTATAGTCAACAAACACAGCTCGGATACTAAGTACTCTACTTCCTAAAATGACGGAGGGTTGCGGCTGGTTTTTGTGAAAACCTTTAACGCTTTGAACTTGATCTCGTTGCGGAATCAAATGGTTTTTAAATGGAATGTTTTTGAAGCTTTTCTAGTTTTGCTAAAGGGGTCACTCCTGGTGAAGGGATCGTCGGCCCTTTTCTCGTCGAATGAGGTGCGGGATATATCATATATATCACTGTGCAAAGCGGAAACTATAGAAGCGATCAAATGACAAACCGAGGGTTGTAGCATCTGCCAGTTATTGCTAAAGGAGTCACTCCCGGTGAAGGGATCTCGGTCCTTTCCTCATCGAATAAGGTGCAGGATGTTCTATAATGAACACCACGATGCAAAGCAAGAACTGTAGCTACCTGTTTTATTTTGAAATTCGATTCCACAACATCAATTAGGTTTATTTTCTTTCATTAATCTTATTAATGAATATCCCATCATTTAAGTGCACCTAACCATCACAGATAAATATAACGTACGCTTATGTCATCCGCATTCGCCTCGATGTCCCGTCTGCACCGTTAGGTTAGGTAACTAACGCCAGAGCGAGGCAGGGCTAGCGCGGGTGTAAAACATAAGCAACGTCTATATAATATATCATATATACTATATATAATACCTGTCACAGAACATCACATGATCACATCATAGATAATGCAGCAGAAAGAATCATATGAAATATTGGATATACTAGGACGTCCGTGTTTTCAATACGAGCTAGTATAAAACACGGATTCCACGGTCGTGATGAATAGCCAATCCCACACCCCTAGACCCCTACGAGAGCGGCAAGCAACCCTACCAATTCTAGGGTTAGGAGACCCGGACTCGACTCCTCGAGTTGGTCTCCCACTGGACCCTAGAACCCGGTTACTTGTGCTCCCCTCCTTGGGTCTATCCTAGTGCAGAAAAGTAAATAATATATATCAACGGTGACAACTTCCGCAACCTGGAAGTGCCCCAATAAAAGAATATTACATACAAGTTTTTACATGAATGAAAATAGAAAAACACTCATCTCACATAAAAACCCCCGGCTATTCAAACACGACGATCCAATATAACATATCCAGCAACACATAACATCACATGTCATCAACGTAAGCAAACATGCGTATTCCAATTGTCGTTGACATATAGCAACGAAACCGGCGATATCACATATTACACTTACGGTCACAGAAAAGAAAGTGTAAAACTACAACAGTTGGAATCCGCAACCTCCTCAGACATCGCATGCCTGACCAAATGAATTACTTAGACATCGCATGCCTAACAATTATAAACCCCGCATTTTAGTCTCAAAATCGAAAACACTTTTCAATATCAAGTCGGGCAATTCAACAGGATTTCCGACATTCTGATCGAATACTCGTCGCAAACTTTAGTAGACGGCCGCACCCCCGACGCCGTCGACAAAGTGCACCAAGGCGGAACACCGCTGCCGCGAGCACCCGAACGGATGCTTTCGACGACGGGGTTCTCCTACAGTCACTTGGTCGGGGCTATGGAGTGAGGCTGTCTATTAAGTTTACCCGGCGAGTATCCGCGTACGCTACGTGATTGCGACGGACTTTTGATCACATCAAAACTCCATGGCAACCGATCAAGTGAGACTAAACTGCTATGTTTATAATATTCATTCCGTTATCTCATAACTATTTGTGAATTCCAATTATTGTATCACATTCCGGATAAATAGAAAATGCTAAACTTTTCGATCGAACAATCGAACACCCAAGTTTTCCCGATACAGATCAACACATGAAATAAGTCTAACAACATTCAGTTCGTGCCTCAGTACCAACGGTCCAGCCGTAGAAGGGTCAAGCCAACGCCTCACATGTGGCACGCCGTACTGCCCCAAACCCGAAGGTTCAAAGGGCAGTTCAAGACGGTCACATAATCGAGTTAAGGTTTGTTGTCTTCTAGAGGGTCCATCGCGTTACTTGCACTACTTAGAACGTCGTTAAACTACGGAAAAATCCAACAATTGGAAATTTCCCGGCAGGGGAAAAAGTGGGTATTTATATCCGGTCGAACTTTTTAACATATTCTAAGATTTATCCGGAAAAACACACCGACAAAATTAGACAATCCGATCGATACACCGAGTTCCCAATACAACCCAGAAAATGTAACTCTGGAAAAATTATTAAAAATCCCCAGGAAAACCAGCACAGACAACTAAGAATTACTGTGCAAAATAGGATGCACAAAACGACAAAAGGGCCGCGGATCCGCCGCATGAGCCTCCTGTAAGGCCGCGGATCCGCGCCGCCTTTATGGAATCAAGCCCTCGAATTTTACAGTATGTCTTAGATCTTCCTGCTGATTTTTCTGAATATTTTTAATTCACAAAAATCCACATTTTACAGAAATGTCCAGAGAGCATGTTAAATATTGGGGTTTTGGGTCGATCGGACTTCTACTTCCGTCGGGACTTCGCCTAAGGCTCTAGCTAGGCTCTGATACCACTGTAGGGTTCCTAGGAACCCTAGTGAGGTCTCACAAGTCATCATCCATGCAAATTTCTAAAAAATACGGTGCCGAGAAACCCTAGAACGGATCGTCAACTAGATATATAGGCAAAGCGAGTAAGTAAACGGAAATATAGTTAAAGGAAAGGGGCTACAACCTTTGTAGATCCGTTCCACCACCTCCTAAGCTCCGTGATGAAGTCCCCTCGCTGTCCAAATCATATCTTGGGCTCTAGCGTCGGCTTCATCGGAGAAAAACGGGCTAGGTCATCGACGACGATGCCGAAGATGATCTACGTCGAGGCATCGCTAGATCAAGCTCCAACTTCACCAAGTTAAGAAAACTTGTGAAGGAAACACCCTATACTACTTGGCAAGAGGTAGAGGATGAAGAAATAGGAAGTTGGTAGACTTTAGATTTGGATTTCACACACTTTTTCATCAATCACCATTGATGTAGCAAGCTTTCTTCTCATGGAGGAAGAAGAAGAAGATGAAGAAAAAGAATATCATAAGTATTAAGTAAATGATAAATAAATCAATACTTATCATTTGCTAACCCTTGGTTAGTTGTAGAGAATGGACCATGGTTAACTTGAATGGTTAGGGTTAAGGATGAGACAAGAATGGTGGACTAATTCAAAGCTTCAAGAATCTTCAACTAGCAAACAAAAATAGCAACCATTCTTTTCTCATCTTTTTCCAAAATAAATAAATAAATAAATAAGAAAAAAGAAAACCCTAATCATAATCTTAACCATGGTCTAATTCTTTACACTAACCCTAGCTTGCATGTATCATCAAACATGATACAATCATGTGCACAAAATATATCACATATGCAATGTGCACAAACCAAGTGAGTAAATCCATTTAAAGTGAACCAATACTAGTTAATGCAAAGTAATATATCAAATATATAATTATACATTAAATCATTAAATCAACACTTGATTCAATGATCCGGTCATGTCGCATATAACCGGCTAGTATCCAATGTATCGGCTTATCGAATCAATCCTTGATTCGATAACTAGGTTATATCGCATACAACCATTCGACACATTCATCGCGAGAATGAAATACGGTATCACATACACGCATTATTCTCGGTCCCGCACATATCTCATATGCGCTCCTATTTCGTTTCGCTTGAGCCAGGAAACCTCTGTGTAGGACTCTAAAGACTCGTCAATACGCCGGTAGCGGATGATGATCATATCAAGCACCCACAAGCCGCAAGCGGTCTGCTAAACGTAACGGCCACCCGAGTATTGAGCGATCAGAAGATCGACGAGCAAGCCCGCTCATACTCCTGTGAATCCAACCAGTAACACTTACCGTACAGTCCGGTCTGATCGTCTGATATGTCGCATATCTCGCCTAGGGGTGGTAAACGTCAGACCCCAATAGCTCGATAAGTCATGCCGACTTGAGGTCCATAACATTCGTGAAACTACTGATAACTCTTACCAGTATATCACTGCAACCCTGGCCAGGGATTTCCTGTTATGGCCAGTCGTGCATTGCGCAACATCAACCCCCAATACCGGGAGAGACGAATCCCCTCCTATCGCTCATTGCCTCCATGTGAATCGGGACTGTACCCAAAAACCACCTGTTTGCACGTCTCAGTAGAGCCGTGGTAGGGTGGAAATCAAAGTGTAAGTGCACGGCGGCGCCCCGGCCGTCAATCCGACGGCCAAATGCGGAAACGGTGATAAACTTTAATTTTGCGAACTTAGCAAACCGGCACCACCGCGCACTAAACCCCGGATCGGGCCATTAAACTAGATCTAGCTAACTACAAGACGGGTTAGAGATATACCGAGTGATCCGAGTCCTCCGGTCTTCTCGTCGTCGTCCCGATCTCCTGCGGAAACTCCGGTCGTCGCCTCCGTGCTGGAAGGGCACCACATCGTCTGTATCTTTTACGGGCTCCCACCTCAATACCGAGGCAACTCGGGCATGAAGCTGGCAAGTCGACATGCCCAAGATGTGCTATAGAATGTAGTGTAGAGTGCATGTCTCACTTTGGGGTATTGGTTGCCTTTTGAAGATGGAGGAATGAAGGTATGAAAAATGGTGCTTTCATTTTTCCTTGTATCAAAAATGAGATGAATGAAATTTTGCCACAAGCTCATAAATGAAACTCTCTCATTTTCTCTCCTCTCTCAAAAATGTGGCCGGCCCTCTACTTTGAGGAATGGTGGAGGAATCAAACTTTATCAAAGAGGGAGGTGAGTGTAGTAGAAAGCAAGAATGACCACAAACAAACATCATGATTACAAAACCCATATCCAAATCAAATCCTTTCAAATCTCATTTAATGCAAGTGATGGAAGAAAGATATCATAATCAATACAATTGCAAGAAACCCCCTCCACAAATGTTATTTGCACAATTGCAAATAACCCCCTCCATCGGAAAAGTCCGGCCGGGAAAGAACAAACGAAAACCGGCCGGAACGGAATGCAAACTGGCAACTCCAGAAAAATGGTCCCGTAATAAATTACAGGAAAACCCCGATACTGTGCATACACACCCGCATCTGTATTCCGTCCGGATACAAATGCAAAGAGACAAAATCTACACTGTACTAAACTAGGATCCGGCTTAAACCAAAGCCGGCTAGTAATGTTCGTCCGATCCTGATCCGTGCAATACCGCACGTATCTGATCGAACCCTGCCATATATCCATACGGCCTCTAGTACAAACCGTCCGATCCTGATCCGTGCAATACCGCACGTATCTGATCGGACCCTGCCATATCTCCATACGGCCTCTACAGCGTTTCGCCCGAAAGCCTGAGTAACTGAAAGTGTGGTGGACTCTAAAGACTCGTCAATACTATGGCTGTGGATTTAACCACTAGCACGTCAGAGGTATAAGCCAATACGTAACGGGCCACCAGCTATTGACTAAAAGGGACGTCGATGAGCGAACTCATTCTTACACCCTTACTGAGCCTGTCAGTGACAATATCCGTACAGTCCGGTCCGTTCGTCTATGAGCATCGCATGTTGGGCCAAGGGGGTGGGTAAAAGTCAGACCCCCAAAAGCGGTACAAGTCGTGTCGGAGTGTAGCCCAGAACACCCTGAGATATTACTGGAATACCTACCAGTAAATCTCCTGCCTTGGCCAAGGACTTCGTGTAATGGCTCTCCTAGACACAGCGCGACCTGACCCCCAATACCGGGAGAGACGAACCCCCGAAGATCCGCTCACTGCCTCCATGTGGCTCGGGACTGTACCCAACTAAAACCTGTTTGCACGACTCCTTTGAGCCGTGGTAGGGTAGTAATCAAAGTACAGTGGGAACTCACACGAGACAAATGACGATCCCCAGGTCGATGAACTAACCTGTACACATGTCACCTGGGAACTGCTATCTGACGTCAGGTATAAGACCAACTAGCATGTTCCCGGCGAGTCCTGTCCGGTGTACTCATAACCCAATGAGCACCTGTATACATCTTAGGTGAACCAACTGACACCAGTGGCTTGTGAGACCGGCCACCGCCCCTCGTCGGGGTCTCGACTGTATACACTAGTCTACTCTGGAGAATCGATGCCCTGTCTCGAAACTCCCACGACTAGGGACCTTTTAAGGATGTGCTTATAGACTCCAGCTCTCACTTATATGATCGCCCTCATACTGCTGGCAGTCAAGCAAGAATCCTAGGGGCTCTATCAACGTGTAATAGCGACCTGTCAGGTCACCTAAAGCAGTACACGATGATAAAGGTAAACCAGATAGCATACTATCATTTTGAGTAAGACTGTCCTACCGGGATAGGTCCTCCCTCAATCATTGCAATCACGTGCCTGTGATCCAATAATCGACTCTGAGGGCACTATCTCCAACACAAAGCACGGTGGGAGACACACAAGATTCTATGACGATCTCGCGTCAACAGACTAAGCTGTACCAGTGTCACCAGAGAACTGCCATCTGACGTGAGGTATAATACCATCTGGGAGTTCTCGGCGAGTCCGTTCAGTGTACCCAGTCTCTACCGAGCACCCGCATACCATCTTCGATGTCAAACATCAATGGATATGGGATCATCCATCGCCTATCGCATGGGTCGAGAAGATATGCGCTAGTCTACTCTGGAATATCGATGCCCCGTCTCGATATTCCCTCGACTAGGAACATTTCAAGGATGTACTCATGGACTACCCAGGCCCCACTAGTATGATCTGCATCATAGTCCTGGAAGTCGGGTACACATCCTAAGGGCTTTATCAACATGTAATCAGAGAGACAGAAAGTATACATGTTAAGATAAAGTGCAACCAGATAGCGTACTATCATGTCGAGCAAGAAAGTCCTTCCTATATATGTCCCAGCATCCACTACAATATACATCCAATGTACAGTAATGGCCTCTAGGGCATACATATAACTAACAATTACCAGTTCGTTTAAGAAAACTTCTAATTTTCTTGGTTTTCTTAAACTATTCCTATCTTTTGGATGTAATTTTTCACTTTCTACTCGTTTGTTATGATTTTTTTTTAAATTTTTTGAAAATGTTGTGCTTATGCAAAATATGATGCAAATTGATGTGTAAATAAGCATAAACCTCCCCCAAACTTGTTTTCAACAGTGTCCTCACTGTTGCTATCTGCTGGATCACAAAAACCTGTAAGCTTGGGAGGTCATTATTGATGGGGGCAAGAAGTCATTTGATCACAAAAACCTGTAAGCACAAATCCTCCCCCAAACTTATTTTTGGCTCACAAATTTGAGGACAAAAGTTATGTTCAAGAGCCAAAAATATACCCCCCTCAAACATGAGTTAGACAATACGAAGCATTTTAAGAGGGGGTGAGTCATTTGGTCAAAGTAAGACTTTACAAAGACCAAAAGTTAACACCAACCATTCAAAGATTTTATCAGTATAGCATATAGGTTGGTGGAAGAATGTGTTGTATCGAGTCAAGAAAAAGTGAGGAAGGGATAAGAGGTGGTCTGGAAAGGGTTTGAAATTAGAGAAAAGAAAGAATGAGGATGAATGTGAATGATTAGGAAGAAGGAATGGTGACGGTTCAACCTCTATAGGTGAAGATTGATCAATCACAAAATCCGTATATTTTAAAAATTCAAGTTCGTCAGCAAAAAGTTCTTCAAAACTTTTATCAATGGTGTGATTGAATATTTTGCTGTCAAAGAGTTTTGTGCAAGAATTTATCCTACTTGATTCATAAAAAATTATTGAGGTAGAGGACTCGAAAAACTCATCTACCTCATTTTCAAAAATATCCAAATCAAGTTGCATTTCTGGTAGTGTTGAACTTGAATTAACGGATTGTGATTCATCAAAACTCACTAAAATTATAGAAACAGAAGAAGAACCGGAGAAAGTAGAAGGTGAAATGGGTAAACAAATTGGTGTGTCGAGTGTTGCTGAACCAGATGTGGAAGATGGAGGCTGTATTTTGGTCTGATTTTCGGGTATACCATTATCATCAACTTCAAGACATATTTGGGGTTCGGGAAGAATTAAAGGCTCAAGATAATGACCACAAGGAAGTGAAAGGATTTGATGAATTGGTGGGACAAAATCATCCAAAATTTCGGGTTCATCTATCAATATATCCCCAACGTTAATCACCTCATTCAAGTGAAGGTTAAAATTCTCAAACACCTCATCAAGACTATGGTTTTCAATCAGTTTTGGTTCGAGAGTGGAGGTGTGGAGATCACAAGGGGTGGGTATGGTTTCACTTGAAATGGACCCTTCACAATCGGGTAAATCAAACACTACAAAGTCACACAACTTATCAGACATTCTATCTTCAATTGATGAATCATTTGGTGTACTTGATGAATCTGTGAAACTAGAGTTGTGGATTTCAGTTTGGAAATGGAAGGTTTGATTAGGAAGGGTGTATAATTCTGTCTCTCTACCCAAATTCTCATTTTGTCCGATGCCCGTATTATATACTGAAAATTTTTGAGCAGGTTCGGAACTCGTTGCCCTTTCATATTTAGCCATGTTTTCCTTCCATTCCTCTTTAATGCGGTTCATCATCACTATACCTTCTTCTAATTTCCGCTCAAGACTAGACTTTGGTTGATAAGGGGTTTCGGTATAAGATTGAAATTCCTGTGGATAATTAAAACTCCCAAATGACTGATTAAAAGAACTGTCTAGAGAAGGTGGAAAAGTCAGATTGGATTGATAGGAATAGAATGGTTGCGAAAATTGGGTAGGAGTAGGATTAAAATTATGATAAGAAGAATATTGATATGGGTTGGTCGGTTTGCTATCAAACTCTTCTTTGGAAAGTGGAGGTGATGGTTGATATCGGTCCGGGTTGAAACTTTGGCCTCTAGCCCTAGCTATATGCTCAGCAATGGACATTCGTCTAGGGGCTTCCTCACTCTGGGTATCAACTAAAACAGGTGTAGGATTAGGATACGGTTAATAAGACCTAGACTGAGGTGGCCAAGTATTTCTTCCTGCTTGTTCTATATGATCTCTTAAGGACATGGAAGAGCCGGGCGGTATACCGAAGGGATTACGAAAACAAGAGATATCTGGTTGTGGACAGCAAAGCTCGGTATGTGTTCTTCTGTTTAGGTCACCCATTATAAGAAGAGAAGAAGGGGGAAGGGGTAAAGAGGGGAGAAAATAATTGGTTTGTTTTGAAAAATGACGGATTTAGACAAATCACACAAAAATGCATAAACAACCCTAGAACTATGGTTACCTAGGTCCAGTCTCTAGACCACTCCTAGACTTCCAAAGGACAAGCCGCAGGATCAATCCTCTACCGCCTCCGTACTACCCTTGTAGCCAGGTAAGTGTCAGGTAAGTGGGAAGGAACCACAGTAGTGGGCCTAATTAAAAACCACTAGCCTTTGACACACTTGCCTAGGCACTACAAAAGTAATGCGGATAAGCGATAGATTACCCACGACCTTCCTCTGTCCTTATTGAGCGTGACAGTCCTTAGAGTCTGGTCTAGATATTTTTTTAAATTAATGAAGGGTTGATGCAGATGCTTGGTTTGTGATTTGTGGGGCTTAGGAAGGGTGATAAAATCCCCACCTAATCTTGATTTAGTCTTTGCCCCTTAAAGTCCGTATTAAAATATGCAAAACAAAACCAATCACAAAACTTTTGCAAAAAGATTTTTGAGCGGCGCTATTTTGCAAAGAATCCTGCAGAAAATAGATTTTATTGGATTTTAGAGGAGAGAGAAAGAGTTAAGAAAGATACCAGAGAAGTGTGAAACCCTAGATCTCCTGTTTCCTCAAGTCCGTGACTCCAGATTCCCTCGCAAAATTCACACACAAATCGTTAAATATGCAATTTGCAGTTTTGTTTTAATAATGATATAAATCGTCTAAGAATTCAACACAAATAATAAGAATAAAAAATTACGCACGTATCCCCGGCAACGGCGCCATTTGATTGATACGAGAAAGTGTTTGTTTGTAGTTAACCGCAATCAATAACGGTGTCGTGCGTAGCTAGACCGAGATGAGTACGGGTCGTCCTCAGGGAAACGTTGAATCTTTTACTCTTACTTTAGATGTGTTGAGAGAGAGGGGAGGAATAAAGAATTTTGTGAGAAGTTTCTAGATTTTCGTTAAGCAAGAATGCAAAAATATAGATCTAGATTATTTTAGAGATATAGATAATATAATAAGAAGGCTTGTAGGGTTCGTTAGGATTTAGTAGTCATGGACGATTAATTAAAAGTTACCCTTTTTATCTATTAATAGATTTAAAACTAGAACGACGGTGATGCGTGTAGATTAGGGTTTCTGGAGGGAAAAGGAATCCCACTCTTAACCCTTATCTCGACACGGAACTCCGTTCATTATCTAGCCTTTACCAAAACAATCATTAATCTAATCTCTAATCGCGGTCGGAACTAGCAAAGAATTGCTAACGCTCCCGATTAGGATGTTAATGATTCTTTTGATAAAGCTCATAAACTTTATAGGACTTAAAAAGGGTTTAGGGATGTTCATCATCTATTAGCCTACCCTAATCCTACGAACCCTAACAAGCGGAGAATTACTCGCGTATGTTGGGAAAAGAAGATGAAAAGACAGAGAGGGAAAACATAATGTAAAATGCAAAAGAATTAAATAAAACAACTACCTTTATTAATCAACTTGAACAATCTACACTTTGATTCCTTAGAAAATGATTACAAAAACCTAGTTTGCTTCTCGATCTCTTCTAAGGAGGTAGATGAACCGTTGATGATCAGCCTGGATGCGTGAGCCGTCTTGGACTTCGTGATCTCGTCGGTTTGATGACTTTTCCAAGAGGCTCTCGGTGCCTTTTTATAGTGCAAAGCCAGAATCTTTTGCTTCAAAACTTGGTAAAATATAGCAGAGAATCATGCCCCAAAATTTTGGCAAATGATCCTTCTAGATTGCCACGGATCCGAGGCCAACAGGGGGGTTTGGCCGCTGTTCCGCGGCCAAAGGTGGAGATCTCTTGATGAGTTTTCTTGGGCTTTGTGATTATGACATGTGGCAATCCTAGGCACCTTCATAATTCAGAAATCTTCTCTCGGTTGCTTCCAGACTTGGTCTCCAAGTTTTGCTTCTTAATTTGGCAAGTTTTTTCTTCAACAACTTGATTTGCTTGATAAATTCTGCATAACAACTTGGAAAATTCTGCACAATAATCTCAAATAATATTTAGTAGACTTAGTTCTACTAGGATTTGGTCAATGAATTTATTTGCATACATTTTTCTACCAAATACTAATTAAAATATATTAACACATGGAAAATGGTGTCTTTACACATAAACCCTCATATGTATAATATATCATAATAAAGTCCTTTTTTAATATGAAAATGGTAGGAAAAATGTAATACAAATGTGCAGTTTTATCAACTGAACAATTACTCACGAGTTGGCAACTCATCCCCGTTGTGCTACAGCCTTTTTTGCAGGTCCGCTTCGTCAGCACAGTAGCGGCGGACGCACTAGCTTCTTTTGCCTCCTTTACCTGGACTCGAGGCTTTTGCTCGTAGGTGGGTTATATGTTTATTTTGTCTTCCACCTTGTACATTCATTGTATCTAGTGTACTCCATCTACTGTATCTACCAGTACTATTGTATATTGACTTAGAGGCGAGACAGTGAGATTTGTGGGCATGTATATTGTTCTTTGGGTCGTGCTCACTTGAGCCGACATGTTGCTTCTTACTTATTTCTTTTTATGCTTATTTTGCACATTGCTGATTTTCATTGCGTGGGATTTGTGTCCGCCTTGTGGCGAAGAGTTAGCTCCCGCTTGGGGATGCCTTATTTTTTATATTCATATATATTCTTGTTGTACCCATTTTGGGGGCCAGTATTTACAAAGGAGACTCTGCCGAAATTTTCGGAAAAATTGATATTGCTTTTAAAATGACTTGATATGACTTATTTGATAAATTCGCTTTCAATTTATTGGTTTTTCCTCCACTCTACTGCTTATTTGGTTTTGATTTCTGGGTTTTGGCTTACTTATTTTACGGACGCCTTGAGACGTTTCGTAACTTAAGTGCAGTCAAGTTCCGTACCCTGCGGGTCGTGACACTGGGGCTGGGTTGGGGCTGGGGCTAGGCTGGGGCTGGGGCTAGGGTTCGGTTGGGGTGGGGCTGGGATATTGCTATATGGGATAAACTAAAAGGGGGTTTTGTGCAATTAACAGAAAACAAGAAAGATGTGAAAAAATAACAATATGTAATATTACAACTATCCAATCCAAATTTCTCCTTTTCCTTATCCTAATATAAATATATATTTGTTGATTACCTTGACATTTCCAGCTTCTTTAATAGCCTCTATGATTTTAACTTGATCAACCAACTGCTCATGATATTTGTAGCCCAGCATAGAGATCACCACATCAACTTTTATTGCCTCCACCACGTTCTTGTGATCATGCATATCACCCTACATATATTGAACATATATATCATCAGGTCTTTCTAAAATCAATGACCTTTAATTAAAAAAAAAACAAACACACACACAGGGAGTGAATTAATGAAGAAAAGAGGGTCCACTTTTCGTTAGGTGGCGTCAAAAGTTTATATCCTCCATCAATTATCAAGCTACCGAGGACGAAAAGCCACCTTTGTTAGTCGAGAGTCATGCTAATAGACCTGTCATTATAGATCATAGTCAATTGTTTTTCCTATCATTTTCTTGATCCAGATGCTAATCAACTTGTTAATTAGTTACTGTTTTTATGACGTATTTGTCTATATTTGTTGACAGTGGCCTTTCTTTTGGATGAACATGTTTTTTTGATGCATGTTTCAGTCATGTGAATTCATATGTTGCGAATAACGCTTTATGATATCAGTATCCTACATTTGTAGTTTTAATTGTTGATTGTTATAGATGAATGCCATTGCAATAATAGTTTTTGGTTGATATATTAATTTTTCAAATATTTGCATGTATGTATCCATGCCTGCCTGCATATATGTATATATGAGGATAATGGGTATATTATTAGGTTGCCGTAGGAGAAAATTTTCCTTCATATGGCTGTCAAAAGTCAATCCTTAATCTCTTTGTGGATGATCAGTTCTATCAATCTTGATCTCAATGGTTTAAAATCATGTTACACATACAACACGAATGCACAACAAACGCATCATTAGAGAGTGATTCAAGATATTCAAGTTAAAACCAATATATGATACTCGATGATAATATGAAACCTTTATATTCTCATCGATACTTATATATGAAACTAAAAGCGCCACTTAGTCCCCGTCTATCGGTTAACATACGTGCGATGTTCGTCGTGACATAGAACTATACGAAAGTTGTTAAATATCGGACGGTATAGCTCGATACTAACAACCGTCGTATAGTCTATGCGACGAGAAGATTCAATCGTATGGTAACCGATAGATTTGTCCCGTGTGGACAAGTTAGGAATGTATAAAGCAAACACCTTCATTCACTTGTATTTTCATCCGTTTCGAGATATTTCGTCGGTACCTTTCCGCTGGTTCTTCGTGTACAAAGATAGATTAGATGTTCATTTCAACGTTGTTTCACAGCTTTGAAATGATTATCTATTCTATTACAGTGTACTCGGAGAACAGTGGGGAGGTGCTGCCGAAATTTACTTGAAATGGTTGAAAGCACAAGTGAATGGGTGTTCGCTCTATACATTCTTAATGGGATAGAATCCTTACCCCCGACAGCCGGAACACACACATACAACAAGAATACACAACAAACGCATAATTAGAGAGTGATTCAAGATGTTCAAGTTAAAACCAATATATGATAATCGATGATAATATGAAACCTTCATATTCTCATCAATACTCATATATAAAACTAAAAGTGCCACTTAGTCCCTGTCTATCGGTTAACATACGTGCGATGTTCGTCGTGACATAGAACTATATGAAGGTTGTTAAATATCGGACGGTATAGCTCGATACTAACAACCGTCGTATAGTCTATGCGACGAGAAGATTCAATCGTATGGTAACCGATAGATTTGTCCCGTGTGGACAAGTTAGGAATGTATAAAGCAAACACCTTCATTCACTTGTGTTTTCATCCGTTTCGATATATATCGTCGGTACCTTTCCGCTGGTTCTCCGTGTACAAAGATAGATTAGATGTTCATTTCAACGTTGTTTCACAGCTATGAAATGATTATCTATTCTATTACAGTGTACTCGGAGAACAGCGGGGAGGTGCTGCCGAAATTTACTCGAAACGGTTGAAAGCACAAGCGAATGGGTGTTCGCTCTATACATTCTTAATGGGATAGAAGCCTTACCCCCGACATCCGGAACACATACATACAACAAGAATACACAACAAACGCATAATTAGAGAGTGATTCAAGATGTTCAAGTTAAAACCAATATATGATACTCGATGATAATATGAAACCTTCATATTCTGATCGATACTCATATATGAAACTAAAAGTGCCACTTAGTCCCCGTCTATCGATTAACATACGTGCGATGTTCGTCGTGACATAGAACTATACGAAGGTTGTTAAATATCGGACGGTATAGCTCGATACTAACAACCGTCGTATAGTCTATGCGACGAGAAGATTCAATCGTATGGTAACCGATAGATTTGTCTCGTATGGACAAATTAGGAATGTATAAAGCAAACACTTTCATTCACTTGTGTTTTCATCCGTTTCGAGATATTTCGTTGGTGCCTTTCCGCTGGTTCTCCGTATACAAAGATAGATTAGATGTTCATTTCAACGTTGTTTCACAGCTTTGAAATGATTATCTATTCTATTACAGTGTACTCGGAGAACAGCGGGGAGGTGCTGCCGAAATTTACTCGAAACGGTTGAAAGTACAAGCGAATGGGTGTTCGCTCTATACATTCTTAATGGGATAGAAACCTTACCCCCGACAGCCGGAACACACACATACAGCAAGAATACACAACAAACGCATAATTAGAGAGTGATTCAAGATGTTCAAGTTAAAACCAATATATGATACTCGATGATAATATGAAACCTTCATATTCTTATCGATACTCATATATGAAACTAAAAGCGCTACTTAGTCCCCGTCTATCGGTTAACATACGTGCGATGTTCGTCGTGACATAGAACTATACGAAGGTTGTTAAATATCGGACGGTATAGCTCGATACTAACAACCGTCGTATAGTCTATGCGACGAGAAGATTCAATCGTATGGTAACCGATAGATTTGTCCCGTGTGGACAAGTTAGGAATGTATAAAGCAAACACCTTCATTCACTTGTGTTTTCATCCGTTTCGAGATATTTCGTTGGTGCCTTTCCGCTGGTTCTCCGTGTACAAAGATAGATTAGATGTTCATTTCAACGTTGTTTCACAGCTTTGAAATGATTATCTATTCTATTACAGTGTACTCGGAGAACAGCGGGGAGGTGCTGCCGAAATTTACTCGAAACGGTTGAAAGCACAAGCGAATGGGTGTTCGCTCTATACATTCTTAATGGGATAGAAGCCTTACCCCCGACAGCCGGAACACACACATACAATAAGAATACACAACAAACGCATAATTAGAGAGTGATTCAAGATGTTCAAGTTAAAACCAATATATGATAATCGATGATAATATGAAACCTTCATATTCTCATCGATACTTATATATGAAACTAAAAGCGCCACTTAGTCCCCGTCTATCGGTTAACATACGTGCGATGTTCGTCGTGACATAGAACTATACGAAGGTTGTTAAATATCGGACGGTATAGCTCGATACTAACAACCGTCGTATAGTCTATGCGACGAGAAGATTCAATATTATGGTAACCGATAGATTTGTCCCGTGTGGACAAGTTAGGAATATATAAAGCAAACACCTTCATTCACTTGTGTTTTCATCCGTTTCGAGATATTTCGTTGGTACCTTTCCGCTGGTTCTCCGTTTACAGAGATAGATTAGATGTTCATTTCAACGTTGTTTCACAGCTTTGAAATGATTATCTATTCTATTACAGTGTACTCGGAGAACAACGGGGAGGTGCTGCCGAAATTTACTCGAAACGGTTGAAAGCACAAGCGAATGGGTGTTCGCTCTATACATTTTTAATGGGATAGAAGCCTTACCCCCGACAGCCGGAACACACACATACAACAAGAATACACAACAAACGCATAATTAGAGAGTGATTCAAGATGTTCAAGTTAAAACCAATATATGATACTCGATGATAATATGAAATCTTCATATTCTCATCGATACTCATATATGAAACTAAAAGCGTCACTTAGTCTCCATCTATCGGTTAACATACGTTCGATAATTTATTCTTTTCAACGACAAACGCACACACAAAGCATATACACGGATTTTCTCCTTTGTCAGTAACTATCCCGTTCTTATATTTCTCAATATAGTCACCATAACCTACAATTTATATGTTATACAGTCTAACATGGCCCATGAGTACGTCAGAGTTAAGGACTGGATGTATGTGGATTGGCAACAACGTATGCAACCTAAGTTTGTCGCGGGAGTTGCTGCTTTCATTGAATTTGCACGCGCACATAATAAGATCATAATAGAGAAGATTCTCTGTCCGTGCGATAGATGTGGCAATAAGTACTGGCAGAAGGTAGAATTGGCAGAGCTTCATATTGTAAAATACGGGTTTACTAGATTTTATACAACTTGGAAATATCACGGGGAAGGAGAAGAATGCAGTAATGCGGCAGAAGAAGAAGGAGAACACGATAATGCGGCAAGAAAAGAAGAAGAATTCGGTAATGCGGTAGAAGGAGAAGACGGTAATTTATTTCCATCGGAAGAAATAGAGGATATGGTAGAGGCTGCCCTAGGTGAATCTATTCGTACCGAAGATGACATTCCTTCCGGTCAAGGACCGCGTGCGGATAAATATGAAAATTTCATGAATGATGCTAGAAAACCAATTTATGAGAATGCGAAGTATTCCACCCTCTCATGGTTCGTCCAACTTTTCCAGATTAAGTGCCTAAATGGATGGAGCAACAAGTCATTCACAATACTTCTTTCGTTCTTGAAAGATTCTATTCCTCCGGGATATAACGTGCCCGACAGCTGGTATGGAGCCCAGAAGATGATGTCTGATTTGGGTCTAAAGTGCAAGAAGATTCAAGCATGTCCTAAAAATTGCGTGTTGTACCGGAAAGAGAATTCAGATTTGAAAGAGTGTCCAACATGCGGAGAGGCCATGTATAAGCCGAAAGATTCTGATAAGAAGCCTGCTATACCTGTCAAGATAGCACGATACTTTCTCATAACACAGAGGCTACAAAGGCTATTCAGGTACAAGAAAACAGCCGAGGCAATGATTTGGCATCACCGTGCTCCTCCAAGTGAAGATGGAAAAATGAGCCATCCAAGAGATTCACCGGCATGGAAGGATTTCGATAGGAGGCACGCAATATTCAGTAGCGATCCTCGCAATGTCCGGCTCGGACTGGCTACTGATGGCTTCTGCCCATTCAACTATATGGTTGGAAGTCACAGCACATAGCCCGTTGTAATGATAATTTATAATCTGTCGCCTTGGTTGGCTATGAACCAATCATACTTTATGATGCCTCTTCTTATCGACGGACCAAACTCACCGGGAAACAATATCGACGTCTATCTCCGACCTCTGATCGAGGAGTTGAAATCTTTGTTCATTGATGGTGTAGAGACATACGATGCAAACACAAATACAACCTTCATACAGCGTGCGGCTTTAATGTGGACAATTAATGACTTTCCTGCGTATGGAATGCTATCAGGTTGGTCCGTATATGGTCACAAAGCATGTCCTCATTGCCATGAACACACAAAATCGAAATTCTTGAATTTTAGCAGGATGGTTTGTTATTGCGGCCATCGACGTTTCCTGCCTCCAGACCACCCCTATAGGTTAGACACGGTTCGCTTTGATGGTCATCAGGAGCTTCTTGGACCTCCATCCCCATTGTCCGGAGGGGACGTGACTGCTCAATGGGATGGTTACAATAATGTGACCTTCGGGATGGATCCGACGAAACAGGTCAAACCACCATTTTGGGACAAGTTAAGCATTTTCTTCGAGCTTCCGTACTGGTCAACAAATTTAGTGCGTCATTGTCTGGACGTCATGCATATAGAGAAGGGAGTATCAGAGCACATACTCAACTTGCTTCTTTGTAAAGACGGGAAATCGAAAGACAACCTGAATGCTCGGATGGATCTACAGGAGTGTGGAATAAGAAGTGAATTGCACCCTAGACCGGTAGCGGGTAAACCGGGCAAGTTTGTACTTCCCAATGCCGCTTATCATATGTCACAACCGGAGAAAAAAAGATTCCTGCAGGTGTTGCATGATTTGAAAGTTCCCACAGGTTTCTCAGGATCATTCAGCAAGAAAATAAAAATTGTGAAAGGCAAGATCGATGGGCTGAAAAGTCATGATTACCATGTTATCGTGGAGCACCTTCTTCCATTAGCCCTCAGGACTTCTCTCCCCGAATCGGTTGGTCTAGTAATCAACGACCTATGTTGTTTTTTCAGAGAGTTGTGTGCTAAAACACTGTAGGTTGTGACGCTGGATAAACTAGAAAATTCTATTGCGTTGATACTTTGCAAGTTTGAGCGTATTTTCCCACCGTCATTCTTCGATATCATAATACGCTTGACGGTTCATCTTGTAACTGAGGCTAAGTTAGCCGGACCGGTACAATATCGATGGATGTATCCCGTCGAGAGGTACGTGTAATTTTTCGTTTCGCGCAATTTATAAATTTATTGTTGTCCTGTATGCCCGTATTTATTTATTCAACATATTTTCATTAGGTACCTCTACACTCTTAAAAAGTATATACGCAATAAAAATCGACCAGAGGGTTCTATCATGCAAGGTTATTTTCTTGATGAAGCAACCACATTTTGTTCCCGCTATCTGGACGAGAACATTGAGACAAGACATAACCGGCCTCGAAGAATTCAAGACGGGCCATATGGTAAAGCCGAGTATAAGAGGGTAGACACTATGTTTATCAACAAGATATACCGGTTTATCTTGCTTAATTGCGCATGTCTTGAACAAATTAGAGAGTAAGTTTTTTTGGATTAATTGTTATATTTGTGTTTGTGTGTGTATGATAAACCGGCTGCGGTTCCGCAGACAGCTCCTATAGCTCCACCGCCCGCTCAGACTCCCACAGCCGCAGCTCCACAAGCCACTACCTCGACGGCGGCTGCGCAGACCACATCGCCAGCTCCACAACCCGCTCAGACTCCCGCACGCTCCGAATTGCATGATTTATTGACCAAGGAGCAGGCGCGCCAGATTCTAGCGTTTATCAGAGGTGGAGCTGGACCGAGCTAAGGTAGCTTTCTGATTCTTATTTTTTGAAACATGTATTTATTTATATGATACATATTGTACTACATTTTGGACGATATTGATATTGGTGGTCCTACGGTGTTTATATTTATATCATATTCTGTTTTTTGGTTTCTTTTGTATATTATATGCGTGAGATGTGATTATGAATACTGCGATATATGTTGTGTGATGATTAATTTTATATTTGATCGATATATATATTATTGTGCACAGGGTGAGAAAAAAATAGGCAGCCCTTTTTTTAAAAAAAAACTGATAATATGTACCTACGGATTAATCCGTAGGTACCAACGTTGCCCCTATGGATTAAACTGTAGGGGCAAAATATCAGGATAACTGATATTTCCCCCTGTGATCTCAGTATCAGGGGGTTGAGCTTGCCCCTACGGATATGTACCTACGTATGTATCCGTAGGGGCTATTACTTGTACCTATGGATTAATCCGTAGGTACAAGTAATCTATTTTAAAAAACCGTAAATAAAATAAATTTTTTGCCCCTACGGCCTATTTCGTAGGGCAAACGGGACCTACACAGAACTCCGTAGGGGCAATTTTTTGTCCGTACGGGCAAGTTCAAGGTTTCGACTTGCACCTACGGCCTTTGTACCTACAGAGTATTTTCTTGTCCCTACGGCTATATACGTAGGGGCAGTGGTTTGCCCCTACGGATAAATCCGTAGGGGCAACCCTTATTTGTAGTAGTGTCTGTACAATATCATATATAGAGATATGAAGAAAAATGCATGATGGGATAGATGAAGCCAGGATTTCTAATTCACCATAATTGCATTCCCTATTTTCGCGGTCGAATCACGTTTGATTATCTTCTCTACCACTAGACAACATCAAATATTATCTTTTTCAAATATTTTTATTTAATTTACTTAAGTTACGATGCTATCAAATCAGTCAAATTATATATTTGCCAGAATATATTTTATTGAGAATCTTTCACATGCAGAGTACAATTATGAAATGAGCTATAAATGCATATACTTTATCCATCCAATCATGCATTTTTTCCCTCCCTATTTATATATGATATGACATCAAAATGAAGAAAATGCATGATGAGACACATGAAGCCAGCATTTTCAATTCACCATAATTGCATTCTCTATTTTCACGGTTAAAACACTTTTTGTTGTCTTCTCTACTATTAGACAACATTAAATATTATCTTTTCCAAATATCTTTATTTAATTTGCTTAACTTACGATGCTATCAAATCGGTCAAATCATACTTTGTCAGAATATATTTTATTTAGAATCTTCACATGCATAGTGCAATTATAATATAAGCTATAAATGCATATACTTCATCCGTCCAATCATGTGTTTTTTCTCCATACCTATTTATATATGATATGACATCAAAATGAAGAAAAATGCATGATGGGACATATGAAACTATACATTTCCAATTCATCATAATTGCATTCCATACTTTATGGGACACATGAAACTATATCTTTCCAATTCATCATAATTGCATTCGTTACTTTCGCGCTTGAAGCATTTTTTGTTGTCTTCTTCACCACTAGACAACATCAAACATTATCTTTTCCAAATATTTTTATTTAATTTATTTAAGTTACAATGCTATCAAATCAGTTAATTATGCTTTGTCAAATCTACTTTATTGAAAACCGTTCATATGCACAGTGAATTATGATAAGAGTAAGAGTTCAAAAAGTAATACCTTATTAATAAACTAAAATGATATACTTATTGATATTCCATTTTGCTATTACTTTTTGAACTCTTACTCTCATATAAGGTCACTTCATTCATTTTCTAAGTATCCTACTATATCCGACATCACATAAACTCTGAAAAATTCATCCAGATTCTATATGAAAAT
The DNA here is from genome assembly GCA_030015575.1 of Agapanthus africanus. Lineage (NCBI taxonomy): Eukaryota > Viridiplantae > Streptophyta > Magnoliopsida > Asparagales > Amaryllidaceae > Agapanthus > Agapanthus africanus. The sequence goes on along the minus strand of CM057342.1, from coordinate 241,292,979 downwards.
AGTAGAAAAGCTTGATGAAATTGTAGTTCGAGTAAGTCAGAGTTGATATAGCGTGTTATATGATGAACATAGTTTTCCCTCTTTTACTTTCATTGGAAAAGATATATTGGTGAGTAATTTTGTTTCATATTCAATTAAAAATAAATCATTTTGTAACTTAACTATTTTCTAATTTAGGGCTGTGAGCCGGGCCGGTGGATTGAAAAAGAATCATGCGAGGTATCCCAGATCTAATCCCACTAAAAAGGAAGCAAATACCCCTATTAGGGCGGTGTGGTTGAAATTTTGGTCTTTGATGAATTATCCCAATATTGTCACGACAAAGTATTGAAAGGCCATGTGTACATGATTACTAATATCATTAAATATGCTTCGTACACTCGCTATAAAATAATAGATAAATATTGGCATCTTTAGTTGATAAAAACGTCAAGCATCAGAGAATTACATATCAATCCAACACTAATTCATCTATCATGGATTTTCAATATCAAGAAACTACAACAATTATCAGTATACAAGAAGATATTGAAGATTTTAGTAGCTTTGTTCTTCTATCTACGATAATATTGGCATGCTGTTTAATTTTTATATGGTAATTTAAGTTTCTAACTTTTCAGATATTTTGATATTCATTGTCGATATCAGCCCCATAACTGCTATAATTATGAAGAATGGAGGATTTAAAAAATATGTTGAAATATTTGTGATAGACGACACATATTATGATCATATTATATCTCTTATTGTGTGGGACAATATATTTCAAGAAGAGATGGAATATTTTACGGATGCTTATCTACGACGAAAAGCTGTGATTGCAAGTTGTCTAAACATCATTTATTATGAAGGTTTAATTTTATATTTCTATTTTTTGTATTCTCAAGTAGATACTCTTATTAATACATAATAACTTTTGTTTAAATTAAAATTTGTAATATTTTTAATTAATTTATTTTCTCAGATAAGTTTACTCTAGAATCTACAGATTACACGGTTTGAATATGATATTGATAATGAAGATGGGGTTTTACGCCTTTCTAAATGGTAATTTTCACATATAAACTTTCGATACCAAATATTTCTCAACGCGTCTATAATATATCGTCAACAATATTAGTATTATTTACTATAGGATGCAAAATGATTTCAGCAAGACTATTCATGTTTTCCAAACTCTTCCTTATAATCTCATAACTATTCAGCGATTAATCATGCTCACAGACACTCCACCTCCAGCAGACATGGTAAAAAACAATATAATTTATTTAATAAAAATTATATTATATTATGAAAATATAAGTTTATTCATCTATATGGTTGTATATGTATTGAAGTTTAAAATAAAGGCTATAATTGCATAATTACACACCGAAACTGTCTTTTGTGTAGTATCTGCTCACATTGGAATAAAACACAATATCATGCATTTTACAATTCAAATTTATGTAATGAATGTCGGCATCCGATTGCAAAATTGTTGCCAAGGTATGACATAAGCAGTTGCAATAATCATATTAAAACTACCAAATTTAGCAAATTTCGATTTAGATTATCCTTTTCTCTCAGGTATAAAATTAAAATCAGGGTTGTTGATCACACATGCGAAATGCATGTTATTCTTTATAATGATCAAGCAGAAACTGTGCTTTGCCAGCCTATCGAATATACGCGGTTTGTTTACAATCAGGTTATAAACTCTAATTTCTACAATTAATACACACATATACATATGTTTATTGATTTTTAAAACTAATCATGCAGTACAATGGGAGAAATATATTCAATGAATATGTGTCGACGTGTGAATGGGCTACATTTGTGATGCAGACCAATGTGACCATTAAAAACTTTGGCTCACTAAAAACATGTGGATATCCTATATCAGAAGTTTTACCTGTTATTGATCCCCTTGAACTTGACGATGGGGATGACGCGACGACAATGATGGTGGTAACAATATTGAGATCAATGATAGCAATAAATAATCTGAAAAATATGATGTTGTAGGGAGCTGTTTTATTTTTTAGGGATTGGGTTGTGATGATGGTATAGATCATGTTATTTGATTTTCAGGCTGGGCTGTGATGATGTTTAGGGTGTTGTTTCATTGTTAGGTTAGGTTGTGGTGATGTAGCATGTTGTTTCATTTCAGGTTACGCTGTGGTGAATATTATATGGTATGGTTTTATTTACAATTTGCTGCGTTGATGCAGAATATCTTCAGATTAGGCTGCTGTGAGATTGTAAGGTTTTGTTTAACTTTTCAGCTTGTTATATAGTGTTTTTTTCCAGATGTAATACGTTTATGGTGATGTATTTTGTCTATACTTAGAACATGATTTTTTGCTTGTATTATACGTCTGTTTCAATGAAATGGATGACTAATAATGTGCATTTTCCTTAAAATATCTTTGTGCTTTTACATTTTATATGTTTAGATTAAATAAATATCATGCATCTTATTATGCTATCATCCATTAGTGATTTTCATGTCTTTTCAATTCAGAGAAATAGAGAAACACATATTCTTAATTCTAATTTAAAATAAAAATATAACTTATAGTCTTTTAAATATCGATTAATCATTGAGTATAATCAACATAAAGTAAGTGTGCAAGTATTGGGACTAAATAAAATTTAAATTTTAACCTAAAAACTACTTTAGCATCTCATTGTCCTTGATTCATGTTTTCCCCACACGTAGCGCGGGTACACTGATAGTTTTATATACAAATCAATAACATGTCCTTTTTGGTTATTTTTACATAACACATAATTAGAAGTCAAGTTTACTAAACACTTCGATTACTTATAAATCAAGTTTGACCAAACACTTTGCTCACTTATTACTCTAAAATTATAAGTCGCTTATAAGTGATCGTGACTTATAAGAAAAAATTATTCCATGCGCCAGCCGTATATATTGTAATTTATATGGGTTGTTTTCTATGAACGGAAACCAACTTGGTTGGATTTCATAGATGAAAAAGAGAGTAAAAAGAGACTTTGAGAAAGGCTCTTTTGTAGTAGAGCTTTTAGTCCCACATCGACTAGTGAATAGTAAAAGGAAGTGGTTAAATAGCATAAAATGTTGTATATCTTATGAAAGAACAACAAAGGTGCTATTGGGAAACCACACGCGCGCTCACCCGTCGCGCCGGGCTCGGGCGAATTGTTTTGGGTCTCGGGTTATCTTTTTGGAACCTGACCCGACTGACTCTGACCTTTTACATGCTGATTTAAATTCGAACTGAATATTAATTTGGTTAATTGCAATTTAAATTGAGCAGTATTAAAATTGTGGTTAACTGCAGAATTAATAAGGCAATTAAATTGAGCAGTTTGAATTTGAAAAGTCTCTCAAAATGGTTAATTGCTGAATTAAATGGGCCGCGAATTAAATTGGTTATTAACAGTGCAATTAAAAGGCCCTACACTATCAGCCTATATATACCCAGAGTAAACCAGAAAAGAAATAGACTAAAAAACACAGAAAATAATTTTTGCTCTGCAGAATTTCTTCTTGCTCTCTGAAAAATTCCAGCTCTCTTTCACGATCTCGGTGGTGAAAATTCCTTCGGTGGTGGTGATTGAAGCGGTGATTGGAGAAGCTCTTAAAGGTGTGCACCAATACAGAGCTTGGACTATCTTATCCTGCGGAGAAGATCGCAGTACCCATCACACTGGTATGCGGGGCGATAACTTCTTCAAGGCCAGTCCTCTACATAGGATGATTTAGTCGGTAAAATTATGTTTACTAATTTATTCTCTACTGTTGTTGATTCCAATAATGCGCTGTTTGCTTTTGCTGACTTCGGACATAGCTAATAATTACCCCTATGTTAAAATAATCATTTTTAACATGTTATGCATACTATTTAGTCCAACAATCTTGAAGAAGTTATTTACGGTTATGTCTACGTTAGGTAATACTGGTGGTTTCACACTCAAGATGGATATGACCGGGATGCCTGCAAAATTCTCGGGTCAATATTTTAAACGTTGGCAACAGAGAATGAAATTCTGGTTGACAACTAAGGGACTATTGACACTAATATTAACTGAATGTTCTAAACCTGATGGAAAAACTCTAACAGTGTAGAGAAGATTGCACAATGGACAGAGAAGGACCAAATAGCTCGAGGATGCATATTGTTGACTTTATCCAACGTGCTCTTCAATATCTATTGTTTTTTGTCCAACACTGCAAAGGCACTATGGGAAGAATTAGATAAGAAATATAATACCGAAGACCTCGGTCTTGAACGGTATTCTGTAGCAAAATTCTTAAAGTTTCAAATGGCTGAAGGAAAGTTGGTTACAGAATAAGCATATGAGTTTTTGTTTATCCTACATTCTCTTAAAGAAGCTGACATGGAATTTCCTGAAAAATTTAGGGTAATAGCTATCATTGAAAAATCCCCTCGATCTTAGAAGGACTTTGCTATGTCTCTCAAATATCGAAAAGAAAAAATATATTCTTGGTGATTTAATTGTAGCCATTGCTATTGAGAAAGAGCATAGGAATCAAACACATGTTATGCCTGTTGAGTACAAACCTAAAGCAAACGTTATAACAGCTGGGAAAAACAATAAATTTAAGCCTAAACCAGATGACAAATTAAAGACCAAGGCCAAGATCCAAAAGAAACCAAAAGCTAACAAACTATGTTGGAGATGTGGACAGATGGGTCATTGGGATAAAACTTGTCCTACAAAGAAAGCTAAGGCAAACTCAGTGTCTGTGAGCCAACCTTAAGTCAATATAGTGACTGATGTTGCAGGTTCACTTGAAGGGTATGTTTCTTTTAACTCTGAACTTGTTTCTATTTATGAACCTCAAGAGTGGTTGGTAAACACTGAAACAAATGTGCACATTTGTGCTGTTAAATTCCTTTTCAAATCTTACCAGCTTACAGATGGAAAATCAGTAATGATGGGGAACTTAACTGTAGCTAAGGTGTTAGGATATGGACGCGTGGACATGAAGTTCTCTTCGGGACGAGTTCTTTCTTTGCATCGTGTGCACCATGTTCCTATTGTTCCTCGCAACATCCTGAGTGGTTCTTGGTTAGTTAGAGACGGTTATGAATTTAGTTTTAAATGTAATAAAGTTGTTATTTTAAATAATGGATCTGTTGTAGGCAATGGTTATATGTCTGATGGTTTGTTTAAGCTTAGAGTTGAGAATGTTGAAAACTTTGAATTAAATGAAATTTATAATTATGGTTATTTTACTGTTTGTATCATTGAATCATCCGATTTATGGCATAGTCGTCTTGGTCATGTAAATTTTGGATTTGTGAGACGGATGATGGATTTGAACCTAATTCCTAAACACACAATTGATAAGAGTATAAAATGCAAAGTGTGTGTGACTGCTAAACAACCAAGAAAACCCTTCCACTCAGTAGAACGGGATTCAGGGTTGCTACACTTAGTACACATGGACATTTGCGAGTTCAAGGGTGTATTGACCAAAGACCTAAAAAGATACTTCATCACGTTTATAGATGACAATACTAGATACTGTTATATTTTCTTACTAAAAACCAAAGATAAGGCTTAAGAAAAATTTCTTATTTTTAAGAATGAAGCCGAAATTCAAACTGGTATGAAACTTAAAAGGTTAAGATCTAATAGAGGAGAAGAATATACTTCAACCTCGTTTACTCAATTATGTTAATCCTTTGGGATTGTACATGAGGTAACGACTCCCTATTCTCCCCGGTCTAATAGGATTGTAGAACGAAAAACAGAATGCTAATAGATATGGTAAATAGTTTACTTGAAAGTTCTGGACTACCAAAATATATGTGGAGAGAGGCTTTGAATACGGCTAGCCATATTCTGAATAGAGTCCTTCAGAAACATAAAGAAAGTAGTCTGTTTGAACTTTGGAAAGGTCGCAGGACTAGCTTGAAATATATGAAAGTGTGGGGCGTCTTCTAAAAGTACATATCTCAGAACACAAGAGGAAAAAGTTAGGTCCCAAGACCGTAGATGCTATCTTTCTGGGTTATGTGGAAAACAACTATGCATTGGGATTCTTGATAATTAAGTCAGAAATCTCAGGCATATTTGTTAACACAATAGTATAATTCTGTGATGCAACGTTCTTTGAAGATGTCTTTCCCATGAAAACTGACATTCCTCAAACAACTTCAAATGAAGAATCTACCCCACACTCTAGTTCCATTCCTGATCATGTGCAAAGGATGATAAATGTAGGGGAGGATCCAAGTTGTCCCAACTCCAGACCCTTAAGATCTGATTAGATGAACTTAGAAGGAGCAAGAGAGTGAGGACCATCAAGATTTTTGGAAGCGATTTTATTGCTTACAATATCGAGAATGATCCTACCTCCTACCAAGCTGCGATGGCTTCGAAAGAAACTAAGCATTGGAAGGATGCTGTCAAGAGTGAGATGGATTCCATTATCTCTAATAGGACATGGGAATTAGTAGATCTCCCTCCTGGGTGCACCATGATTGGATGCAAATGAATTTTTAGAAAAAAGTTGACAAGTATAAGGCCAGATTAGTTGCTAAGGGGTTTAAAAAAAATCGAAGGTATAAATTTCCTTGATACATACTCACCAGTTACCCGTATGACTACAATCAGAATGCTTATTGCATTGGCTTCCGTATATGATTTCATAATCCATCAAATGGATGTGAAAACTGTTTTCTTCATGGTTCCCTTGAAGAAGAAATTTATATGGATCAGCCAGAGAGATTCGTAACTATCGGTAATGAAAGAAAAGTATGTAAACTAGTGAAATCCTTATACGAACTTAAACAAGCTCCTAAACAGTAGCATGAAAAGTTTGACTCTGCCATTTTCTCTTTTGGCTTTAGCATGCTCGAGTCTGATAAGTGCGTTTATAGTAAGGTTAAAGGTGATGAATATATTCTGTTATGCATATATGTGGATGACATTCTTTTGTTTGGTTATAACATTAGGAAAATAAATGAAACCAAGTTATTCTTGAGTAGTAAGTTTGAAATGAAGGATATGGGTATAGCTGATGTGATTCTTGGACTCAAGCTGATCAAATCAGTTGAGGGCATAGCCATTTCTCAATCTCATTATGTTGAGAGGATAATTGAGAAATTTGGTTATAAAAATTGCAGAATCGTTAAAACCCCATACAATCCTTCCGTATCTTTCTTCAAGAATGAAAGTGGTATTCCCGTGTCTCAGTTGAGCTATTCTCAAATTATTGGGAGCTTAATGTATCTTACGAATTGCACGAGACCGATATTTCGTTCTCTGTGAATATATTAAGTAGATACACCAGCTGTCTAAATAGAACTCATTGGGATGCATTGGATATGGTACTTAGATACCTGAAGAGAACTATCTCCCTTGAGCTGCATTATGGGAAATTTCCCGGTGTACTTGAAGGGTACATTGATGCAAGATGGATAGCCAAGAACTCAGGAAGCAATGGCTATATAGGGTATGTATTTACTCTAGATGGTGTTGGGTTACACTAGCACCCTGACCATCTACCGTGGCCGTTTGTGGAACAATTTTTTTTTGGGATATGAAAAACTGGCGCTAGAATAACCGTCTAATCTACCATAAATCTAAACTAGCTATCAAAGAGGATATCTATCTACCATGATAGATATTTCTCATTCAAAGATCCATGTCCTTCGGTCTTCTTTCCTCTTCGTATACTCCTAGAGATCTCCTTGAACATGCTTGATCGCCATTCCTTGCTCCTTGAGATATCCTGGATCGAGCTTGTTCATCGGTCCTCCTTCGTCATAGATGATCTACCCAAAGGATGTAGTCCATGGCTCTAGCTCTACACTAAGAGTCTAGTGGAGCAACTAGAGGCCTTAGATTGCTGGTCTAAGGTATCTAGGATGTAGTGTGAGGTTCTATATGTGTGTTTTTATCTCACCTCCTCTCTTGATTCCCAACTCATGAGATTGTAGAGAGGAGGTTGAAGATGAAGGTGGAGGAACTCAAGAAATAAGAGAGGAGAGTGAAGCAAATGGTGAGCTTTGAAAAAAATGAATCAAGTATGTGAGAGAAAATCCTCAACCTTGGTTTTGTAAAACAATTTTTACAAATATAATATACCAATCACGCTTCAATAGTTAGCACAAATGAATTGAAAATTCATTTGTCAATACTATTGAGGCATGGTTCTCACCATACTCCCCTCATCTTGCTTTACATCTCATTTTCCATTTAAGATAAATGGATAATAGCTAAAATGAGGTGTCCACCTTCTAGAATGTTTTCCATATAAATACGGATTACACTCTACTGTATATACATACCTGTATTCGTATCGAAATACGAATACTTAAAAAGATAGAATAACACAAAGAAGATCATACTAGAATATACATATCGAAATACATATATGTAAATTATTAAATCAATACCTAATTTCATAATCCGGCTCAATCCCGAGCCGGCTAGTATTATCAACTGTCCGATCGAAAGTCCGGGTAATTAGTACAATCAATCGATCGAAAGTCCGGGTAACTAGTACAATCAATCGATCGAAATCCTACACGTATCCAATATGGCTACTACATTATTTCACCTGAACCAGGGAAACCCTCTGTATGGGACTCTAAAGACTCGACAGTACGCCGGCAGTGAGTTACTGGATAAATCCACAACCACAAGCACGTCAGCGGCACTAGCTGCACGTAACATCTACCCGGGTACCCGTCGAAAAGGAAGGCCGACGAGCAAACTCATCTGGATCCCTACTGAGCCTATCTGTGACAATCTCCGTACAGTCCGGTCTCTTCGTCTGAGAGTATCGCATACCGGGTCTAGGGGTGGTAAACGTCAGATCCTAATAACCCGATAATTCATGCTGATGTAGCTCAGGACCAATCCGGGAAACTACTAATCAACCTATCAGTAAATCCCAACTGTCTTGGCCAAGGTCTTATGGTGCAGGCCAATCGAACATAGTGCGATATCAACTCCCTATACCGGGAGAGACGAATCCCCAACAATTGCTCACTTCCTCCATGTGGCTACACGACTTAGTAGAGCTGTGGTAGGGTAGTGATCAAAGTACAGTGGGAACTCACACGAGACAAATGACGATCTCAGGTCTGAAGACTAACCTGTACTCATGCGACCTGAGAATTTCTATCTGACGATAGGTATAGTACCATCTATAAGTTCTCGGCGAGTTCGTCCAGTGTACTCACCCCCAGTAAGCACCTGTATACGATCTTAGGTGCAAAAGACCAATGGCTGCGGGACTAACCATCGCCCCTCGTCGGGGTCTAGAAATGTATACACTAGTCTACTCCGGAATATCGATGCCCAGTCTCGATCTCCCACAACTAGGGAACTTTTAAGGATGTGCTTATCGACTACCCAGCTCCCATAAGTATGATCGCCATCACAACGCAGGTAGTCAAGCAATGATCCTACGGGCTTTATCAACATGTATAAATAATATGTAATACAAGTAAAACATACACACATGTTAAGATAAAGAAAAACCATATAGCATACTATCATGTCGAGCAAGATTGTCCTGTACTTACATATGTCCAAGCATCCACATGTATACATATACAATAATGGCCTCTAGGGCATACATATACAACAATCTTCCACTTGCACTAAGGCCATATATTGGCGTACCGAGTATCCAACATCTGCACTAGGGCCAGTTGTTGGCGTATCGCATACCCAACATCTCAAATAGTCTCTCAAACTTTGCTTGAGGAAGGGCCTTGGTAAATGGATCCGCCGTGTTGTCTTTTGTGTCCACTCTCCTCACCTCGATCTCCCTGATCAGGTGATACCACCTCAAGATGTGTCTGGATTTCTGATGAGACCGTGGTTCCTTTGCTAAAGCCATAGCTCCATTGTTGTCGCAATATAAAGGTATTGGATGTATAATGGATGGAACCTCCTGAAGTTCAGTATTCAACTTCTTAATCCAGACGGCTTCTTTTGCGGCATCAATGGCAGCAATGTATTTAGCCTCCATCGTCGAGTCTGGGATGGTGTCCTGTTTGGAACTCTTCCAACAGACTGCCCCTCCGTTGAGGGTAAACATAAAACCCGAGATAGACTTGCTGTTATCCTTATCACTCTAGAAGCTCGAATCGGTAAAGGACTCCACCTGGAGGTCCCCATTACCGAATACCAGGAACAGTTCTTTAGTCCTTCTCAGGAGCTTAAGAATGTTCTTCACTGCTGTCCAGTGGTTCTCACCTGGGTTTGACTGATACCGGCTCACCACGATAAGTGCGTAAGCTACATCTGGTCTGGTACATAGTATCGCATACATTATAGATCCTACCACCGAAGCGTAGGGTATAGTGCACATGCGAATCTTCTCCTCATCAGTCTTGGGAGACATCTCTTTGGAGAGGGTGATTCCGTGCAATGCGGGTATGTTACCGCGCTTAGAATCTTCCATACTAAATCTCTTTAGTATGGTCTCTATGTACCTGAACTGCGAAAGTCCCAATAATCTCCTAGATCTATCTCTGTAGATCTTGATCCCCAGAATGTACGAGGCATCACCCAGGTCCTTTATGGAGAACCTTTGTGATAAGAACAGCTTGACCAATTGTAGCATAGGAATATCATTTTCAATCAAAAAAAATGTCATCCACATACAAGATTAGGAATACGACAGTTCGTCCTACAATCTTCTTATATAAATAAGGCTCATCCTCGTTCTTGATGAAGTCAAATTCCTTGACTGTTTCATCAAAACAGATGTTCCAGCTCCGCGATGCCTGATTTAATCCATAAATGGATTTAAGCAACTTGCACACTTTCCCGCTGCTCCCACTTTTTACAAAACCTTCCGGCTGATCCATATAAACGCACTCATCCGAACTTCCATTTAGAAAAGCCGTTTTTACGTCCATCTGCCAGATTTCATAGTCATGGAAGGCAGCAATGGCAAGTAGGATCCGAATGGATTTGAGCATAGCTACTGGAGAAAAGGTTTCATCATAGTCCACACCTGGTCTTTGATGAAAACCTTTTGCAACAAGTCTAGCCTTATAGGTTTTCACCTGTCCATCTACACTAATCTTCTTTTTGTAGATCCATTTGCATTCAACGGGTTTTACCCCAGGTGGAGCAATATCCAAGGTCCACACTTTATTGGTGTACATGGACTCTATTTCGGATCGCATAGCATTTAGCCATTTATCAGAGTCCCTACTGATAATGGCCTGCCTAAAACTAGTAGGATCATATTCTTCCAAGATGAAATCCTCTCGATCCCCGTCTATGAGAAAACCGTAGTATCTCTCGGTCGGATGAGAAATCCTGCTAGATCTGCGGAGTGGCTGAGGTTCGTCGGGTATTACTGAATCTAGGGGTTCTACCAAATCTTCTGTTACAGTTTGTGGTTCAGAAATTTCTTCCAGTTTTACCGTACTCCTACTACTTTCTTTTGCAAGAAATTCCCTTTCCAAAAAGGTAGCGTGGTGAGATACAAACACCTTCTGTTCCTCAATGTGGTAGAACAGATATCCCTTTGAATGCTTAGGGTATCCCATAAATTTGCACAATACATATCTTGCCTTGAGTTTACCAGGGTTCTGCTTTTTAACAAAAGCAAGACATCCCTATATCTTAATGTAATTAAGACATGGTCTCTTCCCACTCCATATTTTATATGGGGTGGTAGGAACTGATTTGGTTGGTGCTCCATTCAATAAGAATGCAGCTGATTCAAGAGCAAACCCCTAGAATGAAAGAGGCAACTCAGCATTACTCATCATGGAGCGAACCATATCCAATAGGGTACGGTTCCTCCGCTCCGATACACCGTTGTGTTGTGGTGTATACGGAGGAGTAAGCTGAGAGAGAATTCCATTCTCTTTTAGGTATTCTAGGAATTCCATGCTTAAGTACTCCCCTCCTCTGTCAGATCAGACGATCTTGATACGTTTGCTAGTCTGGTTCTCTACTTCATTTTTGAATTCTTTAAATTTCTCAAAAGCTTCAGATTTGTGTTTCAAAAGATACACATATCCGAACCTAGAGAGATCGTCAGTGAATGTGATGAAGTACGAGAACCCACCCCTTGCAAGGATAGACATTGGACCATACACATCACTTTGTATGAGTCCCAAGAGCTCTGCTGCTCTTTCTCCGTATCCGGTGAACGGAGATTTGGTCATTTTTCCTTTGAGACAGGACTGAAAAGTTTCATAAGATGAAAATTCGAACGTATTCAAATATCCATCTTTATGCAATTTATTCAGTCTTTTCTCTCCGATATGACCAAGTCTACAATGCCACAAGTAGGATTCGTTCTCTTCTGAACTCTTTCTCTTGCGTGTGTTTTGTATATTGAAAACTGCGTTTTGATTTAGAACATAGATACCATTACACAGTGTACCTTCTGCAACAAATACCTTATCAAGGTAGGTGTTCATGATATTTTTATCAAGAACAAAATTATATCCATCTTTATCAAGTAAAGAAACTGATATGATGTTGCAAACCATGGAAGGTACATAGTAGCAATTGTTCAAAATCATAGTATTGCTATTTGGCAATGCTAGGTGATATTCACCGACGGCAGAAGCATCTACTTGTGCTCCGTTCCCTACTCTGAGGGACGTATCACCAGATTCAACCATCCTACTTTTTGTCAGTCTCTGCAATAAATTACAAATATGAGATCCTGATTTGGTATCTAGTACCCAGGAGGTAGGACTGACCGAAAAACAGTTCTCAATAACAAGAACACTTGAAGGAGACGCAATAGTATGCTTCTTCTTCGTTGGGGTCATCAAGAAATTCATGCAATCCACTTTCCTTTGCTCATACTCATGACTGTTGTCACAAGTTAGAGCCAAACCGACGTTCCCCGGCCCCGAATAAGAATTCAGATCGGTCAAACGATACATTTCATTATCTTGATTAAGACATGAATGAGTTGCTACCTGGAGAGAGAGAAAAGAAACGCTCAGCATGCGCTCTTGTAAAATTAGATTGGTTATTAGTTTATCTAATCAGGATGGCTCTCACTGTTTTCTCGAATTCTCCTTCAAACATTAAAAGGAGAACTAGATGGGATCATTAACACCTTACAAGTTCGCCAACCGTTTAGCCAGGTGAGTGTTGGTACTCCGAGGGAGGTTCCCCGTGCTCTCGCACGGACTTAATTAAAATAAACCTCGTTTCCGCAGAGGCATAGCCTCGTTAACACTTTTCTAGACACCTAATATGTTAGCTAATTGTGAAGTGAAAAATATCTCCCAAGAGTAATCCAACTCATCAGTGGGATCGGGATCCAACTATCATTGCGTGATAAACTAGATGGAAGCCACTCTAGTCACCATACTCCAGAAGGTATGCAGCACTAGCAAGTTTCCTGTATATTTGAAACTCCCGATGTGGTTTTTGCCCCAAGCGCTTATGACCTTGACTTTGGACAACAAATCATAACGCGCAAGTCAAGTTCTACCCGTCATTGTCCAGATTGATTTAGACCCACCCGTACACACCCTTAACTTTGGCTAACAAAGTGGTATGACTGTCCAAAACCAATGCATCTATCTATGCTACTGATAAGCAACATATAGCTACCATTCACGATGCCTTGACTTTGGCCAACAAACACCGCATGAATACTATGTGCTATTTATCCGAAACGACGGAGGGCTACGGATGGTTTTTTGGCGAAAAAACCATGAACGTATTGAACTTGATATAGTTGAAGGAACCAGATAGCTTTGAAAAGGAGTGGTTTAGGCCCCGCTTTTGAAAACTAGTGGTTTTGAAGAAAACCGAGTAATCTACAGTATTGACTTTTGCTCAAGAGGTCACTCCCCGTGAAGAGATCTAGGCTCTTGCCTCTTAGAATGAGGTGCTAGATATTCATGACCGAATACCACTATGCAAAGCGAAAGAATACGACTATAGTTTTTCGAAATTTGTTCCAATATCTTTTAGGTTTCTTTTCTTGCATAATCAAAATTAATGCGGTCCCATCATTTAATTCCTATCACATCAGAAAAGAACGAAAATACAATGTACGTATATGCCATCCGCATTCGCCATGGGGCCCCGTCATTCACTGTTAGGTTACTTAACTAACGGCAGAGTGGGGGCTGGACTAGCGCGGGTGCAAAACATATACAACATCTACTAGTATATATAAATATATATAACATTCGTCTCAAGCATGATAAGAGCAGCATCACAGAACAACAACAAGCAACACAGAATGGTGGATAATCTTGGAGCCTCGGGTTTCTTTTGAGCCGCAAATGAGACCCGACGTTCTCGGTCGTGTAGATAGCCCGTGTAATGAAAACCTGGATCCCTACGAGCGCAGCAAGTTACCCGCCAATCCCAGAAATGAGGCAACCCCAATCATCAAAGTGAATAGGTCATCCAGCACTTCATGGGATCCGGTAACTTGAGCGCCCCTCCGTGGGTCATCCTATACCTCCTACGAGTGCGGCGAATAGCCCGCCAATTCTAGAGTAAGGCCTTCTCCGTCTCAAAGCCATGAGATGCGGGCCCGTTGCACTGTAGAACCCGGCTATTCAAGCACTCCACCGCGTGGTAATCCTAGTACAGAAAAGAAAAATATATGTATAATGGTGACATCGACCTCAACCCGGTTGTGCCCCAATCAAAGAATATACAATCAGGCAGAAACGGCTGTCCACATATCGGACGCTCGCCCCGCAATAACAAATATACAAATGATACTGAACTATACTACTACCATTGCAACATCATCTATCCACCACGAAAATCCAACCACAATATCAGCACATTACAGAACATCAACGTGAATATCATGTTCGTAAACTCGTCTAATAGAACATATAGCAATTAGTTAGGTTATACCACTCAATGATATTCACAGTCGTAGATACTAACGAAAACATGTAAACGATATTAAAACCGCGACTTCGAAATACTCCGAATTGCCCCAACACTAAGATAACTGAATATGCAATCTGGAAAAAAATCAAACAATACCTAAAAACTAATATCCAAGAGTCCAGAACACCACCAAAATTCCAAGACCCAGAACCTTACTAGGACCGGCCAGGCCGGGCTGGCCAAAACTTGGTGTTTAGGCCTCGTTTTTTCGGTGGTGTTCAAGTTACCACAAGAAGAGCTTTCTGCATATGTTTAAAAAATTTTCAGAAGCCTTAAAAAATTTGACAGAAACTTGAATATGGTTTCGATTGTTTCGGAGTTATTTCGGTTTCGTAACTGTAGGGTGTTTTTCATCACCCCATTGAGATGGGAATACGCGCGCGCTTGTCAGGCGTACTACAGATTCCCCCTGCCTAGGGTAGGATGAGTTTTATTGATTGTAGGGATCTGAATCTCCGGCAGCCACGGACTAAGCTGCCGTTAATTACCCCTCGCTTTTGGAGAGAGAGAACCTCCGATTAACGGGTTAAACTGGTCATGCGAACTCAATGTGCAGTGTCGTGTTTTGAAGGGGTTTTGGATGTATCAGGGTCCCCGCAGAGTTTTTACGGGGGTCCCGCTACCCGGATAGCAGGCTGGGGGTCAAGGGGGCTAGCAGCCCCCTCGCGGGGTGTGGGGCAACGCCCCGGCCCAAATTTTTTTTGAGAGGGACAGTGTTGTAGAGTATGTGTGTGTGTGTATACATATATAAAAAAAAAGAAAGGAAAAGGGCATCCAAAGGATGCGTGGGAAAAAGCGCCAGCGCTTTGGGTGCTAGCGCTTTGAGCGCTAGCGCCCCACGTGCCAAGCACGTGGGCGCTCGGGTGCTAGCGCTCTGGGCGCTAGCGCTCTGAGCCAAGAGCGCTAGCGCCCCACGTGTCAGCATGTGGGCGCTCGGGCGCCAGCGCTCTGAAGCAAGGGCGCTAGCGCTTTGAGTGCTAGCATGTGGGCGCTTGGGCGCTAGCGCTATGGGCGCTAGCGCCCCACGTGTCAGCACGTGGGCGCTCGGGCGCTAGTGCTCTGGGCGCTAGCGCTCTGAGCGTGTCAGCGCGCTAGCGCTCTAAGCGCTTTGGATGCTAGCGCTCTAAGCGCAAGGGCGCTAGCGCTTTGAGCGCTAGCGCCCCACGTGTCAGTACGTGGGCGCTCGGGCGCTAGCGCTTTGAGCGCAAGGGCGCTAGCGCCTCACGTGCCAGGCACGTGGGCGCTCGGGCGGTAAAAGGGACCTGGTCCCTGCAATGGGAGTTGTACTCCCAGAAAGAAGCACTTATTATTTTGTGTGTGTGTGTGTGTGTGTGTGTGTATATATGAGGAGTTAAACTCCTAGGATATTTTGAAGCTGATGAAGGGGCTTCTCCCCTTGAGCTCTAGTTCTTCCCCAAAGTGGGGTTTCTGGAGATGGATCTCCTTCTTCTTCCTGTCGTTTGGCCGGATCTTGGAGAAAGGGGGTGAGACTTAAAAATCTCCCTTTTTTGAGATCTAATGACAGATCCAAGTTCCCCTTTGTGGGTTTTGTGGTGAAAAACTATTTGGTTTTGGAAAAGGAAGAGTAAAACTCTTGATTTAATTCAAGAGAAAGAAAAATGTTTTAGAACCTTGAGGAAGGAGAAGGAGGCACAGGCCCAAATTTTTTGGGGGGGAATGAAAAGTATATTAGATATTTTCATCATGTTGCCTTATATAGGCTTATATATTTACATATAGCCCCTTGGGCTTTACAAAATGGCATTTTCCCCATCCCATGGCTCATGTGCCATTTCTTTTTTGCACATAAGCCATGGGCTTACAAAAAATTGGCTTTATGCCCATTTTGCATACATTCATGTACAAAAATTACATCAAAATTATTTGTTACATGATTTTTTATTTTGGTATGGCAGAAGGCCGGACGCTTCGTGTTCGGGCTCGACCCGGGCATTGGCCCACTTTCTTGGGCTTGGGCCCACCTGGCTTGGGGTTGACTTTGACTTGGTCAACCGGGGTACAATTTTCGACTTCAACAAAGTGCCCCCCATCAATAAATGCACACCACACATGTGAGTCGTGCGCATGAAATTGATGGATCTTCTTTCGCGTGGAGGCGACTTGCTTTTGTTCCCACTTTTTGGGATGCACTGCCCTTTTTACGACATGGACTGTCGACGCTTGACGCGTCTCCGAGACGGAGTGTCTGTGGTAGACGTTTCCCTGGCCCGGAGCGATTTGGTTCCCGCTTTGTAGGAAGCCTGCACTGCCTTTTTTACGATATGGACGGTCGACGCTCTGATCCGGAGCGATTTGGTTCCCGATTTGTAGGAAGCCTGCACTGCCCTTTTTACGACATGGACGGTCGACGCTTGATGCATCTCCGAGACGGAGTGTCCGTGGTAGACTTTTCCCTGGCCTGGAGTGATCTGGTTCCTGCTTTGTAGGAAACCTGCACTGCCCTTTTTACGACATGGACGGTCGACTCTCTGATCCAGAGCGATTTGGTTCCCGATTTGTGGGAAGCCTGCACTGCCCTTTTTACGACATGGACGGTCGACGCTTGACGCTTCTCCGAGACGGAGTGTCCGTGGTAGACTTTTCCCTGGCCCGGAGTGATCTGGTTCCTTCTTTGTAGGAAGCCTGCACTGCCCTTTTTACGACATGGACGGTCGACGCTTGACGTGTCTCCGAGACGGAGTGTCCATGGTAGACTTTTCCCTGGCCCGTAGTGATCTGGTTCCTGCTTTGTAGGAAGCCTGCACTGCCCTTTTTACGACATGGACGGTCGATGCTTGATTTGAATTGCTCTGCTTCTTGCAGTATCAGGGATGAACTTGACTTGCTCCGCTTCTTGCGGTGTCGAGATTGGATTCTGACTTGCTCCGCTTTCTGCGGTGTCGGAGTTGAAGTTGACTTGATGATTGTGATTTGGGTTGATATCAGCATCGCTACACTGGAATATGGTACCAGGAGCGAATCATCATCTGTCATGAGCGGATTTGGGGATTTGATTTTGTTTGGCATCTGCATTGCTGCACTGGAATAATGCCAGGAGCAACTCATCATTTTCCCCAGGAGGATTTGGGAATTGGTGGCTTAGGAGACAGGTTTAGATCCCTATCACCTAAGGCTTTTCAATTTCATGGGCGTAAGGGTCCCATAAAAGCATTTTCTCCCTACGAGTCGAAAGGATCTCGTAGGTGTTGTTCAGTTGATAAAACTGCACATTTGTTATTACATTTTTCCTATTATTTCTATATTAGAAAAGGTCTTTATTATAATATATCATGCATATGAGGGTTTATCTGTAAAAATACTATTTTTCATGTGTTGATATATTATAATTAACATTTGGTAGGAAAATGTATGCAAAGATACCATTGACCAAATCTTCATGGTGAAATTAATATCTCAATAAAACAAAAATCCACTAATATTATTTGTTGAGATTGTGCAGAATTTTTCAGGTCTAAAAAATCAAGGAAATCAAAGTTGTTAAGAGCAAACCTGCCTAATTAAGAAAGCAAACTAAGAAATCAAGTCTGGCAGAAGTAAAGAAAAGATTTCCAATTTCCAAAAGTTCCAGAGATCTCCACGTGTCACAAGAAGAAAAACGCAGAAGAGAAAATCCAACGATCACTATACAAGACCGCGGATCCGTAGTCAAACCTACCCTTTGACCGCGGATCCGCCGCGGATCTGAGAGGTTGGAAGCTGAGATTTTTTGGGGTGAATCTTTACTGTTTGCTTCCAAATTAGAAAGCTAAGTTTCTGGCTTTTGGAGTATAAATAAGGACCGAGAGCCTCTTAGAAAAATCATCAAGCCGACGCGATCACGAAGTCCAAGACGGCTCACGCATCTAGGCTGGTCATCAACGGTTCATCTACCTCCTTAGAAGAGATCGAGAAGCAACTAGTACTTGTAATCATTTTCTAAGGAATCAAAGTGTAATGAATATTGTTGATTAATAAAGGTAGCTTTCTTTTTCTTATTCTATTTTTTCGTAGTTTAATTATGCATTTTCTCTCCATCTCTTTTTCTCCCAACATGCGCGAATAATTCTCCGCTTGTTAGGGTTCGTAGGATTAGGGTAGGCTAATGGATGATAAAAATCCCTAAACTCTTTTTAAGTCCTATAAAGTTTATAAAATTTATCAAAAGAATCATTAACATCCTAATCGGGCGCGCTACCAATTCATTGTTAGCCGCGACCGTGATTAGAGATTAGATTAATGATTGTTTTGGTAAAGGCTAGATATGAACGGAGTTCCGTGTCGAGATAGGGGTTAAGAGTGGGATTCTTTTTCCCTCCAGAAACCCTAATCTACACGCATCACTGTCGTTCTAGTTTTAAATCTATTAAAGGATAAAAAGAGTAATTTTTAATTAATCATCCATAACTACTAAATCCTAACGAACTCTACAAGCCCCTTATTATATTAACTACATCCCTAAAATAATCTAGATCTATATTTTTGCATTAGTGCTTAACGTAGATCTAGAAACCTTTCCACAAAATTCTTTATCCCTCCTCTCTTTTTCAACACATCTAAAGTAAGAATAAAAGGTTCCACGTTTCCCAGAGGACGACCCGTACTCATCTCGGTCTAGCTACACGTGACACTGTTATTAATTGCGGTTATTATACACACACACTTTTTCACACCAATCAAATGGCGCCGTTGCCGGGGATACGTGCGTAATTTTTTATTCTTACTATTTGTGTTGAATTCTTATACGATCAATATCATAAATAAAACAAAACTGCAAATTGTATATTTAACGATTATTGTGTGAATTTTGCGAGGGAATCTGGAGTCACATACTTAAGGATACAGAGAGATAGAGACATTCATCAAGATCCAGAAGAGTACAGGAGGCCACATAGCAAAACCCATCACCTGATCCCTCAAGTCGGCGTCGGAACCGCTGCCGGAAGTGCACATCGGCGGCGGAACCGCGGCCAGTTAGGAGATCTAGGGCTTCAGTCTTCTCTGGTAAGATTCTAACCTCCTTCTCTCTCCTCTGAAATCCAATAAAATATTTTTTCTGCAGGATTCTTTGCAAAATATCGCCGCTCAAAAATCTTTTTGCAAAGTTTTGTTTCGCGGTTTGTTTTTGCATATTTTAATACGGATTTTTAAGGGGCAAAGACCAAATCAAGATTATGTGGGGATTTCATCACCCTTCCTAAGCCCCACAAATCACAAACCGAGTATCTGCATCAACCCTAAATTAATTTAAAAAATATCTAGACCAGACTCTAAGGACTGTCGCGCTCAATAAGGACAGAGGAAGGTCGTGGGTAATCTATCGCTTATCCGCATTACTTTTGTGGTGACTAGGCAAGTGTGTCCAAGGCGAGTGGTTACTTAATTAGGACCACTACTTTTGTAGTGGGGAGCCTCCCACTCATCTGGCACTTACCTGGCTACAAGGGTAGTAAAGAGACGGTAGAGGATTGATCCTGCGGCTTGTCCTTTGGAAGTCTAGGAGCGGTCTAGAGACTGACCTAGGTAACCTTAGTTCTAGGGTTGTTGTGCATTTTTGTGTGATTTGTCTAAATCCGTCTTTTTTCAAAACAAACCAATTATTTTCTTCCCTTTTTACCCCTTCCCCCTTTTTCTCTTCTTATAATGGGTGACCTAAACAGACGAACTCTTGCCGAGCTTTGCTGTCCACAACCAGATATCTCTTATTTTTGTAATCCCTTCGGTATACCGTCCGGCTCTTCCATGTCCTTAAGAGATCATATAGAACAAGAAGGAAGAAACAGTTGGCCACCTCAGTCTAGGTCTTATCGACCGTATTCTAATCCTACGAACCCTGTTTCAGTTCATACCCAGAGTGAGGAAGCCCCTAGACGAATGTCCATTGCTGAGCATATAGCTAGGGCTAGAGGCTAAAGTTTCAACCCGGACCAATATCAACCATCACCACCACTGTCCAGAGAAGAGTTTGATAGGCGGTTTGTGGCATATAAGATGTCTATTGAAAATAGCTAACCAACCAACCCATATCAATATTCTTCTTATCATAATATTGATCCTACTCCTACCCAAGTTCCGCAACCATTCTATTCCTATCAATCCAATCCGACTTTTCCACCTTCTCTAGACAGTCCTTCTAATCAGTAATTTAGGAGTTTTAATCGTCCACAAGAATTTCAATCTTATCCTGAAACCCCTTATCGACCCAAGTCTAGCCTTGAGCAGACATTAAAATTTTTTTTGGAAATGTTGAACTAAATTAGGAAGGAAACAACAGAGTGGATGTAAGCAAAGAATTTCAAACCAGCCCAAAATTTTTCAGTATATGATTCGGGCATAGGACAAAATGAGAATTTGGGTAGTGAGACAGAACTGTACACCCTTCCTAATCAAACCTCTACATTCCAAACTGAAATCCACAACTCCAGTTTCATAGATTCATCAAGTACACCAAATAGAATGTCTGATAAGTTGTGTGACTTTGTAGTGTTTGATTTACCCGACTGTGAAGGGTCCATTTCAAGTGAAACCATACCCAACCCTTGTGATCTCTACACCTCCACTCTTGAATCAAAACTGATTGAAAACCATACTTTTGATGAGGTGTATGAGAATTTTAACCTTCACTTGAATGAAGTGATTGACGTTGGGGATATATTGATTGATGAGCCCGAAATTTTGGATGATTTTGTCCCACCAATTCATCAGATCCTTTCACTTCCTTGTGGTCATCATCTTGAGCCTTTAATTCTTCCCAAACCCCAAATACGTCTTGAAGTTGATGATAAAGGTATACCCGAAGAAATACAGCCTCCATCTTCCACATCTGGTACAACAACACTCGACACACCAATTTTTTTTACCCATTTCACCTTTTATTTTCTCCGGTTCTTCTTCTGTTCCTATAGTATCGGTGAGTTTTGATGAATCACAATCCGTTAATTCAAGTTCAATAATACCAAAAATTCAACTTGATTTGGATATTTTTGAAAATGAGGTAGATGAGTTTTTCGAGTCCTCTACGTCAATGATTTTTGATGAATCAAGTAGGATAAATTCTGACACAAAACTCTTTGACAGCAAAATGTTCAATCACACCATTGATAAAAGTTTTGAAGAACTTTTTGCTGAGAAACTTGAATTTTTAAACAATACGGATTTTGTGATTGATCAATCTCCACCTATAGAGGTTGAACCGCTACCATTCCTTCTTCTTAACCATTCACATTCATCCTCATTCTTTCTTTTCTCTAATTTAAAATTCAAACCCTTTCCAGACCACCTCTTATCCCTTCCCCATTTTTTCTTGACTCGATACAACACATTCTTCCACCAACCTATACGCTATACTGATAAAATCTTTGAATGGTTGGTGTTAACTTTTAGTCTTTGTAAAGTCTTACTTTAACCAAATAACTCACCCCCTCTTAAAATGCTTCATATTGTCTAACTCATGTTTGAGGGGGGTATATTTTTGGCTCTTGAACATAACTTTTGTCCTCAAATTTGTGAGCCAAAAATAAGTTTGGGGGAGGATTTTCACTTTCATATATTCTTGCCCCCATTAATAATGTCCTCCCAAGCTTACAGGTTTTTGTGATCCAGCAGATAGCAACAGTGAGGACACTGTTGAAAACAAGTTTGGGGGAGGTTTGTACTTATTTACACATCAATTTGCATCATATTTTGCATAAGCACAACATTTTCAAAAAAAAAAAAATTTAAAATTTTTCTTTTATAACAAAAGAGTAGAAAGTGAAAAATTACATCCAAAAGATACGAATAGTTTAAGAAAACCAAGAAAATTAGAAGTTTTGTTAAACGAACTAGTAATAAGTAGTTATGAGCTGTTGTCCCAAGGGTTAGTAAGATGAAAGAAGTTACTAATCTGAGGATAAAAATAAGTCTGAAAAATAGTTCCTATTCTGGAAGCCAAACATTTGAATGTTGATACCCTACTATACGCACTTACACACGTCTTGAAACTCGGGATAGTAGAGGATACCTTGAAATGCTCTTGTCTAAAAGCCAAAGAATGAAGGAAATAATAAATGAAGAAAATACAAAAGTGGTGAAAAGAAAAATGAACACTGGTTTTGTTATCGCCAAGGAAGCAATAAAAAAAATATAGCGAGGGTGCTTCATCACCTAGTGCCTTAGACCAACTGGTCTGGGAGTCACTGCTAAGCCTTAGGTGGTGCAAGACGAGGAAAATACTATCACCTAATCGGCAAGCACATGAGTAATCGGTCGGTTAGTACCTCAAGAAGTATTAACGGTCGCATGAAAATTGTGTGAGCAGATTCAACTAAATATTCATCAATTAAGAAGTACTGAGGCAGATGGACAAGAGTATGATAGCTTGAATTGAATTCTCTGGGTGTAGGGATGTTATTTACACACACGTAGGGTTATATGATCGATGTTTGGATGAAAGGTAGGAATGAAGAATAAAGACGATGTTTTATTAAGGGATGATGTGATTTCTAACATCTTTTCATGACTATTAAGATAGGGCTCATGACAACTGAAAAGCTAGTGGAGTTGGAAACTCTAAATTTTCAAAGTATTTCTTTTATGGTTCTTATCTTTATATGTAAATTTCACCATCTCTCTTTTATTATAGGATTTTGTGGGTGTAATCCGCTAAAAACCCTCAGGAGACAACACTCCTCCTACTAGGGACACCTAGAGGTTTAACGGCTTGTTGCACGTGCTCAGTGCAATCGTGTTTGCCTACGAAAGTGTGCTTAGTTTTCTCCTTTCTGTTTCTCCTTCTCTTGAATAAACTAGTTTGCTCGGGACGATCAAAGATAAGTTTGGGGGTATTTGTTCAGTTGATAAAACTGCACATTTGTTATTACATTTTTCCTACTATTTCTTTATTAGAAAAGGTCTTTATTATAATATATCATACATATGAGGGTTTATCTGTAAAAATACTATTTTTCATGTGTTGATATATTATAATTAACATTTGGTAGGAAAATGTATGCAAAGATACCATTGACCAAATCTTCATGGTGAAATTAATATCTCAATAAAACAAAAATCCACTAATATTATTTATTGAGATTGTGCAGAATTTTTCAGGTCTAAAAAATCAAGGAAATCAAAGTTGTTAAGAGCAAACCTGCCTAATTAAGAAAGCAAACTAAGAAATCAAGTCTGGCAGAAGTAAAGAAAAGATTTCCAATTTCCAAAAGTTTCAGAGATCTCCACGTGTCACAAGAAGAAAAACGCAGAAGAGAAAATCCAACGATCATTATACAGGACCGCGGATCCGCGGTCAAACCTACCCTTTGACCGCGGATCCGCCGCGGATCTGAGAGGTTGGAAGCTGAGATTTTTTGGGGTGAATCTTTACTGTTTGCTTCCAAATTAGGAAGCTAAGTTTCTGGCTTTTGGAGTATAAATAAGGACCGAGAGCCTCTTGGAAAAATTATCAAGCCGACGCGATCACGAAGTCCAAGACGGCTCACGCATCCAGGCTGGTCATCAACGGTTCATCTACCTCCTTAAAAGAGATCGAGAAGCAACTAGTACTTGTAATCATTTTCTAAGGAATCAAAGTGTAATGAATATTGTTGATTAATAAAAGTAGCTTTCTTTTTCTTATTCTATTTCTTCGTAGTTTAATTATGCATTTTCTCTCCATCTCTTTTTCTCCCATCATGTGCGAATAATTCTCCGCTTGTTAAGGTTCGTAGGATTAGGGTAGGCTAATGGATGATAAAAATCCCTAAACTCTTTTTAAGTCCTATAAAGTTTATAAACTTTATCAAAAGAATCATTAACATCCTAATCGGACGCGCTACCAATTCATTGTTAGCCGCGACCATGATTAGAGATTAGATTAATGATTGTTTTGGTAAAGGCTAGATATGAACGGAGTTCCGTGTCGAGATAGGGGTTAAGAGTGGGATTCCTTTTCCCTCCAGAAACCCTAATCTACACGCATCACTGTCGTTCTAGTTTTAAATCTATTAAAGGATAAAAAGAGTAATTTTTAATTAATCATCCATAACTACTAAATCCTAACGAACCCTACAATCCCCTTATTATATTAACTACATCCCTAAAATAATCTAGATCTATATTTTTGCATTAGTGCTTAACGTAGATCTAGAAACCTTTCCACAAAATTTTTTATCCCTCCTCTCTTTTTCAACACATCTAAAGTAAGAATAAAAGGTTCCACGTTTTCCAGAGGACGACCAGTATTCATCTCGGTCTAGCTACACGCGACACTGTTATTGATTGCGGTTATTATACACACACACTTTTTCGTATCATTCAGGTGTATTTTCTCCTTAGGAGTCGTGGGGACTCCTAAGTGTGTTGCACCTTTGTGAGTCGTAAGGATCTCACGCGGGAATTTTCTCCTCACAAAGTCGAGAGAACTTTGAGAGTGCATTTCATCTCTTTTTTACGAGTTTGCGCCCTTTCGGGTTTTCACAAACTCGCCGGCAGTCCTGCTGTTTTTACTCACGGAGCCCTTTCGGGTTTTCATCCGTGCCCATTTTGCTTGTGGACATACCATTTATTTTATTTTATTTATTTTATTTATTTTTGGTGGGACTTTGAATGTGGTCTCACTGGTAGGACTTAGGAGAGATTGGGATTGTTCTACGCCCGTGGATTGTATACGGTTTTGCAGTATGTATGATCCAGACCGTTGGGCCGGAAAATTTTTTGGACTTTGTTGGCGTCTGCATCGCTGCACTGGAATATGGTACCAGAAGCGACTCATCATTCGCTATTGGGGGTATGAGATTTGGAATTTGGTTGGCGTCTGCATCGCTGCACTGGAATATGATACCAGGAGCGACTCATCATTTGCCGTTGGGGTATGGGATTTGGAATTTGGTTGGCGTCTGCATCGCTGCACTGGAATATGGTACCAGCAGCGACTCATCATTCGCCGTTGGGGCATGGGATTTGGAATTTGGTTGGCGTCTGCATCGCTGCACTGGAATATGGTACCAGCAGCGACTCATCATTCGCCGTTGGAGTATGGGATTTGGAATTTGGTTGGCGTCTGCATCGCTGCACTGGAATATGGTACCAAGAGCGACTCATCATTCGCCATTGGGAATTTGAGTTTTGGACAGCGTCTGCATCGCCGCACTGGAATATGGTACCAGGAGCGATTCATCATTCGCCATTGCCTATTGGGAAGCGATGGCTTAGGAGACAGGTTTAGATCTCTATCACCTAAGGCTTTTCAATTTTATGGGCCGTAAGGGTCCCATAAAAGCATTTTCTCCCTACGAGTCGTAAGGATCTCGTAGGTGTACTTTCTCCTTAGGAGTCGTTGGGACTCCCAAGTGTGTTTTTCCTTCGTGAGTCGTAAGGATCCCACGAAGGGTGTTTTCGTTCGAGTCGTGAGGATCCTGTAAGGTTTTTTCTCCTCATGCATCGTGAGGACACATGAGTGGATTTCCCTCGTTCCCAGTTTAATGACTTAGGGGTCATCTGTTTCCAGTTTAACGACTTAGAGGTCATCTGTTTCCAGTTTAAAGATTTAGGGGTCTATTGTGCCCAGAACGACTTAGCGGTCATATGTTTCTAGTTTAACGACTTAGAGGTCTACTGTCTCCAGTTTAACGACTTAGAGGTCATCTTTTTCCAGTTTAACGACTTAGTGGTCATCTGTTTCTAGTTTAACGACTTAGAGGTCTACTGTCTCCAGTTTAACGACTTAGAGGTCATCTTTTTCCAGTTTAACGATTTAGTGGTCATCTATTTCCAGTTTAAAGACTTAGAGGTCTACTGTTTCCAGTTGAACGACTTAGAGGTCTACTGCTTCCAGTTTAAAGACTTAAAGGTCTACTGCTTCCAGTTTAAAGACTTAGAGGTCTACTGCTTCCAGTTTAACGACTTAGAGGTCATCTGCTTCCAGTTTAAAGACTTAGAGGTCTACTGCTTCCAGTTTAACGACTTAGAGGTCATCTGCTTCCAGTTTAAAGACTTAGAGGTCTACTGCTTCCAGTTTAACGACTTAGAAGTCATCTGCTTCCAGTTTAAAGACTTAGAGGTCTACTGCTTCCAGTTTAACGACTTAGAGGTCATCTGTTTCCAGTTTAAAGACTTAGAGGTCTATGGATGGCGAGCTTAGAATTTTAGGGTAGGGGCCGGCATCAGCGTTGCCAACACTGAAGCACAGGTGCCAGGAGCAACTCATTATTTTCCTTTTCCTATTGGGGAACGAGGTCTTAGGAGACAGGTTTAGGCCCCTATCACCTAAGACTTTTCAATTTTATGAGCCGTAAGGGTCCCATAAAGCATTTTCTCCCTACGAGTCGTAAGGATCCCGTAGGTGCATTTTCTCCTTAGGAGTCCTGAGGATCCCCAAGTGTGTTTTTCCTTTGTGAGTCGTAAGGATCCCACGAAGGTTTGTTCTCCTCATGTATCATGAGTATACATGAGTGGGTCTTCCCAATGGAGTATAATTCCAAGGGCGGATACCAGCCGCGTAACTGGTGATTACGGTGGGGCATGGGTATGATGAGAATTATTTGAGCCCGTGGATTGTATACGGTAGTCAATTTAGGGACTGGCCGTAGGGCTGGGAGAATTTTGGGAAATTGGATTTTGGTTGGCGTCTGCATCGCTGCACTGGAATATGGTACCAGGAGCGACTCATCATTCGCCGTTTTTTTGTTGTTTTTGTTTTTTTTTGTTTTTGTATATTTTTTTTGTTTTGCCGCAATTGCTCTATCATTTCAGTTTTTCTTATCGCGAAGGTCGCGATTGCCCTATCACTTCAGCTATTTATTCGCGGTTGCCCTATCATTTCGGCTTTATTTTTCATTTTTATTTTACTTGCTGATTTTTATTGCGAGTTGCCCCATCATTTCGGCTTTTCATTATTATTATTCATTTTTTTACTTACACTTTTTTTTTATTTACACACATTTTTTTACATTCCCAGTTTAACGACGTGGTGGTCCTCTTTGCTTATCCCAGCTCCTTGAATTTTGATCTTGGCGGAGCTGTGTTGATGACAGTAGCTCTGTGGCTTGCCGATACATCCAAGGACTATGAGGTTTTTCCAAGCTTGTATTGGTCCTCTGCCCAATCTTTGAAAACACAGCAGTCTTCAATGGTATGATTCACCACCCTATGGTATGGGCAGTATACGGGATTTTCGGTCATATTCATTTCATGTGGCCTCTTTGGAATAGGCAATTGCGGACCGTTGTTCAAGGCTTCCTCGAATATATTGCGGATCTCATCCCTCCTGAAAGAGTACGTCTTCTTCTTTCTCTCCATTAGAGTAGGTGCCCTTACTGATGCTGGTTTTTGAGACCGATCAGTCTTTGGTTCGCCCTTTTCAGATAATGGCGCATGTCTGAGAGGATTAGGTTCCCGAAAAGTTTCGGTCTCTATTTGTATGAAATCGGCGGTCGTAGCTTGACTGTTTGCTAACATGCCTTTAGACAGTTCTATCTCTCCCGTCTTGTATTGCCTTTCGACCCAATGTTTGAAGATGAAGCAGTCCTCAATAGCATGACCTATCACTCTGTGATAGGGACAGTATTTGGGGTCGTTGGTCATATTCGCTTCCTGCGGTCTTTTTGACTCTGGCAGTTGTAGACCGTTTCTTAGGGCGTCCCTGAATATCTTGTGGACTTTGTCCCTTTTGAAGGAATAGACTTTTTCCAGCTTCTCTTTCAGAGGCGATTCCCCTTCGGTGTATGCATCGGAGGGACTGGAGGCTGATCGCGTCCGTTTTTCGCGAAGGCGCTCCGTTCTTAGGTTGAAGGGGGTATCAGTTGGCTGCCTCCGGGTATCAATCCCTGGCTCACGAACCAAAGTTTGATTATGCTGTAATTGCAATCGGGCGACTTGGGTCGCGAGATCTGCCGCGACGTTTGCCAATTCGTCGACCTTGGACTGTACCTTGGCTAACTTCTTGTCCCTGTCCTGAAGCTGCTTCTGAAGCCATCGGAATAATGCTTGTTCTGCAGTCCCGGTTATGACAATTGGGTCATCCTTATTGCCTGAGCACAATTCCGCAGGAACCCCGGGCTCTTTTGGCTTATCGGCCTGAGTGAGCTCTTCATCATTTAGACCGAGTGGACGTTTGGTAGCGTCCACCATATCATCACCATGGTTGTGAAGTATAAGAGGTCCGTTTCTTCATGTCTGACCATGTAGACAGTGTGGACCACATATTCAGCCGTCTCTTCATCTTTGGCGGGGTAACCCCATTCTTGGAGCCTTATGAAGCTCAGCCTAGCATGAGCCCTAGCCCTTTTGTTGGCTCTGTATCTGAGCCTTTTCTGCCATAGCTTCTCGATTTTGAGGGCTTGGCGGGCATCCGTTTTCTGGGAAGCCACCGTGAATCGATTAGCGGGGAGCTTAGAGAAGACACCCGATCGAGCAGTTGTCAGGGGCACAGCCGGAGTCTGCTCGAGACGCCTTGTTGCTTTGTTGGTGTTGATGGCCTTGCCCCCAGCTGGGGCCAAGGAAAGTCGTTCAAACACCGACTTACGTTTGAGTTGGGGCGCCTTCGAGACCACCAGATTTGGCATCTTGCCTTTCGAGACCGGTTTGTCTATCACCGGGGCTTGAGGAGCTGGGATGGCGTTAGCTGACACGAACAGAATAGAGCCGAATGGTAGCAGCGGCTCCTCCCACTGTCGCCCAAGACTGGCCGGAAGGACTGTCCTGGCGTCCATCTTCATCGTGTAGAAGATGAGAGCTGAATGCATCTTCGGAGACATTGTTGAAAGGTGATTGCTTGAAAATCTGCATGAAAGAGCATTATTTTAGTATAAATATCAATATGTATATTGATTGAGTTCGCTTGAACGTTAACCCGAAATATGGGAGGAGAGATAAGTCCCACCGGGCGTGCCAGAATCTGTAGGGTGTTTTTCGTCACCCCATTGAGATGGGAATACACGCGCGCTTGTCAGGCGTACTACAGATTCCCCCTGCCTAGGGTAGGCTGGGGTTTATTGATTGTGGGGATCCGAATCTCCGGCAGCCGCGGACTAAGCTGCCGTTAATTACCCCTCGCCTTTGGAGCGAGAGAACCTCCGATTAACGGGTTAAACTGTTCATGCGAACTCAATGTGCAGTGTCGTGTTTTGAAAGGGTTTTGGATGTATCGGGGGCCCCGCAGAGTTTTTACGGGGGTCCCGCTACCCGGATAGCAGGCTGGGAGTCAAGGGGGCTAGCAACCCCCTTGCGGGATGCGGGGCAGCGCCCCAGCCCAAATTTTTTTTGAGAGGGATAGTTTTGTAGAGTATGTGTGTGTGTATACATATATAAAAAAAAGAAAGGGAAAGGGCATCCAAAGAATGCGTGGGAAAAAGCGCCAGCGCTTTGGGTGCTAGCGCTTTGAGCGCAAGAGCGCTAGTGCCCCACGTGCCAGGCATGTGGGCGCTCGGGCGCTAGCGCTCTGGGCGCTAGCGCTCTGAGCCATGAGCGCTAGCGCCCCACGTGTCAGCGCCCCACGTGTCAGCACGTGGGCTCTCGGACGCTAGCGCTTTGGGCGCTAGGGCTCTGAGCGCAGGGGCGCTAGCGCCCCACGTGTCAGCATGTGGGCACTCGGGCGCTAGCGCTTTGGGCGCAAGGGCGCTAGTGCCTCACGTGCCAGGCACGTGGGTGCTCGGGCAGAAAAGGGACTTGGTCCCTGCAATGGGAGTTGTACTCCCAGAAATGAGCACTTATTATTTTGTGTGTGTGTGTGTATGAGGAGTTAAACTCCTAGGATGTTTTGAAGCTTATGGGGTTTCTGGAGATGGGTCTCCTTCTTCTTCCTGTCGTTTGGCCGGATCTTGGAGAAAGGGGGTGAGACTTAAAAATCTCCCCTTTTTGAGATCTAATGATAGATCCAAGTTCCCCTTTGTGGGTTTTGTGGTGAAAAACTATTTAGTTTTGGAAAAGGAAGAGTAAAACTCTTGATTTAATTCAAGAGAAAGAAAAAGGTTTTAAAACCTTGAGGAAGGAGAAAGAGGCACAGGCCCTAATTTTTTGGGAGGGGGGGAATGAAAAGTATATTAGATATTTTCATCATGTTGCCTTATATAGGCTTACATATTTACATATAGCCCCTCGGGCTTTACAAAATGGTATTTTGCTCATCCCATGGCTCATGTGCCATTTCTTTTTGCACATAAGCCACGGGCTTACAAAAAATTGGCTTTATGCCCATTTTGCATACATTCATGCACAAAAATTACATCAAAATTATTTGTTACATGATTTTTATTTTGGTATGGCGGAAGGCCGGACGCTTCTTGTTCGGGCTCGACCCGGGCATTGACCCACTTTCTTGGGCTTGGGCCCACCTGGTTTGGGGTTGACTTTGACTTGGTCAACCGGGGTGCAATTTTCAACTTCAACAGCAACTTTAAATATCGTCTAAACTACCAGTTACGATTTTATGGGCTGGCTTTGATACCATATTGGGTTGCACTAGCACCCTGACCATCTACTGTGGTCATTTGCGGAACAATTTTTTTTTTGGGTATGAAAAACTAGCGCTAGAATATCCGTCTAAGAATCTACCATAAACATAAACTAGCTATCAAAGAGGATATCTATCTACTATGATAGATGTTTCTCATCCAAAGATCCGTGTCCTTCGGTCTTCTTTCCTCTTTTTATGCTCTTAGAGATCTCCTTGAACATGCTTGATTGCCATTCCTTGCTCCTTGAGATATCCTGGATCGAGCTTGTTCATCGGTCCTCCTTCGTCGTAGATGATCCACCCGAGGGATGTAGTCCATGGCTCTAGCTCTACACTAAGAGTCTAGTGGAGCAACTAAAGGCCTTAGATTGCTAGTCTAAGGTATCTAGGATATAGTGTGAGGTTCTATGTGTGTTTCTATCTCATCTCCTCTCTTGATTCTCAACTCATGAGATTGTAGAGAGGAGGTTGAAGATGAAGTTGGAGGAACTCAAGAAACAAGAGAGGAGAGTAAAGCAAATGGTGAGCTCTGAAAAAAATGAATCAAGCATGTGAGAGAAAATCCTCAACCTTGGTTTTGTAAAACAATTTTTACAAACATAATATACCAACTATGCTTCAATAGTTAGCACAAATGAATTGAAAATTCATTTGTCAATACTATTGAGGCATGGTTCTCACCATACTCCCCTCACATTGCTTTACACCTCATTTTCCATTTAAGATAAATGGATAATAACTAAAATGAGGTGTCCACCTTCTAGAATGTTTTCCGTATAAATACAGATTACACTCTACTGTATATACATACCTGTATTCGTATCGAAATACGAATACCCAAAGAGATAGAATAATACAAAGAATATAATACTAGAATATACATATCGAAATACATATATGTAAATTATTAAATCAATACCTGATTTAATAATCCGGCTCAATCCCGAGCCGGCTAGTATTACCAACTGTCCGATCGAAAGTCCGGGTAACTAGTACAATCAATCGATCGGAACCCTGCATGTATCCAATACGGCTACTACATCATTTCGCCTGAACCAGGAAAACGCTCTGTGTGGGACTCTAAAGACTCGACAGTACGCCGGCAACGAGTTACTGGATAAATTCACAACCACAAGCACGTCAGCGGCACTAGCTATACGTAACGGCTACCCGGGTACCTGTCGAAAAGGAAGGCCATGAGCAAACTCATCCGGATCCCTACTGAGCCTATCTGTGAAAATCTCCTTACAGTCCGGTCTCTTCGTCTGAGAGTATCGCATACCGGGTTTAGGGGTGGTAAACGTCAGGCCCTAATAACTCGATAATCCGTGCTGATGTGGCCCAGGACCTGTAACACCTGAGTTTGTGTTTAGTGGTAATTGTGTGTTAATGTGGGGTTTTTGGTAAAAAGTTTACCAAAACGGGTTTCTAATAATTTATCTGGTTTTATGGATATTTTATTAGAATTTTATCTCGACTGCACACACTTGTGCATGTTAACTAGGGTTAAATCTAGGGTTACCAAGTTTAGGTGTGCCTGGTGGGTTAATCATGTTTAGGTAACCATGGTGGTCTAACCCCTTTTGTTAAGCTAATTAGTTTTAATTAAGGGTTTAGTTTTGTTTAAGGGTGATTAGGGTTAAGGTTGACTTGTGTTGAGATGAGAAAGGATTTGATGGTTGTCATGCAAGCATTTAATGAGAGAGAGAGAGAGTGGTTGCTATGGTTATGTCACCCTCCATTTCTTTTCAAAACTTTTACACATCTCCCACACTCTCTTTCACACTCTCATATCTCTCACATCCTTCCCGCTCACTCACACACACACATCAGCCCAAACATCAGCACATTTCAGCCACCAAAACATCATCAGCACAGCACAGCAGCAATAAAACAACAACATCAGCTGCAACAACAGCCCCAACTTCATAAACCACACTCACGCAACAACATCAACACAACACTTCACCACAAAAACAACAACCCACACTTCAGCTGCTGCTGCTTCAGCAACTCAAAAAAAAAAAACAGCAACACCAGCACATTACAACAGCAACAGCATCAGCACTGGAGCAAAACAGCAGCAGTAGCAAAGGAATTGCAGCACTTGGAGCTGTAGCAGCAGCACTTCAGCAGCACAACACCCTTCTCCTTCTCCTCTTCTCCTTCATCTGGGATCTCTAGAGGTATAACCTCGTAACTCGACTCCTATTTGCTAAAGTTATGGTTATCTAGATTAGTTTAGTGTTTATTATATGTTTTAGTGCTAGTTTTGGGTAATTTAGGTGAGTTTTGGCAAAGTGATGGTTGAGATGGTTAGTATAACCTTAGTAAGTGCTGTTAAGACTGGTGAAACCAAGATTTGTCCCAGATTTCACAAAAATACCAAATTTGTTCGAGTTGGTGTAATTTAGCAATTTTAGCGACTTTTTAGCCTCTTTAAAATCTGCTGTTGACCCGAACCTTTCAGAATAAAATTGAGGGGACTGTAGCACAGTGACCATATCAGACACACACACACAAAGCACGGGGACCCACCTCCCATTCTTGGCCGCCGGTTTATTCCTTCTGGCCGCAATTTGCGGCCAGAACGGGGGGTAGGGTGTTGGGTTTTTGGGTGTGGGGTTCTGCTGGGTAGCTTAGGGTTTTGGTATCTGTAACTTTTTGAGTTTGGCCCAGAGGAAAAATCTGGAGTTTAAAACCATTTATCGACGTTTTAAACTTGTGTGACACACGCGTGATCCGCGTGTTTCTGTGGCGCGCTGCGCGACACAACGTGTCGGAGTGGGTTCTGGTGAGTTGCGCGCGTCGCGACGCATCGAGTGCATGCGCGTTCAGTTTCACGTACGCGTATCCTTTTTATCGATATATCGCATTTTTGCAGGATTTGCCTTATGTGTGTGACTTTGGTAAATTCTAGGTTCGCCGGCGGAGACTTCGAGCGCCGCGGAGAAAGGAAAGCAGGTGGTCGGACACATCTAGCGCGAGATCATGGGTGAGTAGATGTAACATCTACGGGAGACGATCGTTTGGATGGCGTAAGTCGCCCGATAGATTTAGTAAACTTAAAAATTGCTTGTGACATTAGAAATCATAATACTCGCATGATATTTGCTGCAATCAGGATCTATATGTTGTACCTACCTGTGCGAACTTATTCTGTAGGACACATGCACCATTACCAGGGTTCTTATATGCAGCACGAGCACTATTCATGTGTATACACACACCCTGGTAATTGCCATGTCACGACACTAGATAACTTATAATCTGAAACATGTTAATAATTGATGCTTAGACCTGTGCTATTGCAATAAATCGTTAAAATAAAATTGTAGAATTGCTATTCATGTGCATATACATCATTATATCACTTGTTCATGCCTAGTTATTAATCATACATTGCAACTTGAACATTGATACCATATGCATTCATTATTATTGACATATGCACCATGATGGTTTCTTGAGATTTATGATATTTCTGGATTTCGGGGGAAAACCGCAAGATTTACAAAACTTATTATCTTTTAAAATATGAAAAGTTGCGGTTTTCTAGTGATGTATAGTGTCGTCCACCATGAGTTTGTTGTGGTTTTCGAGACCCGTTTCGAGGAGGTGGATGAACCGTCTCGGGTACATGGTAGGCCCGGTAAGGTACCCCGGGACAAGAAGATCGCAGGAGATGGCGTTGAGCCTGGCAGGGGACAGATTACCTACCGGTGACTTCATTTGGTACGGCGGATATCCAGAGGATACCGACCGTGGCCGCGAGGTGATGAGATATTGATATTTGAGATGGGTCAGCCGGACGGCTGAGGCCATATATACTTTGACATGGATATATGAGATTCGAGACAGTTTTGAGGTGTCGTTGCTGGACACGGATTTCGTTGATTCTATGGATATTGTGCTGATATTTAAAAGAGTTTCAAAAAAAAAAGAAAGAATAGTTCTTATACTCACATGTTGAGATCTTGAGTTGATTCATATGACATACATACATGCTAGTACATTCGTGTGGCATACATACCTGCTAGTACACTGATATTGCATACATACCTGCTAGTGCATATAGCCATACCTGTTTTAGAGATACTAGGATACTTGTGTGCATGCATGCGATAGCCTTTGTAGATGTTATTTATTACTCACGAGCTGGCAACTCACCCCCGTTGTGCCACAGCTTTTCTGCTGGTCCACTCTATCAGTACTGTAGCGGTGGACACATTAGCTTCTTTTGCCCTTTTTGCCTGGACTCGAGACTTTTGCTCATAGGTGGGTTGTTATCATTTTGTACCACCTTATATATATTCATTGTATCTAGAGCACTTCATCTACTATTTCAGCTGTACCAGTTATTTGGATTATTGTATATTGACCTAGAGACGAGGTTGCGAGACTTGTGGATTTTATGTTATATTTGGGGTCGAGCTCACTTGAGTCGACATGTTATTTTACTTGTGCTTCTCATGCTTATTTACGCACATTGTTATTTTACATTGCGTGGGATTTGTGACCGCCTTGAGGCGAAGAGCTAGCTCCCGCTTGGGGATGCCATTTTTCATGTTATGCATTTATACTCCTGTTTGTACCCGTTTGGGGGCTTGTTTTACAAAGGAGACTCTGCCGGAATTTTTGGAAAAAGGAAAGTTGTTTTAAAAAGGACTTGATGTGATTTAATGGAATAAAGTGCTTTAAATAAATTGGTTTTTCCTTCACTCTATTTCTAAATCAGGTTTTGATTTCTGGGCTGCGGCTTACTTATTTTACGGACGCCTTGAGACGTTTCGTAACTTAAGTGCCGGTCACGTTCCGTACTCTGCGGGTTGTGACAGGACCAATCCGGAAAACTACTGATCAACCTATCAGTAAATCCCAATTACCTTGGCCAAGGTCTTATGGTGCTGGCCAATCGAACACAGTGCGATATCGACTCCCTATACCGGGAGAGACGAATCCCCAACAATCGCTCACTGCCCTATGTGGCTCGGAACTGTACCCAACCAAAACCTGTTTGCTTGACTCAGTAGAGCCGTGGTAGGATAGTGATCAAAGTACTGTGGGAACTCACACGAGACAAATGACGATCTCAGATCTGAAGACTAACCTGTTCGCATGCCACCTGAGAACTACTATCTGGCGATAGGTACAGTACCATCTAGAAGTACTCGGCTAGTCCATCTAGTGTACTTACCCCTAGTGAGCACCTGTATACGATCTTAGGTGCAAAAGACCAATGGCTGTGGGACCAACCATCGCCCCTCGTCGGGGTCTAGAAACGTATACACTAGTCTACTCCGGAATATCGATGCCTAGTATCGATACTCCCATGACTAGGGACCTTTTAAGGATGTGCTTATCGACTACCCAGTGTAGGGTGTTTTTCGTCACCCCATTGAGATGAGAATACGCGCGCGCTTGTCAGGCGCATTATAAATTTACCCTGCCTAGGGTAGGCTGAGGTTTATTGATTGTGGGGATCCGAATCTCCGGCAGCCGCGGACTAAGCTGCCGTTAATTACCCCTCGCCTTTGGAGCGAGGGAACCTCCGATTAACGGGTTAAACTGATCATGCGAACTCAATGTGTAGTGTTGTATTTTGAAGGGGTTTTGGATATATTGGGGCCCCCACAGAGTTTTTACGGGGGTCCTGCTACCCGGATAGCGGGCTGGGGGTCAAGGAGGCTAGCAGCCTCCTTGCGGGGTGCGGGGCAGCGCCCCGACCCAAAATTTTTTTAAGAGGGATGGTGTTGTAGTGAATGTGTGTGTGTGTGTGTAGATATATAAAGGGAAAGGGCATCCAAAGGATGCGTGGGAAAAAGCGCCAGCGCTTTGGGTGCCAGCGCGTGCCAGGCATGTGGGCGCTCAAGCGCTAGCGCTTTGGGCGCTAGCGCTCTGAGAGCAAGAGCGCTAGTGCTTTGAGCGCTAGCGCCCTACGTGTCAGCACGTGGGCGCTCGGGCGCTAGCACTCTGAGCGCTAGCGCCCCACGTAGCACGTGGGCGCTCGGGCGCTAGCGCTCTGAGCGCTAGCGCCCCACGTATCAGCACGTGGGCGCTTGGGCGCTAGCGCTTTGGGCCCTAGTTCTTCCCCAAAGTGGGGTTTTGAAGTTGAAGGGGCTTCTCCCCTTGAGCCCTAGTTCTTCCCCAAAGTGGGGTTTCTGGAGATGGGTCTCCTTCTTCTTCCTGTCGTTTGGCCGGATCTTGGAGAAAGGGGATGAGACTTAAAAATCTCTCCTTTTTGAGATCTAATGACAGATCCAAGTCCCCATTTGTAGGTTTTGTGGTGAAAAACTATTTAGTTTTGAAAAAGGAAGAGTAAAACTCTTGATTTAATTCAAAAGAAAAGAGAAGCTTTAGAACCTTCAGAAAGGGGAAAGAGGCACAAAACCTAGATTTTGAGAGGAATGAAAAGTATATTAGATATTTTTATCATGTTGCCTTTTATAGGCTTACATATTTACATATAGCCCCTTGGGCTTTACAAAATGGCATTTTGCCCATCCCATGGCTCATGTGCCATTTCTTTTTGCACATAAGCCATGGGCTTACAAAAAATTGGCTTTATGCCCATTTTGCATACATTCATGCACAAAAATTACATAAAAATTATTTGTTACATGATTTTTTATTTTGGTATGCCGGAAGGCCGGACGCTTCGTGTTCAGGCTCGACCTGGGCATTGGCCCACTTGCTTGGGCTTGGGCCCACCTGGTTTGGGGTTGACCTTGACTTTGACTTGGTCAACCGGGGTGCAAATTTTGACATCAACAAAGTGCCCCCCATCAATAAATGCACACCACACATGTGAGTCATGTGCATGAAATTGATGGATCTTCTTTCACGTGGAGGCGACTTGCTTTGGTTCCTACTTTTTGGGATGCACTGCCCTTTTTACGACATGGACAGCCGACGCTTGACGCGTCTCCGAGATGGAGTGTCTGTGGTAGATGTTTCTCTGGCCCAGAGTGATTTGGTAGACGTGCCCCCGGCATAGAGTGTCGCTGGTCGACGTTTCCCCGAGACGGAGTGTCTGTTGGTTGAGGTGTCCCCGGTAAGGAGTGTCTGTAGTTGATGTGCCCCCAGCACGGAGTGTCTGCTTGACGTTTCCCCGAGGCGGAGTGTCGGCTGGATGACGTGTCCCCGAGACGGAGTGTCTGCTTGACATGTCCCCGAGACGGAGTGTCTGCTGGCTGACGTGTCCCCGGCACGGAGTATCTGCTTGACGTTTCCCCGATACGGAGTGTCGCTGTTGGACGTTTCCCCGGTACGGAGTGTCACTGGTCGACTTGTCCCCGGCACGGAGTGTCGCTGTTCGACTTGTCCCCAGCACGGAGTGTCGCTGATGTTCGACTTGTCCCCGGCACGGAGTGTCGCTGATCGACTTTTCCCCGGCACGGAGTGTCACTGGTCGACTTGTCCCCGGCACGGAGTGTCGCTGATGTTCGACTTGTCCCCGGCACGGAGTGTCGCTGATCGACTTTTCCCCGGCACGGAGTGTCGCTGGCGACTTGTCCCCGGCACGGAGTGTCGCTGATGTTCGACTTGTCCCCGGCACGGAGTGTCGCTGATGTTCGACTTGTCCCCGGCACGGAGTGTCGCCGATCGAATTTTCCCCGGCACGGAGTGTCGCTGGTCGACTTGTCCCCGGCACAGAGTGTCGCTGATGTTCGACTTGTCCCCGGCACGGAGTGTCGCTGATCGACTTGTCCCCGGCACGGAGTGTCGCTGATTGACTTTTTCCCAGCACGGAGTGTCGCTGGCGACTTGTCCCCGGAATGGAGTGTCGCTGATGTTCGACTTGTCCCCGGCACGGAGTGTCGCTGATCGACTTTTCCCCGGCCCGGAGTGTCGCTGTTCGACTTGTCCCCGGCCCGGAGTGTCGCTGATGTTCGACTTGTCCCCGGCACGGAGTGTCGCTGTTCGACTTGTCCCCGGCCCGGAGTGTCGCTGATGTTCGACTTGTCCCCGGCACGGAGTGTCGCTGATCGACTTGTCCCCGACACGGAGTGTTGCTGATCGACTTTTCTCCGGCACGGAGTGTCGCTGGCGACTTGTCCCCGGCACGGAGTGTCGCTGATGTTCGACTTGTCCCCGGTACGGAGTGCCGCTGATCGACTTTTCCCCGGCACGAAGTGTCGCTGGTCGACTTGTCCCCTGCGCGGAGTGTCGCTGATGTTCGACTTATCCCCAGCACAGAGTGTCGCTGATGTTCGACTTATCCCCGGCACGAAGTATCGCTGGTCGACTTTTCCCCGGCAGGGAGTGTCGCTGATCGACTTTTCTCTGGTATGGAGTGTCGCTGGCGACTTGTCCCCGGCACGGAGTGTCGCTGATGTTCGACTTGTCCCCGGCACGGAGTGTCGCTGATCGACTTTTCCCCGGCACGGAGTGTCTCTGATGTTCGACTTGTCCCCGGCACGGAGTGTCGCTGATCGACTTTTCCCCGGCACGGAGTGTCGCTGGTCGACTCCGAGTCGAAGCATAATTCCGACAGGGAAAGCAGATACACCGAGGCGAAGCATGATTTCGACACGGGGTAAATTCTGGGACGAAGCATGATTCCGCCGCAGAGCTTGTTGGTTTGATTAGATTTGGGTTGACATCAGCATCGCTATACTGGAATATGATACCAGAAGCGAATCATCATTTGCCATGAGTGGATTTGAGGATTTCGGTTTTTGTTTGGCATCTGCATTGCTGCACTGGAATAATGCCAGGAGCAACTTATCATTTGCCCCGGGAGGATTTGGGAATTGGTGGCTTAGGAGACAGGTTTAGATCCCTATCACCTAAGGCTTTTCAATTTTATGGGCCGTAAGGGTCCCGTAAAAGAATTTTCTCCCTACGAGTCGAAAGGATCTCGTAGGTGTATTTTCTCCTTAGGAGTCGTGGGGACTCCTAAGTGTGTTGCTCCTTTATGAGTCGAAAGGATCTCACGCGGGAATTTTCTCCTCACAAAGTCGAGAGGACTTTGCGAGTGCATTTCATCTCTTTTTTATGAGTTTGTGCCCTTTCGGATTTTCACAAACTCGCCGGCAGTCCTGCTGTTTTTACTCACGAAGCCCTTTCGGGTTTTCATCCGTGCCCATTTTGCTTGTGGACATACCATTTTTTTTCATTTCCTCTTTTTTTATTTATTTATTTATTTTTGGTGGGACTTTGAATGCGGTCTCACCGGTAGGACTTGGGAGAGATTGGGATTGTTTTACGCCTGTGGATTGTATACGGTTTTGCAGGATGTATGATCCAGACCGTAGGGCCGGAAAAATTTTGGGACTTTGTTGGCGTCTGCATCGCTGCACTGGAATATAGTACCAGAAGCGACTCATCATTCGCCGTTGGGGTATGAGATTTAGAATTTGGTTGGCGTCTCCATCGCTGCACTGGAATATGGTACCAAGAGCGACTCATCATTCGCCGTTGGGGTATGGGATTTGGAATTTGGTTGGTGTCTGCATCGCTGCACTGGAATATGGTATCAGGAGCGACTCATCATTCGCCACTGGGGTATGGGATTTGGAATTTGGTTGGCGTTTGCATCGCCGCACTGGAATATGGTACCAGCAGCGACTCATCATTCGCCACTTAGGGATTTGGATTTTGGCCGGCGTCTGCATCGCTGCACCGGAATATGGTACCAGGAGCGACTCATCATTCGCCATTGCCTATTGGGAAGCGATGGTTTAGGAGACAGGTTTAGATCCCTATCACCTAAGGCTTTTCAATTTTATAGGCCGTAAGGGTTTCATAAAAGCATTTTCTCCCTACGAGTCGTAAGGATCCCGTAGGTGTATTTTCTCCTTAGGAGTCGTGAGGACTCCCAAGTGTGTTGTTTTGTTGTGAGTCGTAAGGATCCCACGAAGGTTTGTTCTCCTCATGTATCGTGAGGATACATGAGTGGGTCTTCCCAATGGAGCATAATTCCAAGGGCGGTGACCGGCCGTTGGACTAGTGATTGTGGTGGGGCATGGGTATGATGATAATTATTTGAGCCCATGTATTGTATACGGTAGTCAATTTGGGGACTGGCCAACCGCCCCTCTTAAAACGTCGACTTTGCCTTTTACTTTTCAAAGGCAAATCGACTTTCGGACAAAACCATGATATTGATATTAAAAGCATTATATAATAATCATCGAAAGTCGATTTCGCTTACTGCCGGTGACCTAGCTATTGGTGCGGAGTTCCATCTCTCTAGGGCCGGTAGAATTTTGAGAAATTAGATTTTGGGTCGGCGTCTGCATCGCTGCACTGGAATATGGTACCAGGAGCGACCTATCATTCGCCGTTTTTTTACCACGATTGCTCTATCATTTCAGCTTTTCTTATCGCGAAGATCGCGATTGCCCTATCATTTCGGCTTTTATTCGCGGTTGCCCCATCATTTCGGCTTTATTTTCATCTATATTTTTACTCGCTGATTTTTATTGCGAGTTGCCCTATCATTTCGGCTTTTTATTTTCATTTTTATTTACACATTTTTTTTACATTCCCAGTTTAACGACTTAGAGGTCGATTATTCCCAGTTTAATGACATGGTGGTTGTTTACTCCCAGTTTAAAGACTTGGCGGTCTGTCATCCTTAGTTTAACGACATGGTGGTCAGCTTGCTTATCCCAACTCCTTGAACTTTGATCTTGGCGGAGTTGTGTTGATGACCTTAGCTCTGTGGTTTGTCGGTATATCTGACGATTGTGGGGCTTTCCCAAGTTTGTATTCGTTCTCCACCCAATCTTTGAAAATATAGCAGTCTTCGATGGTATGACTCACCATTCTATGATATGGGCAGTATATGGGATTGCCGGTCATGTTCATTTCATGTGGCCTCTTTGGAACAGGCAGTTGCAGACTGTTTCTTAGGGCGTCCTTGAATATCTTGTGGACTTTGTCCCTTTTGAAGGAATATACCTTATCCAGTTTCTCTTTCAGAGGCGATTCCCCTTCGGTGTATGTATCGGTGGGACTGGAGGCTGATCGCGGCCGTTTTTCGCGAAGGCGCTCCGCTCTTAGGTTGAAGGGGGTATCCGTTGGCTGCCTCCGGGTATCAGTCTCTGGCTCATGTACCAAAATTTGATTCTGCTGTAATTGCAATCGGGCGACTTGGGTCGCGAGATCTGCCGCGATGTTTGCCAATTCGTCGACCTTGGACTGTACCTTGGCTAACTTCTCATCCCTATCCTGAAGCTGCCTCTGAAGCCATCAGAATAACACTTGTTCTGTAGTTCCGGCTATGACAACCGGGTCATCTTTATTGCCTGAGCTCAATTCTGCAGGAACCACGGGCTCCTCTGGCTTATCGTCCTGAGCGGGCTCTTCATCACTTAGATCGAGCCGATGCTGGGTAGCGTCAATCATATCATCACCATGGCTGTGAAAAAGAGGAGGATTCGTTTCTTCATGTCCGACCATATAGACAGTGTGGACCACATACCCAGCCGTCTCTTTATCTTTGGCGGCTGATTTCACGGAGCGGTCTGGGCTTTGGAAATTCATAAATTTTAACATGGCCAGAGCCCTAGCCCTTTTGTTGTTTCTGTATCTGAGCCGCTTCTGCCTCAGCTTCTCTGCCTTTAGCGCTTGGCAGGCTTCAGCCTTCGGAAAGCCGCCATAGGCTGAATGATGGGGAGCTTAGAGAAGATACCCAATTGAGCAGTTGTCAGGGGCACCGTCAGAGCTTGCTCGAGACGCCCTGTTGCTTTGTTGGTGTTAATGGCCTTGTCCCCAGCTGGGGCCAAGGAGAGCCGTTCAAATACCGATTTGCGTTTGAGTTGGGGCGCCTTTAAGACCACCACATTTGGCCTCTTTCTTTTTGAGGCCGGTTTGTCTGCCACTGGGGCTTGCGGAGCTGGGATGGCGTTAGCTGACACGAATAGGATAGAGCCGAATGGTAGCGGCGGCTCTTCCCATTGTCGCCCGAGACTGGCCGGAAGGACCGTCCTGGCGCCCATCTTCATCGTGTAGGAGATGGAAGCTGTGTCGAGAGCTGAGCTTGTCCTTGGAGACATTTTTGCTGTGACCGAAGATTGCAATTTGAAATTTGTTAACCTGCACAAAGAAGCATGATTTCAGTACAGGCAGTCGATATGTATATTGATTGAGTTCGCATGAACGTTTAACCCGAAATATGGGAGGAGAGAATCGTCCCACCGGGCGTGCCAGAATCTATAGAGTGTTTTTCGTCACCCCATTGAGATGGGAATACGCGCGCGCTTGTCAGGCGCATTACAGATTTCCCCTGCCTAGGGTAGGCTGGGGTTTATTGATTATGGGGATCCGAATCTCCGGCAGTCGCGGACTAAGCTGCCGTTAATTACCCCTCGCCTTTGGAGCGAGGGAACCTCCGATTAACGGGTTAAACTGGTCATGCGAACTCAATGTGCAGTGTTGTGTTTTGAAGGGGTTTTGGATATATCGGGGGACCCATAGAGTTTTTACGGGGGTCCCGCTACCCGGATAGCGGGCTGGGGGTCAAGGGGGCTAGCAGCCCCCTTGCGGGGTGCGGGGCAGCGCCACGGCCCAATTTTTTTTTAAGAGGGACGGTGTTGTAGAGAATGTGTGTATGTGTGTGTGTATGTGTGTGTGTGTGTGTATATATATATAAAGGGAAAGGGCATCCAAAGGATGCGTGGGAAAAAGTGCTAGCGCTTTGGGCGCTAGCGCCCCACGTGCCAGGCACGTGGGCGCTCGGGCGCTAGCGCTCTGGGCGCTAGCGCTCTGAGCGCAAGAGCGCTAGCGCCCCACGTGCCAGGCACGTTGGCGCTCGGGCGCTAGCGCTCTGAGCGCAAGAGCGCTAGCGCCCCACGTGTCAGCACGTTGGCGCTCGGGCGCTAGCGCTCTGGGCGCTAGCGTTCTGAGCGCAAGAGCTCTAGCGCCCCACGTGTCAGCACGTGGGCGCTCGGGCGCTAGCGCTTTAGGCGCTAGCGCTTTGAGCGCTAGCGCCTCACGTGTCAGCACGTGGGCGCTCGCAACGCAAAAAGGACTTGGTCCCTGCAATGGGAGTTATACTCCCAGAAATGATCACTTATTATTTTGTATATATATATGAGGAGTTAAACTCCTAGGATATTTTGAAGCTGATGAAGGGGCTTCTCCCCTTGAGCCCTAGTCTTCCCCAAAGTGGGGTTTCTGGAGATGGGTCTCCTTCTTCTTCCTTTCGTTTGGCCGGATCTTGGAGAAAGGGGGTGAGACTTAAAAATCTTCCTTTTTTGAGATCTAATGACAGATCCAAGTCCCCCTTTGTGGGTTTTGTGGTGAAAAACTATTTAGTTTTGAAAAAGGAAGTGTAAAACTCTTGATTTAATTCAAAAGAAAGGAGAAGCTTTAGAACCTTCAGAAAGGGAAAAGAGGC
Organism: Agapanthus africanus; assembly: GCA_030015575.1. Lineage (NCBI taxonomy): Eukaryota > Viridiplantae > Streptophyta > Magnoliopsida > Asparagales > Amaryllidaceae > Agapanthus > Agapanthus africanus. The sequence continues at coordinate 241,248,304 of CM057342.1, read as the reverse complement.
ACAAAACCTAGATTTTGAGAGGAATGAAAAGTATATTAGATATTTTTATCATGTTGCCTCTTACAGGCTTACATATTTACATATAGCCTCTTGGGCTTTACAAAATGGCATTTTGCCCATCCCATGGCTCATGTGCCATTTCTTTTTGCACATAAGCCATGGGCTTACAAAAAATTGGCTTTATGCCCATTTTGCATACATTCATGCACAAAAATTACATAAAAATTATTTGTTACATGATTTTTTATTTTGGTATGGCGGAAGGCCGGACGCTTCGTGTTCAGGCTCGACCTGGGCATTGGCCCACTTGCTTGGGCTTGGGCCCACCTGGTTTGGGGTTGACCTTGACTGACTTAGTCAACCGGGGTGCAAATTTTGACTTGAACACCCAGCTCCTACAAGTATAATCGCCATCACAACGCAGTTAGTCAAACAATGATCCTACGGGCTTTATCAACATGTATAAATAATATATAATAACAAGTAAAATATACACACATGTTAAGATAAAGACAAACCAGATAGCATACTATCATGTCGAGCAAGATTGTCCTGTACATACATATGTCCAAGCATCCACATGTATACATATACAATAATGGCATCTAGGGCATACATATCCAACAGATGGCAGTTCAGTCACCTGGAGGTCTGTAAAACAGACTATATTATCTCGGTCTACATTTGAGGCCGAGTTGTGTGTGTTGGACACAATTGGATTAGAAGCTGAATGGCTTAAGGGACTTATGTCCGAGTTACCGAAGCTCAGCAAGCCTATTCCTGCCATCTCTGTACATTGTGATAATATGACCACAATTGCAAAGATTAAAAGATCTAAGTACAACCAAAAGACAAGGGGACTCATATAAGTCAGGATCAAAACTGTGAGAAGATATGTTTCTACAGAGGTGATGGCTGTTGATTTTGTTCCATCTAAGGACAATACGATAGATACATTGACTAAAAGACTTGTGTTATCTCCGGTCTTAAAATCCAGGTTGAGAATGAGACTGAAACCCATCTTGAATTCATCGATAGTGGAAACCCAACCTATTTGAGTGGAGATCCCACAAAGTAGGTTCAATGTGGTAATAACAAACTGTTGGGTGGATTGAACACCTATAATAGAGTAATATTTTAATATATCTGAGTCTATTCTCTATTAAACCTGGAAGGTGTTGTTTATTGCTAGTTGAGTAAGAGAATCTGACTCTGAATGGGATCCAATCTTTAAGATGCGATGCGAGCAGTGTATCTCTGAAGATACCCAACTATATGAATGTAATTGTGTGACTGCAATTAGAAGAATATGGCCATTCTTTGAAAACATTCATGAATCAGGATTGTGACACGTGACCGTAAAAGTGTCAAAACCTATAGATTATTGTTATAGCCCGTATCAAGCTGTTACCAATGGACACTATGAATAAGTTCAAGACTTCGTTCCACTTCGTTCCTGTGTCGGTAAAAGTTGGATAACTAAAGTAATGGTTCAAACCGGAATGTACCTTTACTGAAAACTTGGTACACCTAAGATAGCTTTTCATCTATGAAATTGTGGGGGATTGTTGGAATTTATTGGATTTATATGGGGTTTTATTTTATGAAGGAAAACCAACTTGGTTGGATTTCATGGATGAAAAAGAGAGTAAAAAGCGACTTTCAGAAAGGCTCTTCTGTAGCAGAGCTTTTTGTCCCACATCGGCTAGTGAATAGCAAAAGGAAATGGTTAAATAGCATAAGGTGTTGTGTATCTTGTAAAATAACAACAAATGTGCTATTAGGAAACTACCCGTGCACGCCCGTTGTGCTTGGGTCCGGGCCCGTGCGAATTGTTCCGGGTTATTTTTTTGGAACCTGACCCAACTGACTTTGACCTTTCACATGCTGACTTAAATTTGAACTGAATATTAATTTGGTTAATTGCAATTTAAATTTAGCAGAATTAAAATTAAAATTGTGGTCAACTGCAGAATTAGTAAGGCAATTAAATTGAGCAGTTTGAATTCGAAAAGTCCCTCAAAATGCTTAATTGCTGATTTAAATGGCCAGTTAATTGCTGAATTAAATGAGCCTCTTAATGCGAATTAAAATGGTTATTAACAATGCAATAAAAGACTCTACACTATCAGCCTATATATACCAAGAGAAAAATTGACTGAAAAAAACATAAAAGAATTTCTGCTCTGCATAATTTCTTCTTGCTCTCTGCTCCAGCTCTCTTTCATGATCTCTGCGGTGAAAACTCCTTCGGCAGTGGTGGCTGAAGCGGTGGTTGGAGAAGCTCTTGAAGGTGTGCGCCAACACAACGCTTAGACTATCTTATCCTGCGGAGAAGATCGCAGTACCCATCGCACAGGTATGTGGGACGATAAGTTCTTCAAGTCCAGTCCTCTACAGAGGGTGATTCAGTCGGTAAAATTATGTTTACTAATTTATTCTCTACTGTTGTTGATTCCAATAATGTGCTGTTTGTTTTTGCTGACTTCGGACATGGCTAATAATTACTCCTATGTTAAAATAATCATTTTTAATATGTTATGCATATTGTTTAGTTCAACAGTATACATCCGGACAAGAGAGAAGTAATAAAAATGTGGGACTCACACGCTACCCAAAATTGTCCAAAACTCCCCCCTCTCCAGCTCCCTAGCCGGATGTATTACACCCGGCATACTGAATAGTTCCTCACTTATAAGATAGGCCAAACGGGCCCTAGCTCTCGCCCATTGAAATGACATTTTAGCACCAAAGCTATCATTTCATGATAGACGGCACTCAGGTTTGTATCAGAAACCCAGGTTTCTTATAAGTTAAAACGAAACTGTGATTTATGCATACATAGGGTTTCGTTAAGTGTTGTTTCGTAACATAGTCTTGAAACCATTGTTTTGTTTTAAAATGGGTTTTAAAGAAAAAAGAGCAGTGTGAAACTTTACTGAAATCTAGATTTTTTAGAGTTATGAAAAAAGGAATTTTGAGCCTCCGAAAATATTTGACCGCGATTAGAAAGATTCTATTTTGGTTACCAGGCCTCGCTTATATTATTAGGAGTTTAACCTCTAAGCTAAATGAAAACATGGCTTAGGGAACTGTATCCTTGTTCCCGAATAAGGGCCTTAACAAATCTGATTAGGACTTGTTTGTCATGTCATTCAATAGCATGAGTTGACAGTAATGACAAATTGTTCAATGCAATAAAGCCGCATTCTCGGTCATGCTGAATAGAATCAATATTATACTGGAATTTTGGACAAGCACTTTAGAATGATATAAGATTTCCGCAATATGATTATTGTCTTATTGCCGAAATTTCTTCAACTTGCTTAGCAACTCTTTTATTTAGTCTTTTTAAAGGGTGAAATCTGTATTAGAAATGTTTAATTCATATCTCGATAATGTATATTTGTAACTCTCATTTTATATCGACCTAGTCCAAATTTGTTTAAAAAAAAAATACTCCAAACAACTCAAATACTTGTCTAATTTAATTTTTTAATGCTTGAGCGTTGTTGAAACTCTTATTTGTGTTGTTTAGAGTAAAATTTGTGTGCTTGCGGTTTCGGGCAATGGACGAAAATGGCGTATGTGCTAATAAATGACTTGATACACGTATGAGTGTTATATATAGGGTAAATTACTCCTTTTAATTTTTCTTTTATCTATATAGCTAGGTATGGATAAATTATGGTTAGAATAGGTGTTGAATTCTTTGGAGTGTGCTTATTTGGGCAGAGGAATTGAATTTAGGCTTCAGGTAATTTGAAGTATCTGAAGAAGTCAAGGCAGTCGAAATTTTTTAGGTCCTATTTGAGAATGGAGTTTAAATAACCATGGTTTATTTTTAAGTGGAGGCAAAGAGATGCAAACGGTGGTTTGCAAGTCTCAAACTCCAAAAATGGAGTTATTTAAACTTTGATCATATTGGAGTTTAGATAACTGCAGTTTTTTCACTTTCAAAGATAAGGTAACTGTAGTTATCTCAACTCCAAAATGAGCCCCAAACAAGACAACGTAATGATTTTAGAGTGAAGTCTTTCTAAATTTATGAAACCACGGTTTAGAAAACTTAACCCCATTTCCAAACAGGGCCTATTTACTTCCCCGAGGTCCGAATTTGATATCGAGAGGTATGGGCATTGAGGATCTAGGGTCCTATTATTATTTTCCTCATGCTATTACTTGTTAGATCCATCAGTGGAAGTTGGTGTTAAAGTTGAGTGCATATGTTGTGCGTGAAAAGCCAAGATGTACACACGTTGAGCATTTCTTTTTTGTGCTGTAAAAACTCACAAAATGCACATGCATGCATGCCCAATTCAGCTGTCCCCTTATAATTTTTTCTTGTTGAAGTCATTTCTGTATCAGATTTTTCTAGCTATGAATTATTGAAAAAAGAAAGAAATAATGTCTTGAGTCACGCTGTAATATTTATAAAAACCCAACCGCTTGATTAATAGGATAATGATTATACTATATATGATTTTCCTAACATTGATTATGATATCAGAATTCTTAAAACATTAAGATATTGGAAGAAAATCAATTTTGTAATCATAATTCTCTGAGTAAATAGTCAGAAAAGAAATAGATAAAATAGATAATTCCAATGTATTGAATCTTGATCTATAAGATTTTTCCTTTTATTTTTTGTAAGATGGAAATTTAGACATTGTAACTTTGAATGTAAGACATATAAAGACATATATCAAATTTTATATTATATACAATTTCCTTCTGATTTTTTCATAGAAATGAACGAGTAGCATATTACATATCTTCTTCCTAAAAATTCGTCACCTTCCAGATTTTATGGTTGTATATTATGATACACTCAAAGCTGAAAAACAGAAATGATATTTGCCGATTAAACTCGAGCTTATTAGATCCGATTCTATTTACAGGTCAGATACATTACGATTCAAATTGAACATACCTAGTGCCTTTGCCGCTATAGCCACGGCCAATGCGGAATCGAAATACAAAATTTTTACGGGAAACACCAGAAACTAATTCATAGCGAACGATCCAGACACTAAACTAGAAAACAAGCAAGCAAGGTTTAGGAATTACAACCTTTGTCGCGTGTCCATCCAATCATGGAAGATCCCTCCAAGCTCTTCGTAGGCCGTCAGGAACAAGTTTGAGAGGCGATCGCCCTTACCGAATACGATTCACCCGAGAGAACCGATCCATCCTTCAGTTTCACTTAGTGAAGCAACCGACGCTCCAAACTTGCTAGAAATGGAGAGTGAGGATGTATAAATTTTTCACTATCATTTGCACTCAAAAAGATTGGTCCGCTCCACAAAGCTGTTCGGTTCGCTCACCAGACGCCTTCTAGCCCTCTTTGCATAAAGCTAAAGAGAGCATGCAAGAAGGAGGATGAGAGCAAGCAATAACATAAAATAAGCTAAGGGTTGAAAACATCGAGAGAATTGGAATGGCTTCATAATATTTTACCCCACACAAAAAAGCACAACAATTTTCTAACAAACAAATGAAGCCTATCCCTCTCTACATATATATAAACCATACCCAAAGCCACCTCACCCTCCACCTCATATCCGATTGATTTTCTAAAATGAAAATCAACAATGAGGTGTCCTCCTTCTGAAAATATTCCGTATAAATACGGAATACAACCCGGTATACGTATCGAAATATATATACTCTACTACTAAAATAGGGGGTTGCCCCTACGGATATTGAAATCCGTAGGGGAAGATTTATTTTAGCCCTACGGATTAGTCCGTAGGGCCAGACGGTTGCCCCTACGGTCCAAGATGTTTAATTTAAAAATATTAAATCGTAATTTGTTGTTTGCCCCTACGAAGCCGCAAACCAAGGACCTACGGACTAATCCGTAGGGGTATCTAAATATGGATTTAATAAAAAAGGCACATAATTTCCCTACGCGCTGATTATCTCCTCTCTCTCGCTCGAGCGCGCGAAACTCCCAAATCCCATTTTCTCGTCGCCGCGTCGCCGATCTCGCCGATCTCGTCGCCGTTCTCTCTCTCTCGTTTCCGATCTCGTTCCTGATCTCGTCGCCGTTCTTCCTCCACCGAACAGGTAAGTAATTAAATCTTCAATTAAAGAAATTTTTGATTATTTTAGGGCGCTAGGGTTCAGGGTTTGGCGATGAGGGTTAGGGTTAGGCATCGGTTGGGGTTAGGGTTAGAGTTAGGGTTGCGGTTGGGGCTGGGGCTGGGGTTGCGGTTGGGTTTGTGGTTCGGCTTGGGTTGCGGTTGGGGTTGGGGTTGGGGTTAGGGTTAGGGGTGGGGTTCGGCTGGGGCTGGGGTTAGGGTTAGGGTTAGGGTGGGGTGGGTTTGGCTGGGGCTGGGGCTGGGGCTGGGGTTAGGGTTGCGGTTGAGGTTGGGGTTGGGGATTAGTGCTGAAGTGATGAAGGATTAGTGCTGTTTATATTGAAGATGAAGGCTCTTTTGATTTTTGTTATTTAGAGCTGGAAAGGGTTTTGGTTCTTTAATTAGCAACAGGTTTTCTCTACCGTTTGCAGCATCATTTGTGAACGCATTTTTGTTGTTGTTGTATTCAATCAATGAGTTTAGGTGAGGATACGGTGAGCATGTGGGCTGTTCTCAGTACTGTCTAAGATATTGATGCTACTTGTATAGGGGGGAAATCCATCCAAGGACTATCTAAGGGCTTGCACCATGCAAGCCTTATATAGTAGTTCTTCTCATCTGCCATTACTTTCAAATTGTTTGATGTTCAAAATGCTTCTGTCAAAAAAATATTTGTTCATCTCTCTGAACAAGTAAGTCGTACTAACTTAGTAAAGAATGGATTCAAGGAACGCATCATGACGGGTCGAATAGACAAACCACCCACTTGGATCTCGTGATTCACTTTAGGGAGGTGAATCTTCAGCACTAATCCTTCATCACAAAGGATTGAATCTTCAGCACTAATCCTTCATCACAAAAACCCAAAATATGCATCTTAGTTCTTTAATGCTCAATTCTTCATATATCTTATTCTCAAGTTGCAACTTGCAAGTAACTAAGCAAGTATTATTTCATAAGTTTAAAATCATGTTATATCAGTTACTTTATATTTTATTTAAATACTTCGTATAGTCTATGTGATGAGAATATTCAATCGTATGATAACCGATAGAAGCGTTACCCCCGACAGCCGAAACACACACATACAATAAGAATACATTACAAACGCATCATTAGAGAGTGATTCAAGATGTTCAAGTTAAAACCAATATATGATACTCGATGATAATATGAAACTTTCATATTCTCATCGATACTCATATATGAAACTAAAAGCGCCACTTAGTCCCCGTCTATCGGTTAACATACGTTCGATGTTCGTCGTGACATAGAACTATACGAAGATTGTTAAATATCGGACGGTATAGCTCGATACTAACAACCGTCGTATAGTCTATGTGACGACAAGATTCAATCGTATGATAACCGATAGATTTGTCCCTTGTGGACAAGTTAGGAATGTATATAGCAAACACCTTCATTCACTTGTATTTTCATCCGTTTCGAGATATATCGTCGGTACCTTTCCGCCGGTTCTCCGTGTACAAAGATAGATTAGATGTTCATTTCAACGTTGTTTTACAGCTTTGAAATGATTATCTATTCTATTACAGTGTACTCGGAGAACAGCGGGGAGGTGTTGCCGAAATTTACTCGAAACGGTTGAAAGCACAAGTGAATAAGTGTTCGCTCTATACATTCTTAATGGGATAGAAGCCTTACCCCCGACAGCCGAAACACACACATACAACAAGAATACAAAACAAACGCATCATTAGAGAGCGATTCAAGATGTTCAAGTTAAAACCAATATATGATACTCGATGATAATATGAAACTTTCATATTCTCATCGATACTCATATATGAAACTCAAAGCGCCACTTAGTCCCCGTCTATCGGTTAACATACGTTCGATGTTCGTCGTGACATAGAACTATACGAAGGTTGTTAAATATCGGGCGGTATAGCTCGATACTAACAACCGTCGCATAGTCTATGCGACGAGAAGATTCAATCGTATGATAACCGATAGATTTGTCCCGTGTGGACAAGTTAGGAATGTATAAAACAAACACCTTCATTCACTTGTGTTTTCATCAGTTTCGAGATATTTCGTCGGTACCTTTCCGCTGGTTCTCCGTGTACAAAGATAGATTAGATGTTCATTTCAACGTTGTTTCACAGTTTTGAAACGATTATCTATTCTATTACAGTGTACCCGGAGAACAGCGGGGAGGTGCTGCCGAAATTTACTCGAAACGGTTGAAAGCATAAGCGAATGGGTGTTTTCTCTATAAATTCTTAATGGGATAGAAGCCTTACCCCCGACAGCCGAAACACACACATACAACAAGAATACACAACAAACGCATCATTAGAGTGCGATTCAAGATGTTCAAGTTAAAACCAATATATGATACTCGATGATAATATGAAACTTTCATATTCTCATCGATACTCATATATGAAACTCAAAGCGCCACTTAGTCCCCGTCTATCGGTTAACATACATTCGATAATTTATTCTTTTCAACGACAAACGCACATACAAAGCATATACACGGATTTTCTCCTTTGTCAGTAACTATCCCGTTCTTAGATTTCTCAATATAGTCACCATAACCTACAATTTATATGTTATACAGTCTAACATGGCCCATGAGTACGTCAGAGTTAAGGACTTGATGTATGTGGATTGGCAACAACGTATGCAACCTAAGTTTGTCGCAGGAGTTGCTGCTTTTATTGAATTTGCACGCGCACATAATAAGATCGTGATAGAGAAGATTCTCTACCCGTGCGATAGATGTGGCAATAAGTACTGGCAGAAGGCAGAATTGGCAGAGCTTCATATCGTAAAATATGGTTTTACTAGACTTTATACAATTTGGAAATATCACAGGGAAGGAGAAGAACGCAGTAATGCGGCAGAAGAAGAAGGAGAACATGATAATGCGGCGGGAGAAGAAGGAGAAGACGGTAATGCGGCAGAAGAAGAAGACGGTAATTTATTTCCATCAGAAGAAATGGAGGATATGGTAGAGGCTGCCCTAGGTGAATCTATTCGTACCGAAGATAACATTCTTTCCGGTCAAGGACCGCGTGCGGATAAATATGAAAATTTCATGAATGATGCTAGAAAACCAATTTATGAGAATGCAAAGTATTCCACCCTCTCGTGGTTCGTCCAACTTTTCCAGATTAAGTGCCTAAATGGATGGAGCAACAAGTCATTCACAATGCTTCTTTCGTTCTTGAAAGATTCTATGCCCCCGGGAAATAACGTGCCCGACAGCTGGTACGGAGCCCAGAAGATGATGTCTGATTTGGGTCTAAAGTGCGAGAAGATTCAAGCATGTCCTAAAAATTGCGTGCTGTACTGGAAAGATAATTCAGATTTGAAAGAGTGTCCAACATGCGGAGATGTCAGGTATAAGCCGAAAGTATCTGATAAGAAGCCTGATATACCTGTCAAGATAGCACGATACTTTCCTATACCACAGAGGCTACAAATGCTATTCAGGTGCAAGAAAACAGCCGAGGCAATGATTTGGCATCACCGTGCTCCTCCAAGTGAAGATGGAAAAATGAGCCATCCAAGAGATTCACCGGCATGGAAGGATTTCGATAGGAGTCACGCAATATTCAGTAGCGATCCTCGTAATGTCCAGCTCGGACTGGCTAGTGATGGCTTCTGCCCATTCAACTATATGGCTGGAAGTCACAGCACATGGCCCGTTGTAATGATAATTTATAATCTGTCGCCTTTGTTGGTTATGGACCAATCATACTTTATGATGCCTCTTCTTATCGACGGACCAAACTCACCGGGAAACAATATCGACGTCTATCTCCGACCTCTGATCGAGGAGTTAAAATCTTTGTTCATTGATGGTGTAGAGACTTACGATGCAAACACAAATACAACCTTCATACTGCGTGCGGCTTTAATGTGGACAATTAATGACTTTCCTGCGTATGGAATGCTATCAGGTTGGTCCGTACATGGTCACAAAGCATGTCCTCATTGCCATCAACACACAACATCGAAATTCTTGAATTTTAGCAGGAAGGTTTGTTATTGCGGCCATCGACGTTTCCTGCCTCTAGACCACCCTACAGGTTAGACACTGTTCACTTTGATGGTCATCAGGAGCTTTTTGGACCTCCAGCCCCATTGTCCGGAGAGAACGTGACTGCTCAGTGGGATGGTTACAATAATGTGACCTTCGGGATGGATCCGACAAAACAGGTCAAACCACCATTTTGGAACAAGTTAAGCATTTTCTTCGAGCTTCCGTACTGGTTAACAAATTTAGTGCGTCATTGTCTGGACGTCATGCATATAGAGAAGGGAGTATCAGAGCACATACTCAACTTGCTTCTTTGTAAAGACGGGAAATCGAAAGACAACCTGAATGCTCGGATGGATCTATAGGAGTGGGGAATAAGAAGTGAATTGCACCCTAGATCGGTAGCGGGTAAACCAGGCAAGTTTGTACTTCCCAATACCGCTTATCATATGTCACAATCAGAGAAGAAACGATTCCTGCAGGTGTTGCATGATTTGAAAGTTTCCACAGGTTTCTCAGGATCATTCAGCAAGAAAATAAAAATTGTGAAAGGCAAGATCGATGGGCTGAAAAGTCATGATCACCATGTTATCGTGGAGCACCTTCTTCCATTAGCCCTCAGGACTTCTCTCCCTGAATCGGTTGGTCTAGTAATCAACGACCTATGTTGTTTTTTTAGAGAGTTGTGTGCTAAAACACTGGAGGTTGTGACGCTGGATAAACTGGAAAATTCTATTGCGTTGATACTCTGCAAGTTTTAGCGTATTTTCCCACAGTCATTCTTTAATATCATAATACACTTGACGGTTCATCTTGCAACTGATGCTAAGTTAGCCGGACCGGTACAATATCGATGGATGTATCCCGTCGAGAGGTACGTGGAATTTTTCTTTTCGCGCAATTTTTAAAATTATTGTTGTCCTGTATGCCCGTATTTATTTATTCAACATATTTTCTTTAGGTATCTCTACACTCTTAGAAAGTATATACGCAATAGAAATCGACTAGAGGGTTCTATCATGTAAGGTTATCTTCTTGATGAAGCAACCACATTTTGTTCCCGCTATCTGGACGAAAACATTGAGACGAAACTTAACCGGCTTCGAAGAATTCAAGACGGGCCATATGGTAAAGCCGATTATAAGAGGGTAGACACTATGTTTATCAACAAGATATACCGGTTTATCTTGCTTAATTGCGCATGTCTTGAACAAATTAGAGAGTAAGTTTTTTTGGATTAATTGTTATATTTGTGTTTGTGTGTGTATGAAATGATATAATATTAATGTCACCCTTATTTGCCGAAAACAGAATTCATTTTAACGAGGTACGTGAGGGGCATCCTGATTGGAACGAAGAACGGTTGGAAAAATATCATCAGGATAATTTTTGCGATTGGGTTACAGATCATTTAAGTTATTCGAATAACATGTTATTGCTATCAGTTTTAATCTAAACTTATATCGTTATGTATTTGTCGTAAAATTTATTTTGTTAGATCTACGGTTCGAACTTGTCTGCATCATTTGAGAGTGATTCAAGATGTTTAGCTCAATTTCCTAGTATGGAGGTTGCATATTATAAAGGATTCGGTGTCCTTAGATACAAATTCGAAGTTAAGGACATAGAAACATTTAGAACCACTCAGAATAGTGGGATTGCGATGGTAGGATCGGACGGTGTGATTTATTATGGGTACTTAAATTGTATACTCGGCATCCACTATCCCGGACGATCAGAACCCTTTTATATATTCCAGTGTACTTGGTACGATACGCGAACCGATACGGATAAGTGGAGAAGCAATCTTGGGACTTGGAAAGATGAATATGGATTGACCAGTGTGAACACACTTCGATTTTATGGTCAGGAAGATCCGTTTATCTTTCTGAACCAAGCGTTCCAAGTATATTACTCACAGTGTTTGAAGCATCCGGGATGGAGTGTCGTATGCCGTTGGAAACTCAGGGATGTCTACGATGTCCCAGAATTCGAGGATAGCGATGAGGATGAAGAAGAGAGAAGGCTTAGAGTGCTCCGGCCGTCTGTTTCGAAAGACGGGTTGTCTTCGGCCGATCATGAAGTTACGTGGGTTAGAAATGATATCGATGATGAAATCCAAGTAGATATGTTTAATGCGCCCACGAAACGAAAAAGGTTATCAGTAATGTTATATTATTACTTCACATTTTACGATCTATACATATATAGTCAATACTTGTAATGATTGTCTAATGCGTCCACGAACCGTTTATCTAGATTTGACGACGATGACGGGAGCAGCGAGGGGCGACAGGAGCTCCAGCCGCGGCACCGACAGAGGCAGAGGCAGAGGCAGAGCGGTTCTGCCGCCCCAAGAGCTGCGTAGGGAGCTTCAGAGGGCCGGTCTTGCACCCAGATCGGAGACCCCTTCGGATGCCTCCTTCCGTGTGTACTTTGCCACACCTCCAGGTATATTGCACGCATATCCATTTTGAATGTAATATTATAGATATTCATGCCTGTTCATGTCAAAATTACTTCTATTGTCAATATTTGATTGTCTAGTTGTTGGTGATGCGTCCACATCAGGGACGGTGGCCACTCCCGCACCTCCATGTATGTTTATATATCATATAGTGCATGTATATTGATTTAGAATGCTATATCATTAATATACACATATTCCTTTTGCTCTTACTTAGATAATCATTTTTTTATTGTCTAGTTGTAGGTGGTGACACCACCGCACCTGCGGGTATGTTTATATATCCTATATTGCATGCATATTGATTTAGAATGTTATATTATTGATCTACACATTCTTTTTGCAATTACTTATATAATCTATTTTTAATTGTCTAATTATAGGTGGTGCGTCCACATCTCACGCAGGGGCTACTCCTGCCACTTCCGTACCCTCCGCTCAGTCTGTAGGTTAGTATGAATAAATATAAAATATTTATTCATTTTACATATCCTCTAAAGAATAAATATGAATTTCATGGAAATTTAGCGTCAATGTTTATTTTCTAGTTGGAGGGGATGCGTCCGCATTCGGGACACCGGCTGTTCCTCACCGGAGGAACTATCGTCCCGCTCGTGCTGCTGCCCGGGCCCAGGCTCGTGCTTTACTCACCGGAGGTATATATCACACTTCAATTTTCGTTTAATCTTGATTTCTTAATACAACTTTGTCTTAATATTGATTGTCTTGATATTTCTTGCAGACGCAGGACCTTCCCATCCCTAGAGGGGGACTCGAGGCCCGAATCAGTCCCACAGGCTGAGGCCTGACAGAGCTAGGGGGTGTTCATATCATAATTTTGCATTATTATATTTCCCATTCTTATTCATTTTACAAATAAACAGGTGCTTTTGATCCATGTCTGCTACATAGTTGCAGGTTACAGGTTCTCGGAACAAAAACAGTGAAAAAGATGAAAGACGATACAAAAGTGAGACTACGACCAACAAATGGAAGAATCTTGATCATGCCTACAGTTTGAGGGACAATGAAGATCAATGAACAAGTTCACAAAGCACAAAGGCAGTGCAAGGTTCAAGACTTCGACACGAAGCAAACGATAAAAGTCCACGAGACTTATGCACTGAGGAAATCTGGAAGAAAACTAGAAGACAATATGAGAAACCAAGTAAAGAGACAAGAAGACAAATTCAACCAGAAGAAGACCAGAAAGATTCAGCCCAAGATCCCATAATATGGCCACGGAACCGCGGCTAAACATGCCTTCTGGCTGCGGATCCGCGGCCATATAGAGCACATGTCGGTGCAATTTTTGTGACTGTGTGGCGGTGCGTTGACTAGTCTTCTTAGGGTAAAATTGTAAATGCAGATGTGTATCGAATGCAACCCTAGGGTTTCTATGCTCTATAAACAGAAATCCTAAACCTCTCTTTGAGGTATGCCTCTTCTTGTGCCTCATTTTATTTATCAAAATTCAGAATTCAATTCCTGTAATGTTTGAAGAGAGCATCAAATAAAAATTAGAGTAAGTTTTCTTTTTATTGCCCTAGTTAATTTTCTTTCTGCCCTAGTATAACTTTTATTATCTGCCATAGTATAACTTTTATTATCTTCCCTAGTTAATTAGTTTAGAATATGTTTATCAATTCCCTAATGAGTGAGTAGTTCCTCACTTGTTAGGGTTAGGAATAGGAAAGGTTTGAGAGATGAAAATCTCTCACCCTTTTCTTGCCCATTACATATTTTTATAGGACTCCATGCATACATACACACACCGCTCACTACGGCACCCTATCCCAAGAGGTAGCGGTGATACCGTAGTTTAAAAGACCGGTTGTATATGTCTTCCATGGAGGTTAGGGTAAGAATTAAGAAAGGAAGGACAAGAACCTAGAGGTAGAAACCTAGTTTCTTCCCGATGGTACTAATCCCTTTATTAATTATTACCATAACACCTAAATAGATCTAAATTAGGGCATTGAAAGCGGTGGGAAATCTTAAATTTCCAAACTTAACCTAAACCTAACCCTAGCAAGATTCTATTCCCAGTCTAAATCAACTTAGTTTTTAGTGATAATCAATCCAACACTGTTTGGAATTAACTCGTTAGAACAAATTGAGAATACAAAAAATCCCTGTGGACTGACCCGTACTCACCGGCTAGCTACCAAGCTACGCCGTTCTTGATTGCGGTAAGAAATTCTTTGATCACAAAACATAGCACAAAATCAAATGGCACCGTTGCCGGGGATAGCGTAGTTATTTTCCCTTTGTAATTTCGGGTTAATATAAAAATTGAAAAATCATAAAAACTGAAAAATATAAAAATATAAAAACAATTTATCATCTTGTTATTCTTTGAAGGGTGTTTCGTTTGAATTGTGCAAGATCGAAGAACAAATTCAGATCTGGAAAAATCCAGAGAGCAAAACAGCAAACAACAGATCTGAACAAACAGAGGATAATCAGAGCAGAGAAACAGAAAAATTGGGAGATCTAAACCGAAGATTCCACCGCGTAACCGCCGCGTTTTCCCACCTTTGACCGCGGAACCGCCGCTGGGTGGTGACGTCATCATTTGAAAATCCCTCTGTAAGCATCTTTTCTTCTTCTGAACCCCCTGATATTCTCTGAAAAAATTTTCTGCAGGATTTTTTGCGCAAAAATTTCTCTCCCTTCTCCAATAACTTGATCTTGTGTAGGATTCTTTGCGCTGCTAAAAAAATTATTTGCAAGTGATTGTGTTTACTGCTTTGCATATCTAAATTAACTTTAAGGGGCTTGAACACCAATCCAGATTGGGTGAGGATGCCATTACCCTTCCCAGGACTCCAAAAATCACAAAAAGCATATTGCATTGACCATCAAGTTAATTAAAAAAGATTAGACTCAGCCCTAAGGACTTCGCGCTCAATAGGACAAAAGAATAGTTGTAGGCAACGACCGTTGATCCTAACCTGACTTTGTGATGCCTAGGCTAGACAGGTAGGGAAAGGTAACTTTAAAAGGCCCGTCTCACGGTGATTCGTGAGCGGATCCCTCCTTTCTCTACTTGTGCTTACCTGGCCACAATTGGCAGTGAAGAGGCGGTTTGAGGTCCTTACATCTTGCCCTTTGGAACAGTTAGGAGCTTTCTAGCTGACCTAGGTGACCCTAGATCTAGGCTTGATTGTGCATTTGTGATTGATTGAACGCGTGTCTAAGCCTTTTATCGAAAATCTTTTTGCAAAAAGCTCCTAATAAAAAAAAAACACAAAACGAATTTTTTTTATACAAAAACTTGCAACTTGTCGCTAAGAAATCCATTGCACACCATTAGCACCCACATTCTTTTTCTTCTCCTTTCTTACATCATGGGTACCCCACCTCACAAAACCCTTACTGAACTTTTGTACCCTCATCCAAACATTGCATCATACGCGAATTGTTTTGGTCGAATTACGGACGACCACTCCATGCCCAAAATTTCTTTGAAAGATCGAATAGAAGCGTCTAGGAGAAACGGTTCGACTCCGCAATCCACTTTGTATCAACCATTTCAACCTTCACCACCTTCTTACGTTGATACTCCTTTTTCGAGTCCTGTTGTAACTCCGAAACCCATGTCTATTGCTGAACATATTGAACAAGCTCGTAACCGATCTTTCACTCCTTTCAACACTTCCAGTTCTTGGGATCAACAAGCCCATTCACCTTTTTATCCAAATGTTGATCCTACTCCTGTCCAACCATTCAATTCCTACTAGTCCTACCCAACTTTCGCACCTTCCCTAGACATTGCTTCTACACAACCATTTGGGAGTTTCCAGAATCCAAACAATTTTGAATCTTTTACTGAAACCCCTTCACGACCCATTTCTAATCTGGAACAGTCGTTGGAAGCTTATATTGTAGGGACAAACCAACAGATGAGGAATTTGGATGCGTCCATTGCCGCCCTTATGCAACCTAGTGACCCGGTAGCTAGTTTCCAACTAGCTCAAAAAATTCCAATGTATGATGAGGCGGTTGGACAGATTGAGAATTTAAGTGGAGAGAGTGAGCTGTGCACCCTTCCAAATCAAACCTACCCATCAGCAATTGAATCCCACAACTTCGGTTTTGAATGTTTATCAAGTGTTCCAAATGATTCACCAGTTGAAAATAAAACGTTTAATGAGTTGTGCGACTTTGTAGTGCTTGATTTGCCAGATTGTGAAGGGTCCCTTTCAAGTGAAACCATCACCAATCCTTTGGACCTCTACACCTCCAATCTAGAACCTGAATTGATAAATATCCATGCTTTTGATGAGGTGTCCGAAAAAATTGATTTTCACTTCATTGAGGATATTGACGCAGGGAATAATTTGGATGATGAACCCGCAGATTTGACTGAATTTTTCTCTCCAATTCATCATCCCGAGTCATTAAATGCTTCTCCCGAACTTCATATGCGTCTTGATTTTGATGATAATTGCATGGATGAGATAACTTTTGAGGAGAATTTTGAGGATAGTATTGAGGAGAGTATTGAGGATAGTATTGAGGATGAACCAGTTTTGTTTGATGAGTCAGATTTTCCAATTCATCCTCCTGAACCTTTAACTGTTATACTTCCTAAATCACCCCCTTCATCCTTTCCATCGTTCTGACCACGCAAGAAATCACGCAGGATGACTGTGATGTTGAAAAATTTCTGTTCGATCACAGCAGTTTTGACGCCACAAGTGCGTTCCTTCTTGAATCTGACACAGTTCTCACAACCGATAACGATTACAAGTGTTTCACTTTTTTCGGACGATTTTGAAGACTCACAGCCCGAGTTTGAGTCTTTTGAATTTTCAGATGAGTTAGTTGAACCATCAGACTCGGTTGCTTACAGTCATTTTGAACCATTGATGGAATCCTTCGAGTTCGAGACAGTTTCACCAATTTCACCTTCAATTGTTTCACCTCTGAAACTCGAACTCAAGCTGTCGCCGTCTCACCTTACATACGCTTTTACTTAGGTGAGAATGAGACCCTTCCTAAATCACTCCCCTTCATCCTTTCCATCGTTTCGACCGCGCAAGAATCTGTCACGCTTCCATTTTCAATGTCTGGTTTACCAAGTTCAACGTACCCATGTTTTCTCGCGAATCTTGAGGGATTTGACCCCATTTCTCGACGGGTTGATGTATTAGCACAATCACTTTTAACACATTGGTCATCACAATTTGTGCTAATTTATTCACTCAATTTACACCCTCAAGTTCGTACTACACTTCTTTCTCTCCTCCGCCATTCTTCTCCTAATATACCGAGACCATATTCCACCTTTCTTCGCATACGGTCTCATGCGTTTCTCATTTCTTTTCTCTACACTCCATTCTTACACCAACCACACCATTATAACGATAAAAATTTTGAATGGTTGGTGCTAAATTTTGACCTGTGTAAAACCTTATATAGCTTAATACTGTGTTTTTCTCCCCCCTAACTCTAAACTTTAACGTTTAAATAGTGGAAACACTGTTTCACTTAAGTTTGGGGGGGACCTTTTTTGTATATATATTTTGTTTTTCTTTTAAAATATATATATATATATAATAATAATAATAATAATAATAATAATAATAATAATAATAATAATAATAAACAGGGGAGTGCCGACAATTTTGACCCTCTTGGTGTAGCCTGACAGTGAGGACACTGTCAAGTTTAAGTTTGGGGGTGTGCTCGGTAAGTTTTCTTCCTTCGCATTCATATGTATATTTTTGGATTTGCATACTTATTTTAAAACCCATAAAAGCTGAAATTTTTTGAAAATTATAAAAATTGAAAAAAATCAATTTTGGCCATAATTGACTTGAATTTGACAAATATGTTAACTAGTTAGGAACAACTAGATCTTAGACTTAGTAAATTAAAAACCCTAAAAATAACCTTCCTTAAAAATTTAACGGTAGAAAGTATATGTCTTTGTAGTTTATTTAGAAATAGGCAAATTTCGAGTTCACTTCTTGGGCTAAGTTAAAATAAGGGAAAAGTATTGATATTTTTATTAATGTATAAGTCTGAAAAATAATTTCTAAGCTTAAGTCTAAATTCTGAAAATATATACCCTACAAATTGCACAAACACAAACCTTGAAACTTGGAATAGTAGAAGAGCCCTTGAAATGCTCTTGTCTAAAGTCCTTAGTACAAAAAAAAAATAAAATAAAAATACAAGTGTGAATAAAGAGAAAAAAATGAACACTGGTTTTTGTGATTACTTAAGGCTGCATAAATAGAAAAAATATTAGCGAGGGTGCTTTATCACCTAGTGCCTTAGACCAACTGGTTTGGGAGTCACTGCTAAAGCTTTAGGTGTTACAAGGCTAGGAATTACGCCTTAATGTGCAAACATATTTTGTAATCGGTCGTTGGTACCTCAAGAAGTATTAACGGCCGCATGAAGAATGTGTGAGCAAATTTCATTTAAAAATTCACCAATTGAAAAGTACTTTGGACGATGGACAAGAGTATGATAGTTTGATTTGAATTTCCAAGTGTAGGGGTGATATATACACGCACGTAGGGGTATGTGATTGGGGTTTAGATAAGAGATAGGAATGAAAAATAGGACTTATATATTTAGTAGAGATGATAAAAATTCCTAAGTTGAGATGGAACCCTAGAAGGAAAACTCAAAAGATGCTTAAAGCTGAGTAAATTTACAAAACATATACAATCTTAAGTTAAATGATAAGGAAGCATGAAAATACGGGTTGATAATTTCTGAGTCGAAGATAATAGAGTTTCTTGTTAGAAAACCTAATTGGAGAATAAAAGTCAATAGGCCGAATTGATAGGATTTTGTGGGTAGTATCCGCTGAAAACCCTCAGGAGACAACACTCCTCCTACTAGGGACACCTAGAGGTTTAACGGCTTGTTGCACGAGCTCAGTGCAATCGCGTTTCCCTGCGAAAGTGAGGCTAGGTCTTTTTCGAGAATAAAACTAGGTTTGCTCGAGGACGAGCAAAAGATAAGTTTGGGGGTATTTGTTCATATCATAATTTTGCATTATTATATTCTCCATTCTTATTCATTTTACAAATAAAAAGGTGCTTTTGATCCATGTCTGCTATATAGTTGCAGATTACAGGTTCTCGGAACAAAAACAGTGAAAAAGATGAAGAACATGCAGCCTGGGAGGATGCTCGACCTTCATGCTCTGTACAATAGCCTGTTGAAGAACATGCAGACCAAGGTCCGATACAACAGGAATGAGCTGAAGGCCGACTGCTACTCCGTGTGGATGGTGACCCCCGAGGCAGAGAGAGCAGCCTTCCTATCTACTCCGGCCTTTGCGAGAGTCGACGTAGAGACATGGCCTCTATTGTGCGAATATTTCGACTCTCAACGCAAACATGTATGTATTTTAAATGTAATTCATTGTTTAGTATATAATTTATTTTTTTGTGTTCCTTAATTAGAAAACTAAATGTGAATGTGTTGTGCAGAAACAGGCCGCTCAAAATATAGAGAATAGGAAGTCGGCGAAGAGGGGTCGCCCCACTTATACAGGTGGCTCGAGGAATATTACTCGAGCCATGAAGTTATCGGTAAATTACAATAGACCGGCCTTTGTGATATAATGCAATATTAAGAGTTATTTTCTAATATATCTAACATTAAGAGTTATTTTCTAATATTGCAGAGAGCTCAGACCCTGGCACAAGGTGGTACACCGGGCGTGCTGTCCGCATATCTTGCCGTCCATGGCATCTCGCCAGATCCCGCCACGGGCGAGCTTCGATACCCCGACGTTGCTACCCAGGAGTATTGCGTAAGTGTTAATATTTATTCAACCCCTATTTGAAATTTTAGTTTTGAAAGGTTCAAATTTAAATGATATACTTATATTTTACTGGTTAATGTGGGTGTACGAGCGGGTGGTTGAGCAGGCCGAGGCATCGTGGATCGATTTTACCGGACAGAGCGATCCGATGCTGCTGACCCCAGTCTTGGACGTCGCACACGGAGGGCACCACGGAGGTAGGGAGAGAGGCCGGGGACTGGGCCCTATCAGGGCCCATAGAGGTTGGACTCCACCCCGGCGTTTACTTCCTCCGTCTCCAGTGATCGACGTTTCCAGCAGGAACTGGAGAGCTTGAAGGCCACCGTTCAGGAGTTGAAGGAGATGCTAGTATGTATACTACTTAATAGTAAAATATTATGTCATATTATAGATAGCAACATATCCAATATTAGTACATAGCCTGAGCTTATTTGGTTGTAGACTTAGCTTTGATTAATCATACATACATATCTAATTAAAATAAACTACGGTTTTCCAAACTAGATATCCAAACGAGGCCTAAGTCCCTAAGTATACATAGATTGGGGTTTCGAAATAACTTGATAATGATAAGAATTCGAATAATACACAGTTCTTACTCGCTTATTACACACGTAGGTCCAGACTCGACAGGGTAATCGGCCGGGCCTCCACATGCATCTCCTTCGGCTGCGGCTCCGCAAGCCACTACATCGGCTGCGATTCCGCAGACAACTCCTATAGCTCCACTGCCCGCTCAGACTCCCGCAGCCGTGGCTCCGCAAGACACTACCTCGACGGCGGCTGCGCAGACCACATCGCCAGCTCCACAGCCCGCTCAGACTCCCTCACGCTCCGCATTGCATGATTTATTGACTCAGGATATATCCGAAGAGCAGGCGCGCCAGATTCTGGCGTTTATCAGAGGTGGAGCTGGACCGAGCTAGGGTAGCTTTTTGATTCTTATATTTTAAACATGTATTTATTTATATGATACATATTGTACTACATTTTGGACGATATTGATATTGGTGGTGTTTCCGTGTTTATATTGATATCATATTCTTCTTGTTGGTTTCTTTTGTATATTATGTGTGAGATGTGATTATGAATACTGCAATATATGTTCTGCGTGATGATTAATTTTATATATGATGTATATATTATTGTGCACAGGGCGAGAAAAAAATAAGCAGTCTTTTTTTTAAAAAAAAACCTGATAATATGTACCTACAGATTTAACCGTCGGGCCCTTCATTACCCCTACGGATTAATCCGTAGGGCCCAACAATGTACCTACAGATTTATCCGTAGGGGAAAAATATCAGGATACCTGATATTTTGCCCCTATGATCTCAGTATTAGGGGTTACGCATGCCCCTACGGATATATCTGTAGGGGCAAACAAATGCCCCTACACAGGTATCCGTAGGGACAAAATATCAGGATACCTGATATTTTGTCCCTACGGATTTATACCTACGCACTTATCCGTAGGGGCAACTACTTGGCCCTACGGATAAGTCCGTAGGGACACCTAATTTATTTTATAAAATCATAAATTAAATAAATTTTTTGTCCCTACGGCCTACTCCGTAGGGACAACTGGACCTACACATAACTCCGTAGGGGCAAGTTTTTGACCGTAGGGGCATGTTCAAGGCTGCGACTTGCACCTACGGCGTTTGTACCTACAGGGTATTTTCTTGTCCCTACGGATATATCCGTAGGGGCAGTGGTTTGCTCCTACGGATAAATCCGTAGGGGCAACCCTTATTTGTAGTAGTGCGCGTATCCGTATAAAAATATGAATAGCCAAGAGAGAGAAAATGAATAGTGAACAATAATACAAGAATACACACACACACATATATATAATATAATCTATTAAATAAAAAATTGATTTAATAATTCGGTTTAATCCTAAGCCGGTTAGTATTATCAACCGTCCGATTAAAATCCGTGTAGCTTATACACGTATTTAATCGGTCTCCTGTATGTATCAACTTACGTCATCTATTTCATATCGCCTGAACCGGGAAAACTCTCCGTGTAGGACTCTAAAGACTCGACAATACGCTGGCAATGGGTTGCTGGATATCCATAACTACAAGCACGTCAGCAGCATTAGTTGTACGTAACGGCTACCCAGGTATATGCCGAAAGAAAGGTCGACAATCAAGTCATTCCGTACCCTACTGAGTCTGAATGTGACATACAGTCCGGTCTCTTCATCTAAGAGTATCACATACTGGGTCTAGGAGGTGGATAACGTTAGACCTCTAATAACCCAATAAGTCATGTCGAAGTCAAGCTCATCACCAACCGAGAAACTACTGAACTCCTATCAGTAAATCTCATCCACTATGGTCACGAATTTAGGGTGATGGCCAACCGAACACAGCGCGACATCGACTCCTAATATCAGGAGTGACGAATCCCAGACAATCGCTCATCGCCTCCATGTTGCTCGGAACTGTACCCAACTAAAATCTGTTTGCACGATTCCTTTGAGCCGTGGTAGGATAGTAATCTAAGTACAGTGGGAGCTCACACGAGACAAATGATGATCTCAGATCAAAAGACCAACCTGTACTCATGCCATTAGAGAACTTCAATCTGACGATAGATATAATAGCATGTAGAAGTTCTCGGCGAGTCTGTCCGGTGTACTCACCTCTAGTAAGCATATGTATACTATCTTAGGTGACACAACACCAATGGCTTATGAGACTGGCCACCGCCCCTCATTGGGGTCTAGAATATACACTAGTCTACTCCAGAATATCGATGCCCAGTCTCGATACTCCCTCGATTAGGTATATTTAAGGATGTGCTTATGGACTACCTAGCTCTCACGTATATGATCTCCATCATAATACTGGTAGTCAATCAAGAATCCTACGGGCTTCATCATTATGTATTAACGATACAAAATAACAAGTAAAACGTATGTTTACTGCCGGAGACTGAACTGAGACGCTGAGGCATCTAGCATGAATACGGGGGCAGATGTTATTTGAAACATATCCATCCACTTCTTCGAAAATATCAAGTTGATTTATGATACCGTATATCGATGTTTTGGACAGATACGACCGATGTAGCGTGACTTATCATATTCCTCCTCATTTATGAGGGGTTTTTGATTGTGGGGACGCTCTTCCCTGCAGGCGCAAGCCCTTACAGTTAATTATGCTATCGCATTGCGATAACCACTTTCACCTTCTCCAGTTGATCACTTCATGTCATGTTGTCTTTGTTTTTATAGGGTTTTGCCCTTTAATTGTATACAGAGACTAATCTTGTCATGCCTGTAGGGCGCGGATTAGTCCAAATCCGTACAATAGATTTGGGGTTTTGAACTTAGGACGTAGATCTCATATAAATGAGGTCCATAAGTTCATGGGATATATGTGTTTGATCTAAGGATCGTTAGTCGTATATGAGACTAAGATCAACTTAGAAACAGTGAGTATATGGGCTCGAATATATTAGTTTAAGGACATCGCGGTCCAATATTAGTTTATGGACATTTCGGTCCAACATTCCCATATTTGGGACGAATATTAGTTTAAGGACATTTCGGCCTAACATTCATCTTGTGCGCATTTGTATATGTTATGTGGCGAAGTGAACGATGGTGACATGGGATGCACTCAATATTGGGGTGCGATCCAATTTGAAAGCATTTATGTTTCCTTCAAAGATATACATACTCACACACACACACATAAAGTCGGAGCTCAATATGAGATGCACATCTATATAGGATGCGTGTCAACATGAGGTATGTACGTCAATATGGAAGTGCATTAATGTGTGGTGTATCGATATAAGGGTGCGCATCTATATAGGATGCGTAAGGTATTCCCTATCATGATGAAATTTCATATCTTTCGTCAAGTAGGGATGAGGAAGGAGTTATTGGTTGTTTGGACCCGCCACTTCTCTGACGATATTGAAGAATTACAACGCCTATATCAATGGTGTGGAAAGATGTACCAATGAAACAAATCTCATAAATGAGGAAGGAGATCAGGTCAAAACTGAGGATTGTTGGTCTTATACGAGACTAAGATCAATGGATGAAAGATCATTAGTCATATATCCGATTAAGATCAATATAGGTATCATGGATGAAAAATCATTAGTCATATATCCGACTAAGATCAACTTGGATGACATAGATGAAAGATCATTAGTCGTATATGAGACTAAGATCAATATGGATGAATGATCATTAGTCATATATTCGACTAAGATCAATATGAGACATCATCAATATGTTGATCAATGGATTGCATATGAGAAGCAAAATCTTCTATACTTATTTATTTTAACTAAGTAATCAAGCAAAAGTTGATGTCCAAGTGTGCATGTACATGTGAAGTGTGCATGTACATGTAACATCATTGATGAGAGTGCGCACGTGCATATCACGTAGGTTACACACCCGCTTGCGAGGACTAGGCAAGACTTTTTATCACCCACTGGAATGAAACTACTTTAGAGAAGAAGAATGCTAGACCCCTTCCTTTATGTTGTTGCCAGCGCTTTCCCGGGCCGAGCCGGAATTCCTTATTAGAAAAGGGCAGGCAAAGCCCGAAGGCCCCTTGGCCTTCTTCTTTTTCGATGAAAAACAAATCGACATCTCGATCTCCGAAAGCGTTTTCCTTACCCCGCCGCATCTCCCTCCCTTCGTCGAGCCTTTCCTTTAGTGGTTTGGGCTTAACAGCGTAGTGTGAGCAGTGGTCTCTCTCTGCGAGACTTTCCCCTTCGGTGAGAAAATCAATGTAGTTAGTAGGGGACTGCTCACATGCATATCACGTGACCCGCACTTGTTATCAGTTCAAAATCACAAGTGCGCATGTATATGTGTGCGCATGCAAAAATTCAACGCGCATATCACGTGACGCTCGCACATCCAGGGGCAATATTCAATAAGTGCGCATACGTGTTGTTGGTATAGTGCCCTCAAGTCAATTATTGGATCGCAGGCACGTGATTGCAATGATTGAGGGAGGACCTATACCGGTAGAACATTTTTACTCGAGATGATAGTATGCTAGCTGGTTTGTCTTTGTCATCGTGTACATGCTTCAGGTGACATTACAGATCACTATTACATGTTGATAGATCCCATAGGATTCTTGCTTGACTACCAACAGTATGATGGCGATCGTATATGTGAGAGTTGGGTAGTCTATAAGCACATCCTTAATGTGTCCCTAGTCGTGGGAGTTTCGAGACTGGGCATCGATACTCCGAGAGTAGACTAGTGTATACGGATTGAGACCCCGACGATGGGCGATGGACGGTCTCACAAGCCATTGGTGTCAGTTGGTTCACCTAAGATAGTATACAGGTGATCATTGGGTTATGAGTACATCGGACGGACTTGCCGGGAACATGCTAGTTGGTATTATACCTATCGTCAGATAGCTGTTCCTTGGTGACATGTGTACAGGTTAGTCTATCGACCTGAGATCGTCATTTGTCTCGTGTGAGTTCCCACTGTGCTTTGATTACTACCTTACCACGGCTCAAAGGAGTCGTGCAAACAGGTTTTAGTTGGGTACAGTCCCAAGCCATATAGAGGCAGTGAGCGGATCATCAGGGGTTTCGTCTTTCCCGGTATTGGGGGTTGATATCGCGTTGTGTTTGGAGAGCCATTACACAAAGTCCTTGGCCAAGGCAAGTGAGATTTACTGGTAGGTATTCTAGTAGTTTCTCAGGGTGTTCTGGGCTACACTCCGACACGACTTATACCGCTATTAGGGGTCTGACGTTTACCATCCTCCTAGGCCCGATATACGATACTCATAGACGAACGGACCAGACTGTACGGATATTGTCACTGTCAGGCTCAGTAGGGTTTCAGGATGAGTTCGCTCTTCGGCCTCCCTTTCGCTCAATACCTGGGCAGCCGTTACGTACAGCTAGTGCCACTGACGTGCTTGTGGTTAAACCCACTGCCAGCGTATTGACGAGTCTTTAGAGTCCCATACAGAGAGTTTCCCTAGTTCGGGCGAAACGTTGTAGAGGCCGTATGGTTTTATGGCAGGCTTCGATCATATACGTGCACTTGTACACGGATCATGATCGGACGGATCATACTAGTGGGCTTTGGTTTAAGACGGATCCTAGTATTAGATTGTTGGATTACTTTCGTCTCGTAGTATTCGTATTCAGTCGGAATATGGATGCGGGTATGTATATACAGATGAAGGGTATTCTTGTAATTCATTACAAGATAACTTTAATTGATGCCATTTCTTTTTGGATTAAACATTTTGGTTTAAATGTTTAATGGTGGAAATTGTGACTCATTCTTGGCATGACATGTCTTTTGTCATGGCTAAGATATTTGTGAGTGAGCTTAGATATTTATGGTAAGTGTGTGAGTGTAGAGATATTTTGTGTGTATGCGTGGCTCATTTTCTCACCACAATATATCAAAACACTCACTTGAAAATGAGAGGGCAGCCATCACATTTTATTGAGCCGTCTCATTTTCTTTTGCTAGGCTTGCTCACTTGATATTTTCTTGAGCTCACATCTTTCACCATGGGCATCTTCTTCAACCTCCACCCATCCCTCTCATGAGTTGGGAATTCATAGGTGTCATGAGACAAAGTATTCACACACTATCTCTACTTCATCTTGGGCACCTAGGCTAGCAAACTGGTTGCTTGAGTTGCTTCGGTTTAGAAGCGGGAGCCCGTATAAAGAATCCTTGACGTGGAGCCTCTTCGACGAGGGAGACCGGAGAGCGAACTCGTCTGGGGAACCGCGACAAGATTGGGATGATGGTTAAATACCGAAGGACACAGATCGATCGGTATAACCATCTCTAAACTCCCCTTTGCATGTTTGCTAGTATAGGGTATTTGGTTCGATCTTGTGCGGGTTTTGTTTGCGCCAAAGTTTTTAAAGTTTTTGTTCCGCATTTGGCCACGGAATGGCCGGGGCGCCGGCAAAACCTAACATGGTATTGATCACTAGACCCAATACCATTAGTCACCAAGTGTATGCACCATCAAATAAATGCATAAGGCAAAAACTTGAACTCACATTTTCCACCAATTAAACATTTAAACTAATATGTATATATCATGCGACGCACACGCCTTCATAGGCAGTTTCCAACAAGTGCGCACATGTGTATATCAGGTGATGCACATATTTCCAAGGCGGCAATTTTTATTAAGTGCACACTAGTTTGGATATGCACTTGTTCCGATCAGAAAGAAAAAGCTTTCACAGAAAAGCAATGGCTTCTATTTTATATTCTTTTCTTGTTCTTGTCTTTTCCAAGAAGCAAAAAGCTTCAATTTTTATCTGTTTTCAGATCATGTATATGCGTTTTATGATGCGCATATTATTTTCTTAGATCTTGGGATCTATCTCTCGCAAAAGTATATATTTTATGAATGAGAGACGATCCTTAAGATCATTTGATCTTTTACGACGAATTAATAGATTTGAAAAAAGCAAAGGCTTTTGTATAAAAGAAAAAGTTTTTTTAATGGAGGAAAAGAGATGTTTTTCTCTACCTTGCACATCTTTTCGCTGAGGAAGAAGATGAAGAAGACCCGAGATCTATATTTTTCTCAAGCTTATAGGTAGGTCTCCTCCTCCGAGATTTAATCTCATGGATCCTTTATATAGGGCATGAGAAATATCAATCAGTTTGAGAGAATCTCACATTTAGAGATCTCAATTGATTTGATAATCAAGTGGTGATCTTTTAATCACCGTTGGTTGGAGATCATAGATCTTAATAGAAGATTTTCCTTCTAATTAAGGATTTGATTCCTTATCAACAAGATTTATTTCTTGTTAGAAGTGTTTGCTTCAAGGAAGTTACATGCGCACTTGTGACATGCGCACATGCATCGTATGTATAGGTGAGCACATATAGGGCATCGCACATGTGATTTAAATTGGCCATCTTGCCAAGTGCGCATGTATAGGTGCACACAACTTGGGCGCAGTCATTTGACTCAAACGCACGTGCATTGCACGTCGAGCACATGTGATACAACTTGGTTATCTTGCCAAGTGCACACTGCACGTGTATTGCATGCCGCGCACATGCCATCTTTCCAAGTGCGTATGTATAGGTGCGTACTTATGAAATATAGGAACAAATGCACGCTTTGGGTCAAAATTTTTGAAGGGAACAAATTCCCACACTACTTTGCCCATGTAAAATATGTACGTGGGTTAAGTAGTGCAAAGTAATGCATCGCCAGAGAATTGATCGCTTAGGAGACAGGTTTAGATTCCTACAAACTAAGGCTTTTGAATCATCTTTATGAGCTGTAAGGGTCCCATGAAGGTTTTTTCTCCCTATGAGTCGAGAGGATCTCATAGGCGTATATTCTCATTAGAAATCGTGAGAATTTCTAAGTATCCATCACCTTTATGAGTCGTGAGGATCTCACTCTGGTATCTTCTCTTTACGAGTCGTGAGGAACCGTAAGTGGCTTCTTTGTTTCATTGGCATGCAATTTTGGTGAATGCAGCCCGTGGATAGTATAAAAGGGTCCGAAAAGAAACGTTGAGCTGGAGCTAGGATTTTACCATCATTCTACCTTTGATTTGACCCTTAGGTCCTTGTTGACGTCACATCTGCACCGAGAAGGAACGTCGAGACGATTTCTAGGCTGTAGATGTTGCCGTTGAGATCTGGAACTAGGATTTTGGTATTGCTCTAATTTTATTTGACCCTTTTTAGCCCTTATTGACGTTGCATCTGCACCCAGTCGGAATGAGAAGAACATGGAGATGATCTCTGGGTTGTAGATATTGTCGTTGAGATATGGAACTAGGATTTTTCTATTGCTCCACTTTGATTTGACCCTTTTGGCCTTATTGACGTCATATATGTACCGAGAAGAATGTCGAGTTGGAGTTAGGATTTTGTCATTACTCCGCTTTTGATTATTTGAGAAGCTGCTGCTAAATCCTTCGGGGGACGAAGCAACTCTCGGTAGTTTTTGGGCTTATATGACATCGCTGAGACTCGAATCTTTGTTCAAGTGTTCCTTACTTGGTGGCGTTTTAGCATAGCACATTGCTTACTTTCATCTGTTTGTGCCCGTGGATGGTATACAAGCGTCGGTCTTGACATGCTTGCAGGGCAGAAAAATTTTATTTTATTTTATTTCCGCGATGCTCTATCATTTCAGCGTTTTATATCGCGAAATTCATGACTGCTTAATCATTTCGTCTATTTATCACGGTGTCCAATCATTTCGGCTATATTTTTTTTATTTTTGACTCGCTGCTTTTTATTGCGAGCTGCCCCATCATTTCGGCTATTATGCATATATATTTTTTTATGACTCGCTGATTTTTATTGCGAGCTGCCACACCATTTCAGTTATTTAATATGCATTTTTTTGTGACTCGCTAATTTTTTATTACGAGTCAGGAACTTGGGTTCTGATACCAATCTTGGTTTCAGCATCGCTGCAACTGGAATATTTCCAGTAGTGAATCATCATATGCATTGTGAAGACTTGATGTGGAATATTGTTTAGACATCAGCATCACTACAACTGGGATATCATCAGGAGTGAATCTTCATTTGCCTTTGTTGATTTGAACAAAGGTGGTCTAGAAAACATGGTTAGGATCTTATCGACTAAGGCTTTTTGATTTTACGATTCGTAAGGGTCTTATAAAGGTATTTCTCCCTACGAGTCAAGAGGATCTCGTAGGTGTATTTTCTTCTTAGGAATCATGGGAATTCCTAAGTGTGTTTTCTGTTGTAAGTCATAAGGATCTTACAAGAATGTTTTCTCCTTGTAAGCCGAGAGGACTTACAAGTGTCGTTCACCATTTGGGGATATTTCTCGCCATTGGTGGAACTCGGTTGGAATATATTTTGTTCGTGCCCGTGGATTGTATACAAGAATCGACATGGAACTACTTGTAGGGCAACTTGGGGGATATGATGGTTTAAGAATAGGTTTAGATCTCTATAACCTAAGGCTTTTGAATTCTATGAGCCGTGCGGGTCTCATAGGGGGTATATTCTCTTTATAAGTCATGAGGATATCGTAAGTGCGTTTTCTCCTTAGGAATCGTATGGATTCCTAAGTGTGTTGCTCTTTTGTGAGTCGTAAGGATCTCATGCAAGTATTTTCTCCTTAAAAAGATCGAGGGGACCCTGCGAGTGTACACACATTTTTTTACGAGATTACGCCCTTTCGGGTTTTCACAAACTTGCCGGCAGTCCGACTGTTTTTACTCACGGCGTCCTTTTGGGTTTTTATCCGTGCCCATTTCGCTTGTGAACATACCTTTTTTGTGAACGGTGGAACTCTCGACAGTAGTTTCACCGTAGGTTACCATCTTTTTGCCGGTATGACTTGGGGGTGGCTTCATCGTCGGAGTAGCTGTGTAACCCGTGGGACTTGAGCTACAATCTTCATCGGTGGGACTTCAATTGCAATGTCGATCTCAAGGAGCATATTAGTTTAGGAACATTGCGGTCCATTATCGCCGTGTTTGAGGCGACGAGCTAGTTTAGGGACATTTCGGTCCATTATTGGTTTAGAGACATTTCGGTCCAACATCCCCATGTTCGGGGTGATGTGCTAGTTTAGGGGCATTTCGGTCCAACATCCCCGTGTTCGGGGCGACGTGGTAGTTTAAGGACATTTCGGTCTAACATCCCTATGTTTGGGGTGACATGCTAGTTTAGGGACATTTTGGTCCAATGTCAGTTTAAGAACGTAGCGGTTTATCATTAGTTTAGGGATATTTCGGTCCGACATGAATCATTCGGTCAAGGAGTTACATAACTCATCCCTTCCAACGCTTGCTTGCTTAAGCACTGCTTCCTGGCCTTTTCATAAATGGTCACTTCACACTTTAAGCTATTTTCACCCTCTTGGACTGCTTTTATCATTACTTCAATCAGAATGTCTTGCGGGAAATACCGAGCACTTCACACGGTACCTACCCCTGCTCATCAATGTCTCTTCTGACGCTGACGGAGTATATTCTTCATATACGAAGGAACGAGATATCATGTCACTCCTTATACCGAGTCTTCTTCTTCCTTAGAAGAATGAACTTGACTTAGGGGCCTTTCCCCCTCATCATCTGTTTTCGGAGTGGGACATGGTTTCTAGATCCCTTCCATAATTTCTGGCTCAAGCGGACTAGTCCACTTGATTGCAGGACCCACTTGTAAGTCCCTTAATATCCCTTCTTTTTTTTTGAAGAAAGGACCACCTCATGTAGAGATTCCTCCGCCAGCGAGCAAGATACCCCTTGCGTATATTTCGGGGGAGAAAGTATTCACGTCCCAATCTTTTCAAGGGTAGGACCCGCACGGTCGTTATTTTGGAAAAAAGTTGCTTCAGAGACGCTCATTTATTGTTGAGCATTGGCGAAAAACACCGCCTTGCATTTACTTTTCATATATCTTTATCGGAAAAGGAAGGGTCTTGACCCATCTAATCCAACCGAGCCAGTTTTTCTATGAGCTCTTGGAAGATCGTCGTCTTAAAGAAGGTAATATATGGGAACACCTTTGAAGTTGGGTCAAGGATGGCTATGAACAATCCCATGGCTGGAGTTTCGTCGATGCGCTTCTTGCATTTAGACCCAAGGTTTCTCCATCGGATAACATATTGAACCCAAGTCTCTTTCGTTGACCAATGCCGTCACGGTTGTGGTTTATTCGCATTGGAAAATCTCTGACAGAAGAGAATTTTCATTTCGTCAAAGGTTTTCATGGAATCATTTGGGAGTTGCGCATACCATTCGAAAGTAGTGCTCGCCAGACTGCTGACGAAATGTCGGAGGAGCAGTATATCATTTCCTCCGATGTTGCCGCACATGGATTTAAAACGCACGATCTGCTAGCGAGGATTCCCGGTCCCTTTGTACATGTGGAATGATGGATCCTAAATTCAGTGTCGTGTTGGAAATGTAAAATATATCACAACCAAAGAAATTTATAAAAACTGCAATCAATTAACGGTGTCATTTGTAGGTTCGTTAGCACGGATCGTCCATAGGGAAAGTGTGATTTGATCGATCTTGTTTTAGTTGAATTGAAAATTAAAATGTAAAAGAAAATGATTCAATAATTGTGAAATTTAGTTTCAAGAATCATCAAAAAATAGATCTAAAATCAAGAAATACTAAAGATAAAGAAAATGTCCAAATCGAATGAATTATCAAGATTTGTAAAGAAGCTTGTAGGAATCGATGCAATCGATAGTGATGATGAATACTTATGATTACAAATTCTTATCTATTGAAGATTTGTTGCTAGATCGATGACAATCAACGAGATTTAGGGATCTATCGAAGGAAGTAGGGTTTCTTCATCATCATCCCTTGTCCTTTCGTTAATTAGCATTCAAATTCTAGCCTCTAAGAAATTCAATCATCGATCGTTGATCTCTAGTTTGGAGCGAAAACATTCAAGAAAGCATCTCGCTCAAAATTAGGCCATCGTTGATTCAATTTCTTAAAGTTTACAAAACTTATAAGACTTAAGAATCGTTCAAGAATTTACTCATCATCATCTATCTATTTTATCGATTCCTCCACAAGCGGAGTTTTCACTCGAACATCATGAAAAAGAAAACAATCAAGAATCGATAACTCTTCATAATGCTCAAATGTAAAGAAAAGAAAGATCAAGAATTTTCACCTTTTATTTATCGACGTTCGTTACAATACACTCAAAGATTACAAGATTTGAGGAGGAACTAAATCGTCGAACTAACTTCGCATCGTCTTCTTGAGTCGCGGATCGTCATGGATCTGTTGCTCGGATGAAGATCGGCGTTTCTTCAAAGGCTTGTTTAAGGATTGCTTGATTTGGTACTCAATGAATCTTGATTTGGCTTTTGAATTGTATTTGAGGCTAGGTTTTGGATCACAAGTTGTGTCACTCAACTTGTGTTTGGAATTGTTGAACAACCTCTTCATGAAGCCTTAGGTGCTTTTTTATAGTGTTTCCCTGTAGCTTCCCTTAGAAGCTAGGTTTAGCTTCCCTTGGAAGCTTGGTTGTTATGAAGCTTGTATAGGAAGCTAGGTAGTTGTAGAGAAACTTCTAGATTAAGGTAGTTAGCTATCTTGCATGAGAAGCTTAGTATGTATTAAGCTTGCACAAGAAACTTGGCTGTTAGAAGGGAAGCTTCTAGAGATTTCTAGGGACTGAAGTGTCTTGAAGAAGTTTGCCATTTAAAGAGAAGCCTCAGAGAAAGTTTCTACCACTAATGAGTCAACGCGGCCGCGGATCCGCGGCGGATCGGCCTGACTCGGCCGCGGATCCGCGGCCGTTTGGTGTGATCTCTGCATAGAAATTTCTGTGCTGATTTTAGTTGGCTTAATGGCACTTTTCTGATATTTGGAATATTTTTATACTTTCTTGTTCACTGCCAGATTTCAAGTCTTTGACTTGATGTATTTTATCAACACTTTTAGCAGTTCCGGCTCTTTTTCCTGGAGAATTTCCTGCATATAATCTCGAGACAAGTGTAAATTCACAAAAGATCATGCGTGCAATAATAAACACTCAATTTCCCTCAAAATGCCGGTTATAATGTATAACACGTGTTATTTGGTATTTTACAGACAAATTGCTAATATGTGCTATATTTATACCAAACACCTTTAGATGATTACAAAGGGTAGGGAAATTGATGTGTTAAAATTGCAATATTTTTGACTGATCAAATTCCCCCAAACTTAATTTTGGTCGTCTCGAGCAAAATTGTTTTATTAGAAAGAGAAGGAGAAAATAAAGAAAAAGAAAAACTAACTAGCACACTTTCGTAGGCAACACGATTGCACTGAGCACGTGCAACAAGCCTTTAAATTTCTAGGTGTCCCAAGTAGGAGGAGTGTTATCTCCTGAGGGTTTTCAGCGGATTGCACCCACAAAATCCCATAATAAAAGGATGATCGTGAAAGTTACATATAAAGATGAGAATTGTAAAAGAAAGACTTTGAAAATTAGAGTTTCCAACTATAATAGCTTTTTGGTTGTCATGAGCCCTATCTTAATAGTCATGAAAAGATGTTAGAAATCACATCATCTCTCAATAAAACATCGCCTTTATTCTTCATTCCTACCTTTCTTCCAAACATTGATCATATATCCCTACGTGTGTGTAAAAGACATCCTTACACTCGGAGAATTCAATTCAAGCTATCATACTCTTGTCCATCACCTCAGTACTTTTTAATTTGATGAATATTTAGATGGATTTGCTCACACATTTTTCATGCGACCGTTAATACTTCTTGAGGTACTAACCGACCGATTACTCATGTGCTTGCTGATTAGGTGTATTAGTATTTTCCTCGTCTTGCACCATCTAAGGCTTAGCAGTGACTCCCAAACCAGTTGGTCTAAGGCACTAGGTGATGAAGCACCCTCGCTATATTTTTTTTATTGCTGCCTTAGTGATAACAAAACCAGTGTTCATTTTTCTTTACCATTTTATATTTTATTTTCCATTTATTATTTTCTTCATACTTTGGCTTTTAGACAAGAGAATTTTAAGGTATCCTCTACTATCCCGAGTTTCAAGACGTGTGTAAGTGCGTATAGTAGGGTATCAACATTCAAATGTTTGGCTTCCAAAATAGGAACTATTTTTCAGACTTATTTTTATCCTCAGATTAGTAATTTCTTTCATCTTACTAACCCTTGGGACAACGGCTCATAACTACTTATTACTAGTTCGTTTAAGAAAACTTCTAATTTTCTAGGTTTTCTTAAATTTTTCTAATTTTTTGGATGTAATTTTTCACCATCTAATCTTTTATTATAAAATTAAATATTAAATATTTTTATCTTTTGAAATTTTTTAAATTTTTTTTATATGTTTTAAAAGTTTTGTGCTTATGCAAAGTATGATGCAAAATAATGCATAAATAAGCACAAACCTCCCCCAAACTTGTTTTCAACAGTGTCCTCACTGTTGCCATCTGCTAGATCACAAAAACTTGTAAGCTTGGAAGGAAATTTATTAACGGGGGCAATAAATATGATCGTGAAAATCCTCTCCCAAACTTATTCTTTTCACTCACCTCCATTCTAAAGATGATACAGTATTTTACAAGACATGGAGGTAAGATGGAGGAATTTTAATCAAGATAAAGCGGCTCCTGTAAAAACAGGAGCTCCTCCGTGGGGTCAGTGGAAAAATACGGTTTTAATCTATGTCATTTATTTTGAAAATTGTACCGTTTTCAACATTTTCAAGCTCAACAGCCCCGTACGGGTATACATACCGCACAACAAAAGGTCTTTTCCACCGAGATCGTAGCTTACCCGCATGAAGATGGAGTCATGAATCATAAAGAAGGACTTGTTGACCGGGTGTAAAAGTTTTTCTCAAAATGTTTTTATCGTGAAATACCACAGTCCGGTTCTTTACAATTACAGCATTATCATAAGCTTCATCGCGGAGTTCGCTTAGCTCGTTTAATTGCAGCTTCCGAAAGTTGCAGGCTTGATTTAAGTCAAAGTTAAGTTCTCTAATGGCCCACATTGTTTTGTGCTCAATCTCGACCAGAAGGTGACAAGCCTTACCAAACACTAGTCTGTAAGGAGACATACCTAGATCGGTTTTATATGCAGTTCGGAACGCCCAAAGAGCATCCGTCAATTTGGTTGACTAATCTTTTCGATTTTTAGAAACAATTTTCTCCAAAATTTGTTTGATTTGTCTGTTTGAAACCTCAGCCTGCCCGCTCGTTTGAGGATGATAGGGTGTGGAAAGTTTGTGGTTGATAGCATATTTCCGCATCAAAGTCTCGAAAGACCTATTGCAGAAATGCGTCCCGTTATCGCTAATGATAGCGCGTGGGTGTCCAAATCGCGAAAAGATGTTTTCTTTTAAGAACTTAATGACAACCTTTTTATCATTAGTGCCACAAGGAATAGCTTCAACCCATTTCGAGACGTAATCAACCGCAAGCAATATGTACAAATTCCCAAAGGAGTTGGGAAAAGGACCCATAAAGTCAATACCCCAAACGTCGAAAATTTCAACCACTAAGATGGGTTGCTGTGGCATCTCATTTCTCTGGGAAATCCTACCCGTGTGCTGACACTGTGCACAGGTTTTGCAATGATCAAATGAGTCTTTGAACAAAGTCGGCCAATAGAATCCGCATTGCAAAACCTTCTCCGCCGTCTTTCGAGAACCGAAATGACCCCCACATGCCTGATCATGACAAAAAGATAGAACACTCTTGAATTCATCATTAGGAACACACCTGCGAATGATCTGGTCAGGACAATACTTAAACAGAAATGGTTCATCCCAGTAAAAGTGTTTTACTTGGGATAGAAATCGATGTTTGTCCTGTTTCGACCATTCGCCGGGGATAAGTCCCGTGGCAAGATAATTTACAATATCCTTGAACCAAGGTTCATCGGATACATTCAAGTGTTGTTCGTCTGGAAAAGAATCATTGATCGGCAGGGTCACAGGTGAAGAAGAGATGCGCGAAAGATGGTCGGCTACAACGTTTTCACATCCTTTCTTATCTTTAATAACAAGATCAAATTCTTGTAATAGAAGGATCCAACGTATTAGCCCACCTTTAGCATCCTTCTTCGCCAAAAGATGTTTTAGGGCGGAGTGATCAGTGTACACAACAATAGGTGAGCCAATCAAGTAAGGCCTGAATTTTTCTAATGCAAATACAACTGCCAAAAGTTCTTTTTCGGTAGTTGTATAATTAATTTGAGTATCGTTCAGGGTCTTACTTGCATAATAGATCACGTGTGGCATCTTTTCAATGTGTTGTCCTAAGACTGCACCAACTGCAAAATCTGATGCATCACACATAAGCTCAAACGGGTGGTTCCAATCTGGAGAAGATAAAACGGGGGCTGTAGTGAGAGAGTGTTTGAGTGAGTCAAATGCTGCCTCACAATCCGAGTCAAAGTGAAAGGTTGTGTTCTTGGCCAAGAGAAGAGTTAAAGGTCTAGCAATTTTGCTAAAATCCTTAATGAATCTCCAGTAAAAGACTGCATGGCCAAGAAAAGATCGTATATCCTTGACGCATTTGGGATGAGGAAGGTTTTGAATGACATCTATTTTAGCTTTGTCAACCTCAATGTCTTTTCATGAAATAACATGTCCAAGCACAATTCCCTTTTGGACTATGAAATGGCATTTTCCCCAATTCAAGGTTAAGTTCTTCTCTTTACAATGAGTAAGAACCGCGTCAAGATGAGATAGGCAGTCAGCAAAAGAATCTCCGAATTTCGAGAAATCGTCCATGAAAATCTCCAGTAAATTCTCGACCATGTCCGAGAATATCCCCATCATACACCGCTGAAATGTAGCGGGAGCATTGCATAACCCAAAGGGCATACATCTATAAGCAAAAGTACCAAAATGATAAGTAAATGTTGTTTTATCTTGATCCTTTTTGGCAATAGGGACCTGGTTATAGCCAGAGTATCCATCCATGCAGTAATATTCCCGTCCAGCTAAGCGTTCTAACATCTGGTCAATGAAAGGAAGAGGAAAGTGGTCTTTCCTCGTTGCGGCATTGAGTTTTCTATAATGAATATATACACGCCACCCAGTTTGAGCGCGTGTCTGGATTAACTCATTTACCTCATTTGTGATGACCGTGATGCCGGATTTCTTAGGGACGACATGAATTGGACTCATCCATTGGCTATCGGAGATTGGGTAAATAATACCATTGTCAAGGCATTTGACGATTTCTTTCTTCACCGCATCCTTCATGACGGGGTTTAATCGTCTCTGTGGTTCTCGGGTTAGATTGGCTTTATCCATCGATGTATATGATGTTCTACAATCAAGGGACTAATCTCTTTGATGTCAGCCATAGTCCAACCAAACGCCTTTCTATTAGATCTCAATACCGTCAAAAGCGCATTCTCTTGCTCTGAGGCTAGAGAAGCAGATATGATAACAGGTAAAGACTCATTCTCACCTAAATATGCATATTTAAGATGAGAAGATAAAAGTTTGAGATCTAATGCTGGCGGAGAAATTATAGAAGGTGGGATAAGAGAATGACATTCAGTGTCACAAAGAAGCTCATAGCCTGCATAGGATACAGACTCGAAAAGTGATGAGTCAAGAGCTTCAGACTCAGGAGTGGAAAGAGTGTCCTCACTAAGATGTGAAAGATCAAACATTGATGTGCTAGTGTCGTCGAGATTTTCAAAGTAAAGTTCATCAACTTCGCAGCTTTCAGGAGCAATCTCGTGAACAGAACAGACATCAAGTATGTGAGCAGAGGGTTCAGACGGTTGACTTCCAATTTATAGATGTTCAGTTCAATTGTCATTTTTCCAAAAGATAGGTTCATTGAACCGTTTCGACAGTTAATGACTGCATTGGAAGTGGCAAGGAATGGTCGACCCAAAATCACCGGAATTTGGTTCCGTGGGTTTGCTACAAGTTGTATATCGAGAACAATAAAGTCCACAGGGAATATGAATTCCCCGACTTTTATCAACACATCCTCCAGTTCACCCCTAGGTTTGGTGATTGAACGGTCTGCCATTTGGAGAGTGCAATGAGCTGGTTTTAACCCTCCAATCCCTAACTGCTCGTAGACAGAGTATGGAAGCAGGTTAACACTTGCGTCCAGGTCAAGCAAAGCACGGTTAATGTTTTTACCCCCAATAGAAATCGATATCGTAGGACATCCTGGGTTCTTACGTTTCTTTGGTAGCTGTGGGGTAAAAGCAGTGCTAACATTATTAGTCATGAAAAGCTTTTTGGGCACTTGAGTCTTCCTCTTCCTAGTGCACAAGTCTTTGAGAATTTTCGCATAGGCGGGGACTTGTTGAATAGCATCTAGGAGAGGGATGTTGATGTTAACCTGTTCGAACATTTCCATAATCTTCTCCATATGTGGACTTGATTTGTTTTCCCTTAACTGATTCGGATAAGGAGCTTTAGCAATAAGAGCTGGGTCCCACATTGGAGAAGGTGATGTGTGTGGAAGTGATCCCAGAATAGAAGTGGGGATCGTCTTTGGTGGACTAGAAGAGGTATGCTGAGGTGTCGAGCCTTGGAGAAAACGAAGAATAGGCTCGTAAGAAGGTGGTGGGGTAGACAAAGTAGGATTAGAAGTAGAAGTGTGTGTGGAAGGAAAAGTCTCAGCCGGGGTATTATTGATAAATTTTTCATTATCATCAATCTCTTCCCCAACGTGATTATTCAGCACTCTTCCTGATCTTAACGTTGTGATGGCATTCACATTGTAATGTTGCGAATGCCCAGGATTTGGTAGGGGTTGAGACGGAAGTTTCCCTTTTTCTCTCGCACTTATTTCGGCTTTTAATTGTGCAATTTGTGCTTCCATTGATTTTATACTCTCAGCTTGGGAGGTGGAGTTTTTCTTTATATCATCGACAGAAGACTGAATCTCGGCCGAAACTTGCCTGAAATTTTTCAGAATCAAATTCATGATTTGTGCGAGTGAAGAGGATTCATCAGTACCGGTCAACTGCAAAGGATTATACAGTGCAAGTATGTTGACCGAATTTTGAAAGTTTTGTGATTGGTAGGGGTGCTGACTTATTTGAAGCGGTTGCTGTTGTGGTGGAGGAGCCCTTTGGAAATTGTTTTGGTTTGGAACTGTGTTTTGATTTTGTTATTGGTTCCAAGCAAAGTTAGGATGATTCCTCCAACCCTGATTATAAGTGGAAGAATATGGATCGTTTCTAGGTCTTTG
The DNA here is from genome assembly GCA_030015575.1 of Agapanthus africanus. Lineage (NCBI taxonomy): Eukaryota > Viridiplantae > Streptophyta > Magnoliopsida > Asparagales > Amaryllidaceae > Agapanthus > Agapanthus africanus. The sequence goes on along the minus strand of CM057342.1, from coordinate 241,208,204 downwards.
TTGGAAAGCAGCATTGGTATGCTCTTGACCTTGAAACGGGAAATTCAATGGACATTCTTCCGTAAGATGTGATGGATCAGAATAGCATCCACAGACAGTTTTGGGGAGTGACATCTGATTTAGGGAGGCTGCTAAAAATTTATGTTTCATAGTTTCGAGTTTCTTTTGCATTACTTCCCTGTCAGCTCTAACTCCTATGGAAACATCAATTTGGTGAATTCCACCATTCGACGATGATTGGTTTATACTTTCCCACTGTAAAGATTTTTCAGCGAAATCTTCTAAAAATCTCCAGGCTTCTGTAAGTCCGCGGGGGCGCCCCGGCCGTCGATCTGACGCCGGAAACGCGGAAAAAAAACTTTGCAAAACTTGCAATCGGCACTACCGCGCACTTTTCACCCGGATCGGGCCATTAACCTAGCAACTAGCAAAGTAAAAGATGGGTAGAGAAGTATACCAAGCGATCCGTGTCCTTCGGTCTTCGTCTCCACTCCGATCTCCTGCGGAATGTTCGTCACCTCCTCGCTCGTCGGAAAGGCACCACGTAGCCGGAATCTTTTACGGGCTCCCACCTCTTGACCGAGGCAACTCGGGCGCGAAGTTGGCTAGCCGACGCGTCCAAGACTTGCTATAGAATAGTGTAGTAGCCATGTCTCTTTAGGGTTCATGAAGTCGCCTTGATGGAGGGATGTGAGGAGGAGAATGAATGAAGGAGAGAAGCTTGGAATTTTAGCAAGCAAAGAAGCATGAAATGAGATGAATCAATCCCTCACTCAAATGAGCACTCCCATTCTCCCCTCTTCATAGTGGCCGGCCTCACCCCAATAATGGTGGGTTCCAAAAATTAAGTGGAGAAAAAGAAAAAGAATAAATTAAAATGATAATGGTCACAACCATTTTATTTCTCCCCATCCAAGTCAATCCAATCTCATGAAAAGCAAGAAGGAATGGACAAGAAAAGCATCTCATCATGATGAAGCCACACAAAAGCAAGAAACCCCTCAACAAATAAGTTAATTGCAAACTTGCAATTAACCCCCTTCCATTAGAAAGTCCGGCCGTGAAGGAATAAAAGAAAACCGGCCGGAACGGAATGCAAACTGGCAACTTCAGAAAACCGATCCCGTAATAAATTACAGGAAAACCCCACTACTGCAAATACATGCCCGCATTTGTATTCCCACTGAACACAAATGCAAAGAGACAAAACTACACTATCAAATACTAGGATCCGGCTTAAGCTAAAACCGGCTAGTAAAAAACCGTCCGATCACGATCCGTGCAATACCGCACGTATCTGATCGAACCCTGCCATATATCCATACGGCCTCTACAGCGTTTCGCCCGAAACCTGAGTAACTGAGTGTGGTGGACACTAAAGACTCGTCAATACTATGGCTGTGGATTTAACCACTAGCACGTCAGAGGTATCAGCCAATACGTAACGGGCTACCAGGTACTGACCAAAAGGGACGTCGATGAGCGAACTCATCCTGACACCCTACTGAGCCTGTCAGTGACAATATCCGTACAGTCCGGTCCGTTCGTCTATGAGCATCGTATGGCGGGCCTAGGGGGTTGGTAAAAGTCAGACCCCCAATAGCGGTACAAGTCGTGTCGGAGTGTAGCCCAGAACACCCTGAGATACTACTGGAATACCTACCAGCAAATCTCCTGCCTTGGCCAAGGACTTTTCATGTTCTGGCTCTCCTAGACACAGCGCGACCTCACCTCTAATACCGGGAGAGACGAACCCCTGCAGATCCGCTCACTGCCTCCATGTGGCTCGGGACTGTACCCAATTAAAACCTGTTTGCACGACTCCTTTGAGCCGTGGTAGGGTAGTAATCAAAGCACAGTGGGAACTCACACGAGACAAATGACGATATCAGGTCGATGAACTAACCTGTACACATGTCACCTGGGAACTGCTATATGACGTCTGGTATAATCCCAACCAGCAGGTTCCCGGCGAGTCCTGTCCGGTGTACTCATAACCCAATGAGCACCTGTATACATCTTAGGTGAACCAACTGACACCAGTGGCTTGTGAGACCGGCCACCGCCCCTTGTCGGGGTCTCGACTGTATACACTAGTCTACTCTGGAGTATCGATGCCCTGTCTCGAAACTCCCACGACTAGGGACCATTTAAGGATGTGCTTATAGACTCCAGCTCTCACGTATATGATCGCCCTCATACTGCTGGTAGTCAAGCATGAATCCTAGGGGCTCTATCAACGTGCAATAGTGACCTGTAAGGTCACCTAAAGCAGTACACGATGATAAAGGCAAACCAGATAGCATACTATCATCTCGAGTAAGATTGTCCTACTGGGACAGGTCCTCCCCTCAATCATTGCAATCACGTGCCTGTGATCCAATAATTGACTCTGAGGGCACCATCTCCAACAATCTCCCATTTGCACCCAAGGCTAATTATTGCGATGTCGCATACTCACAGCCCGTGTGATCCCGAACACCCAACTCCTCTACTAGTCAGTCTCACAAAGCTTGTTTGCGAAACTATTGCGTTCGAGGAATAGCCTCAGTGAGTGGATCCGCTCTGGTGTTTCTTTCTATGTCTCTCTTTATCTCAAGTTCGCGGAGAAAACCATCTCCCGAAATGAGCAATACCTGTCTTAGAATGTCTGGATGTCTGATGGGACCTAGCTCATAAATGAACTCCAAATCCAAACTTCTTAGACTGTATCGACAACTGAACTTAATCAGTGTCCTGCGCCATGCCTTCCCTCAGTATCCACTTGGACCATCTGTCCAACATACTGCCTTTCGTAAAGGCAGAAGGAAAACTATAACTCTGACAGCCACTCTGCCATCCAGGTCACTTTGGAAGCCTGGAATGATAACTGTCTCCCGAAGAAGACTGCCATTATCATATCCCTAGAACATCCACTTATGTTCTAAAACTGCTTCCGACTGTTTCTCCAGGATTGGATCAATATCAACTTATTGCACCTACTGCAAGAACAACATCTGGTGTGGTACTTGACATCTCATGATTGACTCAATTGCCTAAGCAAGTGATCTGCCAATCATGCACATCCCTCTCCCCTTTAGTCAGTAAGACACCTTTAGAGAGGGTGACTCCATTACCTGCAGGTACACTACCGTGCCAGGAGTCGTCCATTCTAAATACTCTTAGAATGTTGTCAAAGTACCCAGATTGGGAAACTACCCAAATCTAGATCTAAAACCATAGATCTAGTAACCAGAATGTCTGATATAATATCCAAGTCCTATGTGGAGAAACCACTGTGTGACGACCAAAGTATAACCGATCGTAGTATAGGAATATCATTTCCTACTCTGTGTATGTCATCAAATACCAGGACATCACACCCTACTACCTTCTCAACAGATCCATCCCCTATTCTGATGAAGTCAAACCTATGACTGTCATATCAGAAATAGATGATCTATCTCCGCTATATCTGCTTTAGTCTATAAATAGACATAAGCCTGATGTCCACCAATGCTTCCGCTGCTCCCACTGACTACGACAACCCTCTGGCAGAGTCATATAGACGTACACTTCTAAAGCTAGTTTAGAACGACGCTATACTCATCCTCCTGCCGGGTCTCACAGTCTGGAGCAACAGCAATGGAAAGTCTGGGTAAACAAGAACCTCCCTGTCACCGTCCTTGAGGCTACCGAAGTACCTCTCGGGTACTTGAGGTTACCCACTTTATCTGCGGAGTGGCCAATGGAATGTCAAACCAGATTGAATCTTTAGGTTCTTATTAAATCTTTAGTAATCGTTTGCGGTTCTGGAATCACTTCCAGTTCTACCATACTTCCACTACTGTTTTCTGAAAAAATCCATTTTTGATAAAACTGTGGCGAGTCAAGAACAATATCACTATTGATCTTCCAGATGGTAGAAAGTCAACCCTCGTTATAGCCCGGGTCAACCCACAAACAGCCATTACAGAAACGTGCCTTGAGTCATCCAGTGTCTGGTTTTAAGCATAAGCCGGATAACTCCCCGTACCTTAACATCGTTAAGATATGAACTGTTCTATATCCAATACAGAAACAGAGGCACTGATTTAATTGAACCAGATTCAAATCATGCAGCTGTCTCCAGTGCATGTCAAGTAAATGGAGAGAGTCCGATCAGCGTTACTCAACTTAGGAGTGCTTCCAATTATGAGTAACCTGAAAGAGAAGCAAGTTCTCTTAATCATTACTATCAACTGAATACCATATACAAGTATCTACATCTTCGATCACCTTGAAGAATCCTGATACTTGCAATACCTGGTTCTCTACTTTATTCATATACCTATAACTTCTCAAAATTCGGACCCTGTGTTTCTACGAAACACCTGTCTAAAAACCAGAGAAGTCATAAGTAAACCAAATATAGTACGAGGACCAACCCCTCTGTCCTAATGGACACTGGACAATATAAAATACTCTGTATAAGTCCCCTGAGTCTAGTGACTCATTCACTGTGTGTCGTAGGTTGAAAACTGTACTTTTGGTTAAGAAGAATTACACCGTTGTTCAATGCTCCTTACCTAACCATCCACTGGTATAGGTAAATGTCATAGACATAATTTCAAAAAGGTATGTCTCACTCTATAAAAATAGACGTACAGATATATCAATTTGAAATTGGTGCACAACAACGGATATTCAAAACCAAATATTTGCCGACCGGCAAACAACCCAGGTGGCTTCCTCAAATATCACCAATTCCAACGAATCCCGATATAATGAGGATGGTCACCTAATTCCCAATAACTTACTCCCACTCATCATCTGTAAAACCATACAGATGTGAGACTCATACCTGGTAAATACATACCCTGGAGTAAGTATCTAATCGGGAAATCAGTTTTCTTTTAACAGTACACAGTGAAACTGAAACACTGAAATGTTTCGATGGGGTATCCTGGTATTCCTAGTAATGCCTCTTCCATTATCCAGATTCACAACTGTAACCGTATATCTCTTTGCCATTTCACCAAATCCCTTTATATGTCTTTAGTCATTACCTTCTGCATATCCCTTTTAGGCCAAATGGTTTTCTTCCTTCCCTATCGTTCGGCACCAGCCTATGATTTGGAAGAAGACTATCCAATAAGCATAATGGGTGTACTGTCCTAATCCTAGGAGCACTCGCAATGCGAGAGAAGGTGAAGATAAAAGACACCTGAATGAACTTAATTCCTATTTCCCCTGAACCAGGATCCATCCCCGAACTGGAACAAGTTCCTTTCGAGTTCGTATATAACCATACGATGGATGATCCAATAAACTGGGATCTTCATAGTGATACGGAGTGTCCTGGAGAAATACAAAGGTGATTTAGGATTGGCGAAGAAATACTTGGTTTGGTCGTGAATAGCAGTCGCAGTTTACTTTGCCCTCTTACTAATCCCTTGCTTTGTCTTAACTTAATACCTTCTGTACACTGTTTATGCTAATTGGTTTTCTTCATTCCCTACCATTCGGCACCAGCCTAAGGTTTGGAAGAAGACTATCCAATTTGCGTAATAGGCGTACTATCTCCTAAACCAAGGAGTACTCGCAACCTGAGAGAAGGTAAAAGGAAAAGACAACTGAATAGTCCTATTCGTTTTCTCCAGAACCAGAAACCATCCTCGAAGTCCTTCGAGTTCGTATATAACCATACGATGGTTTTGTCCAATGGAAGTGGACGTTCGTAGTAATACGGGGTGTCCTGGAGAAAAGGGTAAAAGTAGGAGTGGCAATGAGGTTTGCAACTCTGACAATCTAAAAGCCAGTGTTAAGAAGGTTCGGTCAACTTGGTCACTGAGTCATAGTCTAGGGTCGGGTCAATGGTCGCTGCCAAAGAGAGAGAGAAAAGAAACACTCAGCGTGCACTCTAACCTAGATCAGAATGGTTATCACTTTATCTAATCTGGAAACCTCCCACTGTAATGTCAAATTCTTCCCCAAACCTGAAAGAAGAATTAGCCGGGATCACCCGAGGAGTAAACCAACTCATCAGTGGGAATCGGGATCCAACTATCATCGCATGATAACGTGACGGAATCTGCTCACGTTATCACACTCCAGAAGGTATGCGCATATCTGGCAAGTTTCAGTTCTTTTGAAACTCCCGATGTGGATTTTTGCCCCATGCTCTTATGACCTTGATGAAGGCCAACAAATCATAAGTCACATGTCAAGTTCTACCCGTCATTCTCCAGGTTGATTTGAACCCACCCGCACAAGCCCTTGACGAAGGCCAACAAGGCTATACGACTGTCCCAAACCAACGCATATATCTATGCTGCAGAAAGGCAACAAGCAGCTACCATACACTATGCCTTGACGAAGGCCAACAAACATAGCATGAATACTACGTGCTACCCGTATGAAATGACGGAGGGCTACGAATGGTTTCTGGCGAAAACCTTTAACGTAAAGAACTTGATATCGTTGAAGGAACTGATAGCTTTATAAAAATATAGTGACGAAAGCCTTTACTAAAGAGGTCACTCCCGGTGAAGGGATCTCGGCTCTTTCCCCGTAGAATGAGGTGCAGGATATTCCAACTGAATACCACGATGCAAAGCAAAAGTAATCGGCTATAGTGAAGTTATTGCCCTGACGCAAACTTTTGTCCAAGGGGTCACTCCCGGTGAAGGGATCTCGGCCCTTGCCTCGTCGACTGAGGAGCAGGATATTCCAACTGAATACCACTGTGCAAACAAAAGTGAACACCCTTGCAATAACAGCTTTTTGAAAAAGTGTTCCAACAACATCAGAATAGGTTTGTTTATCTTGCATTAATCCGAATCAACGCAGTCCCATCAATTGATCACACCATAAAGAACGAAAATATACTGACGTACGTATATGCCATCCGCATTCGCCACTGGGTCCCGTCATCACCCGTTAGGTTAGCTAACTAACGACAGAGCGGGGACTGGACTAGCGCGGATGCAAAACATATACAACATCTACTAGTATATATATATATAATGTATAATTTTCGCTCAAGGCGTGATAAAAATGCAGCAGCACAGAAAAGTACAGCATCACAGAACAATACAGATATCTGGGATCCCCGGGTTTCACAGAGCCGCTGAAACCCGACGTTCCCCTGGTCGTGTGGATAGCCTGTGCAAAGAAAACCTAGACTCCTACGGGCGCGGCAAGTTACCCGCCAAAACCTGAAGCGAGGCAGCCTCCTTCAGCAACGTGAATGGACCACCCAGCACTTCACGGAATCCGGTAACTTGGGCACCCCTCCTGGGTCAACCTGTACCCCCTACGAGTGCGGCGAATAGCTCGCCAATTCTAGAGTGAATCCCCCTCCGTCTCAACGCCATGAGATGCGGGCTCGTTGCCCTCTAGAACCCGGCTATCCGTGCACCACTCCGCGGGGCAACCCTAGCACAGAAAGTAAAATATACATACAACGGGTACATCGACCGCAACCTGGCCGTGCCCCAAAATAATAATACAAACAGGCAGTGACGGCAGTCCACATGTCGGACGCTCGCCCCGCAATATCAAATGTACATATAAAACAAAACTGTACTAGCATTGCATCCAGGCTATCCCCACGACCGATCCGCAACAACACAGCAAAACACAGAACATCAACGTGAGTGTCACGTTCGCAAATCCGTCTAACCGGGCTATAGCAGTAAGACTGGATTTACCGATCGAGTGACATTCACGGTCGCAGATATAATGTAAATACTGTGAACTAGCATGTTTAAAATATCCGATCGAACAAATTTATCAAAGTGGGCCCCAAGCAGTACTGTAACACTTACAGAAAATCTGGGCCCAAAAAGAATGTCCCAAAACCCCTATTTCCAAGTCTAAAGCCTACTGGGAAATTTTGGTGCAGTGAGGACACCTTACCACCGCGGAACCGCGGCCAAACTAGGGGTTTGGCCTCGTTTCCGCGGTCGTACTAACGAATTACTGTTCCAAATTTTACCAGAATTCTTAGAATTGTCAACACATGTTTTTGAAACGACCTGAAAAATTTTTGGAGCAGAAAAAATTTCGACAGAAAACACAATGCATTGAAAATACGGTTTTTTTTTGTTCGATCGAGTTCTAAACATACTAGAGCAAGCTAGGCAAGGTTAATGGCGTGGCTCTGATACCAATGTAAGTCCGCGGGGGCACCCCGGCCGTCGATCCGACGCCGGAAACGCGGAAACAAAAACTTTGGAAAACTTGCAATCGGCACCACCGCGCACTTTTCACCCGGATCGGGCCATTAACCTAGCAACTAGCAAAGTAAAAGATGGGTAGAGAAGTATACCAAGCGATCCGTGTCCTTCGGTCTTCGTCTCCACTCCGATCTCCTGCGGAATGTTCGTCACCTCCTCGCTCGTCGGAAAGGCACCACGTAGCCGGAATCTTTTACGGGCTCCCACCTCTTGACCGAGGCAACTCGGGCGCGAAGTTGGCTAGCCGACGCGTCCAAGACTTGCTATAGAATAGTGTAGTAGCCATGTCTCTTTAGGGTTCATGAAGTCGCCTTGATGGAGGGATGTGAGGAGGAGAATGAATGAAGGAGAGAAGCTTGGAATTTTAGCAAGCAAAGAAGCATGAAATGAGATGAATCAATCCCTCACTCAAATGAGCACTCCCATTCTCCCCTCTTCATAGTGGCCGGCCTCACCCCAATAATGGTGGGTTCCAAAAATTAAGTGGAGAAGAAAAAGAATAAATTAAAATGATAATGGTCACAACCATTTTATTTCTCCCTATCCAAGTCAATCCAATCTCATGAAAAGCAAGAAGGAATGGACAAGAAAAGCATCTCATCATGATGAAGCCTCACAAAAGCAAGAAACCCCTCAACAAATAAGTTAATTGCAAACTTGCAATTAACCCCCTTCCATTAGAAAGTCCGGCCGTGAAGGAATAAAAGAAAACCGGCCGGAACGGAATGCAAACTGGCAACTTCAGAAAACTGATCCCGTAATAAATTACAGGAAAACCCCACTACTGCAAATACATGCCCGCATTTGTATTCCCACTGAACACAAATGCAAAGAGACAAAACTACACTATCAAATACTAGGATCCGGCTTAAACCAAAACCGGCTAGTAAAAAACCGTCCGATCACGATCCGTGCAATACGCACGTATCTGATCGTACCCTGCCATATCTCCATACGACCTCTACAGCGTTTCGCCCGAAACCTGAGTAACTGAGTGTGGTGGACTCTAAATACTCGTTAATACTATGGCTGTGGATTTAACCACTAGCACGTCAGAGGTATCAGCCAATACGTAACGGGCTACCAGGTACTGACCAAAAGGGACGTCGATGAGCGAACTCATCCTGACACTCTACTGAGCCTGTCAGTGACAATATCCGTACAGTCCGGTCCGTTCGTCTATGAGCATCGCATGGCGGGCCTAGGGGGTTGGTAAAAGTCAGACCCCCAATAGCGGTACAAGTCGTGTCGGAGTGTAGCCCAGAACACCCTGAGATACTACTGGAATACCTACCAGCAAATCTCCTGCCTTGGCCAAGGACTTTTCATGTTCTGGCTCTCCTAGACACAGCGCGACCTCACCCCCAATACCGGGAGAGACGAACCCCTGCAGATCCGCTCACTGCCTCCATGTGGCTCGGGACTGTACCCAACTAAAACCTGTTTGCACGACTCCTTTGAGCCGTGGTAGGGTAGTAATCAAAGCACAGTGGGAACTCACACGAGATAAATGACGATCTCAGGTCGATGAACTAACCTGTACACATGTCACCTGGGAACTGCTATCTGACGTCTGGTATAATCCCAACCAGCAGGTTCCCGGCGAGTCCTGTCCGGTGTACTCATAACTCAATGAGCATCTGTATACATCTTAGGTGAACCAACTGACACCAGTGGCTTGTGAGACCGGCCACCACTCCTCGTCGGAGTCTCGACTGTATACACTAGTCTACTCTGGAGTATCGATGCCCTGTCTCGAAACTCCCACGACTAGGGACCATTTAAGGATGTGCTTATAGACTCCAGCTCTCACGTATATGATCGCCCTCATACTGCTGGTAGTCAAGCATGAATCCTAGGGGCTCTATCAACGTGCAATAGTGACCTGTAAGGTCACCTAAAGCAGTACACGATGATAAAGGTAAACCAGATAGCATACTATCATCTCGAGTAAGATTGTCCTACTGGGACAGGTCCTCCCCTCAATCATTGCAATCACGTGCCTGTGATCCAATAATTGACTCTGAGGGCACCATCTCCAACAGCTTCATCATCATCTTTATTCATGAAGGTGCCTTGACACATGGATTCAAGGTTCTGTTTTGTTGTAGGATTAATGCCCTCATATATGATTCTGCACAGATCCCATCTAGGAATTCCGTGATGAGGACATTGAACTAATAGATCCTTGAAGCGTTCAAAACACTTCGAGAATGGTTCATTTGGAAGCTGGGTAAATTGATTTATTTCGCTACGGACTCGAGCTGTTTTATGATTATGGTAGAATTTATTTAGGAAAGTTGTTACGAATTCTCCCCAATTCGAAATAGAATGTGCGGCTGTGTTATAAAGCCACTTCTCGGCTATATCGCACAAAGTGAATGGGAGAAGACGTAAACGCATAGCATCCAGAGAAAGCTGTAAAGTACCCATCATAGCGCATACATTTTCAAATTTGGTAATAAAGACATATGCGTCTTCAAATTCGAGACCGTGATATTTTGGTAGCAGATTGATGTATTGTGGTTTGATTTCAAAATTGTCCCCATTGGCTGGTGGAATGGCGAGACAGGTCGAAAGATTACCTAACATAGGATAACATCTCTCTTGGAGAGAGATGCGGGGCAGATTCTGCGCACCTGTGGACGGTGGCAGAGTAGTGTTAAAGAAGTTCGATGGAGAATTGTCCATCGAAGTGGGTCTGGTGGTAGGTAAAGAAAAAGTAGATGTAGAAATACCGACTTCGGAGTCGATAAAAGGAACGCGGACAAGACGGGCACTAGAATCCCGTGTCCAGCCGAGCATGCATTAAATGGTTTAGCACAAGTGGCAGCGTTGTGATAATTAGGGGAAATTGGATTGGTGTTTGTTTTGAAAAAGATACGGATTTTTGAAAAATTCACACAAACAGTGCACAAGCAACCCTAAGTCTATTGGTCACCTAGGTCAAGTCTCTAGACCGCTCCTAGACTTCCAAAAGACAAGTCGCATGATAGATCCTCTACTGTCTCTTTGCCCTTTCTGCGACCAGGTAAGTGCAAGATAAGTGGGAGGTTCTCTACTACGTAAGTAGTGGGCCTAATTAAGTAACCACTTAACTTAGACACACTTGCCTTAGACACCACAAAAGAAACGCGGATAAGCAATAGATTACCCACGACCTCCTTCTGTCCTAAGTGAGTGCGACAGTCCTTAGAGTCTTGTCTAGATATTTTTTAGTTAATAAGGGTGATACGGATGCAAGTTTGTGATTTTTGGGGCTTAGGAAGGGTAATGAACTCCCCACCTAATCTGAATTTGGTCTTTGCTCCTTAATTTCCATATTAAAAATGCAAACAACCAAGATCAAACACGCACAATTTTTTCTTTTTGCGGCACTGCGAATTTTTGCAAAGAAACCTGCAGAAATTGGTTATTGGACAGAGCAGGGAGGAGATAAGAAAGACAGAGTTATACCTGAGAAGTTTGGAACAGGGAATCAACTTTCCCGTCGCGGATCCGCCGCAAGAAGCCACCTAATGCCGCGGTTGAGCGGTCTTTTGAGAAGATACCGGCACAAAAATTGGTACAGATGCTTCTGTTGTCTCACCGAGCTCCCTGAGATGCTCTGAAATTTTTTCCTCTTGCTCCACAGATCCAGATCTCCTTGCAACAAATCACAACAAATCGTTAAGCGCTTGTGCGAATTTTGATCTAAAAATTCTGATTGAATAATAATTTTTTCAACTCAAATTACAAAAACGAACAAATTAGCACATCATCCCCGGCAACGGCACCATTTGATTGATCCTAAATTCCGTGTCGTGTTGGAAATGTAAAATATATATTACAACTAAAGAAATTTATAAAAACCGCAATCAATTAACGGTGTCATTTGCAGGTTCGTTAGCGAGAGCGGATCGTCCACAGGGAAAGTGTGATTTGATCGATCTTGTTTTAGTTGAGTTGAAAATTAAATGTAAAAGAAAATGATTCAATAATTGTGAAATTTAGTTTCAAGAATCATCAAGAAATAGATCTAAAATCAAGAAATACTGAAGATCAAGAAGATGTCCAAATTGAATGAATTATCAAGATTTGTAAAGAAGCTTGTAGGAATCGATCCAATCGATAGTGATGAAGAATACTTATGATTACAAATTCTTATCTATTGAAGATTTGTTGCTAGATTGATGACAATCAACGAGGTTTAGGGATCTATTGAAGAGACTAGGGTTTCTTCATCATCATCCCTTGTCCTTTCGTTAATTAGCATTCAAATTCTAGCCTCTAAGAAATTCAATCATCGATCGTTGATCTCTAATTTGGAGCGAAAACATTCAAGAAAGTATCTCGCTCAAAATTAGGTCATCGTTGATTCAATTTCTTAAAGTTTACAAAACTCATAAGACTTAAGAATCATTTAAGAATTTACTCATCATCATCTATTTATTTTCTCGATTCCTCCACAAGCGGAGTTTTCACTCGAACATCATGAAAAAGAAAACAATCAATAATCGATAACTCTTCATAATGCTCAAATGTAAAGAAAAGCAAGATCAAGAATTTTCACCTTTTATTTATCGACGTTCGTTACAATACACTCAAAGATTACAAAATTTGAGGAGGAACTAAATCGTCGAACTAGCTTCGTATCGTCTTCTTGAGTCGCGGATCGTCGTGGATCTCTTGCTCGGATGAAGATCGGCGTTGCTTCAAAGGCTTGTTTAAGGCTTGCTTGATTTGGTACTCAATGAGTCTTGATTTGGCTTTTGAATTGTATTTGAGGCTAGGTTTTGGATCACAAGTTGTGTCACTCAACTTGTGTTTGGAATTGTTGAACAACCTCTTCATGAAGCCTTAGGTGCTTTTTTATAGTGTTTCCCTTTAGCTTCCCCTTGAAGCTAGGTTTAGCTTCCCTTGGAAGCTTGGTTGTTATGAAGTTTGTATAGGAAGCTAGGTAGTTGTAGAGAAGCTTCTAGATTAAGATAGTTAGCTAGCTTGCATGAGAAGCTTGGTAGGTATTAAGCTTGCACAAGAAGCTTGGCTGTTAGAAGGGAAGCTTCTGGAGATCTCTAGGGACTGATGTGTCTTGAAGAAGTTTGCCATTTAAAGAGAAGCCTCGGAGAAAGTTTCTGCCACCAATGAGTCAACGCGGCCGCGGATCCGCGGCGGATCGGCCTGACTCGGTCGCGGATCCGCGGTCGTTTGGTGTGATCTCTGCATGGAAATTTCTGTGCTTTTAGTTGGCTTAATAGCACTTTTCTTATATCTTGAATATTTTTATACTTTCTTATTCACTGCCAGATTTCAAGTCTTTGACTTGACGTATTTTATCAGCACTTTTAGCAGTTCCGGCTCTTTTTCCTGGAGAATTTCCTGCACATAATCTTGAGACAAGTGTTGATTCACAAAAGATCAAGCGTGCAATAATAAACACTCAATTTCCCTCAAAATGCCGGTTATAATGTATAACACATGTTTTTTGGTATTTTACAGACTAATTGCTAATATGTGCTATATTTATACAAAACACCTTTAGATGATTGCAAAGAGTAGGGAAATTGATGTGTTAAAAATGCAATATTTTTGACTGATCAAATCCCTCCAAACTTAATTTTAGTCGTCTCGAGCAAACTTGTTTTATTAGAAAGAGAAGGAGAAAATAAAGAAAAAGAAAAACTAACTAGCACACTTTCGTAGGCAACACGATTGCACTGAGCACGTGCAACAAGCCTTTAAACCTCTAGGTGTCCCTAATAGGAGGAGTGTTGTCTCCTGAGGGTTTTCAGCGGATTGCACCCACAAAATCCCATAATAAAAGGAAGACCGTGAAAGTTACATATAAAGATGAGAATTGTAAAAGAAAGATTTTGAAAATTAGAGTTTCCAACTATACGAGCTTTTTGGTTGTCATGAGCCATATCTTAATAGTTATGAAAATATGTTAGAAATCACATCATCCCTCAATAGAACATCGCCTTTATTCTTTATTCTTACCTTTCTTCCAAACATTGATCATATACCCCTACGTGTGTGTAAAAAACATCCCTACACTCGGAGAATTCAATTCAAGCTATCATACTCTTGTCCATCACCTCAGTACTTTTTAATTTGATGAATATTTAGATGGATTTGCTCACACATTTTTCATGCGACCGTTAATACTTCTTTAGGTACTAACCGACCGATTACTCATGTGCTTGCTGATTAGGCGTATTAGTATTTTTATCGTCTTACACCACCTAAGGCTTAGCAGTGACTCCCAAACCAGTTGGTCTAAGGCACTAGGTGATGAAGCACCCTCGCTATATTTTTTTATTGCTGCCTTGGTGATAACAAAACCAGTGTTCATTTTTAGTTTAAGGACACTGCAGTCCAATATTAGTTTAAGGACATTTCGGTCCAACATTCTCATGTTTGGGACGAATATAAGTGTAAATACATTTCGGTCTAACATTCTCATGTTTGGGAAAGATATTAGTTTAAAGACATTTCGGTCCAACATTCATCTTGCGTGCACATGTATATGTTATGTGGCGAAGTGAATATGGTGACATGGGATGCACTTAATATTGGGGTGCGATCCAATTTGAAAGCATTTATGTTTCCTTCAAAGATATACATATACATATATGTATAAAGTCAGAGCTCAATATGAGATGCACATCTATATGGGATGCATATCAATATGAGGTTTGCACATCAATATGGAAGTGTATCAATGCGGGGTGTATCGATATGAGGGTGCACATCTATATGGGATGCTTATGGAATTCCCTGTCTCGATGAAATTTCATATCTTTCATTAAGTAGGGACGAGGAAGGAGTTGTTGGGATCCGCCACCTCTCTAAAGACGTTGAGGAATTACAACGCCGTATATCAAAGGTGTGGAAAGATATACCCTTGAACCAAATCCCGTACAAATCCCGTAAATGAAGAAGGAGATCTGGTCAAAACTGAGAATTGTTGGTCTTATATGAGACTAAGATCAATGGATGAAAGATCATTAGTCATATATCCGACTAAGATCAATATATGTATCATGAATGAAAGATCATTAGTCATATATCCAACTAAGATCAACTTGGATGATATAGATGAAAGATCATTAGTCGTATATGAGACTAAGATCAATATGGATGAATGATCATTAGTCATATATCCTACTAAGATCAATATGGGACATACCAAATTTTTTCTAAATATTATATATTCTAATATTCTATTTTGGTGAATTAGCTCATCGATATGTTGATCAATGGATTGCATATGAGAAGAAAAAGCTTCTATACTTATTTATTTTAACTAACTAATCAAGCAAAGGTTGATGTCCATGTGCGCATGTACATGTGAAGTGCATATGTACATGCAACATCTTTGATGAGAGTGCGCACGTGCATATCATGTGGGTTACGCACCCGCTTACGATCATGGACTGCGTACGTGCATATCATGTGGCTCGCACTTGTTATCAGTTCAAAATCACAAGTGTGTATGCATGCAAAAAGTCAACGTGCATATCACATGACGCTCATACATCCGTGGGCAATATTCAATAAGTGCGTGTGCGTGTATATCACGCGACGCACACGCCTTCATAGGTATCATCCAACAAGTGCGCACACGTGCATATCACGTGATGCGCATATCTCCAAAGCGGAAATTTTTATTAAGTGCACACTAGATTGGATGCACACTTGTTTCGATCAGAAAGAAAAAGCTTTCACAGAGAAGCAACGGCTTCTATTTTTTGTTCTTTTCTTCTTCTTGTCTTTTCCAAGAAGCAAAATCTTTGATTTTTATCTGTTTTCAGATCATGTATATGTGTTTTATGATGCGCATATTATTTTCTTAGATTTTAGAATCGATCTCTCTCAAAAGTATATACTTTATGAACGAAAAACGAGCCTTAACATCATTTGATCTTTTACGGCAAATCAATGGATTCGAAAAAGAAGCAAATGCTTCGTATTAAAGGAAAATTTTTTTTAATAGAGGAAAAGAGAAGTTTTTCTCTTTTATCTCTACTTTGCACACTTGTTCGCTGAGGAAGAAGATGAAGAAGACCTGAGATCTATATTTTCTCAAGCTTATGGGTAGGTGTCCTCCTCCGAGATTTAATCTCATGGGTCTTTTATATAGGGCACGAGAAATATCAATCAGTTTGAGAGAATTTCTCATTTAGAAATCTCAATTGATTTGATAATCAAGTGGTGATCTTTTAATCACCGTTGGATGGAGATCATAGATCTTAACAGAAGATTTTTCTTCTAATTAAGGATCTGATTCTTTATCAACAAGATTTATTTCTTGTTAGAAGCGTTTGCCTCAAGGAAGGTACATGCACACTTGTGACATGCGTACATGCATCACATATATAGGTGCACACATATATGGTGTCGTACATGTGATTTAAATTGACCATTTTGCTAAGTGCGCATGTATAGGTGCGCACAACTTGGGCAGAGTCATTTGACTCAAACGCACGTGCATTGCATGTCGCGCATATATAATAAAACATGGCCATCTTGCCAAGTGCACACTGCACGTGTATTGCACGTCGCGCACAAGTGATACAATTTGCCCATCTTACCAAGTACGTATGTATTGGATATGTATGCCCTAGAGGCCTGTACTGTATAGGATGCTGAGGATATATATGTACAGGAAAATCTTGCTCAGTTATATACAGTATATTATATGAGTTGTCTTTATCTTGATATGTGTATTTCTTTCTATTGATACTTTATGTTGCTTGCACATATTGATAAAGACTTGATACAATAGTATTCTATTATGGTTTGACTTTATCTTAACATGTGCATATGTTATACTCGATATAACATATGGAGGTTACATGTTGATAAAGCCCATAGGATCTTGCTTGACAACCAATGTTATGATGGTGATCATAATTGTGGGAGCTGGGTAGTCCATAAGCACATCCTTAAAGGTCTTAAGTCGCAGGAGTATAGAGATTGGGCATCGATACTCCAGAGTAAACTTGTTTATATGTTTCTAGGCCCCGACGAGGGACGGTGGTTAGTCCCACAACCATTTGTGTGATCACCTAAGATTGTATATAGGTGCTCACTGGGGGTGAGTACACTGGACGGACTCGCCGAGAACCTCTAGATGGTATTATACCTATAGTCAGACAGCGGTTCTCAGGTGACATGAGTACGGGTTAGTCTTAGAACCCGAGGTCATCATTTGTCTCGTGTGAGTTCCCACTGTGCTTTGATCACTACCCTACTACGGCTCTACTGAGTCGTGCAAATAGGTTTTGGTTGGGTGCAGTCCCGAGCTACATGGAGGTAGTGAGTGATTGTCAACGATTCGTCTCTCCCGGTATTGGGAGTCGATATCGCACTGTGTTCGATTGGCCAGC
This sequence comes from Agapanthus africanus, assembly GCA_030015575.1. Lineage (NCBI taxonomy): Eukaryota > Viridiplantae > Streptophyta > Magnoliopsida > Asparagales > Amaryllidaceae > Agapanthus > Agapanthus africanus. The sequence goes on along the minus strand of CM057342.1, from coordinate 241,190,629 downwards.
ACCATAAGACCTTGGCTAATGAAGTTGGGACTTACTGATAGGTAGATCAGTAGTTTACCGGATTGGTCCCGAGCCACATCAGCATGAATTATCGAGTTATTAGGGTATGACGTTTACCACCCCTAGATCCGGTATGCGATACAATTAGACGAAAAGACCAGACTGTACGGAGATTGTCACAGATAGGCTCAGTAGGGATCCGGATGAGTTTGCTCGTTGGCCTTGCTTTTCGACAGGTACCCGGGTAGCCGTTACGTACAGCTAGTGCCGCTGACGTTCTTGTAGTTATGGATTTATCCAGTAACTCACTGTCGGCGTACTGTCGAGTTTTTAGAGTCCCACACAGAGGATTTCCCTGTTTCAGGCAAAATGATGTAGTAGCGGTATTGGATACGTGCAGAGTTCCGATTGAATGATTGTACTAGTTACCCGGACTTTCGATCAGACAGTTGATAATAATAGCCGGCTCGGGATTGAGCCGGATTATTAAATCAATTATTGATTTAATAGTTTAGATATATGTATTTCGATATGTATATTTTAGTATTATGTTCTTTTTGTTATTCTATCTCTTTGGGTATTCGTATTTTGATACGAATACAGGTATGTATATACAGTAGAGTGTAATCCATATTTATACGGAAAACATTTTAGAAGGTGGACATCTCATTTTAGATTTATCCATTTATTTTTAAATGGAAAATGAGGTGTAAAAGTGGTGAGGGGAGTATGGTGAGAGCCATGCTTCAATAATATTGAAAAATGAATTTTCAATTCATTTGTGCAAACTATTCGAGCATGGTTGGTTTTTTATAATGTAAAAATGTTTTTACAAAACTATGGTTGGTTTTTTTTCTCTCTCATGGTGATTCAGTTGTTCTCACCATTTGCTTCACTCTCCTTACTAGTTTTCTTGAGCTCCTCCACCTTCATCCTCAACCACCCGTCTACAATCTCATGTGTTGAGAATCAAGGGAGTAGGTGAGATAGATACACACTTAGAACCATACACTACATTCTAGACACTTTAGATTAGCAATTTAAAGTCTCCAGTTGCTTCACTAGACTCTTAGGGTGGAGCTAGAGCCATGGACTACATCTCTCGGGTAGATCATCTTCGACGGAGGAGGACCGGTGATCAAGCTCGATCCATGAGATCTTAAGGAGCAAGGAAAGATGATCAAATATGTTCAAGGAGATCTCTAGGAGAAAATAAAAAGGATAGAAGACCGAAGGACACGGGTCTTTTGGTGAGAAATTTCTATCATACTAGGATTTTGCTATTACCCCACTTTGATTTGACCCTTTTTGGCCTTATTGACGTCACGTCTGCACCGAGAAGAACGTCGAGTTGGAGTTAGGATTTTACCGTTACTCCGCTTTTGATTGTTTGAAAAGTTTCCGTTAAATCCTTCACGGGACAAAGTAGCCTTCGACAGTCTTTGGGCTTATATGACACCACTGAGACTCAAATTTTTGCTGACGCATTCCTTACTCGGTGGCGTTTTAGTATAGCCCATTTCTCACTTTCAGCTGTTTGTCCCCGTGGATGGTATACAAGCGTCAATCTTGACATGTTTGCAGGGCAGAAAAATTTTATTTTATTTTATTTTATTTCTGCGATGCTCTATCACTTCAGCTTTTTATATCGCGAAAGTCGCGACTTCCCAATCATTTTGGCAATTTATCTATTATTTGGGCTATATTTTTTTATTTTTGACTCGCTACTTTTTATTGCGAGCTTCCCCATCATTTCGGCTATTATGCATATATATTTTTTATGACTCGCTGATTTTTATTGTGAGCTGTCACATCATTTCGGCTATTTCATATGTATTTTTTTGTGACTCACTGATTTTTATTATGAGTTAGAAACTTGGGATCTGATACCAATCTTGGCATCAGCATCGCTGCAACTGGAATATTATTAGGACCGACTCATCATATGCCTTACGAGGACTTGAAGTCTGATACCTGTTTAGGCATCAGTATCGCTACAACTAAGATATTATCATGAGTGAATCATCATTTGCCTTTGTTGATTTGAACAAAGGTGGCTTAGAAAACAAGGTTAGGATCCTGTCGACTAAGGTTTTTAAACTTTACGAGCCGTAAGGGTCTCATAAAGGTATTTCTCCCTATGAGTCGAGAGGATCTCGTTAGTGTATTTTCTCCTTAGGAATCGTGGGAATTGCTAAGTGTGTTTTCTATTGTAAATCGTAAGGATCTTACAAGAGTGTTTTCTCCTTATAAGCCGAGAGGGCTTACAAGTGTTGTTCCCCATATGGGGATATTTCTCGCTATTGGGTGGAACTCGGTTGGAACATATTTTGTTCATGCCCATAGATTGTATACAAGAGTCGACATCGAACAACTTGTAGGGCAACTTGGGGGATATGACAGCTTAAGAACAGGTTTTGATCCCTGTAACCTAAAGCTTTTGAATTCTATAAGCCGTGAGGGTCTCATATGGGGTATATTCTCCTTACGAGTCGTAAGGATCTCGTAAGTGCATTTTATCCTTAGGAATCATATGGATTCCTAAGTGTGTTGCTCCTTTGTGAGTCGTAAGGATCTCATGCAGAAATTTTCTCCTTAACAAGGTCGAGGGGACCCTGCGAGTGTATACATATTTTCTTATGAGATTGTGTCCTTTCGGGTTTTCACAAACTCACCTGCAGTCCCACCGTTTTTACTTACGGTGCCTTTTCGAGTTTTCATGTGTGCTCATTTCGCTTGTGGACATACCTTTTTTTGCGAATGGTAGAACTCTTGAAAGTAGCTTCGCCGCAGGTGACCCATCTGATTGCCGGTAGGATTTGGGGGTGGCTTCATCACTGGAGTAGCTGTGTAGCCAGTGGGACTTGAGTAGCAATCTCCGCCTGTGATACTTCAATTGTAATGTCGATCTCAAGGAGCATATTAGTTTAGGGACATTGCGGTCCATTATCGCCGTGTTTGAGGCGACTCGCTAGTTTAGGAACATTTCGGTCCATTATTAGTTTAGGGACATTTCGGTCCAACATCCCCGTGTTCGGGGCGGCGTGCTAGTTTAAGGACATTTCGGTCAAACAGCCCTGTGCTCGGAGCGACATGCTATTGTAGGGACATTTCGGTCCAACATCCCATGTTTAGGGCGACATGCTAGTTTAGGGACATTTCGGTCCAATACCAGTTTAAGGACGTAGCAGTCCATCATTAGTTTAGGGAAATTTCAATCCGACATGAATCATTCAGTCAGGGAGTTACACAACTCATCCTTTCCAACGCTTGCTTGCTTAGGCACTTCTGCCTAGACTTTTCATAAATGACCACTTCACACCTTAAGCTATCTTCACCTTCTTGGACTGGTTTCATAATTGCGTCAATCAGGCTGTCTTGCGGGAAATATCGAGCACTTCACAAGGTACCTTCCCCCTGCTCATCAGTGTCGCTTTCTAACGCGGACGGAGTATCTTCTTCATATACGAAGGAACAAGATATCATGTCACTCCTTCTGCTGAATTTTTTTCTTCCTTGGAAGAATGAACTTGACATAGGGGCTTTTCCCCTCATCATCTGTTTTGGGAGTGGGATATGGCTTCTACATTCCTTCCATGATTTGTGGCTCAAGCGGGCTAGCCCACTTGACTGCCGTTACTAGATATCAAGAACATCCTCTTATGTTCTTAATTGCTTCCTTTTGTTTCTCCAGGATTGCATTAATATCTTCTTACTACAGAAAGTGCAGAAGTAACATTTGGTTTGGTACAAGACATTGCATGATTGATTCAATTTCCTAAGCAAATGATATCCATTCATGTCAGTCCCTCTCTTCATCAGTCTGAAAGACATTTCTTTAGAGAGGGTGACTCCATTACCTGCGGGTAGACTACCATGCCAGGAGTCATCCATTCCAAACTACTTTAGAATAATGTCCATGTAATTGAATTGGGACTGTTCCCAAATCTAGATATATTAATATAGACCTAGTCACCAGAATCCCTGATATCTCAGCAAGTGCAAAATCAACTTCTAGTTTGATACATGACATCACATGAATTGACTCGATTGCCTAAGCAAGTGACATGTGATTCATGCATGTCCCTCTCTTCATCAGTCTAGAAGATATCTCTTTAGAGAGGGTGACTCTATTACCTGCGGGTAGACTACCACGGAGTCATCCATCCTAAAACGCTTTTGGAATGGTGTCTAAGTACCCGGATTGGGACACTTCTCAAGTCTAGATCCAAAACTATAGATCTAGTCGCCAGAATTTGTGATATCTTATCCAGATCCTATGTTGAGAAACACTTGTGACAACCAAATTTTGACCGATTGTAGTATAGGACTGTCACTTCCTATTAGGAGTATGTATCCAAATCCCAAGGCATAACTCCCTACAACTTTCTTACTAGGTTCATCTGTTGTTTGATGAAGTCAATCACCTTGACTGTCACGTCAACACTCCCACCGACTACGATAACTCTCTGGCAGAGTCATATACATGTGCATTTCTAAATTCCCATTTAGAAAGACGTTTTAGTCATCCTCTTGCCAGATATCATAGTCTTGAATAGCAATAGTGGCAATCCATATCCGTATGGACTTTTGCGTAGACACTGAAGTAAAAGTCTCATCACAATCCACAACGGGTATTTGATGAGAATCTTTACAACAAGTCTAGCCTTATTAGGTTAATACATTTCCACCTGCACAGATCTCGAAAGATCTACTTGCTCTTAATGGGTTTTACCCTTTCAGGAGCACCCAACAAATTCTATAATTTACTGAAGAACGTGGAGTTCAACTTGGATATAAAGTATCTGATTACCTTGATGTTATCACTTCCTATGACCTACTGATAACTAGTAGGGCCATCATCACCATGATGCTGATCTCCCTGTCACCGTCTACGAGAAAACCGAAGTATCTCTCAGGTGGAGGTAGCTGAGGTTACCTACTAAAATCTGCGGAGTGGCTAATGGTTTGTTAAGTTCAATTGAATCCTTAGGTTCTACTAAATTTTCAATAACTGTTTGTAGTTCTGGAATCACTTCCAGTTCTACCAGACTTCCACTGGTTTCTTTTTCATAAAGATTTCTTTTATAAAAAGGCGGCGAGTAAAAAACAAACCAATTTTTGTTCTTGAAAATGGTAGAAGCAAAACCCTAGTGAATGCTTGGGATAATCCACAAACTACCATTACCAAAGCATGCCTTGAGTTTGTCCGGATTCTGCTTTTAAACAAAAACCGGATAACTCCATATCTTAACAATCTCAAGATGTGTAACCAATCTATGTCCATATAGAATCAAAGGCACTAATTTAGATGTAAGCTGATTCAAATGTCATGTAGCTGTTTCCTGTGCATATCCTAAATGGAAGGAAAATGCCATACAAGATTACTCATCTAGGAGCACACACACGGATGAGTAACCTGTAAGAGAAACAAGTACTCAATATTACCATAATGGAATATCCAGCATAAGTATCTATATCTTCGATCAGTTCGAAGAATGCTGATATTTCCAACATATGGTTTTCTACTTTATTCATATACCCATAAACTTCTCAAAATCTTTGGACATTGCATTTCAAGGAATGCATGTCAAAAACTAGAGAGCTCATAGGTAAATCTGAATGAAGTAAGAGCACCAACCCATTGTCCTAAAGGACACCGGACAATATACATTACCATGTATAAGTCCTAAGAGTATACTAACTCAAAATCCGTGTGTTGTAAGTTGAAAACTGTATTTTGGTTAAGAACATGTATACCGTTATTTAATGCACCTTATCTTATTCTCAACTGAAAAAGGTAAACGTTTAGAACAAAATTTTCAAAATTTATATCTCACTTTATAAAATAAAGATACAGATATATCATTTTGAAAATTAGTTCATAACAAAGGTTATTCAAAACCAAATATTTGTCGTTAGGTAAAACCAGGCGATTTAATCCAATGCCAACAATTGCTACAAATTCGGATATTGAGGATCAAATCGCTCATTTCCCAATATTCTACTCCTACTCGGCATCTTGTAACGTCATACAATTGTGAGATTCTAATATGGTAAATACATACTCTGGAGTTAGAATTGATTGGGAAAACAGTTTTCAATTACAAGTACACAGAAGAACTGAAACATAAATGTTTCAAGGGGATGACCGAGTATTCCTAGTAATGCCTTCTCCAATATCCAGATTCATGACAGTAGTTGCAATTTCCTTTGATCTCACTTCAACCCCTTTATATGTCTTTACATCTTACTTTCTATACTCCACACTCAGGTTAATTGGTTTTCTTCTTTCCCTACCTTTCGATACCAGTCTAAGGTTTGGAAGAAGACTATCCAATAAGCGTAATAGGTGTACTCTCCTAATACAAGGATCTCTCGCAACCTGAGAGAAGGTAAAGAGAAGAGACAACCGAATAATACAATTCAATTTCTCCAGAACCAGTGGCCATCCTCGAGTGAAATAATTTCTTCGAGTTCGTATGTAACTATACGATGGACTTTCTAAACAATATTGATCATTGTGGTGATACAGAGTGTTCTGGAGAAATGCAAAGGGAAAATAGGAGTGGAAGGAAAATATGCGACTTTCTCGTGAATCAAGACAATCCAAACCCAAAGTGTGTAAGAAGATTCGGTTAACTTGGTTTATGAGTTTTAGTTTAAGGTAAGCCATGTTCGCATAACTAGATAGAGAGAAAAGAAACACTCAGCGTGCATTCTATCATGATTAGATTGGTTAATCACTTTATCTAATCAGGATGGATCCCACTGTATCCTCGAATTCTCCTTTAAACCCTAAAAGGAGAACTAGTCAGGATCATATACACCTTACAAGTTCGCTAACCGTTCAGCCAGGCTGGTGTTGGAACTTCGAGGGAGGTCCTTCGTGCTTTTGCACGGACTTAATTAAATAACCTCATTTCTGCAGAGGTGTAATCTCGTTAACACTTTATAGACACCTAATAAGTTAGCTGGTTGTGAAGTGAAAATCTCCCGAATAGTAATACCTACTCATCAATGGGAATCGGAACCCAACTATCATTGTGTGATAATTTTGACGAAATCCGACCAAAATTACCACACTCCAAAAGGCATGCACAAACTTGGCAAGTTTTCTTTATGCTTGAAACTCCCGATATGATTTTTGCCCCAAGCGGCTTATGACCTTGATGGATGCCAACAAATCATAAATCGCAGGTCAAGTTCTACCCGTCATTGTCCTGATTAATTTAAACCTACTCGTACTCGCCCTTGACGGATGCCAACAAGTTTGTACGACTGTCTTAAATTAATGTATCTATATACTGCAGAAAAGTAACACATAGCTACCGCACACTATGCCTTAACGAACGCCAACAAATATAGCACGAATACTAGGCGCTACCTATCTAAAATGACGGAGGGCTACGACTGGTTTTTGGTGAAAAACTTTTAACGTAATGAACTTGATATCGTTGAAGGAACTCGAGTGGCTTTGAAAAGGAGTGGTTTAGGCTCCACTTGTAAAACTGGTAGCATGAACTTTTGCTTAAAAGCGAACTCCCCATGAAGGGATCAAGGCTCTTTCCTCATAGAATGAGGTGCAGGATATTCCTAATCGAATAACTCTATGCAAAGCAAAAGAATATGACTATGGTTTTGAAGAAATCCGAGTAATTTTAAAAATTGGTTTCGACAACATTATATAAGGTTTGTTTTCCTTGCATCAAACATATAACGCAGTCCCATCATAACAAGTTTCTAAGCCACACCGGAAACAACCAAAATAGCATGTTTTTATATTCCATCTGCATTCGCCACGGGGTCCCGGGTCTTCACCGTAAGATTAGGGCCAGCGCGGATGCAAAACAATAGAAGTATATATATGTTTGTGTGTGTGTGTGTGTGTGTGTGTGTGTGTATCATAGGCATGTAATAATATCACAGGCATACAATAAAAAATATAGAATAGCGAATATCTAGGAGCCCCGCGTTTCATTTAAGCTGCAAATAAAACATGACATTCCCCGGTCGTGTGGATAGCGTATACAAAGTCGATCCTAGACCTCTATGAGTGCAGCAAGCTACCTGCCAATTCTAGAAACTGGGTAATCCGTCCTTAATAACATGAGTCGGTCACCCATCGCATTTTAGAATATGGTAACTTGGGCACTCCTTGGCGGGTTGATCCTATAACCCCTATAAGTGCGGCGAGTAATCTGCCAATTCTAGAGTGAGGCGGCTCGGTCTCAAACACCATGAGATAACCACCTACCGCACTCTAGAACTCGGCTACTTGAGCATTTCTCCTGGGTTAATCCTAGTACAGAAATGAAATATATACAATGGTAACATCGATCACATCCCGGTCAAGCTCCGATAAAATAATATACATAATACGGAAACGACGGCTACAAGTTGGAGCTCATCCCGAACAAATGAATACAACATTATAAAATATAAACTGTACAAGCAAATCGCACGAGGGGCTATCCGTCATGACAATCTGACTAAACCATCACATAGATATATATACAACTACAAGCAATACAAGAAAGTGTGAAACCCCGTCTAATTGAACATATAGCGATTACACGACGTTCAACAATACATACAAACTATGGATCATTAAACAATACTAAAATTTTGATCGAAAGTTTTTCCGTAATTGCCCAAATGATCAAACATAACAAAACAAAATCGGGGCAAAAACAAATAGGTCTAAAATTCCTAATTCCACGTATCCAAGCAACTGAAGAAAGATTGAACTAAACAGAGATGCCAAAACCGCCCATAGTGGGGAAAAAAGAGGTTTCTGGCGGTTTTTATTTATCTGATTGGTAACTTTCTTGCTCTGGGTTATTTTGACATCAAGAAGAATCTTCTGCACTTGTTTAAATTTTTTTTAAAAGAGTGAAAATCCCAACAGAAACTTGGATGTTTGGAATTAAATACGGAAATTTTCGATTTTGAAACTAAAATATCGTTTAAACTAGTTCTATTGTTTGTGTTGACTCTGATACCATTGAAAGATCTGTCAACATAGCGAAAGCTCACTGTGGCGCCCAAAGTTCCCTCAGCAACTACTTTTTACGTTGTCCCCTTACGACAGACTACAACCGGCCAGACCAATCTGTGCAGGGTACCCTGAGGGTAAGAGTCTACGTTTCGCCACTACTGTCACACAGTGAAAACCTCCCATGGGTCGGCATTCTTACCTAGTAGCTCTAATACCATTGAAAGTTCCTAGTGTCCTTGCCGCTATAGCTGCGGCCAATACGGAATCGAATTTTTTTTTACGAGGATCCATTATATAAATCCATTATATAGATCGAAAAACAAAAGTTCCTAGTGCCCTTATCGCTATAGTCGCGGCCAATGCGGAATCGAAAAACAAAAATTCTTATATAAATCAGATGGTTTATCTTTAAAATTTTGTTTTTTTATGAATTTATGGTATTTATATATCATATTTCAGTGCTTATGTATGTGTTCATAACAATATTTGGCATTTATATATAAATTTCTTCATATCAAGTGCTTATTGTGGAGTTATTTCCTTTTCAAAATGGCAGTATCGATCCATTATGGTGGTAAAGTTAGCAGTGTAAGAAAGAACAAGATCTATTATGGTTGAAAGATTCATGTTTGGAAGGATTATGATCCTGATGCTTGTTCATGGTTACATTTGAGACGCGAGCTAACGAAGGTAAATGTTTTCAAAGATATTATAGTCTACCAAAGGATGCTCAATATAGATCTAGAAAGTGGTTTGGTAGTAGTAGATTGTGATGCATCCATGCTAGTGATGTCTAGCTTTGTTTAGAGAAAAATACTGCTAGTGTTATATATCGAGTATCTTCATCCAGGCAGTGGTTATGAGAAGTTGGTTCCAGAGTATTATAAAGAAGCCACTCCTAAGAAGAAGTTGAAGGTTCCTCTAGTGACTACCACTATAGGAAAATAAGCTTTTTTCGTTGGGGGTTTATTCCGTCGGCTATTATCCGACGGAATAAACACCTAAAAATGACACACATACCCTAAAATACCCAATAAATTTTGTTGGGTTATTCCATCGGATGATAGCCGATGGAATAACCCTATTAAAAAATAAAGCCCTAGGGGCCTCGGGTTTGAGATCATTTGATCTCAAACCCTTGCCCCCAAATACTCCTCCTCCTTTTAACCCCCCTCACCAGCTTCGACCTCCTCCTCCTCCTCGTCCCCTCGGCTCCGACCTCCTCCTCCTTCCTTCGACCCCCTCGCCTATGTCGACCTCCTCCTCGGTTCCAACCTCCTCCTCTTTCCCTAGACCCCCCATCACCTCTGTTGACCTCCTCCTCCTCCCCTCATCTCTGACCTCCTCCACCTCCTCCCCTCGACCTCCATCGACCCCCACCTCCTCCTCCTTCCCTCAACCCTTGAGGCCGATGCCTCCTCTGATCATCCCTCCCTCTGAGCCCGACGTCTCCTCATCTGAGCTGACGGGTTCTCGAGCTTGATGCCGTAGCCTTCGTCCTCCAAGCTCGACTACAAGTCTCCACTCGGAGCTTCCAAAGGTTAGGCTTCACTGTTCCTCTAGATTTAAGGTTTTCAATTCATGTTTTCTTGTGGATGTTGAATTTATGGTGATTGGTCTTGTAGTAGCAGCATATGTTGAGTTTGTGGTGTTCGATTATTGTGAAAAGTAAAAACTTGAAAACTTGAGATGTTGAAAACTCTAAAATAAAAACTTGAAAATTTAAAAACTTCATATCCCTAAAATTATAACTTGAAAATTTGAGGACTTGAGAATTTGAAAACGAAAACTTGAAAACTCTAAAGTAAAAACTCAAAAACTTGAAAACCCTAAAATAAAAATATAAAAACTTGAAAACCCTAAAGTAAATACTTAGAAACCTTAAGACCAAAACTTTGAAACTTGAAAACTTGAAAACCTGAAAATTGAATTATCATATAACAAGAAACGATGATACAAAAACCCTAAATAAAAACAATGAAACCCTTAACTAAAAACTTGGAAACTTCAAAAGAGAAACGAAACCCTTATGCAAGTGTAAGAGATAACTCGATGATAACATGAAAATCTATGTTATCATCGAGGATATCACATAACAAATCACCGTGCCTTAGTACCCGTCTATCAGTTATATGCGTAACTGTTTTTGTTGTGATATAAAACTACTTGATGGTTGTTAACATCAAGCGTTAATCGTTTGTTTTGATAACCGTCATGTAGTTTATATGACGAGAAAACTAGTTGTACTATAACCGATAGATTTGTCTAGTTAAGAATTTATAACGAAAAACCCCCATGCATTTATGCTTTCACTCGTTTCAAGATTAGTTTCGTTGGCACCTTTTTGCTGGTTCTCTGTGTACAAATATAAAGGGGACGGTCATTTCAATGTTGATATTTAGCATTGAAATGATTATTAACCCTTCTATTGCAGTGTACTCGGAGAACAACGAGGAGGTGCTGCAGAAATTTTCTCGAAATGAATGAAAGTATAAATGCATGGATGTTTGCATTATAAATTCTTAATGGGATAGAAGCCTTAACCCCGACAACTTATGTGTGTATTGATTGAGTATCGTGTCTTTGTTAGTCAAACCAAAACATTAACCAAATCTACATGCCATAAACTAAAATGTCAAAATAATTTGTTAATTATTTAATACATGATGTCAAAAATCGGAGAGTAATGGATAGGAGTTGAATGAAACCGTCCAAATTTCGTGATGATTACAAGGCCGACATCGAAGAGTTTATGGAATTTGCATTGAAGGACCGATCCCCCGAAGAATTGATTTTGTGTCCGTATAAAAAGTGCATGAATAGCGTCAACCTTCATCGAGATATCGTTTATGACCATTTACTGAATAACAAGATTTCGCTTAGGTATACAAAATGGAACTACCATAGAGAATCCGCACCAAGCATCGAACTTCCTACGAGTTGTTGGATTAGGAAAAATGATCCTCGTACGTGTTTTAGGGACACGGGTTTGAATAGTATATTGGAGGATCTCCGAACTGGCATGCATCCTGAGCTTGATATTGATCCTGAACCTAATGCCGGAGAGGAAGAGATCCGTAGTCTCCCTGATGTAGAATCGGCAAAATATATGAAGTATATGGATGATGCGAATGTACCCCTTTTCGAAGGCGCAAACATCTTTAAGTTGGGTTGGATTGTCAAAATGTTTCATCTTAAATACCAGAATAATTGAACTAACAAGTTTTTTGATTAGTTTCCTGAGGTGCAAAGGGAGACTTACTCTAAAGCGATATTGCTGGAAAATTTCACAGAAAGGAAGAAGATCTTGAAGGAGATAGGTTTTGGTTTTGAGAAAACCGACTCGTGTCTAAACGATTGCATATTATTCTGGACAAAGGAGGATATAAAGTTAGAGAAATGTAAAAATTACAACTTATTTAGGTGGATTGCCCTAAAAGGGATAATGATGAAGATGAATCTGCACTCGATCCTCCTAGACGGATTTCGGCAAAGGATTTGTGATATTTTTCAATTAAGAAAAGACTTCGACGATTATATCTGTCATCAAAAACCGCTGAAAGCATGATATGGTATGAAAATGGTCGCACTAAGGACAGAGTCTTGCAGCATTCAACCGAAGGTGAAGAGTGGAAACGCTTTGATACCCTGTATAAAGGTTTTGCTTTTGATGCCTGTAATGTGAGGCTTGGTTTGTCTGTAGATGGCATGGAACCATTCAACCACTGTGCAAATCACAGTATATGGCCAGTTACTTTTGTTATTTATAATCTTCATTCATGGATTAGTATGAAGGATTCTTACACGCAATGCCCTTGTTGATCACTGGAAGTATCTCTCTTTCAAATAATATCGATATATACTTGAGGCCATTGATTGAGGAGCTGAAAGAGTCATGGGAGTCAGATATACAAGTTTATGATGCCTACAAAAAGGAGACATTTACACTTTATGTGGCGCTCTTGTGGACAATCAACGATTTTCCAGCATACGCTATGTTGTCTGGATGGAGCACCAAAGGTTACAAAGTTTGCCCAGTATGTCTAAAGAAAACTGTATGTGATCCTGAAGTAAGCGTGTAGAAGATCAAGTGTTATACATGCCACCACCACTCCATACTATATGCATTAGAGACAGTTCAGAACAGTCTCTAAAGATAAGTATACGGTCCCTAATATTTATTAGGGACTGCTTTTTAATAAAACGGTCGCTAATACACCGTCGTCGACAAGTTGGTTGCTAAAAGGTGTGTTAGGGAACATTTTTAAACGGTTGCTAAAAACGTTCGCTAATATAGCTATTAGCGAACGGATCACACGGTCCCCAATGTTAGGACACATGGCATTGCGACGACATTTAACTGTAAACTATGGTTGCTAATAGGGGTATTAGCGACCGTTACTGTAGATTAAACGGTTGCTAATACCCCTTTACTATGAAAAAAATTACAGAAAACCACTAATTGCATACAATAATACATTCAATTACAGTATAATATGCTAAAAATAGTGTTCGATCACAAACTAAATATAGAAATGATACAAGCTCCAATATTGAACAATTTCACCATCTCGAAAACACACATATGAACTATAATTGTAATAAATAGTACAATACATCCAACGATATGAAAAACACTCCAAATCAACACATAAACAACATTGTTTTGAATATAAACAATACAATACGTACGTAATATGAAAAATTCTCCTAGTCGTGTGCAATCCAAGCTCAATCAACCCTACACACCCTGCAAATCCAAAGAAATAAATAATTGCATAATCTCAAATCATAATCTTTGAAATTAAACGTGCTAGTTACACTAATTAACACATGTATATATGCTTACCTCGCTAACTCACACCATTGTCATCGCCACCCAAACCTTGCCCTGCAAAAAATCGATTTGTTTGGTCGATGTCTTCTTGTGTAAAAAATGTCCATGGCCCTTCCTGTGATGGATGTTGAGGGTAAAGGGGTTCCTATGGCGGAGACGGATGCTGAAGGTAGTGGTAGCCTCCCTGTTGCGGAGGCAGAAGGTAGGGCCCCTGTTGCGTAGGCGGAGACGGGGTAGTACCCTTATTGCGGAGGCGAAGGATAGTATGACAACGACGGTCCCTGTGATGCAGGTGGGTAATATGCACGCTGCATTAAAGGAGGGTAATATATTGGATGGGACGGCCATGGACCCTGTACTGACCATGGTTGCGAAGTCGGACCGTCTTGTTGCGAGAATTGATTCTTTCAGGCATCCATATCAGCTTTCCATTTCATGTTTTCTTCACGCTCCTTCCTAAGCTCCTTCCGTAGCGCCATCACCTCCGGTGCCTCAGCAGATGGGTTGGAGTGAGTAGTCAACAACTTGAAGTTTCTCTAGCAGAACCCGATCGCACAAGGCCAACGGGACCATCTAAAATGGGATAACAGCCGTGCTCCCTTGAGCGAGGGAAAATATGATCTAATATAGATAGCTCGGTATTCCTAAGAAGAGGATCGTCGGCCGAAAAATCGGGATTTGATTCCCGATAGCTTCCCTCTGCCTCGAGCCCCGACTTCGATAAATAAAACAGTAATTAATTACTTTTCATTGCGAAATTAACAATTGAGTGTAATTACTTAAAAAAATTATAAATGCAATCCCACCATATGTTGAGGGGCTATTCCAATTATTCTTCTGTGATGCCTTCCCCAGTGTGCACCGCCTCCTAAGTCTCAGCAAGGCTCGGCTCTCTTCCAGCCCTCTCCTGTACCGGATATATAATTTATTTATATGTGATTATATGCAACGATAAACTTAAAAAATCGAATATATATGTAATTAAAGATGAAATCACCAAAGTAGACTTATACTGATCAAAAGGAACCGATCCACCATAATACTCTTCCGTGTATTTCCCTCGGTTCTGCTTATTTCATTTTGATTCTGCTTGCATATTTAGAAGAAAACATATCATAATATAAAGTAAACTAATCTAAATTCGTGGTGTTAAAATCAATTAATTATATTTTTAATTACCTTTACATCGGTTGTATTCTAATAAATTAGGAGAAAAGCAAACTGCTCCTTAGGGATGACAGAGGGAAGAGGGACAAACCGTTCCCAATCCGCCATAAATCTATCGGAATCATAGAAACCTTTTTTTAAATCTTTGACACCATCTCTTGGATATTCCACCCATCTCATACCGGACATACTTCCAATGTCCGTCTATGTCGTCTTCTAAGAAGAAATGTTTCTATAATACAAATTAATTAGTACATTGATTACTATATTAATACCATATAACAAGTATGCATGTAATGCTGACATGTGTTTAATTCAGTTATGAATTAACAAGAGTGGGCGCTAAGTCCATACGTAGGCTTCCAAGGGGTTATCCGCAAATGTGAACCCTTCGTTCCACCAATCCGTGTTTCGGATGAGAATACCAATATAATTATTAAAATATGTAGCCCATTTATCCAGACCTATGGGCTTCCTACCTTCCCATACCAGAATTTCCCTTTTTCCCTTCATATAAAATTTAGTATTCTCGTTGGCAACACCTTTTCCGTGGTGTTCAAACCGGGCCAAATTATCCCCCATAGCCTTTGCCTGAGCGATACTCTCTAATGTTGTCTCTATCATCGTATCCATTTGAGGATGAGAAGTATCCCAGCACGCCCATGCCCTCGCATTGTCTTTATCTCGAGAAGTTTTTATATTTTGCAAATCTCTTGGAAGAGGCAATGAATGAGTAAACTCATCTGTGACGGGATCCATGAATATCCCCTCTTCGCTACCCAGGTCCGTGCACTGCTCATCTAAGTGTGCATACGGATCATCCTGCACTGATGCACTTGCAGGCTCCTGATCAGATGTATCCGTACATGTTAATTTATTATAATCAATCAATAGTTATATGAAAAAAATAATTTGAACATACTTATTTAAAACTCATAATATATACCTTCTGTGATCTCAGGATCAGGCTGTGTCGAAGAGGAAGCAAATCGATCTTCTTTCTTCCCTGATATAATTCTGGCAAATTTGCTAAACATGCCTTCTTGCGGCATTTATTTCATGCAAGTTAGGAGGATACAATATATATATATATATATATATATATATATATATATATATATATATAATGAATAAATTATTAAACTAACATATCGATAGATTACAAGTGATTAGAACTCTAACGTTTTTCATATATCAATTTATTATAAGTGTTTGCAATTGCAGAGTTTATAACATATATATAAATGATTACAACCGTAAATTTTTTTCATATGTCAATCGGATTTACGTCTTCAATATCACTATTATCATAGAACTATGGAATAAGGATTTAGGCGGTGCCCACAGTGCAATCTAAGCATGTTCACAATTAGGATCTTTGACATAGAAGTATTGATCAGCTTGTGAAGCTAACATGAACTTATCGTCTCGGTAAACTTCTTTTTTTCAGATTAATAAGATGAAAACCATACTCATTTTTTGGATGCAAGTGCACCAACGAACTTTGAACATAACAAATTGCTCTTGCTCGTTACTCCAGTAGATTATCTCTAATATGTCATCCACCTGACCGTAATATTCTTTCTTTCCATCTTGCGGTCTTTGATCACGGAAACTTGAGAATCACGTTTATTCAAATGGATAATAAATGCCGTTATTTTGGATAGCCAACCTTTCGGCTGTAAGGAATTTTAGGTTATTAATGCAACATGAACCGTATTGATTCGCATTTACACTAGGACTTTTAGATAGTCACACGATTGCATCCGGGAATTGTATCCCTTTTACTATGACATCTTCAATCTACAATTCATTTACCCATAAAATGTATAAGCTATATGTGATATATGCGTGTGATACGTGAAATATATAAGAGACACGTACATGTTTGCGGAACCACCGTAGAAAGTGTTTCATATGTTCTTGATTAATCTTCCAATGAGTGCCCTTTTCGGTAATCGCGGTCGTATGTTCTTGAATATGTCGGCTAAAAGAATGACAATATTATCTATATAGGCGCGCGCACGCGCGTGCGCACACACATATACAAACACAAAATATTGACGCGATTAAAAGTTTTAATTTATATACCTTCTGTGATTAGCAGTAATTTCAAGATTATGAAGCATATACGTATGTGCTTAGTCGAGCCAATCCCTCTGGTAGGATCGATCCTCCCCTTATGGATGGGAAAGCTGGTCCTCATAAATTTGATAAGGAAGATTTAATCTTGTTTCAACTCTACACAAGTAACGAGAAGTGAAGTTGAGGCATTCGTTGGCATAATAACTCTCGGCTATTGACCCTTCTGGTCGATCTCGATTGCGCACTTGCTGTTTCAAGAATCCCAAATATCTGAAACGTTAACGAATATTTTAGACGAACGTAGATATTATAATGAATTAAATATAAAAATTAACTTAAAAATTAATTACCTTTCTATTGGATACATCTACCGATATGAGACTGGTCCAGCAATCATTGCCTCTGTTGCTAGATGTACCATAAGATGAACCATGACTGTGATGAAAGATGGTGGAAACATCATCTCCAACTTGCAGAGTGTTTCAATAGCACTCCTCTCTACTCCTTGAATTCGACTACATCTATCACTTTAAAACAAAATTTGTTGAAAATTTCATAACACTCTATTAAAGCCTTGGTGATATCGGATAGCAAATTATGTCGAAGAGACACTGAAAGCAATTGATGCAGAAGGATATGACAATCGTGAGTTTTAAAGTTTAAGAGCTTCTGATTGGTTTGAAAAAGTGTCTTTGAATTTTCTAAATATCGCAATTAATAACGGTGTCGCAATAGGTAGCCGATAGTGAGTACGGGTCGTCCAAAGGGAAATGGTAAATTACTTATCTTGTATTAGACGAGTTAATAAAGAAAAGTGGGATTTTTATAGTTTTATACTAAGAAGATTCTAAAATTTTATGAGAGAAGGGCTTGTAGGGTTTATAGGATTGAGTAATTAATGTATGGAGTTTTAAAAATAATTCTTTTTATTTTTTAATTATTTAATACTAGAGAAATAGCGATGAATGTGAATTAGGGTTCTTGGAGAGATTAGGGTTTCCCTCTACTGACCTTTGTCCTTTCATTGATCTCCATTTATCTCAAACCCTCAACAAAGCAAATTTTAATGAATCTCAAATCATGGCCGTGACTATCATGAATTGAAAGCACGCCCGATAAGAGGGTTAAGACTTCCTTTGCTAAAGTTTATAAAAATTAAAACTTTTAAAAGAAATTAAGGGATTTTATCATCCATTAAACTATCCTATCCTATATACCCTAACAAGTAAGAATTTACTCACTCATTGGGATAAACGAAGTAAAAGAGGAAAGATTAAAGATTAATGAACCCATAAGAAATAATAAAATTAAGATTGCGGAAAGTAAATGCAGAAATTAAATGCGGAAAGTAATGAGACAAGATTAAAAAAACCACCTTTTATTGAAAAAAGAATTGCATTACAGGCTTTGACTGCTGAAAAACTAAACTACAAATCCTAGCTTGCTCGAGAGATCTAGATTGCTCAATGGATAGATCGGTAGATAGATGATAGATCGATTGACCCTAATTGCTCTCGGTCCTTTTTATAGGCTTTGAAATTTGAAACCCTAGACGTCATCTTAAATTATGTGAAAAGAAGATCACGCCCCTAAAAATTCACATCCAACGGCCACCATTAGACCACAGAACCGTCGCCCTTTACCCCCTTTAGCCACGGATCCGCCGCCTTCTAATGGGTGTGCGTCTCCAGATTTCTCGTGCCTTCCTCTCTCGATATTTAGAGACCCTTCTGATAAAAATCTTTTGAAAATATCTCTTTTTCTCTGCCGTTGCGAGATTCTTGAATTTGCTCCTAACATTTGGCAGATTTGGTTTGGTACTTTGATTTGATGTGGATCTCCTATTTATATTCCAGACCTGAACTGATTTATCATAATACCTGCACAATATTTTAAATCAAATTGTTAGTAGCATTTTATTTATTTGAGATAATATTCAAACCAATTAAATAATATAATATCTTAATAATATTGGTTAAGATTATTTGATATGATCTGCATCTTTTAATAATCAATAATCTCATGGATTTTAAATATGATATGCATATATTATCTAATTATATTAATTATAAATTAATAAACATATGATAATAATCTTTTTACAAATAAACCCATATATGTTCTTAATTTACAATTAACACCTTTTAGTAATTAATAAGAATAGGGAAAAATACCGTACAAATATGCAATAAATATGACTGATCAAATACCCCCAAACTTATCTTTGATCGTCCTGAGCAAACTATTTTATTTTCAAAAGAAAAAAAAGAGAAAAACCTAGCACACTTTTCTAGGCAACATGATTGCACTTAGCTCGTGCAACAAGCCGTTAAACCTCTAGGTGTCCTTAGTAGGAGGAGTGTTGTTTCCTGAGGTTTTCAGCGGATTACACCCACAAAATCCCAAAATTTAGAAATTAAAGAAAAGAAGACGAAAATTACTTGCAAAGATAAGTAACATATAAAAGTAAAAACTTGAAAAATAAGAGTTTCAAATTACACCAGCTTTTAAGTTGTCATGAGCTCTATCTTAATGGTCTTGAAAAGACATCTGAAATCACTTTCTCCCTCAATAAAACATCGTCTTAAGTCTTCCTCCCTACCTCTCCTCCAAATATCGATCATATACCCCTACGTGTGTGTAAAAGTCACCCCTATACTTAGAGAATTCAATTCATGCTATCATATCCTTTGTCCAAATTTCTTAGTACTTTTTAGTCGGTGATGTTTTAGTTGGATTTGCTCACACATGCTTCATGTGACCGTTAATACTTCTTGAGGTACTAACCAACCGATTACCGAATGTGCTCACTTATTATGGCGTACTTAGCAATATCCTAACCTTGCAATACCTAAGACTTAGCAGTGACTCCCAAACCAGTTGGTCTAAGGCACTAGGTGATAAAGCACCCTCGCTATATTTTTTTTTATTTTGCTTTAAGTAATTAAAAAACTAGTGTTCATTTTTATTTTTAAATTTTATTCGTCATTTATATTCTGTTGATTTTTTTTATTCTAAGGTTTTTAGGCAAGAGTATTTCAAGGTATTCTCTATTATCCCAAGTTTCAAGATGTGTGGAAGTGCGTATAGTAGGGTATCAAAATTCAGAAGTTTGGACTCAAGAATAAAGACTATTTTTCAAACTTATTTCTATCCGCAGATTAGTGATTTCTTTATCTTACTAACCTTTGGGACAACAGCTCATGACCACGTATTACTAGCTTCTTTTTATAGTGCAAAATGATACGTGAATAAGCACAAACCTCCCCCTAAACCTGTTTGCAACAGTTTCCTTACTGATGTCGTCCTTTAAGCCCAAAACCTGTAGACTTGGGAGGAAAAGTTCTCAAATATTACTAAATGGGACAAGAGTTAATGACAGTGAAAATCCTCTCCCAAACTTGTTTAATCGTGCAAAAATTTCCTTTCATTCAAGAGCCAAAAAATATTTTTCTTCCCCCAAACTTAATTAAAACAGTGTTTCCACTATTTAAGAATTTGAATTTCAAAGTAAGAGAGGAGAAAATCATAGTAGTAAATACAAGGCTTTAATGCCAAAAACCAACACCAACCATTCAAATATTTTATCAAGGCAACACCATGGTTGGTGAAAGATAGTGTAATGGATATACATGAAGAAGAAGACTCGAGACTGTATAAGAATGGAGGCTGTACATGTCTTGAGTAGAAGAAACAGAAATGAGAGTAACGATAAGAGATGATGTAGGGGAAAGAGAAGAGGTGTAATCGAAAGGTTTTACGTCTCGGTTGGTGGAGACAAAAAAGTGATGGTGAATGAAAATGAGAATGTGAAAGATAAAGAATGGATGGAATAGTCGCATTCTCATATGCGATAAGAAGAAGGGGTGGCGGTTCAACTTCTTCGGCCTCAAAGGGAGGCGCATAAATTTCCGGTGGAGATTTATTCATCACAGCATCCAAGTCTTCAAGAAATGCGAGTTCTTCGGCGAAAATATCTTCGAAACTTTCATCGATGATCTCATCGGAAAGAAAGAAATCGATATCCATGTTAGTGGAATAGACAGATTCACTATAAAGGTTGAAAGTTTCAAGGTTAGTGTGTTGCGCATCAGGATTCAAAATACTTGATTCGTCAGAAATTATGGAGGTAGAATACTCGAAAAGATCGTTCCTCTCATTCTCAAAAGAGTCTAAATCAAGTGGTCTTTCAAGAATTATAGAACTCAAAATATCGGAGTGTGGTTCATCAAAACTCGGTGGAAGTGAAAAGGATGAGAAGAACCGAAGAAAGTGTGTAATGAAATGGGTAAACAAACTTGGGTGTCGAGAATTGTTGATCCAGATGTGGGAGATGAAGACTGAATATCGTTCTGCATATCGGATAGGTTAGTCGTAAGAATAAAATCGGTTAAATGTACAGGAAAATGTTCATATTCAATGGAAAGGACATGATGGGTCAGGGAATCCAACTCATCCAACATAGCGAAGTCATCTTCAAAGATATTCTCAACACTGATCTCACTAGTGCTTTTAGTCAAACCAAACGAATAGTTCTTTAAAAATTCATCAATTATACTATCCTCAATCGATGGATCACTTGGTTCATTTGATAAAATTGGAAGGTTTGAAATGTCATGTTTAGTCGGATAAGGATCGGTTTGATTTGGAATGGTGTAAGGCTCTCTTTCACACTCAAGATTGGAAAAGTCAAACATGTTATTCTCAAACACCTCATCAATTAGATTATTAAGCGGTTGATCATCAAATACATTCGGTTGGATTTCAAGATGGAAGGTGTTGAGATTAAAAGAAATGGTTTTAGGTTGACTTTAAGGGATCTCTGGTTCTTTCTCACTACTCAATTCCAACTTTACTTCAAGTCTAGACATGGTTTGTGAAGAAGTTTCAATGAAAGATTCTCTTTGAACCATGGAATTTCCTAATTGATGTTTGTTCCCCCAAAAATAAAAACAATATAGAAAGAGCAAAGCTCTGTTAAATTTTGTTGAGGCAGCGCCTCACGTGCCCCTCATGAAGGCGCCAGCGCCAATCTTGTAGCATTGAATCCTATGGTGGCACCGCACGTACTCCTCATATGGGCGCCAATGTGGAAAGCACAGAAATGTCTATCATAAATAAGAATTTAATTCTTAAGTGGCGCCCATGTGCTTTCCACGTGAGCGCCGGCGTCCAAGTCAAAATCAATAGAATTAAATTCTAAATTTCCCTTACCAAAAAGTTGGGATATTCTCTGTTAAATAGAGCCGTTAGATCAAAGATCCAATGGTGATGATAAATCACCAAGTGATATAACTAAATTCTATTCTGATGAATATTTTCCCTCAATCTTTACAAACAAAAAAGATTGCTCTCTGTAAAACAAAGAACTCTTGAATCAAAAATCCCATGGTGATTAAAAATCACCGCTTGACAGAATAAAATTCTGTATATGGGAAAATATTTCCCCAATCTTGTTAAAAAACAAGAAAACATATTATGTAAAACAGAAGCACTTGGTTCAAAGATCCAACGGTGGGTAAAATTCCCCAAATCAATTTTGAGACCAATAAATCAATTGGAATCTCCCAATAAGAGATTTTCTCAAAACTAATTAACAAATTTGCGTCTACTATATAAAGGACCCGAGACTTCAAGTCTCACAGATAGATACAGAAAAAGGAACTCCCTATAAGCTTCTGCAAAAATACAGTGAGCTCTAAAAAAACAACAGAGAATTTAATTCTCGAAAGAAGAAGATCTTCCTGCTCAAAACTCTAGGTAAAGAAAAAAAAGAAGAGATCAAAATATCTTCTTTACCTATCATATCACATCTAAGGTTTTAACCTTTTTTAAAAGAACTTAGTTCTTTCTCTAGATCCGAGATCCATAAGACAAGTCTACCACAAGTTGAGAATTTAATTCTTATCGGGAATATCTTGTTCTTGAGAATCAAACATTCAGGGAAGAACAAATTTAAAAAGAAAGAAGAGGGAGTCCATAATACTAAGTTCCTTCAAATCAAGAACTTAGTTCTTTAAAAAACTCAATCTAAAATCATAAAAAATAGTGATTTTGGTGAGCGTTAACGGTCAAAATACCATTGATAAAGGTCTAACCTCTCTAAAAATATCAACAAAGATTAAATCTCCATATAAAAAAAGGGGGATTCAGCGCCTCACGTGAAAAACACGTGGACGCCCAAGACAGAAGGCCAGTGTCTGGCGTGCTCCTCACGAGGGCGCCAAAAAAAGTGCTTAGCACTTCATATACAGCCAAAACAGTTTAGTGCTTAGCACTGATTGGGCAGCGCCCAGCGCCTCACGTGCTCCTCATGTGGGTGCCATAAAAAAGTGCTTAGCACTTCATATACAACCAAAACGGTTGAGTGCTTACTACTGATTGGGCAGCGCCCAGAGCCTTATGTGCTCCTCACGTGGGCGCCATATAAAAAGTGCTTAGCACTACATATGCAGCCAAAACGGCTGAGTGCCTAGCACTGATTGGGTAGCGCCCAACACCGTACGCGCTTCCCATGTGGACGCCATACAAAAATGGTTAGCACTTCATGTTAGTCTAAACGACTAAAGTGTGCAACATTTATTGGGCAGCGCCCATGACTGAATGCTTCACATAATATACATGTGAGCACCAGAACTCAAATAAGTGCTTAGCACTTTTACATAAAAGGAAAAAATGTTGAACAACAGAGTCCAAATAAGTGCTTAGCACTCTTGGAATTAAAAAAAGGACTGAGCAGACTAGGCCTAAATTGGCTAAAAGTCTCTCTCTCTCTCTCGGAAATTTCTAGCATCTGAGCCCAAATGCCCTGTTGTCGGATCTTAAATAAAAAATGATCCTGAAAACCTTAATAAGTTGATCTTAGTCTCAAACATGACTAATGTATCCTTAGCTTAAAATAAATTGAGCCCAAATGCTCATATATTTAAGTCGATCTTAATCTTAAACTAGATTAACGGTCCTTAAATAAAACAAAATATTTTTGAACCAAAAGAATATATAACCTAAGTTCAAAACCCCGTCAAGCAAATTCTTGACCCAAGCCCAAATCTAAAATATACAGATTAAGACTAATCCATGCCCTACGAGTGACGACATAAACTAGTCTCCGTTTACAATCCACGGGAAACCAAAAATAAACAAAAATATATATGACACGAAGTGAACTGCTGGAGAAGGAGAAAGCGGTTATCTCAATGCGGTAAACTAATTAACTGCAGGGGTTTGCGCCTGCAGGGAACAGTGTCCCCATAATCAAAACCCTTCACAAATGTGGGGGAATCTGATGAAGTCACGCTACAACGGTCGCGTCTGTCCAAACCTCCGATATATGGTGCCATAAATCAACTTGCTATCTTCAGAGATGTGGATGGATAAGTCCAAATAGCATCTGCCCCCAAATTCAGGCTGGACGTCTCAACTTCTCGGTCCGGTCTTTCGACGGTGAACAGATTCTGGCACGCCCGGTGGGACTTTTTTCTCTTTCCACTCCACACTTCGTGTGTCGTGTTTCGCGAACAAAATCGCGGTTCACTATGATTGCTCTTGGATTCGAGGTACTAAAACATGGTGTCCTGCTCCTGTGCAGAAAATCGATGGCTTCTCAATGTACTGTAAGTCGATGTCGCACACCCCACACACTTGTGGAGAAGCGGAATTTACAAAAAACGATTTTTCATACTATGCAACACCGACTTAACTCCAGGATTTTTACGGAAACCTTAACTAGCTATAGATACTAGGAGGTTTAACTACTCGGTAAGAGTTTTATACCTCCTTGTTTACAAGTCCTTCGGGTCTTCTTCTTCTCCTCCTCTTCTTGAGCTCCTCGAAGATCGGATCGCGCTTGAAACATCGGCCTCCTCGCATCAAAGACGATCCACCCGAGAGTATGCACTTCAAGCTCCAACCTCTAAACCGAGCTAACTAAGGTACTTAGTTTGCTAAGCTAGATAGCCTAGAAGATGTAGAGAATGATTATGGATTAATTTGTCTCCATTATCCTAGGTTTCTCAACTCATAAGAATGTTTAGGGTTTGAGGAAGAAGAAGAAAGCCAATGAGAGATGGGAGTGTTGTGATAAGATTTGATGTGAAGAATGGCTAAGTGTTGATGACTATGAAGCAAATCATTTTCAACAATAATATCATAATACCGCTATGCCTCAATAGTCATCCAAATGAGAATGAGTTACCCAAGTAGCCATACTTCAATCATGTCCTAGATAACACCTCATTTCTCTACCTCATTATCCATTTAAATAAATGGATTAAACACAAATGAGGTGTCTTCTTCTAGAAACACTCTTGTGAAATTACAAGAATACCCCTCACCGTATATATATACCCGTATTCGTATTCCAAAAAATACGAATTCAAAGAGACGGAAATAATCCAATAATCTAATACTAGGATCCGGCTTAAACCAAAGCCCACTAGTATTATCCGTTCGAACAACATCCGTGCAACTAGTACACGTATATGATCGAAACCCTGCCCTAAAACCATACGGCCTCTACATCGTTTCGCCCGAAGCAGGGAAACCCTCTGTATAGGACTTTAAAGACTCGACGGTACGCTGGCAGTGGGTTTAACCAAAAGTCCGTCAGCGGCACTAGCTGTGCGTAACGGTTACCCAGCTATCTATTGATAAGAAGGACGATGAGCAAACTCATCCGAACTCCTACCGAGTCTATCTGTGACAATCTTCGTACAGTCCAGTCTATTCGTCTAAGAGTATCGCATATTGGGCCTACGGGGTGGTAAATGTCAGACCCCTAACAGCGTAATAAGTCGTACCGGGTTAGAGCCCAATACACCCTGAGAAACTGCTGGAGTACTTACCAGTAAATATCGCTTGCCCTGGCTTGGGACTTTGTGTAATGACTTTCCGAACACAGCGCGATATCAACCCCCAATACTGGGAGAGACGAATCCAATCTAACCACTACTGTCTCCCAGTGCTTCGGGACTGCTCCCAACTACTATCTGTTTGCACGACTCCTTTGAGCCGTGGTAGGGTAGTAATCTAAGTACAGTGGGAACACACTCGAGACGAATAGTGATGTGAAGTCAACAGACTAATCTGTACTCATGCCATCCGGGAACTGCTACCTGACGATAGGTATAATACCAACTAGCAGTTCCCAACGAGTCCGTCCAGTGTAACTCATAACCCAACGAGCACCTGTATACTATGTCTGGTATGATATACCAATGGCTGTGGGATAGAATATCTCCCCTGCTGGGATGAGAAGCGTATACACTAGTCTACTCTGGAGTATCGATGCCCCTTCTCGATAATCCTATGACTAGGGACCTGTATAAGGATGTGCTTATAAACTACCCAGCTCCCACTAGTGTGACTGCCATCACAACGCTGGTAGTCAAGCAAAGATCCTAAGGGTTCTACCAATATGTATTAGCGATATGCTAAAAGAAACATATACACATATTGAGGTAGAATCAAACCAAGTAGCATACTTCCATTTTGAGCAAGACTGTTATTATATCTGTGTATATCCCAAGCTTCCAAAATGTAATATACAAACCGGTACTATACATTAATGGCCTCTAGGGCATATATCACTAACAATCTCCCACTTGCACTATGACATGTATTTGCATATCGCAGACCTATCATTCTCCCCTGGGTTTGACTGATATCTGCTTACAACGCTCAGTGCATAAGCTACATCTGGTCTGGTACACAATATCGCATACATTATAGAGCTTACCACAGAAGTGTAGGGTAAAATAGTCATGCGAACCCTTTCCAAATCAGTCTTGGGAGACATCACTTTGGAGAGGGTGATTCCTTGACAAGCCAGTATATTACTGCGCTTTGAATCTTCCATACTAAATCTTTTCGGTATGGTGTCGATGTATCTTGACTGTGAAAGTCCCAAAATTCTCTTAGATCTATCACGATAGATCTGGATCCCCAGAATGTAGGAGGCATCACCCAGGTCCTTCATGGAGAACCTTTGTGATAAGAATTCTTTGACTGATTGTAGCATAGGAATGTCATTTCCTATCAGGAGAATGTCATCCATGTACAAGACGAGGAATACCACAGTTCTCGCTACAATTTTACTATAAATACATGGTTCATCTGGATTTTTGATAAAGTTTAATTCCTTGATCTTCTCATTAAAACAGATGTTCCAACTCCGCGATGCCTGCTTTAATCCATAAATGGACTTAAGCAACATGCACACTCTTCCGCTGCTCCCACTCTCTATGAAACCCTCCGGCTGATCCATATAAGCACACTCTTCCAAATTTTCATTCAGAAAAGCGGTCTTTACGTCCATCTGCCAAATTTCATAATCGTGGAAGGAAGCAATGGCACGAAGGATCCAAATGGATTTGAGCATAGCTACTGGAGAAAAGGTTTCATCATAGTCCAAACCAGGTCTTTGTTGAAAACCTTTTGCAACAAGTCTGGCTTTATTGGTTTCAACCTGTCCATCTACACCGATCTTCTTTCTGAAGATTCATTTGCAGCCTACAGGTTTTACCCCTTCTGTAGCAATGTCCAAAGTCCATACTTTGTCGGTGTACATGTACTCCATTTCGGTCCGCATTGCATCCAGCCATTTTACCGAGTCTCTGCTCCTGATGGCTTGCTGGAAACTAGTTAGCTCATCATTGTCGATGATACAATCCTTTCTATCCCTGTCTATGAGAAAACCGTAGTGTCTCTGGGCGGATGAGACTGCCTACTAGTCCTGCGAAGTGGCACGGGGATGTCCGGTTCTTTCGAAACTTCTGGTTCCACCATGCTTTCAGTAATAGCTTGTGGTTCTGGAATTTCTTCTAGTTCTATTGCGCTCCCACTTATTTCTTTTTTAAGAAATTGAATTTGCAAAAAGTGGGCATGCCGAGAAACAAAGACCTTTTGTTCCTTCGTATAATAGAAAAGATACCCTCTGGAGTTCTTTGGGTATCCCACAAACTTACACAGTACAGAGCGTTCCTCGAGCTTGTCCGCATGCTACTTTTTTTACAAAAGCTGGGCATCCCCATATCTTTAGATACTTAAGATAGGGTTTCATCCCACTCCACATCTGATATGGTGTGATAGGCACTGACTTAGTAGGAACCTTGTTCAAAAGATATGCAGCTGATTCTAGTGCATAACCCCAGAAGGATCGCGGTAACTCAGCGTTACTCATTATAGAACGTACCATATCCAATATGGTACGATTCCGCCTTTCTGATACACCGTTGTGTTAATGTGTGTATGGAGGAGTAAGCTGAGAGAGAATTCCATTCTCTTTTAAGTAATCCAGGAACTCGGCACTTAAGTATTCACCACCTCAATCAGATCTAAGTGTCTTGATACTTTTGCCTGTTTATTTTTTCACTTCATTTTTATATTCCTGGAATTTCTCAAAGGCCTCGGATTTATGTTTCATCAAGTATACATGTTCGTACCTTGAGAAATCATCCGTAAAAGTAATGAAGTAGGAATAACCACTTCTTGCATGTGTAGACATTGGACCACACACGTCGCTGTGTATGAGTCCCAAGAGCTCGCTTGCTCTTACCCTATGTCCAGCGAACGGAGTCTTTGTCATCTTTCCTTTGAGACATGATTGACAAGTTGCATAAGACTGATATTCAAACGGATCCAAATATCCCTCTTTATGTAACTTCGTCAACCGTGTTTCATTGATGTGACCCGGTCTACAATGCCATAAGAAAGCCTGATTTAATTCCGGAGACTTTCTTTTAAGTGTGTTCTGGACATTGAAAACCTGAGCTTGATTTAATACGTATATACCGTTATCCAGTGTACATGACCCAATCAAAGTATGATTAAGGTGGATGTGGACGACATCGCTTACAAATGTAAAATCATAACCTTCTTTAGATAGTAAAGATACAGAGAAGATATTACGTGTCAAACTAGGTACACAAAAACAGTTACGCAAAACAAAAATCCACCCACTTATCAATCCCAGGTGATATTCCCCTACGGATACAGCATCCACGCTCATTCCGTTAGCAACCCTGAGAGTCATAACACCAGCCTTGATAACTCTACGGTTTCTTAGCTCCTGCAATGAATTACAGATATGAGATTCTGATCCGGTATCTAGTACCCAGGAAGTAGAGTTAATTGACAGACAGTTTTCAATCAAAAACACACCTGAAGCCGAAGCCACAACGTGCTTAAAATCCTGATTTTTGGTTTTCCAAGCCCCGCAGCTCTTCTTCCAATGGCATTTTCTGTGACAATAGAAACATTCCTCCTTCCCTACTGTCAGCGCCGAAATTTTTGCCATTCCATTTCCCTCTACTTTACTGACACCGTCTTTCGGCTTGGTGGAGGCCTTATTCTTATTCCCCTTGGATTTCGCCTTGGATCTAGAGGAGGAAGGTCCCCCATGTTAGTTATATGTATGCCCTAGAGGCCATTACCGTACATGCGATGTATATTGTACTGGATGCTTGGACATATATAGGGAGGACTTTCTTTCTCTACATGATAGTATGCTATCTGGTTACTCTTTATCTTAACATGTACACTTATTGTCTCTCTATTACATGTTGATAAAGCCCTTAGGATGAGTACTTGACTACCAGGATTATGATGCAGATCCTACTAGTGGGGACAGGGTAGTCGATAAGTACATCCTTCAAATGTTCCTAGTCGTGGGAGTATCGAGACAGGGCATCGATACTCCAGAATAGACTAGCGTATACGCTTCTCGACCCATATGATGGGCGATGGATGATCCCACATCCATTGGTGTTTGACATCAGAGAAGGTATATGGGTGCTCAGTGGAGACTGTGTACACTGGACGGACTCGCCGAGAACTCCTAGATGGTGTTATACCTATCGTCAGGTAGCAGTTCTCTGGTGACACCGGTACAGGTTAGTCTGTAGACCCGAGATCATCATAGAGTCTTGTGTGATTCCCACTGTGCTTTGATTTCCACCATACCACGGTCAAGAGATCGTGTAAAAAGGTGGTTTTTGGGTACAATCCCGAGTCACATGGAGGCAATGAGCGATAAGAAGGGTTTCGTCTCTTCCGGTATTGGGAGTTGATATTGCGCTATGCTCGATTGGCCATAACAGGAAATCCCTGGCCAGGGTTGCTGAGATTTACTGGTAAGTGTTATCAGTAGTTTCTCGAACCGTTATGGACCTTGCATCGGCATGACTTATTAGGCTATTGTGGTCTGACGTTATACCACCCCCAGGCTATGATATGCGACATATCAGACGAAGAGACCGGACTGTACGGTAGTGTTACTGATTGGATTCGCAGGAGTACGAGCAAGCTTGCTTGTTGATCTTCTGACCGCTCAATACCCGGATGGCCGTTACCTTTACCAGACCGCTTGCGGCTTGTAGGTGTTTGATATGATCATCACCTACTGCCGGCGTATTGACGAGTCTTTAGAGTCCTACACAGAGCTTTCCTGGTTCATGCGAAACGGAGTAGGAGCACATATGTTATATGTGCGGGACCGAGATTAATGCATGAATGTGATACCGCATTCTATTCTCGCAACTTGTGACATTGGTCGGTTATATGTGATATATCCGGTTTATCGGATCAGGTGTTGATTTGATAAGTTGTTGCATTTGATATTAGTCGGTTATATGTGATATAGCCGGATGATTAAATCATGTGTTGATTTAATAATTTAATGTATAATTATATATTTGATATATTACATTACATTAACTAATATTAGCTCACTTAAGTATTCATTTTTCTCACTTATGATACATTGATATATATGTGATATATGTTAAATGTATTGTTTTCTTTTTGCACAAAATATATATGTGATATATATTTATGTGTCTTGCTAGGTTACACATGCAACATGTATGTATGAGACTCACACCATGCTAGGTTAAAGTTAGGGTTTTATTTGTTTTAAGTAATTCAAACAACTTGGATAATTAGTCATGGTTGAGCTTGGATGGAAGCTAGTAGAACATTGACTTAGTCCACTTGTTTGTTTTGCTTAAGATATTTTTTAACCTAACCCCTTAACTCATAGCTATGGTTTAGTCTCTACAATGGTTAGTGCATGACATACACTCACCATGGTTGCATTTCTAATCTCATGAGTTTCATTCATCATCTTCTTCCTCACTTGAGAAAAAGATTGCTAGTTTTTTCTAAGTGATGAAACCTTGTGAGAAAAATAAAACTAAAGTGAGCCCACTTCCTACTTCATCATCCTCTACTATTAGCCATTTAGTTTAGAGTGTTTGATTCACTAATCTCACCATTAGTGAAGAGGTAGCATGAGCTCGAGTCTCCTCGACGTAAATCATTTTCGGCCTCGAAGATATTGAGCAAGTTTGTTCGTTTCTTCAAGTGAACCTTCTCTAGAGTCTGGGAGTTCACCATTCCCAGCGAAGGGACTACGAAATGGAGCTTTAGAAGTGAAGGACCGGTCTACAAAGGTTGTATTCCCTCATTCACTTAGATGTAAAGTGTTTACATTTTATATCGTCGGATTATCTAGTACGATTCTAGGGTTAGGGTTAGTTAATACGGAAATTTTTTAAAAATGGCATGGACGATGCCTCCCGAAAACTTGCTGCCGTGATAGGTAACCCTGCAGTGGTATCAGAGCCATACAAGAAAATTAGACAATGTTTGCTAGGATTACGAAACCGAAACTACTCCGAAACACCCATACGAAAACTTGGTTTCTGTCGAATTTAAAAAGTCTTCAAATTTTTTTTTAAACAACTGCAGAATGTTGTATGTGATATAACATGAACACCGTGAACATTTGAGACAATTTGGGCTTGAAAAAACCGGCCACATAGGCTCCAAAACCGGCCACCTCGGGTCAAATTTGGATTTTGGGCTTCAAATTTTTAGGGTGTTCCAGTCTCTGGGTTTTAGGGTTTCAGGTGTTGTTTGTTTTTGCTAAATTTGCATGTGATGTTAACTTTCTGCAAAGGCAACTCGGAGGGTTTCGTAATCGTAATCCTAACATGTATTCGGGTTATTTAGACGATATTAAAAAGTTCGAACAGATATCAATAACCTAATTTTTCCCCGCCGGAAAATTTTCAAGAATTGGATTTTTTCTGATTTAAAATTTTCAGAAAATCTTGCAAGCGATTCTGTGGACCCTCTAGAAGAACGAAATCTTAACTCGATTATGCGACCGTCAGAACCGCCATCAAACCCTAGGGTTTGTGGTAGTTCAGCGGTGCCACATGTGAGGCATTGGTTGACCCGTCTACGGCTGGTTCATCGGAGCTGTGGTAGTTTCTGGGTACTTTTTGAACTCCGCTCAAGTGTTGAGCTTCATGGGAAATTTTGGGTGTTTGTTTATGTAACAACTCCATTTTTGGTGTACATAAATTTGATTTAAATTTGAAGTATACTTGGGGTATTTAATGTTGCCGTTACCACTTTAAGTAAATATTTCACACAATAATTACAAGAAGGAGCTTGTAGCTCATTGGTAACACCTTACACCGCTGAACCAAGCCACCAGAGTTCAAATCCCCTGCCCCACATTATTTTTTAATATTATTTTGTTTTAAATCCTTTGGAAGCCCAACAGTCCACACACCATAACTCCCAAAACTTGAACTAAAGCTGAAAAACTAAAAATACCAGTACCTTACTCTGACGACCCCCTACCTCCTGCCACCCTGACTCGGCCCGGATCGGCCAACTCGGCCGGCGGACCAGCCGTCTCGACCCCCCGCAGCCGGCCGGAGTTGCCGATTCCGGCGAGTCATCAACTGGAAAGTTGTGACTTTTCAGCTTCCTAACCCCCCTGCACACTCAAAATTATTAGATCGGTTCCATAGAGTTAAATATACCCTATTTAATATATTTTTAATGATTTTTCACACATTTTACAAATTTTTTTATTTAAAACCCTTCATCTACCCTAACCCTAGCCTACCCTATAAATACACCCCCTACCCTCTAGCTTCCTCTCACTCTCTAGTGTAATCTAAAACCCGTAAGTCCCTTTCTATCTCTCCTTTCCATTCTCAAAATACGAAATTACAAAACCTGACGGAATCTGAACCAATCCGATTTCCGATTCGGTTTTCTATAAAATTCCACTTCTCACTAATACAATCATACCTAAACTTTCTCATGTTGACTATTAAACACTAATCAAACAATTTGAACAAGTTTGATCACATGAAATGATTGCTATCTCAATTTATCGTATTTTTCACTTAAATACCACATTATTTCAATCCTTCATTTAACCCCATCAAACTTGCTATAAATTTAAAGTAGATCACGAGATAACGACCTACCTCCTCACACACTCATATGCAACACCCTCGAGAACCTAGAATACGAGAAAACGAACATTTTTCATTTAAATACCACAAACTTAACAAAACCATTTCTAAAAGATTTAGTTTTGATACACTTTTAAAGAAATACCACTTATTATGAAAATATGATAAGTTGTGGACATCGGTCGTTTATCTAAACCTGACTTTGTGGTGTCTAGGTTAGGCAAGTGAGAAAGGTAACTTTAAAAGGCCCGTCTCACGATGATTCGTAAGCGGATCCCTCCTTTCTTCACTTGTACTTACCTGGCCACAATTGGCGGTGAAGAGGCGATTTGAGGCATCTCACAACTTGTCATCTGGACCAGTTAGGAATAGACTGGTTGACTTAGGAGAATCTAGAACATACAATACGGAAAATATACACCTTTATAAATAAATACCATTTACTTCATAAAACCGTTTTCTAAAGGATTTACTATTTTACAATCTTTGCAAAGCACCGCTACAACCCATTTTGGGGAACCCGTTCGGGATGGTGCGGTTTATCGCACATCCTCGGGCTTAGTAGTGCGAGATTCAGACCTCCGCAAGGAGCATTCGGTCTCGAAATATTTAAAATACGACATCTTAAGAAAATGAGATTTTTAGAATATAAAATATTTATTAAAATTATTTTTGTATAGATATATGTATATTTATCATTAAAATATCTATTTTTGTTATGATATAAATATTCCACCTTTTTCTAAAAATCACAAGAATAAATTTTACACTAAAATACCATGAATTCCAAATAAATCAATTTTACAAATAAATACCTTTATTTCTGAAACTAGGATATTTTCACTAGAAATATCATAATACAAAATCCACCTTCGTTACAACTCTAAACACGAATAACGAATACTTGAGGTGTATTTTGAAAAGTATATAAAAAGTATTTTTACATAAACCCCTCTCAAGTTTTATAATTACCCTAAGGACCCTAGCAATTATAGGTTTAAGAAGT
Organism: Agapanthus africanus; assembly: GCA_030015575.1. Lineage (NCBI taxonomy): Eukaryota > Viridiplantae > Streptophyta > Magnoliopsida > Asparagales > Amaryllidaceae > Agapanthus > Agapanthus africanus. The sequence continues at coordinate 241,156,250 of CM057342.1, read as the reverse complement.
AATCAAGACTTCGATTTACATTTCTAATTGTCTGACTCGAGTTTGAGTCTGATTAATCTGACTTGAATATGATTCAAGTCAATCTACAATCTTCAACATGAATCCATGAATCCAATTATCAATCTATACGACTTGACCGAACCGAACCATGGATATACATTCCATTTACATGGTTCTCCAGCTATTCCATTTACATGATTCTACGGTTATATCCGTTTACTGATATCATGGTTTCGGTCAGTCTTTCAATTATACACTCAATTCAATTTACAGTACAAAACAATACAAATAAAATACTACGGGGTTTAAGGGGTAGATTGATATGGAAGGTGTTAAAAGTGGCACGAGGCGGTAAGATTAAGACACCTAACCTATATTCTGTTGCTATTGTACCGTGGCTTAACGGTTCCTTGTACATTCCGTTTGCCCTGGTCTCTAGCATATAGAGACCCCTCTCGTATACACTGGCATCCTTCTGTACCAAGCTACAAACAACAACGTTAACACAATATTACAACAAGATATTACAACTTTAAAAGATACCTTCTTATTCTGTCTATTATACTTTCCTCTTATCTTTGGGACTTACCGAGCGACCTGTTCGCTGACGACATTCTATTTCTTTCTTCTTTGAATGTCGTCAGGTGGTTTGGACCTGGCAGAGATCGAGCCGTCTGCAGAAGACTTGGAGCAGTTTGCTGAAGAACCAGAGCTCTAGTTTCATTGTACATTTTCCATTCAGTACTTTTCATTTCCTGTTATGCCATTGTTTAGGCATCGTTTTATTTCAGTTGTATTTCCTTTTCATGATTGTACAAAAGAATGTTAATAAATAAAAGTTGTTGTTTTTATTATATCTTGTCTCTTGTGTATTTACTTTTATATTGCTTAGATACGCTTAGCGTATGTATTTCTGAGTATATACGTAACGGACCAGTCGCGTCCCCTTCGCCGTATACTGGGAAGCGGGGCGTGACAGGTTTTGTTGGTGGCCCATGCAGGTCAGACCTGTATGAAACCCTATCATGCAGTTCTGTTCTGCGTGAACAACCTATGCAATATAACACAAGAACCAACAACTAAAACATTCTTTACAATCATGTTCCTTGAATCTTACAATTTCATATTCCTTGAATCTTATCATTTCATGTACTTGAATCTGTCCTAACCCAAATTTTTCTTCAAGGTTATGAATTCCCCGAACAACACCAGCACCAACGTCAACAACACACCTCCACCTCTACTACCAATCGTTCCTGCTGTTCCTGTTCCACCCACCGAGCAAACAGTGCTACTTGAGGCGATCCGCAGCCTTCTTGAGGGATAGCAACAACTATTGAACCATCCCGAGACTGACGCACCTGGGGTAAAGCAATTCAGGGCTTTACATCCCAAGCAGTTCTCCGGAAAGGGAAGCCCACTTGAAGCTGAGGAATGGGCACAAAGTATAGAGGATGATCTGGCGGCAGCACAAGTTCCAGACATAGCTTGGGTCCGTGTGGCGAAACTGCAGCTCACGGACAATGCTCACAACTGGTGGAAGGCGGAAGAAAGCCGTCTTGTACAGCCTATTGAATGGAAGACTTTTCGCGAGAAGTTCGACGCGAAGTACTTCACTGTGACTGCCAGGTTTGCCATGGAGCTGCAGTTCATTCATATACAACAAGGTTCGATATGGGACAAGTCAGTAGATGAGTATGACGCTGAATTCACCATGCTAAGCCGGTAAGATATGTCACAATAGTTCAATTTTTAAATATCACATACTACACAGCTAACACAATCCTTAAACAGATTCGCGGCACACTTGATACCGACGGACGAGATCAGAGCCCGTCGCTTTCAATAAGGTTTGGACACAGAAATTCAGGCTGCACTATCCACAGGGAAATTTCCGACTCATGAGGAAGCTCTGGAAGCTGCCCGCAGTTATGAGGCAGTGATAAAAGCAAGGGGCAGACCTCAGTCTGCAGTAGTTAAGCGCCATGCCAACCAGATGGCAAGAGGAGTCTCGTCCAGGCCACCTTTTGTGCCAAGGCGACACGGAGTACCGAACCATCGTCCCAGCCCAGCCTTTTGTACCTACTGCAAGAGAGCCGGACATATGATGAAAGACTGCTGGCGAGCCAACCGTCTTTGCTTAGTCTGCGGCTCAGCTACTCATGATATTGGGTCTTGTCCCCAAAGGCAAAACCCAGTTGTTGCACCCAGGCCAGCAAACAATTACCCACAGCGCCCATCCATCCAAGCCCCCGCTCCAAGACCTGCACTACCTGCACCACCCAGAGGACCACAAGCTGCACCACCTCCTCGTCAGTTCCATCAAGATCAAAGGAACGTTCCGAGGAATGCTTCTCACGCCAGGAGTAATGTACCAAGGCGCTAGGCTTTCACTATGTTAGTGGAAGAAGCTGAGGCCACTGGCCAAGTCATCACCGGTAAACTTTTCTTCTCAAAACTTTTCTTTCAGTCTTGTTCATCTACACACTTTCCCTACCTAAAACATATCCCACATAACTTAGGTACAATCTTAGTAGCCTTACTACCTGCACTAGCACTGTTTGATACTGGAGCATCCCACTGGTTTATGTCGCAACGGTTCGTCTGAACCCACGCGATTCCAGTCTCACCGCTTGTATCCAGCTGGAATGTCAGTTCAGGAAATGACGTTCTAAAGGCAACCATGGAATACAGCTTGTGTCCAGTCGTCGTCTACAGCAGAGAGTTTTATGCTGACTTCAAAGTACTGGACATACCGAACTTCGATGTAGTTCTAGGAATGGATTTGCTTGGAACTTTTTATGCTACCATCAACTGTCGTCAAAGGAGGGTAGTATTCGAGATTCCAGACCATCCGGTCTTCTATTTCAAAAGCGGAGACCGTACCCTGGAGCCAAGTACCTACAAAGCGAAGCCAAAGGAAGCAGTAGTTGCAGCAGCTCAAGCGGAAGAAGAATCAAGACCAGAGGTAGTTCGAGAGTTCGACGATGTATTTCCTGACGATATATCAGATTTGCCTCCCGATCGAGCTCTTGAATTCAGTATTGATTTAGTAACAGGAGCACAACCGGTGATCAAAGCACCTTATAGATTAAGTCCGGAAGGTTTGAAGGAAGTCCGAACACAGTTGGACGAATTATTGGCGAAAGCATGGATTCGTCCCAGCACTTCAAGTTGGGGAGCACCTGTATTACTTGTGAAGAAGAAGGAAGGTTCATACAGAATGTACATCGATTATAGAGCCTTGAACGAAGTCACTATAAAGAACAAGTATCCACTCCCGTGCATCTATAATTTATTCGATCAGCTAAGTGGATCTTATGTGTTCTCTAAATTGGATCTTCGTTCAGGATATCATCAAGTGAAGGTCAAGGAAGCTGATATTCACAAAACAGCTTTCAGAACTCGCTATGGACATTACGAATTTCTAGTGATGCCATTTGGAGTGACTAATGCACCAGCAATATTCATGAACCTAATGAATCAAGTTTTCCGGGAGTACTTAGACATGTTTGTTGTCATCTTCATCGACGACATCCTGGAGCATGCAGAGCACCTACGAATTGTCCTGGAAACTCTTCGACAACATAAGCTCTATGCCAAGTACATCAAGTGCGAGTTTTGGATAAAGCAAGTTGGTTTTCTTGGACATATCGTATCAGGAGAAGGAATCTCTGTGGATCCAGCGAAAGTTGCAGCAGTTAGCGAATGGCCTACACCAAAGTCAGTGAAGGACATTCGAAGTTTCTTTGGTTTAGCTGGATATTACAGAAGGTTCATTGAAGGATTTTCACACGTAAGGATGAGGAATTTGTGTGGTCAGAAGCATGCGAACAAGGTTTCGTAGAACTCAAGTCAAGGTTGATATCTGCACCTATTCTCGTAATACCAGATCAATCTGGAGGATTCGAAGTGCATTGTGATGCATCCGGTAAGGGATTAAGATGTGTTCTACATCAGCACGGTAAGGTTGTGGCTTATGCTTCAAGACAACTGAAGACTCATGAGCGCAATTATCCGACACATAACCTAGAGTTGGCAGCCGTCATCTTCGCTCTCAAGATTTGGCGCCATTATCTACTAGGTGAACGAGTAAACATTTACACAGATCATAAAAATCTGAAGTATGTGTTTACTCAGAAGGAGTTGAATATGCGGCAGAGAAGATGGTTAGAACTAATGGCAGACTTTGACATCAACTTGCAATATCACCCAGGGAAGGTGAATGTAGTACCTGATGCACTTAGTCGCCAACCATTAGCAATGAATCTCACCGCTCAGTGGAAGCTTCAACAAGATTTGCATCAGATGGAGATTGAAGTAGTCATGCCAGGTAATACTTTAAGTTTGATGAATTTATAAGTTCAATCAACCATTGTCAATCAGATCAAAGCAGCTCAAGCAAGTGATGCTAAGTTGCAAAAGATCAGAGAACAAGTGGAGAATGGACTCAGAACAGACTTCATCATCCATGAAGACAGATCTTTGAGATACGGCAGCAGATTGTGTGTACTAAAAGGTCCTGTTCAGAAAGAGTTAATGAAAGAAGCTTACAGCTCTCCCTACTCAGTATATCCTGGAGGTACCAAAATGTACAAAGATCTACGTCAGATACATTGGACTGTTTGACATACTCGAACGAGTCGGTGAAGTGGCATACCGCTTAGCGCTTCCACCCTCATTGGAAGGAGTGCATAATGTGTTCCACATATCCCAACTCAGAAAGTATGTGAGTGACCCCAGCCATGTTCTTGATCATTCCGAGCTCACTATACAGCCCGACTTGTCTTGTGAGCAACAGCCTATGGAGATCCTGGACAGGAAAGTGAAGACACTTCGGAACAAGGAAGTTAACTTGGTCCGAGTAATGTGGCGGAAAGACACTCCAGGAGAATCCACTTGGGAAAAGGAAAATGAAATGCATGCAAGATATCCTCACCTCTTTGTAAACTAGTCCTTAAATAAAAGTTGTAAATTTCAAGGACGAAATTTTTGTAAGGAGGGTTGACTGTAACAACTCCATTTTTGGTGTACATATATTTGATTTAAATTTGAAGTATACTTGGGGTATTTAATGTTGCTGTTACCACTTTAAGTAATTATTTCACATAATAATTACAAGAAGGAGCTTGTAGCTCATTGGTAACACCTTGCACTGCTGAACCAAGCCACCAGAGTTCAAATCCCCTGCCCCATATTATTTTTTAATATTATTTTGTTTTAAATCCTTTGGAAGCCCAACAGTCCACACACCATAACTCCCAAAACTTGAACTAAAGCTGAAAAACTAAAAATACTAGTACCTTACTCTGACGACCCCCCACCTCCTGCCACCCTGACTCGGCCCGGATCGGCCAACTCGGCCGACGGACCGGCCGACTCGGCCCACCGCCGCCGGCCAGTGTTGCCGATTCCGGCGAGTCATCAACTGGAAAGTTGTGACTTTTCAGCTTCCTAACCCCTCTGCACACTCTAAATTATGAGATCGGTTCCAGAGGGTTAAATATACCCTATTTAATCTATTTTTAATGATTTTTCACACATTTTACAATTTTTTTTATTTAAAAACCCTTCATCTACCCTAACTCTAGTCTACCCTATAAATACACCCCCTACCCTCTACCCTCTCACCCCAAAATCCTGAGCCCACTCTCTCAAAAATTTCCAAGAATCGTGTACTTTGAAAACAAGCTCGAGGCGAAGCTCCGGCGAATTTCCGGCGGAACTTCCGGCGATCGTTTTAGGAACTACCGACGACGACGCAATACATCGGCGATCTCTCTAGTTCCCTCTCACTCTCTAGTGTAATCTAAAACCTGTAAGTCCCTTTCTATCTCTCTTTTCCATTCTCAAAATATGAAATTACAAACCCGACGGAATCGGAACCAATCCGATTTTTGATTCGGTTTTCTATAAAATTCCACTTCTCACTAATACAATCATACCTAAAATTTCTCATGTTGACTATTAAACACTAATCAAACAATTTGAACAAGTTTCATCACATGAAATGATAGCTATCTCAATTTATCGTATTTTTCACTTAAATACCACATTGTTTCATTTAACCCCATCAAACTTGCTATACATTTAAAGTAGATCACGAGGTAACGACCTACCTCCTCACGCACTCATATGCAACACCCCCAAGAACCTAGAATACGAGAAAACAAACATTTTTCATTTAAATACCACATACTTAATAAAACCATTTCTAAAAGATTTAGTTTTGATACACTTTTAAATAAGTACCACTTATTATGAAAATACGATAAGTTGTGGACATCGGTCATTTATCTAAACCTGAGTTTGTGGTGTCTAGGCTAGACAAGTGAGAAAGGTAACTTTAAAAGGCCCGTCTCATGATGATTCGTGAGCGGATCCCTCCTTTCTTCACTTGTACCTACCTGGCCACAATTGGTGGTGAAGAGGCGATTTGAGGCATCTCACAACTTATCATTTGGACCAGTTAGGAATATACTAGTTGACTTAGGAGAATCTAGAATATACAATACGGAAAATGTACACCTTTACAAATAAATACCATTTACTTCATAAAACCGTTTTCTAAAGGATTTAGTATTTTACAATCTTTGCAAAGCGCCGCTACAACCCATTTTGGGTAACCCGTTCGGGATGGTGCGGTTTATTGCACATCCTCGGGCTTAGTAGTGCGAGATTCAGACCTCCGCAAGGAGCATTCAGTCTCGAAATATTTAAAATACGACATCTTAAGAAAATGAGATTTTTAGAATATAAAATATTTATTAAAATTATTTTTGTATAAATATATATATATTTATCATTAAAATATCTATTTTCGTTATGATATAAATATTCCACCTTTTTCTTAAAATCACAAGAATAAATTTTACACTAAAATACTATGAATTCCAAATAAATCAATTTTACAAATAAATACCTTTATTTCTGAAACTAGGATATTTTCACTAGAAATATCATAATACAAAATCCACCTTCATTACAACTCTAATGACGAATAACGAATACTTGAGGTGTATTTTGAAAAGTATATAAAAAGTACTTTTTACATAAAACCCCCTAAAGTTTTATAATTACCCTAAGGACCCTAACAATTATAGGTTTAAGAAATAATCAAGACTTCGATTTACATTTCTAATTGTCTGACTTGAGTTTGAGTCTGATTAATCTGACTTGATTATGATTCAAGTTAATATACAATCTACAATTTTCAACATGAATTCATGAATCCAATTATCAATCTATACGACTTGACCGAACCAAACCATGGATATACATTCCATTTACATGGTTCTCCAGTTATTCCATTTACATGATTCTACGGTTACATTCGTTTACTGATATCATTGTTTCGGTCAGTCCTTCAATTATACACTCAATTCAATTTACAGTACAAAAAAATACAAATAAAACACTACGGGGTTTAAGGGGTAGATTGGTACGGAAGGTGTTAAAAATGGCACGAGGCGGTAAGATTAAGACACCTAACCTATATTCCGTTGCTGTTGTACCGTGGTTTAACGGTTCCTTGTACATTCCGTTTGCCCTGGTCTCTAGCATATAGAGACCCCTCTCGTATACACTGGCATCTTTCTGTACCAAGCTACAAACAACAGCGTTAACACAACATTACAACAAGAAATTACAACTTTAAAAGATACCTTCTTATTCTGTCTATTATACTTTCCTCTTATCTTTGGGACTTACCGAGCGACCTGTTCGCTGACGACATTCTATTTCTTTCTTCTTTGAATGTCGTCAGGTGGTTTGGACCCGGCAGAGATCGAGCCGTCTGCAGAAGACTTGGAGCAGTTTGCTGAAGAACCAGAGCTCTAGTTTCATTGTACATTTTCCATTCAGTACTTTTCATTTCCTGTTATGCCATTGTTTAGGCATCGTTTTATTTCAGTTATATTTCCTTTTCATGCATTGTACAAAAGAATGTTAATAAATAAAAGTTGGTGTTTTTATTATATCTTGTCTCTTGTGTATTTACTTTTATATTGCTTAGATACGTTTAGCGTATGTACTTCTGAGTATATACGTAGCGGACCAGTCGCGTCCTCTTCGCCGTATACTGGGAAGCGGGGCGTGACAGTTTATTCGATCGAAAAGTTTAACTTCGTTTAGCTATCTTTGATTGTGATACAATATTTGGAATCCACAAATAGTTATGAGACAACAAGTTTGAATTTTATAAATCTAGCAGTTTAGTCTCATTTGATCAGTTACCACGGAATTTTGATGTGGATCAAAGTCCTTCGCAATTACGTAACGTACGCGGATACTCGCCGGGTAACCTTATTAGATAGCCACGCCCCATAGTCCTGACCAAGTGATTGTAGGAGAACCCCGTCTCCAAAAGCGTCCGTTCGGGTGCTCGCGGCCGCAGTGTTCCGCCTTAGTGCAGTTCGTCGACGGCACCAGAGGGTGCTGTCGTCTACTAAAGTTTCCGACAAGCATTCGATCAAGTTATCGGGAATCTTGTTGCATTACCCGACAGGTTATTGGAAAGTGTTTTCAATATCGAGACTAAAATCCGGGGTTTATAATTGTTAGGCATGTGATGTCTAAGGAATTCATTTTGTTAGGCATGAAATCCAAAGTATGTGATACATTGGGTTTATGATGTCTAAGGTGGTTGCGGATTCCAATTGTTGTAGTTTTTCACTTTCTTTTCTGCGACCGTAAGTGTAATATGTGGTGTATCGCCGATTTCGGTGCTATATGTCAACGACAATTGGGATACGCATATTTACTTACGTTGATGACATGTGATATTATGTGTTGCTGTGATATGTTATATTGGATCGTCATGTTCTGAATAGCCGGGGGTTTTATGTGAGATGAGGGTTTTCATTTTCATTCATGTAAAATTCATTGTATGTAATATTCTTTTATTGGGGCACTTCCGGGTTGAGGATGATGTCACCATTGTATATTATTTACTTTTCCGCATTAGGATAGGCCCAAGGCGGGGAGCATAAGTAACCGGGTTCTAGGGTCCAGTGAGAGACCATCTCGAGTAGTCGAGACCGGGTCTCCTAACTCTAGAATTGGTAGGGTTGCTTACCATTCTCGTAGGGGTCTAGGGATGTGGGTTTGGCTATTCATCAGGACCGTGGAATCCGCGTTTTCACTGGCTTAAATAAAACGCGGAATTCCTAGTATGTCCAATATTACATATGTGATTCTTCTGCTGCTGATATTCTGTGATGTGATCACTTGATATGTTCTGAGACAAATGCCTATATTATATATATGAGATATAATAAATATTGCTTCTTTCATTTCTTATATGATGCTTGGGAAACATAACAGATGAGACTTCATTAATGAGATTAATGAAAGAAAAAGAAACCTAAACATATTGTAGAAACTTGTTTTAAAAACTGGTAGCTCTAGTTCTTACTTTGCATAGCGGTATTCCTTGTAGAATATCCAACACCTTATTCGATAAGGAAAGAACCGAGATCCCTTCACCGGGAGTGACCTCTTTAGCAAAACTAGCAGATGCTACAACCCACTCGGTTTGTCTTTTGATTGCTTCTATAGTTTTTTCTTTGCATAGCGGTATTTGTGAAATATCCCGCACCTTATTTGATAAGGAAAGAGCCGAGATCGCTTCACCGGGAGTGACCTCTTTAGCAAAACTAGTAAAAGCCTCAAAAACACCCTTTTTATAAATCACTCGATTCTACAACGATATCAAGTTCATTACTCTCATGGTTTTCTTAAAAACCTGCATAGCCCTCCGTCATTTCAGATAAGTACTACTTAGTATTCGTGCTACGTTTGTTGGCCTGCGTCAAGGCATAGTGTGCGGTAGCTAACTAGTGCTTATCTGCTGTATACGATGCGATTGGATTAGGGTAGTCGTGCGACTTTGTTGGCCTACATCAAGGGTCGTGCGGGTGGGTTTATTTCAATCATGAAATGTACGGGTTGAACTTGACTAGCGGACTAGAGTTTGTTGGCTTGCGTCAAGGTCATAGGACGCTAGGGGAAGAATATTATGGGAATTTCAAGTGTTGAAATTTACAATGAGATTGCATACTTTCTATGAGATAGTTGGATCCCGATACCCACTGCGAGTAAGAATTACTACTGGGAGAGTTTTACACATTACAATTAGCCGATCAAGTAGGTGTCTAGAAAGGTGTTAACGGGGTTACGCCCCTGGGAAAACGATGTTTATTTTAATTAAGTCCGTGCGAAAGCACAGGGAACCTCCCTCAAAGTACCGACACTGGCCTGGCCGAAAGATTGGCGAACTTGTAGGGTGTAATTAATCCCAGCTAGTCTTACCTTTTAGGGTTTGAAGATAGATTTGATTAAAACAGTGGGAGCCATCCTGATTAGATAAAATAATAACCAATCTAATCTTGCAAGAGCGCACACAGAGTGTTTTCTTCCCTCTCTCCTGGTAGCGACCATGTCACGCCTCAATCAAGATAATAATATGGATGTATTGACCGAACCTGTTTATTATACTGAGCTAGGAAATGTTGGTTCCGCTCTATCTTATAACTGTTATAAGTCCGAGCAGGAAATATGGGAATATCCGAATTCCCATGCCACCCATTCGAGGAATGAGCATGTTGATGCGTATTCTTCGGGTGTGCTTATTACCGAGAACTGTTTCTCAGTATCCTTTACGTCCTAGATATGAGATACCGGATCAGGATCCCATATATGTAAGAGTTACATGGGCTACAGAAAGGTAGAGAACTGAGAATGGATGATATATCTCTAAGAGTTAGAGAATGGTGCAATTGTTGCAGCCAAGTCAGTTGGCAAATATTACCTTGTATTACCAAATGGTAAATACATTGATTCTGAACAAATATCATTAGATACCGAACCTGATATACAACATTAAATCGGTTTCTTTATTCAGTTAAAGAAGGATATAATTCTGTATTGGAGGATAATGTTGTGAACATTTTCTTGAATCAAGAGTTGACTGGATCAGGCACGTTATGAAATGGCATATACGTTCTACATCAAACTACAGTTCAAAGTATATAGAACACACATAAGGGGAATAGTTCAGAAATGAATGAATCCTTCTTGTGGAATTATAAACTAGGTCATATCAATGCGACACGACCAGCTAAGTTACATAAAGATGAATATGAGAATCTGTTCGAATTTTCATCTTATGATACTTGCCAGTCATGTCTCAAAGATAAAATGACCAATACTCCGTTTACTGGAAACAGAGAAAGAGTTAGTGAACTCTTTGGACGGATACATGATGATGTATGCGGTCCTATGTCTATAAATGCCAGGGTTGGTTCTTGGTACTTCATTACATTCATCGACTATCTCTCAAGATTCGGACATGTGTTCCCGTTAAAACACAAGTCTGAGACTTTTGAGAAATTCAAGGAATATAAGCTTGAATTTGAGAACCAGACGGGTAGAAGTATTAAGTCCTACGATGTGATCGAGGAGGGGAATACTTGCGCATGGAGTTCCTAGAGTTTCTAAAAGAGGAATGTGATTCTCTCTCAGCTTACTCCATAGAGTACACCACAGAGCAACGGTGTATCAGGGCGGAGGTATCGCACCCTATGAGATATGGCGCGCTCTATGATGAGTACTGCCGAGTTACCTGTTTTCTTTTGGAGTTATGCACTTGAGAAGTTGCATATCTATTGAATGGGGTTCCATCCAAATTAATGCCTACCACCCCATATGAGATATGGAATGGAAAGAGACCATGTCTTAAACGAGTTAAGATATGGGGTTGTCCGGCCTATGTTGAAAAGCAAAATCCGGACAAACTCGAGGCAAGGTCAAGATTATATAAGTTTGTTAGGATATTCCAAACATTTATGAGGGAATATCTTCTACCACTCTGAGGAGAAAAAGGTGTTTTGTTTCTCAGCGTGCCACATTTTAGAAAAAAGAATTTCTTATGAAGAAATTAGTGGACATGAGGTAGAACTGGAAGGAGTTCCAGCTAGACAAACTAACAGCTGATGATTTGGTGAAACCAAAAGATTCAATAGTCTCCAACGAACCTTAGCCTCTCCGTGAATCTGGTAGGGTTCCTCATCCACTTGAGAGATACTACGGTCTTCTTGGTGACAGTGGGAGCGAGGATTGCATCATGGTAGATGATGCAATCCAACTAAGTTCAGGCAGGCCATCACAAGTGGAGACTTTATGAAATGGTTGGATGCTATGCGATCAAAGATGGAATCCATGTACACCAACAAAGAATGACTTTGCATGTTGCACCTGAAGGGGTAAAACCCATTAGGAGCAAACAGATCTTGAGAAGATTCTTGGTGTAAATGGAAAAGTTGAGACTTTCAAAGCTATGCTTAAGTCCATCAGGATCAATGCGCGCATCGTGGAGTTGGAACATCTGTTTTGATATGGTAGTCAAAGAGTTTGACTTCATCAAAAAGGTAAATGAACCATGTATATATAAGAAGGCTGTAGAGAGTAAGGTTGTCTTCCACACATTGTACGTAGATGACATACTCTTGATAGGAAATGGTTTCCTATGCTACAGTCGGTCAAGCTCCTATTATCACAAGGATTCTCAATAGAAGATCTAGATGATACCTACTACATCTTGTGGATTATAATTTATGGTGATAGATCTAAGTGGATGTTGGGAGTGTCCCAAATCCAGGTACATTAACACCATACTAAAGGGGTTTAGTATGGAAGATTCTAAGCATGGTGGTTTGCCCACTTACTCAGGAATCACTCTTTCGAAAAAGATGTCTCCCAAGACTGATTTAGAGAGAGCTCGCGTGCAAGGGATACCCTATGCTTCGGCAGTAGGCTCTATCAAAGTATGCGATGTTATGTACCAGACCAGATGTAAATGACTCACTAGGTGTAGTGATCAGGAATCAATCGGATCTTGAGAGAATCACTAGAAAATTGTGGAGGACATTCTTAAGTACTTGAGAAGCACTAAAAGAAAGTTCTTGGTTCGAGCTTCATGAGTGATAAGGTCAACTGAGAGTCAGTCACAGGCATTGTCTTTACCCTCAGTGCAGGGACGATATGTTGGAAGAGTTCCAGGCTAGATACTGTGACATACTAGACGATAAAGGCTGAATACATTGCTACCAATGATGCTGGCAAAGTGGCTGTCTGGGCATTTCTTGTTCATGAGATGAACAAGGTTCCTACCTTTGAGCGTCCAATAACTGTTACTGTGACAACAATGGAGTTGTGGCTTTGGCCTAGGAATGAAGGTCCCATCAGTGTTCTAGATATATTCTGAGGCAAGTATCACCTGATCAGGGAGATGGTTGATCTCCAAGGGATCGAGGTCAGGAGAGTAGACACGAAGGATAACACAGCGGATCCACTCACAAAGTCCTTACCCCTAGAGAGACTTCTATGGGATGGTTGAGTATAGGATACTACAACCACTGCTATATTGTTGGGTATTGGATACTACAACAGATGGCCTTAGTGCAAGTGGGAGATTGTTAGTTATATGTATGCCCTAAAGGCCATTACTGTACATGCGATGTATATTGTACTGGATGCTTGGACATATATATAGGGAGGACTTTCTTGCTTGACATGATAGTATGCTATCGGGTTACTCTTTATCTTAACATGGACACTTATTGTCTCTCTATTACATGTTGATAAAGCCCTTAGGATGAGTACTTGACTATCAGGATTATGATGCAGATCATACTAGTAGGGACAGGGTAGTCGGTAAGTACATCCTTCAAATGTTTCTAGTCATGGGAGTATCGAGACAGGGCATCGTTACTCCAGAGTAGACTAGCGTATACGCTTCTCGACCCATATGATAGGCGATGGATGATCCCACATCCATTAGTATTTGACATCAGGGAAGGTATACGGGTGCTCAGTGGAGACTGGATACACTGGACGGTCTCAACGAGAACTCCTAGATGGTATTATACCTATCGTCGGATAGCAATTCTCTGGTGACACTGGTACATGTTAGTCTGTAGACCCGAGATCGTCATAGAGTCTTGTGTGATTCCTACTGTGCTTTGATTTCCACCATACCACGGTCAAGAGATCGTGCAAAAAGGTGGTTTTTAGGTACAGTCCCGAGTCACATGGAGGCAATGAGCGATAGAAGGGGTTTCGTCTCTCCCGGTATTGGGAGTTGATGTTGCGCTATGCTCGATTGACCATAACAGGAAATCTCTGGCCAGGGTTGCTGAGATTTACTGGTAAGAGTTATCAGTAGTTACAAAGATAACATAATATGAAATCTGGGCAAAATCAAACAATACCATAAATCCTAAATCCAAGAGTACAGAACACCACAAAAAACCCAACACCCAGATGCTAGAGTAAACCGGCCATGCTGGGTATTTTGCCATTTTCGCCGGCTAAATCTTTGAATCTGGGTCACGTTTTCTGTGGTATTCTAGTTACATCATGAGTAGCATTCTGTACTTGTTTAAAAAAAATTAGAAGACTTTTAAAAATCAACAGAAACTTGGATTTAGACTTTATCATTTCGGTTTCGAAACTTTAAACTTCGTCTAAACAAACTAGTTAAGCTCTGAGTAGGCTCTGATACCACTGTAAGTCGATATGGCACACCCCACACACTTGTGGGGAAGCAGAATTTACAAAAAACGATTTTTCATACTATGCAACACCGACTTTAACTCCAGGATCTTTACGAAAACCTTAACTATCTATAGCTACTAGGAGGTTTAACTACTCGGTAAGAGTTTTATACCTCCTTGTTTATAAGTCCCTAGGGTCTTCTTCTTCTCCTCCTCTTCTTGAACTCTCCTCGAAGTTCGGATCGCGTTTGAAACGTCGGCTTCCTCGCGTCAAAGACGATCCACCCGAGAGTATGTACTTTACGATCCAACCTCTAAACCGAGGTAACTAAGGTACCTAGTTTGGTAAGCTAGGTAGCCTAGAAGATGTAGAGAATGATTATGGATTAATTTTTCTCAATTATCTTAGGTTTCTCAACTCATGAGAATGTTTAGGGTTTGAAGAAGAAGAAGAAGAAAGCCAAGGAGAGATGAGAGTGTTGTGATAAGAATTGATGTGAAGAATGGTTAAGTGTTGATGACTATGAAGCAAATCATTTTCAACAATAATATCATAATACCACCATGTCTCAATAGTCATCCAAATGATAATGAGCCACCCAAGTAGCCATGCTTCAATCATGTTCTAGATAACACCTCATTTCTCCACCTCATTATCCATTTAAATAAATGGATTAAACACAAATGAGGTGCCTTCTTCTAGAATCACTCTTATGAAATTACAAGAATACCCCTCACCGTATATACATATCCATATTCGTATTCCGAAAAGTACGAATACAAAGAGGTGAAAATAATCCAATAATCTAATACTAGGATCCGGCTTAAACCAAAGCCCACTAGTATTATTCGTCCGAACAACATCCGTGCAACTAGTAAACGTATATGATCGAAACCCTGCCGTAAAACCATACGGCCTCTACATCGTTTCGCCCGAAGCAGGGAAACCCTCTGTGTTGGACTCTAAAGAATCGATAGCACACTGGCAGTGGGTTTAACCATAAGTCCGTCAGCGGCACTAGCTGTACGTAACGGCTACCCAGGTATCTGTCGATAAGAAGGCCGATGAGAGAACTCATCTGAACTCCTAATGAGCCTATCTGTGACAATCTATGTACAGTCCGGTCTGTTCATCTAATAGTATCGCATATCGGGCCTAGGGGGTGGTAAATGTCAGACCCCTAACAGCGCAATAAGTCGTGCCGGGAAAGAGCCCAATACACCCTGAGAAACTACTGGAGTACTTACGAGTAAATCTCGCTTGCCCTAGCTAGGGACTTTGTGTAATGGCTTTTCGAATACAGCGCGATATCAACCCCCAATACAGGGAGAGACGAATCCTATCAGACCACTATTGCCTCCCGGTGCTTCGGGACTGCACCCAACCACTACCTGCTTACATGACTCCTTTGAGCCATGGTTGGGTAGTAATCTAAGTATAGTGGAAACACACTCGAGACGAATAGTGATGTCAAGTCAACGGACTAACCTGTACTCATGCCACCCGGGAAATGCTACCCGACGATAGGTATAATACCAACTAGCAATTCCCAACAATTCCGTCTAGTGTAACTCATAACCCAATGAGCACCTGTATACTATCTCCGGTACGACATACCAATGGCTATGGGACATACCATCTCCCCTGCTGGGATGAGAAGCGTATACACTAGTCTACTCTGGAGTATTGACGCCACGTCTCAACAATCCTACGACTAGGGACCTGTATAAGGATGTGCTTATAGACTACCCAGCCCCAACTAGTATGACTGCCATCATAACGCAGGTAGTCAAGCAAAGATCCTAAGGGCTCTACCAATATGTATTAGCAATATGCTAAAAGAAACATATACACATATTGAGGTAGAATCAAACCAAGTAGCATACTGCGATTTTGAGCAAGGCTGTTATTATATCTGTGTATATCCCAAGCTTCCAAAATATAATATACAAACCGGTACTATGCAATAATAGCCTCTAGGTCATATATCACTAACATGCACTGCATGCAACAATGACTCTCGCTCCACCCCAACTGGAGGAGTGACTTATAGGCCTAATGCGGCCTCTATTTTCTCAATTCCAGTGGGGCAAGTTACGCAAATCACCACTGGATTGTTCTTCGGGACCCTACCGGTGAGTTTTGGTGCCTCAGTACTGCAAGAAAAAGCTCCTAAAAGGTCGGTCTTTGATCGACTGGCAACCACAACGATCCCTATCAACGGGCCATCCAATTCCAGCGTTTCAGTCTTCAACGGGCTGAGCCAAAGCTCAAACGGGACTGTAAAGAGGCTCGTGATACCTGAAGGGGCTGCCCCAAAAAAGATAGCCCTCCCAACTCCTCCTACACACGAAGCCGTCAAAGGTGCTTCACCCATCAGACGATCTGTTTTTAAAAGGCTGGTCATTTCTACTCAAACTCTACCAAAGAGGTTGGTCTTCAACAGGCTGACACCGATCGAAGCTCCTCAGCAATGCCCGGGGTATGAAGAAACTACTTACAAAACTGAGGCGGTCCCTTCTATGAGGCACGCTTGACGTTTCCACTGGCACCGAGTGAGAGAAGATGGTGGCAACTTCCCTTCTGGACTCAGCCTACCAGCTCCAATAGTGGAAGTTGACGCTGCTGTTCCAACTGGGAATAGTTTTGAACCGCTTAAGAGGGTGCGCAAAAACTCTCCAACATCGATGTTAAAGAAATCACCCGCATCTGCAGAAGTCCCTATGCATGCAAAGCCGGAGCAAGAGAAAGATCACTCCTCCGCCGTACAACGGGGGACTCTTTCTACACAGGTGCCCGTTACAGCGGCCCCTTCAACTCCAACCTCTCATAAAATAACGAGGCTGGAAAAAATCCTACTGCCTACGGCAAATTTCAAAGGTGATGGACCCAAACGCCACAAGTCTAGAGGCATGATCATACATACAGTCTACATGGATTAAGGAAAAGAAGAAAGCCATGCCTCGGCGATTCACCGACCGCAAACTCGGTTGCTGACAAAGGCTCAGGAGCGGCAGCAAAAGCTCCAGGAAATGCTGACCAAAATGGCAGCACTTACCGGACAGAAAGAAAGTCCGAAAAAAGAAACTGAACAGTGCCAAGATAAGGAGACCGATACAGAGTTTCTACGAAGGGTGCTTGAGAGAAAGGACAAGGAAGCCGCTGAGCAAACTGCAAACATAAAGTAGATGGCTCTCTTATTCTAGGACATAGTTGGAATGAAGATCCAGCCAGAACCCCCGGCCGAAGATCCGCCGATAAGCGTCGAGGATGACAGGGGGGAAACATCAAACCCTCATCCAGCCTTATCAACAGCCAAGGAGGAAGCGATCTCCAAGGCTGCTCTTGATGATTATATTGCTCAACAAATAAGAGCTCATCAAGCTAATAAAGCTGCTGGCCAAATCGTCACAACTGGGCGACCATATCCAGGCTGGTATGATCAAATCAAATACCCGCCGGGATATACGATCCACAAATTCCATGTGTACAAAGGGACAAGAAACCCTCACCAGCACGTCGCGCAGTTCAGAGCTCTGTGCGGCAACACTGGAGGCGACGACAAACTGTTGCTTCGCCGGTTCATTGGAAGCCTGTCAGAAACAGCCATTGAATGGTACCCGGAGCTCCCAAATGACTCCGTAAAAACATTCACGGAGATGGAATTGATGTTCATACAGCATTTCTCCAGCGTGAGCGAGCGCATTCCAATTATGGCATTAATCAATGTCAGGGTAAAGCCGGGAGAAACCTGGGTCTAATACGCGATCCGATGGCGGAACCTATGGTCTAAGTGCAAATAGTGCATTGAAGAATCTCTCGCTGTGGGCATGTTCATACCTTTGATCCTCAAACGACTGTATCCCAGTTCATGACATTCTTCAAACCAACCACCTTTCAGGGTCTGAAAGATAAATTGGCCCCAATGGACCAGATGGGCCACGGGCCTTCCTCTTCAAATAAGGACCCTCAAAATAACAAAGGTAAAAAGAAAGCGGCCTTCGTTGCCAATACGCAACAACAAACGAGCGACACAAAACCGGCTTCTCGCCAAAACAACACGCATCCGCGCCCATCCTTGGAGGAAAGACTAAGACGCGCTTATTCGTTTCTGTAACATTTCAGAAAATATAAAATATTATTTTTGGAATTTAATATTAAAATAATATATTTCGCGAAAACTACCCGATTTGCTAAATTGGGGTTTTCGTAAAAAGGTATAAGTATATACCAATAATTGTGAAATAATTGGATATTAAAACGATTTATCCATTTAAAAATATATTTATCGGATTTTTCATTTTTATAATTAATTATATGCAGTTTAAATAAAAACCCGATTAGTGCACTACTAATCGCGACTAAGCCAAATCCGTGTTTCTACAGTTTTCCATGGCTAGTGCATGTTCATATCAGAATTTTGCCTTATTATATTCCCCATTCTTAATCATATTGCAAATAAATAGGTGCTTTTGATCCATGTCTGCTAAATAGTTGCAGGTTACAGGTTCTCAGAACAATACAGTGAAATTCAGGAAAAGATGCTACAAATGTGAGACTACGACCAATAAGTAGATGAATCTGTATGATACCGCCTACTAGTTTAAGGAACAAACAACGATCAATGAATAGTTCAATTGCACAAAGTACGAAGGCAGCACAAGATTCAAGACTTCAACGCGAAGCTTACGGTAAAAGTCCACAAATTCTGCACTGTTGGAAATCTGGAAGAACGTAGAAAAGATTCTGAAGAACCAAGTGAAGAAAACAGAAGAAAAAGGCAACATGAAGCAACCCTGAAGAAATGAGCCAAAGTTCCCTCAAGATGGCCGCGGATCCGTGGCCAAATATGGCATTCTGCCGCGGATCCGCGGCCGTGCAGTGCACGTGTCGGTGCACGTGTCGGTGGGTGTCGGTGCTTTGACCCGGCTTTCTTAGGGTAGTCTTGTAATTTCATATGTGGATAAGATGTAAACCCTAGGGATTCTCCTATCTATAAATAGGAAAGCCTACAGCCTCTTTGGGGCATACCTCTTTTTAATTCTAGATTTAAAATTTCAATTCCTTTGTAATCGTCAAGAGGTATCAATAAAGTAAGTTATTTTTTTTATCTTGGGTTCTTCTTAATTGCATATTTATTTCTCTGCATTTTTTACCTGTCTTTATTTATCTGCAAGTTCATTAGTTAATTAAAAAGAAAATTTATAAAAATGAATTTTGTCGCGATTTCCCTAATGAGTGAGTAGTTCCTCACTTGTTGGGGTTAGGATTGGGTAGGTTTGAGAGATGGAAATCTCTCAATCCTTTCTCGCCCGTATAAAACTTTAAATTAGGACTCTATCTTAATTAAACACACACCGCTCACTACGACACCCTATCCTACGAGATAGCGGTGATTCCCTAGTCAGACTGGTTGTGGTTGATTTACATAAAGGTTAGGTCTAAGAGTTTAGAAAGGACGGACAAGGACCAAAAGTAAGAAACTATGTTTCTTTCTAGTCGTGCTAATCCCCTTTGTTGACTATTACTCTAACACATATGTTCTTAATTAGGGCAAAGGAAGCAGTGAATAGAATTCTCTTTCCAAACTAACCTTATCCTAACCCTAGAAAGGTTTTAATCCAAATTAAATTCAATCTTAGTTTTTATAAAAATCAAAACCTACCAAAAATATGACTTAACTCGTAAAAGCATAAAGAAAAGAACACGTTTTCCCTGTGGACCAACCCGTACTCAACCGGCTAGTTACCAAGCGACACCGTTATTGATTGCGGTATACTTAACTTTGATTTTAAAACGCATACGCAAAAGTTCGACCAATCAAATGGCGCCGTTGCCGGGGATCACTGTAGTTATTTTCTTTTTGTAATTTCGGGTTAATTGAAAATTAAAAAAAAATTATAAAAAACTGAAAAAATATAAAAACATAAAAAATATTATCTTGTTATTTTTTGAAGGGTTTTTGTGTGAATTGCGCAGGAAAGGAAGAAGGACAGATTCAGATCTGGAGCAAGCTCGGTGAAAAAATCCAGAAACAGAAGATATGAACAGACAGAGGAAAAGCACAACAGAAAACAGAAAAATTTTGGAGATCTGAACCAATTGTTCTACCGTGGAACCGCGGCACAAGTGAAGGTTTGACCGCGGAAACGCAGTCAACCGCTGACATCAGCAGTCCATTTTGCTCTGTAAGCATTCCATTTCTCCTCTGTAACCCCCTGAACTCCACTAAAAAATTTTCCCGCAGGGTTCTTTGCGCAAAAACTTCTTTTCCCTCTCTAATAAATCAATTTTGTGCAGGATTCTTTGCGCCGCAAATAAAAAGAAAAAAAAATTTGGCAAGTGTTTTAGATTTTGTGTGTTTACTGCTTTGCATTGTTAAAACGGACTTTTAAGGGGCTATAATACCAATCCAGATTGGGTGGGGATTTCATTACCCTTCCCGAGACCCCAAAAATCACAAAAAGCATATGTATAAACCCTTTAGCTAATTAAAAAATATTTAGACTCAGGCAATTAAGGACCGTCACGCTCATTAGGACAGAGGAAGGTTGTGGGCAACCGGTCGTTTATCTAAACCTGACTTTGTGGTGCTTAGGCTAGACAAGTGGGAAAGGTAATTTTAAAAGGCCTGTCTCATGGTGATTCGTGAGCGGATCCCTCCTTTCTTTGCTTGTGCTTACCTGGCCACAATTGGCGGTGAAGAGGCAATTCGAGGGATATCTCACAACTTTCCCTTTGGACCAGTTAGGAGCAGTCTAGTTGACTTAGGAGACCCTAGCTCTAGGCTTGATTGTGCATGCATAAATTGTGATTGCTTGAAAGTGTGTCTTAGTTCCTTATAAAAAATCTTTTGCAAAAACTCTTTATAAAAAAAAACCACAAAACAAAATTTTTATAAAAAAAAACTTGCCATTTTGTCGCTAGAAATCCATTGCACCCCACTTGCACCCACATTCTCTCATTGACGTTTTCTTACCCCACCTTCTACTTTTTGACTACACTACACCTCATTTAGTGTATATCCGGTTGGACTAGGGACACTAGCGCCCGTTTAGTCCGTGTCTCGTTAGTTCCTACTGACGACGCGTTCGACTCCGAAATCGAAATTCCCTCCACTTCTTTACCTTCATCTTCAAATTTATCATCCTCTAAGGAGATGTCGGGATTCAATCCTAAAAACCCCTTACCTACTTCGGGACTGATTCCACCTCAACTGGGTGCGAATAACCCACATCCTCCTCCTGTTGAAGCGCCCCAACGAATCGTGCTCCAGGATCTTTTCTATCCAACCCACACCGCACTTCCCACTTGTCTTTCACTTCCACCGGCTAATGGGGATAACTTCGAAATTAAACCCCACTTTATCAATATGTTGCCCAAATTTCACGGGATGGAATCCGAAGATGCTTACATCCTCATTAACAAATTCCAGAATGTTTGCGCAATGTTGAAGACCACCCAACTTTCCGATGATGCTATAAGGCTACGTGTCATTCCTTTCACTTTATGTGACCTAGCTGAAAAGTGGCTATATAGTACAGCATCGCATTCCATAAAAAGTTGGGAAGATTTTGTTAAGGCTTTTCTTAAAAAGTTTTACCCACACCACAAGACCTCGAGAATTAGAAATGAAATTAATCAATTTTCCCAGCTTCCTTCCGAACCTTTTTGGAAGTGTTTCGAAAGATTTAAGGACCTTCTTGTTCAGTGCCCTCACCACGGTATCGAGAGATGGCAACTTTGCCAAACTTTATACGAAGGACTGAACCCAGCAACTAAGCAGTTGCTGGAAACCATTTGTCAAGGTCGCTTTCTTACCAAATCTGACGAGGAAGCTTGGCAATTTCTCGACGATCTTGCTGAACAAACGCTTCAGCAGGAAAGCACTAAACAGACCGTTTCGTCCACTTCATCTACTTCATCTGGTTAGTCTAGGGCAGGTGTTCATCAACTTGACATGTCAATTGCAATGAAAGCCGAAATGGCCGCAATTACACGTAAACTAGAAGCAATTGAGAGAAAATTCTCATCGCCTTCTCCTGCCCCAGCTTTACCCCCACGCACTATTAGCGCTTGTTGTTCGGATCCGTCTCATTTGACCGAAGAGTGTCCTTACAACCCACCTGCTCAAGGACAGGATCAAGTCAATGCTGCCTTTCAGCAGAGACAAAGAAATGATCCATACTCTTCAAGTTATAATCCTGGTTGGAGGAACCACCCCAATTTTGCTTGGAATCAAAATCAACAGCAATACTAAGGCAATAACAATTTTCAGAGGCCTCCTCCACAACAACAAGCCCCTCAACAAACTCAATATCAGCAACCTTTCCAACCCCAACCTTACCAAAATCAAATGAGCAATTTTGCACCAAAAAACTCTTTTCCTCAAAATAATTTTGTTCAACCAAATAACGATAAGGTTTTCTCGATAGAACGAAGTCTGGATGCGTTTTTAAAACAATCTACACAATCCTCAGCCAACATCCAATCTTCCATTCAGTCTTTGGTGCAACACACTGCATCACATAAGCAAAGCATCAAAACCATTGAAGCCCAAATTGCATAACTAAATGCTGCTCTAAGCGAGCGAGAGAAGGGGAAACTTCCATCTCAGCCATTGCCAAATCCCTGTCACACACAAAATGCACATGTTGCTAATGAAAAACAAAATCATAATGCGAGTGCCGTGACTACACTGAGATCTGGAAAGGTATTGCACAACAACGTTGGCAATAATAATGACACCCCGGCCGCCGCTTCTTCTTCATCTTCTTCATCTTCTTCAGAGCCTGTTCTTCATTCTTCTTAAGGCTCTACTTCTTTTACTAATTCGAACGGACCCACATCTCACTCCACGAAAACACCAACACTGGGATCCGTTCCAACTCCGCAATCTACTCCACAAACATTGGACTCAACAAATTTTCAAAATATTCCATTTCCAAACAGGTTAAGATCTAATAAACAAACTCCAGAAATGGAGAAGATTGTGGAGTTATTTAAACATGTTAGCATAAACATAGCTCTCTTGGATGCAATCCAACAAGTCCCTTCTTACGCTAAAATCTTGAAGGACTTATGCACCAAGAAGAGGAAATCACAGGTACCTAAGAAAGTTTTCTTGGCGAGTACAGTAAGTGATGCTCTTACCCAACCTTTACCTCAAAAAGGAAAGGACCCTGGCTGTCCTACAATTTCAATAATTATTGGGGATAAGAACCCTGCTAGCTAGAGAGGAGCGTTCCCGTTCACGTTCAAGGGGACGGCGAGGTCTTGAGCAGTGAGGGCACTGCTTTTCGTAAGTTTGGGGGAGGAGGTAGTTTGTACATAGTTATCATTGCATTACATATTTTAATTTTTGTACATATTTTTTCTTTTTTTTTCTTTCTTTGCATGTTTAATTTTGCATTGCATCTTTATAAAAAAAAATTATAAAAATTAAAAAAATGAAAATAAAAAAATATATAAAAGAAAAATCAAATAAAAAATTGAAAAAACAATTTTTTTTTCAACTTGGCCCTATTTGACTTAAGTTTGACAAGACAGTTAACTAGATAGGAAAAAACTAGATCCTAAACTTAGTAAATTAAAAACCATAAAAATAACCTTTCTTAAAGTTTAACGGTAGAAAATATATGTCCTTGTAGTTTATTTAGAAATAGGCAAATTTTTGAGTTCAGTTCTTGGGCTAAGTCAAAATAAGGGAAGAGTATTGAAATTTTTATCGAAATGTAAGTCTGAAAAATAATTCCGAACTTTTAGTCTAAATTCTGAAAATATATACCCTACAACTCGCACATACACGCACCTTGAAACTTGGGATAGTAGAGGATATCTTGAATCGCTCTTATCTAAAATCCTTAGTATATGGAACAAAATTAAAGTATAAAGTGTGAAATGAGAGATGTAAAAGAAAAAAATGAACATTGGTTTTCTAATTACTTAAGGCTGCGTAAAATAAAAAAATATATAGCGATGGTGCTTTATCACCTAGTGCCTTAGACCAACTAGTTTGAGAGTCACTGCTAAAGCCTTAGGTATTACAAGACGAGGAATTACGCTTTAATGCGCAAACACATTTTGTAATCGGTCGTTAGTACCTCAAGAAGTATTAACGGTCGCATGAAGGATGCGTGAGCAATTTCATCTAAAATTCACCAACTAAAAAAACTTTGAACAATGGACAAGAGTATGATAGCTTGAATTGAATTTCCAAGTGTAGGGATGATACATACACACACGTAGGGGTATATGATTGGGGTTTGGATGAGAGATAGAAATGAAAGATAGGGCTTATACCTTCAGTAGAGATGATAAATATTCCTAAATTGAGATGGAACCTTAGAAGGAAAATTTAAGAGATGCTGAAGGCTAAATAAATTTACAGAACATATACAATCTTAAGTTAAATGATAAGTGAGTGTGAAAAATACCAGTTGATGATTTCTAAGTTGAAGATAATAGAATTTCTAGGTAGAACACCGAATTGAAGAATGAAAGTCAATAGGCCAAATTGATCGGATTTTGTGGGTAGTATCCGCTGAAAACCCTCAGGAGACAACACTCCTCCTACTAGGGACACCTAGAGGTTTAACGGCTTGTTGCACGAGCTCAGTGCAATCGCGATTCCCTGCGAAAGTGAGGTTAGGTTTTTTCGAAAATAAATTGGCTTTGCTCGGGACGAGCAAAATATAAGTTTAGGGGTATTTGTTCATATCAGAATTTTGCATTATTATATTCCACATTCTTAATCATATTGCAAATAAATAGGTGCTTTTGATCCATGTCTGCTAAATAGTTGCAGGTTACAGGTTATCAGAACAATACAGTGAAATTCAGGAAAAGATGCTACAAATGTGAGACTACGACCAACAAGTAGATGAATCTGTATGATGCCGCCTACCAGTTTAAGGAACAAACAATGATCAATGAACAGTTCAATTGCACAAAGTACGAAGGCAGCACAAGATTCAAGACTTGAACGCGAAGCTTACGGTAAAAGTCCACAAATTCTGCACTGTTGGAAATCTGGAAGAAAGTAGAAAAGATTCTGAAGAACCAATTTAAGAAAACAGAAGAAAAAGGCAGCATGAAGCAACCCTGAAGAAATGAGCCAGAGTTCCCTCAAGATGGCCGCGGATCCGCGGCCAAACATGGCATTCTGCCGCGGATCCGCGGCCGTGCAGTGCACGTGTCGGTGCGTGTCGGTGCTTTGACCCGGCTTTCTTAAGGTAGTCTTGTAATTTCAGATGTGGATCAGATATAAACCCTAGGGTTTCTCCTATCTATAAATAGGAAAACCTACAGCCTCTTTGGGACATGCCTCTTTTTAATTCTAGATTTAAAATTTAAATTCCTTTGTAATCGTCAAGAGGTATCAATAAAAGTAAGTTTTTTTTTTTTTATCTTGTGTTCTTCTTAATTGCATATTTATTTCTCTGCATTTTTTACCTGTCTTTATTTATCTGCATGTTCATTAGTTAATTAAAAAGAAAATTTATAAAAATAAATTTTGTCGCGATTTCCCTAATGAGTGAGTAGTTCCTCACTTGTTGGGGTTAGGATTGGGTAGATTTGAGAGATGGAAATCTCTCACTCCTTTCTTGCCCGTATAAAACTTTAAATTAGGACTCTATGTTAATCAAACACACATCACTCACTACGGCACCCTATCCTACGAGATAGCGGTGATTCTCTAGTCAGACCGGTTGTGGTTGATTTATATAAAGGTTAGGGCTAAGAGTTCAGAAAGGATGGACAAGGACCAAAAGGAAGAAACTATGTTTCTTCCTAGTCGTGCTAATCCCCTTTGTTGACTATTACCCTAACACCTATGTTCTTAATTAGGGCAAAGGAAGCAGTGAATAGAATTATCTTTCCAAACTAACCTAATCCTAACCCTAGCAAGGTTTTAATCCAAATTAAATTCAAACTTAGTTTTTATAAAA
The DNA here is from genome assembly GCA_030015575.1 of Agapanthus africanus. Lineage (NCBI taxonomy): Eukaryota > Viridiplantae > Streptophyta > Magnoliopsida > Asparagales > Amaryllidaceae > Agapanthus > Agapanthus africanus. The sequence goes on along the minus strand of CM057342.1, from coordinate 241,129,743 downwards.
ATCAAAACCTACCAAAAATAGAGCTTAACTCGTAAGAGCATAAAGAAAAGAACACGTTTTTCCTGTGGACCGACCCGTACTCAACCGGCTAGCTATCAAGCGACACCGTTATTGATTGCGGTATTCTTAAATTTGATTTTAAAACGCATACGCAAAAGTTTGACCAATCAGTGCACCATGTCATGTTGCGTTTTGGTTACATGTTGTTTCTTTGTGTTGTTTTTGGGGTATTATGTGATTTGGTTTTAAAAGAAAAAGAAAAGTGAAGAGAGAGAGAGGGGACCACATCATGACTTGAGACATGAATAATTGAGAGAGAGTGAGATAAGAGAGAGGGTGGGCTGCCTCATTTCCCTTCCCCTTTGTTTTCTTCTTCTTCTTCTTCTTCAACTCCTCCTCCACCTCCTCTACCCTCATGACCCATCTCAATTCCCTCACCAAAACCCTATACTCCCTTCACAAATGTTAATCCCCACCTCATCCTCAACACATTGGACCAAGCAAAGTTGGATTTTGATGACCTTGGGTATCTAGGGTTTTTCTTGAGTTGCCCAAATGAGGTATATCTTCTTCTATTTAGTTTAGTTTTTAGTTTCTTGCATTCTAGTTTAGTTTAGAAGTTGATTAAGTGTGAAATGGTGAAGTTAGAAATTTCAAGAGAAGTGTTTGGGTGATTGTGTGGATTTGATGATGTTTAGGGGCTGTTTCAAGACTTGAGTGGTGTTTTTACTGGCCTAGAATAAAGAATACGGACTTAGGAATCATCCCATGTCAGTTTTGTGAAGTTTGGTGTGCCTACAGGGAATCTGGAACAACCTGGGACGTTTCTGAGAAAAACAAACAATACCATTGACCTAAGCTGAACAAGAGGAGACCACCCTGACCAAATGAACCCCAACGGAGACCAATGGGCCAAGCTCGCCGGATTTTTGAGGATTGTGGCTGGCCCCTTGGTGGTGTTTGGTGCTGGAATTGGTCCGGTAGCTCACACACTCCATATACTACCCCATAGTACTGTTTGTTTATCCCCATTTTACCTGAGAGAGAATCTGGGAGCTATTGTGAGTGGTTTTGGTTATGTTTTCCGTATTTTGGAATGCTTGGTTTTGGTATTTGGTATTGTATTTGGTTGTTGGGAGTTTGTACGTCAACAAAAAGGGTTGTTTGATTGTTTTGCATGCATAGGCTATAGGTTCTAACCTATGAGCGCACCGTGTGCCGTATTGGTTTTCCGAACTCGATTATAATAGCGATCACGATTGTGTATTTATTGTACATACCTTCGTGTAGATTCCGAGATGACGGAGCATGGCGTCATCGACTTCGGCAAGCAAGGATCATGGTGAGTAGATCTATATCTGCGGGGGAAGTCGGGTGGATGGCGTATAGCACCCCCGCAAATTATAAATGGAAACCGATCTATAGGATACAGTCGTAGAAACCTAGATTAGGAACTAGGGTTATGGTTAAAAAGATAGTTAGAGATGATAAGAGTGATTGAATATATATATTGAGATATGAGATGAAAGCTTAGGGATATGAAAAGTGAATGTGAATCACGACTTATAGATATGTAGTTGCACTAGAATAGGTATTAGTTTTAGAGTAGCATGACATTTAATGTATAAGGTAGAATGCATATATAAAATTGACTTGATGTAAGATGACTTAATGTGATGAAAAGAATATACGATGTGATATGATGACTTGATTAATATATCGGTATACGGATGCGAGTCGATATGAGAGGATTAATACCCTTGCCGGTCTCCCTGATATGAGATTGTTATGGAAGTGACCCGGGATATAGGCATATAGAGATATAAAATGTTGTGAATCATGAGTGATAAGTCGTATGAGACATTAGGTCCGTACCCTTATTGTCATATAGGTTGTTAGGATCCCAAATTGTTTAATGCCACCGTACGATGATTTACCGTACGTGATGAGTTTATTGATGATTGATCCATACCCTTGACTAGAGGATGTCGTACGATGGTTTATACCGTACGTGATGTTTTGAGGCTGGATGCCGATTGATAGATTCACCGACTCGGTCATGTTAGATACGTATACCTTATAGCATTTAGCTGACGATTTACTTATTCTATGTTCATGTCATTTCTTTTGGCTATACTATAGACCATATCCACACCCTTGCATTCCATATACCTGTGCTAGTACACCTACACCATTATCGATGATGCGTATGTTACACTCACACAGATTGGCCGGCTCACACACTTCATCATCAATAATTGCTATGTCACTCACACAGTAGAATTTCTACATCATGCTATTATATTGTTATACTCACATTATGATTCCCATGCTCACATCACTGTTCCATATTGCATGATATACGGATATGTTTACATTCTGTTATATGTCGCATACATCATACTTTACGATTATACGCATTGAGATATGCTGTTTTCATGAGATTTCTGGATTTGAGAACCGTGATTATTTCAAAGGAAAGTATGTATTGTTTTAAAAAACCGGTTTCTCTTGATATGATATTTCTGTGCGTCCACTTTGTGTTTTCTCGATTCTGAGATTGGCATGTGAAACCTGATTCGAGGAGTGGTAGGCATCGTCTGCGGGTACATGGTGGACCCGGTGAGGTACCCCAGGGCAAGAAGACTCGTATTTGTTAGGCGGTGAGCCTGGCAGGGGAGCACTACCTACCGGTGATAGTATTTGGACCTGGCGGTTATCCGGAGGATATCGACCAGAGTCATGAGATGGATATGAGGGTCGACCAGATTATGCGGCGCCTGAGGGCCGATTTGAGGATGCGATGCCTGAGATATGAGGATTTACGTGTCGATACTGGACACGGGTTTCATGATGTTTCGAGTGTCGGTATTGGACACTCAGGTTCCATGATTTGATGTGTCATTGATTGACACACATTCTTTGATATCTTCATATATTTACATGCATATGCTTTTATGATATTTTGAGTGGACGAGATCCACATGCATACAGGCATTTATTATATTGTTGGATGATATCCACATACATACTGGCATTGATTATTGTTGGCATATATGTAGACACGGCCACCCTAGATATCATAGTATTACCTTTATGATATAGTTGACCTAGGAATCGTTGTTTATTCGATTTCTACCGGATGATGTTTTCTATTCACGAGTTGACAACTTACCCCCGTTGTGCCACAGTTCTTGCAGGTTGACCGCATGGATCAGTAGCGGCATTGCTGGCGCACAGCTGCATTCGGGTGACTGCTTTAGTAGGTGGTAGATGTTGGATCGTACATCTCTTGTATTTATTATTCATATTGTATCTAGTCAACTCCATCAGTCAAAATTAGTATTTTTATAAATAGTAAGACTTAGAAAGACTTGTAGTTGCGAGACTTGAGCGATGGGTTTTATGTTCGCTTATTGGGTTGATGTCTTGCTTTATTCATTATCTTTTGTGTTAATCTTCGCCGTTTGGCGTCGTATACTTGTTTTATGACTTGCGTGGTTGTGAATCCGCCGATTAGCGAAGAGCTAGCTCTCGCTTGGGGATGCCTTTTATATTATTATGTATTTGTGGTTTTGGATAAAAATATACGAAGGAGGTGCTGCCTAAATTTTTAAAAGACGAAACATGTTTTTCAACTAGTAAAATAAACTTGCTTTTTTTCATGTTCCCTTTTTTTTTATGCATTTAATAAAACATTTGATTTCATCATACCTTTATTTCAAAACTTCACCTCTTTATTTTCTTTAAAAGGTTTAGATTTCTGGGCTCCGGATTACTTGAATTATGTTACGCCTTTAGACGTTGCGTGATTTAAGTGCTGGTCATGGGCTAATATTTTCGGGTCGTGACAAAGTTGGTATCAGAGTGCTAGGTTTAACCTTGGTTCGAGTTTAGGTTTGACTATGTGGAGTCTGGGGCGTAAATATTTCGGAACCTAGGCTTGACCTTACGGAACTTAGACTTTAACAGGGGGGTATTAGACCCGAACTTTCGTTACATAGGTTGACCCTGATTGATGGAGTAGGTAGCTTGAGTAGAGTGACGTACCGTACGTATGTTCCTCGGCATATTTACGATATAATACTCCACTTAAGAAATCTTAGGATGTACATATTTTGAGATCCATGATTCTCTTCATACCATGATTATACATCCATTTGAGATCCTTTATTCTATTCGTTTCTATGATCATACTCTCATTGATTCCGTTCCTCCTTATGATCATGTATCCATTCTGGATCTGTTGATTCTTTTCATCCCTTTGACCTATTTCGTCGATACTGGATTGAGGTTCCTGTCACCATGGTTCGAGCGCAGATTGAGCTGCTGCTAGTGATGCGGTCAGGGCGAGCTCGTCATGGACGAGAACTGACCATCGTGTTTTTTGGTGACATGAGAACGTCTCGATTTTGTATTTGTGTTGTGACCTCTTGTTTGAGACGAGTGTTCGGTTTATATCATCGGATGGTCACCTATCCCACCGAAGAATGCGGTACTTTCAAGAAGTGGTGGCAAGGATACATTGCCCATCAAAAACACTTCAAGAGGATGAAGCGTGAAACTCGTGCTCGTCGACGGCAAAATAGTGTGACAAACACGCATGAAGAAACGACTGGAAACTGTAATATAGTTGATACCAGTTTGGAAGGGGAAAAACTCCAAGTTCTTACCTTCGGGAGCGACTCTGAGGACAAATAACTCTCAACCTCCTCTTCAAAGACCCCCCTCCGAAAAAGAAGAGGAGGAGAAGAATTGTGAGAATATTCAGCTGCATAATCGCACTTTGCCTGAGAAGAACCTCGGACCCACAAACAAAGGTTCGAATAAAAAAGACAAGGGGAAAGGGAAAATCCCTAAAGAAATTGCCCTCGACGATGGAGTTGTCAAACAGCTCGCCGCAAGAGATCCACCTAAGAAAAACAAGGTGGATTACAATGTCCTAACACATCTGAGGAAAATACTCTCACAACTGAGCATATTGGATGCTCTCCTCCTGTCCAAAGAGGCACGGAATTCCCTGATCAAGGCGCTACAAGAGCCCGATCAGTTTCAAGCTTTCTTCGCAGAACAGAAAATGAAGGATGAACTGGCAGAGGTCCAAACAGCTAACATTATATTCAGCGATGAAGATCTTCTCCTCGGTACATGCGAACATAATCGCCTGTTGTACGTCACCGGGTTCTGCCACGACATCAAGATAAGGAAAATCTTTGTCGACAACGGATCCTCCGTTAACCTTCTCAATGTAAAAGTGCTGAAAGAGATTTGCATGAATATTCAGCACCTCGCCTGAGATAAATTACCATCTCCGGGTTCAAATCACAATCATCACGGACGCTTGGGTCCGTAATATACGCTTCAGGCTGCTCGTCACTGACATCAAATTTCATGTCATTGACGCCAAGACTTGCTATAATGCTTTGCTCGGCATGTCTTGGTTACATGAGTATAACGTCATCCTTTATACACAACATTAGTGTATGAAGTATTTCAAGGATGGCTCGGAATACACCATCACAGGGGAGCTAAATCCGTTCTCCATAAACGAAGTCCGGAAATATGAAGACGCAAAGTACTTCCTACCAGACTTCGAAGATACGGAAAGGTGTTATAAGCCGGAGGATAAGCAGAAGTCTGTCGCCACTATCCCGATCTTTGGGAGCGATACCGGGGAAGATGAAGAAATAGTCTACTCGGGGCAACCCCATAAGGAAAGCAATAAGCCTGGACCATCTACTCCTATTTTGGTCTTTAGCAGCGACTCAGAGGATGAGGCAAATGCAGTGTTCTCCGTCCGCCCGTCAATGCAAAATTTTGCTAGAACATATCAGAGTCTACAAATTACAATGGCTCCGCCTCGGCATTACAAGGAACTTGATGCGCTCCATACATATAACGTACAAGAACTACAATTTTTTTACGTACCTCCCAGGAGAAGAGGTGAAAAAGCGTTCCTCTTCTACCAATCTACGGAAAATAAAGTAGAAAAAGAAGTCTGGGATAGTGCCGATTTTGCACTCGACAGGCTTCAACCAATCTGTTTACCTAGATACTACGCAGAGAGATTGAAAAGGCTGTTAAGATGCCAAGGTGTGCCCCTCGAACAAACTGTTCGACAAGCCCAATTCTACAAAAAGATTTAGGATATTCCCGGGACTCGGCGAAAGATGCCCAACGGGAAGATGGAGACAATCGGGCTCGAATACGTTCAGTCCAAGAAACGGGAGCAGATCTACAGTTGCTGAGTCATAAACAACTCCAGTGAAGCAGAAAACGCTCTTCCAAGTAGCCGTGACGTTAAACCGGAGCGAGATCTCGCTCTAAAAACGTTAAGTCCATCGTTCGAAGAAAAAATCGACAATCTAATAAAAGAAGCTTGTCAAAACAGCCGGGATAACCACAGCCGCAAAATGGCCATTTATGAAAAGGCCAGGACGCAGCATCTCAGTCAGTAATCTGCAGAGAAGAAAGACTATAAAGCTCTTCATCTCCGGCTCACTGTATGTTCTCGCAAAATGAGAAAACCCCGAAATGGTGGCAAAAACAAGTAAATGATATTCAAAGACAACAAAGTGGATCCAAGACGCCGTGCAATCGGGAAAAAGTCGATTGGAGCCCATCCTTTAAGATGGGTCAGGAATACTCTTTCCCTAAAGACAAAACAAGGAAAATATTCAACATTATCATGAAGCACAAAATGATGACACTTCCGGAGTCTCGGCATCCCGAACAAATAAACGAGGTCCATCATCTGGATTATTACTCCTACCATCGAGCAATAGGTCATCCCCTTGAAAACTGCTTCACTTTTAAAGACTGGGTAGAAGACCAGGACCGACAAGGTAGGTTTATATTATCCGACAGCTGGAGGGTAACCCCGCTGCAAAGGCATGAGCCAAAAAAGACCTAACCCGTCAGGATAAGACCAGCTCAACCACAAAAGAGAAGCGAACTCGTACCTGCCATATGATAACACTCTCAACAGATGGAAGGCATGAGACTATGAACGACCTCTACAGGTGCTTCGAAAATGCAAATGAGAATGAGGTGATCGCAGAGTTTCCACCAGCACCAAAAGAGCTGGAAGATAGGATATACACCACGACGGACAACCTAAGAAATTGACTTAGGGACAGAAAATGATCTGAGGCCGACGTTCGTCAGTGAACTACTATCTGAAAAATAGGTAGCCACATTAAAAGATGTGCTTCTACAATATAAATACTACTTCGCATGGAACTATTCCGAAATGCCTGGTCTAGATCCAAAAGTAGTGGTACATTAATTGGCCATATAGTTGGACATAAATCCAGGCAAATAGACGCCAAGAATTATGCGGCTCAAACTTGAGATGAGCATCAACGCTGAAGTCAAGAAACTAATCGACTCCAGCTTCATCCAAGAGATTCAATATCCCGACTGGATTGCTAACATCGTTCTAGTGATGAAGAAAAATGAGACGGTGCGCATCTGCGTGGACTTTTGGGACCTCAACAAAGCTTGCCCGAAGGTTGACTTCCCAGTACCTATTACCGAGCTGATGATCGATAATACGTCTACCCATGAGGTCTTCTCCTTCATGGATGGATCTTCAGTATACAATCAAATAAAAATGCATCCTGAAGACCAAAAGCATATTGCCTTCCGAACCCCATTAGGCATATTCTACTATAAAGTGATGCCCTTCGGTTTGAAGAACGCTGGTGCTACCTATCATAGGGCCATGACAAAGATCTTTGATGACCTCATACACGAGATCGTGGAATGCTACATCGATGACCTTGTGGTGAAGAGCAAATCTCACGAGGAACATTAGGAACATCTAAACATAGAGTTCCAACGTCTTCGGAAGTATAATCTGAAGATGAATCCTCTAAAATACGCGTTTGGAGTCTTCTTAGGAAAATTCCTAAGATTCATCATACGTCGCCGGGGTATCAAAATCGATCCCCCACAGATCAAGGCGATTGTAGAAATGCCCATGCCATGAACCCTCAAACAGCTGCGGTCTCTCCAAGGAAAGCTCGTGTATATCCGGCGATTCATAGCTAACCTTTCCGGAAAATGTCGTCCCTACAGTCATTTGATGAAGAAAAGGACCCCGTTCGTTTGGGATCAAAAGTGCCAAAACGCACTGGACGAAATCAAACAATACCTGCAAAATCCGCCGGTATTGACCGCTCCGGGTTAAGGGAAAACCCTTTATCCTATATACAACAGCCCTTGAGGGTTCTCTAGATGCATTGTGGGCACAAGAGAACGATCAGGGAAAGGAGAGAGCTCTGTACTATTTGAGTCGAGTTCTTCTGGGGGCAGAAAAGAACTATTCCCCCATCGAAAGCATTGCATGGCTCTGATCTTCGCGATAACGAAGCTCAGACATTACGCCTTGGCACATGAGGTTCATCTCATATCAAAGGATGATCCTCTCAAATATCTTATGTCAAGGGCCATTCTAACAGGAAGGATTGCCAAGTGGGCCCTCCTTTTGATGGAGTTCTCGGTAACGTATCGACCCCTTAAAGCAGTGAAAGGTCATGCCATTGCCGACTTTCTCGCGGAGCATATGATACCAGCCAACTCCACTTTAAATTGCGAGTTGATAAACGAACATGCATTTGATAAAACTAAAGAAGAAAATGATTCCCTATGGGAACTCTACTTCGATGGAGCTTCTTTCATGAAGCAACGAAAGCGAAACACCCCCATAATCAAAGCCGGGGTAGGACTTATGTTCGTGACTCCGCAAGGAGGGATATTGCGTTACGCCTTCTCCTTAACAGAGCCAAGGACTAATAACGAAACTGAATATGAAGCTTTGATAGCAGGTCTCGAGATCGCTATCGATATGGGAATCGAAGACCTTCTCATATATGGAGACTCCCAGCTGATCGATAGCCAAGTAAATAGCGACTATCAGACATGCAAGCCGGAGCTGATAATGTATGGCGAAAGAGTGCAGCAACTGCTGACACATATCCCTTCCTACACCCTGGAAAATATACCGAGAGCGGAAAATAGCAAAACGGATGCATTGGCCAAATTGGCTAAGGAATTGGCCGATGGAGACCTCGATGACGTAAAGATCATTGTGCAAAGCCGCATGATTCTTGCGCCAACGGATATATCTTCGGAAGACCTAATAGAGCTACCCGAAGGAAAAGAAGCGACTGAACAAGTAGCCCTTCAAATAGAGGAAGAAAAAAAGATTAAGGATTGGAGGGAAGTCTTTATAGACTACTTCAAATCCCAACGAACGCCCAAAAATGCGTCGTTTAGACATCGGTTCATGAAACAATCTTTGTCTTTTGCCTCCGTTAATGATACTCTATATAAGAGATTGTTCGACTTTCTGTGGCTAAGATGCCTAGGGCCAGAAGAAGCAAAGAAAGTCATCAAAGAAATTCCCGACGGACTCTGTGGTTCTCACCAAGCTGGACTAAAGATGAAGCTGAAGATAAAAAGAATGGGTTACTATTGGCCCATAATGATTTAGGACTGCCTCGAATATGCGAAGCAGTGTCACTCGTGCCAAATTCATGGGGACTTCATCCATCTACATCCAAATCCGGTACACCCGACAATGGCTAGCTGACTGTTCGAAATGTGGGGAACCGATATAATTGGCCCTATTGAACCAGCGTCCTCCAAAGGACATCGGTTCATACTGACAACAACTGACTACTTCTCTAAGTGGACAGAAGCAGTACCACTAAGAGAGGTGAAGATGGAAAATATCCTCCATTTCTTCAGAACACATGTCATCTATCGGTTCGGCACTCCACGACGAATTATCTCGGATAATGGCCCAGCTTATAGAAGTCATAAAATCAGCCGCTTTGCACAACAATATAAAATATATTGGAGATACTCTTCAATCTATAATTCTCGGGCCAACGGTCTAGCCGAAGTTTTCAATAAGACCTTGATAAAGATTATAAAGAAGACAGTGTCCAGAAACAAAAAGGACTGGCACGAAGGGCTGCATGAAGCTCTCTGGGCGTATCGAACAACGTTCAAGATGGCCATGAATACAACACCGTACGCATTAGTGTTTGGCACTGAAGCAGTGCTCCCGTTGGAAATAGAACTCCCTTCTCTATGAGTAGCAGTTCGATACGAGCCGACAGATGAAGAAAACGCTCATCTTCGGATTGAAGAAATTGATGCCTCAATGAAAATCGCCTTATAGCACAGCAAAATATGGAGGCTTATAAGGCAAGGATGACACAGTCATACGAAAAACTGACCAGGTCGAGAACATTCCGCCAAGGCGAACTCGTGCTAGTTGTTAAAAGACCAATGATCCCCAATCGTTCAAAACGGGGGAAGTTCGAGCCGAACTATGAAGGCCCATACATCATAGACAAAATCTACCAAGGTGGAGCCTATCTGCTCATGGATATGCATGGCGAAAGACCCTTCCGGCCAATAAACGGCCGATTCCTCAAAAAATACTACGCTTGACGAGTCTTGACTTAGGTCAATGATAGATGACAACGCTTGTGTCCGCTCACTATCCTCCTGAATCAGAACTCTGAGAGTAGCATCCAAAAGCTTCGTCGCCTCAAACATGGCGACGTTGGACCGAGATGTCCATAAACTAAAACTTCTCTTCAAACATGGCGATAATGGACCGAAACGTCCTTAAACTAATGTCGGACTGAAACATCCCTAAACTAGCATTGGACTGAAACGTCCTTAAACTAACAACGGATCGAGATGTCCCTAAACTAACAATGGATCGAAATGTCCTTAAACTAATATTCATCCCAAACATGGCGATAATGGACCGAAATGTCTTTAAACTAACATATGTCCCCAAAATGGGAATGTTGGACCGAATTTCCTTAAACTAACATTCGTCCCCAAAATGGGAATAATGGACCGAAATGGCCTTAAACTAACATTCATCCCCAAAATGGAAACGTTGGACCGAAATGTCCCTAAACTAACGTTGGACCGAAACGCCCTCAAACTAAATTGCGTCCCCTTAATGGGATTGTTGGACCGAGAAGTCCCTAAACTAAAAATTCTCCTCAATCATGGCGATAATGGACCGGAATGTCCCCAAACTAGCGTATCGCCCCAAATACAGCAATATGATCCCTTGAGATCTATGTTGCAATCCAAGTCCTAATGGCAAAGGTTGCAACTCAAGTCTCACTGGCTGCACATATATTCCAGCAATGAAGCCACCCCCAAGTCCCACCGGCAAACAGATGGGTCATCTGTGACGAAAATATTCTCGAGAATTTCACCACTTTAAAAAAAAGAAAAAAGGGTATGTCCACAAGCAAAATGGGCACGGACAAAAGCCTGAAAGGGCACCGTGAGTAAAAACAGCAGGACTGCCGGCGAGCTTCGCGAAAACCCGAGAGGGCGCGATCTCGTTAAAAGAATCTGTGTGAGATCCTTATAACTCACAAAGGAGCAACACACGTAGGAGTTTCCACGATTCCTAAGGAGAAATTACACTTACGAGATCCTCACTACTCGTAAGGAGAATTTCCCCCTATAAGACCCTCATAGCTCATAGGATTCAAAAACCTTATGTTACAGAGATCTAAACATGTTCTTAAGCTATCAAAAACCCTTTTGCTCTACAGGAGGTCCCATATTGACTCTTGTATACAATCCACGGGCATAAACAAATATATCCCCCACCAAGTTCCATCAATGACAAGAAATGTCCCCATATGGTGAACAACACTTGTAAGTCTTCTAGACTTATAAGGAGAAAACACTCTTGCAAGATGCTTACGACTTACAAGAGAAAACATACTTAGGAGTCCCCACGATTCCTAAGGAGAAAATACACATATGAGATCCTCACGACTTGTAGGGAGAAACACCTTTATGAGACCCTTACGGCTCATAAAGTCAAAAATCCTTAGTCGATAGGATCCTAACCCTGTTTGCTAAGCCACCTTTGTTCAAATCGACAAAAGGCAAATGATGATTCGCTCCTGGCAATATCCCAGTTGAAGCGATATTGATGCCTAAATAGGTATCAAATTTCAAGTCCTCTCATGGAAAATAATGATCCGCTCTTGGCGATATTCCAGTTGCAGCGATGCTGATGCCACAACGGGTATCAGGACCAACTCACAAAAAAAAGCCGAAATGATAGGACAACTCGCGATAAAAAGCAACGAGTAAAAACGAAAACAACCGAAATGATTGGGCACCACGATAAATAGCCGAAATGATTGGACAATCGCGACTTTCGCGACATAAAAGATGAAAAGATAGAGCATCTCGGAAAGAAATAAAAAATATATATGAAACTCTTTTGCCCTGCAGGTAGGTCCACACCGACTTCTGTATACAATCCATGGGCACAAAAGAAAGAAAGGGAACCGTATTTTCCCACCAGGCCCTGTCAAAAGGAGAGCCAGATCTTGATGGCAACATCTACAGCTTAAAGATCGACTCGACATGCTTCTCATACCAGTAGGGTGTAGATATGACTCCAACAAAGACCCAAGGGTCGGATAAAAGAGGAGTGATGGTAAAATCCTAGCTCTAAATCTTGACGGTTCATATACAACCTAAAGACTATACAGGGGTTCTTTCTCATACCAGCAGGATGCAGACACAACGTCAACAAAGACCCAAGGGTCAAAACAAAAATAGAGCAATAGAAAAATCCTAGCTTCAAGTCTTGACGGTACATATGCAACCTAGAGACTATCCCTGTGTCCTCCCTCCTCATTCCAACAGGGGTAGACATAACAATCAAATAAAAGTGAAGTGACGACAAAATACCGGCCTCAGGTCTTAATGGAAACATCTAAAGCCTAGAGATCACCCCGACGTTCTTCTCATTACAGCAGGATGCAGACGCAACGTCAACGAAAGACCGAAGGGTCAAAGTCAAAACAGAGCCATGGTAAAATCCTAACTCCAAGTCTTGACGGTTCATATACAACCTAGAGACTATCCCGGTGTCCCCCCTCATTTCAGCAGGTTGTGGACGCAGCTATCAAATGAAATTGGAGCAATGGTATATTCCTAACTCCGGACTTCAATTGCAATACATATAGCATAGAGGTCCTACAGATGTTAACTGTATTTCAGCAATAGAATCGGCGTGACATTGTTAAAAAAAAAAATTGAATTTATGGCATATTCCTAATTTTGGGTCTTGACGGCAACTCATATAAAGCCCAAAAGGCCATTGGAGATCATCCCACCCCAGAAAGGTGCGGTTATGGCTCATCGGGGCTCCAAATTGAGCCTAACCTTAGGTAAAAAGCATCATGGAAAATTCCCAACGCTTGCTCTTCCGACGGTAATATAGACCAAGGAGATTACTTAAAGACATCTTGTCCAGCCCCCGAAGGGATCAGAGACACGACAGTCGTGGGGATACTCGAACAGCGGCTTAAAGACTGCATATCGAGAAATACATCAGCCAACGCGACGGTACCACGGACTAAAACTCTAGTACCACAAACCTAACGGACCTCTATTGTAAAAAGAATGGGGGTTATCTATATACAACGTTAGGACAAGTTTGCCTGTAAAGCCAAGGGAGGTAAACTAAAAACACTCCGAAATGGGTACATAAACTAGAGACTCCAAAATGAGTGAATAAACTAGAGACTCAGAAACGAGTGAATAAACTACAGACTCCGAAACGAGTACATAAACTAAAGACTCCAAAACTAGAGAATAAATTACAAACTCTGAAAAGAGTACATAAACTAGAGACTTCGAATAAGAAACAGAAAGGCGCAACTCAAAGGTCTCGGGGCTCAGAACTGCACTTTTTAAGAAATTAGATCTGAGTTAATGATAAACGACGACGCTTGTGTCCACTCGCTATTTTCTCAAAATTCTAAATAAAAAAATGTATGACATGCCAGCCCGAAACCAGACGTATGCTATGCAAGACAGTGAGGACAACATTTGATTCGAACCTGTTTAAATGCTAACTTGCAAATACATGCGTACTTGAATGAAGATAGCGTTGGAAGCATGCCGATTTCTATACACGTGTGGTGGGTCAGTGCATGACATGAGCATATCAATGGCGTTAGCACTTAAAAAAAACTAATAGTAAAAGTACATGCGCAGATGCAAGATGCACACATGAATATGTGTTGGGGATAAAACATTCAACAGTCAACAATAAGGAAACACATTTAAATAAATACTTTATTCTGTAAGAAATAAATTACCGAACACGGGATCAAAAGTACAAGGGTTTACAAAACTATGAATAAGGTTTTCTAAAGCCCTCTCAGCCTTCTTCATCATGTCGAAGCGGTGATTTTCGCGAGGAGTCACTCTCCATCGGACAGCACTGTGCCCATCAGTGAAGGCAGACATGATGGCCCATTGAGCCCGTATCTAGCTCAGCAACTGAATAGAGCGATCCTTCAGAGGCTGGGTAATCAAATCTGCCTCATGAAAGCACTCAATTTTGTCTTCCGCTGCGTCGAGCATTGCCGGAGTCATCTCCGCCGAATGAGGAGGAATGTCAGCAAGCACAGAAAGAAAGATCATCCGGAGCTAAATGGAGCCGATAGGAAGAGAAAAGCCCCTACGAGTCAGAAGCTCGTACATCACCGTGTCACATTGGTCATCCATGAGAATGGATCCACCAATCGTGCAGCAAAACGAGGAACAATTTCCTCGATAGGAACCTCCCATGGTTGCCGACGAGCATGAGGACGATTGCAAGCCATAACTCTTGGTCTGCTAAAAAATGGTTCTCTCCTTGTGAAGAAGAAAAACATCATTGCATCGGAATATAAAAAGAAGCATTCCAAATTTAGGAACAAAAAATATTATGCATGGTGGAACTAGTTCCAAGACCTGACAAAAAGGGCATGGGAAAAGAAAGAGTTGACTCATGGAAATCAGAGCAAGAAAGTGAAACGACTCCATCAGCAGCGCCCTACGTGCATGACTCGCGAGTGCCGACGCTGATTCTTTTCAGGATTAGAACCTGTAGCAGCGCCTCACGTGCATGACGTGTTAGCGCCGGCGCTAGTTCTTTCTGGATTAAATCCTGTAGCGGCGTCTCACGCGCATGGCACGTGAGCGCCGGGGCTAGTTCTTTATGTATGTATATATATACGTATACATATACATATATATACGTATACATATATGACAATACTTCACGTGAGACACTACACACATTGGCGTAAAGAAAAGGGGGAGCTTTGTCTTTCATACTTCGAAGAAATTTATACATTGGTGATAAGGAGGATAAAAAAAAGAGAAACAATCATCATCAAAATATTTACAATGGCAGAACGATAAACTCTGGACATGGATTCTCAAACTCGAAAGCAAGCTTGAGCAATGCACGTTCAGCCTCATCAACCATCTTCTTGTGCATCTTCTCTTAGATGCAAGCGTCAGGGTCACCACTGATGTCCTCCACCCTTTGATATGCTGATACTGTCGCTTTTTGTTGAAACACGCAGTGCAAGGTAGCGACTAGATTATCTCTCCATTTCTTTGAGATCAATCCCATCAAGTACACTGAATGTACCTTACCTTGGCGTCATCAAGTGCTTGGAGTGGCATAACTTCAAGATGCCCGGGTATAGCTTCCCAGATCGACCCGTCAACGATCTTTAAAAGAGCAGAACGGTGGGAGTGCAATCGACCATTTTAATCGTCGAAGCGACGCATCACCTCAGCGCATTAGGCATTAGTAAACTCCTGGCCTTGGCAGCGGCCTTGGATGCGAATCTCCTCGTAAGAGATAATTTCTTCATGATCGTACAGATGATCGGCCTTAGTACCTTAAAAAAAATTAGCGATTCACATATCAAAGTCACCACAGTCCAAAAAAAGTGACAATGGGCACCACAAAATTAAGGTGATGCCTCATCAATGATGAGACATGCACTCATCGTGAGAATCCAAAAGGATTCTCATTAAATGAGAAATCTCACCAAGCAATAGAGTTCAAAACTCCCAATATTCTTGAAGAATGTGTTCTACAACAGATCCAAATTTGTAAGAAGAATCAACAACAAAACCCTAAAAAGAAAATAGGAAAGAGGAATAAAATTCCCAAAAAATTTCAGAAAAATTTCTCAGAGCTAAACTCTGTAGTACAAACTGAAATTAAATTCCTTCAATGATGGGATTAAATCCCATAAATCCCCATGGGGAATATACTGGAATTAAATTCTAGAATCCCTCATAGAACAATATCAATAAAACCCTAAGAAAAGAACTAACAGGGATCTAAGACCCATGGTTCATTTAAAAAGGGGTGAGAAGTTCTTCTCAAAGATCTCTAAGAGATCGGTCAAAAAGCGCCAAGCTCTATTGATGGGTTACAAATCCAAAACAAAAAGGAATGTTCTTTTAAGGGTTGAACTTTGGTCATGATTCTTACCAATTTTTTTTGACAGAGTTTAACTCTGAGAAAGTTTTGTGGGAAGAGATCTAAGCTCTGAGAAGAGAATTGAATTCTCAAGGAAGAAGAAAGAAGAAGACGAAACGGCAGTCATCTCAAGGGCCAAAGGCCATATTTATAAGATGTGAAGGGAATGTTCAACTCCGTAGAAGATCAAACGATGGAAAAAGTGACACCGTTGCACCCACGTATGAGCTACGTCAGAACAACGGTGGGGGGCATTTGTTCCCCCAAAAATAAAAACAATATAGTAAGAGAAAAACTCTGTTAAATTTTGTTGAGGCTGCGCCTCACGAGGACGCCAGCACCAATATTATAGGATTGAATCCTATGGTGGCGCCCCACGTGCTCCTCACATAGGCGCCAATGTGGAAAGCACAAAATCTCCTATCATAAATAAGAATTTAATTCTTAAGTGGCACCCATGTGCTCACGTGAGCGCTGACGCCCAAGTCAAAATTAGTAGAATTAAATTCTACATTTCCCTAACCAAAAAGTTAGGATATTCTCTGTTAAACAGAGCCGTTGGATCAAAAATCCAATGGTGATGACAAATTACCAAATAATAGAATTAAATTCTATTCTGAGGAATATTTGCCCTCAATCTTTACAAACAAAAAATATTGCTCTCTGTAAAACAGAGAACCCTTGGATCAAAAATCCAATGGTGATTAAAAATCATCGCTTGACAGAATAAAATTCTGTATATGGAAAAATATTTCTCCAATTTTGTTAAAAAACAAGAAAACATATTCTGTAAAACTGAAGCACTTGGATCAAAAATCCAACGGTGGGTAAAATTCTCCAAATCAATTTTGAGACCAATTAAATCAATTGGAATCTCTCAATGAGAGATTTTCTCAAAATTAATTAACAAATTTTCTTCTGCTATATAAAGGACCCGAGACTTCAAGTCTCACATACAGACACAGAAAAAGGAACCCCCTATAAGTTTCTGCAAAAATACAGTGAGCTCTCAAAAAATTTAGAGAATTTAATTCTCAAAAGAAGAAGATCTTCCTCCTCAAAACCTTAGGTAAAGAAAAAAAGAAGAGATCAAAATATCTCCTTTATCTATCATATAACATCTGAGGGTTTAACCTTTTTAAAAAGAACTTAGTTCTTTCTCTGTATCTGAGATCCAATAGACAAGTCTCCCACAAGTTGAGAATTTAATTCTTATTGGGAAGATCTTGTTCTTGAGAATCAAATATTCAGGGAAGAACAAATTTAAAAAGAAAAAAGAGGGAGTTCATAATACTCCAGGAAGTTCCTTCAAATCAAGAACTTTGTTCTTTAAAAAAACTCAATCCAAAATCATCAAAAATAGTGATTTTGGTGAGCGTTAAAGGTCAAAATATCAGACAGAAGTCTAACCTCTCTGAAAACATCAATAGAGATTAAATATCCATATAAAAGGGGGGTTTCGGCGCCTCACGTGAAAAACACGTGGGCGCCCAAGACAGATGGCCAGCGTTTCACGTGCTTCTCACGTGGGCGCCATAAAAAGTGCTTAGCATTTCATATACAGCCAAAACGGTTGAGTGCTTAGAACTAATTGGGCAGCGCCCAGTGCCTCACGTGGGCACTACAAAAAAGTCTTTAGCACTTCATATACATCCAAAACGGTTAAGGGTTTAGCACTGATTGGGCAGCGCCCAGCACCTCACGTCCTCCTCACGTGGGCGCCATATATAAAGTTCTTAGCACTTCATATGCAGCCAAAACGGCTAAGTGCCTAACACTGATTAGGCAGCGCCCAGCACCGTATGTGCTCCTCACGTGGACGCCATACAAAAATCCTTAGCACTTCATGTTAGTCAAAACGACTAAAGTGTGCAACATTTATTGGGCAGCGCCTATGAGTGAATGCTTCACATAATATACTTGTGAGCGCCAGAGCTTAAATAAGTGCCTAGCACTTTTACATAAAAGGAAAAGGGCTGAACAACATAGTCCAAAAAGACTAGACCCAAATTGTCTAAAAGTCTCTCTCTCTCTCTCTCTCTCTCTCGGAAATTTCTAGCATCTGAGCATAAATGCTCTGTTGTTGGATCTTAAATAAAAAATGATCTTGAAAACATTACTAAGTTGATCTTAGTCTCAAACAGGACTAATATATCCTTAACTTAAAATAAATTGAGCCCATATGCTCACATATTTAAGTTGATCTTAATCTTAAACTAGATTAACGGTCCTAAATAAAATAAAATATTTTTGAACCAAAGGAATATATAACCTAAGTTCAAAACCCCGTCAAGCAAATCCTTGACCCAAACCCAAATCTAAAATATACAGATCTGGACTAATCCGCTCCCTACGAGCGACGACATAAACTAGTCTCCGTATACAATCCACGGGCAACAAAAAATAAACAAAAATACGCACAACACGAAGTGAACTGCTGGAGAAGGAGAAAGTGGTTATCGTAATGCGGTAACGTAATTAACTATCGGGGCTTGCGCCTGCAGGGAAGAGCGTCCCCACAATAAAAAAAACCCTCACAAATGAGGGGGAATCTGATGAAATCACGCTACAACGGTCGCGTCTGTCCAAACCTCCGTTATATGGTGCCATTAAATCAACTTGGTATCTTCGTAGAGGTGGATGGATAAGTCCAAATAGCATCTGCCTCCAAATTCAGGTCAGACATCCCAACGTCTCGGTCTGGTCTTTCGGCGGTGAACAATGTTCAGAAGCACTGTCTAGATCAGGTACACAAGTTGAGTATACTTGGAATGGGTTTAATTGTTGGTTACGGGCGAGTTCAATGTGTTCCGCAATAGAAATCGGTTTACGAATTGCCACATTAGCCTCAAGAGAAGTATCAACATGAGAGGGTGTGAAAATTTGGTACTATTGATAAGAGATAGATGGTTGTATCCAATTTTCATAAATAGAATTAGGATCAACATTTTCATATGAAGAAGATTGAGATTGGTTGAATTGTTAGTGACTGACTTTTGCAATTTTCTCCGCAATAGACATATGATTAGAAGTTTTCTCACTAGCCTTAAAAGGATTATCAACATAACAAGGTGTTGAATTTTGACACGGTTGATAGGAATTTGAGTGAGATGTCCAACTGTTATTTCTAGAGCCTTCTATCCTATCCATTAAAGAAATGGTGGGGTCGGAAGTTCTACCAAAGCAATAATGATATACAGAAATATCTGGTTGTGTGTAGCAAAGCTCGCCAAGAGTTGGTCGGTTTGGGTTACCCATTTGAATAGAGTGAAGAAACAATGGTGAAATGGTATGATTTTTTTAAAAGTTTTTTTTTTGGAATTTTTGAATTGTTTTTCCTGGAAATAGGGACTCGACTCAACCAATCACAAATGTGCACAAACAACACCTAGAATTAGGGTCACCTAAGTCAAATCACTAGACCACTCCTATACTTCTAAAGGACAAGACGTAGGATAAATACTCTATCACCTCCTTATCAATCTTGCTGCCAAGTAAGTGGGAGGTATCCGCTATACGAATCACTAAAATAACGGGTTAATTAAGTAAACCACTTTCTTCAGTCACACCTGTCTTGGACACCATAAGAGAAATGCGGACCCACGAACCTCGCTTGTCCTAATTGAGCGCGATTGTCCTTAAAGGCTTGGTCTAGATATATATTTTTTATTAATGTAGAGTGATGCGTATGCTTGTTTGTGATCTGTGGGGCCTAGGAAGGGTGATGAAATCCCCACCTAATCTGAATTTTGGTTTCCAGCCCTTTAATGTTCATTTTAAATATACAAAACAATCTAAAATCTAAAACACGCAAAAAGATTTTTTTAGCGGCGTTGTTTGCAAATATTCCTGCAGGTAAAAACAGTTTATTGGAGATTTAGAAGATAGAGGAAGACGATAGGATAATACCAAAAAGATTTGGGGACTTAACTCCCCAATATGGCTGTGGTTTAGCCGCCAAACGCACCAATTGGTAGCGGTTCCACCCCCAGTTAATGGATTTTCTTCTCGAAATTTTTTCACAGCACTCCAATGTTCTTTTGGTCCTATTTGACAGTCTGTGAATCTCTGTTGGTTCTCTCTAATTGCTCTAGATCTCTTGCAAAACTCGCACAAGAATCGTTAAAAACACAAAATGCGGTTTTCGGTTCTCTTTTAATTTTTTTTTTCTGGTTTTTTATTAGAAATCAACCCGAATAAAAAGAAAAATAATACTACTGTTGTAACAACCTAGTTCATTTATACCAATTCCAGTTCCCGTATTTACTTATCTGTGGTATTTTCTTGATTTATCGTGTTTTGGGTGTGAATGGTATTTTACTTTTTACATTGCATTCGACCCGACCCACTTGCTTGAACCTGTTTGATTCATATTTATGAATTACCCTGACTTGTTACGTAGACTGTGCATTTTCATGTTTAGTGCATACTGACATTTTATCTGGCATTGCATTTTTTACCATATTACATTTTAAGTCATGTAAAATATTTAACATGGCCTACATGATACCCCTAACCCCGTGGTAGCATCCGCGTATCTTGTTCTTGTCCCGCTCAGTGAAACGGACGAGTTTGGATGGCTACGCGCACGTACGTGCATCCGTTCTTGGGGGTATGCATTTTCGTTACCTGAGCATTCATTTTGAATTTTGAAAGTCGCATATATTTTTCATATTTTAAATCTGAATTTTTAGACGCAACCCGGGCGTGTTTTGGGGTAAATTTGTATTTGCCAAAACCTCAAAACGTACTAATATTATATTAATATTTTATTCTAACTGTTAAAATAAGTTTGTTTTTAAACTAAAAAAATATTTTATATAATAAATCTTTTAAACGAATCCCATCGGCCTCTCTCTCTCATAATATTTAATAAATTAATTATATTTTTTTAACCCAACTTCCTCCTGCTCATGTCTCTCTCTCCTCTCGCTTCTTCTTCATTTTTTTCATTTTCTCTGCGCGTCGCTCCCCCACGAGAAAACCCATGCCTCGCCCCAGCCTGGCGCCCTCGTCGCCGTCGTCGCCTCACCCTCATCTCCACCATCTCATTGCCATCCCCAACCTCACCTCCTTCTTCCCCACAATCCATCATGACCCCAAGCCGAACCCCACTGCACCCATCACCGCCACCCTCACCTCTCATCACCATCGACCTCCACCGTCGGCCTTCCCTCGTACCATCTCCCTTATCGACCTCCACTTTCTCTTCTTCCTTGCACCAAGCCCGACTTCAAGAAACCCTAGAACCCAAGAAAGATTCACCCATTGCCTTGTCGTGATCCCACTGCCTTAGCCGATCCCTCTGTTGGAGATAGTGCCCTCAAAGTCAATTATTGGATCGCAGGTACGTGATTACAATGATTGAGGCAGGACCTATACCGATATGACAGTCTTACTCGAGATGATAGTATGCTATCTGGTTTGTCTTTATCATCGTTTACATGCTTTAGTTCACTATTGCATGATGATAGAGCCCATAGGATTCTTGCTTGACTACCAGCAGTATGATGGCGATCATATACGTGGGAGCTGGGGTCTGTAAGCACATTCTTAAAGTGTCCCTAGTCGTGGGAGTTTCGAGACAGGGCATCGATACTCCAGAGTAGACTAGTGTATACAGTCGAGACCCCGACGAGGGGCGATGGCCGGTCTCACAAGCCATTGGTGTTAGTTGGTTCACCTAAGATGTATACAGGTGCTCATTAGGTTATGAGTACACCGGACAGGACTCGCCGGGAATCTGCTAGCTGGTATTATACATATCGTCAGATAGCAATTCCCTGGTGACATGTGTACAGGTTAGTTCATCGACCTGAGATCGTCATTTGTCTCGTGTGAGTTCCCACTGTGCTTAGATTACTACCCTACCACGCTCAAAGGAGTTGTGCAAACAGGTTTTAGTTGGGTACAGTCCCGAGCCACATTGGAGGCAAGTGAGCGGATCGTCGGGGATTCGTCTCTCCCGGTATTGGGGGTTGATGTCGTGTAGTGCACGGGTGGCCATCACTAGGAATCCTTGGCCGAGGTAGTGGAGAATTACTGATTTGGATCAGTAGTTTCTCAGGTGGTGACGGGCTTCATGCCGACACGATTTATCGCGTTATTAGGGGTCTGACTTTATCTACCCCCCTAAACTCAATATGCGATACTCTTTAGACGAATGGACCGGACTGTATATACATTGTCACTGTCAGGCTCAGTAGGATTTATAGATGAGTTCGCTCGTCAGCTTCCCTTCCAATCAATACATGGGCAAAACGTTACGTGCAGCTTGTACCTCTGACGTGCTAGTGGTTATACCCAGTGCCGATGTGTTGATGAGTCATTAGAGTCCCCCACAGACACTTTCCCAAGTTCGGGCGAAACGTTGTAGAGACCGTATGGTGATATGGCAAGGTTCGGAAAAAGCACGTACGTTTTCGCACGTGTCGTTTTTCGGGCAGATAATACTGGTAGGCTTTGGTTTAAGCCGGAACCCAGTATTATACTGTGTAGATATAATATCTTTGTCTCAGATGCATTTGTATTCGGTCGTAATACAAATGCGGGTATGTTTATACTGATACGGGGTTATCCTGAAATTCGTTTCAGGATCACTTTTGGAAGTTGCCAGTTTCCAGTTTTCTATCAGCCGTATTTTGACATTCGGTTAAATGCGGATTTATCTTTTCTTGATGAGGTGAGTCAGTGTTCTAGAAGGTTCTAGAGAGGGTGACAAGGCTAGTAAGTCATTAGTGCATTAATGGAGCAATTAATGCTTGATGACTAAGGGTTTAGGTTCAATGTATGCTTTGAATGTATTCACACTAGGTGTTAAGGTGACTCATTCTCTTCATGAATGTTCTTTGGCTTATGATCACCTCCCCCTCTCCTACACTCACCCCCCTCTTCTCCTATAAGTGGAAGGCCTCCCCCCTCTCTTGGATCATGGTTGTTGTTCACTAGGAAAAAGATTATGATAGATTCGGGTTCATGAAAATTAGATAGCCTCTTTCTCATTTCACCCGATCCAAAAGACAACTTCCATAACCGTTCATCCATAGCCTTGGACGTAACGAGACAAAGTGTTCTACTCATTCTCTACTTCATCTTGGTTGTCTCTTTTAGCAAACTTGACGATCGAGTTGCCTCGGTTCAGAGGCGGGAGCCCGTTTAAAGATCCGTCGACGTGGTGCCATCTGGATGACAAGATTGGAGATCGAGGAGATCCGAGCAGCCGCAACAAGCATGGGATGATGGTTGAAAACCGAAGGACTCGGATCGTTCGGTATAACTCTTCTACCCACTTTGTAGTTTGTTAGTTTAGCTTTAATGGCAGATCCGGGTTACAGTACACGATAGCGCCAGTTTCTAAAAAGTTTTTGTTCCGCATTCGGCGTCTGTTCGACGGCCGGGACGCTACCGTGGACTTACACCCTCACCTCCGGCGACCCCAGTCATCCCACCATCATCATCATCTTCCCCTCGCCTTCTTCTCAGAACCCAGAAACCCCAGCCTTCTTCCCCCTTCTCTCTTCTTCTTCCTCTACTTCTCCTTCTCTTTTCCTCTTCTTGTTTCTTGTCTCCCCGGTCATCGCCGGCGACACCATCGCTGACGTTGCCTCGTCGTCATCACCCTCTCTGTCTTCGCCTCTGTCCCAAACCCCAGAGCACCAAATCCCAGCTTCTTCTTCTTCTTTTTCTTCTTTTTCTCCTTTGTCTTCTTTTCTTGATTTCTTGGATTCGCATGTTTCCGATCATCGCCGGAGCCATGCTCGCCGCCGCCGATCCGGGCGACCCAGTGGACATCCCTATCCAGCGTGGTCCGTTCCTGTATTGCTTGGTTCAGTCCCGTATGCGCCGTATGTGCATTGCAACTTTTACCGACATTGGGCGTTGCCGCGCGTAGCCGTATCGTGATCCATCGAGGCAAGTTTATCTTGCTACATGCTACATTACATTTTATGCATCTATTTTAATAAATATAATAATTGAATTTCAAACCGTGCATCCAAAGTACTTGTTTCACAGTTTTACAATGACCGTATGCATCCATTCTTATCATTTCATATCAAGCATATGCATACCTATCTTGTCACATATCATACTATAGTATACCGCATCAAATTGAATATAACCGTTCACATTGTTTAATTGAATATCGTGCAATAACTAGTTTATCATTTAAAGGTTATATGATATCAATTCGCATCCATATCGAATAGAACACATATAGCTGCATTTACCGATCTCATTTATAACCTAATACTGGTGTTGTAACACCCCATGTTTAATAAAGTGCATCCTAATTAGTATTGGAACTATAAATGTAACCCTAATCGATAACTGTGCATCCGTATCTTTGAATTTATATCTATTTGCATACCATATCACATTATTCCATTTTTATTGTTATATTAGTACTCCATACTTGATTTTGTGTACCTATACTTATTACAGTTTTATTATGAGCACCCACTTGATACTTGTGCACTACCTGACATGACTTAATACACTACTACTTGACACGACTTGATACATGTGCACTAATTGACATGACCTGATACATGTACACTACCTGACATGACCTGATGTACCACAGCTTCACACATTACCTGGTCTTGTTACTAATGCTGACAATCTTGACATGTTGTCCCTACGGACATTTCCTGTTGTCTATTCAGAAAAACCTGTACCTGCTTGATCCTGTGTTGGCATTAGCTCCAGATTTATCAATACCTGACTTGAACACATAACTTGGGGGTATGGGAAAATCAATGATGAAACCTGACTTGTAACTCGACAGTTCGATGCCTTTACTGATCAGTCTTACGGGCTAGGCCAGCCCCGGGATGATGCTGCTGACATCATTCATCTTTACATACTACCTTTTACTGCTTAGCGGCACGTCTCGGATTCAGCCCGAGAATCTTGACCGTGGTCCCGGGCACGCACGGGATACTATTGAGTTACATCGATGATTCATTAAATTGATTTCAAAGACTTGAGAGTAGTTAACCCAGTAGACCAGTTTAGATTACTCACTGCACATCACCTGTGCCTTACCCTTCACTGTTACTATTTATATTACCCTTATACCTGTTTTACCGTTCACACTCGTACCTGCATGCCTTGCTACTCCTTAATTTTATTATTGCTTGATATTATGACACACTGACGTCTGGGTTTTGCATGGCCCAGATTCTCTACCTTTGTCGTAGGCTGATCATGAGTACTTCCGCCGTTAGGCCGAGCAGTGATGATCCAGTTAGTATCCAGTTTTACTTTCCAGGTGTTTTGTTTATTGGATCTATTGCTTCCGCATATTATTTCTTGACTCGTCTATTTTGGCATATGGACATGTACTAGATAGTTATTTTATTTTCCTGTTCTTGATATCTTCTAGACAGCCGTAATGTGACTGTGGAGGGATGTTTCCTAGCCACAGGTAGCATGGTTGGCTCTGTCACGTGCCGATCTTAGCGCACTCTGGGAAGCGGGGCGTGACAAGGTTTCTCCGGCAATGGCACCATTTGATTGGTTTGAAAAAGTGTGTCTTTGTGTTTCCTAAATACCACAATCAATAACGGTGTCATAATAGCTAGTCGATAGTGAGTAAGGGTCGTCCACAGGAAAATAGTGAATTACTTATCTTGTTTTAGATGAGTTAATAAAGAAAGGTGGGAATTTTATAGTTTTATACTAAGAAGATTTGAAAATTTTATAAAAGAAGGGCTTGCAGGGTTTATAGGATTGAGTAGTTAATGAATGGAGTTTTAAAAATAATTCTTTTTATCTTTTAATTATTTAATACCGGAGAAATAGCGATAAATGTGCATTAGGGTTCTTGGAGGGATTAGGGCTTCCCTCTACCGACCCTTGTCCTTCTATTTATCTCAAGACCTCAACAAAGCAAATTTTAACGAATCACAAATCGTAGTCGTGACTATCATGAATTGATAGCACGCCCGATAAGAGGGTTAAGACTTTCTTTGCTAAAGTTTATAAAAATTAAAACTTTTAAAAAGAAGTTAAGGGATTTTATCATCCATTAAACTACCCTATCCTATAAACCCTAACAAGCGAGAATTTACTCGCTCATTGGTATAAATGAAGTAAACGAGGAAAGATTAAACATTAATGAACCTATAAGAAATAACAAAATTAAGATTGCAGAAAGTAAATCCAGAAATTAAATGCGGAAAGTAATGAGACGAGATTAAAAAAATTGCTCGAGAATAAACAATTGCATTATAGACTTTGACTGCTGAAAAAGTAAACTATAAACCCTAGCTTGTTCGAGAGATCTAGATTGCTCAATCGATAGATCGGTAGATAGATGATAGATCGATTAACCCTAAGTGCTCTCGGTCCTTTTTATTGGCTCTGAAACTTGAAACCCTAGACGTCATCTTAAAGTATGTGAAAAGATGATAACGCCCTTGAAAATTCACATCCAACGGCCACCATTAGCCGCCCTTTACCCCCTTTAGCCGCGGATCTGCACCCTTCTGATGGGTTTGCGTCTCCAGATTTCTCATGCCTTCCTTTCTCAATATTTGTAGATCCTATTGATAAAAATCTTCTGAAAATATCCCTTTTTCTCTGTTATTGCGAGATTCTTCAATTTGCTCCTAACATTTGGCAGATTTGGTTTGGTACTTTGATTTGATGTGGATCTTCTACTTATATTTCAGACATGAACTGAATCATCATAATACCTACACAATATCTCAAATCAAATTGTTAGTAGCATTTATTTTATTTGAGATAATATTCTAACCAATTAAATGATATGATACCTTAATAATATTGGTTATGATTATTTGATATGA
The DNA here is from genome assembly GCA_030015575.1 of Agapanthus africanus. Lineage (NCBI taxonomy): Eukaryota > Viridiplantae > Streptophyta > Magnoliopsida > Asparagales > Amaryllidaceae > Agapanthus > Agapanthus africanus. Next base: position 241,102,557 of record CM057342.1, on the reverse strand, counting down.
TATGCATATTTTAATAATCAATAATCTCATGGATATTTTATTTCAATATGATATGCATATATTACCTAATTATATTAATTATAAATTAATAAACATATGATAATATTTTTTTACAAATAAACCCACATATGTTCTTAATTTACAATTAACACTTTTTAGTAATTAATAAGAATAGGGAAAATGACCGTATAAATATGCAATAAATATGACTGATCAGCTTCGGTGGATCGACCTACACATTCTTTGATATGTTAGAGGAGTGCACATTCTTTGATATGTTATAGGAGTAACCATCTGGAGTTCAGTTCTCCAGGTTGTCGACACTCTTTAAAACCTCGCAAAATATTTTCATAGCCAATTTCGACATTGTGTAGCTTGAAACTAGTAATTCATAGACACCGTCACGAAATACTAGATGCAATTCCTGTAGGATTCCAAGCTCCTCCAAACACTCACGAGCACTCATCTTATCCTTGGATTTAGAATCGTCCTATAACAATATGCCAGAAATATTATCAAACAGATTCTTCTCTACATGCACGACATCAATGTTGTGTCAAATCAACAGATATTTCCAGTAAGGAAGATTCTATAATATGCTTTTCTTCTTCCACACATTAAACAATTCATTATCTTCAGACCACTTCTTTTTTTTCTGTTTATTCAAGAAACCATCTGAGTTAAAACGATTAGATCCTTGCCGAAATTGACACGTTGTTATCTGCTCAAAAATCTCTTTCCCTGACAACTGTTTTGGTGCTTCACCCACCTCCACTGTTCCATCAAACTTATTTGCCATCTTTTTATACGGATGATTCTTCGATTGCCACCTACGATGAAACCAATAGCAAAACTTTCCACGTGTCTTAAGCTGCTTGGCACTATAATCAAGACTGCGTGATGGACATGCATGCTTTGTGTAGACAGACCATCCAGATAACATGCCATATGCTGAAAAATCGTTGATTGTCTAAATAACAGCCGCTCGCATTCTAAACTTCTCCTTGGTATACACATCATATGTCTCTACTCCATTTTCCCAGAGTTCTTGTAATGACTCAGAAACCCCTGTACAAAAATTTCCTTTTATTATACAGAAAAAGGTATTAGAGCCTGTGTAGGAGTTATAGGTTATTTTTGTTAAATAAAAACAAGAAGTAACTTGTAGCTCACTGGTAAAGCCTCTACACTGTTGTGACATAGCCTGCGTGTTCGAATCCTATTAGACACAATTATTTTTTAGATTTTTCCTTTTAATTTTTCGGAAGCCCAAGAGTTGCACGTGCAATTCACGGAGAAACGAAAAGTTTCAGAAAAATCAAACATGCGCAAATAAGAGTAAACCCTGACTAAACCACGTGGTACGAATCTCGAGACGGATCATCGAGTTCCGACCGCCCATTTCCACAATATGGTTGGTGTCGACAGTTCGATTGAGTCCAAATGACTTCGTGCTTTGCACACTTGTCCCTTCGACTCCCTTCAACTCTACTGCACTGTTTGATTTTCCTGCAATCAAACAGAGACTCTTCAATTCACCATTTAACACCATTTTAATTCTTTTAATCCACATTTTAAATTTCCAAACCCTAATTCTCTACTATAAATACCATCCCATGTCCTAGCTCCCCTCTATTTTGAAAATTTCTAGCAAAATTATCCCAAAAGTTTCTAAGTGCAAGTGGAATCAAGTGGAGTTAGCAACCAAGCCCCTTTCGTTGAAGATCGAAGTTGTTTCCGGAGCTACCACGACACTACGGATCCCCCTCTCTTTTCCTTACTCCTTTCTCGAAGTTATAAAGCCGTAAGTCTTTCTTCTCTCTTCTTCTTTCATCTCAGAACATCTTCTAAAAAAACACATCGGTAAAGTGAAGTTAACTCCGATATGTGTGATGTTTACCTTTGTACTCCCCTCTTTAAAGCAAAATAGGTCAAAATAACTTTTCCCCGCTACTTGTAACTTTGTTTACAATCTTTTAGTTTTGAGTTTAACCAAAATTTTCATGTGAACCAATCATATAACGAACTTTTCATTAAAATACCAACTTTAGTATAACCCTTTTTCGATAATCGTTAAAAATACCTTTAGGAAAACTTCACGGGGTAACGACCTACCCCACATGCTCACTATGGTTTCATAGCACTGTATTCTAACTATATGGGTGATTCAAAGTAGAATCTTTTCATTAAAATACCACACCTTTTCAAAACGGGTTTCTTTTAATCGGTATTTTTTGTAATCCTTGGCAATTACGCCTTTACAACTCTCGTTAGGGGACCCGGTAATGGATGGTGCAGATTATCGCACATCCTTGGGATAGTAGAGCGAGATGCAAAACTCCTCACGAAGTATTTGGTCTCGAAAGGAAATAAAAATACGGTTTTTATGAAATACGAATTTTCTAAATAAAAACTAAATTTTGGAAAATTATATAAAACTATGAATTCATATTTTCAATAAAGACATGTTATGAAACTATATCTTTAAAAATGAAGATTTAAAACTTTTAATAAAATTCCATCAAGTTTCCAAAAGAGTTGGTTTTCAATAAAATACCACAAACTTTTAAAAAGGCTAAGTTTCATCACCAAAAATACCATTTAAATTAAAATACATGTTTATGAAAACCCTAAATATTATAATCACCCTCAAGGTTTAGTTTTAAACTATATTAAAGTATTTTTTCATAAAACCCCCTCAAGATATGCAAAACAATATTTTAAGGACTTTAGTTTAATATAGGTTTAAGCGGGATTAATTCTCTTGAGCCCCAGAGAGCCGGAGAAAGTGAGTGCTTTCCTATTCAGGTTAGACAGCTTAACGGAGTTTTCAATGGCAATTATCTTGGAAAAAGACACAAATCCTGCCATCCATGTGCAGCAGTTGCCGATCACTCCCGAACTTAAGATGTTGCAAGAACAAAGTCCTTTCATAAGATTCTAACTCTAACATGAATACAAACTCAAACCAGAATCCAAAATCAAACACGAACTTGAATACTTGATCATGAACCTGAACACACGAATTTAAATAATAAACTCAAACTTGAATACTTGACTCGATTTGACCGAACCATAGTTATAACTTGACATGAACTTGACATGACTACCTGAATACATGATTACATCTTGAACATGAATTTGTACATTTTATATCCATGGATTCGGCCAAGACCTATAATCTTAATCTATACAATACAATATACGAGGATAAAGTGGTAGATTGGTACGAAACGTATATCGTAGCATGAGAGGTCACTTAAAAGACACTTACATGAATTCACGTGCCGTTGTCCCGTAGGTTATGACGGGCCCTTGTACTACATGTTACCATAGTCCACGGGATAAGATGGACTCCTCTCGTATACATGAACACCTTCTTTATCAAACTATAAATAACCACGTTAGAATAACTATCTTATACATGTGAACGATCATATACAACTTTACCTGTCATCTTTTCTTTTGGTTTCTATTCACATTATATACTATTTTCTTTTACTTATTTTAGGACTTACCGAGCGCTAGTTCGCTGACGACATTACTTTTTTTTCTTTCTTTGGAATGTTCGTCAGGAGGACCGGACTCTGAAGACGTAGAGCCGAGCCAGGAGGACTTGGACCAGATTGCAACTCAGCCTGACTACTAGCTCCTTCCTGCATGCACTTACTTTCAGTATGCCATTGTTTAGGCATTTGCTTTTATTATTGTATCTTTTATTTTCAAACAGTTGTTTGTAAAGTTGAATATAAATAAAATTGTTGTTTCATTTTATTACTCTTGTCATTCTTACTCATTATTATATTGCTTAATTATGCTTAACATATTTTCATAGTAATACGTTGCGGTCTTACCATGTCACCTTTTCCGCCTACTGGAAGAGGGGCGTGACGGTTTTATCAGCTCTTCAATTAAAGGTTCCATATAGACGCCGATGTTCTGGCTAGATGAATATTTTCGAGGGATTAATAAGGAAAGAATCGTATACGGTTGCTTCATACATATTCAGAGAGGCAGATTGTAAAGCATAAGCAAGGCTGGTCACATAGACCAACTAGACCTCATGAGTCCGTAAGGCGTGAACCCATCGGTTGCCAAACCTAGACGTACATTTCTCGGATCATCCCCTGTCACGCCCCGCTTCCCAAAATACGGAATACGAGGGGTAGACAAGGCCAGCCATGCTCCTACGGTCAAGGAAATGTCCCACCGTAGTCACACTTCAGCTTCAAGTTTATCATGGTAAACAGTAAATAATGCGCAGGTAATGAGAAATGCAGCAACTGGAATAAAACAGTAAAATGAACTGACCTGATGGGAAACAAAAGATATAACTCTGAATAGCTAAACAAGATATCCGTGAAGTGCGTCTAGTCCTGGTCCAGGCTAAATCTTCTCCTCACACTGAGCATGCATACTCAGGTCGTCAGAGCGACACAATAGCAATATATTATATATAAAAAATCAGGTGACAATTCTAACAGTGGTAACAGACATATGAAACAGTAAATCAATGACAGCATGAATATGAATGTGCAGTAATCAATGCAGCGGAGCAGTAAAGCAGTAGAACAATATGTCACGTATGTCAACACAGTATGTAAAGAATATAAATGCCAGTATCCCTATCAGTCTCTAAGTCTCACTGTACAGGTCGCTAAGCCTATCGTCAGTCCAAGTGTGAGAGTCAACCACTCGCGAGTGTCCTCCACCCAAGGGTAGAACCCAAGGGCAAGGGACCACGGGCCCAACATGTAACATGTATATCACGGTGTATATCACATACCCTGTAAATCTTTATATATCTCCCTAAATATATAAGCCGGCATGGGACTCCCGAGATTCTGTTGAACTCACACTTAAACTACCCCACACCCCGTGGTCTACATCAAACGCTAACCATAACCCTAAATACTAATCCATCCGTGACAAGTCTGCGCGAGAATTGGAGGCAGGACCTCCATCAAGCACGTCCCGACTAATGCCTAAGATAAATGGCAGTGTCGGATGCCTTATCTGTGACACCCGTGCAAGCGCTTCCATAAGTGTCCTATACCACTTATAGTCACACGTACACGCATCCCACAGACGTCGATAATGCAATAGAATAATAGGGTCACTGATTGTGCACAAGTACGTATCACTTTCACTTATTCACGGATACACGAACACTGAAGTACTTACCACAATCATCACTAAAATTTAACACTGGGTAAATGCACGATATCACTATGTTAACAATGGAACGATATGGGTATGATATGATGCGTAAACAGTATATGAAGCATGGTTAAGGTGTCATAAGGTAGTACTCTGTCACTTGCACGATTTATCATGAAACGTACGTGTATAGTTTAGTGAAACGATAAACAGGTGATAATTAGTATGTTTAGTTATCTATCCATCTAATTTAGTTTCAAGCCAATCGGGTTCCAGGATCATTGATTATAACCATTTCATTTTAAGCGCTCGGGCTGGAATTCTGGTTTCAGAATCAGAAGTCCGTTTCGCAACGCATTTTAATCCCAGTTTGGATCAGATTTTAGCGACGCTACAGTTGAATGAAATCTAGGGTTTTCAGTAAGGTTTTCAACGCAACATACGGATCTTCGATCGCATCTGTACGTCAGGAGATATACACTGTTTAATAGTAGTATGTCGATTCTGAATCTGTTGGGACTGTTATGCATCCCGATCTTTTAAATTACAGATTACATAACAAATGATAACGAAACAGGATGAAACTAATTGTGTTCTCTAGATAACAGGTTCACATATAAATAACAGCTGAGTTCCGCAATCTACGAGTTAAGTAATCCAGGTGGTACCCATTACGGAACAGCAACCAAATAACTGGAGTCGCTCTGGACTGCAGTCCAGAGTCGCTCTGGACTGCAGTCCAGAGTCGCACTCCGATCCAAATATCATCATGGTTTAAGTACTGGAATGTCTGGGAACTAGTATAGGGTTAAAGTTCGTCGAGATGGCTTCGATTTGAGCCCTCGAACGCACCATTATAGTATGTATATAATTTATGGTGAATTTAACGATTTTCAGGTACAATAAAATTTCAGTTTTACGATTAAACTTGGGGGTAGTCGTTTTGGTCATTAACGATCAAATTATCCAACGAAATTCATGCACTAGGTTCACAGCCATACGGGCCAAACAATACTATTTAGTTCCGCCAAATTGGGAAAGGTTTCCCATAGGGAACACACGTCGAACAGGTAAAAAGTGTATATTTTCAAGAATGGTAACACAATAATTTATAAGATTTGGATTTGTAACATAAATAGAATAGCATGAAGCAAGTAGAGAACTTGCCTGGATGCGTCTAGGCGATGCACGGCAGTGGTAAAGGTACGAACGCGCGACGGACAAGCACCGCGACGGCTACGGCTCCGAGTGAGCTCGGGTCGTCGTCGGGGTGTCTGCGGTGGTCGCAGCTCTTGATGGTGGGCTGCTTGAGTGGTGGTGGCCGGAAGGTGGAATGTTGGCCACAGAGAGAGAGAGAGAGAGAAAGAATTACTGAGAAAGAGAGAGAGAAAGAGATTTAGAAAGAGAGACAGAGAAATAGAGAGTGAGAGAGAGAAAGACACACAGAGAGAGAGAGAGTGTGTGTGTAGGCAGAGGCAGAGAGAAAGAGTTGTAGAGTGAGAGGGAGACAGAGATTAGAGAGAGGGAGCAGAGAGAGAGAGATTGCAGCGAGGGCGAGAGGGAGAGCAGAGTGAGAAAGAGAGAGAGATTGCAGCGAGGGCGAGAGGGAGAGCAGAGTGAGAAAGAGAGAGAGATTGCAGCGAGGGCGAAGTCTCGGGTGAGCGAGGGGAGTGAGGAAGAGATCAAGAGAGTCGAGGATGGTGGCGACGGTGACGATGATGATGACAATGGGGTCTGGTGAGGGGTGCTCGGGGATGATGGTGGCGGATGCCGATTTGGGAATCGAATCAGGGAAAACGGGGTGCAGTGGAGTCGAGCTCGGCCGAAGGAGTGAGTCGGGTTCTGATGAGGAAGAAGGGAGAGCGAGGGAGTAGCGAGAAGAGGGGATGATGCTGGCGGTGGTGGCGGTTGCGGGTGCGGGTCGAGTGGGGAGAAAGAAGGAGAACGAGGGAGATAGAGATAGTGAGGTGAGGAAAAAGTGAGTGGGTGTGTACGAGAGGGGAGATATGGAGACGGGGTCGCGCGTTGTGGGGAGTAACGGCGCGCGAGCGAAGGCGGAGGAGGCGGCGAGAAACGCGGTCGCGAGCGGGAGTTAGGGAAAGGAGCCGTTGGAGATTTAAAGAAGAGGAACAGTAATGGGGTTGGGTGAGTGGGTTTTGATCACGGGCCGCCGGTGTGGGCTGGAAGAACGATTAAGGAATTTTATAAAATAGGGATGTGGGCATGGGCCGGGCTACGGTGGGCTTAGTGAGAAAAAAATTTAGATGGAAAATAAAAGAAATGGGCCGGCTTTAAACTAAAGAATAGATTTAGAATGGTGATTGGGCCGGGTTAATAAATAGGGAATAATGGACTTAAGAAAAATGAGTTTAGTCTATTTTTAAAAGATGGGCTAAGGGAAATGAACGGGCTGGGTAGTTAAAAAAATAATTAAAAATGAAATTGGGGTTCTATGAATAATAGGAAGACTTAAATTTAATAAATAGGGAAATGGCTCACTAGGATAAATGGGCTGAGGAAAGGTGGGTTACCTCACTAAGATAAATGGGCTGAGGAAAGGTGGGTTTGGCCGGAATAGAAATAATAAGTAAGGCAAAATGAAGAGACCGGCTGGGAAATAAAATGGGGGAGTGAAGAACAAAAAAATAGATTGGAAAATTTAAAATAATGAATAGTTATAAAATTTTATAGGTGAAAAGAAAATACGGGTATAGACGTACAAGGGGCTGGGTATTACATCATACCACCCTTACAAAAATTTCGTACTCGAAATTTAAAACTAAACGAAAGGTTATACAAACATAGGCGAAAGCTATCCTATTGCTAACTAACACATAAGGGTTTATTAGAACTTCGTGGACGAAGAAATTTGAAGGCATAAACATGTAGAACAGCATACAGAAGATAAGTCTAATTAGGTATAAGGTATGAATAACTATAAGAGCAACTTACAAGTACAAGAGAACATAGATAATAATGATGAACAAAAATAATCAAGGCGTATTCAATAAAATCGAAATCCAAACATGTGCACGTATAAGTATATTAAAGGTAGAACGACAGAAAAATAAGTATAAGGCACAATCATTTATAATGGTAATCATAGGTATAAAACCCGAAAATAAAATAATAATAATAAAGTAGTGGAAGTTTAGTCGGTAGTTAAACCATTTGAGGAAAGCGTATCGGTCAAATAGTTTTTAAAAATAGCTTAGAAAACTCATTTAGTGAAAATAAGAAATATGGAACAAAATATACACGGTGCAAGGTTGCGCTAGTAAAAATAAAGATAATAGTAGGGTGCTTTGAAATACATAAAGCTAAGTAGTCAATAATGCGCACTTTTCGACAAGTACAAGATAATGAAAATCAAATTTTCGAATAATAAGGTCCTTAAATTTATATATAGGGTAATAGGAAAACACATAAAATGTATAGGGCTAGCTAGGGTAAGGATTACAAGAAAATGTGGATCATTCAATGGTCGGAGTATGGCGGCTTTAGGCTGAAGATCAAGAAGATTGGGATCAAGTCAGCACAGAAAATAAGGATGATCAAAAGAGGACTATAAGGAGATAAATGTATGGGGAGGATACTGGTCGGTACATCATGCGAATCAAAAATTTGAAAGGTTAATGAACTCGGTATTTCATAAGTTAGGTCCTCCTCCTAGAAGGATCTCAAACAGGGTACAGACGAAGGATGAATGGTGGCTCATTCCAAAGATCAGGGTGCGGTACTTTCTAATCGAAACAAGGGTGAAAACTATACAATGAGTAGGGGTGGACAGTCAGGGATCTCAGCAGAAGAATAAATGTATATGGACGATAAACAAGTATCAAGCAAACCAATAATAAAAAGGTTTACGAATTCAGAAGATTTATTTCATTCAAGAAAATTTGAAACAAAGCATTCCCAAAGACGAAAAGTGGCCCTAAACTATACACATTTATTTGGCCAGAAGACAACATCAAAAGAAATTCCGTCAGTCGCGGTTGTGGAGATTCAGTAGGTTGCGGTAGGCTCGCGCACTCAGGTAGGGGCGTCCATTTCCATATCGCCTCGCAGGCATCGCTATTGGAAGTTCTTCCACCACAGGATCTTGATCTTCTGGTCCTTCTTCCTCGGATAGAGCTTCTTCATCAAGATCTGATTCCATGTGATCCTCTCCTTCTGGGTTCTCTTCCATGGGATTTTCCTCTACTGGATTTCCTTCTATTGGATCTTCATCGGGATCTTCTTCTATTGGGTTTTCTTCAAAGTCTTCTTCCTCTTCGTCGGAATCGCCTATCATGTCAAACTCTGGGGCTGCTACTCCTTCGTTCTCTGAATCGTTGTTCCCGAAGTTGACCTGGGGACCGTTGACTTCATCATCAGAACTCATCAGTGTGAGATCTAAGGAAACGCATGACTGCGTATCCACAGCTAGATGCGGCGCTGCTCCAGGGTGGGCCATGGTCTGAAAAGAAAAGTCATGATTAGACAATAGAATACGTCAGGAAAATGGCTAAGTGTGCGAAATATGGGAAGGTATGCGGCGTCAGGAATTGGAAAAATTAAGATTAAAATGTTTTGCTAATGAACAGTATGAACAAGGGAGATGACAAGAGAATGATACATATTTCATGATTCAAGTTTTATTGCATTCAATCAAGAGTTCAGCGGATACAATATTTCAAACTGAAAGACATATTCATAAGAAGATGACAACATTATTACTGAAAGTAGATAACATAAAAATCCTTCTTCGACTACTATAACGTTGCATTCTCGTCGCGTGAGTTGAATCCTGCGTTAGATCCACCTTATCGTCAAAGTTCGAACTACGCGATAATCCTCATTTGGCAGAAGTGGGGAGTGGGGACGAGTTTCCTCCTTTTAGTTCCTTCCTTTCTGGGTAGCCGTTGATGAGATGTTTGTTGGACCCGCATATCAGACATTTCCCTTGGGCACGGCGACAATCCCTCTGAAGGTGTCCTGGCCTCTTACAATACCCACAACGAGGGGTCTTCTGCTGCTTCTGTCGCTGGGAAATAAATTGGCGTTTCATCATCTTCTCTTTTCCTCGTCTAACAGGAGTCCCTTTACGATTAGAGATTCCCGCTGGTGCCTGCCTCACCTGCCTTCTCAGTCCTTCAGCTAACAAATCGTTTGTTCGCTCCTGGGCTTCCTTTAAACCATGCAGTTCACTCAAGATCTCAACAGTCTGATTCTGAGGAGCGGATATGGATGAAGAGTCGTTGGAAGACATGATCCTGAGACAACAATTTTGCGAATGATATAAGTCACAAGCTAAACGAATCAAAATATAATATAGATAGGACAAAGATTCAAGAATATCAGAAGTGATGACTTTATTACAAGTGGGGAATCAACTGTATGACTTTAAGTCATTGAATAGAGTACGGTGGTGCATTTGCAACCACGTAACCTTGTCGAGTCACCCGAAACCCTAGCGAAAGGATAGCTGAAAGTACGATGTGAATATGGATCAAGAATGACAAGTTTACAATCTAGACAAGGGATGTCTTAGATTGCCAAGCTATATATGGAAATCTGCAATCCCAATCAATGCAAAACCTGGCTCTGATACCAACTAAACCATGTCACGCCCCGCTTCCCAAAATACGGAATACGAGGGGTAGACAAGGCCAGCCATACTCCTACGGTCAAGGAAATGTCCCACCGTAGCCACACTTCGGCTTCAAGTTTATCATGGTAAACAGTAAATAATGCGCAGGTAATGAGAAATGCAGCAACTGGAATAAAACAGTAAAATGAACTGACCTGATGGGAAACAAAAGATATAACTCTGAATAGCTAAACAAGATATCCGTGAAGTGCGTCTAGTCCTGGTCCAGGCTAAATCTTCTCCTCACACTGAGCATGCATACTCAGGTCGTCAGAGCGACACAATAGCAATATATTATATATAAAAAATCATGTGACAATTCTAACAGTGGTAACAGACATATGAAACAGTAAATCAATGACAGCATGAATATGAATGTGCAGTAATCAATGCAGCGGAGCAGTAAAGCAGTAGAACAATATGTCACGTATGTCAACACAGTATGTAAAGAATATAAATGCCAGTATCCCTATCAGTCTCTAAGTCTCACTGTACAGGTCGCTAAGCCTATCGTCAGTCCAAGTGTGAGAGTCAACCACTCGCGAGTGTCCTCCACCCAAGGGTAAAACCCAAGGGCAAGGGACCACGGGCCCAACATGTAACATGTATATCACGGTGTATATCACATACCTTGTAAATCTCCATATATCTCCCTAAATATATAAGCCGGCATGGGACTCCCGAGATTCTGTTGAACTCACACTTAAACTACCCCACACCCTGTGGTCTACATCAAACGCTAACCATAACCCTAAATACTAATCGATCCGTGACAAGTCTGCGCGAGAATTGGAGGCAGGACCTCCATCAAGCATGTCCCGACTAATACCTAAGATAAATGGCAGTGTCGGATGCCTTATCTGTGACACCGGTGCAAGCGCTTCCATAAGTGTCCCATACCACTTATAGTCACACGTACACGCATCGCACAGACGTCGACAATGCAATAGAATAATAGGGTCACTGATTGTGCACAAGTACGTATCACTTTCACTTAATCACGGATACACGAACACTGACGTACTTGCCACAATCATCACTAAAATCTAACACTGGGTAAATGCACGATATCACTATGTTAACAATGCAACGATATGGGTATGATATGATGCGTAAACAGTATATGAAGCATGGTTAAGGTGTCATAAGGTAGTACTCTGTCACTTGCACGATTTATCATGAAACGTACGTGTATAGTTTAGTGAAACGATAAACAGGTGATAATTAGTATGTTCAGTTATCTATCCATCTAATTTAGTTTCAAGCCAATCGGGTTCCAGGATCATTGATTATAACCATTTCATTTTAAGCGCTCGGGCTGGAATTCCGGTTTCAGAATCAGAAGTCCGTTTCGCAACGCATTTTAATCCCAGTTTGGATCAGACTTTTGCGACGCTACAGTTGAATGAAATCTATGGTTTTCAGTAAGGTTTTCAACGCAATAGACGGATCTTCGATCGCGTCTGTACGTCAGGAGATATACATTGTTTAATAGTAGTATGTCGATTCTGAATCTGTTGGGACTGTTATGCGTCCCGATCTTTTAAATTACAGATTAAATAACAAATGATAACGAAACAGGATGAAACTAATTGTGTTCTCTAGATAACAGGTTCACATATAAATAACAGCTGAGTTCCGCAATCTACGATTTAAGTAATCCAGGTGGTACCCATTACGGAACAGCAACCAAATAACTGGAGTCGCTCTGGACTGCAGTCCAGAGTCGCACTCCGATCCAAATATCATCATGGTTTAAGTACTGGAATGTCTGGGAACTAGTATAGGGTTAAAGTTCGTCGAGATGGCTTCGATTTGAGCCCTCGAACGCACCATTATAGTATGTATATAATTTATGGTGAATTTAACGATTTTCAGGTACAATAAAATTTCAGTTTTACGATTAAACTTGGGGGTAGTCGTTTTGGTCATTAAAGATCAAATTATCCAACGAAATTCATGCACTAGGTTCACAGCCATACGGGCCAAACAATACTATTTAGTTCCGCCAAATTGGGAAAGGTTTCCCATAGGGAACACACGTCGAACAGGTAAAAAGTGTATATTTTCAGGAATGGTAACACAATAATTTATAAGATTTGGATTTGTAACATAAATAGAATAGCATGAAGCAAGTAGAGAACTTGCCTGGATGCGTCTAGGCGATGCACGGCAGTGGTAAAGGCACGAACGCGCGACGGGCAAGCACCGCGACGGCTACGGCTCCGAGTGAGCTCGGGTCGTCGTCGGGGTGTCTGCGGTGGTCGCAGCTCTTGATGGTGGGCTGCTTGAGTGGTGGTGGCCGGAAGGTGGAATGTTGGCCACAGAGAGAGAGAGAGAGAGAAAGAATTACTGAGAAAGAGAGAGAGAAAGAGATTTAGAAAGAGAGACAGAGAAATAGAGAGTGAGAGAGAGAAAGACACAGAGAGAGAGAGAGAGAGAGTGTGTGTAGGCGGAGGCAGAGAGAGAGTTGTAGAGTAAGAGGGAGACAGAGATTAGAGAGAGGGAGCAGAGAGAGAGAGATTGAAGCGAGGGCGAGAGGGAGAGCAGAGTGAGAAAGAGAGAGAGATTGCAGCGAGGGCGAAGTCTCGGGTGAGCGAGGGGAGTGAGGAAGAGATCAAGAGAGTCGAGGATGGTGGCGACGGTGACGATGATGATGACGATGGGGTCTGGTGAGGGGTGCTCTGGGATGATGGTGGCGGCCGCCGATGTGGGAATCGAATGAGGGAAAACGGGGTGCAGTGGAGTCGAGCTCGGCTGAGGGAGTGAGTCAGGTTCTGATGAGGAAGAAGGGAGAGCGAGGGAGGAGCGAGAAGAGGGGGTGATGCTGGCGGTGGTGGTGGTTGCGGGTGCGGGTCGAGAGGGGAGGAAGAAGGAGAACGAGGGAGATAGAGATAGTGAGGTGAGGAAAAAGTGAGTGGGTGTGTACGAGAGGGGAGATATGGAGACGGGGTCGAGCGTCGTGGGGAGTAACGGCGCGCGAGCGAAGGCGGAGGAGGCGGCGAGAAACGCGGTCGCGAGCGGGAGTTAAGGAAATGAGCCGTTGGAGATTTAAAGAAGAGGAACAATAATGGGGTTGGGTGAGTGGGTTTTGATCACGGGCCGCCGGTGTGGGCTGGAAGAAAGATTAAGGAATTTTATAAAATAGGGATGTGGACATGGGCCGGGTTACGGTGGGCTTAGTGAGAAAAAAATTTAGATGGAAAATAAAAGAAATAGGCCGGCTTTAAACTAAAGAATAGATTTAGAATGGTGATTGGGCCGGGTTAATAAATAGGGAATAATGGACTTAAGAAAAATGAGTTTAGTCTATTTTTAAAAGATGGGCTAAGGGAAATGAACGGGCTGGGTAGTTAAAAAAATAATTAAAAATGAAATTGGGGTTCTATGAATAATAGGAAGACTTAAATTTAATAAATAGGGAAATGGCTCACTAGGATAAATGGGCTGAGAAAAGGTGGGTTACCTCACTAAGATAAATGGGCTGAGGAAAGGTGGGTTAGGCCGGAATAGAAATAAAAAGTAAGGCAAAATGAAGAGACCGGCTGGGAAATAAAATGGGGGAGTGAAGAACAAAAAAATAGATTGGAAAATTTAAAATAATGAATAGTTATAAAATTTTATAGGTGAAAAGAAAATACGGGTATAGACGTACAAGGGGCTGGGTATTACATCCCCAAAATGATCAACACTATCTAATCGCTTCCATACCTCTGCATCAACCGGCTGCCTCAGCTTCTCGTCTTTGATCCGACGATCGGAATGCCATTGCATGATCTTTGCCATGTATTTTAAAATATATAAATTTTGCAATCTCTTAGCCAGGGGAAAATAAGGAAAGCCTTATGCCGCGATTTTCTTGCTCTTTTTTCTAACGTCGGACGTTTCTGCGATTGAATTCCGCTTAACATTTTTCCACCTATACAAGTTTCTAGTAGGACATTCATCGAGAGATGCATAATCCTTGCGAAACAACACACGGTCGTTGGGATATGCAATGATCTTCTCATACGAGAAACCAAGTGTCTTGACAATCTTTTTTTCCTGGTAATGATTCTCTGGAATGCTCTCCTTTCCTTCAAGAATTATCTTGCATAGGAAATCAAGGAGCACGTCGAAGTGATCATATCCATCCTTTTAATCATTTTCAGATGGAGGAGCTTTATTAAAAAGGACAATCTACTAAATTTTGTACAGCCTTCGTACAGATCTTGTTCTTTTGTCTTCAGAGGTTTCAAGTTTCCTCAATTTCTCTACTCCAGCACTGTCTTCAGAATGTTTGACATCATTCATTTCCTCCCCGTCAAATAAATATTCCAATATCTTATTCATGCCATCTATCCTGTAACCCGTTGGCATCTCAGATTGCGAAGCTGCGGTCTCATTATACGTCCTCACTTCCTCGTCAAGTATTCCCTCACTATGGTAATACCAATGTATGCAGTTTGGTTCAAAACCATTTTCATACACATATTCTTCTATCTCTTCACGTCGAAGACGTTCCCTATTCTTACATTTCTAACAAGGACAGAACAGGAGTCCGTTTATGCTAAGCTTTGGGTTCATCTCCATGCAGTCTAAAAATGCTTTAAGTCCATCTTTAAATTTGGTGTCTCTCATACTATATCTATCTTTTCTCCCCATGAACTTAAACGATTTATCCAGAAGAATTCTAATCTATTATCATACAGATAATAATATGAGTTTAGCGTATCTTAGGAGTTTATTACAAGATCATCATTAAATAAATTTTCAAGTATTAAATTAGATTTAACGGTGTGGACGCATCAAAGCATCTGATATCAATTAAGGTTGGCATATGTCAGGGCAAAAGGTCGGGACGGATAATTAGTTTCACGGCTGTAAGGGCTAAAAGACCTAATTCCCATTACGAATGCAACACTCACATCTCATTTCATCCTTTTTTGGCTATTTCAAGGAAAATTATGCAGCACTTTCCCCGTATTTCTTGAAATGGACAAATCCAACAATTACTGTATGTCAAATCCCCTAGTAACATGTCCAAAATGGACGAAAATACAGAAGGATATGAGATGTGAGTCTTGTTGCAATCGTAACATGTCCAAACTGAACAAATCCAATAATTACTGTATGTCAAATCCCCTCGTCGAATACTGCACATATGTTTGAAAACATTGACTAGGAAGCTCAACTCTCACAAACATATAATGTGATCCTATCAATTCGACGGTTAAAATTTTAATATATACCAATTATTAGACGGAAAACTATAGGTCGATTCTAAACAATTTTAAGACCTTTCGATCTTAAACTTACTAATTAAATGAAAAATAAAACCCCATTTAAGTTTCTAATCATAATATTAAGGTATCCCTTAAGTTTCTATTTAATCGTTTTTAATTAGGGTCTCGGTTCACTAATATATCACAAATCAATTAAAGTTTCTTAATTAGTGTAATTAATTAATGTTATATATTAATTAGTGTTAACATTGAATTTTTTTATAATTAGTTACGATTTTAATAGTTTGTGATTAAGGTTCTCTTAATTAGTTTGTTAATTAGGGTTTATAAGTAGTTGTCATTAGGGTTTTGTAGGGATTGTTAATTAGGGTTTATAAGTTTTCATTAGAGATTTTAGGGTTTGTTAATTTCTATTTGTAACTTTTTTAGGGTTGTTAATTAGAGTTTATAAATTTTCATTAGGGTTTTTAGGATTTGTTAGGTAGGGTTTATAATTTTTTAGGGTTTCAAATTATCAACTTTCATATTCGTATTATCGATTTTCATAGAAAATCAACCATTATCATCACTATCTATTCACAATTATATAACCTAATTGAAAAAATAAGTAGTTGGAGGAAACCTCTTACCTTGGACCGGATTTTGAATAGAAAACCGTGATTGCAAGCTCTAACAGCAAGAACAACAAAACCACCTTAAAATCAAAAAATGGGTTAAAATCGACAAATTTTTTGAAGCAAATCTGCAAAGAAATTGAGAAAAGGGGGGGAGGAATTACCTCTCTCGGCCGCAACTGAGGAACGTTGGAGAAGGAAGATGGGCTTACAGCTACTTATCAACGCTAAGTATTAGCGACCATTATAGAACGGTCACTAATACTTAAATAATGGTCTCCAATGTATTGGAGACTGTTCTTTTGCGACCATTTATTAAATACGGTCGCTAATAGATTAGATACCATTTTTTTAATATGGTCTCCGATGTACGGTCCGTAATGTGTACAATTTCTACTAGTGCACCGTCAATGGTTAGATAAAAACCACCTATATTGTCGTAATTGTAGTAAGTTCAATGGTAAATAAGAGCATAAGCGTGCCCCACCAGAGCCGACGGGTTTGAAGTTATGGGAGGCTACACAAGCTTTCAATACTATTATTTTCGGGAGGACGACATAGAATATAGTTCCATGCGTTGTTGGCAGTCACTAGAGGAAGAATCTCATTTTCGACGAGCTAATATATTAGCACGATCTCAATATGCGTAATAATTTAGACTTCATGCACATCGAGAAGAACATATGTGAGCTACTCCTTAACACCTTATTGAATATGAAATCCAAATCTAAGAATACACTTGCGGTGCGACAGTGGTTCTTGCAAGAGAGGTTGCGTCAAGAATTGTATCCACGAGATGCGGGGAAGCGTAAATAGGCAATTCCTGCAGCGAAATACACGATATCTGCTAGAGAGAAGGGTGCTTTCCTCAGATTTTTGAGTATGCAAGGGGTCCTGACGGTTACTCGTCAATTCTATCTAAGTGTGTGGATATGAAACATAAAAAAACTCTCACCTTAAAGGCCACAATTGCCATGTGATCATGCAACAGTTATTGCCCTTTACAATTAGGGCATTAAAGGATAAGGATTTTGTTTTGGTTGTTATGGATCTTTTTCATTGCTTCCGAGATTTACGCTCTAAGGAATATAGGGCAGATGATTTTAGAAATCCGGAAAATAAAGTACATATCCTCTCTGTAGATTGGAGATGCTTCTTCCTATGCTTTTCACAATCATATTGCATCTCACAATTCATCTTGAAAGAGAGGCGCATTTAGGTGGACCCGTAAACTATCGGTGGATGTATCCATTCGAGAGGTAAGCAATGGTTTAGTATTTAATAGTTGTTTTAACTTTCGAATAATATTCATTATATTATCAATTAATCTTACCAAAATAATATCCACAGGTTTATGTTTAAGATAAAATGATATATCCGTAATAAAGATAGACCTAAGGGATCAATTGCCAATGGGTCTTGCCGAGGAATGCATGATATTTTGTTTTATGTATCTTGATGGGGTCGAGACTACATTCAACAGGCTGCATCGTAACGAGGACATGGGTAACGAAATACAAGGATCAATATATGTATTCCATGGAGGAGGGAACATAATAAGTTTTGTTAACCATGTCACACTTTGCAGTGAGGAGATTGACACAATACATAAATATGTATTTTTTAACTCTGACGAAGTCCATGTATTTCAAGAGTATGTATATAGTCTGGTTCATAGTATATAATATGATTTCAAGCTAATATTTTTCTTAAAACATAAATATGAAATTAATTGAATGCATTGTTTCATACTTAGATTATGGAAAGCTCGGTACAGACCACCGAGGGATCAATCGCTACCGAGACATATCAATAATGCTTGAAATCGAAAATTTGCGACATGTTTTAACATTTTTGTAAGTTTAACACTAAATATATTCAATTATATAACTCATGTCAAATCCCTGAAACCAAATGTCATTTTGAAATCTTATTTTGTTTTATGAGGTCCTTACATCCATAGATACCAACATAACAGAAGATATAAAGGTACTTGCCTTTGAACCCGATCCAGTAGTTGAGCGTCTTATTGGTTATGTCGTTAATGGATTTAGATTTCACACACAATCTAGAGATGCATGTGGAAGTTCCAAAACTGCGGCGTTTTTTGACATTAACCATAAGAGATTACGCATCGTCTAAAGATCTCAATCCAATCACGGGACAACTTGACTACTACGGTATGCTGCAAGATATAGTGAAGGTATGTTATCATGCACACAGGGTTGTCCTATTCAAGTGCCTGTGATATGATCTCAAGACAGAACGCCGAGAATACAAAGTCAAAAACGGGTTACTCCTACTAAATTCATCAAAACTTGCTTTCACGAATGAGCCTTACATATAAGCGAGTCATGCACATCGATGTTTTTATGTCCCAGACCCTATTGATGCTGAGTGGCATGTCACTATCAGCACAAATCCGCAAGACTACTATAACATGGAAAATCCTGAAGAAAATCTTGAAATTAGCTGCTCAACCACGTCTGTCACATCATTACAAGACCTGACTATGGATATCGACGATGTTAGTTTATTTAGGGGTGACATCGCTCCGGAGATTGTTGTTGAGGAGCAATCATTATGATTCATTGCCCCTAGAAGAAAGCGAACAACGCGTGAACTAAACCAATTCATCGACGAGTCAGAGCAAAATTCAGCGAGTGAGAGTAGTGCTACAGAGGATGTTACTAAATTTTATTTGTTTGTACTATTTATAATATTGTAGGCAATTAAACATTTCAGCTTATCGTAATTGCGTTTTTCGTCTCCTTTATATACATGTAGATTTTAGATATGCAAAACTGTACTAATGCGGCATTTCCTTGGAGTGCTCATATTCTTATTTTTTGAATATCTTAACTGTAGTAAATTTTCATCTACAATTATAACAAATTGCTTAACTATTTATTTAAATTGTTATTGTATTTGTATATTGCATTAGATATTTTTCAGGATATGAGTTCGTGACGTGGTCGTCGACGTGGACGTGGACAGTCTGAGGAGGTCGACAAGGGATCCAGTTTGTCGAGTCGGGGTCTTGGGAAGAGAGGCCCCACACAGGCATTAGACATATGGCATCGCGGTCTAGACGATGCGAAGATAAAGGTGCATATATCGATGACTATGGATTTGTCGAGCCAGGGGCGAAACAGCTTAAAAAATTATGTGCCTCAATCTGTAACACCGAAAAAAAAATGCTGCATTGTGTGAAAGTTGGTTTGAGTTTTGTCTCGGTGGACTAGACAGCGAAACCTTTGGAGGGAATGAAGTAAACGGCCTTAGAGAAGATTTTGGTAAGGATACTGAATATAAGCATTCGGTAATTACTTATGTGTGTGTGTGTGTGTGTGTGTGTGTGTGTGTGTTTTCACAAATACCTTTTTGCAGGCACACTTTACCATAGTTTGGTGGATTAACAACGCTCCTGTGTGTGTGTGTGTGTTTTCATAAATACCTTTTTGCAAGCGCGTTTACCATAGTTTGGTGGATTAACAGCGCTCATGTGCCTCTGCACCTTCTTTGAGGGAGAATGTTTATTTACATGTCGGGGAGTTGGCGTGACCATAAACACTCGGTCCAAAGAAAATGGAGAGACACACCCACCACGGTGAAATGGGCACATAAGCCCGTGACTTGGTCAGACGAGTACTGGGTTGCCATGATAGAACACTTATGCTCGGATGAGTTTAGGGTAAGTATATTTCTTAAAACGTAAAAACATTATACATTAATCTTTCAATCAATTTGAGACGTTATATCATATTTGAATGGCAGGAGAGGAGCCAGCGGGGTGCATTTTCTTGTTGGGTTATTTCTTAGTCTTAAATTTATACCGCAAGTGGGCGGTTTATCGTTCGTAGCACTTTTCGGTCGATCCGCAGGGAGGATGATAATCTTAATTAGATTGAACGAATTAAAAGAGATAACTTGATTTGAAATAATTAACCTAATAAATTAAATGCAATAATTAAGAAAGTAAATTACAAAAATTAGAAAAATACTTAAATAGAGTAAGTGCAAGTTTGATAAAATATGAAATAAGAAAAACCTAGAGTTTTCGAATCTATTAGACCTAATCATGGTGTTATTAAATAAAAACGTTTCTTTCTGTTGATTTTCACCTTTACAACAAATATCAAATTAAAAGAGACTTAATAAATTGATCTACTCTTCTACTAAGAAAATCTAATGGTTGTCAAGAAAAGATCTATCTAGTTTTATCAACTGGTCAAAATTAACCCTAATTAACTAGATCGAATATAAACAATAAAAGTATGAACTTTACTTTCCCTAGATAATTTTCATGGTTGTCAATCAATCATCAAATTAACTAGTTTATCAGCAATGCGTATTCTTTCCCTAAACAAACCCCATGGTCGTCAATCACTCATCGATCTATCTAGTTTATCATAATTGCGAACAAAAAAATAATTTTTATCATTAAGTATCTGTTATTAAGATCATAGAAGAAAAACTAGAATAATAGTACAAACACCAATTATAGATCCAATTTGATATAAACCCCAAATAGAAAAATTACCTAGTCATTGCATAAAAATAAAACACGAAATTAAAAGAAACATAATTAAAAATAAAGTAAAAGTAAATTGCTTACAACCTAGATCTTGCTCTTGAAAACCCTAGCCTCCAAAAAGTAATAAAAGAGAAGATGAGAGATGATCTCCTTAAGAGAGGATGATTTTAGACCTCTGTATTCGATGTTTTTTATTGCCTTTTCATCGAATACATGATACCAACATAATTAAAATGAAAATGCAAATCTTCAGAAAAAATCGAGATTATTTTGCCAAAGGAGGTCGGCTAAAAGCGGGTTTAGGTCGGCTAAAAGCTGACCAATTTGGGAGAAGTGGGACGCACTTTGGTATCTGGCTTCCTTGCTTTAAATTGATTGTTTTGGCTATTTATATCACTACAAATCTTTTCTATGCGCTTTTGTTATCTTTTTAACTTATTTTATCGACGTGAACCGTACGTGTTGGTTTCTTTTCTTCTCCTTTTGCAATTAAAACCCTGTCACCTGCAAATATCATAAAACACCTTCGCGCGGAATTATATGTGACAAATTAAAGATAAATGTGGATATAAAATATGCATTAAAATGCATCAATCACTTCTCAGAGTCATAACATTGTTCATTAGTTGGGTGGAGAGATGAACTCCTTACAGTTTAGAGTTATTCATGTAAGATCAAATCAAATATTTTGAATTTATCTATTTCATAAACTTATTTAAAATCGAATCTTCGTTTAAATGGCAGGCCAAGACAAACGGGAGAAATGCCCTGCCGTGTAGACATTTATAGTATGGGGTTTGCGCGTCACTGTAATTTCCCCAGCTCACAGGAGGCGACTGAGTATTATGTAAGTATGCTCATATACAGTGCTTCTTTTAGTTATTTAAATTACTTAATATCGTTTTTTAATAATTGACTTAACTTGGTGCAATAAAAGATAAGCAGAAAGATCGATGAGCTTGTGGAGGCATTTGTCGAGGAGCATGGTCGAGATCCTACCCCCGTTGAGCTTTATGGAATAAACGAGAATGTCATTCAGCGATACAACCCAGATCGGCACTTAAGAGTTCATCTGGGAGGCCATAGAATTTTGCCTATAGTATATCACGACTATCAGGGTCCATAGTTGCATCCTCCTCAGGTATGTCCAAGGATATTCATTCAGGTGCCCGCACCCCCCACAGCCCTAATTGCATCTCTACTCACTCTGATATTCCATGGAGAGGGTTCGTCTCCTCATACTCCGGCAGGTTCTCAAGCATGCTTCTTCTCGTCTCCTCCTACATTTGGACCCTCGTCAGCTTCTGGTTCTCAAAGGAGGATGACCCAAGCAGAAGTCACTAGGTCACTTGAGACTAGGATACAAATCATAGATAGTTTGAAGTCTCAAAGGAAGAAAATACCGGATGTAAGTTTGTTAATCCTTTGTTTCAATACATTTTTCATATAATTATTGAGAATGTGTACTAATACTTGTCTATTGATAACACTATAGTACCTGATGGATTTCAATGACTTTTCGGACGACGCTGATGGAGACGCCGACGAGTAAGCTCAAGATGGAGTGGATAAAGTACAATACGCACGCGCATCGATGAACCACTCTATTTATAAGGTTTTAAGTTGTAAAATACGATTAGACAAATGATGTGTTCATTATATTTTGTATCGGATTTTCGGATTCTATAATTTCATGAAGTTGTATAATGGCAAGAATTAATTGAAACTTTAGCATAGGATCATGAACACACACCTTTGGATAATTTGATTCAATAGAGAGATAAGCCAGTTGCTCTTTTCATTATGCAAGCAAGTTTGGTTGGGTTAGCACACTTTTCTGTAGGTTATATATTCACTTATGTCGCTTTCTTGATTGCATCTGTATGTTCCTGCCTATTATCTGGATATACCAAGAGAGATGTACGGTCTAATGAGGCTACTATGAAATATTTACTCATGGTTAGGGCAAGGTCTTCTATTCTAGTTCATAAATTCTCTTGGCTATATGGTTCATCTAGTGGGGAGATCAAATTTTAAGAAATATGAATGGTCTTATCAATACGCAAATGTATAACTCCCTAGGAATTTCAATTGTGCTTATATTCATGACTGTAAGAATTGGGTTCAAGCTTTCCCCAGCCCCTTTTCATCAATGGACTCCTGACGTATACTAAGGAGTGCGGTTCGCTCAACAAATTCCTACCTCTATATCTATCTCCGAGATGTTTAGATTTGTAAAAACTCCATAAACATGACATCGAGTACACGGGTAAGGGAGATCCGCAGCTACATTGATCCTCTTTTTTGTTGACCAGTGAGTTTCTTCATGATCATGCCTACTTCTTTAAGTTGTTCTGCATGAACCTAGAAAAATAAGGTAGAGGTCGCTACTGCAGAGGCAGTTCCCATATTCCGAATAGAGAATTCGGAGTAAGAGGATTTCTTTAATTTCAATAGAAGGATTCCAGTGACCAACGCAACGTAGTCAACTCCATTTGTTAGAATAGTTTCCATCGAGTCTCTGCACGTATCCCTTTTTATTCTAGTTTTTAAAACCTTTTTTGTTCTAAAAATAAAGATTTGGTCAAGATTGCCCATTTTTGGTTCCAAGGTTTCTCTGAAATTGGAAGTTACCATTTAGCAGGTTTCCATACTAAGTCTCAATCCAATCAAGTTCGTAGCATCTACCAATTTCTCTATATTCCTTTTTTAGACAAGGATCTAATTGTAATTCCACCCACCCTTTTCACTTTATTTTGGAACCGCCTAATTCATTATATAATATAATGATTCCTATATTGAAAAAATGTATACTCCTCTGATTTTATATTTATTGTATGAATCATATTTATTTCAATCAAAAATGATTCTATCATTGATGTATCCATAATTCAATATAGAGAGAGATATCCCCCCCCCCCACATGTCTTTCTTCCCTTTCGTTTTTATGATCCCTCTTAGTAACTAGAATAAAAAAAATTAGTAGATCTATTCCATCCAAAATGGGTTGGGGTTATAAACTTATAGACATGAAATCGACTAGATCATCAAATTATAAGTTCATTCCATACCAGACCAGATCGGAATAGGGTAATGTACATTCTTATTATGAGAAGATGTCATTCGAGCGTATGTAAATAGATACTATATTTCCATATGGATCCCTACGTCGTAACATTCTATTTAGGATTAGGAATAGGCGTAATTGGACCCGCTTTTGACATATTTATCGATATTTATGTACCATATTCACTTCTTTGGGCTTCTATTGAATTGAGACCCATTACAATTTTCTCATTCCCATTCGAAATGGCCCGAGGAACTTTATTTAATATCGTATTATATTTGACAATGTTACGAATTGATTGTGGAATGGATTAAGTTTGGAGGCGGCACGACCGCGATTATTATGATGAGTATTGGTTGTAATTTCAGTTATTAGATTGAATTTGTATCGAATTGTCGACTGATCGTAGAAATCTGCTCTCTGTTTTTTCTCTGTAAGGCACCTATTCCGCCTGTTATATTCCGATGGCATAAGTTATTTCGTCGGAAATAACCCAACAGAATAGGTGCCTTACAGTAAAAAAGTTCCAGTTTTCTCCAGTTTATTCCGTCGGGTATTTTCCGACGGAATAAAGTACCTAACGAAATAAAAAATGCCCCCGACGGAATAAATCTATTCCATCGATATTTATTCTGTCGGTTAACAGCCGACGAAATATATTTATTTCGTTGGGTATATATGTAGGGATCTTAACACTCTCAAGGAGGCTAGGCAGAAGCGATAACAACGTAAATTTTCCCCCAATAGGCACTAGCATCTATAATCCAATGAAACACCCAAAGATAATAACTTGAAAACAAAAGAGAGCTAGTTTGGTGCTACAACCTTTGTAGCGTGTCTGATCGCTTATCGGAAGACCCTCGCTAGACTAGTGCACTTCCGGAGGTGTGTACAAGCCGACCGTCTCGCCATAGAAGACCCACGGTGAAAAGAGGTCGTCTGAAACTCTATCTCCATCTTCAAGTGGAAAATGTCCCCCTAGGGACTTGCTAGGTGTAGAGAAAGCTGATATGGTTATGAAAGTCTCTCACTTTTTGAATTCCCTTCTCATTTCTTGACTCCACCATTTCTGTAGAGAGAAGGAAGAAGATGAAAAAGCTTTTGTAAGTAGAAGAAGATGCATGCATGTGTAACATAAATATTCATCCTTATCATCTTTATTTCATTCTCTTTACTATATATATTATATATGAAGTGAGAAGAAATATCTTCTCACATCCCTCTCCCTCTCCCCCCTCTCTCCTCTATTGTTTATAAAAAATGAGAGAGTGGGCCCCAAATGCTCTCTTTGTTTTCTAATAACAAAGAGTGTATTTGTATCAAAACACAAGTATGCAACCTATCAAAATACATAGCATGTATTATATATATCCAATACATATAAATGAGAGAATGTATGTATATGTATATGTATCCGTATACATATACATATTATGTATCCATACACATAATAATAATATAATTATAAAGAGAAAGAATATACGTATCATATACATATCCATATTATGTATCGTATACATAATAATATATTTGTATCATATACCAATGTAAGAAACAGAGAGTGTATATCATATACACAATACTAGAAACCATATCACATATAAGGTTATTAAGTCAACACTTGACTTAATATTCCGGCTTATCAATAAACCGGCCAGTATATTCGGACGTTCAATTAAATTACGCATTTAATTGAACTCCCGCAAGCATCTAATACGCACACCACATCATCATTTTTCCTCGGCAGACACTTTCGTTGCGGCACTCTAAAAACCTATCAATACGTTGGAAGTAGGTTAAACATGATCATATCCGATTGAATCCAAAACACTTTCTGATTTAACATACAAGCTCGTCAGCGGTATGAGCTACACATAACAGCTACCCAGGTATAAGCAAGATAAAGGCAGGTCAACGAGCGAACTCATCTGGACCCGACAAAGTCAATAAGCGATGAATACCATATAGTCCGGTCTCTTTGTCACGACCCGGAATTTGGCACGTGGCCGGCACTTAAATCACGCAAAGTCTAAAGGCCTAAGGTAATTCAAGTAAGCCGAAGCCCAGAAATCTAAACCTTTTTCCGGAAAATAGTGGAGGTGCGGTTTTGAAATAAGGTATAATGAAATCAAGTTTTTCTTTAAAAATTAAGATATATGAAAATGCAAGTGGATTATATTACTATAGTTGAAAACATTTTTCATCCTTTAAAATTTGGGCAGTACCTCCCTTGTAAATTTTGATCCAAAACCACATACATGCAATATATAGGTATCCCCAAGCGAGAGCTAGCTCTTCGTCAAAGGGCGGAAACATAACCATGCAAATAAACATATATACGACACCCTACGGAGAAGATAAAACACAAAAAGAAAGAGTAAAGCAAGTCATCAATAGATCAAAAGAAACGAACATACACCCATCTCGCTCTAAGTCTCGCAAGTATGTAAGTCTGTCTAAGTCTACCAATATATAAAGTCTAGTTTCTGATTTGACGGAATTTATCTAGATACGATAGAATATAAAAGGTACAAGAGTGGTCACAATCCAATATATGTCTCATCTACCGAAGCAAAACACCCTGAAGAAGGCTGTGTGCCAGCGATACCGCTACTGATCCAAGCGGTCAAACCTGCAAGAAAATTGTGGCACAACGGGGGTGAGTTGCTGATTGATAGATTTTTTGCGTGCTTAGTTAATTACCGCAATCAAGACGGTTTCGCTTGTAGCTAACCGGTTGAGTACGGGTCGTCCGCAGAGAGATGAGAATCTTTTTCTATGTGCTTTAACGAGTTAAGTCCAAATGTCCAGATTTGTTTGAGATTAACTATATGCTAAAATGTTATATAAAGAGAGCTTGTTAGGGTTAGGATTAGGTTAGTTTGAGTTAGGAGTCACTCACTTCTTTCGTTGCCACTCTTAATATCGGTGTTACGGTAATCGGCAACAACGGGGATTAGCACGACTAGGAAGCAACTTGTGAGTATAAGCTAAGCTTTCCAACGCTTAAGTTCTTCCTTTTGGTGCTTGTCCGTCCGTTCTTGGCTCTTAGCCTTAACCTCCGGTTAATTCAACCACAACCGGTCTCACTAAGGAATCACCGCTATCATGTAGGATAGAGTGCCGTAGGGAGCGGATTGTGGTTCAATTAACGGGAGTTCGAATTAAGATGTTGGGCAAGAAAAGAGTGAGAGAGATTTCCTTCTCTCAAACTTTCCTTATCCTACCCTAACAAGTAAGAAAACTACTCACCCATTACAAGAAAAAGAAAATACAACAAAGGAGGAAGATAGAAAGAAAGAGGTTAGAAGATTACAACTAGCTATTTGAGACCTCACGTTGGCAAGGATCAAGCTTAAGCATCATTGTTGTTAAGGATAAAGAAAAAGAGAACAAGAAAGAAACAAACAATAAATAACAACAACTAGATTAGCAAATAAAAAATACAAGCAATTATCATTAACAACATAACAAGATAAGCATGATAACAAAAAGAACTCTTTTATTCATCACTTCACTCATGAAACCTCACTACAAGATTTTAATGGAGAAAAGATGAAAAGAGGAAGAAGAACAAAAAAGTATATCTAAAACCTAATACAAGAATTAAGCACCCTTGTCTTGGCAAGTTCTGGGCTATTTATAGGCAGGAAACTGGAAACCTAGGGCAACAATCTACCATAAGATAAACTTACCAAAATACCCCTAAAAACTCAGGACTTGTAGAGTCAATAAGGCCGCGGATCCGCGGCCTAATACCCATGTTGGCCGCGGATCCGCGGCCAATTAGAAGGCTTGGCACATCATTTTTTGTCGGATTCCCTGGTTTTCTGTACTCTTCAGTGTGGTATATGTTGTTTCTCAGAATCTCTTCATAATTTTTCCAGAATTTCAGCAGATCAAAAGGTGATGTGATGTGGATCTTTTGCCATGATTTTTCTTGAGCTCCGTGTAGACATGTTGGATTTTGTATTGACATTGTGCTTTGTGCATGAAAATGACAATTGATTTGCCATTTTGTCCCTTAAACTGGTGTGCGGCAACATACGGATAGAGAGTGGAGACCCGTATTTATCTGTGGTTGGCAGTAATCCAGAATTTGTCATGCTTTTCCATGAATTTCACTGTTTAGAGTTGAGAACCTGTATCCTGCAAATAACTAGTAAACACGGCTCAAGAGTACCTACCAATAAGCAATATGATAAAAAATGGGCGGTATGAAAATGCAAAAATCTGATATGAACAAATATCCCCAAACTTATCATTTGCTCGTCCCGAGCAAAACCAATTTAATCACAAAAATTCCTAGCCTCACTTTTGCAGGGAACGCGATTGCACTGAGCATGTGCAACAAGCCGTTAAACCTCTAGGTGTCCCTAGTAGGAGGAGTGTTATCTCCTGAGGGTTTTCAGCGGATACTACCCACAAAATCCGGTCAAGCTAGTTTTGCAAAATAACTATGATTCAAACCCTAAGGTTTTGTTTCAGAAAATAACAATTGTATTATCCTAAGTCTAGACTATCGAACCTTTATTTTTCACACCTCGCTTCTTATTTAACTTAAGATTTTATGTCTTTACGTGCAGTGCAAATAGTGTCGTTAAGTTTCAGAAGGATCGATTAAAGTCATCATGTCACAAAATAAATCCCAGATAAAATTTTTAAAAGGATCACATAAGTTTTATAAAATGTTAAGTATTTTTCAAGTTTTGTTTTCCAGTAAGGTTTCAATTTCAGAATTTCTATCTTTCTTAACAGGAAACTAGGTCTTATTTTTCACTCCATCTTTTTCTTGTTTTCATTTCATACACACCTCTGTGAACGTGCAATAGTCTTTATCATAGAATAAAACCTTCATAGCTCCTCTAGAAATATTTTTTTATAAAAACCTGTCTTTTGTCAAGATTATTCTCACACAAAGAACCGTTAGGAATTTTAACTCGGAGAGAACACTTGCTTGACTTTGTTTTAATCTGGACTTTCTAGGCTTCTTAATGAGCTTTGGGCCAATGCACCCAAACCAGTTGGCTTTAGGGCATTAGGTGTAGAGACACCCCAGCGGACTTAATTACTCAAGTTACCTACACCCAAAAACAAAAGACAATTTAGCGTGAAAATCATGATGATTTAATGCGAACGGAGATATAACCGGCAGTTCAATTATTTTTTTGGATAAAAGACGTGTTTAGTGGGTTCGGTGTGTGATCATTTCAATCAAGTTCCAGATGGGTTATTTTTCAGAATTAGTTCCAATTAAGGCATCAATAACATCCTTTCATATTCGCTTCACTTCATAAACTATTCTTGATATTACTTATTTCAGAACAAACCTATTTGATCCTCAGAAAATTATTTATCCATTTAAAAGTTTTTAGACATGATAGACTTGTCATCTAATTTCCAAAACTCTCGATACGTGTAGTGTGATGTAAAGACGTATATCAGCTATAGTTAACTTCGAAGGAGAGTTATCTTTCAGGTTTTCTAAATCTAAAAATAAGATTTAGTTATTCTTATCTTATCAAACAAAACCGTTGAAATGTTGAATCTGAGTTCTCCCACTAGCTAACTTAACGAAAATGTTTTTATGTTTTTAGAAAATTTTCTGATTTTTATGGATTTTATGGATTTTAGTATGCAGATGCAAAATATACATATGAATGCGAAGGTTAGAAATGCGTACCGAGCGTACCCCCAAACTTAAACTGGACAGTGTCCTCACTGTCATTGCATGAAGAATTATTGAAGGGTCAAAATTGTCGGTTAGATATACACAATTTTTTTTAAAGAAAAGAAAAATAATAAAAATGGATATGCACCA
Organism: Agapanthus africanus; assembly: GCA_030015575.1. Taxonomy (NCBI): domain Eukaryota; kingdom Viridiplantae; phylum Streptophyta; class Magnoliopsida; order Asparagales; family Amaryllidaceae; genus Agapanthus; species Agapanthus africanus. Next base: position 241,072,501 of record CM057342.1, on the reverse strand, counting down.
GACAAGAATATCCACATATATATACAAAATGGTATATACATACCCCCAAACTTATTTGAAACAGTGTCCACTGTTTTTGGCTGGATAACCGAAGTTTGGTGGTAGGCAGAGGAAGATTATGCAGGGTAAACCGGCTCCTGTATGACCAGGAGGTCCTCTGTTGGTTCGGCGCTAAGGTACGGTTTTAGTCTGTGTCCGTTTACTTTGAAAAATGAACCGTCCTTTGGATTCTCCAAATCCACTGCGCCATGCGGATACACATTCCGCACAAAATATGGCCCTTTCCAGCGAGATCTGAGCTTACCTGGATGGAAATGTAGCCGGGTGTCGTAAAGCAGCACCTGTTGACCAGGTGCGAATGTTTTGCGCAAAAGGTGTTTATCGTGAAACACCTTCGTTCGGTTCTTAACGACAACCGCGTTTTCATAAGCCTCATCCCGAAGCTCGCTCAATTCGTTCAATTGCAGCTTCCGATGGCTGCCCGCATCTTCGAGAGACAGATTCAGCTCCTTTATCGCCCAAAATGCGCGATGCTCTATTTCCACAGGAAGGTGGCAAGCCGTTCCGTAAACAAGCCGATAGGGAGACATGCCAAGATCGGTCTTATAAGTAGTTCGAAATGCCCAAAGGGCATCAGTGAGTTTTAACGACCAATCTTTACGGTTCTTGGAAACCGTCTTCTCCAGTATCTGCTTGATTTTCCGATTTGAAACTTCGGCTTGCCCACAGGTTTGGGGGTGGTAGGGCATAGATAGCTTATGATTAATGAAATATTTCCGCATCAAGGCCTCGAAAGTCTTATTGCAGAAATGAGTTCCATTGTCGCTAATGATCGCTCGGGGTGCCCAAACTGGGAGAAAATGTTTTCCTTAAGAAATCTAACGACAACCTTGTTGTCGTTAGTCTGGCTGGGCACAGCCTCGACCCACTTAAAGACGTAATCAACAGCGAGAATGATGTACAAGTTCCCAAAAGAGCTGGGAAACAGCCCCATGAAATCGATCCCCCAAACATCGAAAATCTCCACAACCAAGATTGGTTGGAGCGACATCTCATTTCTCCTGGATATCCGGCCCAAGTGTTGGCACCGGGAGCAAGTCTTGCAGTAGTCATGAGCGTCTTTGAAGAGTTGTGGTCAGTAGAAACCACACTGCAAGATCTTCTCAGCTGTCTTTCTGGGGCTAAAATGCCCGCCACATGCTTGATCGTGGCAAAACGACAGCACACTCTTGAATTCATCGTCAGGGACACACCGACGAATAATCTGGTCGGGACAGTACTTGAACAGATAGGGTTCGTCCCAGTAAAAGTGTTTTACTTGGGATAAGAATCGAAGTCTGTCCTGACTTGACCATTCAGTCGGTAGTAATCCTGTGGCCAAATAGTTCACAATATCTGCGAACCAGGGTTCGCAAGATACTGCCAAGAGCTGTTCATCCGGAAAAACGTCGTTGATCGGAATTTGAAGCGACGGCGAAGAAGGAAGTCGTGAGAGATGGTCGGCGACTACATTTTCACATCCTCTATTGTCCTTGATGACAAGGTCAAACTCTTGAAGCAAGAGGATCCAACATATCAGCCGAGATTTTGCATCTTTCTTCGCAAAAAGATGGCGCAGAGCAGAATGGTCCGTATAGATAATGACTGGAGAGCCGATGAGGTAGGGCCTGAACTTTTCTAAAGCAAATACAACAGCCAAGAATTCCTTCTCAGTTGTTGTATAATTCAGTTGGGCGTCGTTCAGGGTTCGGCTAGCATAATAGATTACGTGCGGCATCTTGTTGATGTGTTGTCTAAGGACAACACCGATGGCAAAGTCGGATGCATCGCACATAATCTCAAATGGGTGCGTCCAGTCATGAGAAGAAAGAACGGGAGCAGAAGTGAGTGAGATTTTTAATGACTCGTCGAATGGCGTGTCCTTGGCCAGCAAAAGAGTCAAGGGCCTAGCAATCTTGCTAAAGTCCTTGATAAACCGTCTATAGAAACTGGCATGGCCAAGGAAGGCTCGGATATCTCTGACGCATCGGGGAGGAGGGAGGTTGGAAATGACTTCAATCTTCGCTTTGTCAACCTCTATGCCATTTTGCGAAATGATATGTCCTAAGACAATACCTTCGCACACCATGAAGTGGCACTTCTCACAATTCAAAGTGAGGTTCTTGTCCTTACATCGGGTAAGGACAGCGTCGAGATGCAGCAAACACTCTTTAAAGGAATCGCCGAAAATGGAGAAATCATCCATGAAGATCTCCAAGAATTTTTCCACCATGTCTGAGAAGATTCCCATCACACACCGCTGGAAGGTAGCGGGCGCATTGCATAACCCAAAGGGCATGCGACGATATGCAAACGTGCCGAAAGGATAAGTGAATGTGGTCTTGTCCTGGTCTTTTTCGGCGATAGGAATCTGATTATAGCCGGAGTAGCCATCAAGAAAGCAGTAGTACTCGTGTCCGGCCAATCGTTCAAGCATTTGGTCAATGAAAGGTAGGGGAAAGTGGTCCTTCCGTGTTGCGGCGTTGAGTTCTGTAATCGATGCATACTCGCCACCCAGTCTGGGTGCGGGTAGGGATTAACTCGTTCGCCTCGTTGGTTATGACCGTTATGCCTGATTTCTTGGGGACAACGTGAATGGGGATAACCCACTGGCTATCAGAGATAGGGTAAATGATACCACTATCCTAACACTTTACGATCTCCTTTTTTACAGCCTCCTTCATGACTGGGTTGAGTCGCCTTTGTGGATCCCTGGTTGGTTTGGCATCATCCATCAGATGAATGTGATGTTCAATGAATAGGGGACTAATCCCCTTGATGTCCGCCATTGACCAGCCAAAGGCTTGCCTATTACTGTGCAAGACCGTAAGAAGGGCTTTCTCTTGCTCTGGAGCTTGAAGGCAAGACTGGTGAAAAGGTTTCGGTACGCTTGAAGGCAAGACTGGTGAAAAGGTTTCGAACTCAAAGGATTCCAGCAAAAGTTCAAAATGAGTGTAAGCGACCGAGTTGGATGGTTCAGGTAACTCATCCGGAAATTCGAAGGATTCAAACTCGGGTGGTGACTGGCTAAGATCGTTCGAGAAAGTGAAACACTCGTAGTCATTGTTGGGCACAGAAACAGCGGCAGGTTCGAAGAGGAATGCACTAGTGGCGTTAAGGTTATCGTGATCGAACAAAAACTCCTCGAATTCACACTCCTCTGGGGTGATCTCCTGGATTGAGCAAACGTCTAGTATATGAGCATTAGGTTCGGAGGGCTGATTCCCCAACCTAAAAAAGTTGAGTTCAATTGTCATGTTTCCAAAAGATAGGTTCATCGAACCATTTCGACAATTGATCACAACATTTGAGGTTGCAAGGAATGGGCGACCGAGTATCACCGGAATTTGATTCCGGGGGTTAGCTACAGGCTGTGTGTCTAATACAATGAAGTCAACGGGGAATATGAAGTCCCCAACCTTGATTAACACATTCTCTAGCTCACCCCTAGGATGGGTGATTATTCGGTCGGCCATTTGGAGAGTACAGTGTGTGGGTTTCAGCTCTCGTACACCTAGTTGCTCATATACTGAGTACGGAAGCAGGTTAACACTGGAACCAAGATCTAATAGTGCGCGGTTGATGTTCTTATCCCCAATGGTAATAGAAATCGTAGGACAGCCAGGGTCCTTCCGTTTTTGAGGTAAAGATTGGGTAAGAGCATCACTCACAGCACTAGCCAAGAAAACTTTCTTGGGTACCTGAGATTTCCTCTTTTTCGTGCACAAGTCCTTTAAGATTTTAGCGTAGGAAGGGATTTGTTGGACAACATCTAAAAGGGAAATGTTGATGTTAACCTGCTTAAACAACTCCAGAATCTTCTCCATTTGTGGATTTTGTTTATTGGACCTCAATCGGTTTGGAAATGGAACGTTTTTAAAATTAGTTGAGTCCAATGCTTGTGGAGGAGATTGTGGAGTTTGAACGGATCCCAGAGTTGGTGTTTTCGTGGAGTGAGAAATGGGTTCATTTAGAGCAGAAGAAGAGGAAGAGCCTTTTGAAGAATGGAGAATAGGCTCAGAAGATGAAGAAGAAGAAGAAGAAGCGGCCGGGGTGTCATCGTCGATCCGTGTGCCAATGTTGTTTTTCAGCATCCTTCCCGATCTCAATGTAGTCACGGCACTCACATTATGGTTCTGTTGTTCAAGAGCAATATGTACATTATGTGGGTGACCGGGATTTGGGAGTGGTTGAGATGGAAGCTTCCCCTTCTCTCGCTCACTTAAGGCCGCATTCAGTTGTGCAATCTGGGCTTCGATGGTCTTGATGCTTTGCCCATGTGCAGCAGTGTGTTGCACCAAAGACTGAATGGACGACTGGATGTTTGCGGTGGATTGTGTCGATTGTTTAACGAACGCCTCCAGACTTCGTTCTAGCGAGGAAACCTTATCGTTGTTTGACGGAACAAAGTTGTTTTGAGGAAAAGAGTTGTTGGGTGCAAAGTTGTTCATCTGATTTTGAAAAGGTTGGGGTTGGAAGGGCTGCTGAAATTGATGTTGAGTTTGTTGCTGAGCTTGTTGTTGCGGCGGAGGGGGCCTCTGGAAATTGTTGCCTTGGAATTGATGCTGGTTCTTATTCCAGGCGAAATTGGGGTGGTTCCTCCAACCGGGATTGTAGGTGGAAGAGTATGGATCGTTTCTTGGTCTTTACTGAAATGCAGCATTAACCTGATCCTGTCCTTGAGATGGTGGATTGTAGGGACACTTTTCGGTTAAGTGAGATGGATCGGAACAACAAGCACAAATGGTACGAAGGGGAAGAACAGGGGCAGGAGCAGGAGATGAAAATTTGCTCTCTATAGCTTCAAGTTTTCTCGTTATTGCAGCCATTTCAGCTTTCATCGCAATAGAGACATCGAGTTGGTGAATGCCTACCCTAGACTGACCAGTAGAAGTGGAGGAAGAAGAAGAAGAAGTTGGTCTGGTGCTCTCCCATTGAAGCGTTTGTTCCGCAAGGTCGTCAAAGAATTCTCATGCTTCCTCGTCAGATTTTGATAGGAAGTGGCCCTGACAAATGGTTTTCAACAACTGCTTGGTTGCTGGGTTCAGGCCCTCGTATAAGGTTTGGCAAAGTTGCCATTTCTCAATACCGTGGTGAGGGCACTGAACAAGAAGGTCTTTATACCGGTCAAAGCACTTCCAAAAGGGCTCAGTAGGAAGCTAGGAGAATTGGTTGATTTCGTTACGGATCCTCGCGGTTTTATGATTCGGATAGAATTTCTTGAGAAACGCTTTCACAAACTCGTTCCAACTGGTTATGGAGTGGGAAGTGGTGCTATACAGCCATTTTTCAGCAAGATCGCACAAACTGAACGGAATGACCCGTAGCCGTATAGCATCGTCTGACAGCTGGGTCGTTTTCATCATGGCACAAACATTCTGGAACTTGTTGATGAAGATATAGGCATCTTCAGATTCAAGCCCATGAAATTTCGGAAGCATGTTAATGAAGTGGGGATTAATTTCAAAATTATCCCCATTGGCCGGTGGAAGGGAAAGACAGGAGGGAAGTGCAGAGCGGGTGGGATAGAAACGATCCTGGAGCGCGATTCGCTGTGGCGCTACAACAGGCGGTGGTTGTGGGTTATTCGCGTCCATAGGAGGTCGAATCAATCCCGGGGGAGTTGAAGGGATGTTTGGATTAAATTCTGACATCGCAGAAGAAGAGGTTGGTGATGGTGAAGGTGAGGATGTATGAACAGAATTCCGGTCAACGTCGGAGTTGGCCGGCAAAGGTAAGGGTGAAAGAGGCGTGGAAGGAGTTTCGACGTCTGAGTCAATCGCGTAGTCGGTAGCGACTAACGTAATGCGGACTAGGCAGGTGCTAGTGTCCTGAGTCCAACCAGACATACACTAAACGAGTTTAGTGTAGTCAAAGCGGAGAAAGTGAGGGTAAGAAAACGTCAATGGAGAAATACGATGGGAGGTGGGTGAAAAAATAGGATTCTGGCGACAAAGGGCAAGTTTTTATAAAAGTTTTTGTTTTGTGTGTTTTTTTCCCTTTTAGAAAGAGTTTTACAGAAATATGTACGGACTTACGGCTTCAAACAATCACAGACAAAATATGCGCAATCACACCTAGATCTAGGGTCACCTAGGTCAGCTAGACAGCTCCTAACTGTTCCAAAGGGCTAGAAATAGGACCTCAAACCGCCTCTTCTCCGCCAATTGCGGCCCGGTAAGTGCCAGGTAAGTGGGAGGCTCCCCACTACGTAAGTAGTGGTCCTAATTAAGTAACCACTTGCCTTAGACACACTTGCCTAGACACCGCAAAGTCAGGATAGGATAAATGGCCGATGCCTACAACCAGTCCTCTGTCCTATTGAGCGCGACGTCCTTAGGGCTGAGTCTATTATTTTTTAATTAAATAATGGTCAATGCATATGCCTTTTGTGATTTCTGGGATCCTGGGAAGGGTGATGAAATCCCCACCCAATCTGGATTGGTTTCAAGCCCCTTAAAATCCGATTAAAATATGCAAAGCAGTAACAATCAACTGCAATCAATTTTTTTTATTTTTTAAGCGCGGCGGAAAGAATCCTGCACAAAAACAATTTATTGGAAGGGGGAAGAGAGTTTGCGCAAAGAATGCTGTAGAAAACACAGTTCAGTGGAGTTCAGAGGAGTGGGGAAGAGGAGAGAGAGACTTACAGGGAATTTGGGCTGCTGATATCAGCAAACCGCCGTGGTTCCGCGGCCTAAGAGTACTTATGCCGCGGTTCCGTGGCCAGAGAGTAGGCTTGGGCCTTTAAATTTACTGAAAATGCTGGGTTGGGTGTCCTCTTCTTATTTGGAGCCCCTGAATCTTGATTTGCTTACTGGGTCTGCTCCAGAATTTTACAGTAGCCCGTTGGTTCCATTTTGATCAAACGCGGTGTAGCCGCGAGATATGGGTCTAACTTCCCATGTCTTTAGCACTGAACTCGACCTTTCCTTTTCTCCTTCACACTTGCACAAAAACTAATCAAAAATTACAAGATGGTTTTTACAATATATATATTTTTTTGTTGTTTTGTTTTTCGGTTATATTTATATTCACAAATTAACCCGAAATTACACAAAAGAAATAAACTACCGTCTCTCCGGCAACGGCGCTATTTGATTGATAGATTTTTTGCGTGCTTAGTTAATTACAGCAATCAAGACGGTTTCGCTTGTAGCTAACCGGTTGAGTACGGGTCGTCCGCAGGGAGATGGGAATCTTTTTCTATGTGCTTTAACGAGTTAAGTCCAAATGTCCAGGTTTGTTTGAGATTAACTATGTGCTAAAATGTTATATAAAGAGAGCTTGTTAGGGTTAGGATTAGGTTAGTTTGAGTTAGGAGTCGCTCACTTCTTTCGTTGCCACTCTTAATATCGGTGTTACGGTAAGCGGCAACAACGGGGATTAGCACGACTAGGAAGGAACTTGCGAGTATAAGCTAGGCTTTCCAACGCTTAAGTTCTTTCTTTTGGTGCTTGTCCATCCGTTCTTGGCTCTTAGCCTTAACCTCCGGTTAATTCAACCACAATCGGTCTCACTAAGGAATCACCGCTATCATGTAGGATAGGGTGCCGTAGGGAGAGGATTGTGGTTCAATTAACGGGAGTTCGAATTAAGATGTTGGGCAAGGAAAGAGTGAGAGAGATTTCCTTCTCTCAAACTTTCCTTATCCTACCCTAACAGGTAAGAAAACTACTCACCCATTACAAGAAAAAGAAAATACAACAAAGGAGGAAGATAGAAAGAAAGAGGTTAGAAGATTACAACTAGCTATTTGAGACCTCACTTTGGTAAGGATCAAGCTTAAGCATCATTGTTGTTAAGGATAAAGAAAAAGAGAACAAGAAAGAAACAAACAACAAATAACAACAACTAGATTAGCAAATAAAAAATACAAGCAATTATCATTAACAACATAACAAGATAAGCATGATAACAAAAAGAACTCTTTTATTCATCACTTCACTCATGAAACCTCACTACAAGATTTTAATGGAGAAAAGATGAAAAGAGGAAGAAGAACAACAAAGTATATCTAAAACCTAATACAAGAATTAAGCATCCTTGGCTTGGCAAGTTCTGAGCTATTTATAGGCAGGAAACTGGAAACCTAGGGCAACAATCTGCCATAAGATAAACTTACCAAAATACCCCTAAAAACTCAGGACTTGTAGAGTCAATAAGGCCGCGGATCCGTGGCCTAATCCCCATGTTGGCCGCGGATCTGCGGCCAATTAGAAGGCTTGGCACATCATTTTTTGTCGGATTCCCTGGTTTTCTGTACTCTTCAGTGTGGTATATGTTGTTTCTCAGAATCTCTTCATAATTTTTCCAGAATTTCAGCAGATCAAAAGGTGATGTGATGTGGATCTTTTGCCATGATTTTTCTTGAGCTTCGCGTAGACATGTTGGATTTTGTGTTGACATTGTACTTTGGGCATGAAAATGACAATTGATTTTCCATTTTGTCCCTTAAACTGGTGTGCGGTAATATACGGATAGAGAGCGGAGACCCGTATTTATCTGTGGTTGGCAGTAATCCAGAATTTGTCGTGCTTTTCCATGAATTTCACTGTTTAGAGCTGAGAACCTGTATCCTGCAAATAACTAGCAAACACGGCTCAAGAGTACCTACCGATAAGCAATGTGATAAAAAATGGGCGATATGAAAATGCAAAAATCTGATATGAACAGTTGCCAACTCGTGAGTAGAAAATATCAGCAGATAGAAATCGAATAAATAGCGATCCCTAGGTCATACTGTATCATGAAGGTAATACTATGGTATCTAGTGTAACCATGTATGCATATATATCGACACTAGAGTCATTCCAATAACATGCAAAATCCAATCATCTGAATCATATCCTGTATGAAAGTGAATATCAACCAATGTGTGTCCATCAACGACACATCAATATCATGGAAACCTGAGTGTCCAACATCGACACTCGAAATATCATGAAACCCGTGTCCAGCATCGACACGTAAATCCTCATATTTTTAGGCGCCGCATTCTCAGATCGGCCCTCCTATCCATCTCACGACTCCGGTCGGTATCCTCCGGATAACCACCGGGTCCAAACTATCACCGGTAGGTAGTGCATCCCCTGCCAGGCTCATCACCTAAATCTACGATCTTCTTTCCCCGGGATACCTTACCGGGTCTACTATATACCCGCAGACGGTTTCACCTCACTCCTCGAATTGGGTATCACAAAGCTCAGAACCGAGAAAACTCGTGGTAGACACAAAATATCATATCATGAGAAACCCCGTTTTAAAACAATATACAATTTTCCTTTGAAATATAACCACGGTTCTCATATCCAGAGATCTCATGAAAACATCATCTCAATGCATGTAACCATAAAGTATGATGTATACAAACATAGAACAGTAATGTGAGCATATCAAGTATATCATGCAAGAATATCATGTGATAGTACTGAACAATGAATGTACTTTACAGTTAAGAATAATACCATGATATAGCAATCCTACTGTGTAAGTGGCATAGCAATTACCGATGATGAATGTGTGAGCCGGCAAATCTGTGTAAGTGTAACATGCGCATCATCGGTAATAGTGCAGGTGTACTAGTAGATGATATCAAATAACGATAGATACCGAGAACATAATACGTATGTCATGAGGGATAATCCAACAATAACATGAACGATAATAAGGTACGTAACTACACATAAACCATAAGCTCAGTTTAAATGATACGAATCGTAGTTTTGAAAGTGGGGGATGCAGTGTTTTTGAGGAAAAGACACCATTTGAAAATCCATAGCGTCCCTTGAGGTTTCCATTTAAAAGTGCATACGATTCATCAGTTTTGGAAATAAGTATAGTTCAGGTGAAATCTTTACGTCGGCAATCCAACCTCATAGTATCAGATGTGGCAATATCCTCGAACGTTATCCTCAAATCACGAGTGCGGATCAATTATCCGGTATATCTTATCGTGTATGGTAATCCATCGTATGGTGTCATCAAACAGAATCAGGATCCTATCGTCTTATTCATCAACAAAGGTACGGGTCTAAGGTCTCGTACTTTATATCACCTTTTATTCTCATCCATATATACATACATATATATCTCATGTCATATCCTTATCGATCTCATATCATATCATATCAATCTCATTTCATTTCTAGGCATATGTATTTAAATATTCAAATCGCCTCCCATCCTCATATGAAGCATATCCGCTCATATCATCTTATATCACCATAATCTCATCCCATATCTTTGATCATATCCATAACTTCGTTTCATAAGTTTTCCCCAACTATAATTTATATATTGGTTCTTCCATTAGAAAGGTTGCGGGGGTGCTATACGCCATTTACTTGACTTTCCCCGTAGATATAAATCTACTCACCTGCTAATCTCTTTGCTTATCCGAAGTCGATGTGCTTCGTCGTCTCGGCCGTCCACGTGAAGGTACCTACAATCAAAATATATTGTAATGTTATTAAAACAAAGTCCGAAAACCAATACGGAATGCGAAGTGCTCATAGGTTAGAACCCATAGCCTACGCATGCAAAAATAACCAAATAACCCTCATCGTTGACGTACAAACGTCCAACGATTAAATCCAAACTCAAATACCAAAACCAAGTTTCAAAAATCGCAAAACCCGAAATCAGCAACCTAGGAATACCACTCCCAGATTCTACCCTAGGTCAAATCAAGACAATTTTCATATATGGTAGGTCTAGATATCAGATAACAAATCCATTATCCAAACCCCAACACCAAACTCTACAGTGTGGCCGCAAATTGCGGCCAAAACAGTTAAATCTGCGGCCTGAACTTGGGTAAAAAGTCTCGGGTTTCTAGGGTAGCTTCCTATATGCCTGCTCGTCTCACTGTCATGGGAACTTATTTTATGACGCTCTCGGGTGCTACCAGATTCCATATAACCCTCACAAACTGTTACAAACTCGATGTCGGAAAATTCTAAGTTCGTATTTTTGGGGTTCTAGTCTCCTAGTTTGGCCAGAAAATCATCACTAAAGTCTTGTAAACACTCACTAAACCTCAATAACGACTTTACAAGTCAAAACACCCACTAAACATCAACCTAGAAATTTCTAAGATCACAACCCTATACTAGTTTAACTCCAAACTACTATATGAGGTAAAGAAACAATTCACAAGATGAGAAAAGAAGGTTATACTTCTAGGAAGCAACTCAAGAAAAACCCTAGATGCTCCAAAGTGCTCAAAATCCAAACTTGATTCAACCATAGGGTGTAGGATGAGATTGTGTGCACTTTTAATGAAGGTGGTGTGGGGTTTTGATGATGATTTGGGGATGTTTCATGGAGGTAGAGGAGGTGGAGGAAGGAGGTGGACAAGAAGGAGTTGAAGAAAGAAATCAGAAATGAGATGAAGAAAGGGCCAAGGTTGGAGCCATCCTCTTCTCTCACACACACACACACACACACACACACACACACTCTCTCTCTCTCTCTCTCTCTCTCTCTCTCTCTCTCTCTCTCACAGCCCATGCCTCCCTTGTCCCCTCTTGTCATCATATTGTCCCCCCTCTCTCCTCAATTATCTTTTCTTTTTCTCATTATCTTTTAAAACCAAATATCAACAAACACAAATGAAACAACATGCAACAAAATGTAACATGTCATGGTGCACTAGTCATGGTTAATTAAAAGACAGATTTGGCTTAATCATGATTAGTAGTGCACTAATCAAGTTTAATTTAAACCTGCATATAAATAATTGCATAATTATTATAAAATGCCTAAATACAATAAATATCTTTTTCATAAATAATACATATTAATCTCCAATTATTTTCCAAATATTGGTAAATAATTACACCATTTTACGAAAACCCCAATTCGCAAATCGAATAATTTTCATGAAATATATTATTTTAATATTTAAATTCCCAAAAATAATATTTTATATTTCTGAAATTTTATAATCTTCCCCCTTAAATAAATTCGGTCCCCGAATTTAAATTTAAACCCTCAAATACTAAAACATTTCAATAATCAGTTAAAATCAACGGAGCTCCGAAATCATGGAATACTCAAACATAACACAGCGCATTGAGTGCGTATGAAAACGAATGTGAAACTCAAAATCGAACTCCATCAAGCGTTATGCAATCACTGGAGTTATAGTAGAGATGCAAATCCCGAAATCCAATGCTGAAATCCAATATACTATAGTCAAAATCATAATACGTATAAAGTATGCATCCTTGTAAAACCATTTTAAAAGCTGAATAAAACACATGCAAAATCCTTTCCGAATCGCCGTGCGATACGTAACTCACGGTACAAGTGGAGAATGCTCATTTGTAAAGTAGTAAATATACGTTCATATATGATTTGCTCAAAATATACGTTCCGCTTTTTTGAAATATCCCAAAAGGTTTTCCTTTGTAAAGTTCGTGTCATTCCTGGGCACGCAGCAAATAGTGAGAGTATAACTCCTTTTTGAAAACCTCTTGATAAACTTTTATGCATGCAAAAGTAATCAGGTACTATCCTTAGATCAGTCCCGCTCTGCTACTATATAATATAGTACCAATCATGAAAATATGATATTCATGAGTAAAATCAGCCTCAAAAGACGTTTCCAACATCACGTGCGTCTGGTGCGCACGGAAATCAAGCCAAACACAAGTGCCATGAATGTGCATAGAAGCAAAAACTAAATGCAACGGGTGTGCACGAAAGTATCTGTCAGGTGCAATGGGTGTGCACGACAACAACGTCAAGTGTATCTAGAGTGCACGGAAATCTCAACCAAGTGCAACTAATATGCACGAATAAAATCTCAATCAAGTGCATCTGGTGTGCACAAATCACATCACATGTGCCCGGTATGCGCGAAAATCTAAATCAAGTGCGTCGGTCCGCACAAAACATCCAATGCAGTAGAGTGCACAATAACGAACGTCAAGTGCACACGGTGCATGAAAATATAAATCTAGAGCAACTAATGCACGAAAACAAATATCAGGTACGCTAGGTGCCCGAAAACTCATAAATGTACCAAATGCGCACAAAAACAACACCGAGCGTGACAAGATGTATAAAAGCATAAATGTGTGGAACTGTGTGAACAAAATCCGTACCAACACACTGCAAGCATATGTGTGCTATACTGAGTGCATAAGTCAAATTCAAGTGCATACATCATGCATGAAGTCAAATTGGCGGTATCGAAATCCACAGAATCATAAATATGTGCAGTAAAGGCACAAAATCGACATCAAGTGCAACAGATATGCACAAATCGTAAACCAATGTAACGGTGTATAAAACATAAATCAAGTGCAATAATTGTGCACAAAATTTAAATATCCAGTAGGTGCAGTCATAGTGCACAAAAACAAATATCACGAAATCCAATCATCGAAACTCAAAGTCCAAGCGATAAAAGTGTGATACTCGGATCACAAAACGCAAATCGCAATAACTGACATTGAGGTACACCTCCTTCAATGTCGAAAAATACCGATGCGCCTAAGGCTAGCAGAGCAAGAACATCCACTTGCCTCCTGCTCACGGTCTGGCGTCCTCTGTCTCTGGGGCCTTGTTTTCTCTATGGATTACCAATCCCAAAATCTTTCTGCTCGTCGTCCAAGTTGGGTATAATGAGGGAAACAGTTCCGCTCTGACACTCCACCGATCCCCTCTTGGACAATTAACATGAACACTCGTAAAGCAGCGCATTACTGATGGCGGCATCTAGCCTTCTAAAGACGCGTGATACAACTGATCCTGGGTGCAAATCTTTGCCGCTATGGCATCCTGGAAGAACCTGCTCAAGGTCTCTTCCGATCTCACCTATGTTGAACTGTATGGAGGTTGGCACTCTTTACTTAAATCTTTTCTCATATCCGGACAGTTGCGTCCTTAGCACGGGTTTCCTCTAAAATTGGCCGTATCCAACACCTCTGCATTCATGTAAATCCTCTGGCATCAACAGGGAGTAACAACAGCTCGTTAATATCTCGCACGAACCTATTTCCAATTGCCTTCATTATCGTCCACTTCGATGTCATAACTTGCTGGCTGAGTACTGCAATTCGTTCTCGGCTACATCAATCCGGAGTCTTTCACACAGACTCGAAATTACAACTCGGGTATCTTCACCACTCTATGGAAGATATCTAGCCGATTACATCCTCGGGAACTCATCCAAATTGTCGGAGGAATACACTTCATTCGTCCGTTCTCGATCAACTCACAACACATCTGGGTGAGGTCTTTCTATCTGAAGCTGGTCAACTTACTGATCTCGCATCGGAGCATCCAATGAACAATGTCCTCTCTAGATCGATTTACACTAAATTTGAGTAAGATCTTTCAAACCGGAATTCTTCAACTCAACTGAGCCTGCGTCAGGCATCAAATCAGACGAGTCATCTTAGTCGCTCAACTCAAGATGGACTAGCTATCTTCTGTCACATCTCTGCCTGTAAACACCAGTGGTTTCAGCTTATAAATTCTAGAGGCGACATTCCATCAATCTTAGCAACAGCTGGGTCATCTATCTGCACGGTCAACAACATCGCGACCTCTGGGGTAGGCTGTACATCAACAGTCCTTTCAAAATGGCAGCTGCTATCAATGGCTCGCTCATCCAGTACAGATCCGAACACTCGCCTCAACGACAGATCTCAACACAAACAATATACCGATACGTTCCTATGTCACCAGAAAACATCATGGTCAGCCCCCGTCCGTGATGAGCTCGCTCTGACCGCATCTCTAGCAGCAGCTCTCTCTGCTCTCATAGCCATGGTGACAGGAACCTCAAGCAGGTATCGATGAAGATAGATCAAAGAAACGAAAGGAATCGACAGGTCCAAAATGGATATATGATCATATGAAGGAATGGAATCAATGTGAGTATGATCATAGGAACGAATAGAAGCACGGATCTCAAGAATGTACATCCAAAGGTCACTTAAGTGGAGCAGCGTGTTGTAAGTATGCCGCAGAACATACACACGGTACGTCACTCTACTCAAGCTTCCTACTCCATCAACCAAGATCAACCTACGTGACGAAAGTTTGGGTCTAATACCTCCTCGGTCAAGTTTAAGTTCCGTAAGGTCGAGCCTAAACTTGAACCAAGGCTAAACTTAACGCTTTGATACCAACTTTGTCACGCCCTGAAATTTGGCATGTGACCGGCACTTAAATCACACAACGTCTAAAAGCGTAACGTAATTCAAGTAAACTGAAACCCAGAAATCTAAACCATTTTGCAGAAAATAGTGGAGGTGCAGTTTTGAAATAGGATATAATGAAATCAAGTTTTTCTTTAAAATGCATAGATAATGATATATGAAAATGCAAATGGATTATATTACTATAGTTGAAAACATTTTTCGTCCTTTAAAATTTGGGCAGCACCTCCCTTGTAAATTTTGATCCAAAACCACATACATGCAATATATAGGCATCCCCAAGCGGGAGCTAGCTCTTTGCCAAATGGCGGAAACACAACCACGCAAATAAACATATATATGACGCCCTACGACGGAGATCAAACACAGAAAGAAAGAGTAAAGCAAGACATCAATAGCTCAAATGAAACGAACATACACCCATCTCACTCTAAGTCTCGCAAGTACATAAGTCTGTGTAAGTTTACCAATATACAAAGTCTAGTTTCTGATTTGATGGAGTTTATCTAGATACAATAGAATATAAAAGGTACAAGAGTGGTCACGATCCAATGTGTGTCCCACCTACCGAAGCAAAACACCCTGAAGAAGGCTGTGTGCCAGCGATACCGCTACTGATCCAAGCGGTCGAACCTGCAAGAAAACTGTGGCACAACGGGGTGACCATGTATGCAAATATATCAACACTAAAGTCATGCCAATAACAACATGCAAAATCCAATCATTTGAATCATATCCTGTATGAATGTGAATATCAACCAACGTGTGTCCATCAATAACACATCAACATCATAGAAACCTGAGTGTCCAATATCGACACTCGAAACATTATGAAACCCGTGTCCAGTATCGACACATAAATCCCCATATTTTCAGGCACCGCATCCTCAGATCAGCCCTCCTATCCATCTCACGACTCCGGTCGGTATCCTATGGATAACCACCGGGTCCAAACTATCACCGGTAGGTAGTGCATCCCCTGCCAGGCTCATCGCCTAACTCTATGATCTTCTTACCCCAGGGTACCTTACCGGGCCCACCATGCACTCGCAGACGGTTCCTCCTCACTCCTCGAATCGGGTATCATATAGCTCAGAACCGAGAAAAACTTATGGTGGACACGAAATATCATATCATGAGAAATCGCGTTTTAAAACAATACACAATTTTCCTCTGGAATATAACCACGGTTTTCAAATCCAGAGATCTCATGAGAACAACATCTCAATACATGTAACCATAAAGTACGATGTATGCAAACATAGAACAGTAATGTGAGCATATCAAGTATATCATGCATGTATATCATGTGATAGTACTGAACAATGAATGTACTTTACAGTTAAGAATAATATCATGATATAGAAATCCTACTGTGTAAGTGGCATAGCAATTACCGATGATGAATGTGTGAGCCGGAAAATCTGTGTAAGTGTAACATGCGTATCATCGGTAATAGTGCAGGTGTACTAGTAGATGAAATCATATAACGATAGATACCGGGAACATAATACGTATGTCACGAGGGATAATCCAACAATAACATGAACGATAATAAGGTACGTAACTACACATGAACCATACGGTCAATTTAAATGATACGAATCATAGTTTTGAAAGTGGGGGTTACGGTGTTTTTGAAGAAAAAACACCATTTGAAAATCTGTAGCGTCCCTTGAGGTTTCCATTTAAGAGTGCATACGATTCATCGGTTTTGGAAATAAGTATAGTTCAGGTGAAATTTTTACGTCGGCGATCCAGCCTCATAGTATCAGATGTGGCAATATCCTCGAACGTCATCCTTAAATCACGAGTGCGGATCAATCATCCGATATATCTTATCGCGTACGGTAATCTATCGTACGGTGTCATCAAACAGAATCGGGATCATATCGTCCTATTCATCAACAAATGTACGGGTCTAAGGTCTCATACTTCATATCATCTTTTATTCTCATCCATATTTACATACATATATATCTCATGTCATATCCTTATCGATCTCATATCATATCATATCAACCTCATTTCATATCTAGGCATATGTATTTAAATATTCAAATCGCCTCACATCCTCATATCAAGCATATCCGCTCATATCATCTTATATCACCATAATCTCATCTCATATCTTTTGATCATATCCGTAAGTTCGTTTCATAGGTTTTCTCCAACTATAATTTATATATCGGTTCTTCCATTAGAAAGGTTGCGGGGGTGCTATACGTCATCCACCCAACTTCCCCTGCAGATATAAATCTACTCACATGCTAATCTCATTGCTTATCCGAAGTCGATGTGCTTCGTCGTGATGGAAATCCATGCGAAAGTACCTACAATCAAAACACATCGTAATGCTATTAAAACAACGTCCGAAAACCGATATGGACCGCGAAGTGCTCATAGGTTAGAACCCATAGCCTACGCATGCAAAAATAACCAAATAACTCTCGTCGTTGACGTACAAACGTCCAACGATTAAATCCAAACTCAAATACCAAAACCAAGTTTCAGAAATTGCAAAACCCGAAATCAACAACCTAGGAAAACCACTCCCAGATTCTACCCTAGGTCAAATTAAGACATTTTGCATATAGGGTAGGTCTAGATATCAGATAACAAATCCATGATCCAAACCCCAACACCAAACTCTACAGTGTGGCCGCAAATTGAGGCCACAACAGGTAAATTTGAGGCCTGAACTTGGGTAAAAGGCTCGGGTTTCTAAGGTAACTTCCTATGTGCCTGCTCGTCTCACTGTCATGGGAACTTATTTTATAAAGCTCTCGGGTGCTACCAGATTCCATATAACCCTCACAAACTGTTACAAACTCGATGTCGGAAAATTCTAAGTTCGTATTTTTGGGGTTCTAGTCTCCTAGTTTGGCCAGAAAATCATCGCTAAAGTCTTGTAAACACTCACAAAACCTCAATAACGAATTTACAATTCAAAACACCCACTAAACATCAACCTAGAAATTTCTACGATCACAACCCTATACTAGTTTAACTCCAAACTACTATATGAGGTAAATAAACAATTCACAAGATGAGAAAAGAAGGTTATACCTCTAGAAAGCAACTCAAGAAAAACCCTAAATGCTCCAAAGTGCTCAAAATCCAAACTTGATTCAACCATGGGGTGTAGGATGAGGTTGTGTGCATTTTTAATGAAGGTGGTGTGGGGTTTTGATGAAAATTTGGGGATGTTTCATGGAGGTAAAGGAGGTGGAGGAAGGAGGTGAAGAAGAAGAAGGAGGTGAAGAAAGAAATGAGAATTAAGATTAAGAAAGGGCCAAGGTTGGAGCCATCCTCTTCTCTCTCTCTCTCTCACTTTCTCACTCTCATTCTCTCTCATAGCCCATGCCTCCTTTGTCCCCTCTTGTCATCATATTAGCCCCCCTCTCTCCTCAATTATCTTTTCTTTTTCTCATTATCTTTTAAAACCAAATATCAACAAACACAAATGAAACAACATGCAACAAAATGCTACTTGTCATGGTGCACTAGCCATGGTTAATTAAAAGACAGATTTGACTTAATCATGATTAGTAGTGCACTAATTAAATTTAATTTAAACTTGCATATAAATAATTGCATAATTATTTATAAAATGCCCAAATCCAATAAATATCTTTTTAATAAATAATACATATTAATCTCCAATTATTTTCCAAATATTGGTATATAATTATACCATTTTACGAAAACCCCAATTCGCAAATCGAATAATTTTCGTGAAATATATTATTTTAATATTTAAATTCCTAAAAATAATATTTTGTATTTCTGAAATGTTACACTTTTCGTTAAAGAGTATCGCATACCGCGTCTGGGGGGTGGAAACCGTCAGACCCCCAATAACCCGATAAGTTGTGCGACATAGGACTCATAACCAACCAAGATACAAATGATAACATTTATCAGTTTACCCCAACTGCTTTGGCCAGAGATTTTTGGTTATAGTCATGTCCTACACATCGCGATATCGACTCCCGATATCGGGAGAGACGAATCCCTTCGACCGCTCACTGCCTCCATGTGCTTCGGGACTATACCCAACTAAAAACTGTTTACATGACTCAGTAGAGCCATGGTAGGGTAGTAATCAATGTATAGTAGGAACATACATAAGACACTATGGCGATCTCAGGTCAAGAGACTACCATGTACTATCGTCACCAGAGAACTGCTATCTGACAATTGGTATAATACCATCTAGGAGTTCTCGGTGAGTCCGTCCAGTGTAACTCATACTCTAATGAGCACCTGTACATAATTCTCGGTGTCAAACACCAATAGCTGTGCGATCAGCTATCACCCTCCAACCGGATCAGGAAACGTACACAGTAGTCTAAACTAGAGTACCGATGCTCAGTCTCGATACTCCTACGACTAGAGACATTTAAAGATATGCTTATAAACTACACAGGTCCCACTAGTATGATCCCTATCATTAATCCTGGCAGTCAAGCAAAAAATCCTATGGGGTTTATCTCATGTATTAGCGATACGTGATATCGAGTAAAACGTATATACATGAAAGATAAAGATAAACCAGATAATATACTATCATCTCGAGCAAGATTGTTCTCCGTATAGGTTCTCTTTGCATTCAGTAATTGCATTCTTGCAATTACGATAATTGCCTTGAAGGCACCTATATCCACCAATATATATATTTCGTCGGGAGATGGCCGACGGAATAAAGGGATTCTTCTTGTAGTGTACAAAGAATTCATAATGTCCTAGTAAAAGAGCACATGGTCCTATAGAGAAAAATGGTCCCAGCAAGACTTCAAGATATCCAAGACAGATAATAAAAGATCCTATAAAGAATGATGGCCCTTAAAAATTTAATGTTCCAATTAAGAGAACAACTGCTACAAAGAGAGTGTCTACCACCAAGTCTCCAAACCCTAAGAAAAGGACCACTCTACAGAAGCAAGTTGTCCTCAAAAGATGGAGTATAAGATAAACCATAACAAGAGAAACTCCAACAACAGCTAATGTAAAGGAAGTAGCGGTTGCAGAGGAGGCCTCTCCGGTGAAGAAGAAGTCTCCAACCAAAGCAAGCAGTCTAAAGAAGAATGATTACAGTAATTTTACACCAATTAAAGAGAAGTTTCTAACCAAGGCGACCATCAATTCTGCCCCTCCAGTGAGGAAGTCTCCAACCAAGACAACCATCAATTCTACCCCAATTAAAGAGAGGTCTCCAACCAAGGCAAGCAATTCAAAGAATAAAATAACAAGGCAGATGAGTGTATCTCCAAAGAAGAATGCAACTCTAAGAAAAACAAAGGCAATCAATGAGGAAGAAGGAAAAAGACACAAAAGGAAGGGTGATAATCATGCATGGTCTGACACTGAGGATGAAGCTAGAAACGAAAGTGAATGGCTAGATGATGAAATAGGAAACTATACTCCTCCAGCAGCAGATGAGGTGAGCATTGAAACCTAGTATGCTAATAGTGACTCATTGCATAGTATGATGAACTTAGATGTTGATGAAGCGAGAAGTAAACCTAGGTATAATTCTTTCAATGAAGATAAAGAAAGTGATGATCTAAAACTTGAGATTGATCTTGAGTTTGAATCCCAATGCAGTTCAGGGCTGCTGTAAGACAACATGCTATCATCAATGGATTTGATCTGAAATGGGTTAAGAATGAGGATATAAGAATCATAGTCAAATGCAAGCATGCAAATATATGTCCCTTTATGGAATATGAGAGTTGGAACTCAGATGAAAGTAGATTTATGATGAAAAGCTTCATTGATAGTCACAATTGTAATAGAGAAATACACAATTGGCAAGTAACAGCTCCATGGTTGGCAAAAAAGTACTTGAGACTTTTCATGGATGATCCAAATATGAAAGTGAAAACTTTCAGAAACACTATCTAAAGAGATATCACAGTTGATGTAAGTGAGTAGGTATGCTACAAAGCTGAAAGATTGGCTCTTCAAGATATCCAAGGCAACTACTTACAATAATACGCATAGCTTAGAGACTAGTAAATGCCTTGCTACAAAGAAATCCTGGCAGCCATGTCATTATAAAAACTCAATCCATTTTAGGAGATGAAGTTAATATTAGATTTGAATCAATGTTTGTATGTTTCAGTCCAATGGCCAATGGGTTGGTGAAGGGATGTAGGCCAATAATTGGACTAGATGATTGTTTTCTAAAGAGTGATACAGGTGGTATCTTGCTTAATGCAGTATCAAGAGACCCTAACAATCATATATTTCCAGTTGCATATGATATAGTTGAAGTGGAGAATAAGGTGACATGGATCTGGTTCTTGGATAATCTC
The DNA here is from genome assembly GCA_030015575.1 of Agapanthus africanus. NCBI lineage: Eukaryota > Viridiplantae > Streptophyta > Magnoliopsida > Asparagales > Amaryllidaceae > Agapanthus > Agapanthus africanus. The sequence continues at coordinate 241,050,957 of CM057342.1, read as the reverse complement.
TTGGAAAGTATTGGTGTGGACAATATCAGAGGATGGGCATTTATAAGTGATAAGAAAAAGGTAATTTTTTAATACATGTTCATTTCATTTTGTTATTTTAACTTGTAGCTTAGTTTTGTCACTATTACTTTAGATTGCTTTAGATTACTTTATATTGCTTAGATATCCAATTTGATTGTAATTGCTTCAGATTACGTTAGATTGCTTCACATTATTTTAGATTACTATACACATCCATAGTTATTGCTTAGACATCATACTTTAGATTGCTCAAATTGTTTCAGTTTACTTTAGATTGCTTAAATATCTAATTTGATAGTTATTAGATCATTATACACATCTATGATCAATGCATGTTTCTGTTCTCTGGGGTTGATTGAGAGTTTGAAGTCAATAGTCCCTAATACTGATGTTAGGTTTTGTATGAAGCACTTATACAATAATTTTCAAGAAAAAACAGGTGTTTGACAGTGAAGAGATCGTTGTGGCAAAGTGCAAAGGCATACAAGAAATATGACCATGAACACGCATTCAATAAATTGAAAATGAAAAGTTAGCAGCTTGGGATTACTTGGTAAAAGTGGGTAGGAAACATTTGTGGACTATGTCACATTTTAGTACATTACCTAAATGCGATCTGCTATGCAACTATATTTATGAGCCTTGAAATAAATACATCTTAGATGCATAAGCCTATTATCACAATACTTGAGTGGATAAGAATTTAGTTAATGAGAAGATTTCAGTGGAAAAAATAGATAATCTAAAGATATATCTCTAGATTTCTAGATAAACCATCCCTTATATGTCCCAGAATCAAGGAGATTATAAAGAATCAAATCAAAGATGCAAAAGACTGTCATGCTCATTTTGCTGGAAATGATAACTTTGAAGTGATTGAAAATCAAAGAAAATACACTTTAAACTTGGAGAAGAAACATTGTGATTGCATGGAATATGGTCTAACTGAGATACCTTGTAGGCATGCAGTAGTGTGTATCACTAAGCTTAGCGGCTTGGGATTACTTGGTAAAAGTGGATAGGAAACATTTGTGGACTAGGTCATATTTTAGTACTTTACTTAAATATGATCTGCCATGTAACTATATTTGTGAGCCTTGGAATAAATACATCTTAGATGCAAAGGATAAGCCTATTATCACAATACTTGAGTGGATAAGAATTCAGTTAATGAGAAAATTTCAGTGGAAAAAAGAGAGAATCCAAAAATATATCTCTAGATTTCCAGATAGACCACCCCTCATATGTCCCAGAATTAAGTAGATTAAAAAGAATCAAATCAAAGATGCCAAAGACTGCCATGCTCATTTTGCTAGAAATGATAACTTTGAAGTGATTAAAAATCAAAGAAAATACACAGTGAACTTGGAGAAGAAACATTGTGATTGCATGGTGTCACGTCCCGCTTCCCAGAGTGCGCAAACTACGGCACGCGACAGAGCCAACCATACAACCTGTGGCTAGGAAACATTCCTCCACAGTCACATTATGGCTGTCAATCGGATATCAAGAACTACAAAATAAAATCTAGCTAACACATTCCCATCTGCCACAATAAATAAAAATCAAGAAATGCATATAGCGGAAACGAATCAAGATCCAATAAACAATAGTATCTGAATCACGTCCCAATATGAGCTCACATTAATAAAATAAAACTACGAAATAAAAGAAACTAAATATCTCTAAATATATTTCTTCACTGCTCGGCTTGACGGTTAAAGTACTCATGTTCAGCCTGCGATAGAGATAGAGCAACTGGGCCATGCAAAACCCAGACATCAGTGTGTCATAATACCAAAATAGCAGTAATAACCGGGATATAAAAAGATATGTAAATATGAATATAAATCAATAACATAAATATAAAAAGTGAGGTACGTGTGTGTATTTGATGTGTAACCTAAAACTGGACTTCTAGGTTATCTATTCTAAAGTATTTGAAATCAATTAATGTAATTCTCATTGTAACCAATCATTCCATGCCCCATTCATTCCCCACGGGACCACGGTAACATGATTATTCCGAACGCTAGGAAAAACGACATACATGATATTCCGTAATGCCCGGAAAAATGGTAAACATGTAATAATATCCTTTTGAGTTACGCTTTGGATACATTCTTGATTTCCCCTTTTGTCATGACCCGAAATTGGCATGTGACGGCACTAATACTACGCAACGTCTACAGGCGTAACGCAGTAAAAGAAAACCAAAACCCAGAAATCTAAACCATCAAAAGAAGAAGAAATAATAGTATTTTCAAACCCTTTGAAATCTCAACCCAAATTCTTTAAAAGTCCAACTTATTTCCTTTAAAATTTTGACAGCACCTCCTTTGTAAAACAAGCCCCCAAAATGGGTACAACATAAATAAAAAGTAAAGTATCCCCAACGGGAGAAAATCCACGCTAAAAAGGCGGAAAACAACCACCACAACAGATATACGAAGCCGTAGCGAAGAAAGAGACGATATAAATAAAACTACATAAAAACCTCCAAGTCACGAAATAATATACAATATCGTCCTCACATCAAGTCTAAGTCATACAAGATAATGGTAGATGGAGAGTACAGGATACAACGAATATACAACAGCAATATCGGATAACCGCAAAACCTACCTAAGGAAAACTGCACACTATCAGGCGAAGCGGTATCCACAACAAAGATGATACGATGGATGAAATTAGCCATGCCTCTGACTATCCTGAGGAACACCTGCAAAACACTGTGGCACAACAGGGGTGAGTTTCCAACTCGTGAATAGTAAATAACATATGCAGGTAATCGCGAGTATGCATGTACAGCGCGAATCTAACATAGGCATTTAATAGCAATGAATAGTCATATGTAATGCATCAGTGATGAAAGGTACGCTAGCAGGTACTACTAATACATGAAGCAATAATATGACAATCGGTATGTAATAATCATGTGAGGTACTCTATCAGGTACAATAATACATGAAACAATGCATATAATAGTATGTAAATGCAACAGTCATGGAAAGTACACTATCAGGTACAAATAATACATGAAGAAGTGCATAAACAATAAATATGGAGTATGGAATAAAACATGTCATTTCCACGGAAATCCTAACCTCATGGTAGGACCAAAATCCAATAAGACAATCCAATTCCCAATTTCCACAAATCAGCCCCCAAATTGGCTCTCATATCATGTTAATTTCATATATCCTGAATGTCCAACATCAAGTATATCTCATATATCATGTATGTACCATATCAGCATATCCCACATATCATGTGTGTACAATATCAGTATATCCCATATATCCTGTGTGTACAATATCAGTATTAAGTAAGCTTCATATAAGGTGAGTGTCTAACATCGACACCCAAAACATCATGAAACAAGTGTCAAGCATCGACACAGAAATACTGATCTATTAGGTGCTGTCACCACGACTGGCCCCCTGATAGGTACGTATCATACGCTATATCGAACAGCCCGAGTGCCTAGCTCTGACCATCGTCTCTCAACGTATCCATACGTACATGACTCCCGTCGGTATCCCCACGATAACCGCCGAGTCATTGGTAATGTCACCGGAGTGTATGGTTCCCCTGCCAGGCTCAGTCGGAAAGGTCCATCAATCTTCTTGCCCCGGGGTACCTCCGGGCCCCACCATGTACCCGCAGACAGTGCCTACCGCTCCTCGAATCGGGTATATAATCAAAACCGATAAAATTCATGGTGGCTGCAGAAATATCATATCAAGAGGAACCGGGTTTTTCAAATAATGCATAATTTCATGAAACAACCACGGTCCTCAAATCCAGAAAACATCAAGTAGTGAATATGTATGAATGCATGAATCAATACACATATATTAGTGTCCCATTCCACTAATATTTGTGTAAAGGTATATATAACAGCGTCCCATTCCACTGTTATATATACAGGAGTAAAAATATCAGAGAACATCATATGACATCTATGAATATAGTATATGCAGCATGAAACAGTAATATTAGCATATAAAGAAAAACAACTATTTAACTGCAACAAGTTAATAAATATATCACGCGTTTCCTGATTTCCCCGAAATCAGGTGCAACAATATAGACATTTGAAAATATAGCTATAACCATATATATGTGTAAATATAAAGGTATAGCAAGGTATATGTATATACCTATGAGTAATGATGTAATATACCCCCTGGGTATAAGTGAAGTATGTGTGCAAGGTATACCTGTAGCTATGTCATGAAGTGTTTATGTACTTATCGCTAATGGTACAATACTCTATAGGTATACAGGTAACTAGCACGTAAGTATGTCAAGGCATATATGTAAGCATGTAGGTATGCAGGTATGCTATAAGTCATATGCATAAAGAAATATGAATCAATGACTCAATGTCCCTAACCAGACAATATCATTTCTATATATGGGTTGTGCGTGACATGGCAATTATTGACGGTGTGTGTGGCATACAATCAGTGATCGTGCAACATAGCCGTCAATAATAGTGCAGTGTCCTAAGGATACTAGTCCAAGCACAACAATTTACTAAGCAGTAGGGTAAATGCGCAATTCTAAATATGACATAGAATATGCGACAAGTTAAGTCATTTCTAGCCCAGACGCATAACGCCATGCGGGCGATTCCCCTGTAGATGTTAAATCTACTCACCAACGTCCTGGCTAAGTGAAGCCAACCACTTGTTTCCCCTTTTGTAGATGTGTCCGAAGTCCCCGCCTGTGAACCTACCACATTAAAACAATAAAGCAAGTATATATTAATAATAGACCCAAAACACACACAAACTACATTTAACCGACGTGACCACACAAAACATACTCTCAAGTGTTCGTATTGTGGCTAACGTGTGTAGCGACATGACGAAAACAACTTAAGAGAAAAATCACACCAAATGCACGGTCCGTGTCATATAACGTATCGCGCGGACACAAAATACTAGATTATAGGAAAACGATCCCAGATATTTCATACAGCAAACACTAAAAAAGTAAACAGTACTAAACACCCCTAACCAACAGCAGACAACTACCCATAAAAACCAAATCCCAACACTTCCCTCAATAGCCGGCGTTGCTGGAATTTCGACTTGGGTCGCCGGCCATGGCCGATGGGGTGGTCCTCATGTCTCAGGTGGTGCTCCATGGTTACTAGTACATCACTATAATTTTGTTTGATTTTTCTGTACGAAATCCAGATCATAGCAGTTCACAGAGGTTCAAAAAGGACACTAAAAACACGATATTGCACATATCGATATTTAAAGTGTTCTAAACCACAACCAACGAGCTACTCAACATAAAAACTCCTAATTATCAGTGTAAGGATTATACCTATCAAAGCTAGCTCCCAAGATCCAAGCTTTCCTAGTTCCAAGCGATCAAATAGCAAGAATCAAGACTTGGGGTATTGTGTGATTTATTTGGGAATTTTTGGAGATTTATTTGCTTGGATTGATGCAAGAATAGAAAGGAATTGATCAAGAGCAGAAGAGAGAGGGAAGAGCTCGGCTAAGAGAGAAGGAAAGGGTTTTGTGTGGGGTTTTCTAGTTCATTCCAACAATAAATGCACACTTAATGCATTCACACACACATGCATGCACCTCTCTCAATTTCTTTTCTGTTCTTTGAATTTTTAATCCATATCTTCAAACAAATATCTAGATATTAAGTGGAGGTTGAATTAACTCAAACTTAATTATAGAAAAAATCACTTAAGAGAAAATTCCCAAAATATGAATACCGCATTAAAATAATATTAAAATTGGGAAAAATTCTAATTGAACCAAAGCGTCCCATATACCCCCAAAGCTTGCGCACTAGCTTTATTTTAGCTAAACTAGGTGCTGGCAAGTCTATATGGTCGTTTGATCATAGTCGGTTTAAAACAGAAAATACCGACAAATTTACCCAAAAACGGAAAAATACACACAACGATTTCTAAAACGTTACAATCTCCCCCCTTATAAAAATTCGTCCCCGAATTTAAAATTCTCACTAAATGTACCTTCAAAGAGAAGATTACAAAGTCTCATATCTCGCTTGCAGCCTCCCAAGTGACCACCTCACTATATGGCTACGTCCAAGAATACTCTCTACAGATGGCAAGACCCTTGACCGAAATTTCTCCACCTGCCGAGCCACTAACACAAATGGCTGCCGGTGAATGAAAAGATCGCGTCAAAGCTAAATGGTCTGATGCTGAATCATGTGAGAAAGGTCATGAAGATATTTGCAAAGTATCGACATAAGGAATACGGGGTGAAAACTCAATAATCTGGACGGAAGTGCCAAATTAAAGGCAACGAAACTAACTCGCTAAAAGGATCTCAAAAGGACCTAAAATCCTGGGATAAGCTTCCCAAAACTCAACACGTCATTCATCGAAAAATCCGTAGGAATACATGATCTCCCAATGCGAACCCAAGTCTGCGACCACCATGGTCGGCATAAGACCTCTGTCTGCACTGGGCTGTCATCATCCTGACCTGAACCAACTGGATCATTTCCGAAGTCTCTAGACTAGCTGGAGTCCAAAAATCCTATTTACACAGAGTCAGAAAAACAGAATGGCGATCGACACGACCTAACAAACAAACCTAAAGGTTTCCAATTGGAATGCCTCCTGATAACTGCTATAGAAGGAAAACTCTAGCAATGGCAAGTGACGATCCCAACTGTTGACAACAACAAGTACATATGCACCAGCATATCCTCCGGAGTCTGTATAGTCCGCTCAACTGACCATCGTCCCACAGATGGAAAAGCAGAGCTAAAGCTCAACCAGTACCCAAGGCTTCCTGAAGCTCCTGCCAATTATGGCCAGCGAACAAGGTACCTCTATTGGATACAACGCATGAAGGAACTCCGTGCAACGCACAAACTTAACAAAGAACAACTGAGAAAACTGAGAATAACCGGACAACAAACACCCGAATGGTGTCACGCCCTGTCTAGACCTGGGTAGACACCCCAACGAAAATCATGGAGATCTGCTCCCATCCCCCCTCCGGAAAGGTTAAAGATTGCAACTCTCCAGCCGGTCACAAATGCTCAACCTTAGCACAAAAAAAGACAGACACCTTGAAACGAAACCCGAAACTGCTCTTTACACCCCTGCCCACCCGTAACCGTCTCACCGGTCACGTCTATTGTTGGTTGAACTTGGATGTATACTGAGAGTGGACAGATGTGCCTGCTCTAGGATTTCGCGTCTCTACCCATCAACACCAGGTACATACAAACGAGTCCTTAAACGTAGCACACCTGGTCACAATTCAAGGACTCTGAATCATTACCCAACCGAGTATGCTCAAGTATCTCTGACGAACGAGCATCGGCGGGCAGTGCCTCGCGAAAGCGATTAAGGAAAAGTGGTCGGGCGTGGACATGAGTAAGCTGTCCCCTCAGTAGAGGCGAGCTTAAGCTGTACACAACGATCGCACAAGAACTGTAAATCTGCAGAAGACTATCTCAACAATCAACCCGCTGTAGGAAGATGTACATTAAGCTCTGGTGGTCCGTAAAAATCTGACACGACTCTCGAACAAGTAGTGTCTCCAAATCCCAACACAAGACCACCGCGGCCATCTCCAGATCATGAGTGGAAAATCCTGCTCGTACTTCCTTCATATGTAGGGAAGCAAAAGGGATAACTATATAGTGTCACATCAGTACACAATCGAGCCCCACTCACGAAACATCACAGTTAAACAACAAAGTCGCCCAAACCAGAAGCAAGAAAGAACTGGTGCAATTGTTAACCGAATCTCTAACTGCTGGAAAACTTCGCACGCATGCCTCAATCCAAAGAAAAAGAACCTCCCTTCTGGTCAGTCCAGTCAACGGTGTAGCACGACACTAGCGATCCTGCACGAAACGGCGGTAAAAACCTGCTGAGCCCAAAAATCAACGGACCTACGTCCGTACACAAGTCTGGGCCAAACCTGTACGGTCTCGATCTTCCTCGGAACCATACGACAACCGTCTCCCGTAACTACAAGACCGAGAAGTTAACACAAGCAAGCCTGAAGGAACACTCCGAGAATCTAGCGAACTGCTGGGGCTCTCCCAACGTCTGCAAAACAAATCCTCAAGTGATACTCATATCCCTCACGGCAAATTGAATAGGCCAGAATGTCGTCAATAACACAACAATAACTGGTCGAAGAACGGCCTGAAGAAATCTGGTTCTTCATATCTACGAATGCTGCTAGGACATTGGTGAGTCTAATGACACCACCAAAACACACAAAGCCCGTAGAACGCACAAGGCAGTCTTCAGAATGTCATCACTCCGAACCCGCAACAATGATGACCTGATCCCCAAACAAACTTAGAAAATTTCTCGCACTCTGGAGCTGATCGAAGAAATCGTCAATGCGAGGTAAAGGATACCTATCCGCACCGTAAGCCGGTTAAATTGACGATCAATCAATACACAACCTCAAACTACCGTCTTTCTCCCTGACGAATAGAAATAGGAGCTCCCCAATGCGAAACACCAGACGCACAAATTCCCCAACAAACAACTCTGCAGCAGATCTTTAAGCTCCCTAAGCTTCACCGGCTCATCTGGAACAACGTTGGAAAACTCTCGCACGAAAGGAAACCGGTCCAACAAACTCACTGTGACTACGGTATCACGAATGAACGCCAAGAATCCTCGACATCCTCTCCTCAAAAGCCGACTAGCGAAAAAGGCTGAATTCAAGCTGTGAGAGGCGGCACCACTGTCCCCCTACACAACAAGAACTGACTTGCCGGGAGAACAAACCTGACTGATTTCTCGCGGTAGTCCACAGACACCTAGCACGTAACTAACCAATCCGTGTCCAGGAGAACGTCAAATCCAACATCTCTAGAAGGATCAAGTGACGGACGAATCTCCTAACCGATTGGCACAAGACTGAAATACGTGTTGCGCAACAAAATAATCGCTGACAGAAATTAACACAACAAACGGCTGATCTAACTAACACGACTCTCCTCGTCCCAAACCTCACCTACTCCCGCGACGGTCACGAAAGCTGTCTCGATGACTAAGCCTCTGTCTCTGGGCTGATACATCGGTACGAATCCTTCACGGTTCCGGAACTCCCAAAGTCTCTGGAAAACGTGCCTCATCAACTGGGGCTGCATCCACTGGTGCTATGTAGGTGACGGAATGTTGTGTGCTGATTGCAAAGAGGAACTGGGTAACAGGGGTGAAAACCTCATGTCGTTGCGCTCGAATGGCCTCAACCAATGAACTCATCATCTGGCGCAAGTCCTGCATCTTTGCTACAAGCCTAGCGATACTATCTGTCGAAGGCGGATCCGTCTACTCCTGTGCAACGAGCGTGCCATCCTGGTCAGTCCTCATCCTACCCGAGTCAATTCTGGCCTCGGCCCTCGCTGCACCTCTCTGAGTCCCCATAGTCATCGGCGACAAAGGCTATAAATAGAGATAGGATTCGATACGAACACGAAAATCGAATCACAAGGATATGAATCATCAAGGAAGGAATCTCAAGCAATTTGTACTTAGGTCACTTTAGGCGGAGTACCGCATCGTGAGTATGCTGCAGACATACACACACTACGTTACTCTGCTTAGCTACCAACTCCATCATACCAAGGTCATCCTACACTCCGAAAGGTAAAACCTAGCACTCTGAGACCAACTTTGTCACGACCCGAAATTGGCACGTGACGGCCTTAATACTACGCAACGTCTACAGGCGTAACGCAGTAAAAGAAAGCCAAAACCCAGAAATCTAAACCATCAAAAGAAGAAGAAATAATAGCATTTTCAAACCCTTTGAAATCTCAACCCAAATTCTTTAAAAGTCCAACTTATTTCCTTTAAAATTTTGACAGCACCTCCTTTGTAAAACAAGCCCCCAAAATGGGTACAACATAAATAAAAAGTAAAGCATCCCCAACGGGAGAAAATCCACGCAAAAAAGACGGAAAACAACCACCACAACAGATATACGACGCCGTAGCGAAGAAAGAGACGATATAAATAAAACTGCATAAAAACCTCCAAGTCACGAAATAATATACAATATTGTCCTCACATCAAGTCTAAGTCATACAAGATAATGGTAGATGGAGAGTACAGGATACAACGAATATACAACAGCAACATCGGATAACCGCAAAACCTACCTAAGCAAAACTGCACACTGTCAGGCGAAGCGGTATCCGCAGCAAAGATGATACGATGGATGAAATTAGCCCTGCCTCTGACTATCCTGAGGAACACCTGCAAAACACTGTGGCACAACAGGGGTGAGTTGCTAACTCGTGAATAGTAAATAATATATGCAGGTAATCGCGAGTATGCACGTACAGCGCGAATCTAACATAAGCATTTAATAGCAATGAATAGTCATATGTAATGCATCAGTCATGAAAGGTACGCTAGCAGGTACTACTAATACATAAAGCAATAATATGACAATCGGTATGTAATAATCATGTGAGATACTCTATCAGGTACAATAATACATGAAACAATGCATATAATAGTATGTAAATGCAACAGTCATGGAAAGTACTCTATCAGGTACAAATAATATATGAAGCAGTGCATAAACAATAAATGTGGAGTATGGAATAAAACATGTCATTTCTACGGAAATCCTAACCTCGTGGTAGGACCAAAATCCAACAAGACAATCCAATTCCCAATTTCCACAAATCAGCCCCCAAATTGGCTCTCATATCATGTAAATCTCATATATCCTGAATGTCCAACATCAAGTATAACTCATATATCATGTATGTACCATATCAGCATATCCCACATATCCTGTGTGTACAATATCAGTATATCCCACATATCCTGTGTGTACAATATCAGTATCAAGTAAGTTTCATATAAGGTGAGTGTCTAACATCGACACCCAAAACATCATGAAACAAGTGTCAAGCATCGACACAGAAATACTGATCTACAGGTGCTGTCACCACGACTGACCCCCTGATAGGTACGTATCATACGCTATATCGAACAGCCCGAGTACCTAGCTCTGACTCTCATCTCTCGACGTATCCATACATACATGACTCCCGTCGGTATCCCCACGATAACCACCGAGTTATTGGTAATGTCACCGGAGTGTATGGTTCCCCTGCCAGGCTCAATCGGCAAGGTCCATCAATCTTCTTGCCCCGGGGTACCTCCGGGCCCCACCATGTACCCGCAGACGGTGCCTACCGCTCCTCGAATCGGGTATATAATCAGAACCGATAAAACTCATGGTGGCTGCAGAAATATCATATCAAGAGGAACCGGTTTTTTCAAATAATACATAATTTCATGAAACAACCACGGTTCTCAAATCCAGAAAACATCAACTAGTGAATACGTATGAATGCATGAATCAATACACATATATTAGCGTCCCATTCCACTAATATTGGTGTAAAGGCATATATAACAGCGTCCCACACTGTTATATATACAGGAGTAAAAATATCAGAGAACATCATATGACATCTATGAATATAGTATATGCAGCATGAAACAGTAATATTAGCATATAAACGAAAACAACTATTTGACTGCAATAAGTTACTAAATATATCACGCGTTTCCTGATTTCCCCGAAATCAAATGCAACAATATAGACAGGTGAACATGTAGCTATAACCACATATATGTGTAAACATAAAGGTATAGCAAGGTATATGTATCTACCTATGAGTAATGATGTAATATACCCCGTGGGTATAAGTGAAGTATGTGTGCAAGGTATACCTGTAGCTATATCATGAAGTGTGTATGTACCTATCGCTAATGGTAAAATACTTTATTGGTATACAGGTAACTAGCACGTAAGTATGTCAAGGCATATGTGTAAGCATGTAAGTATACAGGTATGCTATAAGTCATATGCATAAAGAAATATGAATCAATGTCTCAATGTCCCTAACCAGACAATATCATTTCTATATATGGGTTGTGCGTGACATGGCAATTATTGATGGTGTGTGTGGCATACAATTAGTGCTCGTGCAACATGAGCCGTCAATAATAGTGCAGTGTCCTAAGGATACTAGTCCAAGCACAACAATTTACTAAGCAGTAGGGTAAATGCGCAATTCTAAATATGACATAGAATATGCGACAACTTAAGTCATTTCTAGCCCAGACGTATAACGCCATGCGGGCGATTCCTCTGTAGATGTTAAATTTACTCACCAACGTCCTGGCTAAGTGAAGCCAACCACTTATTTCCCCCTTTGTAGATGTGTCCGAAGTCCCCGCCTGCGAACCAACCACATTAAAACAATAAAGCAAGTATATATTAATAATAGAACCAAAACACGCACAAACTACTGTTTACCCCAATCAGAGCAAAGCTCTGCTTTGAAAATTTAAACTTTAATAAATGGAGCAACGCTTCAAATCCTCTGCACTGCGCATAAAGCGCAACGTGTCAGAAGTTGATGCGTCAGCACAGCGCCCAAGACAGTGCGTCTAATCAAAGCAGGACTCTTTAAAAATAAAAGTAAAGGAAGCAACGTGTCTGCGCAGCTGCGCAAGCGCAGCGCTGTACGACACGTGTCTGCGTAGTTGCGCAAGCACAGCTACGCTACGCGACACGTCTCACGCGCTGGGGTGTTTGCGCAAAACAGAATTGAGATTTTAAAGAAATCTTTTCTGTTCTTGTTAAAACAAGAAAATTTTCTTCAGTAAAACAGAGGCCTTTGGATCAAAGATCCAACGGTGGGGAAAATCCCCAAATCACTCAGAGAAAAATCTCTTTAACAAATTTAACTAGTTTATGAGCACTATAAAAAGGACCCCAGACCTCAATTCAAAGGCATCAACATTTTGGGAGAAATCAAGAACTTCAAAACAGAGAGAACTTTGAAGAATTAGAGAGATTTCTCAAGAACAAGAGAAAAAGGTAAAAACTTTTAGAAAAAGAGAAAATTCTCCTAAAAACAGATCATTGATCTAAGAACAAGATCAATGATCTTCTAGAAAAAAGAAAAATAAACAATAACAGTGCCTTGCACTTTTTATAAACCACTGGTTCTTTGAAAACAAAAGGAAAAAAAAACTTGTTTTCTTTGATCTAAAATTGATCCAAAAGAATAAGAACAGTGCCCAGCACTTTGCTAAAACTACACTATTGCGCAAGCCGCCAGGAAGCGCCACGTGTCAGCAATGCAACAGCACAGCGCACCGACGCAGCGCACTGCGCTCATCAGAGCATGACACGTATCACTTCCACATACGCTTGCACTCTTTAATTTGCGCAAAGCGCCTGACAAGCCATGTGGGGGTACTGTCAGAGTATTTAATGCTCTGTATTATTAAGAAAAGGGACAGAGCCCAATTAAAAGGCCTAACAGGCCTAATAAAAAATGCTATGCATTTTAAAAAGGGCAGAGCCCAAACAAAATAGATGCTCTGTATCATTTATAAAAGGGCAGAGCCCAACCAAAACAAAGAAAAATAATGCAATGAAGGGGCAAGGCCCTAGCACAGGTCCAATAGGCCGAAGACAAAAGAATATTGAAACTGGACTTAGCCCAGTCGTGGCCATAAGTCCTCAAATTAAATTGACTGAGCAAAATTGCTCTCTTAAATCAATTTACCTCCGGTTCGAGGGTACATCTCCGAACTCCTTTGACAGTTCTCGTTGTAATCCTTCAATGACGTCAAAGAGGTGACGGGTCCCAACGACCACACATGAATATAGACTGCGGGGTCCTTAAACTTGTGGACCGATACGTCCTTAAACTAATATTGGACCGACACGTCCTTAAACTAATATCGGACCACCACGTCCCTAAACTGGCGGTGGACCACCACGTCCCTAAACTGGAACATGGACCATTACGTCCATAAACTGGCGATGGAACACCACGTCCCTAAACTGGAACATGGACCACTACGTCCTTAAACTGGCGACGGACCACTACGTCCTTAAACTGGCGACGGACCACTATGTCCTTAAACTGGAATATGGACCACCACGTCCCTAAACTGGAACACGGACCACTACGTCCCTAAACTGGAACAATAGAGCCTCCAAACGCTCTTTTGCCGGACCTAAGCGGTCCCGTTTAAGTTGAACTTAGCCCCAAATACGGCTAACGTATCCTTAAACATTCAAATGGACTATAAAACTCCAAATCGACTTTGGTTCAAGGGTACATCTCAGAACTCCTCTGACACCTATCGTTGTAATCCTTCAGCGACGTCAGAGAGGTGACGAGTCCCGACGGCCATATATTAAATGGACCACTACGTCCTTAAACTGGAAATGGATCTAGACGATCCCGTTAAGTTGATCTTTGTCTCAAACAAGACTAACGTATCCTTAACGAACGTTTAAGTTGATCTTAGCCTCAACACGGCTAACGTATCCTTAAACTAAAAACACCAAACCCAAATCTAAGTAAATACGGATTTGGACTAATCCACGTCCTACGGGCGACGGCATAACTTAGTCTCCGTATACAATCCACGGGCAACCACAAACAAAACAAACACCCACGACACGAAGTGAAATTCTGGAGAAGGAGAAAGTTGTTACCGTGATGCGGTAGCGTAATTAACTGCAGGGGCTTGCGCCTGCAGGGAAGAGCGTCCCCACAATCAAAAACCCCTCAAGCGAGGGGGAATCTGACGAAGTCTGCTACATCGGCCGCTTCTGTCTAAACCTCCGATACACGGTGCCATAAATCAACTTGGCATCTTCGGAGAGGGGGACGGATAAAACCAAATAGCATCTGCCCCGAATCTCAGGCTTAGACGTCCTCAGCGTCGTCGGCCGTCGTTCGGAGGGGAACAGATTCTGGCACGCCCGGTGGGACATTTTCCTCTTTCCACTCCACACTTCGTGTGTCGTGTTTTTTCCGCGATCAAATAATCGCGGTGTGTATGTTTTTGGTTGCCCTTAGGGGAGTGGATATTGAAGCCGGCATTTCGTCTCTATGAAGAATGGCATTTGCTCCCACCCTAGCAACTCAGGTTTTGTCATACCCGGCGGAGTCAAGTATGGGTCACTTGCAGCCTCAAATCTCTGTAATCCGGCTTTTCAAGAAATTAACGGGCTTCTTTTTGGGTCGATGCTCCCACCTCCCACCCTCGGTGCCTCAACGCCGATGGAGGAAGCCCAGAGGATGTCTGTCGCTCAGGCAGGCTCCCTAAGCAGCAGCCTTGCCGACGGAATTGGTCCTCAAACAGCTGGCACATACCAAAGACCAAGGTCGACGCAGGGGGAAGAATATTCAAGCTATTCAAGAAATCAATGGCTTCAAATTGCACTAACTGCAACAGCAACTCTCGCTCTGTCCCATCTGGAGGATTAACCTACGGGCCCCAAGCGGCCTCCCTTTTCACTATGCCAGTGGAGCAGGTAACTCAAGCCACCACTGGGCTCTTCTTTGGGACCATGCTCCCGCCAACGATCTTCAGCGCTCCTGTACCATCGCAAGAAGCTCCCAAGAAGTCGTTTTTCAGCGCTCCTGTGCTTATTTACGCCTTACTTTGCATTATACTGTATATAAGCACACACAAAAAATTATGATAATAAAAGAGTAGAAAGTGAAAAAATTATATTTAAAAGATAGGAATAGTTTAAGAAAAACAAGAAAGTTAGATGTTTTCTTAAATGAAACTAGTAATACGTGGTTATAAACTGTTGTCCCAAAGGTTAGTAAGATGAAGAAAATTACTAATCTGAGGATAAAAATAAGCCTGAAAAATAGTTCCTATTCTGGAAGCCAAACATTTGAACGTTGAAATCCTACTATACGCACGTACACAGATCTTGAAACTCGGGATAGTAGAGGATACCTTGAAATGCTCTTGTCTAGAAGCCAAAGTATGAAGAAAATAAAAGTGGAGAATAAAAGATAAAATGGTGAAAAGAAAAATGAACACTGGTTTTGTTATCACCGAGGAAGCAATAAAAAAAAATATAGCGAGGGTGCTTTATCACCTAGTGCCTTAGACCAACTGGTTTGGGAGCCACTGCTAAGCCTTAGGTGTTGCAAGACGAGGAAAAACACCTAATCAGCAAGCACATGAGTAATCGGTCGGTTAGTACCTCAAGAAGTATTAACGGTCGCATGAAGAATGTGTGAGCAAATTCCATCTAAATATCTATTAAAAAGTACTAAGGTAGATGGACAAGAGTATGATTGCTTGAATTGAATTCTCTGAGTGTAGGGATGTCCAGTTCATACACGTAGGGGTATATGATCAATGTTTGGAAGAAAGGTAGGAATGAAAACTAAAAGGCGACGTTTTATTGAGGGATAATGTGATTTCTAACGTTTTTTCATGACCATTAAGATATGGCTCATAGCAACTGAAAAGCTGGTAGAGTTGAAAACTCTTATTTTCAAGTTCTTTCTTTTATAGTTCTTATCTTTATATAACTTTCACCATCTCTCTTTTATTATACGATTTTTTGGATGTAATCCGCTGAAAACCCTCAGGAGACAAGACCCCTCCTACTAGGGATATACCACTGGCGCCGAGTAAGGAAGACCGGGGGCAACTCTCCTTCTGGACTGACTCCGCCGACTCCAACGGCGGAAATTGATGCTGCTGTTCCAACTGGAAACAGCTTTGAACCACTTAGGAAGGTCCACAAGAACTCTCCGACCACTGTGCTGAAAAGATCTCCTCCACCTATGGAGAGCGCTACAAAGGTGAAGCCGGAAAATCCCCCTCAACGGCTGTCCTCTAAAATCTACAAGGTCTGGCGTCAAGTCCAAGACTCGGTAATTGATCAAGATTATCCCCGCCGACAGAAAAAGGTGAAAGTTCAGCGGGAAGAGGACCGTCCTATCAATCCACAAAAGGCGATAGCTACTTGGGTGCCCACGGCAAGTGACCCACGGCCGACGTTCGTCAGTGAGCTGCTATCTGAAGAAATGGTGGCTGCGTTAAAAGACGTGCTTGTGCAGCATAGAGATTGCTTCACATGGAACTATTCCGAAATGCCAAGATTAAATCCAGAGATTGCTGTCCATAAATTGGTGATATCCCCGGACGTTAAACCAATCAAACAAGCACCGAGAAGAATGCGGCTCGAGCTTGAGATGAGCATCAACGCCGAGGTCAAGAAGCTGATCGACTCCGGCTTCATCCAGCAAGTTCAATATCCTGACTGGATCGCCAACATCGTCCCGGTGATGAAGAAAAATGGGACAGTGCGCATATGCGTAGACTTCCGGGATCTCAATAAAGCTTGCCCGAAAGACGATTTCCCAGTGCCAGTCACCGAACTGATGATAGAAAACACGTCCACTCATGAGGTTTTCTCCTTTATGGACGGCTCGTCAGGGTACAATCAGATAAAGATGCATCCCGAAGACCAAAAGCATACCGCTTTCAGGACCCCTCTAGGGATATTTTGTTACAAGGTGATGCCTTTCGGTTTGAAGAACGCCGGTGCCACTTACCAAAGGGCCATGACGAAGATCTTCGATGACCTTATACATGAAATCGTCGAGTGCTATATCGACGACCTCGTGGTTAAGAGCAAATCATACGAAGAACATCTCGAGCATCTAAAGACTGTATTTCAACGCCTTCGACAATATAACTTGAAGATGAATCCTCTCAAGTGTGCATTCGGAGTTTCCTCGGGCAAATTCCTAGGATTCATCGTCCGACACCGGGGTATCGAAATAGATCCGTCCAAGATCAAGGCGATCATGGAAATGCCTCCGCCAAGGACTCTCAAACAGTTGCGGTCTCTCCAAGGAAAGCTCGCATATATTCGACGATTTATAGCCAACCTCTCTGGTAAGTGCCGCCCTTACAGTCACCTGATGAAGAAAGGAACTCCATTCGTCTGGGATCAAAAATGTCAGGGCGCGCTGGACGAAATTAAACAGTACCTGCAGAACCTGCCAGTGTTGGCGGCTCCGGTTAAGGGAAAACCTCTCATTCTTTATACAACCGCCCTCGAAGGTTCCTTAGGCGCATTATGGGCGCAAGAGAATGACCAAGGGAAAGAAAGAGCTCTCTATTACTTGAGTCGAGTTCTTCTGGGGGCAGAAAGCAACTACTCTCCCATTGAAAAACACTGCCTGGCATTGATCTTCGCGATAACAAAGCTCAGGCACTATGCGTTGGCGCACGAGGTCCGTCTCATTTCAAAGGTGGACCCCCTTAAATACTTGATGTTGAAGGCCATGTTGACGGGACGACTCGCTAAATGGGCCCTGCTCTTGATGGAGTTCTCGATAACATATCAACCTCTCAAGGCAGTGAAAGGCCAGGCCATCACCGACTTCCTCGCTAAGCACCCGATATCTGCCGATTCTCCTCTGAATTGCGATTTGCCAGACAAACATGCGTTTGACGTGATCGACGGTGGTGATACCCGATGTGAGCTCTATTTCGATGGAGCATCTTCCATGAAAAAGCGCAAACAAAGTACCCCTATAATCAAATCGGGAGTAGGCCTCATATTCGTAACTCCACAAGGAGGGATAATGCGCTTCGCTTTCTCTTTAACAGAGCCGAGGACAAATAACGAAGCCGAATACGAAGCTTTGATAGCAGGCCTTGAGATCGCCATTGACATGGGAATTGGAGACCTCCTCATATACGGGGATTCTCTGCTGGTCGTTAGTGAAGTAAACGGCGACTACCAAACGTGCAAGCCAGAACTGGTGAAGTATGGAGAAAAAGTGCAACAACTGTTGACCCAAATTCCCTCCTATACTTTGGAGAACATACCGCACGCAGAAAACAGCAAAGCGGACGCATTGGCCAAGCTCGCTAAAGAACTGGCTGATGAGAACCTCGATAACATAAGAATCGTGGTACAAAGCCGTCGGGTGCTTGCCCCAGCAAAAATATCTCCGGAATCATCCGAAGAAAAAGGAGCAAAAGAGCAGACTACCCTGCAAGTAAAAGATTGGAAAAATACCGAGAATTGGAGAGAAGTCTTCATAAATTACTTTAAATCCTACTGAATGCCTGAAGAAGAGTCCGCAAGACATCAGCTCATGAAACAAGCTCTGTCTTTCGCCTTCGTCAACGATACTCTGTACAAGAGATCGTTTGATTCTCTGTGGTTGAGATGCCTGGGACCTGACGAAGCGAAAAGAGTCATTCAGGAAGTTCATGACGGACTCTGCGGTTCTCACCAAGCGGGCCCAAAGATGAAGTTGAAGATCAAACGGATGGGCTACTACTGGCCCACGATGATTCAAGATTGTCTCGAATATGCGAAGCAATATCACTCATGACAAATCCATGGGGACTTCATCCACCGGCATCCAAATCCACTACATCCAACGGTGGCTAGCTGGCCATTCGAAATGTGGGGGACTGATATAGTCGGCCCCATCGAACCAGCATCGTTTAGAGGACATCGTTTCATCCTAGCGACGACTGACTACTTCTCTAAGTGGGTGGAAGCAGTACCACTGAGGGAAGTAAAGACGGAGAATATCCTCCATTTCTTCAAGACGCATGTCATATATCGGTTTGGAACGCCAAGACGAATCATCTCCGATAACGGGCCAGCCTACAGAAGCCACAAAATCAGTCGCTTCGCGCAACAGCATAATATAGACTGGAGATATTCCTCAGTTTATAATCCGCGAGCTAACGGTCTAGCTGAGGCCTTCAACAAGACCTTGACGAAAATCATAAAGAAAACGGTGTCCCGAAATAAGAAAGACTGGCACGAGAGACTCCAAGAGGCTCTTTGGGCGTATCGAACTACGTTCAAGACGGCCACAAACACAACGCCGTACGCGTTGGTATTTAGGACGGAAGCAGTACTCCCCCTCGAGATAGAATTACCCTCTCTACGAGTGGCAGTCCACTACGAGCTAACAGATGAAGAAAACACTCACCTTCGGCTTGAGGAGCTTGATGCCCTTGAAGAAACACGGCTCATAGCGCAACAAATCTGGAAGCTTATAAAGCAAAGATGACGCGCTCATATGAGAGATCGACCCGACCAAGGACATTTCGCCAAGGCGAACTCATGCTAGTAGTCAAAAGGCCTATGATCCCCAATCGCGCCAAGCGGGGAAAGTTTGAGCCAAACTATGAAGGCCCGTATATCATAGATAAGGTCCACCAGGGTGGGGCCTATCTACTCATGGACATGCACGGTGAAAGGCCTTTTAGGCCAATAAACGGTCGCTTCCTAAAGAAATACTACGCTTAATGAGCCACAGCCTAGGTCAATGGTAGATGACGACGACTATGTCCGATTGCTATCTTCCTAAGCTCAAGCTTTATAAGCAGTAGCCAGCCTTCTCAAAGTCGGACCGAAACGTCCTTAAACTAATAGCAGACCGAAACGTCTTTAAACTACTACCGCGGCATCTTTTAGGCTGACGAGATAAAAAAAAATATAAATATAAAATAAAATAAAAAACGGTATATCCATAAGCAAAAAGGGCACGGATGAAAACCCGAAAGGGCTCCGTGAGTAAAAACAGCAGGACTACCGGCGAGTGTTCGTGAAAACCCGAAAGGGCGCGACCTCGTAAAAAAAAGTAAATAAAAATAAAAAGAATAAAAAAAACGGTATATCCATAAGCAAAATGGGCACGGATGAAAACCCGAAAGGGCTCCGTGAGTAAAAACAGCAGGACTACCGGCGAGTGTTTGTGAAAACCCGAAAGGGCGCAACCTCGTTAAAAGACACTTATAGGGTCCTTTCGACCTTGTAAAGAGAAACCACCCGCGTGAGATCCTTACGACTCACAAGGGAGCAACACACTTAGGGATCCCCACGATGCCTAAGGAGAAAATACACTTGCGAGATCCTCACGACTCGTAAGGAGAACTCTCTTATGGGACCCTCATGGCCTATAGGATTTGAAAGTCTTAAGTTACAGAGACCTAAACCTGTGCTTAAGCAACCCCCACAACTCCCGATATTGCCCTACAAGTGGCTCAATACTGACCCTTGTATACAATCCACGGGCGCGAATAAACATTTCCCTAATCAAGTCCCATCCGAGACTGGGGATATGTTCGCATGACGAACAACCCTTATAAGTCCTCTCGACTTACAAGGAGAAAATCCTCCTGTAGGATCCTTACGACTTACAGAGGAACAAACACTTAGGAATCCTTACGATTCCTAAGGAGAAAATACACCTACAAGATCCTCACAACTTGTAGGGAGAAATACCTTTGTGAGACCCTTACGGCTCATGAAGTCAAAAGCCTTAGACGACAGGACCTTAACCCTGTTCGCTAAGCCACCCTTGTTCGACATCGACAGAGGCAGATGATGATTCGCTCCAGGCAATATCCCAGTTGTAGCGGTGCTGATGCCGAAATCGGCGTCTAATTTCAGGTTTACAGCGAAAAGCCAATAGACCGCACATGCATACGAAATAGCCGAAATGATAGGGCAACTTGCAATAAAAAGCAGCAAGTGAAAACGTATGTATAAAAAAAATAGCCGAAATGATTGGGCAACTCGCAATAAAAAACAGCGAGTAAAAATAAAATAAACAGCCGAAATGATTGGGCACCGCGAAAAATAGCCGAAATGATTGGGCAATCGCGACCTTCGCGATATAAAAGCTGAAATGATAGAGCATCGCGGAAATGAAACAAAAAAAAAGAAATGATAAAACTTTGGCCCTACAGTTAAGATCACATCGATCCCTGTATACAATCCAAGGGCGTAAACAAAGAGGGAACCATACTTTCCCAACAGGCTCCGCCAGAAAACAAAGCCAAATCTCGACGGTTTAGTCCAACTCCGAAGAAACCAGTGTCTTCGGCAAATTCCTCGACTCACGGATACAAACACTCCTTGACGAGAGCCTCCTGATCCGCGTCGACTCGCAGAGCAACCAGTGCCTCCGTGGGAAATTCTCGACTCGTTTCAAACCCCAAGGAAACAAATAATCCTTGGCGCTAGGGAAACAAATAATCCTTAGAAAATTCCTCGACTCACGGATACAAACACTCCTTGACAAGAGCCTCCTGATCTGCGTCGACTCGCAGAGCAACCAGTGCCTCCGTGGGAAATTCTCGACTCGTTTCAAACCCCAAGGAAACAAATAATCCTTGGCGCTAGGGAAACAAATAATCCTTAGCAAATTCCTCGACTCACGAATACAAACACTCCTTGACGAGAGCCTCCTGATCCGCGTCGACTCGCAGAGCAACCAGTGCCTCCGTGGGAAATTCTAGACTCGTTTCAAACCCCAAGGAAACAAATAATCCTTGGCGCTAGGGAAACAAATAATCCTTAGCAAATTCCTCGACTCACGGATACAAACACTCTTTGACTAGAGACTCCTGATCCGCGTCGACTCGCAGAGCCACCAGTGCCTCCGTGGGAAATTCTCGACTCGTTTCAAACCCCAAGGAAACAAATAATCCTTGGCGCTAGGGAAACAAATAATCCCTAGCAAATTCCTCGACTCAAGGATACAAACACTCCTTGACGAGAGCCTCCTGATCCGCGTCGACTCGCAGAGCCACCAGTGCCTCCGTGGGAAATTCTCGACTCGTTTCAAACCCCAAGGAAACAAATAATCCTTGGCGCTAGGGAAACAAATAATCCTTAGCAAATTCCTCAACTCACGGATACAAACACTCCTTGACGAGAGCCTCCTGATCCGCGTCGACTCGCAGAGCCACCAGTGCCTCCATGGGAAATTCTCGACTCGTTTCAAACCCCAAGGAAACAAATAATCCTTGGCGCTAGGGAAATAAATAATCCTTAGCAAATACCTCGACTCACGGATACAAACACTCCTTGACGAGAGCCTCCTGATCCGCGTCGACTCGCAGAGCCACCAGTGCCTCCGTGGGAAATTCTCGACTCGTTTCAAACCCCAAGGAAACAAATAATCCTTGGCGCTAGGGAAACAAATAATCCTTAGCAAATTCCTCGACTCACGGATACAAACACTCCTTAACGAGAGCCTCCTGATCCGCGTCGACTCGCAGAGCAACCAGTGCCTCCGTGGGAAATTCTCGACTCGTTTCAAACCCCAAGGAAACAAATAATCCTTGGCTCTAGGGAAACAAATAATCCTTAGCAAATTCCTCGACTCACGGATATAAACACTCCTTGACGAGAGCCTCCTGATCCGCGTCGACTCGCAGAGCCACCAGTGCCTCCGTGGGAAATTCTCGACTCATTTCAAACCCCAAGGAAACAAATAATCCTTGGCGCTAGGGAAACAAATAATCCTTAGCAAATTCCTCGACTCACGGATACAAACACTCCTTGACGAGAGCCTCCTGATCCGCGTCGACTCGCAGAGCCACCAGTGCCTCCGTGGGAAATTCTCGACTCGTTTCAAACCCCAAGGAAACAAATAATCCTTGGCGCTAAGGAAACAAATAATCCTTAGCAAACACCTCGACTCACGGATACAAACACTCCTTGACGAGAGCCTCCTGATCCGCGTCGACTCGCAGAGCAACTAGTGCCTACGTGGGAAATTCTCGACTCGTTTCAAACCCCAAGGAAACAAATAATCCTTGGCGCTAGGGAAACAAATAATCCTTAGCAAATTCCTCGACTCACGGATACAGACACTCCTTGACGAGAGCCTCCTGATTCGCGTCGGCTCGCAGAGAAACCAGTGTCTCCGCGGGAAAATTGCCGATTCGTCTCAACTTGCAAGATGAAGCCTCAGGCAGCAGGGACTAAAAAACTTGCTTCCTGAACAATGGGACCCTGCAAGTCGATCCAAAAAGATCTCTTGCATACTATTCACGGGTCTCACTCTCCAAAGTCAAATCTCGACAAGGAGGGAAACAACCACTTACGGGCCCTCTCGACTCGTAAGAGGGAAAAATTCTCTTATAGGATCCTTATGACTTATAAGAGAAAACCACACTTAGGAATCCTCACGATTCCTAAGGAGAAAAGCCCACCTACGAGATCCTCTCGATCCGTAGGGAGAAAAATCTCTACGAGACCCTCATGGCTCATGGAGTTGAAAAGTCTTAGGCAGCAGATCTGAACCTGCGGCCTAAGCCATCGCTGTTTCTTGAGAGGGTCGGGATACTCGCTCTAATCATCCGTCAACCATGGTTATTAAGACAGCCTGCTAACAATAAAAGAAAGAAGAAAATGACAGAAAGAACATCCGATTTACATTTGACCAAGCGTTCGAGATGCACTCATTTATACATGGGCAGAAGACTCAGGATGAGAAATAAGACAAGCTGAAATAAAAAAGGGGTTTCCATTCA
Source organism: Agapanthus africanus (assembly GCA_030015575.1). Classification (NCBI taxonomy): domain Eukaryota; kingdom Viridiplantae; phylum Streptophyta; class Magnoliopsida; order Asparagales; family Amaryllidaceae; genus Agapanthus; species Agapanthus africanus. The sequence continues at coordinate 241,026,728 of CM057342.1, read as the reverse complement.
TATTGCTAAAATTCTTACAATCATAAAAGCAATGAATAAGAAACATTATTCAAATTATTACAACGATATAACCTCAGATCCGGGGCACGGATTGAGAAATTCAAAGGTAAGGCCATCCAGAGTTCTTCTGGCCTTTCTAATTATTCTTATGCGCAGCCTCTCGCACTCCTGTGTGTCAAGATCCTCGGCAAGCTCTCCCGGCCTTCGATAAGCAGCAACTATCGTTGTCTGCTGGAAGATTTGATGTAGGATGTCAATGAGGCTGTCCCGCCGTTTCTTCGAGATCAGTCCCGTCTGGTACACTGAATGCACCTTGTCTTCGGCATCATCCAGCGCATTGAGCGGTAGGGCTTCGTGAAGACCCGGAAGTGCTCTCCATATTGCTCCCAGCACGACTTTCAAGAGAGCCGAACGGCGAGGAAGCAGCCAACCACCGCTTGCGTTCAGACGACCCATAACCTCTGCACATTGAGCGTCTGTAAACTCCTGGTTTTGTTGACGACCCTGTGCGCGGATATCATCATAGGTGATGAACTCGTGCAAACTGTATAGACGCACCGCCATTATGCCTGGAGGAAATACCACAGGAAGATTAGCGATAGAAGAAAAAATAATATACACAGAGGGCTAAATTCCTCGAGAGCAAAGCTCTGTTCAGGGATTAGAACCCATGAACAAAAGCTCTGCAGATCTATAAGTTTTTTGAGAGTGAAGCTCTGTTTATGAAACCCCAATGGGGATCTCTTTAGATCAAAAGATCAGTGAGAGCAAAGCACTTTGGTTGGGATTAATTTAAATTAATTTGATTTACATTAATTTTACCTAAAGTTTCTAACTTTGAAAATGAGCAAAACTCTGCTTGTGAACCCCCGAAGGGATTTTCTTTAGATCAGAAGATCTATGAGAGCAAAGCTCTCTTGGTTAAGATTAATTAAAATTAATTTAATCTAAGAATCAATTTTACCTAAAGTTTTTCTTAAAACTTTGGAAAGGAGAGCAAGGCTCTGGAGTTCTTGAAGACAAGAGCAAAGCTCTGAAGTTTTTTGAAAATAAAATCTGAAAGATGATAAGCATCTGTGGGGGACCAAAGGTCCTATTTGTAGGCATCAAGTGCCTCTTCAACTTCCAAAAGTTGCCACGGCGGTTGGAATTCCGCCACCGTTGCGCTCACGTTTAGGGCCATGTAATCGCAACTGTGGGAGGGCATTTGTTTACCCCAATCAGAGCAAAGCTCTGTTTAAATTCCGAAGCGGGAGATGAAGCAACGCTTCATCTTCCCCCAATCAGAGCAAAGCTCTGCTTTGAAAATTTAAACTTTAATAAATGGAGCAACGCTTCAAATCCTCTGCGCTGCGCATAAAGCACCACGTGTCAGAAGTTGATGCGTCAGCACAGCGTCCAAGGCAGTGCATCCAATCAGAGCAGGGCTCTTTAAAAATAAAAGTAAAGGAAGCAACGTGTCTGCGCAGTTGCGCAAGCACAGCTGCGCAAGCGCTGCGCTGCGCGACACGTGTCTGCGCAGCTGCGCTGTACGACACATGTCTGCGCAGTTGCGCAAGCACAGCTGCACAAGCGTTGCGCTGCGCGACACGTGTCTCGCGCTGGGGTGTTTGCGCAAAACAGAATTGAGATTTTAAAGAAATCTTTTCTGTTCTTGTTAAAACAAGAAGATTTTCTTCTGTAAAACAGAGGCCTTTGGATCAAAGATCCAACGGTGGGGAAAATTCCCCAAATCACTCAGAGAAAGATCTCTTTAACAAATTTAACTAGTTTATGAGCACTATAAAAAGGACCTCAGACCTCAATTCAAAGGCATCAACATTTTGGGAGAAATCAAGAACTTCAAAACAGAGAGAACTTTGAAGAATTAGAGAGAATTTCTCAAGAACAAGAGAAAAATGTAAAAACTTTTAGAAAAAGAGAAAATTCTCTTAAAAACAGATCATTGATCTAAGAACAAGATCAATGATCTTCAAGAAAAAAGAAAAATAAACAATAACAGTGCCTTGCACTTTTTATGAACCACTGGTTCTTTGAAAACAAAAGAAAAAAAAAACTTGTTTTCTTTGATCTAAAATTGATCCAAAAGAATAAGAACAGTGCCCAGCACTTGCTAAAACTGCACTATTGCGCAAGCCACCAGGAAGCGCCACGTGTCAGCAGTGCAACAGCGCAGCGCACTGCGCTGTTGCGCTTGCGCTCATCAGAGCATGACACGTGTCACTTCCACATGCGCTTGCGCTCTTTAATTTGCGCAAAGCGCCTGACAAGCCATGTGCGGTACTGTCAGAGTATTTAATGCTCTGTATTATTAAAAAAAGAGACAGAGCCCAATTAAAAGGCCTAACAGGCCTAATCAAAAATGCTATGCATTTTAAAAAGGGCAGAGCCCAAACAAAATAGATGCTATGCATCATTTATAAAAGGGCAGAGCCCAACCAAAACAAAGAAAAATAATGCAGTGAAGGGGCAAGGCCTTAGCACAGGTCCAATAGGCCGAAGACAAAAGAATATTGAAACTGGACTTAGCCCAGTCGCGGCCATAAGTTCTCAAATTAAATTGACTGAGCAAGATTGCTTTCTTAAATCAATTTACCTCCGGTTCGAGGGTACATCTCCGAACTCCTCTGACAGTTCTCGTTGTAATCCTTCAACGACGTCAGAGAGGTGACGGGTCCCAACGACCACACATGAATATGGACTGCGGGGTCCTTAAACTCGTGGACCGAGACGTCCTTAAACTAATATTGGACCGAGACGTCCTTAAACTAATATTGGACCGAGACGTCCTTAAACTAATATCGGACCACCACGTCCCTAAACTGGCGATGGACCACCACGTCCCTAAACTGGAACATGGACCACCACGTCCCTAAACTGGCGATGGACCACCACGTCCCTAAACTGGAACATGGACCACTATGTCCTTAAACTGGCGACGGACCACTATGTCCTTAAACTGGAATATGGACCACCACGTCCCTAAACTGGAACACGGACCACTACGTCCTTAAACTGGAACAATAGAGCCTCCAAACGCTCTTTTGCCGGACCTAAGAGGTCCCGTTTAAGTTGATCTTAGCCCCAAATACGGCTAACGTATCCTTAAACATTCAAATGGACTATAAAACTCCAAATTGACTTTGGTTCAAGGGTACATCTCGGAACTCTTCTGACACCTATCGTTGTAATCCTTCAGCGACGTCAGAGAGGTGATGAGTCCCGACGGCCATATATTAAATGGACCACTACGTCCTTAAACTGGAAATGGATCTAGACGATCCCGTTAAGTTGATCTTAGTCTCAAACAAGACTAGCGTATCCTTAACGAACGTTTAAGTCGATCTTAGCCTCAACACGGCTAATGTATCCTTAAACTAAAAACACCAAACCCAAATCTAAGTAAATACGGATTTGGACTAATCCACGTCCTACGGGCGACGGCATAACTTAGTCTCCGTATACAATCCACGGGCAACCACAAACAAAACAAACACCCACGACACGAAGTGAAATTCTGGAGAAGGAGAAAGTTGTTACCGCGATGCGGTAGCGTAATTAACTGCAGGGGCATCCGCCTGCAGGGAAGAGCGTCCCCACAATCAAAAACCCTTCAAGAGAGGGGGAATCTGACGAAGTCTGCTACATCGGCCGCATCCGTCTAAATCTCCGATACACGGTGCCATAAATCAACTTGGCATCTTCGGAGAGGGGGACGGATAAAACCAAATAGCATCTGCCCCGAATCTCAGGCTTAGACGTCCTCAGCGTCGTCGGCCGCCATTCGGAGGGGAACAACTACATTTAACCGACGCAACCACACAAAACATACTCTCAAGTGTTCGTATTGTGGCTAACATGTGTAGCGACACGACGAAAACAACTTAAGAGCAAAATCACACCAAGTGCACGATCCGTGTTATATAATGTATCGCGCGGACACAAAACACTAGATTATAAGAAAATGATCCGAGATTTTTCATACAACAAACACTAAAAAAGTAAACAGTACCAAACACCCATAACCAACAGCAGACAACTATCCACAAAAACCAAACCCCAACACTTCCCTCAATAGCCGGCGTCGCCGGAATTTCGTCTTGGGTCGCCGGCCATGGCTGGTGGAGTGGTCCTCGTGTCTCAGGTGGTGCTCCAGGGTCACTAGTACATCACTATAATTTTGTTTGATTTTTCTATACGAAATCCAGGTCATAGCAGTTCACAGAGGTTCAAAAAGGACACTAAAAATACGATATTGCACAAATCGATATTTAAAGTGTTCTAAACCACAACCAACGAGCTACTCAACATAAAAACTCCTAATTATCAGTGTAGGGATTATACATATCAAAGCTAGCTCCCAAGATCCAAGCTTTCCTAGTTCCAAGCGATCAAAGAGCAAGAATCAAGACTTGGGGTATTGTGTGATTTATTTAGGATTTTTTGGAGATTTATTTGCTTGGATTGATGCAAGAATAGAAAGGAATTGATCAAGAGCAGAAGAGAGAGGGAAGAGCTCGGCCAAGAGAGAATGAAAGGGTTATTTGTAGGGTTTTCTAGTTCATTCCAACAATAAATGCACACTTAATGCATTCACACACACATGCATGTACCTCTCTCAATTTCTTTTCTTTTCTTTGAATTTTTAATCCATATCTCCAAACAAATATCTAGATATTAAGTGGAGGTTGAATTAACTCAAACTTAATTGTAGAAAAGATCACTTAAGAGAAAATTCCCAAAATGTGAATACCGCATTAAAATAATATTAAAATTGGGAAAAATTCTAATTGAACTAAAGCATCCCATATACCCCCAAAGCTTGCGCACTAGCTTTATTTTAGCTAAACTAGATGTCGTAAAGTCTATATGGTCGTTTGATCACAGTCGGTTTAAAACAGAAAATACTGACAAATTTACCCAAAAACGGAAAAATACACACAACGATTTCTAAAACGTTACACCTTTACCCCCAGATTTGTATTCAAATCAGGTATTGCCAATATAGATCTAATGCCAACAATCCTGATCTTTTTTCCTGATAGACGTTACTTGTTGTCTGAATAGACAAAATCCTGTCACGCCCCGCTTCCCAGAGTGCGTAAACACGACATGTGACAGAGCCAACCATGCTACCTATGGCGATGAAAGATCCTTCCATAGTCATATTACGGCTGTCAATCAGATATCAAGAACAATAAACTATTAAATCTATCTATCACATGTCAAATATCCATAAGAACAATAACTGGAAAAGATAGCGGAAGCAATAAAGATCCAAGGAATTACTAACCCGCATAAGAGCTATATCAATGAGGTGGTCCTCACATGCTATGTCAAGTATCTGGGCCATGCAAAACCCAGACGTCAGTGCATCATAAATATAAAAATAATAATAATAATCAGGATAGGATGCAATGATTAAACATGAGTGTAAATAAATAACACATGTGTAAAACAGTGGGATATAGGTATGTGATGTGTATCATAAAATTTGTGCCTCTAGGTTATCTATTCTAGAAGTCTTTGAAATCAATTTAATGAAATCGTCGATGTAACTCAGTAGTATCTCGTGCATGCCCAGGACCACGGTCAAGACTCTCGGGCTTAATCCGAGACGTGCCGCTAAGCCGTAAACAGGTAACATGTACAGACGAATGATGTTAGCAGCATAATTCCGAGGCTGGCCGAGCCCGTAAAGACTAATCAGTATAAGTATCGAACTGTTGAGTTATAAGTCAGGTTTCATTATTGATTTCACCTTACCCCTAAGTTTTTGTGTTCAGATCAGGTATTGATGATACAAATGTAATGCCAACACAGGATCAAGCAGGTACTGGTCTTGTCTATATAGACAACAAGTTACGTCCATCAGGACAACAAGTCAGGATTGTTGGCATTAGCAAGAAAATCAAAGTAACAAGTCAATTAGTGTGTCGTGAACATGTCATGTGATGTATATTAACCAAATAGATGCCAAATGTGAAACTGTAATCGATATCGGAACACAGTAAACAAAACTGATGTCGGGATGTATATTTATCTATCTGTAATAACCATTATATGTCCATGACTATATATTATGCAAGCTAGATAACTTGTTGAACTAATATAGTAATATGATAACGTTGTGACGTTCCGGCATGCAACTAGATAAACTATTATCGGTACGGATATAAACGGATGCTGTAAAACTGTAAATCGGTAATATTTGCTGAATATTAAAACACATGCAATATTATTTATTAAATAGATATTGATATAATAACATTGACAGGGATAACATATTTAATCTGATTAATAAATATAAAAGTGGTATTGATCAACCATGCACAAGAAAGTTCCGTTCAGAAATTCAGCGTCACCCTGATTTGTAAAATAGCTTTAAAATAACAAATATCCTCTAAAAGGGACATGCAATATACCAAAACAATGATAATTAAATAAGGTTTTCATTTTTATAAATTAACATATCTCAGGTTGTTCCTACAAAAATTTATGAACGTTCGAAATTGAAAATTTACTGCTGGAATTTCCCTGGACAGCAGTTTAGAGGTATATTTATTTACAGTTTATATTATTTAAAAAATTTATTTTGCAAGTAAATATTTTATAGGATTATATTATTATGAGTTAGCTTCGTAACGAACTAAAAAACGTATGCTAATGATTTTTATATGATTTATAATGAATTTTATAAGGTAAGGTGTACAGTAAATTTCAGATTTGTCGTATCCGCTTTGCGACGACGTTTCATGTGTAAACTATAATATTTTTAAACTATATTTTGTATAACGTTGTAAAATGTATATTATAAACTAATTAAGGATAATAATAAAAAATATTACGATGATATATATATTTATAGATATAATTATATTATGTTGCAAGTTGTAAACTTGCATACATTGTATATTATAAAATAGATTAACGTTAAATAACTACGATATATAAATTATATAGATATATCTGTATGATGATGATGATAATAATAATAGTAGTAGTATGACAATATATAAGTAAATTACATAAAGCAAAGCATGTAGCAAGTTGTAAATTTGCCTCGAAACAAACACGATGAACGGAAGCAACATGACGCTATACAATTCAACACCAAGTTTTGATGGCTCAGTTACGATTCTAGGATGCGGCTGGAGTTGCGTCGATGAGAATGGATGTGAGTTTGAAGAACGAAGAAGGAGAATATATAAATTGACTAGGGAGAGATATGTTATGTGGAGAGAGAGAGAGAGGGGTTTTGTGTTTAATATAAATATATATAGTATAGTTTAAATTAGGTTATAAATATATATTAGTTTTAATGTATGTAGTGTAGGGTTTCCTTAGCACCATGCCTATGGTTTTGAAGCATCACACATGCCACAATAAAAATTTAGGGGGTGCTAAGCAAACTAACCTAGGAATCGAACTAGAAAACAAGAGTAACAACATGTAGTATCACATACAAAGTAGTGTCTAACACTAAGTGGGGAGAAATACAACCTTTGTAGACCTCCTCTTGTGACTCCTTGGATCTCTTAGAGTTTGAACCGGCTCGCTTGAATACTTCCAAGTCCACGACAATCCACCCGGAGTCCCTTTGCTCAAAACTCCTAGTTTCACTTGATCTTTGAAGATGTGGAGCAAACAACCTACACTAATGGGCTAGAGTAGTATAGATTGGTGATGTGGTTTGTATTCTCACTTAAAACCCCTTTCTTTTTAAGTTCCTCACTCAATGGAAAACTCAAGAGAGCATGAAGGGGGAAGAAGAACGAGATGGCAAAGCTTGAGCTCAAGTTGTGATTATCTCTTAATAAAAAGAGAAAAGGAAATAATATATATGAGAGTCACACTCTCAACAAACCATGGTAAATAAATATCTAGATATTTTCATTATTGAGTTTAAAGCAACTAAGGAAATTAAACCCATGGTTTAAGTCAAGGTTAAGTAAGAAGAGTGTAGAAACAATTAACAATGAATCAATTTCCTTTTTCTTTTCTCAATAATAAATATATATGTATATTTATTCCATGTGAGTCTTGCATTGACACCTCCAATGTATCAACAACCATGACACACATGTATGCATGTATGTGTGCATACACATCAACATGTACATATAAATATGCATACATCCATGCATACACACAAATAGAAATGGTTTAATAAAAGTGAGCTAAAAGTCTATATATTAAATCAACACTTGATTTAAAAAACCGGTCATATCACATACGACCCGACCAATAAAAAAACGCCCGATTAAAATACGTTATTAAATACACGCATTTAATCGAGCTCCCGTGCATATCTTATATGCACACCATATCATTTCGCCTGAGCTAGGAAACTCCTGTGTGGGACTCTAAAACTCGTCAATACGCCGGCAGTAGGTGATGATCATATTAAACACCCACAAGCCGCAAGCGGTCAGCTAAACGTAATGACCACCCGGGTATTGAGCGATCAGAAGAAAAACAAGCGATCCTGTCAAAACTCCCGTCGAGCCAACTGGCAACACTTACCGTACAGTCCGGTCTCTTCATCAGATATGTTGCATATCGAGTCTAGGGATGGTATCGTTGACCCAATAACTCAATAAGTCATGCCGGTGTATGGCTCATAACAGATCGAGAAACTACTGATAACACTTATCAGTAAATCTCAGCAGCCCTTGCCAGGGACTTCCTGTTATAGCCAATCGAGCATAGCGCAACATCAACCCCCAATACCGGGAGAGACAAAACCCCTCCTATCGCTCATTGCCTCCATATGCCTCGGGACTGTACCCAAAATCCACTTGTTTGTACGACTCAGTAGAGCCATGGTAGGGTGGAGATCAAAGTACAGTGGGAGGACACACAAGACTCTATGACGATCTCGGGTCTACAGACTAACCTGTACCAATGTCACCTGAGAACTGCTATTCGACGATAGATATAATACCACATAGGAGTTCTCGGCGAGTCCGTTCAGTGTACCCAGTCTCCACTGAGCACCCGTATACAATCTTTGGTGTCACCACACCAGATGAATATGAGATCATCCATCGCCCATCATATGGGACAAGAATGGTATACGCTAGTCTATACTGGAATATCGATGCCCCGTCTCGATACACCCACGACTAGGAACAGTTTAAGGATATGCTTATAAACTACACGTGGCCCACTAGTATGATCTGCATCATAGCCCCAGTAGTCAAGCAAATATCCTATGGGCTTTATCAACATGTACTAAAAGAGTAAGATGCGTGATCAAATGAACATGTCAAGGTAAAATACAACCAGATACCATACTATCATGTCGAGCAAGAATATACTCTGAACATATATATATACACATACCGATACATCCACTATCATATAATGGACTCTAGGGCATACATATATCCAACAATCTCCCACTTGCACTAAGGCCAATTATTGGCATATCTCATACCCAACATCTCAAAAAGTCGCTCATGCTGCGGTAGAGGGAGGGCCTTGGTGAGTGGATCTGCGGTGTTATTCTTTGTTTCTACTCTCCGAATCTCGATCTCGCGGCGATCAACTATCTTCCGGATCAAATGATATCGCCTGAGGATGTGTCTGGATCGCTGATAGGACCTGGGCTCTTTGGCCAACGCCATAGCCCCATTATTATCATAATACAATGGTATTGGATCAATAATGGTTGGAACTACTCCTAGCTCCGAGATGAACTTCCTCATCCAGACGGCTTCCTTGGCAGCATCATTTGCAGCAATGTACTCAGTTTCCATCGTTGAGTCTGCAACGGTATCCTGTTTGGAACTCTTCCAACATACCGCCCCTCCATTGAGGGTAAATACAAACCCTGAGATAGATTTGTTGTCATCCTTATCACTCTGGAAGCTCGATTCGGTAAAGACCTCCATTTGGAGATCCCCGTTACCATACACCAAGAGCATTTCTTTAGTCCTTCGCAAGTACTTAAGAATGTTCTTCACAGCTGTCCAGTGATTCTCCCCTGGGTTGGATTGATACCTACTTACTACACTCAGTGCATAAGCTACATCAGGGCGTGTACATATCATCGCATACATTATAGATCCTACGGCTGAATCGTAGGGTATAATGCTCATGCGAGCTCTCCCTTCATCAGTCTTTAGGCAAAAGTCATTGGAGAGAGTGACTCTATGACTAGCGGGTAAGGCACCCCGCTTGGAGTCTTCCATACTAAATCTCTTTAGGATGGTGTTAATGTACCTGGTTTGGGACAATCCCAATAAACTTTTAGATCTATCCCTATTGATCTTCATGCACAGTATGTACGAGGCATCATCCAGGTCCTTAATGGAGAACCTTTGTGATAAGAACAGTTTGACTGATTGTAGCATAGAAACATCGTTTCCTATTAGAAGAATGTCATCTACGTACAATATGAGGAATGTGACAGTACTCCCTACAATTTTCTTATAAACTCAAGGTTCATTTAGATTTTTGACGAAATCAAACTCTTTGATGACATCATCAAAATAGATGTTCCAACTTCGTGATGGCTGCTTTAATCCATAAATGGATTTAAGCAACCTACAAGCTTTCCCGCTACTCCCACTATCAATGAAGCCCTCTGGCTTATCCATATAAACGCATTCTTCTAAATCACCATTTAGAAAAGCCGTTTTAACGTCTATCTGCCAGATTTCATAGTCGTAGTGAGCAGCAATAGCAAGCAGGATCCGAATGGATTTAAGCATGGCTACAGGAGAAAAAGTTTCGTCATATTCCAGACCCGGTCTTTGACGAAATCCTTTCGCCACAAGCTTTGCCTTATAGGTCTCTACCTGCCCATCTACACCGATCTTTCTTTTAAAGATCCATTTGCACCCTACGGGTTTTACCCCAAAGGGTACAACATCCAAAGTCCATACTTTGTTGGTGTACATAGACTCCATTTCGGATCTCATGGCATCCAGCCACTTCATAGAGTCACCACTCATGATAGATTGCTGAAAACTGGTAGGGTCATCATCATCCATGATGCAATCTTCTCTATCACCATCAATGAGAAAACCATAGTATCTCTCTGGCGGGCGAGAACTCCTACCAGATCTACGGAGTGGCTGAGATTCATAAGATTCTGTTGCAATATCAGGTTCAACCAAGTCGTCATTTGTAACTTGTGTCTCTAAAACCTCTTCTAGATCTACCACATTGCCATCAGTATCATTTGGAAAAATCTCATTTTCTAAAAATATGGCATGTTGAGAAACAAACACCTTTTGTTCCTCCTTATGGTAGAAAAGATATCCAAACGAATGTTTTGGATATCCCATAAATCTACATTTGACCGATCGTGTCTCGAGTTTGTCTGGATTTTGCTTTTTGACAAAAGCCGGACAATCCCAAATCTTAACTCGTTTAAGAGATGGTCTCTTCCCATGCCATATCTCATATGGAGTGGTAGACACGGTCTTGGTTGGAACTTTGTTCAACAGAAAAGCTGCAGTCTCCAATGCATGCCCCCAAAAGGAGAGAGGTAACTCAGTATCACTCATCATGGATCGTACCATATCTAATAGGGTACAATTCCTCCGCTCTGACACACCGTTGTGCTGTGGTGTGTAAGGGGGAGTGAGCTGAGAGAGAATCCCATTCTCTTTTAGAAAGTTCAAAAACTCTGTACTAAGATACTTTCCACCTCGATCTGATCGAAGTATTTTGATGCTCATTCCTGTTTGTTTTTCTTCTTCAAGTTTGTACTCGTTGAAAGCTTCAGACTTATGCTTTAATAAAAACACATGACCGAATTTTAAGAAATCATCAGTAAAAGTTATGAAGTAAGAAAAACAGTCTCTCGCATGTGTAGACATTGGCCCACATACATCACTATGTATGAGGCCTAAGAGCTCTGTAGCTTTTTCTCCGTGTCCAGTAAACGGAGTTTTGGTCATTTTCCCTTTGATACAAGACTGACAAGTCGCATAAGATTTAGACTCAAAAGGATTTAAATATCCATCTTTATGAAGCTTGTTTAGTCTTGTTTCATTAATATGACCAAGTCTACAATGCCAAAGAAAAGCTTCATTTATATCTGAAAATTTTCTTTTATTTGTGTGTTGTATGTTGAAAACTGTGTGTTGATTAAGGACGTATATCCCGTTATTAAGTGTACCACAACCAATCAACTCTTGATTCAGTTTAATGTTCAAAATATTGTGCTGCAATAAAAAATGATATTCTTCATTGTCTAACAAAGAAATAGATATTATATTACAAAGCATGCTTGGTACAAAATAACATGGGTTCAAAACCAATATACAACCCGACGGCAACCCTAGGTGATACTCTCCCACTGAAACTGCATGTACATTGGAACCATTTCCAACTCGGAGAGTATGATCACCAGTATTCAAAACTCTGCTATTTCTCAACGCCTGCACAGAATTGCAGATATGAGAACCCGAACCGGTATCCAATACCCAGGAAGCAGAGTTTATAGAAAAACTGCTTTTCAGTTACAAACACACCTGAAGCTGAAGTATCACCATGCTTCTTTTTCTTGAGATCAAGGCACTCAGTACAGTTCCGCTTCCAGTGTCCAGTATTCTTGTAATGAAAACATTCTCCTTTTCCTGACTTCTCAACCTTGGATTTGTCTCTCCCTGGTGCCTTCTTGATTCCACCTCTCGGTTTGCTGGATTTCTTCTTATTCCTTCCCTTGGCCTTGGCTTTTGGGACGGAAGAGGAAAATTGTCCAACAATCAGAGAGGGATACTTCACTTTAAGCGTGCTCTCCGCACTTCTCAACATATTGAGAAGTTCGGGTAGTGACTTCTCCATGTTATGCATGTTGAAGTTTACTATGAATTGAGCAAAGGCAGGAGGAAGAGACTGAAGAACAATATCAGTATACTGTTCGTTATCTATTGTCCATCTGAGGTCCTCAAGCTCTTCAATAAGAGCAATCATCTTCAAAACATGACCACCTACTGGTGTGCCAAGAGCCATCCGCATCTAAAACAACTTTCGAGATGCCTCGTATCTCAGGGTTCGAGATTGCTCCCCTTATAACTCTTTTGTATGGAGAAAGATGGATTGAACATCCATCTGCTCGTGTTGCTTTTGATGTGTATTGTCCATCGATGCAAGCGCGAGGCATTTGGCAGTAGCACAGTCAATATCCCACGTTTTGCGGATCTCCTTATCCGCAATAGAAGATTCAGGGCCTGGGGTAGGTGGGACTGAGGCAGTGAGGACATATGATACTTTATCATATGTGAGAGAAATGTTAATGTTCCTCATCCAGTCTTTATAGTTCGGTCCCGTTAGCTTATTTTTCTCTAACGGTAGTTTAAGTCCGGTCATGGTTATCTACCATTAGGAGAGAGAAAAGAATACACTCAGCGAAAGCTCTTGTAAAGATCAGATTGGTTATTATCTTATCTAATTGATGTCTCCCACTGCTTTTATCAAATTTTCCTTAAAATCTTTAAAAATAAAATTAGCCGAGATTAATTACATTCTACAATTTTGCTAACCATTCAGCCAGTCCAGTGCCGGTACTTTGAGGGAGGTTCCCCGTGCTATCGCACGGACCTAATTAGAATAAATCCCGTTTTCCCAGAGGCGTAGCCCAGTTGACACCTATCTAGACACCTAATGGGTTAGCTAATTGTAAAGTGCAAAACTCTCCCGGGAGCAACTCTTGCTCATAGTGGGATCGGGATCCTACTATCTCATAGAAGGTATGCAATCTCATTGCAAATTTCAACTCTTGAAAATTCCGATATGGTTTTTACCCCTGGCACTCATGACCTTGGCTATGGTCAACATATCATAAGCACTAGTCAAGTTCTATCCGTCATTTCATGATTAATTAGACCCACCCAGATGACCCTTGGCTATAGTCAACATAATCATGTGACTGTCCTAATTAATCGCATCATATGCTGTGTAGGAAGACATCACTGAGCTACCGTACACTATGCCTTGGCTATAGTCAACATGCGTAGCACGAATACTAAGTACTGTAGGGTTAGCTTAGCACCTTAGTAAGGTTTTGGCAAGCATCAATCATGCTACTTTAAAAATTTTGGGGTGCTAAACAAACCCTAAAGATCTTAACTAGAGACTTAGGGTAAAACAAGATATGTAAACTCTTTACATCTAAGTGAACAAGGAATACAACCTTTGTAGACCGGTCCTTCACTTCAATAGCTCCGTGTAGTAGTCCCTTCACTGCGATCACGATCCCCTGACTATTAAATGGCTCCCATGAAGAAACGAACAAGCTTGCTTCGAAGTCTTCGAGGCCGAAGATGATCTACGTCGAGGAGACACTAGCTCATGCTATCTCTTCACTAATTGTGTAGATTGGTGAAGCAAACACCCTAAACTAAATGGCTAATGGTATAGGATGATTAAGTAGGAAGTGAGCTCACTTTAGATATATTTTTCTCACAAGTTTCCATCACTTTTGAAAAAGCTAGCAAGCATTTCTCACTTGATGAAGAAGAAGATGATGAATGAACTCATAAGGTTAGAAATGCAACCATGGTTCAAGATAAATGTCATGGCTAACCATTGTAGAGACTTAACCATTGCCTATGGTTAAGGGTTGGGTTGGAAATATCTTAAGCAAGACAAACAAGTGGACTAAGTCAAAGTTATCCACAAGTTTCTACAAGCTTTGAACCATGACTCATTATCCAAATGTTTTAATTGCTTAAAACAAATAAAACCCTAACTTAACCCTAGTATGGTGTGAGTCTCATACATACATGTTGCATGTGTAATCTAGCATGACACAACAATATATATCACATATATATTTTGTGCAAAAAGAAAACAATACATATAACATATATCACATATATATCAATGTATCATAAAGTGAGAAATGAAAACTTTAAGTGAGCTAATATTAGTTAATGTAATTTAATATATCAAATATATAATTATATATTAAATCATTAAATCAACTCTTGATTTAATAATCCGTCTATAGATCATATAACCGACTAATATCAAATGAATAATTTTATAGAATCAACACTTGATCCGATAACCCGGCTATATCACATATAACCGACCGATATCTCATATCGTGAGAATAGAATACGGTATCACATACTCGCATTAATCTCGGTCCTGCACATATCACATATGTGCTCCTACTCCGTTTCGTATGAACCAGGAAACCTCTGTGTAGGACTCTAAAGACTCGTCAATACGCCGGCAGTAGGTGATGATCATATCAAACACCCACAAGCCGCAAGCGTTCTGCTAAACGTAACGGCCACCCGGGTATTGAGCGATCAGAAGATCAACAAGCATGCCTGCTATAACTCCTGCGAATCCAATCAGTAACACTACCGTACAGTCCGGTCTCTTCGTCTGATATGTCGTATATCACGGCCTGGGGGTGGTATAACGTTAGACCCCAATAGCCTGATAAGTCATGTCGATGCAAGGTCCATAACGGTTTGAGAAACTACTGATAACACTTACCAGTAAATCTCAGCAAGCCTGGTCAGGGATTTCCTGTTATGGCCAATCGAGCATAGCGCAACATCAACTCCCAATACCGGGAAAGACGAAACCCCTCCTATCGCTCATTGCCTCCATGTGACTCGGGACTGTACCCAAAAGCCACCGTTTTGCACGATCTCTTGACTGTGGTAAGGTGGAAATCAAAGCACAATGGGAATCACACAAGACTCTATTACGATCTCGGGTCTACAGACTAACCTGTACCAGTGTCACAAGAGAACTGCTATCCGACGATAGGTATAATACCATCTAGGAGTTCTCGGCGAGTCCGTCCAGTGTACCCAGTCTCTACTGAGCACCCGTATGCTTTCTCTGATGTCAAACACCAATGGATATGGGATCATCCATCGCCCATCTGTATGGGTCAAGAAGCGCATACGCTAGTCTACTCTGGAGTACCGATGCCATGTTTTGATACTCCCACGACTAGGAACATTTGAAGGATGTACTTATCGACTACCCAGTCCCCACTAGTATGATTTACATCATAGTCCTGGTAGTCAAGTACTCATCCTAAAGGCTTTATCAACATGTGTTCACAAAACAGTATTTGTTTACATGTTAAGATAAAGTGCAACCAGATAGCATACTATCATGTCGAGCAAGAAAGTCCTTCCAATATATGTCCAAGCATCCACTACAATATACATCGCATGTACAGTAATGGCCTCTAGGGCATACATATAACTAACAATCTCCCACTTGCACTAAGGCCACATGTTGTAGTATCCAATACCCAACAATATAGCAGAGGTTGTAGTATCCCATACTCAACCATTGTAGAGAAGTCTCTCTAGGGGTAAGGCCTTTGTGAGTGGATCCACTGTGTCACCCTTCTGGTCTACTCTCCTGACCTCGATCCCTTGGAGATCAACCATCTCCCTGATCAGGTGATACTTTCCTCAGAATATGTCTGGAATGCTGATGGGACCTGCGTTCTTAGGCCTAAGCCACAACTCCATTGTTGTCACAATAACAGTTATTGGACGCTCAATGGTAGGAACCTTGTTCATCTTATGAACAAGAAATGTCCAGACAGCCACTTTGGTAGTATCGTTGGTAGTAATTTATTCAGCCTTTATCGTCTAGCATGTCACGGTATCTAGCTTGGAACTCTTCCAATATACCGTCCCTGCACTGAGGGTAAAGAAAATGCCTGTGACTGACCCCCAGTCGACCTTATCACTCTGGAAGCTCGAACTAAGAACTTTCTTTTAGTGCTTCTCAGGTACTTAAGAATGTCCTCTACAGCTATCCAGTGATTCTCCCAAGATCCGATTTATTCCTGATCACTGCACCTAGTGAGTCATCTACATATGGTCTGGTACATAACATCACACACTCTGATAGAGCCTACTGCCGAAGCATAGGTTATCCCTTACATGCAAGCTCTCTCCAAATCAGTATTGGAGAGAGTGATCCATGAGTAAGTGGACGAACCACCACGCCTAGAATCTTCCATACTAAACCCCTTTAGTATGGTGTTTATGTACCTGGATTTGGGACACTCCCAACATCCACTTAGATCAATCACCATAGATCATAATCCATAAGATGTAGCAGGTATCATCCAGATCTTATATTGAGAATCTTGGTGATAAGAGGAGCTTGACCGAGCGTAGCATAGGAAACCAATTCCTATCAAGAGTATGTCATCTACATACAATACGTGGAAGAAAACCTTACTCTCTACAACCTTCTTGTATATACAAGGTTCATCTACAATTTTGATGAAGTCAAACTCTTTGACTATGACATCAAAACAGACGTTCCAACTGCCTGAACCTGGTTAGGCCATCATCTCATGATGCAATCCTTGCTCCCGCTGTCACCGAGAAGACCGTAGTATCTCTCAAGTGGATGAGAAAACCCCACCAGATTCGCGGAGAGGCTGAGGTTCGTTGGAGACTATTGAATCCTTTGGTTTCACCAAATCATCAGCTGTTAGTTTGTCTAGCTGGAACTCCTTCCAGTTCTACCTCATGACCACTTAATTTCTTCACAAGAAATTCCTTTTCTAAAAAGGTGGCATGCTTAGAAACAAAACACCTTTTGCTCCTCAGTTAGGTAGAAGATATTCCCTTACTAATGTTTGGGATATCCCGACAAACTTACACAAATAACCTTGCCTTGAGCTTGTCCGGATTTTGCTTTTCAAAATAGGCTGGACAACCCCATATCTTAACTCGTTTAAGACATGGTCTCTTCCCATACCATATCTTATATGTAGTGGTAGGTCCTGATTTGGATGGAACCCCATTCAATATGTATGC
Organism: Agapanthus africanus; assembly: GCA_030015575.1. Classification (NCBI taxonomy): domain Eukaryota; kingdom Viridiplantae; phylum Streptophyta; class Magnoliopsida; order Asparagales; family Amaryllidaceae; genus Agapanthus; species Agapanthus africanus. The sequence goes on along the minus strand of CM057342.1, from coordinate 241,008,936 downwards.
AGCTTCTCAAGTGCATAACACCAAAAAGGAAACAGGTAACTCAACAGTACACATCATAGATCTCACCATATCGCATAGGGTGTGATACCTCCACCCCGATACACCATTGTGCTATGGTGTATACGAAGGAGTAAGCTGGGAGAGAATCACATTCTTCTTTTAGAAACTCCAGGAACTCCATACACATGTATCCGCCTCCTCGATCACATCGTAGGACTATAATACTTTTACCCGTTTGGTTCTCAAAAGAACCAACCTTGGCATTTGTAGACATGGGACCATATACATCATCATGTATTTGTCCCAAAATTTCACTAACTCTTTCTCTGTTTTCAGTAAACGGAGTATTGGTCATTTTATCTTTGAGACAAGACTGGCAAGTAGCATAAGATGAAAATTCGAACAGATTCTTATATTCATCCTTATGTAACTTAGCTGGTCGTGTCTTATTGATATGACCTAGTCTACAATGCCTTAAGAATGATTCGTTCATTCCTGAACTTCTCCTCTTGTCTGTGTTCTATATACTTTGAGCTGTGGTTTGATTTAGAACGTATATGCTATTATATAACGTGCCTGATCGAATCAACTCTTGATTCAGGAAAATGTTTGCAACATTATCCTCCAATACAGAATTATATCCTTCTTTAACTCAGTAAAGAACATGATGTAATGTTGTATATCAGATTCGGTATGTAATAACATTCGTTCAGAATCAATGTATCTTATACAAGGTGATATCTGCCAACTGAATTGGCTGCAACAATTGCACCATTCTCTAACACTTAGAGACATATCGCCCATTCTCAGTTCTCTACCTTTTTGTAGCCCATGTAACATATTACATACGCGGGATCCTGATCCGGTATCACATACTCAGGGCGTAGAGGATACTGAAAGACAGTTCCCAGTAATAAGGACACCCGAAGAATATGCATCAACATGTATTTTCTTCGGTTGGGTTGTATGGGAATCCGGATATTCCCCTATTTCCTGCTCGGACTTATAAAAATTATAAGATTGAGCGGAACCAACGTTCCCTAGCTCAGTATAATAAGTAAGTTCGGTCAATGCATCCATATTATTATCTTGATTAAGGCCTGATATGGTCGCTACCAGGAGAGAGAGAGAGAGAAGAATACACTTTGCGTGCGCTCTAGCAAGATTAGATTGGCTATCAGAATATCTAATCAGGATGGCTCCCACTGTTTTAGTCAAATCTTCCTTCAAACCCTAAAAGGTAAGATTAGCCGTGATTAATTACACCCTACAAGTTTGCCAATCTTTCGGCCATGCCAGTGTCGGTATTTTGAGGGAGGTTCCCCTTGCTTTCGCACGGACCTAATTAAAATAAACCTCTTTTTTCCAGGGGCGTAACCCCGTTAACACCTTTCTAGACACCTACTTGATCGGCTAATTGTCCTGTGTAAAACTCTCACAGGAGTAACTCTTACTCGCAGCGGGTATCAGGATCCAACTATCTCATAGAAGGTATGCAATCTCATTGCAAATTTCAACATTTGAAATTTCCGATAATGTTTTGCCCCTGGCGTCCTATGACCTTGACGCAGGCTAACAAACCATAGTCCGCTAGTAAAGTTCAACCCGTACATTTCCTGATTGAATTAAACCCGCCCGTACGACCCTTGACACAGGCCAACAAAGTCGCATGACTACCCTAATCTAATCGCATTGTATGCTGCAGATAAGCATTAGTTAGCTACCGCACACTACACCTTGACGCAGGCCAACAAACGTAGCACGAATACTAAGTAGAACTTATCTGAATTGACAGAGGGCTAGACAGGTTTTTATGAAAACCCTTTGTGTAATGAACTTGATATCGTTGTAGAATCGAGTGATTTTGAAAAAGGAGTGTTTTTGAGGCTTTTACTAGTTTCGCTAAAGAGGTCACTCCCGGTGAAGGGATCTCGGCTCTTTCATTATCGAATAAGGTGCAGGATATTTCACAAATACCACTATGCAAAGCAAGAACTATAGAAGCAATCAAAAACAAAACCGAGTTTGTAGCATCTGCTAGTTTCGCTAAAGAGGTCACTCCCAGTGAAGGGATCTCGGCTCTTTCCTTATCGAATAAGGTGCTGGATATTCTACAAGGAATACCGCTATGCAAAGCAAGAACTAGAGCTACCAGTTTTTAAACAAGTTTCTACAACATTTTTAGGTTTCTTTTTCTTTCATTAATCTCATTAATGAAGTCCCATTTATTTATGCTTCCTAAGCATCACAGAAGAAACGAAAGCAACAATATTAATTATATCTCATATATATAATATATAGGCATTCGTCTCAGGCATATAATATGATCACATCACATAATATCAGCAGCAGAAGAATCACATATGAAATATTGGATATACTAGGAATTCCGTATTTTAAGTTAAGCCAGTATAAAACACGGATTCCACAGTCGCGATGAATAGCCAAATCCACATCCCTAGACCTCTATGAGAGCGGCAAGCAACCCTACCAATTGTAGAGTTAGGAGACCCGGTCTCGACTTCTCGAGAAGGTCTCCCACTGGACCCTAGAACCCGGTTACTTGTGCTCCCTGTCTTGGGTCTATCCTAATGCGGAAAAGTAAATAATATACAATGGTGACATCATCCTCAACCCGGAAGTGCCCCAATAAAAGAATATTACATACAAGCTTTTATATGAATGAAAATGAAAAACTCTCATCTCACATAAAACCCCCAGATATTCAAAACGCGACGATCCAATATAACATATCACAGCAACACATAACATCACATGTCATCAACGTAAGTAAATATGCATATCCCAGTTGTCGTTGACATATAGCACGAAGCCGGCGATACACCACATATTACACTTATGGTCGCAGAAAAGAAAGTGAAAAACTACAACATTTGGAATCCACAATCACTTTAGACATCTTAAATCCGAAATATCACATACTTCGCATTTCATGCTTAACTTTATGAATTCCACATATTGTATCACATTCCAGATAAATAGACAATGTTAAACTTTCCGATCAAATAAACAAATACCCAAGATTTCTCAAATAGCTCAACACTTGAGTGGAGTTCAAAAAGTCCCAGAACATGTCACGGCCGCTATGAACCAACCGTAGAAGGGTCAAACCAACGCCTCACATGTGGCAACGCTAAACTACCACAAACCATATAGTTCAGTGGCGGTTTTGACGGTCACATAATCGAGTTAAGGTTACGTTCTTCTAGAGGGTCCACAGATTCGCTTGCATGATTTCTGAAAGTTTTAAACTCAGGAAAAATCCAACACTTGAAAGTTTTCCGACAGGGGAAAAAGTGAGTTATTGATATCCGTTCGAACCTTTTAACATGTTCTAAATTACCCGGAAAAACATAAATGAAGTTAAACTTTCCGATTGAATCAACGAGTTCCCAATATTTCCCAGAAAGCTCAACACTTGAGTAGAATTAAAATTCCCAGAAACATGAAAAAGTACCCAAGAATAAACCCCTGAAGTATTAATCCCCAACTCCCAAAGTTGGCCGCGGAACCGCCGCCAAACGCATGGTTTAGCCGCGGTTCCACGGTCTCTTGAATGAGTTATGGCTTCGTACTTCACAGTAATCCTTAGAATTCCCTGCATAATTTTCTGAGTATTTTTAATATGAAAAATTTTAACTTTTGAAAAATTTCCAGAAAGTAGGATTTATTGGGGTTTTGGAGTTCGATCGGACTTTAAACTTCGCCTACACGATGCCTAATGCTCTAGCATGGCTCTGATACCACTGTAGCGTTAGTTTAGCACCTTAGCAAGGTTTTGGCAAGTATCAATCATGCTACTTTAAAATTTTTAGGGTTCTAAACAAACCCTAACAAATATCTTAACTAGAGACTTAGGGTAAAACAAGATATGTAAACTCTTTACATCTAAGTGAACAAGGAATACAACCTTTGTAGACCGGTCCTTTACTACAATAGCTCCGTGTAGTAGTCCCTTCGCTGCGATCACGATCCCCGGACTGTTAAATGGCTCCCATGAAGAAACGAACAAGCTTGCTTCGAAATCTTCGAGGCCAAAGATGATCTACGTCGAGAAGACACTAACTCATGCTATCTCTTCACTAATTGTGTAGATTAGTGAAGCAAGCACCCTTAACTAAATGGCTAATAGTATAGGATGATTAAGTAGGAAGTGGGCTCACTTCAGATATATTTTTCTCACAAGTTTCCATCACTTTTGAAAAAGCTAGCAAGCATTTCTCACTTGATGAAGAAGAAGAAGATGAATGAACTCATAAGGTTAGAAATGCAACCATGGTTCAAGATAAATGTCATGGCTAACCATTGTAGAGACTTAACCATTGCCTATGGTTAAGGGTTGGGTTGGAAATATCTTAAGCAAGACAAACAAGTGGACTAAGTCAAAGTTATCCACAAGTTTCTACAAGCTTTGAACCATGACTCATTATCCAAATGTTTTAATTGCTTAAAACAAATAAAACCCTAACTTAACCCTAGTATGGTGTGAGTCTCATACATACATGTTGCATGTGTAATCTAGCATGACACAACAATATATATCACATATATATTTTGTGCAAAAAGAAAACAATACATATAACATATATCACATATATATCAATGTATCATAAAGTGAGAAATGAAAACTTTAAGTGAGCTAATAATAGTTAATGTAATTTAATATATCAAATATATAATTATACATTAAATCATTAAATCAACTTTTGATTTAATAATCCGGCTATAGATCATATAACCGACTAATATCAAATGAATCATCTTATCGAATCAACACTTGATCCGATAACCCGGCTATATCACATATAACCGACCGATATATCATATCGCGAGAATAGAATACGGTATCATATACTCGCATTAATCTCGGTCCTTCACATATCACATATGTGCTCCTACTCCATTTCGCATGAACCAGGAAACCTCTGTGTAGGACTCTAAAGACTCGTCAATACGCCGGCAGTAGGTGATGATCATATCAAACACCCACAAGCTGCAAGCGGTCTGCTAAACGTAACGGCCACCCGGGTATTGAGCGATCAAAAGATCAACAAGCATGCCTGCTATAACTCCTGCGAATCCAATCAGTAACACTACCGTACAGTCCGGTCTCTTCGTTTGATATGTCGCATATCACAGCCTGGGGGTGGTATAACGTCAGACCCCAATAGCCTGATAAGTCATGCCGATGCAAGGTTCATAACGGTTTGAGAAACTACTGATAATACTTACCAGTAAATCTCAGCAACCCTGCCCAGGGATTTCCTGTTATGGCCAATCGAGCATAGCGCAACATCAACTCCCAATACCGGGAGAGACGAAACCCCTCCTATCGCTCATTGCCTCCATGTGACTTGGGATTGTACCCAAAAGCCACCGTTTTGCATGATCTCTTGACCGTGGTAAGGTGGAAATCAAAGCACAGTGGGAATCACACAAGACTCTATGACGATCTCGGGTCTACAGACTAACCTGTACCAGTGTCACCAGAGAACTACTATCCGATGATAGGTATAATACCATCTAGGAGTTCTTGGCGAGTCCGTCCAGTGTACCCAGTCTCCACCGATCACCCGTATGCTTTCTCTAATGTCAAACACCAATGGATATGGGATCATCCATCGCCCATCTGTATGGGTCAAGAAGCACATACGCTAGTCTACTTTGGAGTACCGATGCCCTGTTTCGATACTCCCACGACTAGAAACATTTGAAGCATGTACTTATCGACTTCCCTGTCCCACTAGTATGATCTACATCATAGTCCTGGTAGTCAAGTACTCATCCTAAGGGCTTTATCAACATGTGTTCACAAAACAGTATTTGTTTACATGTTAAGATAAAGTGCAACCAGATAGCATACTATCATGTCGAGCAAGAAAATCCTTCCTATATATGCCCAAGCATCCACTACAATATACATCGCATGTACGGTAATGGCCTCTAGGGCATATATATAACTAACAAGTACTCTACTTCGTAAAATGACGGAGGCTTGCAAATAGTTTTTAAGAAAGCTTTTAACGCTTTAAACTTGATATCGTTGCAGAATCAAATGGGTTTAAAAGGACTGGCTTAAGCTCCGCACTTTGAAACCTACTCGGCTTTTTCATAAAAAGCCGAGTAGGTTTCAAATCCGATTCTACAACATCTTTTAGGTTCATTTTTCTTTACATTAATCTCATTAATGTAGTCCCATCATTTATGTCCTTAAGCCATCACAGAAAAGAAACGAAAATAGAACGTACGCTTATGCTATCCGCATTTGCCACAATGTCCCGTTATGTACCGTTAGGTTACTTAACTAACGGCATAGCGGGGCAGGACTAGCGCGAATGTAAAATATAAGCAACGTTTATTATATATCATATATATAATACACCATTCGTCTCAACATATAAAGTTATCACATCACAGAATATCAATAGCAGAAGCACATATGAAAATATAGAATATTTTAGGAGGTTCGTATTTTGTATTTATCCAACAATAAAAAATACGGATTTCACGGTCGCGATGAATAGCCAAACCCGCACCCTTAGACTCCTACAAGAGCGGCAAGTGACCCTACCAATTCTAGAGTTTAGGAGACCCGGTCTCGACTCCTCGAGATGGCCTTCCACTGAACCCTAGAACCGGGTCACTTGTGCTCCCCTTCTTGGGTCTATCCTAATGCGGAAAAATAAATAATATACAACAATGGTGACATCATCCTCAACCCGGAGTGCCCCAAATAAAAGAATATTATATACAATTAATTTTACATGAATGACAATAAAAACTCTCATCTCACATAAAACCCCCGGCCATTCATTCACGACGATCCTGTACATCATATCTCAGCAACACATAATATCACATATCATCAACGTAAGCAAGTATGCGTACCCCAATTGTCGTTTCTGTATAGCAACGAAACCGGCGATATGTTGGATACAGTGCCCTCAAAGTCAATTATTGGATCGCAGGCACGTGATTGCAATGATTGAGAGAGGACCTATGCCGGTAGGACAGTCTTACTCGAGATGATAGTATGCTATCTGGTTTGTCTTTATCATCGTGTACATGCTTTAGCTGACATTACAGATCACTATTACACGTTTATAGACCTTAGGATTCTTGCTTGACTACCAGCAGTATGATGGCGATCATATACGTAAGAGTTGGATAGTCTATAAGCACATCCTTCAAGTGTCCCTAGTCGTGGGAGTTTCGAGACTGGGCATCGATACTCCATGAGTAGACTAGTGTATACGATCGAAACCCCAATGAGGGGCGATGGCCAGTCTCACAAGCCATTGGTGTCAGTTGGTTCACCTAAGACGTATACAGGTGCTCATTGGGTTATGAATACACCGGACAGGACTCACCGGGAATATGCTAGTTGGTATTATACCTAACGTCAGATAGCAGTTCCCTGGTGACATGTGTACAGGTTAGTCTATCGATCTGAGATCATCATTTGTCTCGTGTGAGTTCCCACTGTGGTTTGATTACTACCCTACCATGGCTCAAAGGAGTCGTGCAAACAGGTTTTAGTTGGGTATAGTCCCGAGCCACATGGAGGCAGTGAGTGGATCGGCAGGGAATTCGTCTTTCCCGGTATTGGGGTGAGATCGCGCTGTGTCTAGGAGAGCCATTACACGAAGTCCTTGGCCAAGGCAAGTGAGATTTACTGGTAAGTATTCCAGTAGTATCTCAGGGTGTTCTTGGCTACACTCCGACACGACTTATACCGCTATTGGGGGTCTGACGTTTACCAGCCCCCTAGGCCCGATATGCGATACTCATAAACGAACGGACCGGACTGTACGGATATTGTCACTGACAGGCTCAATAGGGTTTCAGGATGAGTTCGCTCATCGGCCTCCCTTTTGGTCAATACCTGGGCCCCCGTTACGTACAGCTAGTACCACTGACGTTCTTGTGGTTAAACCAATTGCCAGTGTATTGACGAGTCTTTAGAGTCCCCCACAAAAAGTTTCCCAAGTTCGGGCGAAACGTTGTAGAGGCCGTATGGTTTTATGGTAGGGTTCGATCATATACGTGCACTCGTGCACGGATCATGATCGGACGGATCATACTAGTGGGCTTTGGTTTAAGCCGGATCCTAGTATTAGATTTGTTGGATTACTTTTGTCTCGTTGTATTCGCATTCAGTCGGAATGCGGATGGAGGTATGTATATATAGGTGAGGGGTATTCTTGTGATCCGTCACGAGTTTACTTTAGAAGATGCTATTCTATTTATTGGATTAAACATTTGGATTAATGTTTATTAGTGGAAATTGTGAGTGCGAATCTTAATCAAGAGAATTAAATGTGGCATGTGCTTTGTTGATGAGTCATGGTGTTATTTTTTATACCATGTCTAATCTCTTGGTTAATTATTGTGTGGAAATGATGTGTGAGGAGAGAAAGGGCAGCCACTTAAGAGCGGGGCTTGGTCTTGTGTTTATTATGAGAGCTCTCACATTTTCATCCCAACACAATAAGCAAACAAGCTTCTTCTTCTTCACTAGCTTTCTTGTGCTCACAATTTCCTCCATAGCTTCTTCTTCAACCTCCATCCATATCATCTCATGTGTTGAGAATCAATGGATGTCTAGAGACAAAATTATCACACACATTCTCTACTTCACCTTGGACATGTCGGCTAGCAAACTTCATGTCCGAGTTGCTTCGGTTTGAAGCCGGGCCCATAAAAAGATTTTTTGACATGGTGCCACTTCGACGAGGAGACCGGAGATCGAATGATATCGGAGATGCCGCGAGGAGCTAAGGATGGTGGCTAAAGACCGAAGGACACGGATCGATCGGTATAGCCATTCTAACTTTTTTGTAGTTAGCTAATTTAGTGTTAATGGCACGATCCGGGTAAAAGTCTGCGTTGGCAACGGTTTAGTAAAAGTTTTTGTTCCGCGTTTGGCCTCGGATTGACGGCCGGGGCGCTACCGTAGACTTACACGATACACCACATATTACACTTACGGTCGCAAAAATAGAATGCCAAACAACAATACTTGGAATCGACATTTCCTTTAGACATCATAAACCCGGAATATCACATAATCTGGATTTCATGCCTAACAATGAAAATCTTACATTTAGGTCTCAACATTTAAAACACCTTTTAAAAAAAAGTCTGGTAATTCAACAAGATTTCCGATTCCGCCCTAGACCGAAATGTTATATTTACACGCAAACAATTACTTTTCACAAAACTAATTAGCGTAGATTCCAATTGTTGTGTTACATTCACTAAAACTAGGCGATGTTAAACCATTCGATTGATTAGTCGATTACCGAAAAATTCACAGAGAAGCTCAACACTTGTGCAGTATTATTCTTTCATTTGATATCGCGGGGCGAGCGTCCGACATGTGGACTGTCGTCACTGCCTGTTTGAATATTATTCTTTTGGGGCACGACCGGGTTGAGGTCATGTACCCGTTGTACATATTTTCTTTTCTGTACTAGGATTACCCCGCGATGGAGTGCACGGATAGCCGGGTTCTAGAGGGCAACGGGCCCGCATTTCATGGCTTTGAGACGGAGGGGGCTTCACTCTAGAATTGGCGGGCTATTCGCCGCACTCGTAGGGGGTACGGGTTGACCCAAGGAGGGGTGCTCAAGTTACCGGATTCCGTAAAGTGCTGGGTGGTCCATTCACTTTGCTGAAGGGGGCTTCCTCTCTTTAGGTTTTGGCAGGTAACTTGCCGCACTCGTTAGGGTCTAGGTTTCATTACACAGGTTATCCACACGACCAGGGGAATGTCGGGTTTCGCTTGCGGCTCAAAAGAAACCCGGGGCTCCCAGATATCTGTATTGTTCTGTGATGCTTATTACTTTTCTGTGATGTTGCATTTATCACGCCTTGAGTGATTATTGTATATTGATATATATACTAGTAGATGTTGTATATGTTTTACACCCGCGCTAGTCCAGTCCCCGCTCTGTCGTTAGTTAAGTAACCTAACGGGTGATGACGGGACCCAGTGGCGAATGCGGATGGCATATACGTACATTTTATTTTCGTTCTTTTCTGGTATGATTAATTGATGGAACTGCATTGATTCTGATCAATGCAAGGAAAACAAACCTATTTGATGTTGTTGGAACAATTTTCAAAAAGCTGTTATTGCAAGGACGTTTTCATTTGCTTTGCACAGCGGTATTCAGTTTGGAATATCCAGCACCTCATTCGACGAGGCAAGGGCCGAGATCCCTTTATCGGGAGTGACCCCTTAGGCAGAAGTTTGCGTCAGGGTAATAACTTCACTATAGTCGATTACTTTTTGCTTTGCATCGCGGTATTCAGTTAGAATATTCTGCACCTCATTCTACGAGGAAAGAGCCGAGATCCCTTCACCGGAAGTGACCTCTTTAGCAAAGGTTTTCGCCACTATATTTTTGTAAAAAGCTATCTGGTTCCATCAACGATATCAAGTTCATTACGTTAAAGGTTTTTTGCCAAAAACCATTCGTATCCCTCCGTCATTTCAAACGGGTAGCACTTAATATTCATGCTATGTTTGTTGGCCTTCGTCATGGCATAGTGTATGGTAGCTATTTGTTACTTTTCTGTTGCATAGATAGATGCGTTGGTTTGGGACAGTCGTACTACTATTTTGGCCTTCGTCAAGGGTATATACGAGTGGTTTCAAATTAACCTGGACAATGACGGGCAGAACTTGACATGTGACTTATGATATGTTAGGCTTCGTCAAGGTCATAAGAGCATGGGGTAAAAATCACATCGGGAGTTTCTAAAGAAACTGAAACTTGCCGGGCATGCGCATACCTTCTGGAGTGTGATAACGTGAGTGGATTCCATCACGTTATCATGCGATGATAGTTGGATCCCGATTCCCACTGATGAGTTGGTTTACTCCTCGGGTGATCCCGACTAATTCTTCTTTCAGGTTTCGAGGAGAATTTGAGGTTACAGTGGGAGATTTCCTGATTAGATAAAGTGATTAACCATTCTGATCTAGGTTAGAGTGCACGCAGAGTGTTTCTTTTCTTCCTCTCTTCGGCAGCGACCATGGCCCGACCCCAGACTATAACTCAGTGACCAAGTTAATCGAACCTCCTTAAAACACTGGCTTTTGGATTGTCTGAATTGCATACATCATTGCCACTCCTTCTTTTACCCTTTGCATTTCTCCAAAACACCTTGTATCACTACGAACATCCACTTCCATTGGATAAATCCATCGTATGGTTATATACGAACTCGAAGGAATTTGTTCCAGATTCGAGGATGGATTCTGGTTTAGGAGAAATTGGAATAAGGTTTATTCAGTTGTCTTTTATCTTTACCTTCTCTCAGGTTGCGAGTACTCATAGGATTAGGAGAGTATACCTATTACGCTTATTGGACAGTCTTCTTCTAAACCATAGGCTGGTGCAAAATGGTAGGGAATGAAGAAAACCAATTAGCCTAAGTATGGTGTATAGAAGGTAATAAGTAAAGACAAATAAAGGGATTAAAAAGAAGGCAAAGTAAACTACGACTGCTATCATTCATGACCAAACCAAGTATTTCATCGCCACTCCTATTTCACCTTTATATTTCTCCAGAACACCCCGTATCACTACGAACATCCAATTCCATTGAATAAATCCATCGTATGGTTATATACGAACTCGAAGGAACTTGTTCCAGTTCGAGGATGGATTCTGGTTCAGGAGAAATAGGAATAAGGTTTATTCAGTTGTCTTTTATCTATACCTTCTCTCAGGTTGCGAGGGCTCTTAGGATTAGGAGAGTACACCTGTTACGCTTATTGGATAATCTACTTCTAAACCATAGGCTGGTGCCGAACGGTAGGAAAGGAAGAAAACCATTTAGCCTAAGGGGGTGTAAAGAAGGTAATGAGTAAAGACAAATAAAGGGATTTGGAGAGATGGAAAAGAAATATACGATTATAGTCATGAATCTGGATAATGGAAGAGGCATTACTAGGAATACCGGGAAACCCCTTCGAAACATATTTATGTTTCAGTTTCACTATGAGTTGCTAAAGGAAAACTGATTTCCCAATTAGATCCTTACTCTAGGGTATGTATTTACCAGGTATGCTTCTAACATCTGTATGGTTTTACAGATGATGAATGGGAGTAAGTTATTGGGAATTAGGTGATCATCCTCATTATATCGAAATTCGTTGTAATTGATGATATTTGAGGAAATCGCTTGGGTTTTTGCTGGACGACAAATATTTGGTTTTGAATATCCGTTGTTATGCACCAAGTGATCTGTAATGTCACCTAAAGTATGTACACGATGGTAAAGACAAACCAGATAGCATACTATCATCTCGAGTAAGATTGTCCTACCGGCATAGGTCCTCCCTCAATCATTGCAATCACGTGCCTGCGATCCAATAATTGACTTTGAGGGCATTATATCCAACAATCTCCCACTTGCACTTAAGGATAATTATTGCGATGTCGCATACTCACAGCCCGTGTGATACCGAACACCAAACTCCTCTACTAATCAGTTTCACAAAGCTCGTTTGCGAAACTATTGCATTCGAGAAATAGCCTCAGTGAGTGGATCCACCCTGATGTTTCTTTCTATGTCTCTCTTAATCTCAAGTTCGCGGAGAAAGCCATCTCCCGAAATGAGCAATACCCGTCTTAGAATATGTCTGGGTATCTGATGGGACCTAGTTCATAAATGAACTCCAAATACAAACTTCTTAGACTGTATCGTCAACTGAACTTAATCAGTATCCTGCGCCATGCCTCCCTCAGTATCCGCTTGGACCACCTGTCCAAACTGCTGCCCCTCGTCAGAAGGAAAACTATAACTCTGACAGTCACTCTGTCATCCAGGTCACCTTGGAAGCCTGGAATGATAACCGTCTCCCGAAGGAGGCTGCCGTTATCATATCCTTAGAACATCCATCTTATATTCTAAAACTGCTTCCGAACGTTTCTCCAGGATTGGATTAATATCAACTTATTATAGCTAGTGCAAAAACAACATCTGGTGTGGTACTTGATATCTCATGATTGACTCAATTGCCTAAGTAAGTGATATGCCAATCATGCACATCCCTCTCCTCTTTAGTCTGCAAGACACCTTTAGAGAGGGTGATTCCATCACCTGCAGGTACTCCACCATGCCAGGAGTCTTCCATTCTAAATATCTTTAGAATACTATCTAAGTACCCAGATTGAGACACTACCTAAATCTAGATCTAAAACCATAGATCTAGTATCCAGAATGCCTGATATAATATCCATATCCTATGTTGAGAAACCACTGTGTGACAACCACAGTATAACCGATCGTAGTATAGAAATTTCACTTCCTACTATATGTATGTCATCCAAATACCAGGACATAACACTCTACTACCTTCTTAATAGATCCATCCCCTATCTTGATGAAGTCAAAACCTATGATTGTCACATCAAAAATAGATGATCTATCTCCGCTATATTTGCTTTAGTCTATAAATAGACACAAGCTACTTGTCCACTATGCTTTCGCTGCTCCCACTGACTACGACAACCCTCTGGCAGAGTCATATACATGTGCACTTCTAAAGCTAGTTTAGAACGACTCTATACTCATCCTCCTTCCGAGTCTCATAGTCTAGAACAGCAGTAATGGTAAGTCTGGGTAAACAAGAACTTCCCTGTCACCGTCCTTGAGGATACCGAAGTACCTCTCGGGCGCTTGAGGTTACCCACCATATCTCCGGAGTGGCTAATGGAATGTCAAACCTGATTGAATCTTTAGGTCCTATTAAATTTTCAGTAATCGTTTGCGGTTCTGGAATCACTTCCAGTTCTACCATACTCCCACTCCTGTTTTCTGAAAAAATCCATTTTACTAAAACTGTGGCGAGTCAAGAACAATATCACTATTGATCTTCCAGATGGTAGAAAGTTAACCCTCGTCATAGCCCGGGTTAATCCACAAACTGCCATTACAGAAACGTGCCTTGAGTTATCCAGAGTCTGGTTTCAAGCATAAGCCGGACAACTCCATATACCTTAACATTGTTAAGATATTAATTGTTCTATATCTCATATAGAAACAGAGGCACTGATTTGATTGGAACCAGATTCAAATCATGCAGCTGTCTCCAGTGCATGTCAACTAAATGGAGAGAGGCCAATCAGCATTACTCAACTTAGGAGTGCGTCCAATTATAAGTAACCTGAAAGAGGAACAAGTTTCTCAAAACCATTACTATCAACTGAATACCTCAAATAAGTATCTACATCTTCGATCACCTAGAAGAATCCTGATACTTGCGACACCTGGTTCTCTTCTTTATTCTTATACCTATAACTTCTCAAAACTTGGACCTTGTATTTCTACGAAACACTTGTCTAAAACTTGAGAAGTCACAAGTAAACAGAATATAGTACGAGGACCAACCCCTATATCCTAATGGACATTGGAAAACATACAATACTCTATATAAGTCCCCTGAGTTGAATAACTTAAACCCGGTGCGTCGTAAGTTGAAAACTGTATTATGGTTATGAAGAATTACACCGCTGTTGAATGCTCCTTACCTAACCATCAACTGATATAGGTAAATGTCATGGAAATAATTTCAAAAAGTTATATCTCACTTTATAAAAATAAACGTACTGATATATCAGTTTGAAATTTACACGTTAATAGAGTCCTTAGGATTCTTGCATGACTACCAGCAGTATGATGGAGATCATATACGTGAGAGTTAGGTAGTCTATAAGCACATCCTTAAAGTGTCCCTAGTCGTGGGAGTTTCGAGACTGGGCATCGATACTCCATGAGTAGACTAGTGTATATGATCGAGACCCGGACGAGGGGCGATGGCCGGTCTCACAAGCCATTGGTGTCAGTTGGTTCACCTAAGACGTATACAGGTGCTCATTGGGTTATGAGTACACCAGACAGGACTCGCCGGTAACATGCTAGTTGGTATTATACCTATCGTCAGATAGCAGTTCCCTGGTGACATGTGTACAGGTTAGTCTATCGACCTGAGATCATCATTTGTCTCGTGTGAGTTCCCACTGTGCTTTGATTACTACCCTACCATGGCTCAAAGGAGTCGTGCAAACAGGTTTTAGTTGGGTACAGTCCCGAGCCACATGAAGGCAGTGAGCGGATTGGCAGGGGATTCGTCTCTCCCGGTATTAGGGGTGAGATCGCGCTGTGTCTAGGAGAGCCATTACACGAAGTCCTTGGCCAAGGCAAGTGAGATTTACTGGTAGGTTTTCCAGTAGTATCTCAGGGTGTTCTGGGCTACACTCCGACATGACTTATACCGCTATTGGGGGTCTGACGTTTACCAGCCCCTAGGCCCGATATGCGATACTCATAGACGAACGGACCGGACTGTACGGATATTGTCACTGACAGGCTCAGTAGGGTTTCAGGATGAGTTCGCTCATCGGCCTCCCTTTTGGTCAATACCTGGGCGCCCGTTACATACAGTTAGTACCACTTACGTGCTTATAGTTAAACAAACAGCCAGTGTATTGACGAGTCTTTAGAGTCCACCACAGAAAGTTTCCCAAGTTCGGGCGAAACGTTGTAGAGGCCGTATGGTTTTATGACAGGGTTCGATCATATACGTGCACTCATGCACGGATCATGATCGGACGGATCATACTAGTGGACTTTGGTTTAAGCCGGATCCTAGTATTAGATTTGTTGGATTACTTTCGTCTCGTTGTATTCGCATTCAGTCGGAATGCGGATGCAGGTATGTATATACAGGTGAGGGGTATTCTTGTGATCCGTCACGAGTTTACTTTAAAAGATGCCATTCTAATTATTGGATTAAACATTTGGATTAATGTTTATTAGTGGAAATTGTGAGTGTAAATCTTAATCAACAGTATTAAATGTGGCATGTGCTTTGTTGATGAGTCATGGTGTTATTTTTTGTGCCATGTCTAATCTCTTGGTTAATTATTGTGTGGAAATGATGTGTGAGGAGAGAGAGGGCAGCCACTTAAGAGTAGGGCTTGGTCTTGTGTTTATTATGAGAGCTCTCACATTTTCATCCCAACACAATAAGCAAACAAGCTTCTTCTTATTCACTGGCTTTCTTGTGCTCACAATTTCCTCCATGGCTTCTTCTTCAACCTCCATCCATACCATCTCATGTGTTGAGAATCAATGGATGTCTAGAGATAAAGTTATCACACACATTCTCTACTTCACCTTGGACATGTCGGCTAGCAAACATCATGTTCGAGTTGCTTCGGTTTGAAGCGGGAGACCGTAAAAGGATTCCTTGACATGGTGCCACTTCGACGAGGAGACCGAGATCGAACGAGATCGGAGATGCCGTGAGGAGCTAAGGATGGTGGCTAAAGACCGAAGGACACGGATCGATCGGTATAGCCTTCTAACTTTTTTGTAGTTAGCTAGTTTAGTGTTAATGGCATGATCCGGGTAAAAGTCTGCGTTAGCGCCGGTGTTTCCCCCAATCAGAGCAAAGCTCTGTTTGAATTTCAAAAATTCAAAAATTGAAGCAACGCTTCAAATTCCAAGCGCTGCGCGCAACGCGCCACATGTCAAAAGCTGATACGCCAGCGCAGTGCCCAAGGCAGTGCGCCCAATCAGAGCAAGGCTCTATTAAAAACAAAATTAAAGGAAGCAACGCTTCAGTCGCGCAAGCGCTGCGCTGCGCGACACGTGTCAGCGCAGTTGCGCAAGCGCGGTTGCGCTGCGCTGTGCGCTGCGTGACATGTGTCAAGCTCTGGGGCATTTGCACTAAACAGAATTGAAATTCTAGTAAGATATTCCTGTTCTTGTTAAAACAAGAAGATTGCCTTCTGTAAAACAGAAGCCCTTGGATCAAAAATCCAGCGGTGGGCAAAATTTCCCAAATCACTCAGAGAATGATCTCTTTAACAAATCTAACAAATTAATGGGCACTATATAAAGGCCCCTAGACCCCAATTCAAAAAAAAAGAGAAAGAGAGAAAAAGAGAGACATCAAGAACTTCAAAACAGAGAGAACTCTGAAAAATTGAGAAGAACTCAAGAACAAAAAGGTAAAAACCTTTATAAAAGAGAAGAATCTCTTCTGAATAGATCATTGATCTAAGAACAAGATCAATGATCTTCTATAAAAATAAATAAATAATAACAGTGCCTTGCACTTTTTTATGAACTACTGGTTCTTTGAAAACAAGAAAAAACTTGTTTTCTTTGATATAAAATTGATCAAAATATAAAACAGTGCCCTGCACTTGCAAAATTGGCACTGTTACGCTCTTGGGTTGGCGCAAGCCACCAGAGAGCGCCACGTGTCAGCTCCAGAACAAATTGCGCTTTGCGCTTTTGAAATAGAGCACTGCTCTCTTAAATTGGCGCAACTCATCAGAGCGCGCCACGTGTCAGCAGCGCAACAGCGCAGCGCACTGCGCTTGCGCTCACCGGAGAGTGACACGTGTCACCTCCACATGCGCTTGCGCTCAATAATTGGCGCAAAGTGCCTGACAAGTCACTGCCAGATAATTAATGCACTGCATTATTTACAGAAAGGCCAAGCCCAACTAAAGAGGGGCCTAACAGGCCAAATCAGATGCTCTGCATCATTTATAAAGGGACAGAGCCCAAATCAAAAAGGCCTAGCAGGCCAAAATAAAATGCAGTGCATTATCAAACATGGGCAAAGCCCTAGCACAGGCCTAATAGGCCAAAGATAAAAACGTCGAATATTCTCAACTGGACTTAACCCAATCATGGCCGTAAGTCCTCAAATTAAATGGACTGAGCAAGACTGCTCTCTTAAATCAATTTACATCCGGTTCAAGGGTACATCTCTGAACTTCTCTGACACCTATCGTTGTAATCCTTCAACGACGTCAGAGAGGTAACGGGTCCCGACGACCACACATCGGTATGGACTGCGGGGTCCTTAAACTCGTGGACTAATGCGTCCTTAAACACAACCATATGGACTGCGGGGTCCTTAAACTCGTGGACTAATGCGTCCTTAAACACAACCATACGGACTGCGGGGTCCTTAAACTCGTGGACTAATGTGTCCTTAAACACAACCATATGGACTGCGGGGTCCTTAAACTCGTAGACTAATGCGTCCTTAAACACACCCAGATGGACTGCGGGGTCCTTAAACCCACAGACTTATGCGTCCTTAAACTAACGGACTAATGCGTCCTTAAACACAACCATACGGACTGTGGGGTCCTTAAACCCATAGACTTATGCGTCCTTAAACTACCTATGGACCACCATGTCCCTAAACTGGAACATGGACCACCATGTCCCTAAATTGGTAATGGACCGCAATGTCTTTAAACTACCTATGGACCACTACGTCCCTAAACTGGAACAACAGAGCCTTCAAACACTCTTTTGTCGGATCTAAACGATCCCGTTTAAGTTGATCTTAGCCTCAAACATGGCTAATGTATCCTTAAACATTCAATCGGACTTTATATTCCCTAATCAACTTTGGTTCAAGGGTACATCTCCGAACTCCCCTGATTCCTGTCGTTGTAATCCCTCAACGTCGTCAGGGAGGTGACGGGTCCCGGTGGCCACATACATTAAACGGACCACTATGTCCCTAAACTGGAACACTAGAGCCCCTAAATCCTCTTTTCGTTAAGTTGATCTTAGTCTCAAATCAGACTAACGTATCCTTAACGAACGTTTAAGTTGATCTTAGCCTCAATAGGGCTAACGTATCCTTAAACTAAAACCTCAAACCCAAATCGAAGTAACTACGGATTTGGACTAATCCACGTCCTACGGGCGACGGCATAACTTAGTCTCCGTATACAATCTACGGGCAACCACAAACAAAACAAACACACACGACACGAAGTGAAATTTCTGGAGAAGGAGAAAGTGGTTACTGCGATGCGGTAGCGTAATTAACTGCAGGGGCTTGCGCCTGCAGGGAAGAGCGTCCCCACAATCAAAAACCCCTCAAGCGAGGGGGAATCTGACGAAGTCTGCTACATCGGCCGCATCCGTCTAAACCTTCGATACACGGTGCCATAAATCAACTTGGCATCTTCGGAGAGGTGGACGGATAAAACCAAATAGCATCTGCTCCGAATCTCAGGCAAGACGTCTCTCAGTCGCCATCGCCGTCTTTTGGAGGGAAACAGATTCTGGCACGCCCGGTGGGACCTTTTCCTCTTTCCACTCCACACTTCGTGTGTCGTCTTCACGAACGAATCACGGTTTGTTAATGGTATTGGAGAAGAAGGATAAAGAGGCTGTTGAACAAGCAGCCAACATAAAGCGAATGGCCCTCCTGTTTCAGGACATGGTAGGAATGATGATTCAACAAGATCTTCCTGCCGAAGATCCTCCGATCATCCTTGAAGACGATGGGGGAGAAACGTCAAATCCTTCACCAGTTCTGTCAACAGCCAAGGAGGAGACAATCTCCAAAGCTGACTTGGACGAATATATAGCTCAGCAGATCCGGGTTCATCAGGCGACTGAGGCAGCCGGTCAGGTCATAAAAACGAGACGGCCATATCCGAGCTGGTACGACCAGATCAAGTACCCGCCGGGCTATACAATACCAAAATTTCATGTCTATAAGGGGACTGGCAATCCCCACCAGCATGTTGCCCAGTTCATAGCGCTCTGCGGCAACACCGGCGGTGATGATAAATTGCTGCTTCGCCAGTTCGTTGGTAGCTTATCGGATACAGCATTCGAATGGTACTCCGAGCTCCCAAACGACTCTATCAAAACTTTCGCGGAAATGGAGCTGCTGTTTACCCAGCGTTTCGCAAGCGCCAGCGAACGCACCCCGATAACGGCGTTGATTAATGCCACGGTGAAACCAGGCGAAACATGGGTTCAGTATGCGATACGGTGGAGGAACCTATGGTCAAAATGCGAACAACGCATTGAAGAAGCGCCGGCAGTGGGTATGTTTGTTAGAACCCTCGATCCGCAGGCGACCATATCCCAGTTCATGATGTTCTTCAAGCCGACTACCTTCTGGGCCCTGATCGACAAGCTGGCTCAAATGGATCAGATGGGCCACAGACCACCCCCTCCGAAACCGGACTCTCGAAACGAGAAGGGGAAGGGAAAAGCGATCGTTGTCGCTAATGCTCAACAACAGCCGAGAAACTTGAAACCGGCTGTCCGTCAAAATAATATGCGTCCGCGCACACCCCTCGAGGAGAGGCTAGGACGTCCTTACTCGTTTCCCCGAGATAAAACGAGAAGGTTGTTTGAGCTGGCATTGCGCAACCGACTCATAAATCTGCCGGATCCAAGACGTCCGTCGCAGCCAAATGATGTCAATGACCCCAACTACTGTCCTTACCACCGAGTACTGGGTCATCCGATCGAAGATTGCTACCTCTTTAAAAATTGGATTGAGGACTAGTACCAACAGGGAAAGTTCGCGTTTTCCGATAGATGGAAGGTGAATCCGCCGCAGCCTCATACCTCTAAAAGGATGAATACGCCGGGGGAAACATGCTCTCTCGTTGAAGAAGCCCCATGGGAGGTTGTGCTATCAGCCAAGACAAAGAGGATGCTAAACGATCTTCAAACATGCCCAGCGATCAGGTGGAAGAACCCGTTGGAACCTCAGATCATTGAAGGGATGTTAAAACCGCATCCAACTCCAAAGACCGATGGTGGTGGCCCAAGCACTCACAACCAGCCATCAAAATCTTCAAAGAAGAAGAAGAAGAAATCCAAGAAACTCGTGAAGCCCGGCGACAAGCGCACGGACTTATAAATGCAGATTGACGCACCGGAGGAATACAACCAGAAAGCACGAACTCCCATCACACTCCAAGAGTTCCTCAACCACGTCTTTCAAGAAGAAGATGAGGGGGGAGCTCGTCGGATGAATCCGAGGAATACGTGGCGAGCTGTCATATGGTTTCCCATTCGCTTACAGATGATGAGGAAACTCTTTGTGCTGAAAAGCCGGGGGCAGATCCTGAGCCAGAACTTCTAGGACCATCAGACGAAATGATTGATGCATTCCTGAACGAAGCCCGTCTTAAAAGCAAAACTGATCGGGAACGCGAGGCGGTCATATTTGAAAGGGCCAAACGCCAGCGACTTGACGAAACAGTTGGAATACTCCCGCTGGAGCAAAGTACGTCCCCTGCAGGTAAAAGCAAATTCAAGACGAGGAAAAGGTTTGCTAAGGCCATATCCATGGGTATGAAGCTACCATCCTCTGAAGGAAACATTACTGGTGAAGCGGAAACGCACCCTTCATACTGCTTGTATCATCAAAAGGTTTCACACCCCATCGAAGAGTGCAAAGCTTTCAATAAATGGTGGCAAGGATATGTTTCTCACCGACAACATTTTAAGCGGGAGAAGCGCAAAACTCGTCGGGAGCAGAAAAATACTACCGAGGGGCGTGACAGAACTACCGGCAATTGTCACATGGTTAACGTCGGGGAATCACAAGTGCTCACATTCGGGAACGATTCTGACGAGGAGTTGGCTCTTAGCCCCCTCTTTAAAGAGTCCACTTCAGGAAAAGAAGAAGAGCCGAAGGTTTGCGAGAATATCCGGCTGCGTAATCGGACGCTACCCGAAAAGAATCTCGGCCCCTCAAACAAAAAAGATAAAGGAAAAGAAAAGGTCTCTGAGGATATCGCCCTAGATGACCAAGTCGTGGAAGAGCTAACTGCCAAGGACCCGCCGAAGAAAAATAAGGTGGATTACAACGTTCTAGCGCATCTGAGGAAGCTACCCTCGCAGCTCAGCATTCTTGATGCCTTTTTACTATCAAAGGAGGCGAGAGATTCGTTAATCAAGGCACTACAAGAGCCGGAGCAATTCCAAGATTTCCTAGCCGAAGAAAAGATGAAGGATGAATTGGAGGAAGTGCACACGGCCGATGTCACTTTTGGCGACGAAGACCTTCTCCTTGGGACGTGCGAACACAATCGCCCCCTCTACGTCTCAGGATACTGCCATGATATAAAAATAGGCAAAATCCTGGTCGACAATGGATCCTCCGTTAATCTCCTCAACGTGCGGGTGTTAAAAGAAATCTGCATGAGCGTTCAGCACCTTGCTCGGGACAAGATCACCATCTCCGGGTTCGACTCTCAATCATCAAGAACTCTTGGGTCTGTGATACTGACGCTACGCTTTGGGCTGCTCGTCACGGACATTAAATTCCACGTCATAGACGCCAAGACATGCTACAATGCTCTGCTCGGCCGACCATGGTTGCACGAGTACAACATCATCCCCTCTACACAGCATCAGTGTATGAAATATTTTAAGGATGGTCTCAAGTATACCGTGACGGGAGAACTGAACCCGTTTTCCGTGAACAAAGTTCGCAAATATGAATATGCCAAATACTTCTCACCGGATTTTGAGGACACGGAGAGATGTCATAAGCCGGAAAACAAAGCTAACGCCACCATCCCTGTCTTCGGCAGTGATACCGAGAAAGAAAAGGAGATAGTTTATTCGGGTCCGCCCCAATATAACAAGCCAGGACCATCCGCTCCTACATTGATCTTTGGTAGTGATTCGGAAGATGAGGTCCATACCATATTCTCCGCTCGGCCTTCAATACAAACATCCACTGGCGAAGAGCAGAGCCTGCAAGTCGCCATGGTTCCACTTGAACATCATAAAGAACTGGATGTGCTCGATACCTACACGGTAGAGGAGCTGCGGACGTTCTATGTCCCTCCTAAGCGAGAAGGCGAAAAGGCAATTCTATTCTACCGCTCTGAAGAAACCAAAGTGGAGAAAGAAATCTGGCATGGTATGGATCCTACGCTCGACAGGCTTCAGCCCATCCGTCTACCCAGATATTATACAGAAGGCTTGAAAAGGCTGTTGAAGCGCCAGGGGATATCCTTCAAACAGACCGCTCGAAAAGCCAAATTCTATGACAGGGTTTGGAACGTCCCCGGAACTCAGCACAAGCTACCCAGTGGGAAGATGGAAACAATCGGGCTCGGATACATTCGGTCCAAGAAACGAGAGCTACTTCGCAATTGTTACGTCGTTCATGACTTCAATGAAGAAGCGGATGCTCAATGGGAGGACGTTAATACTGAACCAGTAAAAGTTCCTAATACAAAGGTGCCCAGTCCGTCGCTCGAAGAAAAAATGGACAGGTTTATAAGGGAGGATGGTCAAAAAGTCCGAGACGACCACAACAGCGAAATGGCCATCTACGAAAAAGCCAAAACACAACGCCTCCTCCAACAGGTCGTGAAAGATGAAAATGCCACCCCCTGTCAACCTGTTATAAAAAAGGCTCGACACAGAAGCAGAAACAAGTCTAAAGGCCAAAAAGGCGCTCGACAACAACAAAGCGGGACTAAGAAGCCACGCGAGCAGGAATTGAGCGGTCCAGATCTGTCCCTTGTAAAGAAAATGTGTCGAGCGTACTCTTTTCCTCGGGACAAGACGAAGAGAATACTTGACCTCGCTCTAAAACATCAGATGCTTACGCTGCCGGGTCTAAACACCCCGAACAAGCAAGAGAAGTCTCTCACCTAAACTATTGCTCTTATCACCGAGTAATATGGCACCCTCTCGAAGACTGCTTCACCTTTAAGAATTGGGTCGAAGATCAGTATCAGCTCGGCAAGTTCGCTCTGTCTGACAACTGGAGGGTAACGTCGCCGCAGAAGCACGAACCCAAAGCCACGAGAGCAGAACCAGCTCCACATTGGTCTTGGAAGCGAATTCGTACTTGTCATATGATAACGATATTGAAGGAAGAGCCCGAGAACACGGATGACCTTCCCTGGTGCTTCGAAAACAGCAACGACGAGGTGATCTCAGAATTTCCGCCAGCGCCGAAAGAGCTGGAGGATGGGATACATACCACCGCAGATAACCTCAAGAAAATTGAGTTGGGAATGGTGAACGACCCGCGACCAACACTCGTCAGCGAGTTTCTATCTGAAGAAAGAGTGGCTGCGTTAAAAGATGTGCTTATGCAGTACAGAGATTGCTTCGCGTGGAATTATTCCGAAATGCCAGGACTAGATCCAGAAATTGCTGTGCATAAATTGGCGATATCTCCGGACGTCAAGCCGGTCAAACAAGCGCAAAGAAGAATGCGGCTCAAGCTTGAGATGAGTATCAATGCTGAGGTCAAGAAGCTAATCGACTCTGGCTTTATCCTGGAGGTTCAATATCCTGAATGGATCGCCAACATTGTCCCGGTGATGAAGAAAAATGGGACAGTACGCATATGCGTGGACTTCCGGGATCTCAATAAAGCCTGGCCGAAAGACGATTTCCCAGTACCGGTCATCGAGCTGATGATAAACAATACGTCCACTCACGAGGTTTTCTCCTTTATAGACGGCTCATCAGGATATAATCAGATCAAGATGCATCGCGAAGACCAGAAGCACACCGCTTTTCGGACTCCTCTGGGAATATTCTGTAATAAGGTGATGCCCTTCGGTCTAAAGAACGCCGGTGCCACCTATCAGAGAGCCATGACGAAGATCTTCGATAACCTTATACATGAAATCGTCGAATGCTATATCGACGACCTCGTGGTGAAAAGCAAATCGTATGAGGAACATCTCGAGCATCTGAAGACCGTGTTTCAACGCCTTCGACGATACAACTTGAAGATGAATCCTCTCAAGTGCGCATTTGGAGTTTCCTCGGGCAAATTCCTGGGATTCATCGTCCGACACCGAGGTATCGAGGTAGATCCGTCGAAGATTAAGGCGATCATGGAAATGCCTCCGCCGAGAACTCTCAAACAACTGCGGTCTCTCCAGAGAAAGCTCGCGTATATACGGCGATTTATAGCCAATCTTTCAGGCAAGTGCCGTCCTTATAGCCACCTGATGAAGAAGGGGACCCCGTTCGTCTGGGATCAAAAATGCCAAAGCGCGCTAGACGAAATTAAGCAGTACTTGCAAAACCCGCCAGTGCTGGCTGCTCCGGTCAAGGGAAAGCCCCTCATTCTCTATACGACTGCCCTCGAAGCTTCCTTAGGCGCATTATGGGCGCAAGAGAACGACCAAGGGAAAGAAAGAGCACTCTACTATTTAAGTCGAGTCCTGCTGGGGGCAGAAAGCAACTACTCCCCCATTGAAAAACACTGTCTGGCGTTGATCTTTGCAATAACAAAGCTCAGGCACTATGCATTGGTGCATGAAGTCCGTCTCATTTCGAAGGTGGACCCCCTTAAATATTTAATGTTGAAGGCCATATTGACTGGGAGACTCGCTAAATGGGCTCTGCTCTTGATGGAGTTCTCAATAGCCTATCAACCTCTCAAGGCAGTAAAAGGCCAGGCCATCTCCGACTTCCTCGCTGAGCATACGATACTTGCCGATTCCCCTCTGAATTGCGAGCTGCCAGACGAACTTGCGTTTGACGCGATCGATGGGAGTGATACCCGATGGGAGCGTTATTTTGATGGAGCGTCTTCCATAAAGAAGCGCAAACAAAGTACCCCTATAATCAAATCGAGGGTAGGCCTTATCTTCGTGACTCCACAAGGAGGGATAATGCGCTTTGATTTCTCCTTAACAGAACCGAGGACGAACAATGAAGCCGAATACGAAGATTTGATAGCAGGCCTCGAGATCGCCATCGACATGGGAATTGCGAACCTCCTTATATACGGAGACTCCCAACTGGTCGTCAGTCAAGTAAATGGTGACTACCAAACGTGCAAACTAGAGCTGGTGAAGTACGGCGAAAAGGTGCAACAATTGTTGACCCAAATTCCCTCCTACACTTTGGAAAACATACCGCGTGCAGAAAACAGCAAAGCTGATGCATTAACCAAGCTAGCAAAAGAACTGGCTGATGTGAATCTTGATGATGTCAGAATCGTGGTACAAAGTCGTCGGGTACTTGCCCCAACAGAAATATCTTCGGAATCACCTGAAGGAAAGGGAGCGACTGAGCACACGGCCCTGCAAATAAAAGACCGAGAAAAGGCAGAGGATTAGAGAGAAGTCTTTATAGACTACTTCAAATACCGTCGAACGCCCAAAGATGCTTCCTTAAGACATCAGCTTGTGAAACGAGCTATGTCTTTCGCCTTCGTCAATGATACTCTGTACAAGAGGTCATTTGATTCTCTGTGGTTGAGATGCCTAGGACCTGACAAAGCGAAAAGAGTCGTTCAGGAAGTTCATGACGGACTCTGCGGTTCTCACCAAGCAGGCCCGAAGATGAAGTTGAAGATAAAATGGATGGGTTACTACTGGCCCACGATGATTCAGGACTGCCTCGAATATGCGAAGCAATGCCACTCATGCCAAATTCATGGGGACTTCATCCACCAGTATCCAAATCCGCTACATCCAACTGTTGGATATATGTATGCCCTAGAGGCCATTATGTGATAGTGGATGTATCTATACATGTATATATATTCAGTTTGCATTCTTGCTCGACATGATAGTATGCTATCTGGTTCTTCTTTATCTGACATGTTGATTTGATCATGCTTTTATTCATTCATACATGCTGATAAAGCCCTGAGGATATTGGCTTGACTACTCTGATTATGATGGAGATCATACTAGTGGGACATCTGTAGTCTATAAGCATATCCTGGAACGTCCCTAGTCGTAGGTATATCGAGACGGGGCATTGATATACCAGAGTAGACTAGAGTATATGATACTAGACCCATACGATGGGCGATGGATGTTCCCACATTCATCGATGTTTGACATCAAGATCATATACGGGTGCTCAGTGGTGACTGAGTACACTGGACGGACTCACCGAGAACTCCTATATGGAATTATATCTATCGTCGGATAGCAGTTCTCAGGTGACACTGGTACAGGTTAGTCTGTAGACCCGAGATCGTCATGGAGTCTTGTGTGTTCTCCCACTGTATTTTGATTGCCACCCTACCACGGCTCTACTGAGTGGTGCAAACAGGTGGCCGTTGGGTACAGTCCCGAGACACATGAAGACGATGAGCGATAGGAAGGGTTTCGTCTCTCCCGGTATTGGGAGTTGATGTTGTGCTGTGCCCGACTGGTTATAACAGCAAGTCCCTGGCCAGGGCTGCTGAGATTTGCTGATAAGTGTTATCAGTAGTTTCTCGATCTGTTATAGACCATTCACCGGCACGACTTATTGAGTTATTGGGGTCGACGTGACCATCCCTAGGCTCGATATGCAGCATATCTGACGAAGAGACCGGACTGTACGGTAGTGTTGCCGGATGGCTCGACGGGAGTTGTAGCAGGTTCGCTTGTTGTCTTCTGATCGCTCAATACCCGGGTGGCCGTTGCGTTTAGCTGACCGCTTGCGGCTTGAGGGTACCTGATATGATCATCACCCTCTGCCGGCGTATTGACGAGTCTTAGAGTCCCACAAAGGAGTTACCCAGTCTAGGCGAAACGTTGTGGTGCGCGTATGCGATATGCGCATGCACCCGATTGAAATGTGCGTATATGATACCGAACATTGATCGGGTGAACTACTTTTGGTGGGGTCATATGAGATATGACCGGATTGATAAATCAAGTGTTGATTTATCATTTAACCATTAGTTTTCTCACTTAAAACCTTTTCTTGGATGATGGATGTGTGCATGCATGTGTGCTTTTCTTTCTTTCTTTCATGCTAGTTTCATGCACATGTGGATGTGCATACATGCACACATACATACACTCATCCATCATGGTTGTTAGCATATGGAAATGGTGGCAATATTAGACTCACACCATGGATTATATTATGGATTATTATTTGATTTTGGATTTAAAAGAAAATGAAAAGGAAAGGATAATCATTCTTGCTTCTACATTCTTCCTTTGATCTAACCATGCTCAACTACCACTAACCTAAGGTTATCCTTCTCTTTATCATTCCAAACTAAAGTTAAATAATGTCTCCATCACTTTAACCATGGTTCATAGCATGAAGAATAAAATATATATTGATATATTTCTTTTTCTTCACTTGAGTTATCTTTTTACCTCTTGTCAAAAATTGCCACCATCTTCTTCCTCTTGCTCTTTTGCTCTCTAGTTTTTTTTCTAGTGAGCAAATACCACTTAAAGATAGGTTTTTGAAGTGAGAAATCTAACCACAACATCATTCTACACAAGCTTAGCCGTTTTGTTTAGAGTGTTCTCTTCGGTTTGACGAAGTTGCGAGCTTGGACGGAGATCTCCGTGGTGGATCGTCATGGACACAAGGGGACTTCAAGAGGACCTTCGTTCAACACCCAAGAGACCAAGGAGTCTAGCGAAAGGGAGCTACAAAGGTTGTAGTCTCGAAACCCTAGATTAGTTCGCTTTTTATTTCGAAACCCTAATTTTCTAGGATCGATCCCTTTGCATGTTCGTTTAGCACCATAAAAATTAAAACTTTGGGTCATGTGATGCTTCAAAACTCTTCATAGGGTGCTAGACTAACCTTACATTGGTATCAGAGCCGACCTAGAACATTAGGCGACGTTTTTACGAAGTGAAAACCCCGATCGGACAAAAATACGGTATTTTTGGGTGCTCTCTGGAAATTTTCTAAAATTTGATAATTTGCAGAATTAAAAATATGTAAAAAATACAGCAGGAAAAAATAAGGATTACGGTACAAAAATTTTCCAGTGAACAGTGATTATCGCCGCGGAAACGCGGCCTAAGCTTGCTTAGGCCGCGGTTCCGCGGCCTTATATATGAATTGATGGATACGTTTTGTACAGTAATTCATGAATCTGCTTGTATAAAATTTTGGATATTTTTAATCTGTATTTGGTTTTGAAAAATTCTGGAGATGGTGTTGGACTCGTCAATTCGATCGGGACTTTCATTTCGTAGCTTTTCCGGGTAAATTAGAAAGTATTGAAGTGTTTGAACGAGTATCATTTACTCACTATTCACGGGGTTTAAATACTTTGGAGATACGTGCAAGTCTTTTTGCGGTGGTCCCTCTAGAAGACAACAAATCTTAACTCGATTATGTGACCGTCTCGAACTGCCCTTTGAACCTTAGGGTTTGGGGCAGTACGGCGTGTCACATGTGAGGCGTTGGCTTGACCCTTCTACGGCTGGACCGCTACTACTGTGTCACACTCCGGATTTTTGAACCCTGCTCAAGTGTTGAGCTTTAGTGAATCTTTGGTGCTTGATCGTTCGTTCGAAAACTTTAATACTGTCTGTTTGTCTGGAATGTGATACAATATGTGGAATTCATATAGTTTAGGCATGAAATACGAAATATGTGATATTTCGCATTTATGATGTCTAAAGAGAATGTGGATTCCAAATATTGTAGTTTTACACTTTCTTTTCTGTGACCGTAAGTGTAGTATGTTAGATATCGCTGGTTTCGTTGCTATACATCAACGACAATTGGGGTATGCATACTTACTTACGTTGATGATATGAGATATTATGTGTTGCTGAGATATGATGTGTAGGATTGTCGCGATCGAATAGCCGGGGGGTTTTGTGAGATGAGAGTTTTATATTTTCATTCATGTAAATTCAAATGTAATGTAATATTCTTTTATTTGGGGCACTTCCAGGTTGCGGTTGTGTCACCAGTGTTGTATATTATTTACTTTTCCGCATTAGGATGGACCCAAGGAGGGGAGCACAGGTGACCGGGTTCTGGGGTTCAGTGGGAGGCCATCTCGAGGAGTCGAGACCGGGTCTCCTAAACTCCAGGATTGGTAGGGTCACTTGCCGCTCTCATAGGGGTCCAGGGTGTGGGCTTGGCTATTCATCGCGACTGTGGAATCCGTATTTTCTATTCTGGCTAAATACTAAATACGGACGTCCTAGGATATCCCACGTTATATCTATGTTTCTGCTGCCTGTGTTCTGTGATATCTGAGACGAATGACATATTATATATATGATATATAGTAGACGTTGCTTATGTTTTACACCCGCGCTAGTCCCGTCCCGGTATGCCGTTAGTTAAGTAACCTAACGGTGCATAACGGAACATTGCGGCGAATGCGGATGGCATAAGCGTACGTGTTATTTTCGTTTCTTTTCTGTGATTGGCTTAAGGACTTAAATGATGGGATTACATTAATGTGATTAATGTAAAGAAAATAAACCTAAAAAGATGTTGTAGAATCGGATTTAAAAACTACTCGGCTATTTATGAAAAAGCTACATTTCAAAACTGCGGAGCTTAAGCCACTCCTTTTGAAAACTGTTTGATTCTACAACGATATCAAGTTCAAAGCGTTAAAGATTTTCTTAAAAATCATTCGCAACCCTCCGTCATTTTAGGAAGTAGAGTACTTAGTATTCGTGCTACGTTTGTTGACTTTAGTTAAGGCGTAGTGTACGGTAGCTAAGTGATGTCTTCCTACACTGCATATGATGCAGATTAATTAGGACATTCATGCGACTTTGTTGACCATAGTTAAGGGTCATATGGGTGGGTCTAATTGATCAAGAAATGATGGGTAGAACTTGACTGGTACTTATGATTTGTTGACCATAGTTAAGGTCATAAGTACTAGGGGTAAAAATTACATCGGGAATTTCAAGTGTTGAAATTTGCAATGAGATTGCATACCTTCCATGTGATGGTTGGATCCCGATCCCACTGTGGGCAATAGTTGCTCCTAGGAGAGTTTTACAGTTTACAATTAGCTAACTCATTAGGTGTCTAGAAAGGTGTTAACGGGGCTCCGCCTCTGGGAAAACGAGGTTTACTCTAATTAGGTCCGTGCGAAAGCACGGGGAACCTCCCTCAAAGTACCGACACTGGCCTGGCTGAACGGTTAGCGAAGTTGTCGACTGTAATTAATCCTGGCTAGTTTTTCTTTTTAAGGTTTGAAAGAAAAACTTGATAAAAAGCAGTGGGAAACATCGATTAGACAAGATAATAAACCAATCTAATCTGTGCAAGAGCTTTCGCTGAGTGTATTCTTTTCTCTCTCTTAATGGCAGATACCAATGACTGGACTTAAGCTTCTACTAGATAAAAACAAACTGAATGGGACCAACTATAAAGACTGGCTGAGGAATCTAAAAATCCTCTTGACTTATGATAAAGTATCATATGTCCTCACGGCTTCAGCCCCGCCCGTCCCTGGTCCAAAATCCTCAGTTGCGGACATTGAAGTCCGCAAGACATGGGACGCTGACTGCGCCACGGCCACATGCCTCGCGCTTGCATCGATGGATAACACACATCAAAAGCAGCACGAGGACATGGACATTCACGGTATATTGCTCCATACAAAGGAGTTGTATGGGGAGCAATCCCGCGTATTACGATACGAAGCATCAAAGAAATTGTTTCAGATGCGAATGGCCCCTGGCACACCAGTAGGAGACCATGTTCTGAAGATGATAGCTCTTATAGAAGAGCTTGAGGACCTTGGATGGAGGATGGACAATGAACAATATATAGATATTATTCTGCAGTCCCTCCCCTCCACCTTTGCTCAGTTCATAGTGAACTTCAACATGCATGGCATGGAGAAGGACCTCCCTGAACTCCTTAATATGTTAAGGAGTGCAGAGAGCACTATGAAGTCAGCAAAGACTCCCGTTATGACCATTGGACAGTCTTCTTCTTCTCGCCCGAAAGCTAAGGCCAAGGGAAAGAAAAAGAAGAAATCCACTAATCCTAAGGGCGGAGTTAAAAAGGTGAAGGGAAAGGGAAAGTCCAAGGCTGGAGACTCAGGGAAAGGCGAATGTTTCCATTGCCACAAGACAGGACACTGGAAGCGCAATTGCACGGAGTACTTAAGTCTCAAGAAGAAGCATGGTGATGCTTCTGCTTCAGGTGCGTTTGTGACTGAAAACTGTTTTTCTATAAACTCTGCTTCCTGGGTATTGGATACCGGTTCAGGTTCTCACATTTGCAATTCTATGCAGGGGCTGAGAAATAGCAAGGTTTTGAAGACAGGTGACCATACTCTCCGCGTTGGAAATGGTTCCAATGTACATACAGTCGCAGTGGGAGAGTATCACTTGGGGTTGCCATCTGGATGTATTTTGATTTTGAATCCATGTTATTTTGTACCAAGTATGCTATGTAATATAATATCCGTTTCTTTGTTGGACAATCAAGGATATAATTTTGTGTTGCAGAACAATGTTATGAACATTCACCTAAATCAAATGTTGGTTGGGTATGGTACGCTTAATAACGGAATATATGTCCTAAATCAACACACAGTTTTCAGTATACAACACACTAATAAAAGAAAACTTTCAGAATTAAATGAAGCTTTTCTTTGGCACTGTAGACTTGGTCATATTAACGAAACAAGACTAAACAAGTTACACAAAGATGGATATTTAAATTCTTTTGAATATAAATCTTATGCGACTTGCCAGTCTTGTATCAAGGGTAAAATGACCAAAACTCCGTTTACCGGACACGGAGAAAGAGCTACTCAGCTTCCGGGCCTCATACATAGTGATGTATGTGGGCCTATGTCTACACAGGCTAGAGGCGGTTTTTCATACTTCATTACATTCACTGACGATTTCTCAAGATTCGGTCATGTATTTTTATTAAAGCACAAGTCCGACGCTTTCGAGAAATTCATTGAATATAAACAAGAAGTAGAAAAACAAACCGGCTTGAGTATTAAGATGCTTCGATCAGATCGAGGTGGAGAGTATCTCAGTACAGAATTTGCAAACTTCCTAAAAGAGAATGGGATTCTCTCTCAGCTCACTCCTCCTTACACACCACAGCACAACGGTGTGTCAGAACGACGGAATAGGACCCTATTAGATATGGTCCGGTCCATGATGAGTGACGCTGAGTTACCAGTCTCGTTTTGGGGGCATGCATTGGAGACTGCAGCGTTTCTGCTAAACAGGGTTCCAACCAAAGCCGTGTCTACCACGCCATATGAGATATGGAATGGGAAGAGACCATCTCTTAAGAGAATTAAGATTTAGGGTTGCCCGGCCTATGTTAAAAAGCAGAATCTGGACAAACTCGAGACACGGTCAGTCATGTGTAACTTTATGGGGTATCCAAAGAATTCTTATGGATATCTGTTCTACCAGAAAGAGGAACAAAAGGTGTTTGTTTCTCAGTATGCCACATTCTTGGAAAAAGAGTTTTTCACAGATAAAGATGATGGCAAGGTAGTAGATCTAGAAGAGGTTCTGGAGACACAAACTACAAATGACGATTTGGTTGAACCGGCTGTTGCAACAGAAACTGAAGAACCTCGGCCACTCCATAGATCTGGTAGAACTTCTCGCCCACCGGAGAGGTACTACGGTTTCCTCATTGATGGTAACGGAGAAGATTGCATCATGGATGATGATGATCCTACCAGTTTTCAGCAAGCTATCACGAGTGGTGACTCTGTGAAGTGGCTGGATGCCATGAGATCCGAAATGGAGTCTATGTACACCAACAAAGTATGGACTTTGGACGTTGTACCCCCTGGGGTAAAACCTGTAGGGTGCAAATGGATCTTTAAAAGAAAGATTGGTGTGGATGGGCAGGTAGAGACCTATAAGGCAAGACTTGTGGCGAAAGGTTTTCGTCAAAGACCAGGTTTGGACTATGACGAAACTTTTTCGCCCGTAGCCATGCTTAAATCCATTCGGATCCTACTTGCTATTGCTGCTCACTACGACTATGAAATCTGGCAGATGGACGTTAAAACAGCATTTCCAAATGGAGATTTAGAAGAATGCGTTTATATAGATCAGCCAGAGGGCTTCATTGATAGTGGGAGCAGCGAGAAAGCATGTAGATTGCTTAAATCCATATATGGGTTAAAGCAGGCATCTCGGAGTTGGAACATCTGTTTCGATGATGTAATCAAAGAGTTTGATTTCATCAAAAATCCAGATGAACCTTGTGTTTATAAGAAGGCTGTAGGAAGAGCTGTCACATTCCTCGTATTGTACGTGGATGATATTCTTCTGATAGGAAATGATATTCCTATGCTACAGTCGGTCAAATCATTCTTATCACTGAGGTTCTCCATGAAGGACCTGGGTGATGCCACATACATCCTGGGCATAAGGATCTATAGGGATAGATCCAAAAAGTTATTGGGATTGTCCCAAACCAGGTACATCAACACCATCCTAAAGAGGTTTAGTATGGAAGACTCCAAGCGGGGTGCCTTACCCGCTTGCCATGGAGTCACTCTCTCCAAGGATTCTTGTCCAAAGACCGATGAAGAGAGAGCTCGCATGAGCATTATACCTTATGCTTCGGCAGTAGGATCTATAATGTATGCGATGTTATGTACACGCCCAGATGTAGCTTATGCACTTAGTGTTGTAAGCAGGTATCAATCCAACCCAGGGGAGAACCACTGGACAGCTGTGAAGAACATTCTTAAGTACTTACGAAGGACTAAAGAATTGTTCTTGGTGTATGGTAATACAGATCTCCAAATGGAGGCCTTTACCGATTCGAGCTTCCAGAGTGATAAGGATGACAGCAAATCTATCTCAGGGTTTGTATTTACCCTCAATGGAGGGGCGGTAAGTTGGAAGAGTTCCAAACAAGATACCGTTGCAGACTCTACGATGGAAGCTGAGTACATTGCTGCAAATGATGCCGCCAAGGAAGCCGTCTGGATGAAGAAGTTCGTCTCGGAGCTAGGAGTAGTTCCAACCATTATTGATCCAATACCTTTGTATTGTGACAATAATGGGGCGATGGCGTTAGCCAAGGAGCCCAGATCCCATCAGCGGTCCAGACATATCTTGAGGCGCTTTCATTTGATCCGAGAGATTGTAGATCGCCGCGAGATCGAGATTAAGAGAGTAGATACAAAGAACAACGCCGCGGATCCACTCACTAAGGCCCTCCCTCAGCCACAGCATGAGCGACTTTTTGAGATGTTGGGTATGAGATACGCCAATAACTGGCCTTAGTGCAAGTGGGAGATTGTTGGATATATGTATGCCCTAGAGGCCATTATGTGATAGTGGATGTATCTATACATGTATATATATTCAGTTTGCATTCTTGCTCGACATGATAGTATGCTATCTGGTTCTTCTTTATCTGACATATTGATTTGATCATGCTTTTATTCATTCATACATGCTGATAAAGCCCTGAGGATATTGGCTTGACTACTCTGATTATGATGGAGATCATACTAGTGGGACATCTGTAGTCTATAAGCATTTCCTGGAACGTCCCTAGTCGTAGGTATATCGAGACGGGGCATTGATATACCAGAGTAGACTAGCGTATATGATACTAGACCCATACGATGGGCGATGGATGTTCCCACATTCATCGATGTTTGACATCAAGATCATATACGGGTGCTCAGTGGTGACTGAGTACACTGGACGGACTCACCGAGAACTCCTATATGGAATTATATCTATCGTCGGATAGCAGTTCTCAGGTGACACTGGTACAGGTTAGTCTGTAGACCCGAGATCGTCATGGAGTCTTGTGTGTTCTCCCACTGTATTTTGATTGCCACCCTACCACGGCTCTACTGAGTCGTGCAAACAGGTGGCCGTTGGGTACAGTCCCGAGACACACGAAGACGATGAGCGATAAGAGGGGTTTCGTCTCTCCCGGTATTGGGAGTTGATGCTGTGCTGTGCCCGACTGGTTATAACAGCAAGTCCCTGGCCAGGGCTGCTGAGATTTGCTGATAAGTGTTATCAGTAGTTTCTCGATCTGTTATAGACCATTCACCGGCACGACTTATTGAGTTATTGGGGTCGACGTGACCATCCCTAGGCTCGATATGCAGCATATCTGACGAAGAGACCGGACTGTATGGTAGTGTTGCCGGATGGCTCGACGGGAGTTGTAGCAGGTTCGCTTGTTGTCTTCTGATCGCTCAATACCCGGGTGGCCGTTACGTTTAGCTGACCGCTTGCGGCTTGAGGGTACCTGATATGATCATCACCATCTGCCGGCGTATTGACGAGTCTTAGAGTCCCACAAAGGAGTTACCCTGTCCAGGCGAAACGTTGTGGTGCGCGTATGCGATATGCGCATGCACCCGATTGAAATGTGCGTATATGATACCGAACATTGATCGGGTGAACTACTTTTGGTGGGGTCATATGAGATATGACCGGATTGATAAATCAATTGTTGATTTATCATTTAACCATTAGTTTTCTCACTTAAAACCTTTTCTTGGATGATGGATGTGTGCATGCATGTGTGCTTTTCTTTCTTTCTTTCATGCTAGTTTCATGCACATGTGGATGTGCATACATACACTCATCCATCATGGTTGTTAGCATATGGAAATGGTGGCAATATTAGACTCACACCATGGATTATATTATGGATTATTATTTGATTTTGGATTTAAAAGAAAATGAAAAGGAAAGGATAATCATTCTTGCTTCTACATTCTTCCTTTGACCTAACCATGCTCAACTACCACTAACCTAAGGTTATCCTTCTCTTTATCATTCCAAACTAAAGTTAAATAATGTCTCCATCACTTTAACCATGGTTCATAGCATGAAGGAATAAAATATATATATTGATATATTTCTTTTTCTTCACTTGAGTTATCTTTTTACCTCTTGTCAAAAATTGCCACCATCTTCTTCCTCTTGCTCTTTTGCTCTCTAGTTTTTTTTCTAGTGAGCAAATACCACTTAAAGATAGGTTTTTGAAGTGAGAAACCTAACCACAACATCATTCTACACAAGCTTAGCCGTTTTGTTTAGAGGGTTCTCTTCGGTTTGACGAAGTTGCGAGCTTGGACGGAGATCTCCGTGGTGGATCGTCGTGGACACAAGGGGACTTCAAGAGGACCTTCGTTCAACACCCTAGAGACCAAGGAGTCCAGCGAAAGGGAGCTACAAAGGTTGTAGTCTCGAAACCCTAGATTAGTTCGCTTTTTATTTCGAAACCCTAATTTTCTAGGATCGATCCCTTTGCATGTTCGTTTAGCACCATAAAAATTAAAACTTTGGGTCATGTGATGCTTCAAAACTCTTCATAGGGTGCTAGACTAACCTTACACCAACGGTGGCCAGTTGGCCGTTCGAAATGTGGGGAACTGACATAGTCGGCCCTATCGAACCAGCATCGTCCAGGGGACATCGTTTCATCCTGGCGACGACTGACTACTTCTCCAAATGGGCAGAAGCAGTACCGTTGAGGCAAGTGAAGTTGAAGAATATCCTCCATTTCTTCAAGACGCACATCATATATCGGTTTGGAACCCCACGACGGATTATCTCCGATAACGGGCCGGCCTACAGAAGCCACAAGATCAGTCGCTTCGCGCAACAACATAATATAGACTGGAGATATTCCTCAATTTATAATCCGCGAGCTAACGGTCTAGCTGAGGCCTTCAACAAGACCTTAACAAAGATCATGAAGAAGACGGTGTCCCGAATAAGAAGGACTGGCACGAGAGACTGCAAGAAGCTCTCTGGGCGTATCGGACCACGTTCAAGACGACCATGAACACTACGCCATACGCGTTAGTGTTCGGTACAGAAGCAGTACTCCCCCTCGAGATAGAGTTACCCTCTCTACGAGTGGCAGTCCATTACGAGCTAACGGACGAAGAAAATGCTCACCTTCGGCTCGAGGAGCTTGATGTCCTTGATGAAACCCGGCTCATAGCGCAACAAAATCTGGAGGCTTATAAAGCGAAGATGACGCGCTCATATGAAAGATTAACCCGGCCGAGGACATTCCGCCAAGGCGAACTCGTGCTAGTGGTTAAAAGACCTATGATTCCCAATCGCGCCAAGCGGGGAAAATTCGAGCCAAACTATGAGGGCCCGTACATCATAGACAAGGTCTACCAGGGTGGAGCCTATATACTCATGGATATGCACGGTGAAAGGCCTTTCAGGCCAATAAATGGTCGCTTCCTGAAGAAATACTACGCCTAACGAGTCACAGCCTAGGTCAATGATAGATGACGACGACTATGTCCGCTCGCTATCTTCCTAAGCCCAAAACTCTATGAGTAGTAGCCTGCCTTCTCCTAATGACGGACCGAAACGTCCTTAAACTAATACCGGACCGAAACGTCCTTAAACTAATGACGGACCACTAGGTCCTAAAACTAGCTGACGACCGAAACGTCTTTAAACTACTACCGCAGCATCCTCAGGCTGGCGAGATAAAAAAAAAAGAATAAAAAAATATTTAAAAAATAATAATAATAAAAACGGTATGTCCATAAGCAAAATGGGCACGGATGAAAACCCGAAAGGGCTCCATGAGTAAAAACAGCAGGGCTGCCGGCGAGTGTTCGTGAAAACCTGAAAGGGCGCGACCTCGTAAAAAAAAAGAGAATAAAAAGAAACGGTACGTCCATAAGCAAAATGGGCACGGTTGAAAACCCGAAAGGGCTCCGTGAGTAAAAATAGCAGGGCTACCGGCGAGTGTTTGTGAAAACCTGAAAGGGCGCAACCTCGTTAAAGGACACTTATAGGGTCCTCTCGACCTTGTAAGGAGAAATCACCTGCGTGAGATCCTTACGACTCACAAGGGAGCAACACACTTAGGGATCCTCACGATTCCTAAGGAGAAATTACACTTACGGGATCCTCACGACTCGTAAGGAGAATTCTCTTGTGGGACCCTCACGGCTCATAAGAATTGAAAGTCTTAAGTTACAGAGACCTGAACCTATTCTTAAGCAACCCCCACAACCTCCGATACTGCCCTACAAGCGGCTCAGTACTGACCCTTGTATACAATCCACGGGTGCGAATAAACATTTCCCTAACCAAGTTCCATCCGTGGCTGGGGATATGTTCGCATGATGAACAACCCTTGTAAGTCCTCTCGACTTACGAGGAGAAAACCCTCTTGTAGGATCTTTACGACTTACAGAGGAACATACACTTAGGAATCCTCACGATTCCTAAGGAGAAAATACACTTACAAGATCCTCACGACTTGTAGGGAGAAATCCTTTGTGAGACCCCTACGGCTCATGAAGTCAAAAGCCTTAGTCGACGGGACCTTAACCCTGTTCGCTAAGCCACCTTTGTTCGATATCGACAGAGGCAAATGATGGTTCGCTCCTGGCAATATCCCAGTTGTAGCGATGCTGATGCCGAAATCGGTGTCTAATTTCAGGTTTACGGCGAAAAGCCAGTAGGCCGCACATGCATACGAAATAGCCGAAATGATGGGGCAACTTGTAATAAAAAGCAGCAAGTAAAAACGTATGCACACAAAATAGCCGAAATGATTGGGCAACTCGCAATAAAAAGCAGCGAGTAAAAATAAAATAAATAGCCGAAATGATTGGGCACCGTGAAAAATAGCCGAAATGATTGGGCAATCGCGACCTTCGCGATATAAAAGCTGAAATGATAGAGCATCGCGGAAATAAAACAAAAAAAATATATGAAACCTTCGCCCTACAGTTGAGATCACATCGATCCCTGTATACAATCCAAGGGCACAAACAAAGACGGAACCACACCTTCCCAACAGGCTCCGCCAGAAAGCAAAGCCAAATCTCGACGGTTCACCAACAGCCTAGAGACGACCGCGACATTCGTCTCGATACAGCAGACGCAGTGCCAGCAAACGAAG
Source organism: Agapanthus africanus (assembly GCA_030015575.1). Taxonomy (NCBI): domain Eukaryota; kingdom Viridiplantae; phylum Streptophyta; class Magnoliopsida; order Asparagales; family Amaryllidaceae; genus Agapanthus; species Agapanthus africanus. The sequence goes on along the minus strand of CM057342.1, from coordinate 240,969,450 downwards.
CGAAGATCAAATTCCTAGCTTCACGGTTTTGACGGTAACTTATATAAAACCTGAAAGACCACCAGATTCATCTCAACCCCAGGGAAACCAGTGTCCTTGGCAAATTCCTCAATTCAGGGAAACTAGCGTCCTTGATGAGAGCCTCTTGATTCGCGTCGGCCCGCAGAGAAACCAACGTCTCCGCAGGAATACTCCGATTCGTTTCAACTTTGAGGAAACTAGCGTCCTCGGCAAAATCCTTCGACTCAGGGAAACCAGTGTCCTTGACGAGAACATCCTGATTCGCGTCGACCCGCAGAGAAACTAGCGTCTCTATAGGAACACCTCGACTCGTTTCAACCCCGAAGAAACCAGTGTCTTCGGCAAAATCCTTCGACTCAGGGAAACCAGTGTCCTTGACGAGAACATCCTGATTCGCGTCGACCCGCAGAGAAACTAGCGTCTTTGCAGGAATACATCGATTCGTTTCAACCCCAGGAAAACCAGTGTCCCTGGCAAATACCTCAATTCAGGGAAACTAGCGTCCTTGATGAGAGCCTCCTGATTCGCGTCGGCCCGCAGAGAAACCAGTGTCTCTGCAGGAATACTCCGATTCGTTTCAACCCCGAAGAAACCAGTGTCTTCGGCAAAATCCTTCGACTCAGGGAAACCAGTGTCCTTGACGAGAACATCCTGTTTCATGTCGACCCACAGAGAAACTAGCGTCTTTGCAGGAATACATCGATTCGTTTCAACCCTAGGGAAACCAGTGTCCCTGGCAAATACCTCAATTCAGGGAAACTAGCGTCCTTGATAAGAGCCTCCTGATTCGCGTCGGCCCGCAGAGAAACCAGTGTCTCCGCAGGAATACTTCGATTCGTTTCAACCCCGAAGAAACCAGTGTCTTCGGAAAAATCCTTCGACTCAGGGAAACCAGTGTCCTTGACGAGAACACCCCGATTCGCGTCGACCCGCGGAGAAACTAGCGTCTTTGTAGGAACACCTCGACTCGTTTCAACCCCAGGGAAACCAGTGTCCTTGGCAAACTCCTCAACTCAGGGAAAGTAGCGTCCTTGATGAGAGCGTCCTGATTCGCGTCGGTCCGCAGAGAAACCTGTGTCTCCGCGAGAACTTCCCGATTCATTTCAACTTACAAGATAAAGCCTTAGGCGGCAGGAATTAAAAAGCTTGTTTCCTAAGCACTGGGACCCTGCAAGTCAGTCTAAAATGACCTCTTGTAAACTATTCACGGGTCTCACTCTCCAAAGTCGAATCTCGACAAGGAGGGAAACAACCGCTTACAAATCCTCTCGACTCGTAAGAAGGAAAATTCTCTTATAGGATCCTTACGACCTATAAGAGAAAACACACTTAGGAATCCTCACGATTCCTAAGGAGAAAATCCACCTACGAGATCCTCTCGATCCGTAGGGAGAAAAGTCTCTATGAGACCCTCACGGCTCATAGAATTGAAAAGTCTTAGGCAGCAGATCTGAACCCGCGGCCTAAGCCATCGCTATCTCTTGAAGAAACCAAGATTCTTACTCTATTATCTGTCAACCATGTTTATCAAGACAGCATGCTGATAATAAGAGAAGGGAGAAAGCAAAGAAATAGTACAAGACATTGCAAAGAAAAAATGTGTATCTTTATTTTTTAATTCAATCAAGTACAAGGAGAATCGTATAAAAGAATAAAGAATGGATACATCTTATTTGAAAAAGAAAATCTTTACAAGTATATTGATATAAAGGCAGCTATTGGGAAGGAAGCGTCTTAAATAGACCTATCAGTTGCTCGCGCACTTCCTTCCATGCCTTTTCCTGATCGGTCACCACCACCAGTTCCGCCTCCACTTGAGCCCGCTGCTGCAAAAAAGATGCAAGCTGCTCCCCAACAGCCTGCTGAGCAGCTTCACGACCTTGGGCGTCACGCTCGGCGGCATCAAGCTTCCGCTTCAAGTTTAGCCCATGAGAGATGCGTTCCAGGAGGCCCTCGAAGATAGCCTTCACTTGGGCAGCGTTCGCCTCAACCTCAGCACGCAGACGAGCCGTCTCGCTCGAGGTCTCTTGGCATTCCCTCAGCCTTAAAACCGCTTCTTGTTCCAAGTGTTGGACGTAAGAAGCGCTTTGCTCAATCCACGCTGCTCTTTGATTGCTTGCGGCTAAGGTCTCGGGAGCAGGGCGTATAAACTCCAGTTGATGCAGGCGGGCCTCGATCTCCCTGCAGTGATTAACCCAAGACACGACGATACCTTCGTTATGGAAGTTTACGAGTATCGCCAGCATTGGGTTAACCGCCGTAGCAAAATCTGCGGCGGACGTAGGAGTCTCGACGTCGAGCTCCTCAATATAGTCACTCACCATGCGCATACTATTCGCGGCGCCTTTCGAGGACAGACGTCTCAGGAAAGGGCCTGCCGGCATTATAACGCGAGACTCAAAGGGCGCCGGGATCAGAACGATAGCTGAAAAGACAAAGTATGATTAGAAGACGGTTCGAGAAATACGAAGAAAGTCATCGATGCGATAGTTTACTATACCAGCTGCAGCAGGTGGCAAAACCGGAAGGGCCGGTGGCGCGACCGATCTTTCATCCCCTCCTTCGATTTGTAGTACTGCAATCAGGACGAGAGAGAGTTAGAAATAATTCCATTACTGAAAAAGAAAGACATCAATTGGAAACTACACTCACCAACGCCGCCGGAGGAAGAAGCAAGTTCAGATGGGAAGGAGAAGTGTGGGTGCAACACCTGATAAAGATGATCAAAAAGCACTCCTGAAAAGACACAACAGTACGACTTTAGTACATAAATTATGCGGCTGAAAGATAAAACTAATAGGTTGAAAATCCATACCTTCCAACATCTTTGATGGTACAAGGGAGGGCTGAGAGGTGACCACCGCCAAGGCAGTAGTTGACGGCGCTCCCTCGAGCAATGGAGCATCGGCACTGGCCGCACCTGCGTTAAAAACAAGGATAAACTTGTCAGAAAGGATTGCAAGATGAAAAAGGGGACTATAACTCAAAATTTACCTGATGAGCCGCCGGCCGAAACGGAGGCGTCTCCCTCCTCCATCGATACGAGTCCACCTCCCGAGGCCTCGTCACCGGACTCGACAGGGGCTGTCGTCATGCTCGCATGACCAGAAGACGGCGGAGGACCGTAGGCAGGGAGAGCAATGATTGAAGCATTGCCAGACTCTTGAGAAAGAGCGGCTAGCTCGTCCCCGGGAATCACGCCCATCTCACCCGCTACTCCTGCAGGCTCGGCGGTCGCCATTATTTCATCCGCCGTCACCATGGGGTCACCGGTCTCAAGCACCTCGCCGCCGCTACCCCGGGCTCAGTTATAGCGGTCATCTCATTTGCCACCACCTCAGGCTCGGCATCAACGACCATTTTAGGTGTAGCTCCCTCAACCCCCAGCTCAGGCTCAGCAACCCTGGCGACGTTGCCCACCGTCGGCTTAGGTTCGGCCGGTGCCTCCTCCTCTGTTTCCTTGGGTTCGACGGTCTCCGCCTCCCCCTCGGTTGGACTTGGCCCTGCAAGACAAGATATATAAGAACCGATAGGTTTACAATTCTTACAAAAAAATCTTGAAAGATACATTACCTGAGGTGGACTTATCATTAGCTTCCCAAACTGCACGCGCCACCTGTTTGCGAGCGGTAGATAGGCCGGCCGGGAGCTCTTCGAAGGGAGAAGCAGCAGGAATAATGGTACTTGGGCCCGCTCCCGCGGCCAAAGCAGCCCTGCGTGCCTTCGCCTCACGCCTCAGCCGCTTTCTCTCCTCCCGAGCCGTTGAGACGGACCTCACCAAAGCCTCTTTCATTGAGACGTCCTCGTCCGTGAACAGGGATGCCTCCAAATTCTTCAAGGCATCCCTCGTTGACTTGTCGAGTTGAAGCTCTCGCGGCAGCCCCGAAGAGACTGGGACTTCAATAGCGGGCCCGGGGAGAGTCCCTGCATCAGCTGGTGTAGCCCCTGCAAAGAAACAAAGGAAGAAGGTTAGGTTGACTATCAGAAAAGATGACAAAAAATTTGATAAGGCAAGACGTACCAACGCCTATTAAAGCGCGCTTCTTCTCCTCCTCCTGGAAGGTTTTTAAAGAGGCAGCATTGGCTTCTTCGGTAGTGACACCTGTTTAAAAATGGAAGAAAGTATTAGCCAAAAATAATGATAAAAATGCGATAAAATGACGAAGAAAGCAGTCAATGATTACCTGACTGAGCGAGTTTATTCAACATCGCTTCGAGCCTCGCTGATCGCTTAGAAGCCGCAATAGCGGCCGCCAGATCGGTGTCTGCGGAGTCTACCGAGAAGCCCTTATTGCTGCCATACTCGCTTATTCCTTCGGTAAGAGGGGCCTCAGGTTCTAAACCGAGGATCGCGTCGAAAGAGAGGAGCGACTTCTTCTTCCACTTCTGCCCGTCAGCCCTGGATGCACCCGAGATCGACTTGCGCTTTGCAGGCACCTTAGGGCAGCGGGTCCCGATATCCGCGCCTGCGCCGGACTCCAGCGATACCACATTTACCGTCTCCACTGGAGCACGGGGGGCTGGTGGCGCATCCATAGTATCGTGAAGTGGCAATCCGCGCGGAGGGCTCAACACGCGCGGAGATCCAACTCCAGCACCTTTCAATGGAGGAATGACCGGGGTCCTCGGCTTCAGGGGAGCCTTACGGTCTCCGCCGGGAGGCGCACCCTTGTGGTCAACCAGCATGCGCTTTTCCATATGGATAAATGGATCCATTGCATGCGCGTACCAGGCCACGTACGCGTTGAGGACTTTAGGGACGCAGCTCGGCTTGCTGATAAAGAAATAGGAACCCGTGTTAAGCCGCATAAAATGGTGCATTGCATTCCTTATCCCCTCTCGGCTAACCACGGGCTTTTCCAAGAAAGCTTCCATCGGGATCCCCTGGTTGTAGCTCGATTGCTGAGCAAACCGGTGAGGGTTATACCTCATGAAGAGTGTCGTCTCATTCTGCCTGAACACCAAGTAGCCCGGCCGAATGGAGTAGAGGTGGAGGATCTCCCGAGCCTTCAATATGGAAGCCCCGTCCTTAAAATCATCGCGCAGCGGCACTACCGATTTGGTGGTCTCTGAGCCTATGGTTATGACCTTATCCAAAAAGGAAACCTTCGCTCCGACCAGGTGTGGACGAAGGAGTAGCCCCCTAGCCTCCCGCGGAGCTGCAACCATGATCGAAGCACCGACCAACCGTATGACTCTTCGGAGTCTGCACTTCTCAAAGAACGGAGGGATTTTATGGGCGCCGAATAACCCGTGCACATGCATTTTCATCCAAGAGGTGAAGTAGTGCATCGGGAAGTTAGCAGGCTGCACCCCAGGCTCACTAGCGTCCGCCGCTACGCTAAGTCCATTATAAAGGTAAGCCAGCCCAGCGATTCCTACTGACAACTGCAAACCAGCCACCATCCGATACGCTGGGTAGAAGACAGATGGCCGCATGTGGCGCGGGTGCATGGGGAGCGCAAAGACGCACAACCACAATCCTAAGAACCCTACAAAAAAGGTTTCCTCATCCATGCCCGGGATGGCGATCTCTGACAAGGGCATGACAGCGGCGCCGGGGAGATAAAAGTCTTTGTGGTCATCCTCCAATGTGGGTCGGCGGTCCAAGCCGAAGCCAAAAGGGTTATCAAGCTGGGCGAACTTCTCGCCCCGCTCCAATAGGAACTCCGGTCGAATGAAGCGGGCAATAAAATCTGCGAAACTGACTCCCCGGACACCCGATTCTAGATAGAGCCCTTCATAGATCTCCAACACCTTCACCAAGCCCGGGAACTGGTGCTGAATAGCGTTCTCCGGCGTCAGATCAAACACCAGCGGCTTGGTGGCAAAGACATATTCATCAGGAGGAAGCAGCTCCTCGTAATGCTCCCCCCTCGTCGGCAGACCCGAGATTTCAGCAAACTCTTCCAAGGAGATAAAGACTTCCCGGTCCGTCGTCAGGAAGGTGTGGGTGGGGATGTTCCATTGCTCGATAAAAGCATTAATCCACCACGTTGGAGGAGAGGGATACTCAAAGAGCGAGACGTAAATGGCCGAATACAAACCAATCTTCATCAGATGAGTCCTCTTCGCTGATAGGATGTACCGGGCCCACTGCAAATATCCGGCAGGCGGTCGCGGGATTAATCCAATGTTATAGGCCTGTCCCCAAGGGCGTGCTTCACCCTGACAGATTCGCCTCCCTAAAATATCTATTGCCGGCGGCGGCTGCACGGGAATAGCACCAATCGCAGGCTGGAGGAGGTCATCCGAATTCCAATTTTTGACCTCCACGGCATACTTCACCGGGGGTTCATCTGCGTAAGGGAGTGGAGATATATGGGCTCAGACGGCGTGGCGGAACTGAAACTTCGGCTACCCTGAATGATCTCATTATACCACCTACCCCACAAGTAAAGGTTCTTGTGCTCGGGGTCATGATCCTTAATGAGAGCGAGCACCACTCGGTCCACCGGTGCCTGGGGAAACCCTCCCTCCGAGCGAACAAACGGGAAAGACAAATTGGCAGACATGTTTCCTGCGGAGGGACAAAAAAAAATTAGCCGTCAGTGTTGTAATTCCAACGCTTGACATTTTAAAAATTTACACCACGCTGCAATGCAGTGGGTAGGGGACCAAATGGGGCCCCACAAAATCTGGATGACAGTGCATCATTTAATAAGACAGCCCCATCATTGGGTGAGACTGTCAATTAATGAAAGGATCCCTAAGAGAATATTCTCATTAATAGGAAATCCCTAGAGACAAGGAGAAAATCTCCTCTTTCAGAGCAAAGCTCTGTCACCGAGTGACATTTGTCAAACTCTGGTCTCAAAGGAATAAAATTTTCCAAAAAGAACCTAGCTCTGTAATAATGATGGAAAGATCCATCAGAAGAAAAAATTTTAGTTTGACTCCTGAAGATTAAAAATTTTTGGAGTCTTAAAAAAAATTCATGAAAACTTATAAAAAGTTCTTCATTTTCAGATCTACATTTGATCCATGAGCAAAGCTCTGTTTATGGGTTAAAACCCATGAACAAGATCTCTGTAGATCTATAGATTTTTTAGAGCAAGGCTCTGTTGATGAAACCCCAAAAGGGTTTTCTTTAGATCAAAGATCTATGAGAGCAAAACTCTGTTAATTAAATTAAATTTAATTTAATTTAAATTTTTACCTAAGCTGATTCTAGGTTCTGAACTTTGAAGTTCTTAGAAAGAAACAAGAGCAAGGCTCTAAAATTCTTAAGCAAGAGAAAGGCTCTGAAAATCAAGATTCTTGAAAATGGTAAAACATTTTCTGAGGACCAAGGGTCCTATTTATAGGGGCTTGCGCCCTTTCAACTTATCAGTTGATCCAATGGCTAGGATCTTGCCACCGCTGCACTCACGTGTGCGCCATGTGAGCGCAACGGTGGGGGGGGCATTTGTTTCCCCCAATCAGAGCAAACCTCTGTTTGAATTTCAAAAATTCAAAAATTGAAGCAACGCTTCAAATTCCAAGCGCTGCGCGCAACGCGCCACGTGTCAAAATCTGATACGCCAGCGCAGCGCCCAAGGCAGTGCGCCCAATCAGAGCAATGCTCTATTAAAAACAAAATTAAAGGAAGCAACGCTTCAGTCGCGCAAGCGCTGCGCTGCGCGACACATGTCAGCGCAGTTGCGCAAGCGCAGTGGCGCTGCGCTGTGCGCTGCGCGACACGTGTCAGCGCAGTTGCGCTGCGCTGTGCGCTGCGCGACACGTGTCAAGCGCTGGGGAATTTGTGCCAAACAGAATAAAATTCCAGTAAGATCTTCCTATTCTTGTTAAAACAAGAAGATTGCCTTCTATAAAACAGAAGCCCTTGGATCAAAGATCCAACGGTGGGGAAAATTCCCCAAATCACTCAGAGAATGATCTCTTTAACAAATCTAACAAATTAATGGGTACTATATAAAGGCCCCTAGAACCCAATTCAGAAAGGAGAAGAAAGAGAGAAAAAAAGAGAGACATCAAGAACTTCAAAACAGAGATAACTCTGAAGAATTGAGAAGAACTCAAGAACAAAGAACAAAAATGTAAAAACCTTTATAAAAGAGAAGAATCTCTTCTGAATAGATCATTAATCTAAGAACAAGATCAATGATCTTCAATAAAAAATAAATAATAACAGTGCCTTGCACTTTTTTATGAACCACTAGTTCTTTGAAAACAAGAAAAACTTGATTTCTTTGATCTAAAATTGATCAAAATATAAAACAGTGTCTTGTACTTACAAAATTGGTACTGTTGCGCTCTTGGGTTGGCGCAAGCCACCAGAGAGCGCCACGTGTCAGCTCCAGAACAAATTGCGTTTTGCGCTTTTGAAATAGAGCACTGCTCTCTTAAATTGGCGCAACTCACCAGAGCGCACCACGTGTCAGCAGCGCAGCGCACTGCGCTTGCGTTCACCAGAGAGTGAAACGTGTCACCTCCACATGCGCTTGCGCTCAATAACTGGTGCAAAGCGCCTGACAAGTCACTGTCAGATACTTAATGCACTGCATTATTCACAGAAGGGCCAAGCCCAATTAAAAAGGGGCCTAACAGGCCAAATTAAATGCAATGCATTATTTTTTTTTAAAAAAAGAGGGCAGAGCCCAAACAGATGCTCTGCATCATTTATAAAGGGACAGAGCCCAAATCAAAAAGGCCTAGCAGGCCAGAATAAAATGCAGTGCATTATTAAACAGGGGAAAAGCCCTAGCACAGACCTGATAGGCCAAAGATAAAAACTGTTGAATATTCTCAACTGGACTTAGCCCAATTCTGGCCGTAAGTCCTCAAATTAAATTGACTGAGCAAGATTGCTCTCTTAAATCAATTTAGATCCGGTTCAAGGGTACATCTCTGAACTCCTCTAACACCTATCGTTGTAATCCTTCAGCGACGTCAGAGAGGTGACGGGTCCCGACAACCACACATCGACACGGACTGCGGGGTCCTTAAACTCGTGGACTAATGCGTCCTTAAACACAACCATATGGACTGCGGGGTCCTTAAAATCGTGGACTAATGCGTCCTTAAACACACCCAGATGGACTGTGGGGTCCTTAAACCCATGGACTTATGCGTCCTTAAACTACCTGTGGACCACCATGTCCCTAAACTGGAACATGGACCACCATGTCCCTAAACTGGCAGCGGACCACTACGTCCCTAAACTGGAACAATAGAGCCCCCAAACGCTCTTTTGTCGGATCTAAACGATCCCGTTTAAGTTGATCTTAGCCTCAAACCTGGCTAATGTATCCTTACACATTCAATCGGACTTCATCTCCTTAATCAACTTTGGTTCAAAGGTATATCTCCGAACTCCTCTAACACCTGTCATTGTAATCCTTCAACGTCGTCAGAGAGGTGACGAGTCCTAATGGCCATATACATTAAATGGACCACTATGTCTCTAAACTGGAACAATAGAGCCCCCAAATGCTCTTTTGTCGGATCTAAACGATCCCGTTTAAGTTGATCTTAGCCTCAATATGGCTAACGTATCCTTAAACTAAAAACAAACCCAAATCTAAGTAACTACGGATTTGGACTAATCCACGTCCTACGGGCGACGGCATAACTTAGTCTCCGTATACAATCCACGGGCAACCACAAACAAAACAAACACACACGACACGAAGTGAAATTTCTGGAGAAGGAGAAAGTTGTTACAGCGATGCGGTAACGTAATTAACTGCAGGGGCTTGCGCCTGCAGGGAAGAGCGTCCCCACAATCAAAAACCCCTCAAGCGAGGAGGAATCTGACGAAGTCTGCTACATCGGCCGCATCCGTCTAAACCTCTGATACACGGTACCACAAATCAACTTGGCATCTTCGGAGAGGTGGACGGATAAAACCAAATAGCATCTGTCCCGAATCTCAGGCGAGACGTCCAGTCTCGAGCCGTCTTTCGGAGGGGAACAGCCGGTTTAGTAAAAGTTTTTGTTCCGCGTTTGGTCTCGGATTGACGGCCGGGACGCTACCGTAAACTTACATGATACACCACATACTACACTTACGGTCGCAAAAATAGAATGTCAAACAACAATACTTAGAATCGACATTGCCTTTAGACATCATAAATCCGGAATATCACATAATCTGGATTTCATGCCTAACAATGCAAATCTTTCATTTAGGTCTCAACATTTAAAACACCTTTTAAAAAAAAGTCGGGTAATTCAATAAGATACCCGATTCCGCCCGAGACCGAAATGTTATATTTACACGCAAACAATTACTTTTCACAAAACTATTAGTGTAGATTCCAATTATTGTGTTACATTCACTAAAACTAGGCGATGTTAAACCATTCGATTGATTAATCGATTACCGAAAAATTCACAGAGAAGCACAAAACTCGAGCAGTATTAAAAATTCTCAGAAGCATGCCCTAGTACCTATGGACCAACCGTAGAAGGTCCGACCCGTGCCTCACAAATGGCACCATGCAACCGCCGCCAAAAGCGCGTTTTGGCCGCGGTTCCGCTGTGATTTATTCGAGTTAGGGTATCGTTCTTCTAGAGGGTCCACAGAATTACCTGCATGATTTTTTGAATATTTTTAATGTGAAAAATTCCAACATTTTGAAAATTTTCTAGAGAACAATTTTCTTGGAGCAATCGATGTTCGTTCGAAGTTTTTAACGTCATCTAGGTTACTCTAAAATTCTAGCTTGTCTCTGATACCACTGTAGGGTTTCCTTAGCACCATGCCTAGGATTTTGAAGCATCACACATGCCACAATAAAAATTTAGGGGGTGCTAAGCAAACTAACCTAGGAATCAAACTAGAAAACTAGGGTAACAACATGTAGTATCATATACAAAATAGTGTCTAACACTAAATGGGGAGAAATACAACCTTTGTAGACCTCCTTTTGTGACTCCTTAGATCTTCTAGAGTTTGAACCGGCTCGCTTGAATCCTTCCAAGTCCATGACGATCCACCCGGAGTCCCTTTGCTCAAAGCTCCTAACTTCACTTGATCTTTGAAGATGTGGAGCAAACAACCTACACAAATGGGCTAGAGTAGTATAGATTGGTGATGTGGTTTGTATTCTCACTTAAAAACCCTTTCCTTTTAAGTTTCTCACTCAATGGAAAACTCAAGAGAGCATGAAAGAGGAAGAAGAAGGAGATGGTAAAGCTTGAGCTCAAGTTGTGATTATCTCTTAATAAAAAGAGAAAAGAAAATAATATATATGAGAGTCACACTCTCAACAAACCATTGTAAATAAATATCTAGATATTTTCATTATTGAGCTTAAAGCAACTAAGGAAATAAAACCCATGGTTTAAGTCAAGGTTAAGTAAGAAGAGTGCAGAAACGATTAACCATGAATCAATTTCCTTTTTCTTTTCTCAATAATAAATATATATGTATATTTATTCCATGTGAGTCTTGCATTGCCACCTCCAATATATCAACAACCATGACACACATGTATGCATGTATGTGTGCATACACATCAACATGTACATATAAATATGCATACATCCATGCATACACACAAATAGAAAAGGTTTAATAAAAATGAGCTAAAAGTCTATATATTAAATCAACACTTGATTTAATAAACCGGTCATATCACATACGAACCGACCAATAGAAAAACGCCCGATTAAAATACGGTATCAAATACACGCATTTAATCGAGCTCCCGCGCATATCTCATATGCACACCACATCGTTTCGCCTGAGCTAGGAAACTCCTGTGTAGGACTCTAAGACTCGTCAATACGCCAGCAGTAGGTGATAATCATATCAAACACCTACAAGCCGCAAGCGGTCAGCTAAATATAACGGCCGCCCGGGTATTGAGCGATCAAAAGAAAAACAAGCGATCCTATCAAAACTCCCGTCGATATGCTGCATATCGAGTCTAAGGATGGTATCGTCGACCCTAATAACTCAACAAGTCATGCCGGTGTATGGCTCATAACAGATCGAGAAACTACTGATAACACTTATTAGTAAATCTCAGCAGCCCTGGCCAGAGACTTCCTGTTATAGCCAATCGAGCATAGCGCAACATCAACCCCCAATACCGGAAGAGACAAAACCCATCCTATCGCTCATTGCCTCCATGTGCCTCGGGACTGTACCCAAAATACACCTGTTTGTATGACTCGGTAGAGCCGTGGTAGGGTGGAGATCAAAGTACAGTGGGAGGACACACAAGACTCTATGACGATCTCGGGTCTACAGACTAACTTGTACCAGTGTCACCTGAGAACTGCTATTCGACAATAGATATAATACCACATAGGAGTTCTCAGCAAGTCCGTTCAGTGTACTCGGTCTCTACTGAGCACTCATATACAATCTTTGGTGTCACCACACCAGATGGATATGGGATCATCCATCGCCCATCATATGGGACAAGAATGGTATATGCTAGTCTACACTGGAATATCGATGCCCCGTCTCGATACACCCACGACTAGGAACAGTTCAAGGATATGCTTATAAACTACACGTGTCCCACTAGTATGATCTGCATCATAGTCCCAGTGTCACGCCCCGCTTTCCAGAGTGCACTAAGATAGGCACGTGACAGAGCCAACCATGCTACCTGTGGATAGGAAAAATCCCTCCACAGTCACATTACGGCTGTAAAGATATCAAGAACAGGAAAGTAAATAAACTATATAATACATGTCCATGAGCCAGAATAAATGAGTCAAGAAATAATATGCGGAAGCAATAAATCCAAGTAACAATAACATCTGGAAAGTAAGGAAATAACTAACTGGATACTAACAGGATCCTCACTGCTCGGCCTGACGGCGGAAATACTCTTGATCAGCCTGCGACAAAGGTAGAGGATCTGGGCCATGCAAAACCCAGACGTCAGTGCGTCATAATATCAACAATAATATAATCAGGGGGTAACAAGTCATGCAGGCATGAGTATGAACAGTAACAAGTCATCAATAACAAGTAACAGTAACATGAATATAAATCAGTGAACAGGATATAAACAGGTGCAGTGCAGTGAGTAGTCTAAATTGTGCTATAGGGTGATATACTCTAAAGTTATTCGAAATTAATGAATGTAATCCTCATTGTAACCCATCGGTCTATGCCCCGTTCATTCCCCACGGGACCACGGTAAAATGATGTAATAGACTGTGAGTCTGTGTCCCGTTCATTCCCCACGGGACCACGGTAAAATGATATAATAGCCCTTTGAGTTACGTTCAGCTACATTCTTGATTTCCCCATACCCCTAAGTTATGTGTGTAAGTCAGGTATTTATAAATCTGAGACTAATGCCAACACAGGATCAAGCAGGAACAGGTTTGTCTGTACAGACAACAGGATATGTCCATCGGGACAACATGTCAGGATTGTCGGCATTAGAAACAGGATCAGGTAACATGTCAAGTAGTGATATATCAGGTCATGTCAGGTAGTGTACATGTATCAAGTCTTGTCGAGTAGTGGTGTATCAGGTATCAAGTCAAGCAGTAGTATATCAGGTCATGACAGGTAGTGCACATGTGTCAAGCGGATGCTCATACTAAAACTGTAGCAAGTACGGATGCACGGTAAAGCATGGATGCACAAATATTTTGTCAGTGGTTACATCATGACTATGTAGGATGCACAATTATCAAGCATGGTGCACTAATAAAACAGTAACATGAAATAATATGGTCTTGGTGTGCAACTAGATATGTAATAAACCGTACGGATACAGACGGCTACTATAAAACCGTAAATCGGTAAATTTGCTGAATATTAAAACACAAGCACTATTATTTATTAAATAGATATTGATATAATAATATTAACATGGATAACATATTCAAACCGATTAATAACTATAAAAGTGGTATTGATTAACCATGCACAAGAAAGTTCCGTTCAGAAATTCAGCGTCATCCTGATTTGTAAAATAGCTTAAAAATAACAAACGTTCTCCAAAAGCGACGTGTCTTATACCAAAACAAAGATAATTAAATAAGCTTTTCATTTTTATAAGTATAATCATCTCAGGTTGTCTCTAAAAAAGTTATGAACATTCGAAGTTGAAAGTTTGCTGCTGGAATTTCCGTGGACAGCAGTTTAGAGACATTTTCATTTGCATTTTACGCTATTTAAGCAATTTATTTTGCAAGTAAATATTTCATAGAGTTATAGTATTCTGAGTTATATTCGTAACGAACTAAAGAACGTATACTAATAATTTTTCTATGATTTATAATGAATTTTATAAGGTAAGGTGTACAGTAAATTTCAGATTTGTCGTATCCGCTTTGCAACGACGTTTCATGTGTAAACTATAATATTTTCAAACTATATTTTGTATAACATTATAAAATGCAGATTATAAACTAATTAAAGATAATAATAAGAAATATTACGACGATATATATTTTAAATGATATGGATGCAATCGGGTATCACATAATCGTAAAATGATAAACTAACAAGTGCGGAACATATAACTAAGCAATATGAAATATAACTATTCAATTTGATACAGTATATGATACTATAGTATGTAACAAGATAAGTTTTCATGACCTAGATCTGAAATGATATGAATGGATGCAAACGGAACATCGAAAAGTTATAAAACTAAACATGGGGTGCATGATTTTAAATACAAGTATTCCATTTGTTAGAATAGATGTGTCTAAAGTAATGTAGCATGTAATTAAGATTGGTTTGCATGCCCTAGATCTGAAATGCACTATACAAATGTAAATGGAACGTCGAAAAGCTGTAATATGAAACATGGGATGCTTGAATTAAAATACAGGTGTGATATTTATTTAAATAGGTAAATAATGAGTTATATAGCATGTAGCAAGATTAACTTGCCTAGACGGAATAAGAACGGATGTGTACGGAACGTCCTTCGTCGGCGAAATGTCGCGACGCGCGCACGGTACACGGAACGGTTCCAAACAACGCACGAGGGTGATCACTCAAGTCAGGTACGTTCACTGGATCACTCGGATAGTCAGCGACGAGCACGGCTCTGGCGGTGATCACCGGAATCAAGAAACAAGATCAAGAAACAAATCAAGAAAAAGAAAGAAGAACGAAGAAGAAGAAGTAAGAAGAAGAGGCTGTGTATTAAATAAGGAAAGAAAAATTAAATAAATAAAATATATATAAATATATATATATATATGCAGAGGGGAGAGAGGGGGGGTTGTTAGTTTGTTAGGAAATTAGTTTAGATTCAAATTTAAAAAATCTTTTATTAGTTAACTAAATTTTAATTTGTATCAATTTATAAAATTAATATTATATAAATAAAATTTGATATTCTGGTAAATACAAACATAGTCCAAAACATGCCCGGGTCGGGTCGAATGCAATGTAAAATGTAAAATACTATTCGCACCCAAAACACGATAAATCAGGAAAATACCACAATTAAAGAAATACGAGAACTGTAATTGGTATAAATGAACTAGGTTGTTAAATTATACTAAACTACAAAAGAATTTCGTCCTCGAAATTCCAAGAACAAGAAAGGATAGAAAATCAAGAAACTACAAGAATAGATGTGGAAACTTCTGTCGGATTTCTTCTTCTCGTTCCCAAGTCGAATCTCCATGCGAGAGATTTCCCCAAGAAACAAGTACGAGAGGGATAACCTTATTCTTAAGGACCTTTTCTCTTCGATCAACAATCGATATCGGTCATTCCTCAAAGGTTAAATCCTCTCTTACAGTCAACTCCGAATGATCCAGCACGTGTGTTTTATCTCGAACATACTTATGGAGTTGAGATACATGAAACACGTCATGAACATTCGCCAAAGATTGTGGTAAAGACAACCGATAAGCCACTTCTCCAACACGCTCCATAATCTCGAAAGGCCCTACGAATCGAGGACTAAACTTGCCTCGACTCCCAAAACGAATCACTCCTCTAGTTGGTGATATCTTCAACAATACCATATCACCAACAGTGAACTCTAGAGGTCTTCTCGATGTGTCGGCCCAACTCTTCTGCCGATCTTGTGCTGCCTTCATGTGATTTCGGATAGTATTAACCTTCTCTATAGTTTGCACGATCAAATCCTGTCCCAACAATCTTCGTTCTCCAACATCGTCCCAACAAACAGGTGAACGATACTTGCGACCATACAATGCTTCGAATGGAGCCATCTGAATAGTCGCCTGAAAGCTGTTGTTGTAAGAAAACTCCACCAAGTGTAGATGATCCTCCTACGAACCCTTGAAGTCCAACATGCAAGCTCTCAACATATCTTCAAGAGTTTGGATCGTTTTCTCCGACTGGCCATCTGTCTGAGGATGATAAGCCGTGCTAAACTTCAATCGCAACCCCAAACTTTCCTGTAAGCTCCTCCATAAGTGCGATAAGAATCGAGTATCACGATCGGAAACGTTGCTCATAGGCACTCCATGCAATCTCATAATCTTCTGCATGTACCGTTCAGCTAACGCTTCCATTGACTGACCAACTCGAAATGGTATGAAATGGGCTGCCTTGGTCAATCGATCAACAATCACTCAAACTGTATTGTTGCCCTTTGGACTCCGCGGTAAAGCAGTCACGAAATCCATGATTATACGTTCCCACTTCCACTGAGGAATTGGAAGTGGTTGCAATAAACCAGCTACCCTTTGATGTTCAGCCTTAACTTGCTGACACACCATGCACTTCGCTACAAAACGGGCAATCTCCTTTATCATGCCTTCCCACCAGAAATGTTGTCTTAGATCGTAGTACATCTTCGTGCCTCCTGGATGTACGGAATATGCAAAACGGTGTGCCTCTTTCATAACTTCTTCATGAATGCCTCCTTTCGGCACACACAAACGGTTACCATATCTAAACGAACCATCTTCATGAATCAACAAGTCCGTTTGAAATCCCGCTTCTACCTGTTCTCGAAACTTCTGCAATCTTGGGTCCTGTGACTGCGCTGCTTTAATACTCTCGATCAATGAAGACTGTACTTGCAGCTGCAACAACTGTCCTGAAGAATGCGGTAGCACAATCTCCAACTCGAATCTCCGAAAATCTTCGATAAGCTCCTTCTGTGCAGTCATCATCCGAATTGCTGGCAACCGACTAAGCGCATCCGGTACAACATTAACTTTCCTCGGATGGTACTTAAGATCAAGATCATAGTCTGCCATCAGCTCCAACCATCTACGCTGCCTCATATTAAGCTCTTTCTGTGTGAACACGTACTTTAGGCTTTTGTGATCGGTGAATACTTCGACCCTTTCGCCCAATAAGTAGTGTCTCGAAATCTTCAAAGCGAAAATCACTGTTGCAAGCTCCAAATCATGAGTTGGATAATTCTTCTCATGGGTCTTCAACTGTTTCGATGCGTAAGCTATAACCTTTCCATGCTGCATCAAAACACATCCCAAACCTTTCCCAGATGCGTCGCTGTGAATCACCAATCCTCCGGAACTGTCTGGTACGGTCAAAATAAGTGCGGTTATCAATCTCTGCTTCAACGCCTCAAAAGCTGACGCACATTATCCGTCCACATAAATGGTACTTCCTTGCGCGTAAGTTTGGTCAAAGGCTCAGCCAAACGAGCAAAATTCTCCACGAACCTTCTGTAATAGCCGGCAAGTCCAAGAAAACTTCTGATCACTGCTACGTTCTTCGGAATCAGCCAATTTTAAAATGCTACAATCTTCTCGGGATCAACGACGATTCCATCTCCGGATACGACGTGCCCCAAAAACTTCACTTCTTCAAGCCAAAACTTGCACTTGCTCATCTTTGCATATAATCTTTCTTGCCTCAATGTCTGCAATGCGATCTTCAAGTGTTCCGCATGCTCTTCAATGCTCCTCGAGTAGACTAGAATATCATCGATGAACACCACTATAAACTGGTCCAAGAACGGTGAAAAGATTCGGTTCATCAAGTCCATAAATATCGCCGGTGCATTCGTGACTCCGAATGGCATCACTAAATACTTGTAATATCCATACCGAGTTCGGAACGTAGTCTTGCAAATATCTTCTGATTTAACTCGGACCTGATGATATCCGGACCGCAAATCCAGCTTCAAGAATACCCTCGCGCCACTAAGCTGCTCGAACAATTCGCCAATGCGAGGGATCGGGTACTTGTTCTTAATAGTCACCCGGTTTAATTCTCGATAATCGATGCACATCCTCCTTGTGCCATCTTTCTTCTTTACTAGAAGAACTGGAGCTCCCCAAGGTGAATTACTGCTGCGAATTCAACCCTTCTCTAGCATATCGGCAACCTGCTTCTTTACTTCTTCCAACTCCACTGGTGCCATCGGATAGTACGCCTTTGAGATTAGCGCTGCACCAGGAACAAGATCGATCGCGAACTCCACATCTCGTTTTGGCGGTAAACCTGAGATGTCCTCGAACACGTCCATGAACTCTCAAACTACAGCTGGCGCTTCCTCCTTATCAACTTCCATTGACGAAAGAACATTGCTTGTCAGCCTAACCCTAAACTCGACTAGCCCGAAAGAACTGCTACCTCCAGCAAAACAAACTCCGGATGTCCGGGAATCTGGAAAATCACTTTCTTTGCCCTACAATCAATGTGAGCGTGGAAAGTGAGACCATCAATTTCCAAGACAACTTCATAACTGCCGGTATCGGTCACCAAGAAATCTGCAAAACATAAACTGGTAAGCAATGAAACGGAGAGAACCAAGGTAATAGAACGACCATGAAATAAGAAAATGAAACAAGACCAGGACTCCAAGTTACTTAAATAGAGTACCGCATTGTAACCATGCAGCAGTTCATAGTTACAATCACATAACTCCGTTCAAGTCGCCCAAATCCTAGTATCAAAATCAAAGCAATAGGACGGAAGAAACAATAGGGAACTAAAAGAATTTCAGCTCGAGATGCAAAGTTGTTTGCATAACATCAGAACAGGGGTCAAGAGAAAGATATGATTCAAAAATCATGATAACAATATGGCAGGACATGTTCCTAATCACGGATTTTCTGATTCGTGTATTGGGTCCAATACCCAACTACAAAAGAATCAAACCCGATTAACTTAAATCCTATGTCTCTGATACCAAACAAACCCTGTCACGCCCCGCTTCCCAGAGTGCGCTAAGAAAGGCACGTGACAGAGCCAACCATGCTACCTGTGGATAGGAAAAATCCCTCCACAGTCACATTACAGCTGTAGAGATATCAAGAACAGGAAAGTAAATAACTATCTAGTACATGTTCATGAGCCAGAATAAACGAGTCAAGAAATAATATGCGGAAGCAATAAATCCAAGTAACAATAACATCTGGAAAGTAAGGAAATAACTAACTGGATACTAACAGGATCCTCACTACTCGGCATGACGGCGGAAATACTCTTGATCAGCCTGCGACAAATGTAGAGGATCTGGGCCATGCAAAACCCAGACGTCAGTGCGTCATAATATCAACAATAATATAATCAGGGGGTAACAAGTCATGCAGGCATGAGTATGAACAGTAACAAGTCATCAATAACAAGTAACAGTAATATGAATATAAATCAGTGAACAAGATATAAACAGGTGAAGTGCAGTGAGTAGTCTAAACTGTGCTATAGGGTGATCTACTCTAAAATTATTCGAAATCAATGAATGTAATCATCATCGTAACCTATCGGTCTATGCCCCGTTCATTCCCCACGGGACCACGGTAAAATGATGTAATAGACTGTGAGTCTATGTCCCGTTCATTCCCCACGGGACCACGGTAAAATGATATAATAGCCCTTTGAGTTACGTTCAGCTACATTCTTGATTTCCCCATACCCCCAGATTATGTGTGTAAGTCAGGTATTTATTAATCTGAGACTAATGCCAACACAGGATCAAGCAGGAATAGGTTTGTCTGTACAGACAACAGGATATGTCCATCGGGACAACATGTCAGGATTGTCGGCATTAGAAACAGGATCAGGTAACATGTCAAGTAGTGATATATCAGGTCATGTCAGGTAGTGTACATGTATCAAGTAATGTCAAGTAGTGGTGTATCAGGTATCAAGTCAAGCAGTAGTATATCAGGTCATGACAGGTAGTGCACATGTGTCAAGCGGATGCTCATACTAAAACTGTAGCAAGTACGGATGCACGGTAAAGCATGGATGCACAAATATTTTGTCAGTGGTTACATCATGACTATGTAGGATGCATAATTATCAAGCATGGTGCACTAATAAAACAGTAACATGAAATAATATGGTCTCGGTGTGCAACTAGATATGTAATAAACCGTACGGATACAGAAGAATACTATAAAACTGTAAATCGGTAAATTTGCTGAATATTAAAAAACAAGCACTATTATTTATTAAATAGATATTGATATAATAATATTAACATGGATAACATATTCAAACCGATTAATAACTATAAAAGTGGTATTGATTAACCATGCACAAGAAAGTTTCGTTCAGAAATTCAGTGTCATCCTGATTTGTAAAATAGCTTAAAAATAACAAACGTTCTCCAAAAGCGACGTGCCTTATACCAAAACAAATATAATTCAATAAGGTTTTCATTTTTATAAGTATAAGTATCTCAAGTTGTCTCTACAAAAAGCTATGAACATTCGAAATTGAAAGTTTGCTGCTGGAATTTCCCTGGACAGCAGTTTAGAGATATTTTCATTTGCATTTTACGCTATTTAAACAATTTATATTGCAAGTAAATATTTCATAGAGTTATAGTATTCTGAGTTATATTCGTAACGAACTAAAGAACGTATACTAATAATTTTTCTATGATTTATAATGAATTTTATAAGGTAAGGTGTACAGTAAATTTCAGATTTGTCGTATCCGCTTTGCAACGACGTTTCATGTGTAAACTAATATTTTCAAACTATATTTTGTATAATATTATAAAATGCAGATTATAAACTAATTAAAGATAATAATAAGAAATATTACGACGATATATATTTTAAATGATATGGATGCAATCGGGTATCACATAATCGTAAAATGATAAACTAACAAGTGCGGAACATATAACTAAGAAATATGAAATGTAACTATTCAATTTGATATAGTATATGATAGTATAGTATGTAACAAGATAAGTTTTCATGACCTAGATCTGAAATGATATGAATGGATGCAAACGGAACATCGAAAAGTTATAAAACTAAACATGGGATGCATGATTTTAAATACAGGTATTCCATTTGTTAAAATAGATGTGTCTAAAGTAATGTAGCATGTAATTAAGATTGGTTTGCATGACCTAGATCCGAAATGCACTATACAAATGTAAACGGAACGTCGAAAAGCAGTAATATGAAACATGGGATGCTTGAATTAAAAAACAGGTGTGATATTTATTTAAATAGATATATAATGAGTTATATAGCATGTAGCAAGATTAACTTGCCTAGACAGAACAAGAACGGATGTATACGGAACATCCTTCGTTGGCGAAATGTCGTGACGCGCGCACGGTACACGGAACGGTTCCAAACAACGCACGAGGATGATCACGCAAGCATGTCAAGTGATAATATTGAACAATGAATGTACTTTTACGGTTAAGAATAATATCATGATAGGGCAGTTCTACTGTGTACGTAGTATGGCAATTACCGATGATGAATGAGTGTGGGCCAGCAATCTGTGTACGTATAACTTGCGCATCAACGTTAATTGTGCAGGTGTACTAGCAATGATATCATATAACATTAAACACTGGAAACATGATAGGTATCACATGAGGAATAATCCAACATAAATATGAACTATAATAAGGTAGCCTCTTTAAGTCAACGTTCCCGTCTCATAGTATCAAGTGTCGCAATACCCTCGATCATCATTCTCAATTCATGAGCGCGGATCAAACATTCGATAAACGCATCGCGTACGGTAATCCATCGTACGGTGTCACAAACAGAGTAGGGAATCTATCATCCTATTCACCAGCAAAGGTACGGATCTATAATCTCGTACGGCATACCTTATCAATCACATAACACATCTATATCAATCTTATATCATGTCATCCTGCATATACGTCATATCTTGTTGATCTAAATTCATATCGATCTCGATCTCATATCCTACCATTATCAACTCATTATTTGTCATCTTTCAATTCATACTTATCATGATTCACTTTCTCATTTCATATTCTCATATATCAATCCGAGTCATCTATTTCTATCATCTCAATATCCCGTATCACGTTATCTTATATACCTATATCATATTATCAAGCCAATATATATTCATTTGTGTCAACTTTTATCATATCATATCTTACTAAATCCTATAATTATGTTATCTTAAGTTCGTAGCATATCTTTTATCAAAATATAATTTATAAAACGATCTTCCATATCAATGGTTGTGGGGGTGCTATACACTATCCACCCGACTTCCCCTGTAGATATAAATCTACTCACCTCATATACTCCTCGCTTAGCCGAAGTCGATGTCCTTCGTCGTCTCGGAAGTCCACGCGAAGGTACCTACAATCAATACACAATCGCAATGCAATTCTATTAAAATCAATATCCGAGAACCGATACGGCACACGGATTGCTTATAGATTAGAACCTATAGCTTACGCATGAAAGATCAACCAAACAACTCTCGTCCGTTGACGTACAAACGTCCATCGACGGAATCAAATCTCAAATACCAAAACCATAATTTCAAATATCTTAAAAACATAGCCAAAATACTCTCAAGTAGCTCCCAGATTTTGGCTCAGGTCAATTGGGACTAAACTAACAAGTACAGGGGATAGGTTATAGGGTAAGTGAGCTACAGGCAAAACCACAACACCATAAGAAATTGGGGGTCCGGCAAGATCACCCAAAAATCCGGTGCCGCCGGTCAAAGTAGGGTGAAATGGGCTTGTACTTCGGTGGTGGTCTTCTAATGGTCTATCTAGGTTAATGGACTTGTTTGATTTTCTTAAAAACGACCCAAGCTGCTCCAGATACCCTGTTGGCCTCTAGGTTTCACAAAAACCGACACGGGAAAATTCTAACTTCATGTATCGGTTTCTAAACTCATTTCCAGGTCAGGAAATCAATCTCTAAGGTCTTACAAACACTCACTACACCTCAATTAACCACATAACAGCAACTTGTAAATTCCAAAATCACATAACTCACTAAATCGATTTCTAAACTAAACTAGGATATATAAACACAAATACTAATCTAAAGTGACGGGATTACCTCAATTTAGCAACTTAGGAAAATTCTTGAGTTGCCCAAAGTCTTCAAAATCCAAACTTGGATGTTTCAAAGGATTTAGAATAGGTTTGTGCATATTTTTAATGAATGTGGCATGAGGTTCTGAGAAGGAATTGGAGACGATGCATGAAGGTAGAGTGAGAATGAAGGAGACGAAGAAAACATGAAGAAAACAATGGGAAATGAAGAATGGGGTAGCCAAGTCTCACCCTCTCTCTCTTATGCTCACTCTCTCACTCTAAATATCTCCTACACTCACCTCTCAACAATTATCTCTTTTGTTTCATCTCAATTCTTGTTTTACACTCATAACTCTTTCTCTCTTTGCTTTTATTTTCTTTTTTTTATTTCACTAACTCATAAAACTCACAAGTCACAAACAAAGTAACAACATGCACATGACATGGTGCACTAGCCATGGAAAAATATAAAAATACGGATTTGGCCAATTCACAATTAGTAGTGCACTAATCGATTTTAATCGAAATTGCATATAATTATTTATAAAAATGCCAAAATATGATAAATATTATTATAATAAATAAATCTTTTTAATCTCCGATTATTTTCCAAATTTGGTATATACTTATACCAATTTACGAAAAACCCATTTTCGCCAATCGAATAGTTTTCGCGAAATATATTATTTTAATATTAAATTCCCAAAAATAATATTTTATATTTCTGAAATGTTACAGTCTTCCCCCCTTTAATAAATTCGGTCCCCGAATTTAAATTTAAACCCTCAAATACTAAAACATTTCAATAATCAGTCTAATACAACGGGGCTCTGAAATCACGGAAGATACATAAATACCACGGCGCATCATGTGCGCCTGAAAACGAGTGTGAAACTCAAAATCGAACTCCGTCAAGCATTACGCAATCATCGGAGTTATAAAGGAAATACAAATATCGAATTCCACCACTGAAATCCAAATGCACTATAGCCAAATCATAATACGTATATAGCACACATCTTTGTAAAACCATTTTAAAAACTGAATAAAACACATGCAAAATCTTTCCCAAATCTCCGTGCTATGCGTAGATCACGGCACAAGTGGCAGACGATCATTTATAAAGTAGTAAATATATATTTATATATGTTTTGCTCAAATTATACGTCCCACCTTTTTGAAATATCCCAGAAGGTTTTCCTTGTAAAATTTCATGTCACTCACGGACAAGTAGAAAATAACGAGACTGTAGCCCCTTTCTTTTGAAAACCCCTTGGTAAACTTTTCATGCATGCAAAAGTACTCAGGCACTATCCTCAGACCAGCCCTGCTCGGCTACTATATAATATAGTATCTATCATCAAAACGCGATGCTCATAAATAAAATCAGCCTCAAAAGGCGTATCCAACATCACATGCGTCTGATGCGCACGGAAATCAAATCCAATACAAGTGTCATGAATATGCACAAAAGCAAAACTAAGTGCAACTGGTGTGCACGAAACCATCTGTCCGGTGCAACTGATATGCACGACAACCATATCAAATGCATCTATAGTACACGAAAGCATCTGTCCAGTGCAACGGATGTGCACGACAATCTCAACCCAGTGCAAGTAACATGCACGAATGAAAATCCCAATCAAGTGCATCCAA
This sequence comes from Agapanthus africanus, assembly GCA_030015575.1. Classification (NCBI taxonomy): domain Eukaryota; kingdom Viridiplantae; phylum Streptophyta; class Magnoliopsida; order Asparagales; family Amaryllidaceae; genus Agapanthus; species Agapanthus africanus. The sequence goes on along the minus strand of CM057342.1, from coordinate 240,944,611 downwards.
ACATGCACGAATGAAAATTCCAATCAAGTGCATCCAAGATGCACGAATAAAAATATCTATCGAGTGCACTCGTTGTGCACAAAATCTCATATCATGTGCCCACATGTGCGAAAATCCAAAACAAGTGCGTCTGGTCCGTATAAAACATCTAGTGCAGTAGCGTACACGATAATGAACGCCAAGTGCAGACGCTCACGAAAACATAAATCTGGTGCAACAAATGCACAAAATACAAATCTGGTGCAACCAGTGCACGAAATATGAATCAGGTGTAACCATTGCATGAAATAAGAATCTGGTGCAACCAATGTACGAAATACCAATCTGGTGCAACTAATTCACGAAAACTCATCAATATCTCAAATGCGTATTAAAACAACACCGAATATACCAAGTTGTATAGAACCATAAACGTATGCAACCGCGTGCACAAAACATGAATCAATGCACTGCAAGTACATATAAGCTATACCGAGTGCATAATTAAAGGCAAGTGCATACAACATGCACGAAATCAAATCGACGGTATTGAATCCACGAAATCATAAATATGTGATACGAAGGCACAAATCGATACCAAGTGTAATAAATATGCACAAATCATAAACCAATGTAGCGGTGTATAAAACATAAATCAAGTGCAATAACTGTGTACTAAATATAAATCTCCAGTAGGTGCAGCCATGGTGCACAAAAACATAATCACGAAACCCAATCATCGAAACTCAAGTCCAAGCGATAAAAGTGTGATACTCGGATCACAAAATGCAATCGCAATAACTGACATTGAGGTACACCTCCTACAATGTCAAAAAATATGCCGGTGCGCCCAAAGCTGGCAGAGCAAGATCATCTACTTACCTCCTGCTCACAGTATGGCGTCTTCGGTCTTTGGGTTCCCTTGTTCTTTGTGGATTACCAATCTCACGATCCTCCCGCTCGTCGGCCCGGTCAGGTATACTAACGGAACAGTCCCGCTCTGGAACTCCTCTGATCACCGTTTGGCCAATCAACATGACCACTCTCAAACTGCACATTATTGACGGCGGCATCTGGCCCTCTGAATACGCACGATATAACTAACCCTAGGTGCAAATCTATATTGCTACGGTGTCCTGGAAAGAACCTGCTCACGGCTTCTTCCGATCTCATCTATACCGAACTATACGAAAGTTGGCGCTCTTGCTTAACTCTTTTCTCATAACCGGACAGCTGCGTCCTCAGCACGGCTTTAATCTGGAATTTGGCTGTATCTAACACCTCTGCACACATATCCATCCTCTGGCATCAACGGAGAGTAACAACCGCTCGTTAACATCTCGCACAAACCTCTTGTTCCACTCATCTTTATTATCGTCCACTTCGATGTCATCTCTTACTGTCTGCATATTGCAATTCGTTCTCGACTACAGTCAATCTGGAGTCTATCACACAGACTCGAAATTATGAACTCGGTACCTTCATCACTCTGTGGAAGATATCTAGCCGAACACGTCCTCGGGAACTCGTCCAAATCATCGGAGGAATACACTTTATTCGTCCGTTCTCGATCAACTCACAACGCATCTGGCTGAGGTCCTTCTATATGAAACTGGTCAACTTACTGATCTCACATCGGAGCATCCGACGAACAACATCATCTCTTGATCGATCTACTCTAGATCCAAGTAAGATCCTTCAACTGGAATTTTTCGACTCAACTGAGCCTGTATCGGCACATCAAATCTGACGAATCATATCAGTCGCTCAACTTGAGATAGACTAGCTATCTCCTATCATATCTCTGCCTGAAAGCTCCAGCAGTTTCAGCTCATAGACTCTGGAAACGACATCCCATCAATCTCAGCAACAGCTGGGTCATCTGTCTGCACAGTAGACAACATCACGATCTCTGAGGTAAGCTGTACATCAACAGTCTTCTCAATCCGGCAGCCTCTATCAATGGCCCGATCATCCGGTGCAAAACCGGACACTCACCTCTAACGAGAGATCACAACACAACACTATACCCATACGTCCCTATGTCACCAGAAACAACAATGGTCAATCCTCGTCCATGACGAGCTCGCCCTGACCGTAACACTAGCAGCAGCTCAATCTGCGCTCAAACCATGGTGACAGGAACCTCAAGCAGGTATCGATGATGATAGATCAAATGAACGAAAGAAATCAACAGATCCCAAATGGATATATGATCATAGGAACGAATAGTATCACAGATCTCAAGATAAGTACATCCTAAGGTTTCTTAAGTGGAGTATCGTATCGTAAATATGTCGCGGAACATACGTACGGTACGTCACTCTAGTTAAGCTACCTACTCCATCAATCAAGGTCAACCTATGAAATGAAAGTTCGGGTCTAATACCCCCCGTTAAGTCTAAGTTCCGTAAGGTCAAGCCTAGGTTCCGAAATATATACGCCCTAAACTCCGCATAGTCAAACCCAGACTCAAACCAAGGTTAAACCTAACGCTCTGATACCAACTTTGTCATGACCCATAATTTAGCACGTGACCGGCACTTAAATTACGCAATGTCTAAATGCATAACGTAAATCAAGTAAGCCGAAGCCCGGAAAATTTAAACCATTTTGCGGAAAATAGTGGGGCTGCAGTTTTGAAATAAAGGTATAATGAATCATGTTTTTCTTTAAATGCATAGATAATGAAACATGAAAATTCAAGTGGGTTATACTAGTTGGAAACATGTTTCATATTTTAAAATTTCGAGCAGCACCTCCCTTGTATATTTTGATCCAAAACCATATACATAACAATATATAGGCATCCCCAAGTGGGAGCTAGCTCTTTGCCAACTGGCGGAATCACAACCACGGAATAACATGTATACGACGCCCAACGGTGAAGAATCAACCCAGAAAGAACAAATAAAGAACCAAGACATCAAAACTCAAGAAAGCGATCATAAACCCATCGCTCTAAGTCTCGCACAATACCCAAGTCTGACTAGGTCTACCAATATACAATTTTAGTCTTTGATTTGATTTGATCTGATGTGATGGATTTTATCTAGATACAATAGAATATAACAGTACGAGAGTGGGCATGATCTAACATCTGTCCCACCTACCAAAGCAAACACCCTGGATGAAGCTGTGTGCCACCAATACCGGAACTGATCCCAAGCCGTCAAACCTGTAAGAACTGTGGCTCAACGAGGGTAAGTTGCCAACTCATGAGTAGAAAACATCAGCAAGTAGAAATCGAATAAAACAACGATTTCCTAGGTCACTGTATCCTGGAGGTAATACTATGATATCTAGGGTGACCACATTTGCATATATGTCAACAATCGAGTCAATGTAATGACATATATAAATAAACATCCGACATCATATGCCTTTACGCATGTGGATATCATCCGCGTGTCCATCAATGGCACAAACAATACCATGGAACCTGAGTGTTCCACACCGACACTCGAAACATCATGAAAACATATGCATGTATATATATATGAGGATATCAACCACGTGCGTCCATCAACGACACATAAAAATCATAGAACCTGAGTGTCCAACATCGACATTTGAAATATCATGAAAACCCGTGTCCAGCATCAACACGTAAATCCTCATATCTCGGGCTCCGTCAATCCGGATCAGCCCATATCACGACAACGGTCGGTATCCTCCAGATATCCCCCGCGCCAAACTATCTCGGGCTCCATCAGTCCGGATCGGCCCATATCATCTCACGACTCTGGTCGGTATCCTCCAGATAACCGCCGGGTCCAAAACTATCACCAGTAGGTAGTGCTCCCCCTGCCAGGCTCATCATCTACATCTCGAGCTTCTTGCCCCGGGGTATCTCACCGGGTCCACCATGTACCCGCAGACGGTGCCTCTCGCTCCTCGAATCGGGTATACTCACTGCTCAGAACCGAGAAAACTCAAGGTAGACACCTCGAAATATCATATCAAGAGAAACTGCGTTTTAGAGCAATACATAATTCCCTTTGAAATGTAACTGCAGTTCTCAAATCCAGAGATCTCATAAAAACAGCATCTCAATGCATATAACCATTAAGTACGATGTATGCAATATAGAGTAGTAATATGAGCATATCGAGTATATCATCCAAGCATGTCAAGTGATAATACTGAACAATGAATGCACTTTTACGGTTAAGAATAATATCATGATAGGGCAGTTCTACTGTGTACGTAGTATGGTAATTACCGATGATGAATGTTTGTGAGCCGACAATCTGTGTACGTATAACATGCGCATCAACGGTAATTGTGCAGGTGTACTAGCAATGATATCATATAACATTAAACACTGGAAACATGATAGGTATCACATGAGGAATAATCCAACATAAATATGAACTATAATAAGGTAGCCTCTTTATGTCAACGATCCCGCCTCATAGTATCAAGTGTCGCAATACCCTCGATCATCATTCTCAATTCATGAGCGCAGATCAAACATTCGGTAAACGCATCGCGTACGGTAATCCATCGTACGGTGTTATAAACAGAGTAGGGAATCTATCATCGTATTCACCAGCAAAGGTACGAATCTATAATCTCGTACGACATACCTTATCAATCACATAACACATCTATATCAATCTTATATCATGTCATCCTGCATATACGTCATATCTTGTTGATCTAAATTCATATCGATCTCGATCTCATATCCTACCATTATCAACTCATTACGTGTCCTCTTTCAATTCATACTTATCATGATTCACTTTCTCATTTCATATTCTCATATATCAATCCGAGTCATCTATTTCTATCATCTCAATATCCCACATCATGTTATCTTATATACCTATATCATATTATCAAGCCAATATATATTCATTAGTGTCAACTTTTATCATATCATATCTTACTAAATCCTATAATTATGTTATCTTAAGTTCGTAGCATATCCTTTATCAAAATATAATTTATAAAACGATCTTCCATATCAATGGTTGCGGGGGTGCTATACGCCATCCACCCGACTTCCCCCGTAGATATAAATCTACTCACCTCATAAACTCCTCGCTTAGCCGAAGTCGATGTGTTTCGTCGTATCGGAAGTCCACGCAAAGGTACCTACAATCAATACACAATCGCAATGCATTTCTATTAAAATCAATACCCGAAAACCGATACGGCACACGGATTGCTTATAGGTTAGAACCTATAGCTTACACATGAAAGATCAACCAAACAACCCTCGTCCGTTGACGTACAAACGTCCAACGACGGAATCAAATCTCAAATACAAAAACTATAATTTCAAATATCTTAAAAACATAGCCAAAACACTCTCAAGTAGCACCCAGATTTTGGCTCAGGTCAATTGGGACTAAACTAACAAGTACAGGGGATAGGTTATAGGGTAAGTGAGCTACAGGCAAAACCACAACACCATAAGAAATTGGGGGTCCGGCGAGATCACCCAAAAATCCGGCGCCGGCGGTCAAAGTAGGGTGAAATGGGCTCGTACTTCGGTGGTGGTCTTCTAGTGGTCTATCTAGCTTAATGGACTTGTTTTATTTTCTTAAAAACGACCCAAGTTGCTCCAGATACCCTGTAGGCCTCTAGGTTTCACAAAAACTGACACGGGAAAATTCTAACTTTGTGTATCGGGTTCTAAACTCATTTCCAGGTCAGGAAATCAATCTCTAAGGTCTTACAAACACTCACTATACCTCAATTAACCACATAACAGCAACTTGTAAATTCCAAGGTCACATAACTTACTAAATCGATTTCTAAACTAAACTAGGATATATAAACACAAATACTAATCTAAAGTGAAGGGATTACCTCAATTTAGCAACTTAGGAAAATTCTTGAGTTGCCCAAAGTTTTCAAAATCCAAACTTGGATGGTTTAAAGGGTTTAGAATAGGTTTGTGCATGTTTTTAATGATAGTGGCATGAGATTTTGATAAGGAATTGGAGATGATGCATGGAGGTAGAGTGAGAATGAAGGAGATGAAGAAAACATGAAGAAAACAATGGGAAATGAAGAATGGGGCAGCCAAGTCTCACCCTCTCTCTCTTATGCTCACTCTCTCCCTCTAAATATCTCCTACACTCACCTCTCAACAAATATCTCTTTTGTTTCTTCTCAATTCTTGTTTTACACTCATAACTCTTTCTCCCTTTGCTTTTCTTTTCTTTTCTTTGTTTCACTAACTCACCAAACTCACAAGTCACAAACAAAATAACAACATGCACATGACATGATGCACAAGCCATGGAAAAATGTTTAAATACGGATTTGGCCAATTCACGATTAGTAGTTCACTAATCGATTTTAATCGAAATTGCATATAATTATTTATAAAAATGCCAAAATCCGATAAATATCATCATAATAAATAAATCTTTTTAATCTCTGATTATTTTCCAAATATTGGTTTATACTTATACCAATTTACGAAAAACACCAATTCGCCAATCGAATAGTTTTCGCGAAATATATTATTTTAATATTAAATTCCGAAAAATAATATTTTATATTTCTGAAATAGTACAAAAAGCCCCACGAATCGGGGACTAAGCTTACCTCGACTACCAAATCGGATTAATCCTCTAGTCCGTGATATCTTCAAGAACACAAGGTCATGAACAGCGAACTCTAAAAGCCTTCTTCCAGTATTAGCCTAACTTTTCTGTTGATCCTGCGCCACTTTCACATGATTACGGATCAAGTTAACTTTTTCCACAGTTTGCACAATGAGTTCCGGTCCCAACAATCTTCTTTCTCCAATATATTTCCAACAAACAGGCGAACGACACTTACGACCGTACAATGCTTTGAATGGAGCCATCTGTATAGTTGCTTGAAAACTGTCGTTATATGAAAACTCCTATAAATGTAACTGATCATCCCATGAACCCTTAAAGTCTAACATGCATGCTCTTAACATATCTTCAAGAGTTTGGATCGTTCTTTCAGACTGGCCATCCTTCTGAGGATGATAGTCCGTGCTAAATTTCAAGCGAGTCTCCAAACTTTCCTGTAGACTCTTCCAAAAGTGCGAGAAAAATCGGGTATCACAATCGGAAACGATGCTCATAGGTACTCCATGCACTCTCACAATCTCCTGCATGTACCGCTCTGCTAAAGCCTATGTCGACTGACCAACTCGAAACGGTATAAAATGATCTGTCTTGGTCAATCGATCAACAATCACCCAAACTGCATTATTGCCCTTTGGACTTCGCGGTAATGCTGTCACGAAGTCCATGGTTATATGTTCCCACTTTTATTGAGGAATTGGAAGTGGTTGCAATAAACCAGCTACCCTTTAATGTTCAGTCTTGACTTGCTGACACACCAAGCACTTCGATACGTAGCGAGTAATCTCCCTTTTTATGCCTTCCCACCAGAAATGCTGTCGTAAATCTCGGTACATCTTTTTGCCTCCCGGATGTACGGAATATGTGGAACTATACGCCTCCTTCATAACCTCTTCATGAATATCTCCTTTCGGCACATACAAGCGGCTCCCATATCATAACATATCATCTTCATGAATCAACAAGTCTGTTCGAAGTCCCGCTTCTACCTATTCTTGAAACTTATGTAATCTTGGATCGTGCAACTGCGCTGCTTTAATATTATCGATCAAGGACAACTGTACTTGCAGCTGCATCAACTGTCCCAAAGAATGCGGTAATACGATCTCCAACTCGTATCTCTGGAAATCATCTATAAGCTCCTTCTGTGAAGTTAACATCTGTTTTGCTAGCAACCGACTTAGCGCATCCGGCACTACATTAACCTTCCCCATATGGTATTTTAGATCAAGATTATAGTCAGCCATCAGCTCCAACCATCTATGCTGCCTCATGTTGAGCTCTTTCTGCATGAATACATACTTTAGGATTTTGTGATCGGTAAATATTTCTACCCTTTCGCCCAATAAGTAGTATCTCCAAATCTTCAAAGCGAAAATCATTGCAGCAAGCTCCAAATCATGAGTTGGGCAGTTCTTCTCACGTGTCTTCAATTATCTCAACGCGTATGCTATAACCTTCCCATGCTGCATCAGAACACATCCCAAGCCTTTCCCAGATGTGTCGTTGTGAATAACCAACCCTCCGGAACTGTCTGGCACTGTCAAAATAGGAGCGGTGGTCAATCTTTGCTTCAACGCTTCAAAAGTCGACGCACACTTATCCGTCCATATGAACGGTACCTCTTTTCGTGTTAGCTTGGTCAATGGTTCAGCAATTCGAGCGAAATTCTCCACGAGCCTTCTATAATATCCAGCGAGCCTAAGAAAACTTCTGATTTCCGCCACATTCTTCAGAATCGGCCAATCATGAAATGCTACAATCTTTTCAGGATCAACAGCAATTCCATATCCGGATATGACATGACCTAAAAACTTCACTTCTTCGAGCCAAAACTCGCACATGCTCATCTTCGCATATAACATTTCTTACCTCAACGTTTGCAGTGCAATCTTCAAGTGTTCTGCATGCTCTTCTTGGCTCCTTGAATAGACCAAAATATCATTAATAAACACTGCTATAAACTGGTCCAAATACGGTGAAAGGATTCGGTTCATCAAGTCCATAAATATCGCCGATGCGTTTGTGACTCCGAATGGCATCACTAAGTACTCGTAATGCCCATATCGAGTTCGGAACGTTGTCTTGCAAATATCTTCTGATTTTACTCAAACTTGATGATATTCGGATCGCAAATCCGGCTTCGAGAATACCCTCGTGCCACTGAGTTGATCGAATAATTCGCCGATGCAAGGGATCGGGTACTTGTTCTTAATAGTCACCCGATTTAATTCTCGATAATCGATGCACATTCTTCGCATGCCATCTTTCTTCTTGACTAGAAGAACTGGAGCTCCCCAGGGTGAATTGCTGCTGCGAATCCAACCCTTCTTTAGCTATTCGGTAACATGTTTCTATACCTCTTCTAGTTCCACCGGTGCCATCGGATAATAAGTCTTCGAAATTGGCGCTGCTACAAGAATAAGATCAATCACAAACTCCACATCTCGTTTAGACGGTAAACTCGAGATGTTCTTGAACACATTCATGAAATCCCAAACTGCTATCAGCGCTTCATCTGCAACTCGTTTACGAAATTCACCCTTCAGTAAATGGGTCCCTTCATCATGAATTTGCAAGTTTGTTCAAAGACTTGTGGGTTATTATCCCACCACTCTTCCGCTGCGCTACTCTGATAATTTGAGGCGGGTCTGCTAAAACTTCTTCAATCAAATATCTTACATCTGATCGTTCTTGAAGCGGTCTGTACCAGCTCCCGCTGGGGTTAATCTTGAACTACTGCAATCATCAAAAACTTCTCCTGTGTTTCTCCTTATTCTTCGAAATAAAAACGTATTGGTTCTTACGGGACGAGAGGAATATATATCGTGGTTCCTGGATTCAAGATCACGATAAGACATAAAATTGTAAGCAATGACGCCGAGAGGAAACAAGGTAATACAACAACCATAAGTCAAGAAAATGAATCGAAATAGGACTCCAGGTTACCTAAATAGAGTACCGCATTGTAACCATGCCGCGATACATATTTACAACTACAAAACTCCATTCAAGTCGTCCAAATTCTACTAACAGAATCGAGAAAATAAGATGGGAGAAACAAGAAGGAACCAAAATGATTCCAAGCCGAGATGCAAAGTCATTTCCAAATCGTTGATATAAAAGAGTTTAAGAAAATGATAAGATTCAAGAATTCGAATGACAAGACAATAATTTTGCAGGACATGTTCCTAAAATTCTGGGAACCCTGATTAGTGTATTAGGTCTAATACCCAACTACATAAGAAACCAAACCAAGCTAACCTAAAATCTATGCTCTGATGCTAAACAAACCCTGTCATGCCCTGCTTCCCAGAGTGCGTAAACACGGCACGTGACAGAGCCAACCATGCCGCCTATGGCAAGGAAAGATCCTTCCATAGTCACATTACGGCTGTCAATCAGATATCAAGAACAGTAAACTACTCAATCTATCTATCACATGTCCAATAACCACAAGAACAATAACTGGAAAAGATAGCGGAAGCAATAAAGATCTAAGGAATAACTAACCCGCATAAGAGCTATATCAATGAGGTGGTCCTCACTGATCGACGATCCTGTCGAATACTCACATGCTATGCCAAGTATATCGGCTATGTAAAACTGTTCAGTTGATAAAACTGCACATTTAATATGATATTTTTCCTACTATTTCTATATAATAAAAGGTGTTTATTATAATATATGATACATATGAGGGTTTATCTGTAAAAATACTATTTTCATGTGTTTGTATATTATAATTAACATTTGGTAGGAAAAAGTAAGCATATAATATCCATGTAACATTTGGCCTATTTAAATATGCTTACCTTATTAAATACCTTTGACCAATTCTTAATGGTTAAGTTAATATCTCAATAAAACAAACTCTACTAATATTATTAGTTGAGTTGTTGTGCAGAATTTTCAGGGCTGAAATCAAGGAAATCAAAGTTGTTAGAACAAATCTGCCGAAGATATTCAAGTAAATTGAAGAAACCAATTCTGGCAAAAACATAGAGAAGATTTTCAAAGTCTAGATATTCAAAAGATCACCAAGAGCTACATAGATGAAGCCCCAGAAATTTAAGGCCAAGATCCCACCATAAGACCGCGTATCCGCGGTCAAACCCATCCAACGGCCGCGGTTCCACCGCACTCTAAGGGAGTTGGGATTCTGGATTTTTTGGTTAGAATCGTAACAACTAGTTACCATATTATGAAACTAGGGTTCTGGCTCTGGGACTATAAATAAGGACCGAGAGGCTCTTGTAAAAGTCATCAAGCTGAAGAGATTACGAAATCCAAGACGGCTCACGCATCCAGGCTGATCATCAACAGTTCGTCTACCTCATTAGAAGAGATCGAGAAGCAAACTAGCATTTTGTAATCATTTTCTAAGGGAACAAAGTGTAAATGAATTTTTTTGATTAATAAAGGTAGTTCTTTTTCTTATTCTATTTCTTTGTAGTTTTAATATGATTTCCCTCTCCGTCTCTTCTTCTCCCAACATGCGCGAGTAATTCTCCGCTTGTTAGGGTTCGTAGGATTAGGGTAGATTAATGGATGATGAAGATCCTTAAACTCTTTATACATCCTATAAAGTTTATAAATTTTACCAAAAGAATCATTAACATCCTAATCGGGCGCGCTACCAATTTATTGTTAGTCTCAACCGCGATTAGAGATTAGATTAATGATTGTTTTGGTAAAGGCTAGATATGAACGGAGTTCCATGTCGAGATAGGGGTTAAGAGTGAGAACCTTTTTCCCTCCAGAAATCCTAATCTACATGCATCACTGTCATTCTAGTTTTAAATCTATTAAAGGATAAAAAGATTAATCTTTAATTAATCATCCATAACTACTAAATCCTAATGAACCCTACAAGCCCCCTTTTAATATTAAATCTACATCCGTAGTTAATCTAGATCTATATTTTGCATCCGTGTTTAACGTAGATCTAGAACCTACAACCATTCTTTATTCTTCCTTCTTTCTTTCTCAACACGCCTAAAGTGAGAATAAAAGGTTCAACTTTTCCTTTAGGACGACCCGTACTCATCTCGGTCTAGCTACATGCGACACCGTTATTGATTGCGGTTAACAACTACACACATAAATTCTAGATCAATCAAAAACCCAGACGTCGGTGCGTCATAAATATCAAAATAATACTAATAACTAAGATAGGATACTATGATTAAACATGAGTGTAAATAAATAACACATGTGTAAAACAATGAGATATAGGCATGTGATGTGTATCCTAAAGTTTGTGCATCTAGGTTATCTATTCTAGAAGTCTTTGAAATTAATTTAATGGAATCGTCGATGTAACTCAACAGTATCCCGTGCGTGCCCGGGACCACGGTCAAGACTCTCGGGCTAAATCCGAGACATGCCGCTAAGCAGTAAATAGGTAACATGTACAGACAAATGATGTCAACAGTATAATTCCGGGGCTGGCCGAGCCCGTAAAGACTGATCAGTATAAGTATCGAACTGTTGAGTTACAAGTCAGGTTTCATTATTGATTTCTCCTTACCCCCAAGTTTTTGTGTTCAAATCAGGTATTAATGATACAAATGTAATGCCAACAAAGGATCAAGCAGGTACTGGTCTTGTCTATGTAGACCACAAGTTATGTCCATCAGGACAACAAGTCAGGATTGTTTGCATTAGCAAGAAGATCCAAGCAACAAGTCAAGTAGTATGTCGTGAACATGTCATGTGATGTATATTAACCAAATAGATACCAAATGTGAAACTGTAATCGATATCGAAATAAGGAAACAAAACTGATGTCAGGATGCATATGTAACTATCTGTAATGACCATTATACGTCAATGACTATGTATGCTGCAAACTAGATAGCATGTTGAACTAATATATTAGTATGATAACGTTGTGACGTTCCGGCATGCAACTAGATAAACTATTATCGGTACGGATACAGACGGATGCTGTAAAACTGTAAATCGGTAATATTTGCTGAATATTAAAACACATGCACTATTATTTATTAAATAGATATTGATATAATAATATTAACAGGGATACCATATTCAATCTGATTAATAACTATAAAAGTGGTATTAATTAACCATGCACAAGAAAGTTCCGTTCAGAAATTTAGCGTCACCCTGATTTGTAAAATAGTTTAAAAATAACAAACGTCCTCCAAAATGGACGTGTTATATACCAAAACCAAGATAATTCAATAAGGTTTTCATTTTTATAAGTTAAACTATCTCAGGTTGTTCCTACAAAATCTTATGAACGTTAGATATTGAAAGTTTGCTGTTGAAATTTCCCTGGACAGCAGTTCAGAGGTACTTTAATTTACGGTTTACATTATTTAAACAATTTATTTTTCAAGTAAATATTTCACAGGGTTATAGTATTCTGAGTTAGCTTCGTAACGAACTAAAGAACGTATGCTAATGATTTTTCTATAATTTATAATGAATTTTATAAGGTAAGGTGTACAGTAAATTTCAGATTTGTCGTATCCGCTTTGCGACGACGTTTCATGTGTAAACTATAATATTTTCAAGCTATATTTTGTATAATGTTATAAAATATAGATTATAAACTAATTAATGATAATAATAATAAATATTACGACGATATATATATTTATGGATATAATTATAGTATATTGCAAGTTGTAAACTTTCATATATTGTATATTATAAAACTGATTAACGTTAAATAACTACGGTGTATAAATTATATAGATATAGCTGTATGATGATGATAATAATAATAGTACGACAACATATAAGTAAATTACATAAAACATAGCATGGAGCAAGTTGTAAACTTTCCTCGAAACAAACGCGATGAACGGAAATAACATGACGCTATACAAATCAACACCAAGTTTTGATAGCTCGGTTAAGATTCTAGGATACGGCTGGAGTTGCGTCGGCGAGAATGGATGTGGGCTTGAAGAAGGAGAATATATAAATTGATGAGGGAGAGATATGTTATGTGGAGAGAGATAAAAAGGTTTTGTGTTTAATATAAATATATATAGTAAAGTTTAAATTAGGTTATAAATATATATTAGTTTTAATGTATATTGATAATATCAAACTACAACCAATCTCCACCTAAATCTTATCAAATATATATTTTGGAAAATAATTCGCATATGTAAACTTCTCAACCATAATGCAAGAATATATTTTAAATAACTCAAGCCCATAATTTAAGATTTAAAAGGATTCTAAAAATATATCTAGATTTAGTAAATATTTGATATTAAGTATCTTGAGATTAACGTAAAAGATAAAAGTAAAATATGATATGGGATGGAAACTATATGATGACAGTTAACAAAATATAACTTATTCTTAACTTGTGGTTATTAAAATATATATGATGATCTAGATATATGATATATAAAGATCTAAAAATATAATATAGGTATTATACTGGATTCACATAAATACACTTTACTAGTAAATCTCAGATATAATCTTGCACCATATTGGGTTTTAAATTTGCGGGTCAGGTCGGATAACAACTACTACTATTCGAATCATTCGCAACCCAATAGATAAAATCAAAGAAATATAAAGGAAGTATTAAAATACCAATTAATGTCGTATAACTGTACCAGGATGTTACATATGGAATAGGGTCTAACTGAGATACCTTGTAGGCATACAGTAGTGTGTATCACTAAGCTAAGAAGAGAGATTGATACTTATATTCATGAATACTATCATGTGTTTAAATGGTTGAAAACTTATGAGGGAACGATATAACCTGTTCCTGACTCTACAATGTGGGATAATGTGGAGTGTTTTCCCATCTTACCACCAAATTATAAGAGACAACTAGGAAAGCCAAAAAATCTAAAAAAAAAGAGTGCCCATGAACCTAAAAACAAGCATGTTGTTTCTAAAAAGGGATGTTCAATGATTTGCTCTGAGTGTCATGGTATTGGGCACGATGCAAGAAGTTGTAAAGCAGATCTAGTAAAATCAATAATATCTAAGAAGAGGATGGGAAGATCAAATGATAGCAGTGTTCCATCAGAAGTTGGGAGCATTCATATTGAAGCTGATGTAGGAACTCGGTCTACAGTCACTGTTATGAAGGGTGTTTATATTGGTGCTGTGAATATTGGAGGAGGAGGGGGAGGAGGGATAACAGTTGGTAGAGATACAAATCATGATACCTAGGTGTGTTTAAATTGCAGTTTTATTGCAGTTTAAGTCTATTATGGATCCTAATTACTGCCTAAATTGTTTTACTTACATTAAGAAATTCAACTAAGACCTAAGAGACAAAATTGTGCCATCAAGATATATGTTCCCTGATTAAAAATTAGGAATTACCTCAATGAGGTATCACGTGCTCACACGTGACCAAGGGTCACGTGTTGACACGTGATCTATTTACAGAATTAAATTCTAAGCAAGCAGAAATGTAAACAAGCGGCTAAGGAAAGACCCTAATGGGGCATCACGTGCTCACACGTGACCAAGGGTCACGTGCTGACACGTGATGGTCTTTAGCCCAGTTAAAATACATAATTAAATTCTGAATGAAGAGGAGTCACGTGCCAACACGTGATAGGTTTTGAAAGCCTTATAAATTGATAGAATTAAATTCTAATTAAGGAAAAATAAAGACCCTAACTAGGAAAGTATTTCTCTAAATCTTTCCAAACAAAAAAGGATTATGGGGGACCGTTGGATTAAAAATCCAAGGGTAATTAAAAATCACCAATTTATAGAAAGATTTTAGACAAGGAAAGATTTTCCTAAAATTCACCAAAAATAACAAACAGAATATCTTTTGGATTAAAAATCCAATATTAAATAAAATTCACTGAGTGATCTAAAAGATTATATTAGTTACGAAAAACAAACAAAATCTCTCAATAAAAGATTTACTAAACAAATTGATTTTTTTCCTTCTCCTGTAAATAGGAGCCAAGAAGAGAAAAGAAAGGGGGAAAATTTTTGGGATCTTGAAATTTTCTAAAGGCAAATAGCAGAGAGAAAAGAAAGGAGAATTTAATTCTCAAGAAAAGAAACCCTAGGTGAGAAAAGGGAAAAGGATCAAAACTTCAAAAAGAGAATTTAATTCTCAATCTAAGAGTTTAACTCTTCTGCAAAAGAACTTAGTTCTTTCTCTGGTTGAAGATCTGCAGAAGCAAATCTCCCCACAGATTGAGAATTTAATTCTCATCAGGGAGATTCTTCCATGCAGATCCCAAACTTAGAGGAGGAATTGAGTTTAGAGAATTTAATTCTCTCAAATTTACAGGAATTTAATTCCTCCAAGATAAAACTAGGGTTTAACCCTATATGAGAATTTAATTCTCCCAAAGTTATAGAAATTCAGTTCCTCTAAGACAAGACAAAACTAGGGTTTAACCCTATATGAGAATTCAATTCTCCCAAACTCATAAAGAATTCAAGTCCTCTAAATAAAATTAGGGTTTAACCCTACATAAGAATTTAATTCTTCCATATACATAGGAATTTAATTCCTCTAAAACATAATTAGGGTTTAACCCTACAAAGAATTTAATTCTTAAAAAAAATAAAGAGACTTGAAAGATCTTCATGTATGTAAAGAGTTAGGTCACGTGTCCCCACGTGACCCCTAAACAGATCTCCCAAAAATGAGAAGAATCAGCTTTGAGGCAATGCCTCACGTGCCCCCATGTGACCCTCATAATATAGGGAACAAAAGCAAAGGCTATACTGGCATTGGGCGCTCTCACGTGTTACCACGTGACCCCTAATAAATGCTTTAATAATCAATGCACAAACATCCATCGCGTGCCAACACGTGATGGCCAGAAGACCAAAAGTGTTTAACACTTATTTGCAGAACAAAGTAAAGGAGATCTGGCCCCACCTTTGGGTACCCTCGCGTATCCCCACGTGACCGCTTCCTCTCTATTATTTAACACTAATTTGAGAGATTTATTTCCAGTGTTTAACACTGTTGTCTTCTAGTGTTTAACACTAATTTGAAAATGTTACTTCTAGTGTTTAACACTGATTTGAGAATTTTATTTCCAGTGTTTAACACTGTTGTCTTCTATTGTTTAACACTAATTTGAGAGTTTTATTTCCAGTGTTTAACACTGTTGTTCTCTAGTGTTTAACATTATTCTTAGCCAAATTGGCTAATTTTCCAGAGGCAAAATCCTCCCCTTCAACTGAATCTCAAAATTGAGTAAAATTCAGAGCTATAATGTTTAATGCCCAGTCAAAGATAAAAATGTTACCAAAGCCCTCAAACTCTTGTTTAAGCATTGCTGAATGATGAGGGGCTGAACCCAGACAAATGTCTAATGGTCCAACAAAGGGCCAATATTTTAAACTTAATTGGACTTAGCCCAAGTTGGCCATAAGTCATCAATTCAGATTTAACTGAGCCAATGTGCTCATAATATAATTAATTGATCTTAGTTCCAAATTGGACTACAGATCACTTAATCCACTTTGGTTCGAGGGTACATCTCTTCACTCCTCTGATATTTGTCGTTGTAATCTTTCAACGTCTTCAGAGAGGTGACGGGTCCCGACTACCACACATTTCACGGACTATGATGTCCTTAACCTTGACTGTGAGGTCTTTAAACTCACGGACTATGAAGTTCTTAACCTTGACTGTGAGGTCTTTAAACTCACGGACTATGATGTCCTTAACCTCGACCGTGATGTCTTTAAACTAACATTGGACTGTGGGGTCCTTAAACTCATGGACTATGATGTCCTTAACCTCGACCGTGACGTCTTTAAACTAACATTGGACTGTGGGGTCTTTAAACTCATGGACTATGATGTCCTTAACCTCGACCGCGATGTCTTTAAACTAACATTGGACCGAGATGTCCTTAAACTAACATTGGACCGTAATGTCCTTAAACTAATCGACCGCAATGTCCCTAAACTAAACAATAGAGTCCAATTGCTCTTTTGTTGGATCTAAACGATCCCGTTAAGTTGATCTTAGTCTAAAATGAGACTAACGTATCCTTAACAAATGTTTAAGTTGATCTTAGTCTCAAATGAGGCTGACGTATCCTTAAACCCAACCCCCAAACCCAAATCTAAGAAGATACGGATTTGGACTGATCCACGCCCTACGGGCGACAACAAAAATTAGTCTCCGTATACAATGCACGGGCAACCAAAAACAAAACAAACACCCACGACACGAAGTGACCATATGGAGAAGGAGAAAGTTGTTACCGCGATGCGGTAGCGTAATTAACTGCAGGGGCTTGCGCCTGTAGGGAAAAGCGTCCCCACAATAAAAAAAACCCCTCAAACGAGGGGGAATCTGACGAAGTCTGCTACATCGGCCGCATCCGTTTAAACCTCCGATACATGGTGCCATAAATCAACTTAGCATCTTCGGAGAGTGGACGGATAGCACCAATTAGCATCTGCCCCGAAATTCGGGCAAGACGTTTATCGCGTCTTCCCGGTCTTTCGGCAGGGAATAGATTCTGGCACGCCCGGTGGGACCTTTTCCTCTTTCCACTCTACACTTCGTGTGTCGTGTTTTTCCACGATCAAATAATCGTGGTATATATGTGTTTGTGGTTGCCCTCAGGGGAGTGGATACTGAAGCCGGCATTTTGTCTCTACGAAGAATGGTGTTTGCTCCCACCATAGCAACCCAGGCTCTGTCATATCCGGTGGAGTCAAGTATGGGCCACTTGCAGCCTCAAATCTCTGCAATCCGGCTCTTCAAGAAATCAATGGGCTTATTTTTGGGTCGATACTCCCACCTCCCACCCTCGGTGCCTTAACGCCGATGGAGGAAACCCAGTGGAAGTCTGTCTTCCACAGGCTGGTTCCCCAAGCTGTAGCTTTGCCAATGGAATCAGTTCTCAAACGACTCGCACCTTCTAAGGACCAAGGTCAACACAGGGGGCAGAATATTTAGGCTCTCAAAGGAAACAGGGGGCAGGCTCGGCAAAATCCTGAGGCTAATCAAATCCCGGCCGTAAGAAACGGTCAACGTCGATATCGGCATCATACAAAATGAGCTGGGGACAGTTCTCCGCATGGTCCAGTTTCAACCCCAGTGGTGAATGTTGTTGTTCCAACTGGGAACAGCTTCAAACTGTTGCGAAAGGTCAGACAAAATTCTCCTACCGCAATATTGAAGAAGTCTCCATAGCCTATGGAGATCCCACGAGAGCAGAAACAAGTTCGCTCCCTGAGACAACTTTGCTCATCTATATATAAGGTGTGGAAGCAGTTGAAGGGGACTCACCCTAAGACGGATCCTGATACAGTGGCTCCTCCTAAAACCCAAGCGTCTTTTCACAAAAAAGGAGGCCCAATAAAGCTCAAGTGCCCGAAGCAAATTCCAGAGGCTAAAAACTTCAAACACCCCAAGCCTGGGGGCATGGTAGTTCATATAGTCTATGTGGTGAATTCCAAAGACGAAGTTCGAGCTTCTACTAGTCACCGATTTCAAACTCGGTCCTTAACAAAAGTTCAACTGCAACGTGAAAAGCTGCATGAGATGCTTGCTCAGGCGGCACCACTTGCTAATCCATCGTCTAAGGCAAATCTCGAAGACCCACCTGGAGAAAGAAATCTGGCATGGCACGGATTCGATACTTGACAGACTTCAGCCCATCTGACTGCCCAGATACTATACGGACGGACTAAAGAGACTCTTGAGACGCCAAGGTGTACCCCTTAAACAGACTACTCGACAAGATCAGTTCTACAGTAGGATTTGGGACGTCCCCGGAACTCAGCAAAAGTTGTCAAACGGGAGAATGGAAATGGTCGGGCTTGGATATGTCCAATCCAAGAAATGAGAACGAGTCCATGGCAGCTATGTCATACATGACTTCGATGAAGAAGGAGACATTCAGTTAGAAAACGCTGATCCTGAACCAAAACGAGATCCTACCATCAAAATGCTGAGTCCATCGTTTGAAGAGCGAATGGACAAGCTCATAAGGGAAGCGGGTCGAAAGGTCCGGGACGACCATAACCGTGAGATGGCCATTTATGAAAAAGCCAGGACGCAGCACCTCCTTCAACAGGCCGCGGAGAATGACAATGCTCTTCGTCGCCAGCCCATCATACAAAAGGCCCGACACAGAGAAAAAAATAAATCAAAGAGCGGGAAAAGCGTTCAAGAGCGACAAAGCGGGACCAAGAAGCCACGCGATTGGGAATCGAGTAATCCGGATTCGTCTATTATAAAAAAGATGGGTCGAGCATACTCTTTTCCTCAGAACAAAACACGGAAGATACTTGATCTCGCCATAAGACATCAAATGATTACACTTCCGGAGTCCAAACACCCCGAGCAAGCCAACGAGATCTCTCACCCAAACTATTTCTCTTATTACCGAGCAATAGGACATCCTCTCGAAGACTGCTACATCAGCTTGGCAAGTTCGCTCTATCCAGCAGTTGGAGGATAACTCCGTCGCAGAAGCACGAACCAAAAGCCGCGCATACAGCGAGAATAGAACCAGATCAATATCGGTCTTGGAAGCGAGCTCGTACTTGTTATATGATAACGCTATCAGAAGAAGAGCCCGAGAATATGGATGACCTCCCCTGGTGCTTCGAAAACAATGATGACGAGGTGATCTCAGAGTTTCCACCGGCGCCGAAAGAGCTGGAAGATGGAATACACATTACTGCAAATAAGCTCAAGAAAATTGATTTGGGGACGGCAAGTGACCCGCGACCGACATTCGTCAGTGAGCTGCTGTCTAAAGAAAAGGTGGCTATACTAAAATACGTGCTTATGCAGCATAAAAATTGCTTCGCATGGAACTATTCCGAGATGCCAGGACTAGATCCAGAGATTGTTGTCCACAAACTGGCAATATCCCCGGACGTCAAGTCGATCAAACAAGCGCCAAGAAGAATGGGGCTCGAACTTGAGATGAGCATCAACGCCGAGGTCAAGAAACTAATCGACTCCGGTTTTATCCAAGAGGTTCAATATCCTGATTGGATCGCCAACATCGTCCCAGTGATGAAGAAGAATGGGACAGTGCGCATATGTGTGGACTTTCGAGATCTCAATAAAGCCCGTCCTAAGGATGACCTCCCAGTACCGGTCACTGAGCTGATGATAGACAATACGTCCACGCATGAAGTTTTCTCCTTCATGGACGGCTCATCAGGATATAATCAGATAAAGATGCATCCCGAAGACCAGAAGCATACCGCTTTCTGGACCCCTTTGGGTATATTCTGCTACAAGGTGATCCCTTTCGATCTAAAGAACGCTGGTGCCACCTATCAGAGGGCCATGACGAAAATCTTCGATGACCTCATACACGAAATCGTCGAATGCTATATCGACGACCTCGTAGTTTAAATCAAATCGTATGAAGAACATTTAGAGCATCTAAAGACCGTTTTTCAGCGCCTTCGGCAATACAACTTAAAGATGAACCCTCTCAAATGCGCGTTCGGAGTTTCCTCAGGAAAATTCTTAGGATTCATCATACGACATGGAGGCATCGAGATAGATCTGTCGAAGATCAAGGCGATCATGGAAATGCCTCCGCCAAGGACTCTTAAACAACTGCGATCTCTCCAAGGAAAGCTCCCATATATCCGGCGATTTATAGCCAATCTCTCAGGTAAGTGTCGTCCTTACAGTCACCTGATGAAGAAGGGAACCCGTTTCGTATGGGATCGCAAATGCCAAGACGCGCTGGACGAAATCAAGCAATACCTGCAGAATCTGCCAGTACTAGCCGCTCCCGTTAAGGGAAAACCTCTCGTCCTGTACACAACAGCCCTTGAAGGTTCTTTGGGCGCGCTGTGGGCATAAGAGAACGACCAAGGGAAAAAAGAGCTCTCTACTACTTGAGTCGAGTTCTACTGGGGGCAGAAAGCAATTACTTTCCCATCAAAAAACACTGCCTGGCATCGATCTTCGCAATAACAAAGCTCAGACACTACGCGTTGGCACATGGGATCCATCTTATATCAAAAGTGGATCCTCTCAAGTACTTGATGTCGAAGGCTATATTAACAGGACGAATCGCTAAATGGGCCTTGCTCTTGATGGAGTTCTCAATAATTTATCAGCCTCATAAAGCAGTGAAAGGCCAGGCCATCGCCGACTTCCTCGCTGAGCATCGATACCTATCGATTCTCCTTTGAATTACGAACTGCCAGACGAACATGCGTTTGACACGATCGACGGAAGTGATACCCGGTGGGAACTTTACTTCGATGGAGTGTCTTCCATGAAGAAGCGCAAACAAAGCACCCCTATAATCAAATCGGGGGTAGGCCTCATCTTCGTAACTCCACAAGGAGGGATAATGCGCTTCGCCTTCTCCTTGACAGAGCCGAGGATGAACAATGAAGCTGAATATGAAGCTTTGATAGCAGGTCTCAAGATCGCCATCGACATGGGAATTGAAAACCTCCTCATATACGGAGACTCCCAACTGGTCGTTAGTCAAGTAAACGGCGACTATCAAACGTGCAAGCCAGAGTTGGTGAAGTACGGCGAGAAAGTACAGCAACTGCTGACTCAAATTCCTTCCTATACCTTAGAAAGCATACCGCGTGCGGAAAATAGCAAAGCAGATGCATTAGCCAAGCTCGCTAAAGAACTGGCTGACGAAAACCTCGATGATGTGAGGATCGTTGTGCAAAGCCGTCGGGTTCTCGCACCGGCAGAAATATCTCCGGGGTCGTCCGAAGAAAAGTGAGCGACCGAGCAGACAGCCCTGCAAATAAAAGACCAGGAAAAGGTTACGGATTAGAGAGAAGTTTTTATAGACTATTTCAAATCCCGTCGAACACCTGAAAATGCGTCCTCAAGGCATCAGCTTATAAAACGAGCTCTGTCTTTTGCTTTCGTCAATGATACTCTGTACAAGAAGTCATTTAATTCTCTGTGGTTAAGATGCCTGGGACCTGAAGAAGCAAAAAGAGTCGTCCAAGAAACTCAAGATGGACTCTGCGGTTCTCACCAAGCCGGGCCGAAGATGAAGCTGAAGATTAAAAGGATGGGCTACTATTGGCCCATGATGATTCAGGACTGTCTCGAGTATGCGAAGCAATGCCACTCGTGCCAGATCCATGGGGACTTTATCCACCAGCATCCAAATCCGCTACACCCGACGGTGACTAGCTGGCCGTTCGAAATGTGGGGAACTGACATAATCAGCCCCATTAAGCCAGCATCGTCCATAGGACATCGATTCATTTTGGGGACAACTGATTACTTCTCCAAATGGGCAGAAAAAGTACCGCTGAGGGAAGTGAAGACGGAGAATATCCTCCATTTCTTCAAGACACACGTCATTTATCGGTTTGGCACTCTGCGACGGATTATCTCCGATAACGGGCCGGCCTACAGAAGCCACAAGATCAGCCGCTTCGCACAACAGCATAACATAGACTGGAGATACTCCTCAGTCTATAATCCCCGAGCTAATGGTTTAGCTGAGGCTTTTAACAAGACCTTGACAAAGATCGTGAAAAATACAGTGTCTCGAAATAAAAAGGACTGGCATGAGAGACTGCATGAAGCTCTCTGGGTGTATCGAACTACGTTCAAAACGGCCATGAATACGACGCCGTAAGCATTGGTATTCGGTACAGAAGCAGTACTCCCTCTCGAGATAGAGCTACCCTCTTTACGAGTGGCAGTTCATTACGAGCTAACGGACAAAGAGAATGCTCACCTTCGGCTTGAGGAGCTCGATGCCCTTGATGAAACCCGGCTCATAGCGCAACAAAATCTGGAGGCTTATAAAGCAAAGATGAAGCGCTCATATGAAAGATTGACTAGGCCGAGGACATTCCGCCAAGGCGAACTCGTGTTAGTGGTCAAAAGACCTATGATCCCTAATCGCGCCAAACGAGGGAAATTCGAGCCGAACTATGAAGGCTCGTATATTATAGACAAGGTCTACCAGGGTGGGGCATATCTACTCATGGACATGCATGGTGAAAGACCTTTCAGGCCAATAAACGGTCGCTTCTTGAAGAAATACTACGCTTGACGAGTCACGGCCTAGGTCAATGATAGATGACGACGCCTATGTCCGCTCGCTATCTTCCTAAGCCCAAACTCTATAAATAGAAACCGGCCATGGACCGAAAAGTCCGTAAACTAGAAATTCGCCTCAGATACGGCAACGATAGACCGAAATGTCCTAAAACTAACAACGGACCGAAACGTCCTTAAACTAACAATGGACCGCTATGTCCTAAAACTGGCGACGGACTGAAATGTCCTTAAACTAACCACGGACTGAAATGTCCTTAAACTAACCACGGACTGAAACGTCCTTAAACTAACGACGGACCACTATGTCTTAAAACTGGCTGTTGACCGAGACGTCGATAAACTACTGTGGATTGCAGCATTCAAAAAAAAGGGTATGTCCATAAGCGAAAGGGGTACGGATGAAAACCCGAAAGGGCTCCGTGAGTAAAAACAGCAGGGCTACCGGCAAGTTTTGTGAAAACCCGAAAGGACGCAATCTCGTTAAAAGACACTTGCAAGGTCATCTCGATCTTGTGAGGAGAAACCACCTGCGTGAGATCCTTACGACTCACAAGGGAGCAACACACTTAGGAATCCTCATGATCCTTAAGGAGAAAACACACTTACGAGATCCTCACGACTCGTAAGGAGTACCCTCTTATGGGACCCTCACGGCTCATAAGATTCAAAAGTCTTAAGGTACAGGGATCTGAACCTGTTCTTAAGCAGCCCTTGCAACCTCCGATGCTGCCCTACAAGCGGCTCAATGCTGACCCGTGTATACAATCCAAGGGCACGAATAAACATTTCCCTAATGAAGTCCCATCCGTGACTAGGGATATGTCTATACGGTGAACAACCCTTGTAAGTCCTCTCGACATAGAAGGAGAAAATACTCTTGTAAGATCCTTACGACTTATAAGAAACTATACACTTTGGAGTCCTCACGATTCCCAAGGAGAAATTACACCTACGAAATCCTCACGACTTGTAGGGAGAAATACCTTTACGAGACCCTTACGGCTCGTGAAGTCAAAAGCCTTAATCGACAGGATCTTAACCCTGTTTACTAAGCTACCTTTGTTCGTCACCGACAGAGGTAAATGATGATTTGCTCCTGGCAATATCCCAGTTGTAGCGGTGCTCATACCGAAATCAGTGTCTAATTCCAAGCTTGCAGTAAAAAGCCAGCAAGCCATACATGCATACGAAATAGCCGAAATGATGGGGCAACTTGCAGCAAAGTCAGCAAGTAAAAATGTATGCATGCAAAATAGCCGAAATGATTGGGAAACTCGCAATAAAAAGCAGCGAGTAAAAATTAAAAAAAATAGCCGAAATGATTGGGCACCGAGAAAAATAGCCGAAACGATTGGGCAATCGCGACCTTCGCGACATAAAGGCTGAAATGATAGAGTATCGCGGAAAGAAATAAAAAAATATATAAAATTTATGCCCTACAGGTGATATAACATCGATCCCTGTATACAATCCAGGGGCGCAAACAAAGAGGGAACCATATCATCCCACCAGGCTCCATCAGAAGCAGAGCCAAGTCTCGATGGTCACATCTGCATCCCAGAAGACCAACAACAGCGTTCCTCCTTATGCCGGCAAGGCATGGAAGCGACACAATAAAACGGAGCCACAGCATAATCCCTAGTTCCAAATCTTAACGGCAATATGTACAGCCTAAAAATCAGCAACGGTGATCCTCCTCATTCTAACAGGACTCGGGTGCAACATCACCAAGCGGAGTGACGGCAAAATCCCAGCTCCACCTTAGCATCCGTCTTGTTATAGCAGACACAATGTCACCCCAGGGTCAAAACAACGGAGCCATGGCAAAGTTCTTAGTTCCAGATCTCGACGGTTTACCAACAACCTAGAGACCACCTCGACGCCCGTCTCAATACAGTAGGCGCGATGTCACCCCAGCGTTCTTCCTCCAACAAGATGTAAATGCGACACCAGCAACGGAGCCACGGAAAAGTCCCTAGTTCCAGGCATCGACGGCTCACACGCAACCTAGAGACAACTGCGACATTCGTCTCGATACAGCAAACGCAATGCCAGCAAATGAAGCAAAGGCAACATTCCTAGCTTCAAGGGCTTGACGGCAACTCATATAAAGCCTGAAAGACTACCGGAGATCATCCCACGTGGAGTGGTCACCACCTCGACGTTCATCTCGATACAGCAGACGCAATACCAGTAAACGAAGTGAAGGCCAAATTCCTAGCTTCAGGGTCTTGACGGTAACTCATATAAAACCTGAAAGACTACCGGAGATCATCCCACATAGAGTGGTCACCACTTCGACATTCGTCTCAATACAGCAGACAAAATGTCGCTACAGCGTCTTTCCTCCAACAGGATTCGGACACGCTAAAGCAAACGAAGCGAAGGCTAAATTCCTAGCTTGAGGGTCTTGACGGTAACTCATATAAATCCTGAAAGACTACCGGAGATCATCCCACATGGAGTGGTCACCACCTCGACGTTCGTCTCGATACAGCAGACAAAATGTCGCTGCAGCGTCTTTCCTCCAACAGGATTCGGACACGTTAAAGAAAACGAAGCGAAGGCTAAATTCCTAGCTTCAGGGTCTTGACGGTAACTCATATAAAACCTGAAAGACTACCGGGGATCATCCCACATAGAATGGTTACCACCTCGACGTTAGTCTCGATACAGCAGAT
Source organism: Agapanthus africanus (assembly GCA_030015575.1). Classification (NCBI taxonomy): domain Eukaryota; kingdom Viridiplantae; phylum Streptophyta; class Magnoliopsida; order Asparagales; family Amaryllidaceae; genus Agapanthus; species Agapanthus africanus. The sequence continues at coordinate 240,918,341 of CM057342.1, read as the reverse complement.
GAGATGTCACCACAGCGTTCTTCCTCCTGCAGGATTCGGACGCGACAATCAAACAGCGGAGCCATGGCAAAATCCCTAGTTCCAAACCTCGACGGTTCATCAACAACCTAAAGAAAACCGCGACATTCGTCTCGATACAGCAGACGCAATGCCAGCAAACGAAGCAAAGGCCAAATTCCTAGCTTCAGGGTCTTGACGGCAACTCATATAAAACCTGAAAGACTATCGGAGATCATCCCACACCAGCGCGGAGTGGTTATGACTCATCGGGGCTCCCCAAACTGAGCCTAACCTCAAGTAAAAAGCGGCATGGCAAAATTCCTAACGCTTGCTCTTCCGACGGTCAAACTGCCTAGGAAGATTGCTTGAAGACGTCTTGTCCAGCCCCCGAAGGGATCAGAGACACGACAGTCGCAAGGCTACTCGAACAGCAAAATTGCCTGTCGAGGGATACATCAGCCAACGCGATGGTACGACGGGCAAAACACTAGTGCCACAGAGCCTAACGGACCTCTGTCGTAAAGAGCAAAGGTTAACTGTAACGTTAAGGTATTCTTGCGAGAACTCCTCGATTCGTCTCAACCTCAGGGAGATCAGCGTCCTTGACAAGAGCATCTCGATTCGCGTCGACCCGCAGAGAAATCAGTGTACGACGTCAGCAAAATGGAGCCATGGTAAAGTCCATGTTCCAAATCTCGACGGTTCTCAGACAGCTTGGAGATCATTGATTGAATGATTCTCGGTATGTAGGTAGAAAATGTATAGAAATCACAACCAAAGAAATTTATACCGCAATCAATTAACGGTGTTGATGTAGCGCGTTAATGAATACGGATCGTCCACTGAGATGTGTGTTTTGCTCAATTTCGTTTAAGATAAGTCGAAATGAAAAGATAAAAGAAAAATTGCAAGAAAATTGGTGAAGTTTAGTTTCAAGAATCTTAAATATCAAGAATCAAGAATCAAGAATTGTGAATATGATATCCAAATTGAATGAGTTATCAAGATTTATAATGAGGCTCGAAGGAATCGATCGAATCGATAGCGATGATGAAGACTTGTGATTACGTATTCTTATTCATTGATGATTTGTTGCTAGATCGATGACGATCAACGAGGTTTAGGGATCTCTTGAAGAAACTAGGGTTTCTCCATCATCATCCCTTGTCCTTTCGTTGATTATCATTCACAAGCTAACCTCTAGAAAATTCAATCACCGATCGTTGATCTCTAATTAAGAGCGAAAACATTCAATTAATCATCTCGCTCAAAACTAGGTTGTCGATGATTCAATTTTCTAGAGTTTACAAAACTCATAGGACTTAAGAATCATTTCAAGATTGTAATCATCATCATCTATCTATTCTCTCGATTCCTCCACGAGCGGAGTTTTTACTCAAACATTATGACAAAGAACACAATCAAGAATTAAGAACTAATCATAATTCTCAAATATAAAGATAAGAAAGATAAAGAAATTTCACCTTTTATTATTCAACGATTTCGTTACAATTCGCTCAAGATCTACAAGATTTGAGGAGAGAACTCGATCGTCGAATTAGCTTCGCATCGTCTCCGTGAGTCGCGGATCGTCTTGGATCACTTGCTCGGATGAAGATCGGCGTCGCTCCAAAAAGTCTTGATGGCTTCTTGCTTGAATCGGCACTCGATAGATCTTGATTTCGATCAAATTGTGTCACTCAATTTGATTTAGATTTTGATTTGGATCTACAATTTTTCCTCTCAAATGTTTTCAACAACTTTTCCCTCCAAAATGAACAACCCCAAAACCCTAGATCTAGATATCATTTTATAGCCTCCTCATTTGAATCTTTCCTCCAAAGCTAGGTTGTTAGAGAGAGGCTTCTAGAAGAAGTTTGTTGGAGGGAAGATTCTAGAATAAGGAATATTCTAGGGTAAGGTTGTTAGGCCGAGCCTTCTGGATGAAGCCACGTGGACTTTGGGAGTCTTCTGGAAGCATTGGCCGTTACGAGAAGCCAGGTGGAGGATTTAGCAGTGCTGACATGTCCATGAAGCTGTGGATCCGCCGCAAAGAGGCCCCTTGGGCCGCGGATCCGCGGCCCTTTGGAAGTGTTGGTACATGGAAACTCCTGTGCTGCTTGATGTTGGCCTCATGGTATTTTTCTGATGTCTGAAATATTTTTATTCTTTCTAGTTCACTGCCAGATCATAAGTTTTGGACTTGGCGTAATTTTATCAGCACTTTTAGCAGTTTCGGCTCTTTTTCTGGAATTTCCCGCACGCATTCTCGAGACAAGTGTTGCGATATACAAAAGATCATGCGTGCAATAATAAACACACAATTTCCCTCAAAATGCCGGTTATAATATATAACACATGTTATTTGGTATTTTACAGACGATTTGCTAATATGTGCTATATTCATACCGAACACCTTTAGATGATTGCAAATAGTAGGGAAATTGATGTGTTAAAAATGCAATATTTTCGACTGATCAAATTCCCCCAAACTTATTTTTGGTCATCTCGAGCAAACTTGTTTTATTAAAAAGAGAAGGAGAAAATAAAGAAAAAGAAAACCTAACTAGCACACTTTCGCAGGCAACACGATTGCACTGAGTACGTGCAACAAGCCTTTAAACCTCTAGATGTCCCTAGTAGGAGCAGTGTTGTCTCCTGAGGGTTTTCAGCGGATTGCACCCATAAAATCCAATAATAAAAGGAAGACCGTGAAAGTTACATGTAAAGATAAGAATTGTAAAAGAAAGACTTTGAAAATTAGAGTTTCCAACTATACTAGCTTTTCGGTTGTCATGAGCCTTATCTTAATAGTCATGAAATGATGTCAAAAATCATATCATCCCTCAATAAAACATTGTCTTTATTCTTCATTCCTATCTTTCTTCCAAACATCGATCATATAACCCTACGTGTGTGTAAAAGACATCCCTACACTCGGAGAATTCAATTCAAGCTATCATACTTTTGTCCATCTGCCTCGGTACTTTTTAATCTATGTTTAGATGGATTTGCTCACACATTTTTCATGCGACCGTTAATACTTCTTGAGGTACTAACCGACCGATTACTCATGTGCTTGCTTATTAGGTGTATTAGTATTTTCCTCGTCTTGCACCACCTAAGGCTTAGCAGTGACTCTCAGACTAGTTAGTCTAAGGCACTAGGTGATGAAGCACCCTCGCTATATTTTTTTATTGCTGTCTTGGCGATAACAAAACCAGTGTTCATTTTTCTTCACCATTTATATTTTTTATTCATTTTTTATTTCCTTCATGCTTTGGATTTTAGACAAGAGCATTTCAAGGTATCCTCTACTATCCCGAGCTTCAAGACGTGTGTAAATGCGTATAGTAGGGTATCAACGTTCAAATGTTTGGATTCCAGAATAGAAACTATTTTTCAGACTTATTTTTATCCTCAGATTAGTGACTTGCTTCATCTTACTAACCCTTGGGACAACGGCTCATAACTACTTATTACTAGTTCGTTTAAGAAAACTTCTAATTTTCTTGGTTTTCTTAAATTTTTCCAATCTTTTGGATGTAATTTTTCACTATCTAATTTTTTATTATCTTATTTATGTACAAAAATATTTTTATTTTTTTTAAATTTTTTAAATTTTTATATGTTTTATATGTTTTAAATGATATGTTTTGTGCTTATGCAAAGTATGATGCAAAGTGATACGTAAATAAGCACAAACCTCCCCCAAACTTGTTTTCAACAGTGTCCTCGCTGTTGCTATCTGCTAAACCTCAAAAAAAACTGTAAGCTTGTGAGGACATTTATTAACAGGGGCAAAATATATTAAAGTGAAAATCCTCCCCCAAACTTATTTTTGGCTCTCAATATTGAGGACAACAGTTATTTTAAGAGCCAAAAATACAAACCCCCCCCCCCTCAAACATGAGTTAGACAATATGAAGCATTTTAAGAGGGGGTGAGTCATTTGGTCAAAGTAAGACTTTACAAAGACCAAAAGTTAACACCAACCATTCAAAGATTTTATCAGTATAGCGTATAGATCGGTGGAAGAATGTGTTGTATCGAGTCAGGAAAAGGTGGGGAAGGGATAAGAGGTGGTCCGGAAAGGGTTTGAATTTTAAATTAGAGAAAAGAAAGAATGGGGATGAATGTGAATGATTAGGAAGAAGGAGTGGTGGCGGTTCAACTTCTATAGGTTGAGGTTGATCAATCACAAAATCCGTATTGTTTAGAAATTCAAGTTCGTCAGCAAAAAGTTCTTCAAAACTTTCATCGATAATGTGATCAAACATTTTGCTGTCAATAAATTTTGTGTCAGATTTTACCATACTTGATTCATCAAAAATTATTGAGGTAGAAGACTCGAAAAACTCATCTACCTCATTTTCAAAAATATCCAAATCAAGTTAGCTTTCTGGGATTGTCGAATTTGAATTATCGGATTGTGATTCATCAACACTCACTATCATTTGAGGAACGGAAGAAGACCAGAGATAGTGGAAGATGAAATGGGTGAACCTATTTATGTTTCGAGTGTCGCTAAACCAGATGTGGGAGATGAAGGCTGAATTTCGGTCTGATCTTTGGTTATACGATTATCAACAACTTCAAGACGTATTTGGGGTTCAGGAAGAATTAAAAGCTCAAGATGATTACCACAAGGAAGTGAAAGGATCTGATGAATTGGTGGGACAAAATCATCCAAAATTTTGGGTTCATCAATCAATATATCCCCAACGTCAATCACCTCATTCAAGTGAAGGTTAAGATTCTCAAACACCTCATCAAAAATATAGTTTTCAATCAATTTTGGTTCAAGAGTGGAGGTGTAAAGATCATAAGGATTTGGCATGGTTTCACTTGAAATGGACCCTTCGCGGTCGGGTAAATTAAACATTGCAATATTACACAACTTCTCATACATTCTATCGTCAATTAGTGAATCCTTTGGTGTACTCGATGAATCTGTGAAACTGGAGTTGTGGATTTCAGTTTGGAAAGGGAATGTTTGATTAGGAAAATTGTACAGCTCTCTCTCACTACACAAATTCTCATTTTGTCCCATGCCCGAATTATATACTGAAAAATTTTGGGCTGGTTCTTCATATTTAGCCACGGTTCCCTTCCATTCCTCTCTGATGCGGTTCAACATCACTAAACCTTCTTCTAATGTCCGCTCAAGACTAGACTTGGGTCGATAAGGAGGTCCAGTATAAGATTGAAATTCTGGTGGACAATTAAAACTCCCAAATGACTGATTAGAAGGACCGTTTAAAGAAGGTGGAAAAGTCGGATTTGATTGATAGGATGGTTGTGAAAATTGGGCAGGAGTAGGGTCAGCATTGTGATAAGAAGAATTTTGATATTGGTTCGTCGGTCGGTTATTGGTCATCATACATGCCATAAACCGATTATGAAATTCTTCTTTGGAAAGTGGAGGTGATGGTTGATATTGGTCCGGGTTGAAACTTTGGCCTCTAGCCCTACCTATATGCTCAGCAATGGAAATGCGTTTAGGGGCATCCTCACTCGGAGTATCAACTGAAATGGGTGTAGAATTAGGATACGGTTGATATTGGTTCGGATTGAAACTTTGGCTTCTAGCCCTAGCTATATGCTCAGCAATGGACATACGTCTAGGGGCATCCTCACTCGGAGTATCAACTGAAACGGGTGTAGAATTAGGATACGGTTGATATTGGTTCGGATTGAAACTTTGGCTTCTAGCCCTAGCTATATGCTCAGCAATGGACATTCGTCTAGGGGCTTCCTCACTCGGAGTATCAACTTAAACGGATGTAGAATTAGGATACAGTTGATAGGACCTAGACTGAGGTGGCCAGCTGTTTCTACCCGCTTGTTCTATCCGATCTCTTAAGGACATGGAAGAGCCGGACGGTATACCGAAGGGATTACAAAAACAAGAAATATCTGGTTGTGGACAACAAAGCTCGGCAAGAGTTTTTCTGTTCGGGTCACCCATTATAAGAAGAGAAGAGGGGGAAAAAGGGTTAAAAGGGGAAAAGGGGGAAAAAATAATTGGTTTGTTTTGAAAAAGGACGGATTTATGAAAATTCACACAAACATGCATAAGCAAACGACGTTCGATCCTCGGAAACGGCGCCATTTGATTGAATGATTCTCGGTGTGTAGGTAGAAAATGTATAGAAATCTCAACCAAAGAAATTTATACCGCAATCAATTAACGGTGTCGATGTAGCGCGTTAATGAATACGGATCGTCCACTGAGATGTTTGTTTTGCTCGATTTTGTTTTAGATGAGTCAAAATGAAAAGATAAAAGAAAAATTGCAAGAAAATTGGTGAAGTTTAGTTTCAAGAATCTTAAAGATCAAGAATCAAGAATCAAGAATTGTGAATATGATATCCAAATCGAATGAGTTATCAAGATTTGTAATGAGGCTCGTAGGAATCGATCGAATCGATAGCAATAATGAAGACTTATGATTACGTATTCTTATCCATTGATGATTTGTTGCTAGATCGATGACGATCAACGAGGTTTAGGGATCTCTTGAAGAATCTAAGGTTTCTCCATCATCATCCCTTGTCCTTTCGTTGATTATCATTCACAAGCTAGCCTCTAGGAAATTCAATCACCGATCGTTGATCTCTAATTAAGAGCGAAAACATTCAATAAAGCATCTCGCTCAAAACTAGGTTGTCGATGATTCAATTTTCTAGAGTTTACAAAACTCATAGGACTTAAGAATCGTTTCAAGATTGTAATCGTCATCATCTATCTATTCTCTCGATTCCTCCACAAGCGGAGTTTTTCCTCAAACATTATGACAAAGAACACAATCAAGAATTGAGAACTAATCATAATTCTCAAATATAAAGATAAACAAGATAAAGAAATTCCACCTTTTATTATTCAACAATTTCGTTACAATTCGCTCAAGATCTACAAGATTTGAGGAGAGAACTCGATCGTCAAATTAGCTTCGCATAGTCTCCGTGAGTCGCGGATCGTCTTGGATCACTTGCTCGGATGAAGATCGGCGTCGCTCCAAAAAGGCTTGATGGCTTCTTGCTTGAATTGGCACTCGATAGATCTTGATTTCGATCAAATTGTGTCACTCAATTTGATTTGGATTTTGATTTGGATCTACAATTTTTCCCTCCAATTTCTAACAACTTTTCCCTCCAAAATGAACAACCTTGAAACCCTAGATCTAGATCTCATTTTATAACCTCCTCATTTGAATCTTCCCTCCAAAGCTAGGTTGTTAGAGAAAGGCTTTTAGAAGAAGTTTGTTGGAGGGAAGATTCTAGAATAAGGTTGTTACAAGGAAACTTCTAGAAGAAGGTTGTTACAAGGAGGCTTCTAGAATAAGTTTGTTATGCAGAGCCTTCTGGAAGAAGCCACGTAGTCTTTGAGAGTCTTCTGGAAGCTTGGGTTATTATAATAAGCCACGTGGAGAATTTTAACGTGCTGACGTGTCCAACTAGTCGCGGATCCGCGGCCATTTTGGTGAAGTACTGCATGCAATTTCCAGGGGATTCTTCTGTTGGGTTTAGGGTCTTGATCTGATGTCTGGAATCCTATTTTGCTTTCTTGATTTCTGCCAGATCTCAAGTCTTTGACTTGGCGTATTTTTATCAGCACATTTAGCACTTCCGGTTCTTTTCCTGGAGAATTTCCTGCACACAATCTCGAGACAAGTGTTGCGATATACAAAGATCATGCGTGCACTAATAAACACACAATTTCCCTCAAAATGCCGGTTATAATATATAACACAAGTTATTTGGTATTTTTTAGACAAATTGCTAATATGTGCTATATTCATACCGAACACCTTTAGATGATTGCAAATAATAGGGAAATTGATGTGTTAAAAATGCAATATTTTCGACTGATCAATCATCTCAACATTCGTCTCATTACAACAGAAAAGCAAAGCAGAATAGCGGCAACTCCCAGTTCCATGACTCGGCGGTGCACAGATGACCGAAAGTCAAGCCCCGATTCCGTGAAATGCGGATAAAGTCAACCCTTCCTGGTCACGTGGAACGCGGCTTATGTTAATCCTGACCCCGTGGGAAACATCCAGAGCGGAGCCTGGTCCTCGCAGAACACGGCTATGACCCCGTGGGAAGCATCCAGAGCAACTCCTGATTCCGTGAAATGCGGATGATGATAACCTCACCCATCACTTACGGGTCCTCACGACTCGTAAGGGAGTAAATTCTCTTGTGAAATCCTTACGACTTGCAAGAGAAAACACACTTAGGAATTCTCACTATTCTTAAGGAGAAATTACACCTACGGGATCCTCTCGACCGGTAGGGAGAAAATTCTTTATGAGACCCTCACGGTTCATAAAGTTGAAAAGTCTTAGGAGGCAGATCTTAACCCTGAATCCTAAGCCATCATTGTCCTGCAAAGAAATCGAGATAGACTACCCTCAGAATACATTTAATAAAAAGGACACACCATCGTGAAGAAAAATATGTCTTTTATTCATGAATCAAAATGAATACAAAGTACAATTCGTAAAAGAACAAAAAAAATATACTCTCATTCAGGAGTATGTACAAAGGAAGAATGAAAAAATATATATACAATTCTTCAAGTCGGCGGGCGATTTAGCAGATTTGCCAGTTCATCCCTTTTTCGCTGAGCCTCGCCTTCATGATTCAGTATCGTCAAAAGACGGGCCTCCGCCTGAGCCTGTTGGACCTGGTATGAGGCAAGTCGGCCTTCAAGCTCTTTTTCAGTAGCCTTATGGGCCTCAACCATTTCACGAGTGAATACGGCGGCCTTATCAATGGCTACCACCTCCTTGATGGCCTCTTGGAGCACTCGCCAAAGTTCGTATGCTTTAGAGGCCTTAGCCGTAAGGTTGGCTTGAAGCTCCCTCAGCGCTTTAGAAGCCAGCTCCCTCTTTGAAAACTTGCGGCCGAGCCTCTTCTCACATGATATCATATTCGCCGCACACCGCTCAATTAGACCCCGTAAGCTCGCCTTCGCAGCCACAACCTCCGAAGAAAGGAGTGTACATTCAAGAACATGCAAGCAAGCCACCATTCAACGACAATACTCGATCTAAAACAAGCACAAATCACCCGATAGGGGAAATAACAAGGAAAGTTTTGATCTATATCTTATCAAGCAAGCATTTGCAACTGTATAAAAGTTTAAAAGGAAATGATACCCAAGGCATTGATGTGCATGCAACATAATGATGGTGCTCGCAATTAAAAAAAATCCCATGGAAAAATATAAAGCTCATTTACGCAAGCAAAACGCACGTACGAGTATCCTACAAACATGAAAATTCAACAGAAAGCATGCAACAGCCAATGATAAAAAGAGTACATCGATTTAAACACACTACGCCACTGGGAAAAGATCACCAAACAAGGGATCAGTGGCACAAGGGTGAATAAAACAGTATACAAAATTTTCTAACTCCCTCGCCGCCTTCTCCAGCACATCGAAACGACGATTTTCACGAGGAGTGGCTCCCCACCGATTGGCGCCATGTTCATCCGCAAAAGCAGACATAATATCCCGCCGGGCTCTTATCTGGCCCAACAGATGAACCGAGCAATCTTTCAGAGCCTGAGTAATCAGACACGCTTCATGAAAACACTCAAGCTTGTCTTCAGCCGCATCAAGCATCGCCAGGGTCATCTCCGCTGGGTGAGGAAGGATGTCAGCGAGCACGGCAAGAAGAATCATCCGGAGCCAAATGGATCCCATTGGAAGAGGGGACCCCTTACGGATCAAAAGTTCATACATCACCGCGTCACACTCGGCATCGGTGAGCGAGGGATCCACTAGTCGCGCGGCAAAATGAGGAACCATCTCCTCAACGGGTACCTCCCACGGTTATCGACAAGTATAGGGGCGGTTGCAAGCCATAACACTTAATTATTTCTTCAAGATAAATCACCCTAAGTTGTAAATGGATTTCTCTGTGAAGAGAGAAAGAAAACTATGGCTTCAGGTTATAAAGGGAAGCATTAAATACAGCGCACGAAAAATATTGCATGTTGGAACTATTTCCAAGACCCAGAAAAAGGAAAGGCATTGGAAATTAAAGAGGTGGAACTACTTCTAAAGCCCCCTCTCTGCATTCAATATCTTACACAGAAAATGTTGCATGGAAAATTGAACAACCCCATCAATAAGTCCTCACGTGCAGAGCACGTGAGCACCAACCGTGACATGCATGGAAAAGTAAAACAATATCGCACGTGAATAACACGTGAGTGGGAAGACAAGTTCTGTTAAGTGACCAACAAATTCAAAGTTGTGCGATTAAGGGAAAAACCCTTGGTATGGATTTAAAATTCAATGAAGATTTCTGCAAAAGTTCTTCAGTCGTTCAAGATCATTACCTGAGAAAAGGGAATCTTTCAACAGAGTTAAACTCTGGAAATTTTCGAGACAAAGAACTAAGCTCTGAGAAAAGAGAATTAAATTCTCAAAAGAAAATGAAAAAGGAAGAAGATGAAAGAGTGGAGGCGCTTCTGAAGAGACCCCTGCATTTATAGGATGTGATGGGAAACGTTTCATCTCCCCTATTCCCTATACAGATCCAACGGTCACAAAGGTGACAGCGTTGCACTCACGTGCAGACACGTGAGAGCAACGCTGTGGGGGCATTTGTTCCCTGATTAAAAATCAAGAATTACATTAATGAGGTATCACATGTTCACACGTGACCAAGGGTCACGTGTTGACACGTGATCTATTTACAGAATTAAATTCTAAGCAAGCAGAAGTGTAAACAAGCAGCTAAGGAAAGACCCCAATGGGGCATCACGTGCTCACACGTGACCAAGAGTCACGTGCTGACACGTGATGGTCTTTAGCCTAGTTAAAATACAGAATTAAATTCTGAATGAAGAGGAGTCACGTGCCAACACGTGATAGGCTTTGAAAACCTTATAAATTGATAGAATTAAATTCTAATTAAGGGAAAATAAAGACCCTAACTGGGAAAGTATTTCTCTAAATCTTTCCAAACAAAAAAGGATTATGGGGGACCGTTGGATTAAAAATCCAAGGGTGATTAAAAATCACCAATTTATGGAAAGATTTTAGACAAGGAAAGATTTCCCTAAAATTCACCAAAAATAACAAACAAAATATCTTTTGGATTAAAAATCCAATGGTAAATAAAATTCACTGAGTGATCTAAAAGATTATATTAGTTACAAAAAACAAACAAAATCTCTCAATAAAAGATTTACTAAACAAATTGATTCCTTTCCTTCTCCTATAAATAGGAGCCAAGAAGAGAAGAGAAAGGGGGAGAATTTTTGAGATCTTGAAATTTTCTAAAGGCAAATAGCAGAGAGAAAAGAAAAGAGAATTTAATTCTCAAGAAAAGAAACCCTAGGTAAGAAAAGGGAAAAGGATCAAAACTTCAAAAAAAGAATTTAATTCTCAATCTAAGAGTTTAACTCTTCTGCAAAAGAACTTAGTTCTTCCTCTGGTTGGAGATCTGTAGAAGCAAATCTCCCCACAGATTGAGAATTTAATTCTCATTGGGGAGATTCTGCCATGCAGATCCCAAACTTAGAGAGGGAATTGAATTTAGAGAATTTAATTCTCTCAAATTTACAGGAATTTAATTCCTCCAAGATAAAACTACGGTTTAACCCTATATGAGAATTTAATTCTCCCAGAGTTATAGGAATTCAATTCCTCCAAGACAAGACAAAACTAGGGTTTAACCCTATATGAGAATTCAATTCTCCCAAACTCATAAAGAATTCAAGTCCTCTAAATAAAATTAGGGTTTAACCTTACATAGGAATTTAATTCTTCCATATACATAGGAATTTAATTTCTCTAAAACATAATTAGGGTTTAACCCTACAGAGAATTTAATTCTTCAAAAAAATAAAGAGACTTGAAAGATCTTCATGTATGTAAAGAACTAGGTCACGTGTCCCCACGTGACCCCTAAACAGATCTCCCAAAAATGAGAAGAATCAGCTTTGAGGCAATGCCTCACGTGCCCCCATGTGACCCTCATAATATAGGGAACAAAAGCAAAGGCTATACTGGCATTGGGTGCTCTCACGTGTTACCACGTGACCCCTAATAAATGCTTTAATAATCAATGCACAAATATCCATCACGTGCCAACACGTGATGGCCAGAAGATCAAAAGTGTTTAACACTTATTTGCAGAACAAAGTAAAGGAGATCTAGCCCCACCTTTGGGTACCTTCGCGTGTCCCTACGTGACCCCTTCCTCTCTATTGTTTAACACTAATTTGAGAGCTTTATTTCCAGTGTTTAACACTGTTGTCTTCTAGTGTTTAACACTAATTTGAGAACGTTACTTCTAGTGTTTAACACTAATTTGAGAATTTTATTTCCAGTGTTTAACACTGTTGTCTTCTAGTGTTTAACACTAATTTGAGAGTTTTATTTCCAGTGTTTAACACTGTTGTTCTCTAGTGTTTAACACTATTCTTAGCCAAATTGGCTAATTTTCCCGAGGCAAAAGCCTCCCCTTCAACTGAATCTCAAAATTGAGTAAAATTCAGAGCTATAATGTTTAATGCCCAGTCAAAGATAAAAATGTTACCAAAGCCCTCAAACTCTTGTTTAAGCATTGCTGAATGATGAGGGACTGAACCCAGACAAATGTCTAATGGTCCAACAAAGGGCCAATATTTTAAACTTAATTGGATTTAGCCCAAGTTGGCCATAAGTCCTCAATTCAGACTTAACTGTGCCAATGTGCTCATAATATAATTAATTGATCTTAGTTCCAAATTGGACTACAGATCACTTAATCCACTTTGGTTCGAGGGTACATCTCTTCACTCCTCTGATATTTGTCGTTGTAATCCTTCAACGTCTTCAGAGAGGTGACGGGTCCCGACAACCACACATTTCACGGATTATGATGTCCTTAACCTTGACTGTGAGGTCTTTAAACTCATGGACTATGATGTCCTTAACCTTGACTGTGAGGTCTTTACACTCACGGACTATGATATTCTTAACCTCAACCGTGATGTCTTTAAACTAACATTGGACTGTGGGGTCCTTAAACTCATGGACTATGATGTCCTTAACCTCGACCGTGATATCTTTAAACTAACATTGGACTGTGGGGTCTTTAAACTCATGGACTATGATGTCCTTAACCACGACCGCGATGTCTTTAAACTAACATTGGACCGAGATATCCTTAAACTAACATTGGACCGTAATGTCCTTAAACTAATCGACCGCAATGTCCCTAAACTAAACAATAGAGTCCAATTGCTCTTTTGTTGGATCTAAACGATCCCGTTAAGTTGATCTTAGTCTAAAATGAGACTAACGTATCCTTAACAAACGTTTAAGTTGATCTTAGTCTCAAATGGGGCTGACGTATCCTTAAACCCAACCCCCAAACCCAAATCTATGAAGATACGGATTTGGACTAATCCACGCCCTACGGGCGACAACACAAATTAGTCTCCGTATACAATCCACGGGCAACCAAACACAAAACAAACATCCACGACACGAAGTGACCATATGGAGAAGGAGAAAGTTGTTACCGCGATGCGGTAGCGTAATTAACTGCAGGGGCTTGCGCCTGCAGGGAAGAGCATCCCCACAATCAAAAACCCCTCAAACGAGGGGGAATCTGACGAAGTCTGCTATATCGGCCGCATCCGTTTAAACCTCCGATACATGGTGCCATAAATCAACTTAGTATCTTCGGAGAGGTGGACGGATTGTACCAATTAGTATCTGCCCCGAAATTCAGGAAAGACATTTATCACGTCTTTCCGGTCTTTCGACGGGGAACATATTCTAAAAGGGAATTAAATTCTCAAAGGGAAAAAGTTAGCAAGGAAGAAAATGAGCAAAGTAGAGGCGCTTCTGAAGGGACCCCGTGCAATTATAGGATATGATGGGAAACGTTTCATCTTCCATATTCCCTAGACAGATCCAACAGTCACAAAGGTGACAGCGTTGCACTCACGAGCAGACACGTGAGAGCAACGCTGTGGGGGCATTTGTTCCCCGATTAAAAATCAGGAATTACCTCAATGAGGTATCACGTGTTCACACGTGACCAAGGGTCACGTGTTGACACGTGATCTATTTACAGAATTAAATTCTAAGCAAGCAGAAGTGTAAACAAGCGGCTAAAGAAAGACCCCAATAGGGCATCACGTGCTCACACGTGACCAAGGGTCACGTGCTGACACGTGATGGTCTTTAGCCCAGTTAAAATACAGAATTAAATTCTGAATGAAGAGGAGTCACGTGCCAACACGTGATAGGCTTTGAAAGCCTTATAAATTGATAGAATTAAATTCTAATTAAGGGAAAACAAAGACCCTAACTGGAAAAGTATTTCTCTAAATCTTTCAAAACAATAAAGGATTATGGGAGACCGTTGGATTAAAAATCCAAGGGTGATTAAAAATCACCGATTTATGGAAAGATTTTAGACAAGGAAAGATTTCCCTAAAATTCACCAAAAATAACAAACAGAATATCTTTTGGATTAAAAATCCAATGGTAAATAAAATTCACTGAGTGATCTAAAAGATCATATTAGTTACGAAAAACAAACAAAATCTCTCAATAAAAGATTTACTAAACAAATTGATTCTTTCCCCTCTCCTATAAATAGGAGCCAAGAAGAGAAGAGAAAGGGATAGAATTTCGGGATCTTGAAATTTCCTAAAGGCAAATAGCAGAGAGAAAAGAAAGGAGAATTTAATTCTCAAGAAAGAAACCCTAGGTGAGAAAGGAGAAAGGGATCAAAACTTCACAAAGCAAAAAAGAGAATTTAATTCTCAAATCTAAGAGTTTAACTCTTCTGTAAAAAGAACTTAGTTTTTCCTCTGGTTGAAGATCTGCAGAAGCAAATCTCCCCATAGGTTGAGAATTTAATTCTCATCTGGAAGATTCTGCCATGCAGATCCAAAACTTAGAGGGAGAATTGAGTTTAGAGAATTTAATTCTCCCAAATTCATAGGAATTTAATTCCTTCAAGATAAAACTAGGGTTTAACCCTATATGAGAATTTAATTCTCCCAAATTCATAGGAATTTAATTCCTTCAAGATAAAACTAGGGTTTAACCCTATATGAGAATCAATTCTCCTAAATTCATAGGAATTTAATTCCTCCAAAATAAAATTATGGTTTAACCCTATATGAGAATTTAATTCTCCTAAATTTACAGGAATTTAATTCCTCCAAGACAGAACTAGGGTTTAACCCTATATAAGAATTTAATTCTTCCATATACATAGGAATTTAATTCCTCTAAAACATAATTAGGGTTTAACCCTACAGAGAGTTTAATTCTTAAAAAAAATAAAAAATAAAAAGACTTGAAAGATCTTCATGTATGTAAAGAGCTAGGTCACGTGTCCCCACGTGAACCCTAAACAGATCCCCCAAAAATGAGAAGAAAAAGCTTTGAGGCAATGCCTCACGTGTTCCCACGTGACCTCCAAAACAAAGAGAATAAAAGTAAAGGCAATACTGGTATTGGGCGCTCTCACGTGTTACCACGTGACCCCTAATAAATACTTTAATGGACAAACATCCATCACGTGCCAACACGTGATGGCCAGAAGATCAAAAGTGTTTAACACTTATTTGCAGAACAAAGTAAAGGAGATCTGGCCCCACCTTTGGGTGCCCTCACTTGTCCCCACGTGATCCCTTCCTCTCTAGTGTTTAACACTAATTTGAGAGTTTTATTTCCAGTGTTTAACACTGTTGTCCTCTCTAGTGTTTAACACTAATTTGAGAGTTTTATTGTTGTCCTCTAGTGTTTAACACTAATTTGAGAGTTTTATTTTCAGTGTTTAACACTGTTGTCCTCTAGTGTTTAACACTATTGTTAGCCAAATTGGTTAAATTTCCAGAGGCAAAACTTCCCCTTTGACTAAATCTCAAAGTTGAGTAAAACTCAGAGCTACAATATTTAAGGCTCAATTACCTCAAACTCTTGTTTAGCATTACTAAATGATGGGGGCTGAACCCAGACAAATGCCAAGTGACCCAATAAAAAGCCAGTATTTCAAAATTAATTGGACTTAGCCCAAGTTGGCCATAAGTCCTTAATTCAGATTTAACTGAGCCAATGTGCTCATAATCTAATTAATTGATCTTGGTCCCAAATTGGACTACAGATCCTCAATCAACCTTGGTTCGAGGGTACATCTCTTCACTCCTCTGATATTTGTCGTTGTAATCCTTCAACGGCTTCAGAGAGGTGACGGGTCCGGACAACCACACATTTCACGGACTATGATGTCCTTAACCTTGACTGTGAGGTCTTTAAACTCACGGACTATGATGTCCTTAACCTTGACTGTGAGGTCTTTAAACTCACGGACTATGATGTCCTTAATCTCGACCGTGATGTCTTTAAACTAACATTGGACTGTGCGGTCCTTAAACTCATGGACTATGATGTCCTTAATCTCGACTGTGATATCTTTAAACTAACATTGGACTGCGGGGTCCTTAAACTTATGGACTATGATGTTCTTAACCTCGACCGTGATGTCTTTAAACTAGTATTGGACTGTGGAGTCCTTAAACCCATGGACTATGATGTCCTTAACCTCGACCGTGATGTCTTTAAACTAACAATGGACCGAGATGTCCTTAAACTAACAATGGACCGTAATGTCCTTAAACTAATCGACCGCAATGTCACTAAACTAAACAATAGAGCCCAATTGCTCTCTTGTTGGATCTAAACGATCCCGTTAAGTCGATCTTAGTCTAAAATGAGGCTAACGTATCCTTAACAAACGTTTAAGTTGATCTTAGTCTCAAATGAGGCTGACGTATCCTTAAACCCAACCCCCAAATCCAAATCTAAGAAAGATACAGATTTGGACTAGTCTACGCCCTACGGGCGACAACACAAATTAGTCTCCGTATACAATCCACGGGCAACTAAACACAAAACAAACACCCACGACACGAAGTGACCACATGGAGAAGGAGAAAGTTGTTACCGCGATGCGGTAGCGTAATTAACTGCAGGGGTTTGCGCCTGCAGGGAAGAGCGTCCCCACAATCAAAACCCCCTCAAACGAGGGGGAATCTGACGAAGTCTGCTACATCGGCAGCATCCATTTAAACCTCCGATACATGGTGCCATAAATCACTTGGTATCTTCGGAGAGGTGGACGGATAGCACCAATTAGCATCTGCCCCGAAATTCAGGCAAGACGTTTATCGCGTCTTATCGCGTCTTTCAGAGGGGAACAATATAGAGGGGTGGACACAAGTAACTTAGGGGAAACATCTAACTTAGCTCCTGCTAATATAGGCACTTAGTCTTCACAAGTATAGTTAGTATCTTATTTCAAAACATTTCCAAAATGCATTTTAATTTTTGTCTTTAATAGTTAGCACATTCTATTTCCATCGTATCTTAATGGCAGATAATGATGAAGATTTGCTTCATTTTGATGATGCTTCCAACTCTATAGCCAACAATTTACATGTATTTGCAGTTTGTGGGGTTCCTGTACATAGAAAAAATGATGCTTGGCTCAGAACTCGTGTAATTTGGCTGTATTTTGTATATTTCTATGGATGTATTTTGTATGGTTGTAAAACAATACGGCTTTGCTGTAATGAATTTGTAATCCTTTCCAAAAGGATAATCAATGAATCTAGTGTTGTTGTTCAGATTGTTGTTATTGTTGTTATTGTTGTTATTCAAACGGTGGTTGTTGTTCAGGTTGTTGTTATTGTTCAGGTTGTTATTCAGATTGTTGTTGTTCAAATTGTTGTTGTTTTAAAAAAGGGTTGTTGTCCAGGTGTTGTTGCAATGATTTCAGTGTTGCAAGTGTTGTTATAGTATTACTTTAATTCTATTGTTGTTATTCAGGTGTTATTGCTATGATTTTGCAAGTGTTGTAGTAGGATTTGGTTTCTACAAATTTGCAATGAATCTTAAGTGTTGTTGCAATGAAGTTTACAAATAACTTATTCATTGCTCTAGTATTATGCAATGCATTTCAAGTGTTGGGGTTTTTGTGATTTCAAGTGTTGTTGCAATGAAGTTTACATATAATCTATTCATATAACAATTTTATTGCTCCCGTATTTTACAATGCTCCAGTTTTGAATATATCATTATACTATAGTCTTGAGCCAGGTTTTGGTTTGGAAATTATACCCCAATTTCAGCATCATGCAATGCTTGGGTTTTGATTTCTACAATGAATTTTAGGATTACAAATGCATTTTAGAAAAACAGATCAAGTCATGATGGAAAAAGTAAAAATCATTCAAAAACCATAAATATTTCATTCATTTACCTCCAAAATATTACATCAACAACACTACAATAACCAAAAAATAAAACATAATACATGATACTGTTCAGATCATCCTCCTTATTTCTAACCTTACATCTTATCAAGGTGAAACCCTAAAACTACATCCAAAATCACAAAAACCTCAATTTTCAGCTGCGCTATCTTCCTAACTTCAACAATTGTCTGCTCCTGATGTTCTTTGAGATTAATGATCTGCAATTGCGTCTCTTCCAAGAAAGCTTCTCAGATTTCTTATATGTTGCTCTAGAACAGCGGCGTCCCCGACAGCACCCCAATAGCATCGCCCCCCTTCGCTGATTGTAACGGCCCTAAATTTCGTGTACCCTTCTTGTATTATTCTCGTTAATAAAAAATGCCTTTTTCTGTTCATGTACTGAGTTATAAGTAATTCTTGAGAACTAATGTACAAGAAAAAACTTGTAGACCATTAGTTAAGTCACTGTTGTCCCATAGTCTGCATGTTCGAATCCTTGCAGCCCTTTTTATTTTCTGATAAATTATTTTTGTCGTTTTCAAATCCAGGAAAATTCACGAGCAATGCATGGAGTCTCGAAAATTATAGGAAAAACAAATTACGTTGTTGGACCGCCAACCTCGACCCGAGCCTGGAATTCGAAGCTTGACCCCATCGCTTGAGCTTGGACGGACTGGAGCGGCAAAAAGGCGGGTTTGGATAGCTTGGTTGAGCCCATACGTGCTTAGCCCATGAGCACACGTCCTTTGGGGTTTGTGTCTATTCGCTTCACTATCCCAAACTGCCTAATTTAATCCGAGAACCCCCACCCTTTCATTTTTCCTCACCAAATTCTTTTAATTGCCATCATTTTTGTTTAAATACACCATACCCTCAAATTTCATTCTTCTTTATTTTCCTTGATGTTCAAAAATTTCCATTCCTCTCTGAAATCTCTGCTCCTGAGAGTCCTCCCAAGACGATCACCGATCTTCTGTCACCTAGACGATGATCAGCTCGAGTCCGTGTAACCTTTTAATCGGTGATACGGTTGTTATACCATATCGCAATGCGAGTAAGTTTCCCTTCGTCTCTCTCTCCCTCTTCTTCTTTTTCTCTCTTCCTCTTGTCATGTTTTTCCTTCACAAAATATCCGTCCATTCGTCACGTCGTCTTCCCAACATGATATAAGTTTATATGTTGCATATGGAATGTTTAACATTAGTCGTTGATGGAGCACGGGGTAATGACCTATCCCATACTCACTTTTGGATCCTAAACCACTAAAATTTTGTAGCAATTTCTAAAGATTAGTCTTGCACCAAAACACCATCGGGTTTTTTATGCGCTAGTTTTACATTAAAACTCTTTATCTTTCAAAAGTTGAATTTTTCTATAAAACACCATCAACTCTTCTAAAATTACATTTTAAAAATAAAATATCACTAATTATTCCAAGGTTAGATTTTCAAACAAACACCGTTACATTTTATCATAGTTAATTTTTCTCTAAAATACCCTTAACTTTCAAAAAGTTAAGTTTTTATTAAAAACACCCTCAACTTTTAAAAGTTAAGTTTTAATTAAAATACCCTCAACTTCCAAAATTTAGAATTTTACCAAAATATTCTCAAGTTTTTAAATAGTGCATTTTTACATAAAACACCCTCGAATTTTTAAAATAGAATATTCTTATATAAAACACCCTCGAGACTTTAAATAGCGTACTTTCACATAATACCCTATGGTTACTAAGACTAGTATTCTCAATTAATTAGAACGTTTGGTAGGTTTACGTGGCATCTATCTCTTGAGCCTCGGGGAGCCGGAGCTAAGGCATCACTAAAATACCATGAACTTTTATGGAAACCTACTCTCTTGGTATGATATTAGCTGGCTCAATAAATTTTGAGCCGTCTCTTTTAACCAGAGAACTTATAGCGATTAGAACGTACTTGTGAGCCGGCTAAAGTATACTTGAACCATCTCAAATTAGCACCAGACATAATAAATCGATCCATACCTGCTAGATATAATGCTCGACTAGTTACCTAACACGTAATATGATATGAATTCTGATATCATACTTGTCTTATATCATGCTTCTCATCTTATTATATATACATGACTTGTATGAATAAATCTATTGCCGGCTTGACTTGACTTGTCATGAACTATGGATACATAATGACTTGATATGAATACTTGAACTTGTACTCTTCTTATGTATTCATGAATTCGGACAAGACTTGTGACATTAATTATGAATTAAATACGCGGGATGTTAGGATAATTTGAGTCGTGGGTTCAATATAATCTCAGGAGTCCCATTAGTACATGAATCCTTGAATACTAACACAATACACTCATGAGGGCCCGTGTTTCCTTACCCCTGGATTATAGCCTTGGGTTCATGAATATTTCAACGACAGTTGAAGTTCTGTTACTAACACTCTTGATTCGGGCCCATGATTCCTTGTCTCTAGATTACAGCATTGGGTTTAAGAATACTCTTGAGATTGGTTGATACTCACACTTGAACTGTCGTTAGGTTAGTTTATTTTTATAGAGACCTATTAAGACACATTGCTACTTATTTCATGTTCATCACTTTTACTTATCATATACCCATGTTAACCGATACTATACCTATACTACACTGCCATGCCATATAGAATTGCCATGCTTAACTGTCAACTTTTACTTGATCATTGTTTATAATATTAATTCTTTAGTTACATGCCTGTCGTTATCGTTTCTACATTTTTATCCTTATTTGGGGACTTACCGAACGCAAGTTCGTTGACAAGCATTCCATCCTGTTCCTTTCTTTACTTGGAATGTTCGTCTGGTGATTCAGAGACAGAAGAGGTAAAACCGACGGAAGAGGAGTACAACCATCTTTCATCGCAAGTGGACTTCCAGTTTCATTTCCAGCTTTTATTTCAGTATGCCTCTTGTTAGGGCTTTCGTTATGTTATTGTTTCTTGTACACAGACTTTTTGTCATTGTTTAAAACTCCGTGGAATTTGAATTGTAATAACTAGTAGTTGGATTTTCATTCTATTGTTTATTCTTGTCATATTATATATTGCTTATTTATATTTAATTTATTTGTTACGAGAAATGAGCTTCTCGGAATAAATACGTCGCGGGCTTGTCACGTGACCGCTACCATCTTTTGGGAAGTGGGGCGTGACACCAACAGCATCCCTAACAGCACCGCCATCAACCCATCTGAAGAAATTACAATTTTTAACGGGTCAACTATAGCAACCCCAAAATCTCCTACCTGAGTTGAGCTCGGTGTTGGATATAGCTGTAGGGTGTTTTTCGTCACCCCATTGAGATGGGAATATGCGCGCGCTTGTCAGGCGTACTACAGATTCCCCCTGCCTAGGGTAGACCGGGGTTTATTGATTGTGGGGATCCGAATCTTCGGCAGCCGCGGACTAAACTGTCGTTAATTACCCCTCGCCTTTGGAACGAGCGAACCTTCGATTGATGGGTTAAACTGGTCATGCGAACTCAATGTGCAGTGTACGTGTATTTTGTTTTAGAGGGGGCCTGGATATATCGGGAGCCACGTAGAATTTTTACGGGGGTCCCGCTACCAGCCCACTTGCGGGATGCAGGGCAGCGCCCCGGCCCAAATTTTTTTTTGAGAGGGACTGTGTTATAGAGTATGTGTGTGTGTATGTATATATACATATATAAAATAGAAAAAGGGAAAGGGCATCTAAAGGATGCGTGGGAAAAAACGCCAGCGCTTTGGGCGCATGAGCGCTGGCGCTTTGAGCGCATGAGCGCTAGAGCGCTAGCGCTTTGAGCGCTAGCGCCCCACGTGCCAGACATGTGGGCGCTCGGTCGCTAGCGCTTTGAGCGCTAGCGCCCCATGTGTCAGCACGTGGGCGCTTGGGCGCTAGCGTTTTGGGCTCTAGCGCTTTGAGCGCAAGGGCGCTAGTGCTTTGAGCGCTAGCGCCCCACGTGTCAGTACGTGGACGCTCGGGCATTAGCGCTTTGGACGCTAGCGCTTTGAGCGCAAGGGTGTGGCGCTTTGAGCACTAGCGCCCCACGTGTCAGCACGTGGGCGCTCGGGGGCTAGCGCTTTGGACGCTAACACTCTGAGCGCAAGGGCGCTAGCGCTTTGAGCGCTAGCGCTCCACGTGTCAGCACGTGGGCACTAGCGCTTTGGGCGCTAGCGTTCTTAGCGCAAGGGCGCTAGGGCCCCACGTGTCAGCACGTGGACGCTCGGGCTGCAAAAGGGACTTGGTCCCTGCAATGGGAGTTGTACTCCTAGAAAGGAGCGCTTATTTTTTTTTTTTTGTGTGTGTGTGTGTGTGTGTGTATGAGGAGTTAAACTCCTAGGATGTTTTGAAGCTGATGAAGGGCTTCTCCTCTTGAGCCTTAGTTCTTCCCCAAAGTGGGGTTTCTGGAGATGGGTCTCCTTCTTCCTCCTCTGTTGGCAAGATCTTGAAGATCAAGAGATGTGAGATTTTAAAAATCTCTTGTTTTTGAGATCTGATGGAAGATCTGAGTTCCCCTTTGTGGGTTTTGTGGTGAAAAACTATTTAGTTTTATAAAATGAAGAGTAAAACTCTTGATTTAATTCAAAAGAAAGAAGAAGGTTTTAGAACCCTGAGGAAGGAGAAAAATCTCAGATCTGGATTTTGTTTTTGGAGAGAGAAAAAGAAGTTGGGATATTTTCATTATCCTTGCCTTTATAGGCTATACACTTTACATATAGCCCCTTGGGCTTTACAAAAATGGCATTTGCCCATCCCATGCCTCATGTGCTATTTCTTTTTACACATAAGCCATGGGCTTTACGAAAATTTTGGCTTTATGCCCATTTTCTTACATTTATTCATAAAATAAAAATACAAGAAATACAACAAAATTATTTATTACAAAATTTTTATTTTGGCATGGGGGAAGCCGGCCGCTTCATGTTCGGGCTCGCCCCGGGCATTGGCCCACTTGACCTGGGCTTGGGCCCACTTGGCTTGGGTTTGACTTTGATTTTGACTTGGTCAACCGGGGTGTAAATTTCGACCCCAACAAAGTGCCCCCCATCAATAAATGCACACAGCATATATGGGTCGTGTGCATGAAATTGATGGATCTTCTTTTACGTGGAGGCGACTTGATTTGGTTCCCGCTTTTTAGGAAGCTGGCACTACCCTTTTTACGACATGGACGGTCGTTGCTTGACATGTCTCCGAGATGGAGTGTCTGTGATAGACGTTTCCCTGACCCGGAGTGATCTGGTTCCCGCTTCGTAGGAAGCCTGTGCTGCCCTTTTTACGACATGGACGGTCGATGTTGCCATTTTAGCAACTTGGACGGTCGGTGCTTCCCTTTTCGCGACTTGGACGGTCGGTGCTGCCCATTTTGCGACTTGGACGGTCGGTGGTGCCATTTTAGCGACTTGGACAGTCGGTGCTGTCCTTTTAGCGATTTGGACGGTCGATTCTTCCCTTTTAGCGACTTGGACGGTCGGTGCTGCCCTTTTTGCGATGTGGACAGTCGGTTCTGCCCTTTTAGCGACTTGGACGGTCGGTGCTGCCCTTTTTGCGACTTGGACGGTCGGTCCTGCCCTTTTTGCAACTTGGATGGTCGGTGCTGCCCTTTTAGCGACTTGGACGGTCGGCTCTTCCCTTTTTGCGACTTGGACGGTCGGTGCTGCCCTTTTAGCGACTTGGATGGTCGGTTCTGCCCTTTTAGCGACTTGGACGGTCGGTGCTGCCCTTTTTGCGACTTGAACGGTTGGTTCTGCCCTTTTAGCGACTTGGACGGTCGGTGCTGCCCTTTTAGCTACGTGGACGGTCGGTGCTGCCCTTTTAGCGACGTGGGCGGTCGGTGCTGCCCTTTTTGCGACGTGGACGGTCGGTGCTGCCCTTTTTGCGACGTGGACGGTCGGTGCTGCCTTTTTAGCGACGTGGGCGGTCGGTTCTGACCTTTTTGCGACTTGGACGGTCGGTGCTGCCCTTTTAGCGACGTGGACGGTCGGTGCTGCCCTTTTTGCGACGTGGACGGTCGGTGCTGCCCTTTTAGTGACGTGGACGGTCGATTCTACCCTTTTTGCGACTTGGACGGTCGGTGTTGTCCTTTTAGCGACGTGGAATGTCGGTTCTGCCCTTTTAGCGACTTGGACGGTCGGTGCTGCCCTTTTTGCGACTTGGACGGTCGGTTCTGCCCTTTTAGCGACGTGGACGGTCGATGCTGCCCTTTTAGCGACGTGGACGGTCGGTGCTGCTCTTTTAGCGACGTGGACGGTCGATGCTGCCCTTTTAGCGACGTGGATGGTCGATACTGGGTTTGACTTGCTCCGCTTCTTGCGGTGTCAGGGATGAAGTTGACTTGTTTCCGAGGTGGAATTTGATTCTGCCAGGGAAGTCATTGGTTGTTTTGCTGATTTGATGTGATTTGGATTGACATCAGCACCGCTACACTGGAATATGGTACCAGTAGCGAATCATCATTTGTCATGACAGGATTTAGGGATTTTGGTTTTGGTTTAGCATCAGCATCGCTATACTGGAATATGGTACCATAAGCGAATCATCATTTGCCATGAGGAAATTTCCCTCATTCCCAGTTTAACGACTTAGGGGTCATTTGTTCCCAGTTTAACGACTTAGAGGTCATCTGTTCCCAGTTTAAAGACTTAGGGGTCTATTGGATTGGAGTTTTGGGATTTTGGGGTTAGGGTAGGCATCAGCGTTGCTAACACTGAAGCACATATGCCAGGAGCAATTCATCATTTGCCCTTTCCTGTTGGGAAGCGATGACTTAGTAGACAGGTTTAGGTCCCTATCGCCTAAGGCTTTTCAATTTTATGAGCCGTAAGGGTCCCATAAACGTATTTTCTCCCTACGAGTCGAAAGGATCTCGTAGGTGCACTTTCTCCTTAGGAGTCGTAGGGACTCCCAAGTGTGTTTTTCCTTTGTGAGTCGTACGGATCCCACGAAGGTGTTTTCTTACGAGTCGTGAGGATCCCGTAAGTTGGTTCTCCTCATGTATCGTGAGGACACATGAGTGGGTCTTCCAAAATGGAGCATAAGTCCAAGGGCGAAGACCGGCCGCTGGACTGGTGATTGCGGTGGGGTATGGGTATGATGAGAATTATTTGAGCCCGTGGATTGTATACGGTAGTCAATTTGAGGAATAACCGTAGGGCTGGGAGAATTTTAATAAATTGGATTTTGGTTGGCGTCTGCATCACTGCACTGGAATATGATATCAGGAGTGACTCATCATTCGCCGTTTGGGGACTTGGAATTTGGATCTTGTTTGGCATCAGCATTGCTGCACTGGAATAATGCCAGGAGCAACTCATCATTTGCCCCGGGAGGACTTGGGATTTGTTTTTTTTTTGGGTCGGCATCAGCACCGCTAACACTGAAGCGTAACACCAGGAGCGACTCATCATTTGCCATTTCCCGTTGGGGAGCGGCGGCTTAGGAGACAGGTTTAGGTCCCTGTCACCTAAGACTTTTCAATTTTATGAGCCGTAAGGGTCTTATAAAAGCATTTTCTCCCTACGAGTCGAGAGGATCTCGCAGGTGTATGTTCTCCTTAGGAATCGTGAGGATTCCTAAGTGTGTTGCTCCTTTATGAGTCGTAATGATCTCATGTAGGGATTTTCTCCTCACAAGATCACGAGGACTTTGCGAGTGTATTTCATCTCTTTTCACGGGTTTGCGCCCTTTCGGGTTTTCACAAACTCACCGGTAGTCCTGCTGTTTTTACTCACGGAGCCTTTTCGGGTTTTCATCCGTGCCCGTTTTGCTTATGGACATACCGTTTTTTTTTGCCGCTGGTGGGACTTTAAAAATAGTCTCACCGGCAGGATTTGGGAGAGATAGGGGTCGTTTATGCCTGTGGATTGTGTACGGTTTTGCAGGATGTATGATCCAGACCGTAGGGCTGGTGTGCTCAATTCGCCTGCGACTTGGAGCATTCACACGTAGTATTTCTTGAGATATCGGCCATTGATGGGTGGCATGGGCCTTTCTCCCTCGGCATTTATTAGTTGGTAGGATCCTCCGTCGAACACTTTCTCGATGACGTATGGTCCTTCCCAGTTTGGCTCGAATTTTCCCTTGGCATGTCGATTGGGGATAATCAGTCTTTTGAGGACCAACACCAATTCAACTTTCTTGAAAGCGCAAAGACGGGTTATCTTGTCATAAGCCCGTGACATTTGGGATCGGTATAGCTCCAGATTTTGCTGCACAGCGAGCCTCTTTTCTTCGAGGGCGTCGAGCTCTTCAAGCCGAAGGAGCACATTTTCCTCCTCCGTCAACTCGTGCTGAACGACCATTCTTAAGCTTGGAACTTCGACTTCGAGAGGGAGGACCGCCTCCACTCCGAAGAGAAATGAGTATGGAGTGGACTGAGTTGGAGTACGGTGCGTGGTATGATATGCCCACAACGCCTCGTGAAGCTTGAGATTCCAGTCCCTCTTGTTGGCTGAAGCATTTTTCCTCAGGAGCTTGCATAGAGTCTTATTGAAGGCTTCGGCTAGTCCATTGGCTCTTGGATTATAGACGGAGGAATATCTCCAGTCTATCTTGTGCTGAGTAGCGAACCTTGAGACTTTGAAGCTCTTGAAAGAAGGCCCGTTGTCTGAAATGATTCTTCTTGGTGTACCGAAGCGGTATAGAATATTATGCTGGAAGAATGTCAGAATATCTTCTGTCTTGACTTCTTTTAGCGGGACAGCTTCAGCCCATCTGGAGAAGTAGTCTGTTGCAGCCAGTATGAACCGGTGGCCTTTGGATGACGGAGGATCAATTAGACCAACTATGTCGGTTCCCCAGACTTCGAAGGGCCACGACGCCACCGTAGGATGCAACGGATTGGGGTGCTTGTGAATGAAATCACTGTGAATTTGGCAGATATAACATTTCTTTGCATGCTCTCCGCAATCCCGTATCATGGTGGGCCGGTAATACCCAAGCCGTTTAATCTGAAGCTGCATTTTGGGGCCGGACTGGTGAGCCCCGCAGATGCCTGAGTGGACTTCTTTCATAACTTTTTGGGCTTCGGCTGATGACAGGCACCTGAGCCAGAGTTGGTCATATGACCTGCGGTATAGCGTGTCATTCACAAACGCATATCGGGGAGCTCTCTTCTTCAGCTGAATCCTGGCAGATTTTCCTTCGGGCAGCTTGTCGTATCGGAGGTACTCTATGAAGGGTCCTCTCCAATCGGGTTCGTCTTGGATGATCGAAGCTTCTTCGACCGGACTGCTCTTCTGTTCCGAGCTTTCCTCTTCTCGTAGAAAGACTAGGGGGTAGAATTTACCGGCTCCTGACTGTGATTAGAATTTTGTCCATGTCAGGATCAGCCAGCTCCTTGGCTAGGCGAGCGAGTATGTCGGCTTTTCCGTTCAACGCTCTGGGGACTCTCATTAGTTCAATGTGAGTGAACCGTTTCATGAGTTCCACCACCCGGCTTCTGTACCGAGCTAACTCGGGTTTGTATATCTTATAGTCGCCGCTTACTTGGTTGACGACAATCTAGGAGTCACCGTAAACCCATAGCCGAAGGATTTCCATTTCTATGGCGAGCTCCAAACCAGCTATCAGAGCTTCATACTCGGCCTCATTGTTTGTGCGAGACTCGGTGAGAGCAAAAGAACGTCGTATGGTTCCTATTGATGGCATGATGAACACCAATCTTATCCCTGCTTTTATCTCCGGGACGCTTGATTTACTGGAGGTCCTTATCGATGAAGCCCTATCGAAGTAGAGCTCCCAACATGGCTCGTCATTCTCGAGGTGCAGCACTTGTTCATCGGGTAACTCGCAATTGAGTGGTGACCCTTCTGGTATGGGATGAGCAGCGAGAAAGTCTGCAAGAGCTTGCCCTTTTACTACTTTCTGAGGAGTATAAACTATGTCAAACTCAAGTAGCATGACAGCCCATCTTGCCATTCTGCCGGCTAGGCTTGCTTTGGTCATCAAGTGTTCGAGCGGGTCGACCTTGGAGATCAGCATAACCCGATGAGCGGGCAGATAGTGCCTCAGCTTCTTCACAGCAAATATCAGAGCCAGGCATTGCTTTTCGATTGGGGAATGGTTGTGTTCCGCCCCTACTAGAGTTCGACTGGGGTAGTAGAGGGCATTTTCTTTTCCCTCCTCGTTGTTCTGGGCAAGGAGCGCACCGAGTGACTCATCCAGCACGGCAGTGTAGAGAATCAGCGGCTTATTCGGAATGGGAGCGGTCAGCACTGGAGGGTGCAACAAGTATTGTTTGATGCTTTCGAACGCTGCTTGACATTCGGCATCCTAGATAAAAGGAGCTCCTTTCTTCATGAGATTTGAGAAGGGCCTATATCTTCCCGATAAATTTGAGATAAACCTCCGTATATAAGCAAGCTTGCCTTGAAAAGATCTTAGCTGTGTCAGGCTCTTTGGAGGGGGCATCTCCATAATGGCCTTTATCTTGGTTGGGTCAACTTCAATCCCTCGATGTAAGACTATGAAGCCCAGGAATTTTCTCGATGACACGCCAAAAGCGCAATTCAGAGGATTCATTTTCAGATCGTACTCCCTCAGTCTGGTGAGAACGGTCCTAAGATCTTGGATGTGATCGGCCTTGGTTTTAGTCTTGACGACCAGATCATCAACATAACATTCGACGAATTTATGAATTAGGTCATCAAAGATATTAGTCATTGCCCTTTAGTACGTAGCACCTGCATTCTTCAGTCCGAACGGCATCACCTTGTAGCAGTATATTCCGATCGGGGTTCGGAATGCTGTGTGCTTCTCATCCTCAGGCGACATTTTGATCTGATTATACCCAGATGAGCCATCCATAAAGGTGAACAGTTCGTAATTTGAGGTGTCATCGACCATCATTTCCATGACCGGTAGCGGGAAGTCGTCTTTAGGACATGCCTTGTTGAGGTCCCTGAAATCGACACAAACTCGGATCTGCCCATTTTTCTTCTTCACTGGGACTATGCATGCGATCCAGTCTGCATATTTTTCCTCCCTGATGAAGCCGGCATCGATGAGTTTCTTGGTTTTCTCGATGACCTTTTCTTCCAACTCCCTTCTCATTCTTTGAGGAGCTTGTTTGACTGGCTTAGCATCAGGAGATATAGCCAGCTTATGCACGGCTACTTCAGGGGAAAGGCCAGACATTTCTTTGTACGTCCACACGAAGCAGTCGAAAAACTCATGCAGCAGGGAGATTATCTGTGCTTTCATTTCCTCTGACAAGAGCGAGCTGATGTAGGTCGGCCTTGGATTATCGGGTGTTCCTAAGTCAATCTCGGTTAGCTCATCAAAGGTTGCTTGTCTGCCATCTTCGAGCTCTTGAGGAGCTTCTTCTGGTTCGGCTATCTCGTCATCATCATTTGATCTCTCACTGGCTTCACCAATATGGATCATGTAGCACGCCTAAAACTCAGGATGGATGAAACCTATGCCCCTCCTATCTGGAATTCGTCCATCGATGAGTGCTCGGACCTGAGGTGGATGCCATAGCCCTTCGTAAAACTTTGCTTCGGACTCCGTTTGATATAACCGGCATCCGCACTTTTTAAAGTATTCCCTCATTTCAGGCGCATCGTATCTAGGATTGAGGACGGCTCTTATGCCTCTCTCATTTGGAAGGCATGCGATCGACAAATCGTCCGGGTGCACAACGGGGTTTGACCCATAAAACAGGATGCCTTTCTGTCCACTCTTCCTTCCGGGGACGTAGAAAGTTTTCAGCTGGTCCACGGTGGAGACTGACAACGCATCGAGCTCTTTGCACATCTGCTCCGGTACCCTTGTGACGGCTAGGGACCCTTCCGCAATTTCGAAGGTCTCTCGTAGTTTCGCTTGTTGCATGGGGGTCCAATCTGCACCGCTGTTGCACGGCAGGTCCTCTTCCTCCGACTCTTCAGTGTCGCTGCTAAGATGAGGACGGACTTTGCTGCTAGATGGGCCTTCAGTATCGGATTCGTCCGTATCGCTACCGAAACGAGGGCGAGTTTTACGGAAGGACGGACTTCCAGCGTCGAACTCATCAGTGTCACTACCGAAACGCGGGCGCACTTGAGCGTTTTTGCTTTTGAAAGTGACGGCTGGCTCCGATTTGCTTTTGATTCTTGGGGCCGCTCTATCCTCGGTCAGTTGTGGCTTAGCATTTTGGTGGTTCATAAAGTACCGAGAATCTTCATATCGGACTTCATGCACACCGAGCGGCTGGATGTCTCCGTCAATGCGTCTTTCTTCGCCTTTTTTAGTATACTTCATGCATTGATGGAGTATTGATGGAACGATGTCGTAATCGTGGAGCCACGACCGTCCCAAGAGAACTTTATAAGACGTGTCGGCGTCGATCACGTATATCTTAGCTTCAGTTTGAAGATCCCCGAATTTGATTGGCAAAGCTATAGACCCCAGAACTTGCTGGCAGTTTTGATTGAACCCTTGAATGACAATCCTTTCCCTTGACAGGTGTCGGACGTCCATTGACAAACTCTTCAGTGTCCGCAAGTTCATGATGTTCACTGAGGACCCCGGATCAATCAATATGCAATTAATCCGATCTCCGTCGCTGTACCCGGTCACGTAAAGCAGCCGATTATGCTCAGCTGTTCCCAGTAGCAAGTCTTCATCCTTAAACATGACTGTGGCGGCTTGCAAAGTGTACTGAGCTTCTTTCATATTAATTTCCACAAAGCGAGCCTGATACCGCTCAGGGTTTTGTAGAGCATGAATGAGAACATCTCTAAGCTCTTGAGATAAAACCAAGGCATCGTAGATGCTAAGGAGAGACGGAAGCTTTCGGAGGTGAGCCAAGACATTATAGTCTACTAAGGAAAGACTCGAATCTTCATGAGCAAGTTCTCTGCCATCTTCTTCATTAGCGACTTGTTTTTCCTTCCCTTTTGGGGCGTTGCCCTGATTTGGCGGTAGAGCCCTGCCGCTTCTGAGCTGGATTTGGTTGGCCTTTATGGCGAGCTCCTCATCCTCTTCGGGAAAACAGAGCTCCTCCTCAGAGTCGCTGCCAAGATGGATGGCGTAGCAGGTCACTACTGGGATCTCTTCATTGGAGTCTTCTTCTAACTCCTCCAGAATTTCAGCCGCTCGTACAGGGAGGAACTCTTTCAATTGAATCAGAGTTCTTTCCTTTTGTTCATAGTCTTCGAGAGAATCGATATATTTTTGAATGGTCGATCTCCCTACAGACTCTTTTTCACGCCGAGCTGCACTTTTGTTCTTCTTGAGCTTCTTGGATTTTGAGCCTGATGGAGCCGCATTGGCAGCTGGATTGGTAGGCTTCTTCTGTCCTTCCCATTCCGTCCTCGGCTCTTTCTGAAGCAGCTTTAGCATCTTCTTCGTCTTATTAGATATGTGCTTATTCCAAGGAGGCTGCGGTGAGTCCGTTTCATTGCTCAGGGCAGCGGGTTCGGCTGTCTGCTCCCAGAAGGCTTCAGCTTCTGTCTGTATAAAGTTGGTGGTTGCAACTTGATTGTTCACCAACACTCTTTTGGACAGCTCGATCTCTCCAGCCTTGTACTGCTTCTCGACCCGGTCTTTGAAGATATATCAATCCTCGATCGCATGGCTCACTACTCGGTGGTACGGGCAATACAAGGGATTGTCGGTCATTTTTGCTTCTTGAGGTCTTTTCGACTCTGGCAATTGTAGACCGTTCAAGGAATCTTTAAATATCTTTCGGACCTTGTCCCTCGTGAAAGAGTAAACCTTGTTCTTTTTCTCCTCTAGGGAAGGCCCTTCTACTCCTAACATTGGCTTTCGAGACCGGTTGGTTTTATATTCGCTCGCCCTTTGCTTTTCTTCATTGTCGGACGCATTGAAGACATTGGTACTGCTGGAACTCTCGCTTCTATGGTTGTCGTCCCGCTTGCTTTTCCAAGTCTTGTCTCTCTGAGAGTCAGCCGGGGACTCTTGCTTCGAGCGTTCCAGCATTTGGACTTTCTTGGTTAGCTCCTGAAATGTCTTGAGGCCTGCTGTACACAAGAATGGGACCATCCAATTGCTGAGGTTCCCAATGAGAAGGCTGACAGACTGGTCCTGCTCCAGCGGTGGTTCGCACTTGACCGTGAGATTACTCCATCGGGTGATAAAGTCGGTGTTGCTTTCATTCTTCCCTGGTTTGGTCCTCACAAGGTCGGCAATGGAGATTTTATCACTGACACTCATGAACCTTTGCCGAAACAGAGACTCTATTGGGGCAAAGGTAATGACGGACCCGTCTGGTATACTCGCGTACCAGTCGAAGGCGACACCGGTCAGGCTGTTGACAAACTGTCGAAGAAGGAGCGCGTCATTGCCTCCTGTATTCCACACGAGGCTTTGAAGTGGGCAACGTGCTGATTTGCATTCCCCGTTTCGTCAAATCTTCTGAACTTAGGAATGACGTAGCCGCTCGGGAACTCGATCAGATCGTACTGTGCGGGATATGGCCGCCCACTACTACCAATTTCTTTCTGAGCTTCAGCTTCAGCCACCAATGTTTTAACTTTGCTGGTGACAAAATCCATTTTCCGATCTTGTGTTAGCGGGATAGTGCTATCTGGGGCCAAGGCGTCCCCAGAAGCGGAATGTGGCCGGCTTTCGTACGGCTCGACCATCCTCGGACCCAAAGGAACAGGCATTGGCTGTTTCGGATTGTCATCACCCAGCTGATGAGTAGCGACTTGTGCTTGATTGGGAGGCGCTCGAGCAATTTGAGCCGTAAGCTGCATCACAACGTTCGTTAGGTCGTCGATTTTCGAATAGAGTTTGGCCATCTCTTTATCTTTGCTCTTGAACTGTTTTAGAAGCTCTTGAAGCAGCTCTTGCTCCGCGGTCCTGGGGCAGAAAGTCGGCTCTTCCTCGCTGTCCGAGCTTGACTCTGCCTGGACCGAAGGGTCCTTCTGCCTATCGTCCTCATCGAGAGGGTTTTCATCATCCGGCGGAAGCGGCTGTTCTTGGGAAGCGGCAACCACATTCAAGCCAGATTGGGCTTGGGATGTGGTGGCCCCATCCTTGCTTTTGCTGCAAAGGTTGTCGCTGGGATGCCCACCCGCCATATAGACCGTATGGATAATATATCCAGCCGTCTTTTTATCATCGGTGGCTGATTTCACAGATCACTGTCTTGACCCCCCTGTTTCGGTAGCGGGCAGTCGATTGAAGGCGGCTGGCCTGACCAGGTTCTTGAATGGTGCTGGCGCTTCTTTTCTGGGTTTGCCCCGCTGCTTTCGTGCGGCACAGAGCGCCTGATAGACTCTTGAAGAGACAGTGTCATACATTTTCTGTTGGGGCCAGGACACGTCTCTTTGTAGCGACATTCGGACCGCTGTCTTCTTGATTCTGGCGGTCATGGCATTTTTCTGAACCCACTTCAGAGGTTCGAAGGAATTGCTGATTTTTACGGCCGACTCAGCCGTCGTCACAGAGTAACCCTGCTCTTGGAACTTCACAAGATTCCACTCGGCCGAAGCCCTGGCCCTCTTGTTGGCTCGATACCTGAGCCGCTTCTGCCTTAACTTTTCTGTTCTAAGCACCTGGCAGACTTCAGCTCTTTAGGAAGACGCCGTAGACCGGGCGATGGAGGATTTTGGAGATACGCTCGATTGTGCATTTGTTGGAATCATCGCCTGAGCTCGTCCTCAACATTTGATGTTGCCCTTTGTACCGGAAGTCTTGCCCCCAGCTGGAGCGCCAGAGAGTCGTTCAGACACCGTCTTAAGCTTCGGTTGTGGTGCCTTAGCGATCACAACATTCGGCCTCTTGCCCTTTGAGACCGGCTTGGCCACCTGTTTTGCCGGGATTTCTGCCAGATGAGCGCTTCCGGCAGGGTAGATGATGACGGAGCCAAACTGGCGGGGCAGTTCCTCCCATTGTCGACTGAGGCTTGCGGGGAGAACCACACGAGCATTGGCCTTGACCACGTACGGGATCGGGGTCGCGTTGGAAGTTGAATTCATCTTGGGAGACATTGTTGTCGAAAGTTGATTGCTGCACGAAAAAAAAATCATTTCAGTGTAGGCAATCGACATGTATATTTATTGAGTTCGCATGAGCGTTTAACCCGAAATATGGGAGGAGAGAAAGGTCTCACCGGGCCTGCCAGAATCTGTAGGGTGTTTTTCGTCACCCCATTGAGATGGGAATACGCGCACGCTTGTTAGGCGTACTACAGATTCCCCCTGCCTAGGGTAGGCCGGGGTTTATTGATTGTGGGAATCCGAATCTCCGGCAGCCGTGGACTAAACTGCCATTAATTACCCCTCGCCTTTGGAGCGAGGGAACCTTCGATTGACGGGTTAAACTGGTCATGCGAACTCAATGTGCAGTATACGTGTTTTTTGTTTTGGAGAGGGCTTCGATATATCGGGAGCCACGCAGAGGTTTTACGGGGGGCCCGCTACCCGGATAGCGGGCTAGGGGTCAAGGGGGCTAGCAGCCCCCTTGCGGGGTGCGGGGCAGCGCTCCGGCCCAATTTTTTTTTGAGAGGGACAGTGTTGTAGAATATGTGTGTGTGTATATGTATATATACATATATAAAATAAAAAAAAAGGAAAGGGCATCCAAAGGATGCGTGGGAAAAAGCGCCAGCGCTTTGGGTGCTAGCGCTAGCGTCCCATGTGTCAGGCACATGGGCATTCGGGCGCTAGCGCTTTGAGCACTAGCGCACCACGTGTCAGCACGTGAACGCTCGGGCGCTAGCGCTTTGGGCGCAAGGGCGCTTGCGTTTTGAGCGCTAGCGCCCCACGTGTCAGTACGTGGGCGCTCGGGTGTTAGCGCTTTGGGCGCTATCACTTTGAGCGCAAGGACGTGGCGCTTTGAGCGCTAGTGCCCCACGTGTCAACACATGGACGCTCGGGCACTAACGTTTTGGGCGCTAACGCTCTGAGCGCAAGGGCGCTAGCGCTCTGAGCGTAAGGGCGCTAGCGCTTTGAGCGCTAGCGCCCCACGTGTCAGCACGTGGGCGCTCGAGCGCTAGCGCCCCACATGTCAGCATGTGGGCGCTCGGGCGCTAGCGCTCTGAGCGCAAGGGCGCTAGCGCTTTGAGCGTTAGCGCCCCACGTGTCAGCACGTGGACGTTCGGGCTGCAAAAGGGACTTGGTCCCTGTAATAGGAGTTGTACTCCCAGAAAGGAGCGCTTATTATTGTGTGTGTGTGTGTGTGTGTGTGTGTGTGAGGAGTTAAACTCCTAGGATGTTTTGAAGCTGATGAAGGGCTTCTCCCCTTGAGCCCTAGTTCTTCCCCAAAGTGGGGTTTCTGGAGATGGGTCTCCTACTTTCTCCTTTATTGGCAGGATCTTGAAGATCAAGAGATGTGAGATTTTAAAAATCTCTTCTTTTTGAGATCTGATGGAAGATCTGAGTTCCCCTTTGTGGGTTTTGTGGTGAAAAACTATTTAGTTTTATAAAAGGAAGACTAAAACTCTTGATTTAATTCAAAATAAAGAAGAAGGTTTTAGAACCTTGAGAAAGGAGAAAGATCTCAGATCTGTATTTTGTTTTTGGAAAGAGAAAAAGTTGTTGGGGTATTTTCATTTTCCTTGTCTTTATAGGCTATACACTTTACATATAGCCCCTTGGGCTTTACAAAAATGGCATTTGCCTATCCCATACCTCATGCGCTATTTCTTTTTGCACATAAGCCATGGGCTTTACGAAAATTTTGGCTTTATGCCCATTTTCTTACATTTATTCATAAAATAAAAATACAACAAAATTATTTATTACAAAATTTTTATTTTGGCATGGGGAGGCCGGCCGCTTCATGTTCGGGCTCGCCTCGGGCATTGGCCCACTAGACCTAGGCTTGGGCCTACTTGGCTTGGGCTTGACTTTGATTTTGACTTGATCAACCGGGGTGTAAATTTCGACCCCAACAATAGCCATGAAAGCAGGGAAGCCACAAAAGCAGCGCATCCTAAGATTACTCGTATAGGAGGAAGATGCCATGACCTCTGATTTTGCCCTAGCCCTAGAAATTAAAATGGGGAGATAGAAGAAGGGAGAGAATGTTAAAAGAAGTAATTTAGGTCAATAAATAGATTTTATTGTATTTAAAAACATCGCATGAGGGTAAAAAAGGAAAGACACTTCAAAAATTGCTGAAATGGCAATTTAACTTAACGTTTGTAGACGGAATAAAAGTTTATGGTATTAAGTTGCAATCGGAAATGGTGGTTCATGGTACCAATATATAATTATTAAAGTTCATGGTATCAAACGCAAAAAAAGATAAAAATTCATTGGTACATTTGTGCAATTTAGCCATAAATAAATACAACAACTAAGAATGTATGAAATAGAAAAAGATAGCAAAAGATAAGTTGTAATAGAAAGAGCATATTTAGTAGAAAAAGATAAAGATAAAAGAGAGAATATTAAAATAGAATATCCAGTCAATTAAAGTGCCGATACAACTCTGAACAATCAATCAAGCTCGAACAAATATACCAACTAGGCATAGCTCAATTGATATGACCTTATTTTCCAAAACGAGAGTTCACTGGTTCGAATTCAATGGAGGTATATTTTTAATATTATAACCCAAACACCGTGATGTAATTATCATTTTATAAGAGAAATAATTAGAAAAAAGGAAAAATTCCTACAAGCAAAGATGATCAATTAGGTTGTACACCCCATCTTAATGATATTCTCTCATTCAAGATGTCAACATTATCACATTTAGCATTTTTAAATGTTTTTTTGTATTCAAAATTCAAACTTCTCTCCCTCCTCTCTCTCAACACACACACATGCACTATCATTTATTAGTAATCAAATGATAAAAGAAAAAAATCAAATACATGCATTATGAATTTGAATAATTTATAGATAACCCTTCAAATATTTCTTTTTTTCTTTTTAATTTTTTTTCCATATCTTTGTCCATGACATTTAATGTATATACACGTGTACGGTACGCACAATATCATGATGTGGCCTTTTAATATTTTTTTCCAAGAAAAAAATAACAAAAAGGATAAAAATTCTACAAGCAAAATAATTAAGTTAAGCAGTCAATCTCATCCTTTAACTAATAATATTTTTTTTCTCATTCCTTTTCCCTTTTTTCTTAGGTCAATATCATGGGAAACCAGAAGTCCTATAGCTTCCTATCATAAATCAAATCAAATTTTATTTTTAGATACTTCTATAATATATAATTTTACTTCTAAATTTCAAAGTATCGAGCTTACCAACATAAATCAAATCTTAAATTTCATATCTAACTTTAGGCAAAAATACTTGAACAATTGATTTTAGAACATGTTTAACATCACACGTGCACGTGCAAAGCACTGGCATAATACCATACTAGGACAAATACTCCAATATGGCGTGGGCTTGTAGCAAAAACAGCTAAATGCTTTTCATTTCCAATTCTGCTCATAACGGAACGGCAACGAAAAAGCGGTTAACTCACCGGTGGAGTCTCATAACCTCCAAACTCAACCATTTTTTTTTCAATCTCAATCTCAATCTCAACCTCAAAATCCATTGAATCTCATGGACGAAGAAACCACCTATGGTGGCGATAAGAATCGACCGCAAGAGGCCCGCAACTGGTCGGATCTGACCGCAGTTCTCCTCGTGAACGTGTTCCAAAGGCTTAGCCTCGAGGATCGATGGCTGGGGTCGATGCTCGTCTGCAGATCTTGGCTCGATGCGTCCAAAGATCCATCGCTCTTCTCCTCTTTCGATCTTGAGCCCTACTTTGATGCTACGGGCTCAGGCGTCTGCGATAAGCCTAAGTGGTGGAGCGATGAGTTTGAACGCAGGATCGATTCGATGTTGAGGTCGGTGGTCGATTGGGGCGGTGATTTCGTGAAAGAGATTCGAGTTAGGCATTGTTCGGATCGATCGCTGAATTTGGTCGCCGAAAGGTATGCTTTTTGCTGATTTTGATTTGGTTTTGTGGCTAATTATGTTTGAATTTAATAACTTTTTAGGGTTTGGGTTATGATTGAAGGAAATTTTGTTTGAATTTATCAATTTTTAGGGTTTGGGTTATGATTGAAGGAAATTTTGTTTGAATTTATCATTTTTTAGGGTTTGGGTTATGTTTGAAGAAATTATGATTCCGTTTCTTTTGGTAGTTCTAATTTATATGATTTGCATGGCGGAAAAGGCAAGGATGAAGGTCCTGTTTGTGGGAATAGAACTTCAAGCTCCTTACTATGCCATGGGCCCATGATAAGCTCTCATTTTGGAGTTTAGAAAGCTCCAAAGTTCAGATAACTGGAGTTTACAAAACTGCAATCCAACCAAAAGTGTCCAAACTCCAACTTTTGTGAAGAAAACACCCATTATGGAGCTTAGATAACTTTAGAACAACATTTAAAGTTTAATTAACTACAAAACCAAACATCCCCAGTAAGTTTAACGTTTAAGTGGAGTCGGTGCAAACCAGATTATGCATCATCCCTACCTCCACTAAAAAATAAACTATGCTCATCTTAACTCAATTCCCAAACAGCGCCGAAATTAATTGTGATCTAGGAAAGGCAGTGCTTTGATCTATGTCATCTATCAAATTGGTTTCTTTTTAGTTAAGAACTCTATTAAAATACTAGATTAGTCTTTGGTATGAAGTTAAATAGAATAAATGACCGTCTTTCTTTCAAAATTTAGTCACTTGACCTTGTTTTTAATAGATGTAATTGCAGACACTACCCTTGTAAATGTCCTCTAATTGATGAGGTTGGCTTGGTTGGATTGCAACCAAAGTTTTAATTGATTTGTGTGAAGTGGGTTTGATGGAGACTTGGAAGATGGTTTCACATCATATGCATGAAATTCTTTCCAAAACTTAGTGGCAAGTCCAGAGGACACAATTTCAGATAAATTTCAAGCACATTAGTAATCTATTTAGATTGCTGGCTTCCGTGAGTTGATAAATAGTTGATGTGGCAGTTTTAAGTCTGGAATGATTTTTTTCCCCATGAAACAATCCAAGATTATTGGAGTAAGAACCATACGGTGCACCCATTAGATTCAATTAAGCTAGTGCAAGGATATATACATGTAATGCATTTATATTCTTTTCCAAATAACCTTAATGCCATAATGTTTTCCTCAAGAATTATTCTTGGCTTCTGAGTTCTTCCTGCATGTTAATTTGCAATTGAACATGCCTATAATTCTTGATGGCTTAATTTTTATTTTTATTTTGACATAAATGGATAGGATTAAAAAGGCCCTAGCCTTCTTGATGCCTTAATTGTTATTCCAAAGAGGTCGTCTTTGATATCATTGAATTAGCCACTAATTTAGCTATAAGCTTATCATTCATCATATTTAAAACCATCATATCTATTAGTAAAACCAGTACATCTATCAGTTAAACTACAACATTCATTACTAAAACCATGACGTCCGAGTATTATTGCTACATTTATCACATTTTTCTACTCATTCTTTTCTCTCATCTCCTCCATAACCCCATTGAGCCTAGTTACCATTTTCTCTCACCCTCCTAGTTTTAAACCCTATCAAATATACTCGTATCACTTTCTTTCAAAGTATTCTTTAAAACCCCTTCAAACCCAAAACCCATCATATCTCATTCCCTCACTCATCCAATTGTGTCTCTAACTCATTTGTGCTCTTATCTAATTGTGTTTCCTTCAAAAACTCATTTCCCATCATCTCCTCTTCCCTCGTTTCCTTGTATAAAATCCATCAAAAAAATATGTAGAAAAAGGAGTGGGGGATTGATATGAGGGGTTAAGGGTTATCATGAGAATGAATGAGTTGAGAGAGGGCACTATTGTCTTTTTTAAAATCTTACGTAGAAAATACAAGGTTAGATATTGTAGGGGCTTGCAACCTTTAAATTTGAGTATTCGGGAGTTTTTAGCAACTTTTTTATAGACCCATGGCCTATTGCTTTGAGCCCTAGGTCCCTAAACAGCAAGGCCTATTGCTTTGAGCCCTAGGGCCCTAAACACAATTTTTTGAAATAATTTTATCAGCTTGTAGTCCTTTCACTGTAAATATTTGCCCCATTAGCCAGCATTTTGTTAACAGGAATAGGCTCGATGTTACACAATGAGCTTTATATGCTGAATATATATATATATATATATATATATATATATGAGGAAACTGTTTATGAGGTGGCAGCTTCCTCTAAGAAATGAGATGTCGCTGTCACGCCCCGCTTCTCAAATGTCTGTAACGGCACATGACTAGGTTCACGACACATTTATTTAGAGAAGGTCATTTCTCGAAACAAAATACGTTAAGCGTAAATAAGCAATGTACACAGAACAAGAAAGATAAGAGAATGAAATTTTCAACAAATTACTTTATTTACATTCAACTTTCACAAGTTCAATACATAGATACGATGTATGAAAACAAAAGTACAATAACATAAAAATGCCTAAACAAGTGGTATACTGAAACTGAAGCAGTAAAGAAAAAAACTAAGGATCGGCTGGTGATGCGAGCTGGTCTGCGGTCGGTTCCACCTCCTCAGTCTCTAGGTCACCTAACGAACATTCCAAGAAAACAAAGAACTGGGTGGAATGCCCGTTAGCGAACTTGCGCTCGGTAAGTTCCTA
Source organism: Agapanthus africanus (assembly GCA_030015575.1). Lineage (NCBI taxonomy): Eukaryota > Viridiplantae > Streptophyta > Magnoliopsida > Asparagales > Amaryllidaceae > Agapanthus > Agapanthus africanus. The sequence goes on along the minus strand of CM057342.1, from coordinate 240,877,488 downwards.
AGAAAGGTGAGATGTGAATATATAATGGCAAGTTAATTGTAAATGGAAATCATGAAATAGTGAACGTGTGTGATATGGTAATTAACATAAATATAACAATTCTATGTAGCATGGAAGTTCTATATAACATGGTTGTATAGAGTAGGTAATGTGTCTGTTATCATATACATATAACAGTTAAAAGTGCTGAACATGTAATAAATAACGTGTCCTAAAGAGGTCACTAAAATGTTAAGTTAACTAACGTGAGTTTAAGTGTGAATGTCAACCAAATCTCAAGCGTGTTCTCGAACCCAACATGCTTTCGTCCAGAGGTAAGAAACCTCGGGCCCGAACCAAGAGTGTTAGTAACGGGACTTCAACCTATTGTTGAAGTATTCCAAACCCAACAGGCTATCGTCCAGAGGCTTGGAAACATGGGCCCTCATGATAGATATTCTGTGTTGGTATTCATGGATTCATGTACTAGGGGGACTCCTGAGATTTCGTTGGATTCATATTTAAACTATCCCAACACCCTGCGTATCTAATTAGTCTAAAAGTAATGTCACAAGTCTTGGTCGAACCATGAATACGAGAGAGTGTACGAGTTCCATGTCAAGTTGAGTTATGTTTAAGTTGATATTCATGTAATTTGATTTTCGTGAAGATATGATTGATATATAGGGAGATAAGCAAATGATAACACTAATTGTCTCCGGCTCCTCGAGTCTCAAAAGAGAATAGATCACTTAAACCCATCTGCTATTTACATACTGGTTAGCTACCAATTTTATAGATCTTGGTATTTATGCAAATATATATCATTTGGCAATTTCAAGGTATTTATGTAAAATGGTCCATTAAAAATTCGAGGGGTTTTTAGGTAATTATTTTATTTTAAAACCTAGGTGTTTTGGTAAAAAAATATATTAATTAAATTTTGGTAAAAAAATATATTAATTAAAATATTGAGAGTAATAAAAATATACTTTAGATTATTATGATATTTTAGTGACAAATCCTAACTTTTAGAAGTTTATGGTATTTTGGTAAAAAAATCTATCTTTTGAAAAACTTAAGATATTTTAGTAGAAAACCTAACTTGGGATGTTAGTGGTATTTTATGAAAATAACTTTTAGAAATTCTTGTTTTAAATTAACCCTAAAAGATAATTTGTTCACCCTTTTTTAGTGTTTATTTAGTTTTAAAATTCCGTATTTTCCTTTTCAAGACCATGCTTTGTTAGGAGTTATGGAGCTTACTCCACTAGACTCAGGATGTGCGATAATCCGCACCATCCACAAAAAGCCTAAAGAGGGTTGTAGAGGCGATTTCGCAAAGGAAAAGAAAATAGATTAAATTCAAATTCAAACTTCGAGGGTACTTTAGTGAAAATCAATTCTTTTAGAAAAACACTACAAACATGTGATCGTGCTATGATTCAAAAGTGTGCGTGTGGAGTAGATCATTACCCCGTGCGCCATCTAAATTAACATATCACAAAAAATAGTAATGAACAAAAATAATGAACATGGTATTTACCCATTATTTGCATTCTAATATATTATTTTAACATGACAATTTCATTTTAAAAACATATAAATTTTTGATGAGACATGGCTTGCAAGAATTATATTTTCTTGTCAACATTAGCATGAAAATTATAATGGACATATCAAGGTTTGCAACGAATATATTTTCAAGTTAAACTTTGCTTACTAAACCGTATTGTGACGATGATGAGAGGAGAAGCAAAAGAGAAAGAAGTCGAGGGGACTTACGGATTGCGCTTGATTTAATTGGAGGTAGGAGATGTAGACGAAGCCTCGGTTAGAAGAACCGAGATCGACGATGCGAGAGGAAGGTGGGCTTTGGTTTGAAAGGACCTGGGAGGTGAAATTTTGAGAGTATTTTAAAGAAAATTTTAGAGAAGCAAGGCTATTTGGATAGCCAAGAGTATGTATAGGAGAATGAAGAGGGTGTATGGCGATTTTAAAGAAATTAAAATGAATTAAAATGGTGTTAATAGGGTAGATGAAAGGGCTGGCGGCTCTCTGGATTAAATGAGAAGTTTTGGGAGATGAAAATGATCAGTCTCCAGGCCAGGAATCGCACGTGCACGAGCGGCATCCGTGCAATCAAAGCCTGGCCGCCCGGGGCTCTCTTTGGGCCGCCCAAGTCAGTTTGGGTGTGATGGATGGGGTCGGGGTTCATGTCAGGTGTTCGGGTTAGTATAAAAAGTCCAATCTCATATCTCTTTTATTTTAAAACATTTCCGAACTTCGTGAAACGCATGTGAAAGTTTCAGGGCTCAAAAACGTCAAAAGAAAATATGATAAAAATAATTGTGGCCGTAAGGATTCGAATATGCGGGCTACAGGACAACAGTAGAGAGTCCTAATTAATGGGCTATAAGGAGTTTCTTGCTCTTAATTATCAAGAATTATTTATAACTTATAATCAGAACAGAAATACACCTTTTTATTAATATTGAAATAATAAAAGGGTATAGGAATTTTAGGGTCGTTACCGTCGCCTTAAAAGTTAACTTTCCATAGTATTTTCTAATCGACACCGTTGAACTTGATCTTCATTATCTAGATCTTAGGTGTACTAAATTTCATATGTTTTCGATAATTTTTATCCACGCATTGGGTGGTTACAAAATTAACGGTTTTCTGACAATAGAACATTTGACAAAGCTAGATCGATGAGCAAATGTTATAGAAATCGCATGAAATTTAGTATACCCATGTTTGACACCATGGAGAACAAGATGAACGGTGCCGATCATCCATAAAATAGGTGAATATTTAAATTTTAAGACACCTCATGCCCTATGAGGCTTTTTCTTTAGTTGACGTCAAACAACTACATCAACCACCATTTTATTCAACGATCAGCATCCATCATCATTTTTATCATATTTTTATCATCTAAGATGTGCATACACCAAATTTCATGTGATTCTACCACTTTTTCACCTTTGAATTAGCAATGTAAAAAATTCTATTATTTGTAAACCGTTAATTTTGCATCCACTAAATCAACGGTGAAAAATGGTAGAATCATACAAAATTTGGTGTATTCCACATCTTATAGGATAAAGATGAAGATGATGAACGCCGATCGTTGAAAAAAATCATAGAGGGTGTATTTTTGTGACGCCATACAATTCTCTCTTATGGCACATTTCCTCCGTTATTCTGAGAGAATTGGGATCTTCTAGGCTCCGGGCCTAAACTAAGAAATTCACGCATCACCTCAAAATCAATTTTTTTGCATTTTCGATGATCCGAACCGTTCATCTTGATCCAAACGGTGAAATACACGGGTACCCCGAAATTCATACGGTTTCAAAATATCGATAAACCGAATTTAGTATACTTAGATCAACATACAAATGATTTCGAAACTGTGTGAATTTCGGTGTACCTAAAGATTTCACCGTTTAGATCAAGATGAATGGTTCGGATTGTCAAAAATGTTTTAAAAAATTCGATTTTGAGACGGTGCATGAATTTCTTTGTTTAGGCTATGTCCTAGAGGTTCACACACACACAAGTTGTCATCAAAAGTGCAATTTGTTTAGCCTAAATTGGAAGCAGACATAGCTATGATTTACACCTTATGAACTATAATAGATTGTTATCTGAAATTTTTAAGGACTCCCAACCTTTTTCTCTGTCTTTCTGCTTGCTCCATTTTGTCTCCAAAAAAAAGAAAAGAAAAGGTTTTCTTAGATCCAAGATTTGAAGTCTTTATAATTCTTCCTAAGCTGCCCATGGGTCAATCTCATGTTTGAGATAAATGCATGATACTCTGGTGATCTGGTTGTTGTTGTAGTGTGTGAAAAGAGAATCAACCATATGATTATGAGTTTCTCTATTTAGAACTAGTGGTAGCAGATGCTCCTTTAAAGTTGGTTTTTGAAATTGGGTTTTATATAATTCGGTTTTAGTGTTCTCTCTCTCTCTCTCAAAATCAGTATTGGGTAAAAGATGAACTTCTCGAGAAATGCATTATATATATATATATATATATATATATATATATATATGGGAGCGGCTAATTTACTCCCTAAATGTAACTAAGTTAGTTACACCCTATGCAAAACAACATGATAGATCATTTCTTGGATGATCGTCGCCGTTCATCGTGATCTTCATGTTTCAAAACATGGTTTAACAAATTTTCATATGATTTGGACACTTTTTGTCCATTGATCTAGGTTTGTAAAATGTTATGTTGCGGAAAACCGTTCATTTTGGTACCATCCGATGCATAGGTAAAAAGTGTCTAAACGACATAAAATTTGGTATACACGTATATTGAAATATGGAGATCAAGATGAGCGTTGACGATCATCCGGAAAAATGATCTATCATGTTGCATGCTGCTCCTTGTCTCTCTCTCTCTCTCTCTCTCTCTCTCTCTGTGTGTGTGTGTGTGTGTGTGTGTGTGTGTGTTTTTCAGTATTTTGCAGCTGAATTGTTTTTTTGTTAAGATTTTCTTGTAATCAAGTTGTTGGCTAGGCACCTAGCTCTTGTAACTTGAGTTTCTCATAAAATTTTCAAACAACTCGATATAGGGTTGGAATCTCTGCTTCTGAAAATATTACTTTTGCTCAGCTCTACTTGGGCAATAGGTTCAATCTCATCTTTACTGTTATAATGCTAACCACTTTCAAGGGGCTTGCAAATTCGTCACTCTGTACTCGATTGGATGACATGTGAGATTCTACTGTACGTCTTAGAAAGAAGAAGAAACTTTTTACTGATCCACATTTGTTCTTGTTTAAAAAAAGAAATTACCTAATTTTTGGAACAGATCGATAAGCCCTTTAAAGTAATAAAACTTGTACTGAAACTTTATCAATATTATAGGTTATTTTATCCATGCAATTTATTTTTAAATTTTATTGTTGCACGTGCTATGCCTGCGATTATTTCATTTGCAGGTCCCCAAACCTGGAAATCCTTTCGATTGAAAGCAGCCAGAACGTAACCGATGCATCTATCTCTAAAATCGCACTTTCATGCCCAAACCTTAGAGAACTAAACATCAACAACTGCTATGAAATTTCCTACAAATCCCTTGAAATAATTGGAAAGAATTGCCCCAAACTCACAATCCTTAAAAGAAATTTCATGAACTGGCTCGACCCGTCTCAGCACAGTGATATAGTCCCAAACGAGTATCTCAGATCTTGTCCTCAAGATGGAGATAGAGAGGCCTCTATTATTTCACGGGTCATGCCTCGTCTGAAGCACCTCGAGCTTCGTTTCTCTAAACTTTTCGCAACTGGATTGATTTCGGTTTCAAAGGGTTGTCAAGATTTGGAAGTGTTGGATCTTTTTGGGTGTGGTAATTTGTCAGGAAGAGGAATTGAGCAAGCTTCTGCTAATTGGAAGAATATGCGGAAGCTAAGGAAGCCGAATTTTTATATCCCAAGGTCCGTGTTTCAAACCGAGAGGTATGGGCATTGGAGGCTTTACGATGAGAGGTTTCAGACAAATGTGTTCCAGATTTGATTCAAGGTGCACTTGTATATTACTATGGCCAAATTGTAATAAAAACCAGTCTGTCAAACCATCCTTTCTTTTAAAAAATACTTCATTTTACCCTTAACTTCAACAGCTATTAGAACTTTCATTTATGACATTTCTCTTTCGCAGAATACCCTCATGGGTCGAAAGAGCGGCAAAGGGTAACATGTGGTTGGGAATTGATGTAAATGAATTTCTAATGGATGTGTTTGGTTAAAGTGCATGTTTTTTTAAAAGTTAGGGCGGTTTCAGGCAATGTGGTCTGCCACCATATTTATGCTTTGGAAAATAATTTGACAGCTATCATGTTGAACGAAAATTTAATCGTGTCGTGGTTACTTATGTAAAAAGCTGCATTGTAATGGATTTTGTGATATGTATGTTTCTGTTTTGTAATCAGCTGAAATACACCAGGCTTGTATGTGTATGTTCCCAATTTTGAACTTACTCAGCCTACAAATGCTTTTGGCGCCCTGGTTGATTAATAGATAAATCATGTCTTTCAAATTATCTTTCTGAGCCATAAAGGCGTGGAGTTGGAGTTGAGTACATATGCTATGTGTGTGAAGCTGAGATGCGCAAGCTTTTGTGCCGTTAGAAATCACAAAATGAATGCATTCCCAATTTAAGCTGTCCACATTTTTTCCAAGTATTTGGTGTTCATTGAGCGTGCATGGGTTGAAGTTGTTGCAGTTCCTTTGCTTTCCTTTGTAATTGGTGGGTGAAAAATGGGATATTTAGTTTATCCAATAGAGGTATAAGATGTTTGTAAATCTTGACACTGGAGGTAAATTTAAGTCAACAAAATTGGAGAAGAAAATAAAAAAGACGAAATTTTGCACGATTTATTTTTCAATTCCTAAACAGTGTTGTAATACTGGTGGTGGAGCCCGATGATCATCCATTAAAGTAGAATTAGATGATAATATGTTTGGGTTACTTGGCTTGCATCAAGCTCTTATATTTTTTCTAACTAAATTTACTTGATTTTGTAATAAGATTGAGATAACCAAAATTTTGTGAGAAAAACAGAGGTAATATCACCGAAAAAGGTAAATCAAGCCTATTATTTTTACTTAAAATTTTAGAAACAGAAACTAGACCGTCTTAGTACTATGTCATCATATTAAAGGGCTTCTTATTGAAACCAACTCTTAAATTCTAAATGATAGCATAAATGATTTTTTTTAAGACTCTGCACCCTCTAATATATTTCCAAAGCTATAAATTTTCAGATGAGGATAACAAAACCCCCAAAGTCATCCACGCTCTTGGAAAGTGTAAGTGTGTTGTGTTTCTTGCCATGACTATGTTTTTGCGGAATCAAAAACTTGAGTAACACACTTGAAATCCTAGAATACAAGGCCAAACACTAAACTAAACTACACTAACTAGAGTTTTAGCTACTAGGTTAGTGTAACAACCTTTATAGACGGTCCTTCGGGTCTTGGATGGTTCACTCCTTAAGCTGCTAGGTATTCGGATCGAGCTCTCGAAGTCGAACTCCCGTATCAAAGACGATCCATCCGAAAATACCGATTCAAGCGATAGCTTTTATGAAGTAACTAAATCGAGTCTTGCTAGGACAAAGATATTTAAGAGGATGTAGCTTATGAACAAAATACTCTCTATACTTTTTCAAAAACTCTAGTAGAGAAATGAGGAAGAAGAAGATGAGGATGGCTACTAGAGAACTATCTCACCTGATGGAAACTATCATCCATCATTATCTTTACTCTCTCCAATATTTATCTCTTCATCTAATATAAAAAAATTGGGTGGGCTAGTGACTCACTAGGATGAGTCATAATCTCACACGCTTCTTCATTTATTGAGAAGAAATGAGAGAAAGAGAGTGTAGCCACTTCACTAGGCGCGCGCGCTCTTTCACACACATACACATATTTATATATCTATATCTATATATGTGTGTGTGTGTGTGTAATCAAGTATACCCTAAAACCCATATTTCTACCAAAATACGAATACCGTATTTGTATCGAAAATACAAAATACGCGTATTCATATTTAGAAAGAAATACATATATTTGTATCAAAGAACAAATACATGTATTTATACAAATACATGTATTCGTATAAATACCGTATTCGTGTTAAAAAACAAATACCCAAAAGAGAGCAATATAATACAAGCATCAGAACTGGCTTGTTTTTCAAACTTGCCAGTACTACTAAATCGAACACCCGAGCGTATCGAAATATGCAAACTACATCGTTTCTCCTGAACCGGAAAACCCTCTGTGTGAGACTCTAAAAACTCGACAATACGCCGGCAGTGGGTTTAACCACAAGCACGTCGGCAGTACTAGCTCTATGTAACAACTATCCAGGTATCTGTCGAAAAGAAGATCAACAAGAAAACTCATCTGAACATCTACTGAGCCTATATGTGACATTCTCCGTACAGTCTGATCTGTTTGTCTAAGAGTATCGGATATCGGGTCTACGGGGGTGGTAAACGTCAGACCCCTAATAGCGCAACAAGTCGTGTCGATATGGAACCCAATACAATATGAGAAACTATTGGTGTACCTACCAGTAAATCTCACTTTCCCTGGCTAGGGACCTTTAGTATTGGTCAACCATACGCAGTGCGATATCAACTTCCAATACTGGGAGAGACGAATCCCTTTTATCTCTTACTGCTTCCAAGTGCTTCGGGACTACACCCAACTACTACATGTTTGCACGACTCATTAGAGCCATGGTAGGGTAGTAATTTAAGTACAGTGGGAACACACTCAAGACGAATAGTGATGTCAAGTCAACGACTAACCTGTACTTATGTCACCGGAGAATTGCTATTCGACGATAGGCATAATACCAACCAGCAGTTCCCAGCGAGTCCGTCCAGTGTAACTCATAACTTAATGAGCACCTGTATACTATCTTTGGTACTGTATACCAATGGTTGCGGGACATGCCATCTCCCCTGATGGGGATAAGAAGCTTATACACTAGTCTATTCTGGAGTATCGATGCCCAGTCTCGATAATCCTACGACCATGGACAAGTTTAAGGATGTGCTTATAGACTACTCAGTCCCCACCAGTGTGACTGCTATCACAACGCTGGTAGTCAAGCAAAAATCCTACGGGCTCTATCAACATATATTAACGATACGCAAAAAGATACATATACACATATTAAGATAGATACAAACCAGATAACATACTATCATATTAAGCAAGACTATTATATATTTGTATATATCTTAAGCTTCCAAAATATAATATACAACCAGTACTATACAATAATGGCCTCTAGGGAATACATCACAACAATCTCCAACTTGCGCTGAGGCTATGTATTGGCGTATCACAGACCTATCATCTCGAACAGCCTCTCGAACTGTGTCTGAAAGATGGCCTTTGTGAGTGGATCTGCAGTATTATTCTCCGTATCTACTCTCCGCATATCGATCTCCTGACGATCCACGATCTCCCTGAACAGGTGATACCGCCTCAAGATATGTATGGATCTCTGATGAGACCTTGGTTCCTTAGATAAAGCTATAGCCCCGATGTTGTCATAATACAAATGTATTGGGTCAACAATAGATGGAATCATCTGAAGTTCTGTTATGAACTTTCTCATCCAGTCTGCCTCTTTTACGGAATCACATGCAGCGATATACTCTGCCTCCATCGTCGAGTCAGCAACGGTGTCCTGTTTGGAGCTCTTCCCATAGACCGTCCCTCCATTGAGGGTGAAGACATAAGTCGATATGGATTTGGATTCATCCTTGTTACTCTTAAAGCTGGAGTCAGCGAAGATCTTGATCTGGAGGTCTTTACTGCCGTACATCAACAATATCTCCTTAGTCCTTCTCAGGTACTTGAGAATGTTCTTTACCGCTATCCAATACTTCTCCCCAGAGTTTGACTGATACTTTCTCACCACGCTCAGTCCATAAGCAACATCTGGTCTGGTACACAACATCGCATACGTTATAGATCTTACCGCCGAAGTATAGGGTATAATACTCATGCGATCTCTTTCCAAATCAGTCTTAGGAGACATCTCTTTGGAGAGGGTGATCCCGTGACAAGCGGATAGATTACCGCACTTGGAATCTTCTATACTAAATCTCTTCAGTATAGTGTTAATGTACCTGGATTGTGAAAGTCCCAACATGCTCTTAGATCTATCACGATAGATCTTGATCCCCAGAATGTAGGAGGTATCACCCAGGTTTTTCATGGAGAACTTCTGTGACAAGAATCTTTTGACTGATTGTAGCATAGGAGTGTCATTTTCTATCAAGAGAATGTCATCTACGTACAAGACGAGAAGTACCACAGTTTTCACCACAATCTTTTTATAAATGCATGGTTCATCTGCATTTTTGATAAAATCAAATTCTTTGACCAAGTCAAATTCTTTGACCAAGTCAAATTCTTTGACCATCTCATCAAAGCAGATGTTTCAACTCTGTGATATCTACTTTAATTCATAAATAGATTTTGTTGGATATAGTGCCCTCAAAGTCAATTATTGGATCGCAGGTACGCGATTGCAATGATTGAGGAGGACCTATACCGGTAGCACAGTCTTACTCGAGATGATAGTATGCTATCTTGTTTGCCTTTATCAGTCGTGTACAGGTTCAGGTGACTGATCACCGTTACACGTTGATAGAGCCCTTAGGATCTTGCTTGACTACCAATAGTATGATGGCGATCATATACGTGAGAGTTGGGTAGTCTATAAGCACATCCTTAATTTTGGTCCCTAGTCGTGGGAGTTTCGAGACAGGGCATCGAAACTCCGGAGTAGACTAGTGTATACAGTCGAGACCGCGACGAGGGGCGGTGGCCGGTCTCATAAGCCACTGGTGTCAGTTGGATCACCTAAGATGTATACAGGTGCTCATTGGGTTATGAGTACACCGGAAAGGACTTGCTGGGAACCTGCTAGTTGGTATTATACGTAGCGTCAGATAGCAGTTCCCTGGTGACATGTGTACAGGTTAGTTCATCGACCTGAGGTCGTCATTTGTCTCGTGTGAGTTCCCACTGTGCTTTGATTTCTACCTTACCACGGCTCAAAGGAGTCGTGCAAACAGGTATTTTTTGGGTACAGTCCTGAGCCACATGGAGGCAAGTGAGCGGATCGGCAGGGGATTCGTCTCTCCCGGTATTTGGGGTGAGATCGCGCTGTGTCTAAGAGAGCCATTACACAAAGCCCTCGGCCGAGGCAGGAGATTTACTGGTAGGTACTCCAGTAGTATCTCAGGGTGTTCTGGGCTACACTCCGACACGACTTATACCGCTATTGGGGGTCTGACGTTACCAGCCTCCTAGGCCAGATATGCGATACTCATAGACGAACGGACCGGACTGTATGTATATTGTCACTGTTAGGCTCAGTAGAGTTCCAGGATGAGTTCGCTCATCGGCTTCCCTTGAGGTCAGTACATGGGCAGCCGTTACGCACTGCTAGTGCCGCTGACGTGCTTGTGGTTAAACCCACTGCCAGGGTACTGACGAGTCATTAGAGTCCCCTACAGATAGTTTCCCAAGTTCGGGCGAAACGTTGTAGAGGCCGTATGGTTTTATGGCAGGGTTCGGAAAATGCACGTGCGTTTACGCACGTGTCATATTTCGGGCAGATAATACTGGTGGGCTTTGGTTTAAGCCGGATCCGAGTATTATACTGTGTAGATATAATATCTTTATCTCAGTTGCATTTGTATTCGGTCGTAATACAAATGCGGGTATGTTTATACTGTTACGGGGTTATCCTGAAATTCGTTTCGGGATCACTTTTGGAAGTTGCCAGTTTTTTATCACCCGTCTTAAACATTCGGTTTAATGCGGATTTATCTTTTTCTTGTGAGTCATGAGGGTGAGTCATGAGTGGAAGTTTCTAGGATGATGACTAGGTTTATGTGTCACCATTTACATTAATTGTTTTGATGAGGTGTTTAAGAGAGGTGGCTTAGTTCAATTAATGTTTGCAAGGTGTTAATATGACTCATTCACTTCATTATTGCTAATGGTCACCCTTCCTTGGCTCCTACACTCACCCCCCACCTCTTCATATGTGGCCGGCCCATTTTGTGGAGATGATATGGTTGTTGAAATGATATGTGATTCATTTGATAAATTTCCTAGTTCATTTCATCAAAGTTTTAAAAAGGCAACTTCATTAACCGTTCGTCCATGGTTTTGGATGAAACGAGACAAAGTATTCTACTCATTCTCTACATCAATCTTGGACATGTCGGCTAGCAAACTTCATGTCCGAGTTGCTTCGGTTTAGAGGCGGGAGCCCGTATAAAGATCCGTTGACGTAGTGCCACCTGGACGAGGAGACCGGAGATCGAGCGAGATCGCAGATGCCGCAAAGCAGCGTGGGATGATGGCTAAAAACCGAAGGACTCGGATCGTTCGGTATAGCATTTCTACCCACTTTGTAGTTTGTTAGTTTAGCGTTAATGGCAAGATCCGGGTTATAGTATGCGATAGCGCTAGTTATAAAAGTTTTTGTTCTACATTTGGCGTCTGAAAGACGGCCGGGACGCTACCGTAGACTTACATGGTATTAGAGCCACGCCATTAAGTTTTGCTAACTTGTTCTAATGCGTTTAAAATATCGATCGAACGGAATTTCGAAAACCGTAATTTTCTGTATAATGTTTCTGTCGATTTTTAAAACAGGCCTAAAAATCATTTTGAGCATCTCAGAAAATCGTGCAGGCTTTTCTAAGAATACTGGTGAAATTTGGTCAACTGTTGACTCCAAAGCGCCGTGGAACCGCCGCGGAATCCATGCACTGGCCACGGTTCCGCTGCCACTTTGGAGCAACAGTGCACCAATTTTCTACAGTGGGGTCTTTCATGTAAATTGTGGTTTCTGCAATATTTCTTTTGGGCCCAGATTTTTTTACTGTACAGTAGATGTACGTGGGGCCCACTTCGGGAAGTTTTGTCGATCGAAATTTTAAACTTGTTAGTTTACAGTACTTACATTATATCTCTGACCGTGAATGTCATTCGAGCGGTAAATTGCGTCTAATTGCTATAGTCTTTTTAGACGGATTTGCGAACGTGACATTCGTGTTGATGTTCTGTGTTGTGCTGTGATGTTGCGGATTTGTCGTGGTGGATAGCAGTGTGCAATGGTAGTGCAATTTGGATTTATTTGTACATTTGATATTGCGGGGCGAGCGTCCAACATGTGGATTGTCGTCTTTGCCTTTTTGTATAATATTCTTTTGGGGCACGACCGGGCTGCCGTCTCTGAATGGATTCCGTCACGTTATCATGCGATGAGAGTTGGATCCCGATTCCCACTGATGAGTTGGTTTACTCTTCGGGTGATCCCGATTGATTCTTCTTTCAGGTTTGGAGGAGAATTTGACAGTACAGTGGGAGGTTTCCTGATTAGATAAAGTGATAACCATTCCGATCTAGGTTAGAGTGCACACAGAGTGTTTCTTTTCTCTCTCTCTTTGGCAGCGACCTTTGACCGACCCTAGACTATGACTCAGTGACCAAGTTGACCGAACCTTCTTAAAATACTGGCTTTTGGATTGTCTAAGTTGCATAAGTTATTGCCGCTCCTTCTTTTACCCTTTGCATTTCTCAGAACACCCCGTATTACTACGGACATCCACTTCCATTGGATAGATCCATCGTATGGTTATATACGAACTCGAAGGGACTTCTTCGAGGATGGATCCAGGTTCAGGAGAAATCGAATTGGTTTATTCAGTTGTCTTTTATTATCATCTTCTCTCAGGTTGTGAGGGCTCCTAAACTCCTTAGTTTAGGAGAGTACACCTATTACGCTTATTGGACAGTCTTATTTCAAACCATAGGCAGGTGCCGAAAGGTAGGGAATGAAGAAAACCAATTAGCCTAAGTAGGGTGTACAGAAGGTAATAAGTAAAGACAAAATAAAGGGATTAGAAAGAGGGCAAAGTAAATTGCGACTGCTATCATTCACGACTAAACCGCGTAGTTCATCGCCACTCCTATTTCACCTTTGCTTTTTTCCCCAGTTCGAGAGAAATAGAATAAGGTATTATTCGGTTGTCTTTTATCATCACCTTCTCTCAAGTTACGAGTACTCCTTGGTTTAAGAGAGTACACCTATTATGCTTACTGGATAGTCTTCTTCCAAACCATAGACCGGTGCCGAACGATAGGGAAGGACGAAAACCACTTAGCCTAAAGGGGTGTACAGAATGTAATGAATAAAGACAAATAAAGGGATTTGGAGAGATGACAAAGAGATATACGGTTAAAGTCATGAATTGGATTATGGAAGAGGCAATATTAGGAATACCAGGATACCCCTACGAAACCTTTTCATGTTTCAGTGCATTGTTAAAGGAAAACTGATTTCCCGATTAGATACTTACTCCAGGGTATGTATTTACCAGGTATGATTCTCACATCTGTATGGTTTTACAGATGATGAGCGGGAGTAAGTTATTGGGAATTAGGTGATCATCCTCATTATATTGGAATTCGTTGTAATTGGTGATATTTGAGAAAATCACCTGGGTACAGTTCACAACCTACGACGCACAGGTTTTGAGTTATTCGACTCTACGGACTTATACAGAGTATTGTATGTTGTACAGTATCCATCAGGACAAAGGGGTTGGTCCCCGTACTATGTTCTGTTTACTTGTGACTTCTCTAGTTTTTAGACAAGTGTTTTGTAGAAATACAAGGTCTAAGTTTTGAGAAGTTGTGGGTATAAGAATAAAGTAGAGAACCAGGTGTCGCAAGTATCAGGATTCTTCAAAGAGATCGAAGATGTAGATACTTGTGATTGGTATTCAAGTAATGGTTTTGAGAAACTTGTTTCTCTTTCAGGTTACTTATAACTGGATGTATTCCTAAGTTGAGTAATGCTGATTAGCCTCTTTCCATTAAGTTGATATGCACTGGAGACAGTTGCATGATTAGAATCTGGTTCCAATTAAATAAGTGTAAAAATTTCTATATTGGATATAGAATGGTTCATATCTTAACGATGTTAAGGTACGGGGAGTTGTCCGGCTTATGCTTAAAACCAGACTCTGGATAACTCAAGGCACTTTTCTGTAATGGCAGTTTGTGGGTTGACCTGGGCTATGTCGAGGGTTGACTTTCTACCATCTGGAAGATCAATAGTGATATTGTTCTTGACTCGCCATAGTTTTAGTAAAACGGATTTTTTCAGAAAACAGTAGTGGGAGTATGGTAGAACTGGAAGAGATTCCAGAACCGCAAACGATTACGGAAAATTTAATAGGACCTAAAGATTCAATCAGGTTAGACATTCCAATAGCCACTCCGCAGATATGGTGGGTAACCTCAGACACCCGAGAGGTACTCCGGTAGCCTCAAGGACGGTGATAGGGAGGTTCTTGTTTACCCAGACTTGACACTACTGTTGTTCCAGGCTATGAGACCCGGCAGGAGGTTAAGTATAGCGTCGTTCTAAACTAGCTTTAGAAGTGCACGTATATATTATTCTTCCAGAGAGTTGTTGTGGTCAGTGGGAGCAGCGGAAGCATAGTGGGCAAGTAGCTTATGCCTATTTATAGACTAGAGCAGATATAGCGGAGATAGATCATCTATTTTTGATGTGATAGTCATGGCTTTGACTTCATCAGAATAGGGGATGGATCTGTTGAGAAGGGAGTAGGGTGTGATGTCCTGGTATTTGGATGACATACACAGAGTAGGAAGTAAAATTCCTATACTACGATCGGTTATACTGTGGTCGTCATACAGTTGTTTCTCCACAAAGGATATGGATATAATATCTGACATTCTGGTTACTAGATCTATGGTTTTAGATCTAGATTTGGGTAGTTTCCCAATATGGGTATTTTAACAGTATTCTAATAGTATTTTAGAATAGATGACTCCTGGCATGGTGGTGTACCTGCAGATGATGGAGTCACCCTCTCTAAAGGTGTCTTACAGACTAAAGGGGAGAGGGATGTGCATGATTGGCAGATTACTTGCTTAGGCAATTGAGTCAATCGTGAGATATCAAGTACCACACCCGATGTTGTTTTTGCACTAGATGCTATAAGTTTATATTAATCCAATTCTGAAGAAAAATAAGGAAGCAGTTTTAGAACATAAGTGGATGTTCTACGGATTTGATGACGGCGGCCTCCTTTTGGAGACGGTTATCATTCCAGGCTTCAAAGGTGACATGGATAGAAGAGTGATTGTCAGAGTTATAGTTTTCCCTCTGACGAAGAGAGACAGTATTATGGACAGGTGGTCCAAGAGGATACTGTGGGAGGCATGGTGCAGGATAATGATTAGGTTCAGTTGACGATACTGTCTAAGAAGTTTGGATTTGGGGTTCATTTATGAACTAGGTCCCATTAGATATCCAGACATATTCTAAGACAGATATTACTCAATTCGGAAGATGGATTTCTCCGCGAACTTGAGATTAAGAGAGACATAGAAAGAAACATCAGGGCGGATCCACTCATTGAGGCTATTTCTCGAACACAAGAGTTTTACAAACGGGCTTTGTGAAACTGATTAGTAGAGGAGTTGGGTGTTCGGTATCACACGGGCTGTGAGTATGCGACATCGCAATAATTAACCTTAAGTGCAAGTGGGAAATTGTTGGATATAGTGCTTTCAAAGTCAATTATTGGATCGCAGGTACGTGATTGCAATGATTGAGGAGGACCTATACCGGTAGCACAGTCTTACTCGAGATGATAGTATGCTATCTGGTTTGCCTTTATCAGTCATGTACAGGTTCAGGTGACTGATCACTGTTACACGTTGATAGAGCCCTTAGAATCTTTCTTGACTACCAACAGTATGATGGCGATCATATACGTGAGAGTTGGGTAGTCTATAAGCACATCCTTAATTTTGGTCCCTAGTCGTGGGAGTTTCGAGACAGGGCATCGATACTCCGGAGTAGACTAGAGTATACAGTCGAGACCCCGACGAGGGGCGGTGTCCGGTCTCACAAGCCATTGGTGTCAGTTGGATCACCTAAGATGTATACAGGTGCTCATTGGGTTATGAGTACACCGGACAGGACTCGCCGGGAACCTGCTAGTTGGTATTATACGTAGCGTCAGATAGCAGTTCCCTGGTGACATGTGTATAGGTTAGTTCATCGACCTGAGGTCGTCATTTGTCTCGTGTGAGTTCCCACTGTGCTTTGATTTCTACCTACCATGGCTCAAAGGAGTCGTGCAAACAGGTATTTTTTGGGTACAGTCCCGAGCCACATGGAGGCAAGTGAGCGGATCGGCAGGGGATTCGTCTCTCCCGGTATTGGGGGTGAGATCGCGCTGTGTCTAGGAGAGCCATTACACAAAGCCCTCGCCCGAGAAAGGAGATTTACTGCTAGGTACTCCAGTAGTATCTCAGGGTGTTCTGGGCTACACTCCGACACGACTTATACCGCTATTGGGGGTCTGACGTTACCAACCCCCTAGGCCCGATATGCGATACTCATAGATGAACGGACCGGACTGTATGTATATTGTCACTGTTAGGCTCAGAAGGGTTCCAGGATGAGTTCGCTCATCGTCTTCCCTTGAGGTCAGTACATGGGCAGCCGTTACGCACTGCTAGTGCAGCTGACGTGCTTGTGGTTAAACCCACTGCCAGGGTACTGACGAGTCATTAGAGTCCCCCACAGATAGTTTCCCAAGTTCGGGCGAAACGTTGTAGAGGTCGTATGGTTTTATGGCAGGGTTTGGAAAATGCACGTGTGCTTACGCACGTGTCATATTTCGGGCAGATAATACTGGTGGGCTTTGGTTTAAGCCGGATCCGAGTATTATACTGTGTAGATATAATATCTTTGTCTCAGTTGCATTTGTATTCGGTCGTAATACAAATGCGGGTATGTTTATACTGTTACGGGGTTGTCCTGAAATTCGTTTCGGGATCGCTTTTGGAAGTTGCCAGTTTTTTATCACCCGTCTTAAACATTCGGTTTAATGCGGATTTATCTTTTTCTTGTGAGTCATGAGGGTGAGTCATGAGTGGAAGTTTCTAGGATGATGACTAGGTTTATGTGTCACCATTTGCATTAATTGTTTTGATGAGGTGTTTAAGTGAGGTGGCTTAGTTCAATTAATGTTTGCAAGGTGTTAATATGACTCATTCACTTCATTATTGCTAATGGTCATCCTTCCTTGGTTCCTACACTCACCCCCACCTCTTCATATGTGGCCGGCCCATTTTGTGGAGATGATATGGTTGTTGAAATGATATGTGATTCATTTGATAAATTTCCTAGTTCGTTTCATCAAAGTTTTGAAAAGGCAACTTCATTAACCGTTCGTCCATGGTTTTGAATGAAACGAGACAAAGTATTCTGCTCATTCTCTACATCAATCTTGGACATGTCGGCTAGCAAACTTCATGTTCGAGTTGCCTCGGTTCAGAGGCAGGAGCCCGTATAAAGATCCGTTGACGTGGTGCCACCTGGACGAGGAGACCGAAGATCGAGCGAGATCGCAGATGCTGCAAAGCAGCGTGGGATGTTGGCTAAAGACCGAAGGACTCGGATCGTTCGGTATAGCATTTCTACCCACTTTGTAGTTTGTTAGTTTATCGTTAATTGCAAGATCCGGATTATAGTATGCGATAGGGCCAGTTATAAAAGTTTTTGTTCCGCATTTGGCGTCTGAAAGACGGCCGGGGCGCTACCGTAGACTTACAGATTTAAGCAACTTGCACACTCTTCCGCTGCTCCCACTCTCTATGAAACCCTTTGGCTGATCTATATAAACACACTTTTCCAAATTTCCATTCAGAAAAGCGGTCTTTACATCTATCTACCAAATTTCATAATCATGAAAGGCAACAATGGTAAGTAGGATCTGATTGGATTTAAGTATAGCCACTGGAGAAAAGGTTTCATCATAGTCCAAGCCAGGTTTTTGACAAAATCCTTTTTCTACAAGTCTAGCTTTATAGGTTTTAATATGTCCATCTGCACCAATTTTCTTTCTGAAGATCCATTTGCACCCTACGGGTTTTACCCCTTGAGGTGTGTATGGTGTTTTTCGTCACTCTATTGAGATGTGAATATACGTCGCTTGTCAAGCATATACAGATTCCCCCTGCTTAGGGTAGGCTGGGGTTTATTGATTGTGGGGATCCGAATCTCCGGCAGCCGCGGACTAAGTTGCCGTTAATTACCCCTCACTTTTGAAGTGAGAGAACCTCCGATCGACGAGTAAAACTGGTCATGCGAACTCAATGTACAGTGTGTGTGTTGTATTTTGGAGGGGACTTAGATGTATCGGGGGCTACGCAGATTTTACAGGGGTCCCGTTTCCCGGATAGCTGGCTGGGGGTCAAAGGGGTAGCAGCCCTCTTGCGGGATGCAGGGTAGCGCCCCGTTAGAAATTTTTCTAACGGGAGATGTATTTTGAGTGTGGACTATGTGGGAAAAAGAAGGGTGAGGAGCGTCGTGAGGACGCGTGAGATGGTATGTAGGCGCTGGACGCCAGCGGGTCACGTGCTTTGCACGCGGACGTTGGGCACCAACGGTTCACGTGCTTGGCGTGGGCGCCAGAAGTTCACGCGCCTGGCACTTGGGCGCCGGGTGCCAGTGGTTCACATGCATGGCGCACGGGTGTCGGGCGCCAGTGGATCACGCGCCTTGCACGTGGACGCTGGGCGTCCGCGGAAAAACGGGCTTAGCCCATAGACTGGAAGTTGAACTCCTGAGTGACTTTTGGAGTTAAAATCCAAAAAAAGGATCTCTTTGTAGAGTTAAACTCCTAAAAGATCTGAATTCTGAGGTTAAACTCTTTTGAAAATTTGGATATTGGAGTTGAACTCCTCAAAGATCGGTTTGGAGTTGAACTCCTAAAGAAGAGATTCTTGTTTGAAGTTAAACTTCCGAGAGATTTTCGGAGATGATGAAAGGGGACCCCTTTCTTCTCCTTTGAGCCCTGGATCTTCTCTTGAGCCTTGGATCTTTCTAAAGTGGGATTTTTGGAGACGAGTCTCCTTTTTCCTTCTCTCGGTTGGCTGGATCTTGGAGAAAAAAGGGGGAGGGACTTAAAAATCTCTCATTTTTGAGATTTGATGGGAGATCTGAGCTCCCCTTCATGGGTTTTATGGTGAAAAACTATTCCTTTCTAAGAAAAGAAGAGTTAAACTCTTGATTTAAT
The DNA here is from genome assembly GCA_030015575.1 of Agapanthus africanus. Taxonomy (NCBI): domain Eukaryota; kingdom Viridiplantae; phylum Streptophyta; class Magnoliopsida; order Asparagales; family Amaryllidaceae; genus Agapanthus; species Agapanthus africanus. The sequence goes on along the minus strand of CM057342.1, from coordinate 240,857,789 downwards.
TCAAGAAAAAGGAAGAAAGTTTAGAACCTTGAGGAAGGAGAAGGAGGCACAAAACCATAATTTTTGAGAGAATGAAAGTTTCCTTAATTTTCTCATCATGTTTGCCTTTATAGGCTACACACTTTACATATTGCCCCTTGGGTTTTTCTAAATGGCACTTGTGTTAGTGATATATACCTTAGAGGCCATTATTGTATAGTACTAGTTTGTATATTACATTTTGGAAGCTTGGGATATACACAGATATAATAACAGTCTTGCTCAAAATGGTTGTATGCTACTTGGTTTGTTTCTACCTCATTATGTGTATATGTTTCTTGTAGCATATCGCTAATACATATTGGTAGAGCCCTTAGGATCTTTGCTTGACTACCAGCGTTGTGATGACAGTCACACTAGTGGGGGATGAGTAGTCTATAAGCACATCCTTATACAGGTCCCTAATCGTAGGATTATTAAGACGGGGCATCGATACTCCAGAGTAGACTAGTGTATACGCTTCTCATTCCAGCAGGGGAGATGGTCTGTCCCACAGCCATTGGTATGTCGTACCGGAGATAGTATATAGGTGCTCATTGGGTTATGAGTTACACTGGACGGACTCATTGGGAACTGCTGGTTGGTTTTATATCTATCATCAGATAGCAGTTTCCGGATGGCATGAGTACATGTTAGTCCGTTGACTTGACATCACTATTCGTCTCGAGTGTGTTCCCACTGTACTTAGATTACTACCCTACCATGGCTTAAAGGAGTCGTGTAACCAGGTAGTAGTTGGGTGCAGTCCTGAAGCACTTGGAGGCAGTAGCGGTTAGATAGGATTTGTCTCTCCCGGTATTGGGGGTTGATATCGCGCTGTGTTCGGAAAGCCATTATATAAAGTCTCTGGCCAGGGCAAGCGAGATTTACTGGTAGGTACTCCAGTAGTTTCTCAGGGTGTATTGGGCTCTATCCCGGCACGACTTATTGCGCTATTAGGGGTCTGACGGTTACCATCCCCCTAGACCCGATATGCGAGTATTTTAGACGAATAAACCGGACTGTATGGAGATTGTCACAGATAGGCTCAGTAGAAGTTCAGATGAGTTTGCTCATCGGCCTTCTTATCGACAGATACCTGGGTAGACATTATGTGCAGCTAGTACCGCTGACAGACTTGTGGTTAAACCAACTGCCAGCGTATTGACGAGTCTTTAGAGTCCCACACAGAGGGTTTCCCTGCTTCGGGCGAAACGATGTAGAGGTCATATGGTTTTACGGCAGGGTTCTGATCATATACGTGTACTGGCTATACATATGTTGTTCGGACGGATAATACTGGTGGGCTTTGGTTTAAGTCGGATCCTAGTATTATATTATTGGATTATTGTTATCTCATTGTATTCGTATTTTTCGGAATACGAATACGGGTATGTATATACGGTGAGGGCATTCTTGTAATTTCACAAGACATGCTTCTAGAAGAGGTTACCTCATTATTTGGATTTATCTATTTTGCAAATAGATTAATGAGATGGAAAATGGAGATATTTGTGGCATGGAGTGAAGCATGGCTCATGGTTTATTTTATTGGTTTGGACTCACTATTCAAGTATGATTGATATTTTCAATTAGAATATTGCATGCTTGAGTGAGATGAGTGTAGGAGCCATTCTTCACTTGCCATAACCTTAGCTCATTTGCACTTTCACTTTCTCTCTCCATTTTTCTCTCCTTCTTCCTCAAGACCCTAATCCCTCACATAAGTTGTGAACCATAGGGTCAAGTGAGATTAAATACTCTATTAGTACTCCATATCTTCTAATCTACCTAACTTAGCGAACTAGGTACCTTAGTTATCTCGGTTTAGAAGTTGGAGCTTGAAGTATAGACTCCCGGGTGGATCATCTTCGACACGAGGAGGCTGACGATCAAGCATGATCCAGATCTTCGAGAAGCTCAAGGAGAGGAGAAGAAGAAGACCCAAAGGACTAGAATCAAGGAGGTATAATACTATCATAGTAGTTAGAACCTCCTAGAAGATATAGCTAGTTAAGTTTTCTGTTAAAATCCTGGAGTTTAGTTGGTGTTGCATAGTATGAAAAAATCATTTTTTTTTGTAAATTTTGCCTCCCCACAAGTGTGTGGGGTGTGCGAAATCGAATTACAGTGGTATCAAAGCCTACAAAACCTTAATTAGCTTATTAGCAAGTGATTAGAATTTCGATCGACGTAAAAATCCCCGAAATTAAATTTCCGAGATATGCTTGCTGTTCATTTTCAAAACTGCTCGAAAAATCTTTTCAGTGACCTTAAAAATACATGCAGGAATTTCTAAGACTTTTTTGAGCACCTAACTCATCAACTTTGCAGCGGAACCGCCGCCGAGTTGTGGGTGAGTTGCTCCCATTTTTTCTGTGGTTTTGGTTCTTGGAATTGTGATTTTTGGTATATTTACTTTTAACCCAGATTGTTTATGTACTGGTTTGTGCATGGGGTAAACACGAATAAAGTTTATTGATCGAAGTTCTAAGTTCTTAACTAATATGCGATTCTGTGTTTGTATATGTGTTGCTAAACGTCTGTTAATTGCTATATGTCGATTAGTGGGGGTTGCACATATTTGTTTCTTGATGGTTTGTGTATATGAAGCATTAGATCGTCGTAGATGAATAGCCAGGGGATTTGAGAAGAATGTTTTCTTTTCTTTCATTCATGTAAATTTGTAAATTGATGTAATATTATTTTTGCGGGGCGCATCCAGATTGAGGTTGTAACCACCGTTGTATTATTTCATTTACTTTTTCTTGCACCTAGGATATTTCCAAGATGGGGTGCAAAAACTACCGGGTTCTTAAAGTGCCGAGTGGCCTATTCATTTTATTGAGGGAGGTTGCTTTACTTCGGGAATTTGGTGGGAAGTTTGCCGCACTTGTAGGGATTTAGGGTGGGGTTTGGCTATTCATCATGACCGTGGAATCTGTCTTTCGTTCTAGGCTAAAACAAAACACGAAATTCTTAGTATATCCAATATATTCATCTTTGATCTGGCATGCCTATTATTGCGTGAGACGAATGGCTATATATATATATTATATATAATAAATGTTGCTTATGTTTGCACCCTCGCCAGTCCAGTCCCCGCTCTGCCGTTAGTTAAGTAACCTAACGGTGCATGACGGGGCCCGTGGCGAATGTGAATAGCATAAGCGTACGTTCTATTTTCGTTTCTTTTCTGCAATGATAGGTTTAAATGATGGGACCACATTAATATTGATTAATGCAAGGAAAACAAACCAAAGTTTAAATAGTTAGAACAATTTCAAAACCACTCGGTTTTCTTGAAACAACTTTTAAATGCAGAGCCTAAACCACTCCTTTTAAAAGCTATCATGGCTCCTTCGACTATATCAAGTTCATTACATTCACGGTTTCGCCAAAACTATCCGTAGCCCTCCATCATTTCAGATGGGTATTTAGTAGTATTCAAGCTATGTATTTTGACCTTCGTCAAGGTATAGTGGTTGGTAGCTGCTGGGTATTCATCTGTAGTATAGATAGATGCATTGATTTGGGACAGTCGTACATTTATTTTGGCCTTCGTCAAGGGTTTGTACGGATGGGTTCAAATTAACCTGGATAATGACGGGTAGAACTTGACTTGTGTCTTATGATATGTTGGCTTTCGTCAAGATCATAAGCGCCTGGGGCAAAAATCCATATCGGGAGTTTCAAAGGAAAATGAAACTTGCTAGTGTTGCATACTATTTGGAGTGTGATGATTTTGGTAAGATTCCTTCAAGGTTGTCACATGATGATATTTGGATCCCGATCCTACTATGAGTATCCGCTACTCTTTGGAAGATTCTTTCATTAAACAATCAATACTATAAACCAAGTAGGTGCCTAGAACGGTGTTAACGGGGCTACGCCTCTAGAGAAAAGAGGTTATGTAATTAAGGAACTTCGCGAAAGCATTGAAAAACCTCCTTCGAAGTATCAACACTAGCCTGGCCGAAAGGTTAAAATAAGAATTATAGAGGGTGAGATTAATCCTGACTAATTCTTCTTTTATGGTTTGAAAGAGGATTCGAGGAACAGTGGGAGCCATCATGTTTAGATAAACTAATAACCAATCTAAACTTACAAGAGCATCATACTGAGTGCTTCTTCTCTCTCTCCTAATTGCAGCGACCAAAATGATCGGGCTTAAATTACTACTAGATAATAATAAATTGACTGGGCCAAACTATAAAGATTGGCTAAGAAATGTTCAGATGGCCATTACCTATGATAAGCTGGGCTACCTCCTTACCACCAAAACCCCCGCCGTCCCAGGTCTAGATTCCACCACCGCGGATGTTGAAATCCATAAGACATGGAAAATAGATAGTGCGAGAGCCAAGTGCCTCGTGTTGGCATCAATGGATAATGAACACCAGAGGCGGCACGAGAAGATGGACTTAGCTTCCATCTTTCTCCATACCAAAGATTTATATGGAGAGCAATCTCGTATCGCAAGATATGAGAACTCGAAGAAATTGTTTCAGGCGAGATTGACTGTCGGGTCATCTGTAGAGGTCATGTTCTTAAGATGATTAGCTATATTGAAGAGCTCGTAGACCTTGGGACCATGTTGGAGAACGAGTTATATACTGACTTGATTCTACAGTCCCTCCACTCTACCCACGCCCAGTTTATCTTGAATTTCAACATTCAAGAGAAGGAAGTTTCACTTTCAGAACTCCTCAACATGTTGAGGAGCGCTGAGGGCATCCTGCAGAAATATAGGGAGACACCCGCTCTGCTTATTAGGGAATCTTCCTTTTCTAGATCCAAGGCGAAAGCCAAGAGGAATAAGAAGAAGGCCTCCACCAAGACGAAAGGCGGTATCGGTAAGGTAGAGAGAAAGGGTAGGAAAAAAGTTGACAGTAGGGAAGGAGGAATGTTTCTATTGTCATGAGAAAGGGCATTGGAAGAAGGACTGCAGGGATTGGAAAGCCAGAAACCAGGATTCGAAGCACGTTGTGGCTTCGGCTTCAGGTGTGTTTATGATTGAAAACTATCTGTCAATTAACTCTACTTCCTGGGTACTAGATACTGGATTAGGATCTCATATCTGTAATTCATTGTAGGCTTTGAGAAACCGATTCAGAGGCTTCACGTGTAGGGCTCCTAGGCACTCTCAAGAGGTCTCACAAGGCATCAACCATGCCAATTTCAAATTTTACGGGTGCCGAGAAACCCTAATATGGATCGTTGACTAGAAGTTTAGGCGAAATACGAATCTAGTTAACAACTTAACTAAAGATAAGAAGCTACAACCTTTGTAGATCCGGATATCCACTTCCTTGGCTCCACGTAGGCGTCCTCTCGCTGTCCATCTCGAATCCCGGACTCAATCGTCGGCTTGATCGGAGAAATGGGCGGACTAGGTCGTCGGCTTCGTGCCGAAGATAATCTACGTCGAGGCATCACAAGTTCAAGCTCCGACTTCACAAATTTGTGAAACTTGTGAAGAAAACACCCAAAACAACTTGGCAAGAGGTAGAGAGTGAAGAAATAGGAGGTGGGTTCACTTTAGAATTGGATTTCTCACTTTAGAACTCAAGTTGCCATTGAAGGCATCAAGCTTTCTTTCTTGAAGAAGAAGATCAAGAAGAAGGAAATATTATGATAAGTCTATCTAAAATGAAAAAGAAATGAATACTTATCATAATAGGAACCATGGTTAGGTGTAGAGAATTGACCAAGGTTAGAAGAGTGGTTAGGGTTAAGCATGAAGACAAATTGGTCACTTTGGTCAAAGCTTCATGAAGCTTCACAAAGGTTCAAGAATGAAAGCAACCATTTTGTATTCTTATCCCATTCTTTTTCCAAAATCAATAAATAAAAGAATGGATAATAAAAACCCTAATCACTTTCTTAACCTAGGTTTAATTCTTTACACTTAACCAAAGGAGCAAGCATCATCAAACATGATACAAAGATGTGCACAAAAGTATATCACATATACAACTTGCACATCAAGTGAGAAAATCCATTTAAAGTGAACCAATACTAGTTAATGCAAAATAATATATCAAATATATAATTATACATTAAATCATTAAATCAACACTTGATTCAATGATCCGGTCATGTCGCACATAACCGACTAGTATACAATGTATCGATTTATCGAATCAATGATTCGATAACTAGGTTATATCGAATATAACCAATCGATATATTCATCGCGAGAATGGAATACGGTATCACATACACGCATTATTCTCGGTCCTGCACATATCTCATATGCGCTCTTATTTCGTTTCGCTTGAGCCAGGAAACCTCTGTGTAGGACTCTAAAGACTCGTCAATACGCCGGTAGCAGATGATGATCATATCAAGCACCCACAAGCCGCAAGCGGTCTGCTAAACGTAACGGCCATCCGGGTATTGAGCGATCAGAAGATCGACGAGCTAGCCCGCTCACACTCCTGTGAATCCAACCAGTAACACTTACCGTACAGTCCGGTCTGTTCGTCTGATATGTCGCATATCAAGTCTAGGGTGGTAAACGTCAGACCCCAATAACCGATAAGTCGTGCCGATATGAGGCTCATAACGGGTCGAGAAACTACTGGTAACACTTACCAGCAAATCTCTGATCAGCCCTGGCCAGGGACTTCCCTGTTACAGCCAATCGAGCACAGCGCAACATCAACCCCCAATACCGGGAGAGACGAAACCCCTCCTATCGCTCATTGCCTCCATGTGACTCGGGACTGTACCCAAAGACCACCGTTTTGCACGCCCTCATGGACGTGGTAAGGTGGAGATCAAAGCACAGTGGGAATCACACAAGACTCTATGACGATCTCGGGTCTACAGACTAACCTGTACAAGTGTCACCTGAGAACTGCCATCTGACGTGAGGTATAATACCATCTGGGAGTTCTCGGCGAGTCCGTCCAGTGTACCCAGTCTCCACTGAGCACCCGCATACCATCTCTGATGTCAAACACCAATGGATATGGGATCATCCATCGCCCATCTCATGGGTCGAGAAGCGTATACGCTAGTCTACACTGGTATATCGATGCCCTGTCTCGATACACCCACGACTAGGGACCTTGAAGGATGTATTTATGGACTACCATGTCCCCACTAGTATGATCTGCATCATAGTCCAGGTAGTCAAGTACACATCCTAAGGGCTTTATCAACATGTAACTATAAGACAGTTTAAAGAGACAAGTGTACATGTTAAGATAAAGAGTAACCAGATAGCATACTATCATATCGAGCAAGAAAGTCATCTCTATATATGTCCAAGCATCCAATATAATATACATCATCTGTACAATACTGGCCTCTAGGGCATACATACAACTAACAATCTCCCACTTGCACTAGGGCCAGCTGCTGTAGTATCGCATACCGAGCATCCCGAAGAGTCTCTCAAACTGTATCTGGGGAATGGCCATCGTGAGTGGATCCACCGTGTTGTTCTTCGTGTCAACTCTCCTGACCTCGATCTCCCGGCGATCAACTATCTCCCGGATCAGGTGATACCGCCTCAGAATATGCCTGGATCGCTGATGGGACCTGGGTTCCTTGGCCAAAGCCACCGCTCCATTGTTATCGCAATACAAAGGTATTGGATGCTCAATGGATGGAACCACTCCAAGTTCAGTAATGAACTTCTTGATCCAGACAGCCTCTTTGGCAGTATCGTTGGCAGCGATGTATTCAGCCTCCATCGTCGAGTCTGCCACGGTTTCTTGCTTGGAACTCTTCCAGCTAACCGCCCCTCCGTAAAGGGTAAAGACAAATCCCGACTGCGACTTAGAGTCGTCCTTATCACTCTGGAAGCTCGAATCGGTAAAGGACTCCACTTGGAGTTCTCCGTTACCATACACCAAGAGCATCTCTTTAGTCCTTCGTAAGTACTTGAGAATGCTCTTCACAGCTGTCCAGTGACTCTCTCCAGGATCAGCTTGATACCTGCTCACTACACTTAGTGAGTATGCTACATCGGGTCTGGTACATAGCATCGCATACATGATAGAGCCTACAGCCGAAGCATAGGGTATCCCTTGCATGCGAGCTCTCTCCAAATCAGTCTTGGGAGACATCTCTTTGGAGAGAGTGACTCCAGAGATCGTGGGCAAGTTCCCACGCTTGGATTCTTCCATACTAAACCTCTTTAGTATGGTGTCAATATACCTGGATTGGGACAATCCCAATATCCGTTTGGATCTATCTCTATAGATCCTGATTCCCAATATGCAGGAGGCATCGCCAAGATCTTTCATTGAGAATCTTTGTGATAAGAAGAGCTTGACCGATTGCAGCATAGGAATATCATTTCCTATCAAGAGTATGTCGTCCACATACAATACGAGGAAGACAACCTTACTCCCTGCCACCTTCTTATAAATACAAGGTTCATCTGGGTTTTTGACGAAATCAAACTCTTTGATAACGACATCAAAGCAGATGTTCCAACTCCGCGATGCTTGCTTTAATCCATAAATGGATTTAAGCAGCTTGCACACCTTGCCGCTGCTCCCACTGTCTACGAAGCCCTCTGGCTGAGTCATGTACACGCACTCTTCTAAATCACCATTTAGAAAGGCGGTCTTAACATCCATTTGCCAGATTTCGTAATCATGGTATGCAGCGATGGCAAGCATGATCCGGATGGATTTAAGCATAGCCACTGGAGAAAAAGTTTCGTCATAGTCCACACCTGGTCTTTGACGAAAACCCTTTTCTACAAGTCTAGCTTTGAAAGTCTCCACTTTCCCATCTACACCAAGTTTCTTCTTGAAGATCCACTTGCTCCCGATGGGTTTTACCCCTTCAGGAGCAACTTCCAAAGTCCATACTTTGTTGGTGTACATGGATTCCATCTCGGACCGCATAGCATCCAGCCATTTCACTGAGTCCCCACTCGTGATGGCCTGCTCGAAGCTAGTTGGGTCATCATCCTCCATGATGCAATCCTCGCTCCCACCATCCATGAGAAAACCGTAGTATCTCTCAGGTTGGCGAGGAACCCTACTAGATCGGCGGAGAGGTTGAGGTTCATCAGGAACTACTGAATCCTCTGGTTCAACCAAGTCTTCTGTCGTAGTCTGTATTGCTGGAACCTCTTCCAGTTCTACATCCTTGCCACTAATCTCTTTTTCAAGAAATTCCTTTTCTAAAAAGGTGGCATGTCGAGAAACAAACACCTTTTGTTCCTCGGTGTGATAGAAGATATACCCGCGCGAATGTTTTGGATATCCAATAAACTTACACAGAATGGACCTTGCCGCGAGTTTGTCCGGATTTTGCGTTTTTACATATGCCGGACAACCCCATATCTTAACATAATTAAGACATGGTCTCTTTCCTTTCCATATCTCATATGGAGTGGTTGGCACGGTTTTGGTGGGAACCATATTCAATAGATCTGCAGCTGTTTCCAGTGCATATCCCCAGAAGGAAATAGGTAACTCAGCTGTGCTCATCATAGAGCGCACCATATCCAATAGGGTGCGGTTCCTCCGTTCTGATACACCGTTGTGCTGTGGTGTATATGGAGGAGTCAGCTGAGAGAGAATCCCATTCTCTTTTAGGAAGTCCAGGAATTCATTGCTTAAGTATTCTCCTCCTCGATCAGATCGAAGGATTTTAATACTTTTTCCGGTTTGGTTCTCGACTTCTTGTTTATATTCTCTAAATTTCTCAAAAGCTTCTGATTTGTGTTTCATCAGAAACACATATCCGAATCTAGAGAGATCGTCAGTGAATATAATGAAGTACGAAGAACCATCCCTAGCATGTGTAGACATGGGACCGCATACATCACTATGTATCAGTCCCAAGAGTTCGGTAACTCTTTCTCCGTGTCCCGTAAACGGAGCTTTGGTCATCTTGCCTTTGAGACATGATTGGCAAGTGTCATAAGATGAAAATTCAAACGGATTTAAATATCCATCCTTATGCAACTTAGCTAATCGTGTCGCATTGATGTGACCCAGTCTACAATGCCACAAGAAGGATTCGTTCAGTTCTGAACTCTTCCTCTTGTGTGTGTTTGTTATGCTCAGAACTGTTGATTGATTTAGAACATAAATGCCATTGCACAACGTGCCTGATCCAACCAACTTTTGGTTACGGAAAATGTTCATAACATTATCCTGTAATACAAAATTATATCCCTCTTTACTCAATAAAGAAACCGATATAATGTTGCATATCAGTTTCGGCATGTAATAGCATTCGTTCAGAACCAATGTATTACCAGTTGGTAATGCAAGGTGATATTCCCCGACAGTCTTAGCTGCAACAATTGCACCATTTCCAACTCTAATGTCTTTATCACCTTCTCCAAGTTCTCTACCTTTTCTAAGCCCATGTAACTGATTACATATATGGGATCCTGACCCGGTATCTAATACCCAGGACGTAGGGCAAATGGAGAAACAGTTCTCTGTAACGAACACACCTGAAGAAAATGCATCATCATGTACTTTCTTCAATCGGGTGGCATGGGAATCCTGGTATTCCCCTATATCCTGTTCATTCCTATAACTCTTATAAGAAAGAACGGAACCAATGTTCCCCAGCAAAGAATAACATGCGGGTTCGGTCAATACATCCATATTATTATCTTTATTAGGGCATGAAATGGTCGCTACCTGGAGAGAGAGAGAAGAAAACACTTTAGCGTATGCTCTTGCAAGATCAGATTGGTTTTTATCTTATCTAATCAGGATGGCTCCCACTGTTTTTATCAAATCTTCCTTCAAACCCTAAAAGGAAAGATTAGCAGGGATTAATTACACACTACAAGTTCGCCAATCTTTCAGCCAGGCCAGTGTCGGTACTTTGAGGGAGGTCCCCCGTGCTTTCGCATGAACCTAATTAATGTAAACCTCGTTTTCCCAGAGGCGTAACCTTGTTAACACCTTTCTAGACACCTACTTGATCGGCTAATTGTAATGTGTAAAACTCTCCCAGGAGTAACTCTTACTCGCAGTGGGTATCGGGATCCAACTATCTCATAGAAGGTATGCAATCTCATTGCAAATTTCAACACTTGAAATTCCCGATAATATTTTGCCCCTAGCGTCCTATGACCTTGACGCAGGCCAACAAACCATAGTGCGCTAGTCAAGTTCAACCCGTCATTTCCTGATTGAATTAAACCCACCCGTACGACCCTTGACGCAGGCCAACAAAGTCGCACGACTACCCTAATCCAATCTGCATCATATGCATAAGCAGATAAATACTAGTTAGCTACCGCACACTACGCCTTGACGCAGGCCAACAAACGCAGCACGAATACTAACTACTACTTATCTGAAATGACGGAGGGCTACGACAGGTTTTTCCGAAAACCTATTGCGTAATGAACTTGATATCGTTGTAGAATCAAATGAAGTTGTGAAATGGAGTGATTTTGAGGCTTTTCCAGTTTTGCTAAAGGGGTCACTCCCGGTGAAGGGATCGTCGGCCCTTTCTTCTTCGAATGAGGTGCGGGATATATCATATATACCACTGTGCAAAGCAGAAACTATAGAAGCAATCAAAAACAAACCGAGTGTGTAGCATCTGCCAGTTATTGCTAATGGAGTCACTCCCGGTGAAGGGATCTCGGTCCTTTCCTCATCGAATAAGGTGCAGGGTATATCATATATACCGCTATGCAAAGCAAGAACTGTAGCTACCTGTTTTATTTAAAATTTGATTCTACAACATCTTAGGTTTCTTTTCTTTCATTAATCACGTTAATGAAGTCCCATCATTTAAATACCTAAACATCACAGATAGATATGACGTACACTTATGCCATCCGCATTCGCCTCGATGTCCCCTCGTGCACCGTTAGGTTAGGTAACTAACGACAGAGCAGGGCAGGGTTAGTGCGGGTGCAAAACATAAGTAACGTCTATATAATATATCATATATACTATATATAGTATCTATCACAGAACATCACAGATATCGCAGAAGAAGAAACATATGAAATATTGGATATACTAGGACGTCCGTGTTTTCAATACGAGCCAGTATAAAACACGGATTCCACGGTCGTGATGAATAGCCAATCCCACACCCCTAGACCCCTACGAGAGCGGCAAGCAACCCTACCAATTCTAGGGTTAGGAGACCCGGACTCGACTCCTCGAGTTGGTCTCCCACTGGACCCCAGAACCCGGTTACTTGTGCTCCCCTCCTTTGGTCTATCCTAATGCGGAAAAGTAAATAATATACAAAAGGTGACGACTTCCGCAACCTGGAAGTGCCCCAATACAACCCAGAATACTCAACTCTTGAATAAATATTAAAAATTTCCAGAGAACTCAGCACTGAATAAAAGAAGTTACTGTGCAAAATTGGGTGGGTGACGTCATCATACGGCCGCGGAACCGCCGCAGAAGCCAGGCTTCTGCCGCGGTTCCGCCGCACTTTGGAGGAATTGGGTGATCGTGTTTCACAGTAATTCTTAGAAAGTCCTGCTGAATTTTCTGCATATTTTTAATTTGGAAAAACCCCAGTTTTTAAAAAATGTACAGAGAGCAACTTTGATATTAGGGTTTTGGTTCGATCGGACTTCAAACTCCGTCTGGACTTCGCCTAAGGCTCTAGCTAGGCTCTGATACTACTGTAGGGCTCCTAGGCACTCTCAAGAGGTCTCACAAGGCATCAACCATGCCAATTTCAAATTTTACGGGTGCCGAGAAACCCTAATACGGATCGTTGACTAGAAGTTTAGGCGAAATACGAATCTAGTTAACAACTTAACTAAAGATAAGAAGCTACAACCTTTGTAGATCCGGATATCCACTTCCTTGGCTCCACGTAGGCGTCCTCTCGCTGTCCATCTCGAATCCCGGACTCAATCGTCGGCTTGATCGGAGAAATGGGCGGACTAGGTCGTCGGCTTCGTGCCGAAGATGATCTACGTCGAGGCATCACAAGTTCAAGCTCCGACTTCACAAATTTGTGAAACTTGTGAAGAAAACACCCAAAACAACTTGGCAAGAGGTAGAGAGTGAAGAAATAGGAGGTGGGTTCACTTTAGAATTGGATTTCTCACTTTAGAACTCAAGTTGCCATTGATGGCATCAAGCTTTCTTTCTTGAAGAAGAAGATCAAGAAGAAGGAAATATTATGATAAGTCCATCTAAAATGAAAAAGAAATGAATACTTATCATAATAGGAACCATGGTTAGGTGTAGAGAATTGACCAAGGTTAGAAGAGTTGTTAGGGTTAAGCATGAAGACAAATTGGTCACTTTGGTCAAAGCTTCATGAAGCTTCACAAAGGTTCAAGAATGAAAGCAACCATTTTGTATTCTTATCCCATTCTTTTTCCAAAATCAATAAATAAAAGAATGGATAATAAAAAACCTAATCACTTTCTTAACCTAGGTTTAATTCTTTACACTTAACCAAAGGAGCAAGCATCATCAAACATGATACAAAGATGTGCACAAAAGTATATCACATATACAACTTGCACATCAAGTGAGAAAATCCATTTAAAGTGAACCAATACTAGTTAATGCAAAATAATATATCAAATATATAATTATACATTAAATCATTAAATCAACACTTGATTCAATGATCCGGTCATGTCGCACATAACCGACTAGTATACAATGTATCGATTTATCGAATCAATGATTCGATAACTAGGTTATATCAAATATAACCAATCGATATATTCATCGTGAGAATGGAATACGGTATCACATACACGCATTATTCTCGGTCCTGCAGATATCTCATATGCGCTCCTATTTCGTTTCGCTTGAGCCAGGAAACCTCTGTGTAGGACTCTAAAGACTCGTCAATACGCCGGTAGCAGATGATGATCATATCAAGCACCCACAAGCCGCAAGCGGTCTGCTAAACGTAACGGCCATCCGGGTATTGAGCGATCAGAAGATCGACGAGCTAGCCCGCTCACACTCCTGTGAATCCAACCAGTAACACTTACCGTACAGTCCGGTCTGTTCGTCTGATATGTCGCATATCAAGTCTAGGGGTGGTAAACGTCAGACCCCAATAACCGATAAGTCGTGCCGATATGAGGCTCATAACGGGTCGAGAAACTACTGGTAACACTTACCAGCAAATCTCTGATCAGCCCTGGCCAGGGACTTCCCTGTTACAGCCAATCGAGCACAGCGCAACATCAACCCCCAATACCGGGAGAGACGAAACCCCTCCTATCGCTCATTGCCTCCATGTGACTCGGGACTGTACCCAAAGACCACCATTTTGCATGCCCTCATGGACGTGGTAAGGTGGAGATCAAAGCACAGTGGGAATCACACAAGACTCTATGACGATCTCGGGTCTACAGACTAACCTGTACAAGTGTCACATGAGAACTGCCATCTGACGTGAGGTATAATACCATCTGGGAGTTCTCGGCGAGTCCGTCCAGTGTACCCATTCTCCACTGAGCACCCGCATACCATCTCTGATGTCAAACACCAATGGATATGGGATCATCCATCGCCCATCTCATGGGTCGAGAAGCGTATACGCTAGTCTACACTGGTATATCGATGCCCTGTCTCGATACACCCACGACTAGGGACCTTGAAGGATGTACTTATGGACTACCATGTCCCCACTAGTATGATCTGCATCATAGTCCAGGTAGTCAAGTACACATCCTAAGGGCTTTATCAACATGTAACTATAAGACAGTTTAAAGAGACAAGTGTACGTGTTAAGATAAAGAGTAACCAGATAGCATACTATCATATCGAGCAAGAAAGTCATCTCTATATATGTCCAAGCATCCAATATAATATACATCATCTGTACAATACTGGCCTCTAGGGCATACATACAACTAACATCACGTCCCCTGTGCAGGGTTCCCCAGGGCGGCAACAAGGTTTCGGGAGGTATCGTCTATGCCATTTTCAAATTTTTGCCGTTCTAAAGAACCCTAACCATATAATCTTAACTAGAGATTTAGACAATATAACACGCAAACGACTTTGCATACAAATTGAATGAGGAATACAACCTTTGTAGACCGGTCCTTCACTTCTAAAGCTCCGTGTAGTAGTGTTGTTTTATTATATTTTGTCTCTTGTGCATTTACTTTTATATTGCTTAGATACGCTTAGCGTATTTACTTCAGAGTAAATACGTAGCGGCCTCGTCGTGTCCTCTGCCCGTATACTGGGAAGCGGGGCATGACAGTTAGGTGAACAACAGCCAAGTCAGAGTTAGTCGGCGTCGGTGAGTTCTCCCTTGACGCGGTTCCCAGACCTCCGTCTTGGGATGGTAAGGATTCACCACTCGGAGGTTAGACGAGCAGGAATCTGCTTGGTTACCCCTTGGTGGGGCATTGATCCTTAGCGTCGGTGGGTAAGAGTATATCCGCCAAGGGTCGACCGAGCAGGGAAGCTGCTCGGTGGCCTCTTGATGAGGGATTCGATCCATAGAATTAGTGGGTAGGAATCTACCCGCTAAGGATTGACCGAGCAGGAGAGCTGCTTGGTGGCCTCTTGATGAGGGTTTCAATCCTTAGCGTAGGTGGGCAGAATGTGCCCGCTAGACCGAGCAGGGGAGCTACTTGGTGGCCTAGTGATGAAGGCTTCGATCCTTAGCGTAGGTGGGCAGGATGTGCTCGCCAAGGATTGACCGAGCAGGGAAGCTGCTCGGTGGCCTCATGAGGAGGGCTTCGATCCTTAGCAGGCGGGCAGGATGTGCCCGCTATGGATTGACCGAGCAGGGAAGCTGCTCGGTGGCCTCGTGATGAGGGGTTCGATCCTTAGCGTAGGTGGGAAGGATGTGCCCGCTAAGAATTGACCGAGCAGGGAAGCTACTCAGTGGCCTCGTGAGGAGGGCTTTGATCCTTAGCGTAGGTGGGCAGGATGTGCCCGCTAAGGATTGACCGAGCAGGGGAGCTGCTCGGTGGCCTCGTGATGAGGGATTCGATCCTTAGCGTAGGTAGCCAGGATGTGCCCGCCAAGGATAGACTGAGCAGGGAAGCTGCTCGGTGGCCTCGTGAGGAGGGCTTCGATTCTTAGCGTAGGCAGGCAGGATGTGCCCGCTAAGGATTGACCGAGCAGGGAAGCTGATCGGTGGCCTCGTGATGAGGGGTTCAATCCTTAGCTTAGGTGGGCAGGATGTGTCGCTAAGGATTGACCGAGCAAGGAAGCTGCTCGGTGGCCTCGTGATGAGGGCTTTGATCCTTAGCGTAGGTGGGCAGGATGCGCCCGTTAAGGATTGACCGAGCAGGGGAGCTACTTAGTGGCCTCGTAATGAGGGATTCGATCCTTAGCGTAGGTGGGCAAGATGTGCCCGCCAAGGATTGACCGAGCAGGGAAGCTGCTCGGTGTCCTCGTGAGGAAGGCTTCGATCTTTAGCGTAGGTGGGCAGGATGTGCCCGCTAAGGATTGACCGAGCAAGGAAGCTGCTCGGTGGCCTCATGATGAGGGCTTCGATCCTTAGCGTAGGTGGGCAGGATGTGCCTGCTAAGTATTGACCGAGCATGGATGCTGCTCGGTGACCTCGTGAGGAGGGCGTTGATCCTTAGCGTAGGTGGGCAGGATGTGCCAGAATTTGTAGGGTATTTTTCGTCACCCCATTGAGATGGGAATACGCGCGCGCTCATCAGGCGTACTATAGATTCCCCCTGCTTAGGGTAGGCGGGGGTTTATTGATTGTGGGGATCGAATCTCCAGCAGCCGCGGACTAAGCTGCCGTTAATTATCCATCGCCTTTGGAGCGATAGAACCTCTGATTGATGGGTCAAACTGGTCATGCGAACTTAATGTGCAGTGTGCGTGTATTGTGTTTTGGAGGGATTTGGATGTATCGGGAGCCTCACAGAGTTTTCGGGGGTCCCGCTACCCGGTTAGCAGGCTAGGGGTCAAGGGGGCTAGCAGTCCCCTTGCAGGGTACGGGACAGTGCCCCATTAGAAAAAAAATTCTAGCGGGGGAGGTATATTTAGTGTGAAATGCATATAAAATGAGGGGGAAGCATCTTAAAGACACGTGCATGGGCACCTCAGGTGCCTGGCGCGTGGGCGCCGAGCGCCACCGCCACACGTGCCTGGCGCGTAGGCGCCGGGTCACCAGGCGCCCGCAGAAGAAGGGACTTGGTCCCTGCACTAGGAGCTTGTTGGCTATAGTGCCCTCAAGGCAATTATCATAGTTGCAGGCATGTGATCATGATGATTGAGGGAGGACCTATACCGATAAACAGTCTTACTCGAGATGATAGTATGCTATCTGGTTTGTCTTTATCATCATGTATATATTGATAAAGCCCATAGGACTCTTGCTTGACTACCAGCATTGTGATGGCGATCACATACGTGGGAGCTGGGGGTCTATAAGCACATCCTTAAATGTCCCTAGTCATGGGAGTATCGAGACTAGGCATCGATACTCCAGTGTAGACTGGTGTATACTTATCTAGACCCTGACGAGGGGCGGTGGCCGGTCTCACAAGCCATTGGTGTTAGTTGTTCACTTGAGATAGTATACAAGTGCTCATTGGGTTATGAGTACACTGGACGGACTCGCCGGGAACATGCTAGTTGGTATTATACCTATAGTCAGATAGCAATTCCCTGGTGACATGTGTACAGGTTAGTCTGTCGACCTGAGATCATCAATTTTTTCGTGTGAGTTCCCACTGTACTTTGATTACTACCCTACCACGGCTCAAAGGAGTCGTGTAAACATGTTTTAGTTGGGTACAGTCTCGAGCCACATGGAGGCAGTGAGCGGATCGTAGGGGATTCGTCTCTCCCGGTATTGAGGGTTGATGTCGTGCAGTGCACGGGTGGCCATCACTAGAAATCCTCGGCTGGGTATGTGAGAATTACCGATCCAGGATCGATGTTTCTCGGGTTGTGATGGGTTTCATAGCGACACGAATTATCGCGTTGTTAGGGGTCTGACTTTATCCACCCCCTAGACTCGATATGCGATAATCTTAGACGAACAGACCGGACTGTACGGATATTGTCACTGACAGGCTCAGTAGGGGTTCAGATGAGTTTGCTCGTCAGCCTTCCTTTCGCTCAATACCAGGGTAGCCGTTATGTACAGCTAGTGCCACTGATGTGCTTGTGGTTAAACCCACTGCCAGCGTATTGATGAGTCTTTAGAGTCCCACACAGAGGGTTTTAACGGTTCAGGCAATATGGTGTAGGTGACGTATGTTGATACATACAGGTGTCCGATTGAATATGTGCACAGGTTGCACAGACTTTAATCGGACGGTTGATAATACTAGCGGCTTAGAATTAAGCCAGATTGTTAAATCAAGTTTTGATTTAATAATTTACATATGTATTTATATATATGTATTATAGTATTATTGCTCACTATTTATTTTCTCTCTTTGGCTATTTGTATTTTTCGTACGAATACACGTATGTGTATTTCGATACATGTACCGGGAAGCATTCCGTATTTATACGGAATGGCTTCTAGAAGATGCCATCTCATTATTGATTTTCTTTTGGAAAATCATTTTGTTTATAATGAGGTGGAAAAGGTGATATGGCATGGCATGGTCATTTGGGTCAAAGCATGGCTTTTTCATGTAGTGATTGGTATGGGCTTGGTAATTGTTTATTGCTTAATTTGGAAAGTGTTTTTTGGATGCATTATTTTTGGAGAGAGGAGAGAGAGGCCGGCCACATGTGATGTGTGGGGTTTTCTTGCTCATTTTTGATTCACTTGAGGCTCTCTCTCTAGCTCACATTCATATTCAAACACCCAAAAGAAACTTGGCCAATTTTAGCTCATGCCTTTGATCATCACCTCCACATCTTCCATGGTTGCTCTATGAGCTTTAGATTTTGAGAGAGAATTATAGTGATACTATCCTACACCCCCACTCTCTACTATTAGCAATCCTAGAGAGTCGGTTGGTCCGCTTGGCGAACCTGGAGCTTGTGCCATTTCCCTCGGGTGGATCATCGGAGACGAAGGAAGACCGGCGACCAAAATCGATCCGCATCACTTGGAGCTTGGAAATGGTTGAAGACCCGAAGGACTTGGTTCATTAGGTATAACTATTCTATCTCCTTTTGTTAGCTTGCTAGTTTTAGGGTTAATGGTTTTGATCTTGGAAATCGAGTAATGGTAGCGCTGGGTTATAAGAAATTTTTGTTCCGCATTTGGCCACGGTTCGATGGCCGGGGCGCTCCCACTACCCAACAATGGTATCAGAGCCACCCATTAAACCCTACTAGCTAGTTTGCACAAGCTTAAAATCTCGATCGAACAAAATTTCCGAATCATTTTTCAAATTTGCCTATTTTCTGTCGATTTATGAAAGTGCTCCAAAAATTATTTCCAGAGGCTTAAAAATCCGTGCAGGCGATTTTATGGGTGCAGAAAAAATTTAGGCTCCTGAAGCCCCTAAAGCGCCGCGGAACCGCCGCACTTACCCCCTATTGGCGGCGGTTCCGCGGCCATTTAGTGGCGACGGGCCATAAAGTTTTCCCTATAGCTCAGAACTTGGAATTGTGATTTTTTGTGATATATGGTTTTGGCCCAGATTTATTTGAGAACTGGATTTGCTTTTGAGGCCTTTGCGGATAAATTTAGTCGATCGAAATTTTAATTGTGTAATTTTTCAGTACTTTACATTTCTATCTGTGACCGTGAATGTCATTTGATCGGTAAACCTTGTCTAATCACTATAGTCCTTTTAGACGGGTTTGCGAACGTGACATTCACGTTGATGTTCTGTGTTGTGCTGTGATTTTGCGGATTTTTTGTGGTGGATAGCTTGTATGCAATGGTAGTGCAGTTTGGATTTATTTGTACATTTCACATTGCGGGGCGAGCGTCCGACATGTGGACTGCCGTCACTGCCTGTTTGTATGTTATTCTTTTAGGGCACGACCGGGCTGAGGTCGATGTTACCCTTGTATATTATTTTCTTTTCTGTACTAGGATTACCCCAAGGTGGGGTGAACGGATAGCCGGGTTCTAGAGGGCAACGGGCCCGCATCTCATGGCGTTTGAGACGGAGGGGATGTTCACACCATAATATTGCATTATTATATTCCCCATTCTTATTCTTTTTACAAATAAACAGGTGCTTTTGACGCATGTCTGCTACATGTTACAGGTTACAGGTTCTTGGATCTAAAACAGTGAAAAAGGTAAAAGACGATGTAAAAGTGGAACTACAACCAACAAATAGAAGGATCTTGATCGCGCCTACATTTTGAGGATCAATGAAGAACAATGAACAACAGTTCACTGAGCATAAAGGCAGCGACACGAAGAAACGGTTAAAAGTCCACTACAAGTATTCACTGGAGATCTGGAAGGAACCTAGAAACCAAGTTCAGAAAAGTACTGAAGAAATAAGAAGACAAGAATGACCAGATCCAGCCCAAGAAAAATGATATTCCAAAGCCACTATTGGGCCGCGGAACAGCGGCCAAACAGGGCCTTGGGCCGCGGTTCCGCGGCCATACAGAGCAATTAGAAGCTAAACTTTTTACCATAATTTGTTGGTGGTGCTGACTAGTCAACCTAAGGGCTATTTTTGTAATTTTGGACATGCGAAACAAATGTAACCCTAGGGTTTCCTATTCTTTATAAATAGGAACTCTAAAAATTGTAAACTTTATGCCTCCTTTTAATAAAAATTCCAAAATTCTTTATGGAGAGCATCGGTACCTCTCTTCAATTCTGAAATTCAGATCTGACAACCCTGCATGGATGATTGGAGAAATGCATCTGTAAAGTAAGTAGATTTGTTTATTTTCTTGCCCTAGATAATTTCAATTCATGCCCTAGATTAAATTTATTTTCTTGCCCTATTATAGATTTTATTTATCCGCCCTAGTTATAACTTTCAATTAATTGCCCTAGGTAGAATAATTTAGGATTTTAGATTTAATAATCAATCCGAACACCCTTCGGAATTAACTCGTAAGAACGAATCGGAAATTCACAACATCCCTGTGGACCGACCCGTACTCACCGGCTAGCTTCATGCGACGCCGTTCTTGATTGCAGTTACAAATATTTTTGATCTATCTTTTAAGCGCAAGCACGCTAAATCACTCAAATCAAATGGCGTCGTTGCCAGGGATGGCGTAGAACTTTCCTTTTCGCAATTTCGGGTTAATCAAAATTAAAAAAAAATCATAAAAATCTAAGAAAATCCAAAAAATATAAAAAATATATAATCTGTTATTTTTGGAAGGGATACTTTGTTGTTTGAATTTTGCAGGATATACGAAAATCGGATCTGGAAATCTACAGAGATCAAAACAGGAAAAAACAGATCGGAACAACAGAAGATCACAACAACCGAGGAACAGAAGAAATTTGGAGGACCGAGTCTACAAGTTAACCGCGGTGATCTGGTCAAATAAAAAAAAAAAAAGCGGCCGAACCGACCAAAGCGCGGCGGAACCGCCGCGCTAGCCCCCTTACGGCCGCGGAACCGCCGCGCCTTTGTGACATCACCAGGAAAAAAAAGGGCAGAAACGCGGTTAAAAAAAAAAAACAAAAAAAACAAAACAGTTCCGACACTGAAAATCTCTGTGAGTTTTCTCTCTCCTCCTCTGCAAATCTTGATATATCTTCTGTAAATTTGCCTGCAAGATTTCTTTACGCTCAAAAATATATTCCCTTCCAAATAACGATCTTGTGCAGGATTTTTGGGCCCCGCTTGAAATAAAATAGATTGCAAGTAATATTTTGCTGTTGCATATCTTATCTATAAAATATTTTGCTGTTACATATCTTTTCTCTAAAATCTTTTTGCAACAAAATTTTTCCAAATAAAGAGAAAGAAAAAATCAATGAAAAATGAAAATAAAAAGGACAAGTATTTTATAGAACTTGCAAATTTTTTTAGCCCCAAATAAATCCTTGCACCACCCAACCTTCCTTCTTGTCACCTTTCTTCTTCTAACATGGGTACCCCACATAATAAATCATTAGCCGAACTTTGGTATTCCGAACCTAATTTTGCGTCATATGTTAATTTGTTCGGTCAATTTAAAAACGATCCCTCCATGCCTAAAAAATCTTTGAAAGATCACATAGAGGCGTTTAGGAGAAATAGTTTGACTTTTCAACCTACTTTGTGTCAACCGAGTCAACCTTTACCACCTACATATGTTGATACCACTTCTTCAAGTCCTTCTGTCACTCCTAGGCCGATGTCCATTGCTGAGCATATTGCTCAATCTCACAGTCGATCTTTCACCCATCTCCACTCATCTAGTTTTAGGGATCCTCACGATTATTCACCTTTTTATCCATATGTTGACCCTACCCCTGCCCAACCACCCACTTCCTACAAGTCATACCCGACCTTCCCACCTACACTAGACACTGTTTCGACACAGCCATTAGGGAGTTTCACAGATCCAACCAATTTTGAATCTTTTACTAAAACCCCCTCACCACCTAAGTCTAGTTTGGAAGAGTCGTTGGAAGCGTACATTGCAGCAACGAATAAAATGACTAGGAATGTGGAAGCGTCTTTAGCCGCCCTTATGCAACCTAGTGAACCGGTAGCTAGTGTCCCGCTAGCTCCAAATTTTTCAATGTATAAGGAGGCGGTTGGACAGAGTGAGAATGAGAGAGGATTTTCAGATCAAACCTACCCTTACCCAATTGAATCCCACAACTCCGGTTTTCCATCGATTGTTCCAAATGATTCACCAATTGAAAATAAAAACGAGTTGTGTGATTTTGTAGTGTTTGATTTGCCAGATTGTGAGGAACCCCTTTCGAGTGAAACCGCACTTAATCCTTTCGATCTTTACACCTCCCATCTAAAACCTAAATCGATAGATATCAATGCTTTTGATGAGGTGTCTAAAGAAATTGATTTTCACTTGATTGAGGATATAGACGCCGGGAATATTTCGGATGATGAACATGTCGATTTGCTTGAAATTTTATGTTCAAATCATCATCCTGAGTTATTAAATGTTTCTCCCGAATCTCATATGCGTCTAGATTTTGATGATAATGGCATGGATGAGTTGAATATTGAGAATAGTATCGAGAAGAGTCTTGAGGATAACATTGAGGTTGAATTATTTTTGTTTGATGTGTCTGATTTTCCAATTCATCCTCCTGAACCTTTGACTGTTATATCACCCTCCTTCCTTCCCATCATTCCGACCCCGCTTGAAGACTGTGAGCTTGAAAGATTTTCCTTTGAATCCGATACTGTTCTCACAGATGATAACACTTACGAGTGTTTCACTTTTTCGGACGATGTTGATGACTCACCGCCCGAGTTTGAGTCCCTTACATTTTCAGATGAGCCATCAGACTCGGTTGATTATAGTAGTTTCGAACCATTAATGGAATCTTTCAAGTTCGAAACAGTTTACTACGGTGAGAAAGATACTATCCCTAATTCACTCCCTTTCGTCTCTCCTATTGTCCCGACCGTACAAATGACCGTTACGCTTTCATCTCCGATACCAAGTTCGGCGTACCCATGTTTTCTTGCGAATCTTGAGGGATTTGATCCCATTTCTCGACGAGTAGATAGGTTAGCGTAATCGCTTATAACATATCGGTCATCACATATTGCGCTAATTTATTCACTAAATTTACACCCTCAAGATCGTACTCCACTTCCTTCTTCTTTTCGCCATTCTTCTCCCCCACCGAGACCGTATTCTACCATTCTTCTTTCCACACAGTCTCGCGTGCTTCTCATTTTCTTGCACCAACTATACTATTTCCACGATAAGATTTTTGAATGGTTGGTGTTAACCTTTGGCTTGTGTAAGGCCAAGCTTAAGTTTAGGGGGGATGCTTGTTGTATATATGTATATATCTTTTTGTTTTCTTTTTTCTATAAAAAAATTCAAAAAAATAAAAACAAAAAAAAATTTATAAATAAATAAACAGGGGAGTGCCAGTATTTTGACCCTCTTGGTTTAGTATGACAGTGAGGACACTGTCAAGTTCAAGTTTGGGGGTATGCTCGGTACGTCTTCTTCCTTCGCATTCATTTGTACATATTTTTGCATGTGCATATTTATTTGAAAACCCATAAAAATGTGAAAAATTTCAAAAATTATAAAAATAATTGTATTCAATTTTGGCCATATTTGACTTAAGTTTGACAAATAGGTTAACTGGCTGGGAACAACTAGATCTTAGACTTAGTGAATTAAAAACCCTAAAGATAACCTTCTTTAAAAGTTTAACGGCAGAGAGTATATGCCTTGTAGTTTATTTAGAAATAGGCAAATTTTGGGTTCACTTCTTGGGCTAAGTTAAAATGAGGGAAGAGTATTGATGTTCTTATTAGAGTATAAGTTTGAAAAATAGTTCCTAGCTTAAGTCTAGATTCTGAAAATGATATACCCTACAATTTGCACAATCACTTACCTTGAAACTTGGAATAGTAGAAGAGACCTTGAAATGCTCTTGTCTAAAGTCCTTAGTGCAATGAAAATAAAAATATATATATCAGTGTGAATAAAGAATAAAAAAATGGACACTGGTTCTTCTGATTACTTAAGGCTGTAAAAATAGAAAAATATTTAGTGAGGGTGCTTCATCACCTAGTGCCTTAAACCAACTGGTTTGGGAGTCACTGCTAAAAGCCTTAGGTGTTGCAAGACTAGGAAGTACGCTTTAATGTGCAAACACATCTTGTAATCGGTCGTTGGTACCTCAAGAAGTATTAACGGTCGCATGAAGGATGTGTAAGCAAAATTCAATTAAAAATTCACTAATTAATAAGTGCTTTGGACAATGGACGAGAGTATGATTGCTTGATTTGAATTTCCAAGTGTAGGGGTGATTTATACACACACGTGGGGATATGTGATTGGAGTTTAGATGAGAGAAAGGAATGAAGAATAGAACTTGTATCTTTAGTAAGGGTTGATAAAAATTCCTAAGTGGAGATGAAACCCTAGAAGGAAAACTTAAGAAATGCCGAAAGCTAAGTAAGTCTATAGGATATATATAATCTTAAGTTAGATGATGAGGAAGTGTGAAGAATGTGGGTGGATAATTTACGAGTCGAAGATAATAGAATTCCTTGTTGGAAAACCTAATTGGAGAACAAAGGTTAATGGGCCGAATTGATAGGATTTTGTGGGTAGTATCCGCTGAAAACCCTCAGGAGACAACACTCCTCCTACTAGGGACACCTAGAGGTTTAACGGCTTGTTGCACGTGCTCAGTGCAATCGCGTTTCCCCACGAAAGTGCGGTTAGGATTTTAGTGAATAAAAAATAAGTTTGCTCGAGGACGAGCAAAAGATAATTTTGGGGGTATTTGTTCACACCATAATATTGCATTATTATATTCCCCATTCTTATTCTTTTTACAAATAAACAGGTTCTTTTGACGCATGTCTGCTACATATTACAGGTTACAGGTTCTTGGATCTAAAACAGTGAAAAAGGTAAAAGACGATGTAAAAGTGGAACTACAACAAACAAATAGAAGGATCTTGATCGCGCCTACATTTTGAGGATCAATGAAGAACAATGAACAACAGTTCACTGAGCATAAAGGCAGCGACACGAAGAAACGGTTAAAAGTCCACTACAAGTATTCACTGGAGATCTGGAAGGAACCTAGAAACCAAGTTCAGAAAAGTACTGAAGAAATAAGAAGACAAGAATGACCAAATCCAGCCCAAGAAAAATGATATTCCAAAGCCACTATTGGGCCGCGGAACCGCGGCCAAACAGGGCCTTGGGCCGCGGTTCCGCAGCCATACAGAGCAATTAGAAGCTAAACTTTTTACCATAATTTGTTGGCGGTGCTGACTAGTCAACCTAAGGGCTATTTTTGTAATTTTGGACATGCAAAACAAATGTAACCCTAGGGTTTCCTATTCTTTATAAATAGGAACTCTAAAAATTGTAAACTTTATGCCTCCTTTTAATAAAAATTCCAAAATTCTTTATGGAGAGCATCGGTACCTCTCTTCAATTCTGAAATTCAGATCTGACAACCCTGCATGGATGATTGGAGAAATGCATCTGTAAAGTAAGTAGAATTGTTTATTTTCTTGCCCTAAATAATTTCAATTCATGCCCTAGATTAAATTTATTTTCTTGCCCTATTATAGATTTTATTTATCCGCCCTAGTTATAACTTTCAATTAATTGCCCTAGGTAGAATAATTTAGGATTTTAGATTTAATAATCAATCCGAACACCCTTCGGAATTAACTCGTAAGAACGAATCGGAAATTCACAACATCCCTGTGGACCGACCCGTACTCACCGGCTAGCTTCATGCGACGTCGTTCTTGATTGCGGTTACAAATATTTTTGATCTATCTTTTAAGCGCAAGCACGCTAAATCACTCAAATCAGGGGACCTTACTCTAGAATTGGCAGGCTATTCGCCGCACTCGTAGGGGGTATAGGTTGACCCAAGGAGGGGTGCCCAAGTTACCGGATTCCATGAAGTGCTGGGTGGTCCATTCACTTTGCTGAAGGGGCTGCCTCGCTTCAGGTTTTGGCGGCTAACTTGCCGCGCTCGTAGGGGTCTAGGAGTTCATTGCACAGTCTATCCACACGACCAAAGGAACATCGGGTTTTCAGTTGTGGCTCAATGGAAACCCGGGGCTCCCAGATTATCTGTATTGTTCTGTGATACTTATTACTTTTCTGTGATGTTGCATTTATCATGCCTGGGACGATTGTTATATATATACATATATACTAGTAGATGTTGTATATGTTTTGCACCCGCGCTAGCCTAGTCCCCGCTCTGTCGTTAGTTAAGTAATCTAACAGGTGATGACGGGACCCAGTGGCGAATGCGGATGGCATATACGTACATTTTATTTTCGTTCTTTTCTGGTGTGATTAATTGATAGGACTGTGTTGATTCTTATCAATGCAAGGAAAACAAACCTATTTATATGATGTTGTTGAAACCAAGATTTTAAAACTGACATTACAGACGTACGCTTTTGCTTTGCACAGTGGTGTTTAGTTTGGAATATCCTGCACCTCATTCGACGGGGCAAGGGCCGAGATCCCTTCATCGGGAGTGACCCCTTGAGTAAAAGTTTGCGTTAACGTAATAACTTCACTATAGTCGTTTACTTTTTTGCTTTGCATCGTGGTATTCAGTTTGGAATATCCTGCACCTCATTTGACGGGAAAAGAGCCGAGATCCCTTCACAGGGAGTGAGCTCTTTAGCAAAAGTTTTCGCTACTATACTTTTGTAAAACCGCTTGGATTCCTTCAACGAGATCAAGTTCATTACGTTAAGGGTTTTTCGCCAAAAACCAGCCGTAGCCCTCCGTCATTTCAGATTAGTATTGCTTAGTATTCGTGCTACGTTTGTCGTTGCTATTCGCCGAGGCGTAGTGTGTGGTAGCTCTGTAATGCTTTTCTGTCGCATGGATATGTGGATTGGTTAGGACAGTTGTACGACTTTGTTAATTATTCGTCAAGGGTCGTGGGGTGGGTTTAACGCAATCAAGATAATAACGGGTTGAACTTGACTAGGACCTTTTGATTTGTTAATTATTCGTCAAGGTCACTTGGGTCCTAGGGGTAAAAATCATATCGGGAGTTTCAAACATACAGGAAACTTGCCAGGCATGTGCATACCTTCTGGAGTGTGGTGACTTGAGTGGCTTCCATCAAGTTATTATGCGATGATAGTTGGATCCCGATTCCCACTGATGAGTAGGACTACTCCTCGGGTGATTCCCACTAATTCTCCTTTTAGGTTTGTAGGAGAATTCGAGAAAACAGTGGGAGCCATCCAGATTAGATAAAATGATTATCCATTCTGATCTAGATTAGAGTGCACGCTGAGTGTTTCTTTTCTCTCTCTCTGACAGGGACCATGACCCGAATCTAGACTATGACTCAGTGACCAAGTTAACCGAACTTTCTTAAAAACACTGGCTTTTGGATTGTCCAAGTTACATACATCATTGCCACTCCTCCTATTTCCCTTTGAATTTCTCCAGAACACCCCGTATTACTACGAACATCCAATTCCATTGGATAAATCCATCGTATGGTTATATACGAATTCGAAGGAACTTTTTCGAGGATGGATTCTGGTTTTGGAGAAAATGAATATGACTATTCAGTTGTCTTTTCCTTTTACCTTCTCTCGGGTTGTGAGGGCTCCTAGGATTTGGAGACTGTACACCTATTACGCTTATTAGATAGTTTTCTTCCAAACCATAGGCAGGTGCCGAAAGGCAGGGAATGAAGAAAACCAATTAGCCTAAGTGAGGTGTGCAGAAGGTAATAAGTAAAGACAAATAAAGGGATTAGAAAGAGGGCAAAGTAAAATGCGACCGCTATGATTCACGACCAAACCACGTATTTCATCGCCACTCCTACTTCACCTTTTTATTTCTCCAGAACACTCCGTATCACTACGAACATCAAATTCCATTGGATAAATCCATCGTATGGTTATATACGAACTCGAAGGAACTTTTTCGAGGATGGATTCTGGTTCAGGAGAAATAGAATAAGGATTATTCAGTTGTCTTTTATCATCACCTTCTCTCAGGTTGCGATTACTCCTAGGATTAGGAGAGTACACCTATTATGCTTATTGGATAGTCTTCTTCCAAACCATAGGCTGGTGCCGAACGGTAGGGAAGGAAGAAAACCACTTAGCTTAACGATGGTGTACAGAAGGTAACGACTAAAGAAAAATAAAGGGATTTGGAGGAATGACAAGGAAATATATGGTTTCATTCATGAATCTGGATAATGGAAGAGGCATTACTAGGAATACCAGGATACCCTTTCGAAACATTTTTATGTTTTAGTTTCACTATGCGTTATTAATTGAAAACTGATTTCCCAATTAGGTCTTTACTCCAGGGTATGTATTTACCAGGTTTGATTCTCACATCTGTATGGTTTTACAGATGATGAGTGGGAGTAAGTTATTGGGAATTAGGTGATCATCCTCATTATATCAGAATTCGTTGTAATTGGTGATATTTGAGGAGATCGCCTGGGTTATTTGCCGGACGTCAAGTATTTGGTTTTAAATATCCGTTGTTATGCACCAATTTCAAACTGATATATCTGTACGTTTATTTTTATAAAGTGAGATATATCTTTTTGAAATTATATCCATGATATTTACCTATATCAGATGATGGTTAGGTAAGGAGCATTCAACGGCGGTGTAAGTCTTCATAACCATAGTATAGTTTTCAACCTACGACGACAGGGTTTGAGTTGTTAAACTCAGGGGACTTATACAATTTATTGTATGTTGTCCAGTGTCCATTAGGACAAAGGGGTTGGTACTCGTACTATATTCTGTTTACTTGTGACTTCTCCAGTTTTAGACATGTGTTTCGTAGAAATACAAAGTCTAAGTTTTAGGAAGTTATAGGTATAAGAATAAAGTAGTGAACCACGTGATGCAAGTATCGGGATTCTTCAAGGTGATCGAAGATGTAGATACTTGTGTATGGTGTTCAGTTGATAGTAATGGTTTTGAGAAACTAGTTTCTCTTTCAGGTTACTCATAATTGGATGCATTCCTAAGTTGAGTAATACTGATCGCCCTCTCTCCATTTAGTTGACATGCACTGGAAACAGCTGCATGATTTGAATCTGGTTCCAATTAAATTAGTGCCTTTGTTTCTATATTAGATATGTATAGAATCAATTTATATCTTAACGAGGTTAAGGTATAGGGAGTCGTCCGGCTGATACTTAAAACCAGAATCCGGATAAACTTAAGGCACGTTTCAGTAATGGCTGTTTGTGGGTTATCCCGGGCTTTGACGAGGGTTAACTTTCTACCATCAGGAAGATCAATAGTGATATTGTTCTTGACTCGCCACAGTTTTAGTAAAATGGATTTTTTTTCTTCAGAAAAACAGTAGTAGGAGTATGGTAGAACTGGAAGTGATTCCAGAACCACAAATAATTACTGAAAATTTAATAAGAACCTAAAAATTCAATCAGGTTTGACATTCCATTGACCACTCCGCTGATATGGTAGGTAACCTCAGGCACCCGAGAGGTACTTCGGTTTTCTCAAGGACGGTGACTAGGAGGTTCTTGTTTACCCAGACTTGACACTACTGTTGTTCCAGACTATGAAACCCGACAGGAGGATAAGTATAGCGTCATTCTTAACTAGCTTTAGAAGTGCACGCGTATATGACTCTGCCAGAGGGTTGTCGTAGTCAGTGGGAGCAGCGGAAGCGTAGTGGACAAGTAGTTTGTGTCTATTTATAGACTAAAGCGGATATAACGGAGATAGATCATCTATTTTTGATGTGACAGTCATAGGTTTTCGACTTCATCAGAATAGGGGATGGATCTGTTAAGAATGTAGTAGGGTGTGTGTCCTGGTATTCTGGATGACATGCACTTTATATGAAGTGAAATTCCTATACTACGATCGGTTATACTTTGGTTGTCACACAGTGTTTTCTCCATATAGGTTATGGATATAATATCAGGCATTCTGGTTACTAGATCTGTAGTTTCAGATCTAGATTTGGGTAATTTTCCAATCTTGATACTTAGACAGTATTCTAAAGATATTTAGAATGGAAGACTCCTGGTATGGTAGTGTACCTGCAGGTGATGGAGTCACCCTATCTAAAGGTGTCGTACAGACTAAAGGGGAGAGGGGTGTGCATGATTGGCATACCACTTGCTTAGGCAATTGAGTCAATCGTGACATGTCAAGTACCACTCCAGATGTTGTTTTTGCACTAGATGCAATAATTTGATATATTAATCCAATCCTGGAGAAAAACGAATGGAAGCAGTTTATGAACATAAGTGGATGTTCTAGGGATTTGATAACGGCAGCCTCCTTTGGGAGACGGTTATCATTCCAGGCTTCCAAGGTGACCTGGATGACAGAGTGACTGTCGGAGTTATAGTTTTTCCTCTGACGAGGGGCAGTAGTTTGGACTGGTGGTCCAAGCGGATACTGAGGAAGGCATGGTGCAATATACTGATTAAGTTCAGTAGACGATACAGTCTAAGAAGTTTGCTGGATTTGGAGTTCATTTGTGAACTGGGTCCCATCAGATATCCAAAAATATTCTAAGACGGGTATTGCTCATTTCAGGAGATAGCTTTCTCCGCGAAGTTGAGATAAAGAGAGACATAGAAAGAAACACTGGAGTGGATCCACTCACTGAGGCTATTTCTCGAACGCAATAGTTTTACAAACGAGGTTTGTGAAACTGATTAGTAGAGGAGTTGGGTGTTCGGTATCACACGGGCTGTGAGTATGCGATATCGCAATAATTAGCCTTAAGTGCAAGTGGGAGATTGTTGGCTATAGTGCCCTCAAGGAAATTATCATAGTCGCAGGCATGTGATCATGATGATTGAGGGAGGACCTATACCGATAAAACAGTCTTACTCGAGATGATAGTATGCTATGTGATTTGTCTTTATCATCATGTATATGTTGATAAAGCCCATAGGACTCTTGCTTGACTACCAGCATTGTGATGGCGATCACATACGTGGGAGCTGGGGGTCTATAAGCACATCCTTAAATGTCCCTAGTCGTAGGAGTATCGAGACTGGGCATCGATACTCCAGTGTAGACTGGTGTATACTTATCTAGACCCTGACGAGGAGCGGTGGCCGGTCTCACAAGCCATTGGTGTTAGTTGTTCACCTGAGATAGTATACAAGTGCTCATTGGGTTATGAGTACACTGGACGGACTCGCCGGGAACATGCTAGTTGGTATTATACCTATAGTCAGATAGCAGTTCCTTGGTGACATGTGTACAGGTTAGTCAGTCGACCTGAGATTGTCATTTGTCTCGTGTGAGTTACCACTGTACTTTGATTGCTACCCTACCACGGCTCAAAGGAGTCGTGCAAACAGGTTTTAGTTGGGTACAGTTTCGAGCCACATGGAGGTAGTGAGCGGATCGTCGGGGATTCGTCTCTCCCGGTATTGGGGGTTGATGTCGCGCAGTTCACGGGTGGCCATCACTAGAAATCCTCGGCCTGGGTATGTGAGAATTACCGATCCAGGATCGATAGTTTCTCGGGTTGTGATGGGTTTCATAGCGACACGAATTATCGTATTGTTAGGGGTCTGACTTTATCCACCCCCTAGACTCGATATGCGATACTCTTAGACGAACAGACCGGACTGTACGGATATTATCACTGACAGGCTCAGTAGGGGTTCGGATGAGTTTGCTCGTCGGCCTTCCTTTCGCTCAATACCTGGGTAGCCGTTACGTACAGCTAGTGTCACTGATGTGCTTGTGGTTAAACCCACCGCCAGCGCATTGAAGAGTCTTTAGAGTCCCACAAAGAGGGTTTTCACGGTTCAGGAAATATGGTGTAGGTGACATATGTTGATACATACAGGTGTCCGATTGAATATGTGCACAGGCTGCACAGACTTTAATCGGACGGTTGATAATACTATCGGCTTAGGATTAAGCCAGATTGTTAAATCAAGTTTTGATTTAATAATTTACATATGTATTTATATATATGTATTCTAGTATTATTGCTCACTATTTATTTTCTCTCTTTGGCTATTCGTATTTTTCGTACGAATACGCGTATGTGTATTTCGATACATGTATCGGGAAGCATTCCGTATTTATACGGAATGGCTTCTAGAAGATGCCACCTCATTATTGATTTTCTTTTGGAAAATCATTTTGTTTATAATGAGGTGGAAAAGGTGACATGGCATGGCATGGTCATTTGGGTCAAAGCATGGCTTTTTCATGTAGTGATTGGTATGGGCTTGGTAATTGTTTATTGCTTAATTTGGAAAGTGTTTTTTGGGTGCATTATTTTTGGAGAGAGGAGAGAGGGGCCAGCCACATGTGATGTGTGGGGTTTTCTTTCTCATTTTTGATTCACTTGAGGCTCTCTCTCTAGCTCACATTCATATTCAAACACCCAAAAGAAACTTAGCAAATTTTAGCTCATGCCTTTGATCATCACCTCCACATCTTCCATGGTTGCTCTATAAGATTTAGATTTTGAGAGAGAATTATAGTGATACTATCCTACACCCCCACTCTCTACTATTAGCAATCCTAGAGAGTCGGTTGGTCCGCTTGGCGAACCTGGAGCTTGTGCCGTTTCCCTCGGGTGGATCATCGGAGACAAAGGAAGACCGTCGACCAAAGTCGATCCGCATCACTTGGAGCTTGGAAATGGTTGAAGACCCGAATGACTTGGTTCATTAGGTATAAACATTCTATCTCCTTTTGTTAGCTTGCTAGTTTTAGGGTTAATGGTTTCGATCTTGGAAATCGGGTAATGGTAGCCCCGGGTTATAAGAAATTTTTGTTCCGCATTTGGCCACGGTTCGATGGCCAGGGCGCTCCCACTACCCAACAGAGCTGTGCTCCCGATTTGAATTCTGGAGTTAAACTCCTAAAAAATAGATTAATTTATGGAGTTAAACTCCAACAGATCTTGAATGGAGTTAAACACCTAGAAATCTTTGGAAATGATCAAAGGGGACTACTTTTTTTCTTCCCTTTGGTCCTGGATCTTCTATTAGGCCTTGGATCTTCCCAAGATGGGATTTTTGGAGATGGATCTCCTTCTTCTTCCTCTTGGTTGGCCGGATCTTGGAGAAAAAAGGGGTGAGATTTAAAAATCTCCCCCTTTTGAGATCTAATGGAAGATCTGAGTTCTCCTTCAAGGGTTTGATGGTGAAAAATTGTTTATTTTTGGGAAAGAAAGAGTAAAACTCTTGATTTAATTCAAAAAAGAGGAAGAAGGTTTAGAACCTTGAGGAAATAGAAGAAGGCACACAAACCCTAAATTTTTGAGGGAAAATAAAAAGTTCTGCTTTATTTCATCATCATATTGCCTTTTATAGGCTTACAAAATTACACATAGCCTTTTGGGCTTTAAAAAATGGTATTTTGCCCATCCCATGTCTCATGTGCTCATTTCTTTTGCACATGAGCCATGGGCTTTACAAAAATTTGGTTTTATGCCCATTTTTCTTACATTCATGCATAAAAAAATTGCATCAAAATTATTTATTACATGATTTCATTTTGGCATGGGGTCCGGC
Organism: Agapanthus africanus; assembly: GCA_030015575.1. NCBI lineage: Eukaryota > Viridiplantae > Streptophyta > Magnoliopsida > Asparagales > Amaryllidaceae > Agapanthus > Agapanthus africanus. Next base: position 240,823,757 of record CM057342.1, on the reverse strand, counting down.
CGCAGGGCTCGACTTGGGCATGGGCCCACTTGATCTGAGCTTGGGCCCACCTGGCTTGGGGTTGACTATGACTTTAACTTGGGCAACCGGGATGTAATTTTTTACCTCAACACCCGCCAAGGATTGACCGAGCAGGGAAGCTGCTCGGTGTCCTCATGAGGAGGGCTTCGATCTTTAGCGTAGGTGGGCAGAATGTGCCCGGTAAGGATTGACCGAGCAGGGGAGCTGCTCGGTAGCCTCTTGATGAGGGCTTCGATCCTTAGTGTAGGTGGGCAGGATGTGACCACCAAGGATTGACCGAGCAGGGAAGCTGCTCGGTGGCCTCATGATGAGGACTTTGATCCTCAGCATAGGTGGGCAGGATGTGCCCGCTAATGATTGACCGAGCAGGGTAGCTGCTCGGTGGCCTCATGAGGAGGGCTTCGATTTTCAGCATAGGTGGGAAAGATGCGCCCGCTAAGGATTGATCGGGTAGGGAAGTTGCTCGGTGGCCTCGTGAGGAGGGCTTCGATCCTTAGCGTAGGTGGGCAGGATATGCCCGCTAAGGATTGACAGAGCAGGGGAGCTGCTCGGTGGCCTCTTGATGAGGGCTTCTTAGACTTCTTCTCACCTTCACGGGGCGATGTTCAATCTCCCTTGACTTGTAAAAAATCTGGAAGAGTGACCGTCGTAGACAACACATGGCAGAAACCCACAGGCGAGACATGGCGCTCCAAGTCCGTGTCGTTCCGACTTCCATTGACCGTGTAGGGCTCGTGAGGTACGGCAAGGTCACCATGCGGCAGCTCTGTATTGGGAAATTTGAAAATATCCCGTGATTCGCGTTGATGTGTGCGCAAATTTCAGTCTTTAGGGATTCTATTGAGGCTATAAATAGTGAAGGTAGGTTGGTTTCTTTCAGCGTTGCAATTCTGAAAATGGCCAGGCTCATCTACTCCATCGGAGAGATCATCTCCCGCAACGACGTTTACCTCTATGATCAGGAGTGCACAGAGGAGATGTACCGAATAGTGGTCGAACGCATAGAGGACCACTTCGGCCGCCTACTTCCTCGGCGGTCTCCTTTCCTCTAATTTCTCATGTACGCAATTTGGAGGATGTCCTCGGATTTGTTCAATGCCTTGTCTCCACAGCTGCAGGACGAGGCGCTCGATAAGCTGCACACGCTTTACGTCCGCGGCCTCATCTCGAAGAACAGACATGATTGATCGGCGGCCCTTCTTTTGGAGTGTTCCCAAACGAGGCAGATCACGGACTCTTGCCCGGCAGACGGAGGCTCTGGTGCTTCCGTGGCGTCTCGGGTCCACAGGAAACTTCAGAAGGAGCGGGCTGAAGAGGTCAGGGCTCGACTGGCGGAGATCTCCTAGGAGTACCATCAATAATGTTTTCTCGACCCCCTACCCCCCTGTTGTAATTTTTGCAAGGCTGAGGGCCCCATAATACCTCTTAATGAATAAAATTATTCTTTTCTGATGTGTTTTGTCTTCTTTTATCCCTTAGCATTTTCCATTTTTTCCCAGTCAGATTTCTCAGACATATTGTTTCAGGTGAAGGAATATCAGTAGATCCAGCTAAGCTGTCAGCTGTCAGCGAATGGCCGGCACCAAAGACGGTGAAAGATATATGAAGTTTCTTGGGTTGAGCAGGATACTACCAAAGATTCATTGAAGGGTTTTTGAAGATTGCAGCACCCCTGACTGAGCCCACACGTAAAGATGAAGCATTCGTGTGGTCAGAAGCATGTGAACAAGTTTTTGTAGAACTCAAGTCAAGGTTAACTTCAGCTCCTATTCTCGTAATACCGGATCAATCTGGAGGATTTGTTGTGCATTTTAATGCGTCCGGTAAGGGATTACGATGTGTTATACACGAGTATGGAAAAGTTGTAGCTTTTGCATCAAGACAGATGAAAGTTCATGAGCGCAACTATCCAACACATTAACTGGAGTTGGCATCCGTTATCTTTGCACTTAAGATTTGGCGCACTATCTTCTGGGAGAACGAGTGGATATATACACTGACCACAAGAGTTTGAAGTATGTATTTACTCAGAAGGAGTTGAACATGCGGCAGAGAAGATGTTTAGAAATCATGGCGGACTTCGACATCAATTTACAATATCATCCTGGGAAGGTGAATGTGGTTCCTGATGCACTTAGCAGCCAGCCATTAGCAATGAATCTCACCACTCAGTGGAAGTTTCAGCAAAACTTACACGGATTGGCAATTAAAGTAGTTATGCCAGGTAACGCTTCACCTTTGATAAACTTACAAGTCCAGACTACTATTATCAATCAGATCAAGGCAGCTCAAGCAAATGATGCCAAGCTACAAAAGATCAGAGAACAACTAGAAAGTGGAGTTCGAACTGACTTCATCATCCATGAAGATGGATCCTTGAGATATGAAAGTCGAATGTGTGTACCACAAGGTCCTGTTCGAGAAGAGTTGATGAAAGAATCTCACAACTCTCTGTACTCAGTACACCCCGGTGGTACCAAAATGTATAAGGATCTACGACAACACTACTAGTGGCATGGAATGAAGCGCGAAGTAGCCAGAAGCGTAGCCAAGTGTTTAGTGTGTTAGCAAGTGAAGGCTGAACATCACAGAACTGTTGGTCTACTTTAGCCGTTACCAATCCCAGAATGGAAATGATAGCACATTACCATAGGCTTCGTGACTTCCCTTCCTCGCAGCACGAAGGGTACTGACGTAGTATGGGTTATTGTGGATCGACTCACCAAGTCGGCACATTTCATCCCATTTCGAGTTGGCCAACTACCGAGACGTTAGCAAAGAAGTATATGGAGGTAAGCATGAATCTAAAGTAAGATTTAACCTCAAAGTGTACTATATATTGATACCCATGAACTCATGCAGGAGATCGTGAGATTACATGGATTACCTGTTTGCATCGTTTCCGATCGTGATACCAGATTCCGATCACAATTTTGGCAGAGTCTGCAAGCTAGCCTGGGAACGAGTCTAAACTTCAGCACGGCTTACCATCCATAAACAGACGGACAGTCCGAGCAGAAAATTCAAATTCTGGAGGAAATGCTAAGAGCTTGTATGTTAGACTTCGGAGGTTCGTGGGAAGATCACCTACACCTTGTGGAGTTTTTATACAATAACAGCTATCAGGCGACTATTGGAATGGCACCATTTGCAGCACTCTATGGAAGGAAGTGTCGTTCACCACTAAGTTGGGACGACATCAGAGATCGTGAACTCCTTGGACCAGAGATGATCGTGGCAACTGTGGATGTAGTTCGCACGATTAGGGAAAGAATGCGCATAGCCCAAGACCGACGGAAACATTCGGCTAATGCAAAGCGCCGACATCTGGAGTTCCAACCTTGAGACCATGTTTTTCTGAAGATCTCTCCAAACAGAGGAGTGATTCGCATTGGCAATAGGGGTAAGCTCATTCCGAGATATATAGGACCGTTCGACATTCTCGAACGAGTCAGAGAAGTGGCATATCGTTTGGCACTACCACCCTCATTGGAAGGAGTACACAACATGTTCCACATATCCCAGCTTCGAAGATATTTGAGCGACTCCAGCTACATCCTTGATCACTCCGAGCTCACTGTACAGACGAACCTAATTTGCGAGCAACAACCCGTTGAGATCCTGGACAGAAAGGTAGAGACATTGTGGAAGAAGGAAGTAAACTTGGTCCGAGTGATGTGGAGAAAATATTCGCCAGGAGAATCTACTTGGGAACGAGAAGATGACATGCATGCAAGATATCACCACTTACTTGTAAATTAGTTCTTATGTAATTGTAATTTCGAGGATGAAATTTTTATAAGGAGGGTAGAATGTAACGACTCTGAATTTACTGTACAAAATTTTTCAGTTTAATGTACATAAAGGATTTTACAACCCTGCGTACAATTTATAAGTTAATTTTTGTTTAAGAACAACAAGAAACAACTTGTATCTCACTGCTAAAGCCTTGCACTTCTGTGACGTAGCCCCTGTGTTCAAAACCCCATCAGACACATTATTTTTTCTGATTTTTCTTTTAAAATTTTTGGAAGCCCAAAAGTTTACACGTGCAAAGCACATAAAAATGAAACGACAAAGAAAATAAACATGTGCAAAATGTTGTAAATAGAGACTTGAACACGTGTCGTAAATCCGACGGCCCCTCTCCACAAATCGACCGACGAGATCCCTTATTTAGCCAGCACCGACGGTCCAACCGTGGGCAATAAGCCCCGTTCTTTGTACACTCGACTCTTGGCCTACCCCTATCTCCCCTGCACTGTTTGATTACTCTGCAATCAAACAGAGACCCCTCAATTCCCTATTTATCATCTTTTTAATGCATTTTAATTCATCTTTTTAATTCCAAAACCTTAATTCCACACTATAAATACTACTTCATGCCCTAGCCCTTCCTCATTCTGAAAATTATAGCCAAAATTCTCAAAATTTTCTAAGTACAAGAAGAGTACAAGTGGAGTTAGCAAGAGATCAACTTCCGGCGAGGATCGAAGCAAGTTTTGGCGACCCCGCAACGTCACAATGACAACCCCCTCTTCATACATTTTCCTTCTAACCACTTGACTTGTATGTCCCTTCCAATCCCTCTCCTTCTTCTATGAAAGTCTCTTTTCATAAAATATGTCGGAAGTGGAGTTAACACTGACATCTTCTTTTAAACCTCTAAAATTCCACTTTTTCTTAAGCATTGCTCATTCATATTTCTACACCTTGCTTGTTAACATAAAACTAATGTTTAGAACCAACTTTCACTCAAAAATATCATGAAACATAACTTTAAATCAACGTTTACAGTAAAATACCATGAACTTCACATATCTCTCTTTTAGTATTTTTGTTAATTATACCTTTAAAAAAACTTATGGGGTAATGGCCTACCTCTCACATACATACATGGTTTCCATAGCACAATACTCTTCGAGCGTATTTTTAGTTACGAATACAATATTTCATTAAAATACAATTTACTTTATAAAAAAACGCTTTTCTTTGGAATCGTATTTTAAAATTCCTTTGCAAATAAGTCTCTGCAACCTTTTTTAGAGGATCCGCTATTGGATGGTGTGGATTATCGCTGGAGGTAGAGACGCGGGGAGCTCGGGCAGGTGGTGGAGGGAGGCAGCCGGCGGCGGTAGGGTGAGCTAACGGGGTTTGGTGATGGCTAGGGATGAAGCTTTGTGTTGGGAGAGGAGAAGGAGACGTGGGCTTCGGAAAAGAAGGCGAGGAGGGCGGTGTTGGGTTGTGAGGTCGATGGCGAGGAAAGCTCTGGCGAGGGTGCAAGTGAGGGTGCTCGGGACAGGAGGTGGGGGTTGACATTGATGAGGAAACCCGTCGACGGAGGGAGGTGGCCGGAAGCGATGGCTCAGGCGGCGTTAGGATGAGCCGGCAAAGCTTGGGGGCGGGTCGCGGTGGTTCTCTGGTGTTCAGGTGGCCGGGGCGGGCATAAGCGATGGGTTCTCGTAGTGGTTTTTGTTGGGGAGCTCTGGAGAGAGAGAGAGAGAGAGAGAGAGAGATCGAGAGGTGAGAGAGAGAGTGAACGTGGGGGGGAGGGGTTATTTTTTTATTTTTAATAAAGAAAATATAAAGAAGGGGGAGAGAGAGGTAAACGGGAAAATAATTATAAGGTTTTAATGAAATTAAATTGTGTAGGATTTGGGTTCAAATGAGAATATATATTTTTTTGAATTTGAAAGAAAGAGAGGAGGTAATCTGTTGGTTAAGGTAAGGTTTTGGGTTGTTGGGCTTGGGCTCAAGAAAATTTAGAAGGAAAGAGTGGGATTTAAATATGGACTTGGGCTTAAGGTTAGGTCCATAGGAAACAAAATAATTAGAATATAATACAAAATTTAAAATGGGAAAAACATTTATTTGAATACTGGTATTGGCGTAGATAAAGACCGCGTATTACATCATTCCACCCTTACAAAAATTTCGTCCTCGAAATTAAAAGAACGAACAAAGGAAGAAAAAAAAACGGCAATACAAATGGCTACCTGAAAAGATGTGGGAACTGTGAACGTATATCCTCCTCACGTTCCCAGGTAGATTCCCAAGGTGAACGACCGCCCAAGACACTCGGACTAACGAAATGACTTTGTTTTTCAGCACTTTCTCTCTACGGTCGAGTATGGTAGTAGGCTGCTCCACATAAGTTAAATCGGCACCCAAAGTCAATTTAAAGTGATCGAGAACATGACTGTCGTCAAGAACATAGCGTCGCAGTTGTGACACATGAAATGTGTTGTGTACGCCCGCTAACGAAAGGGGTAAGGCAAGACAGTAAGCCACTTCTCCGACTCGTTCCAATACCTTGAAAGGTCCGATGAATCGGGGACTAAGTTTCCCGCGACTTCCAAACCTGATAACACCGCGGGTAGGAGAAATCTTCAGAAACACATGATCTCCGACCTCGAATTCTAGTGCTCTCCTGCTGGCATCCGTCCAACTCTTCTGTCGGTCCTGAGCCGTCTTAATGCACTGTATGATCATCTAAACCTTGTCTACAGTCTGAAAAATAAGTTCGGGGTCCAATAATCTTTGCTCACCCACGTCATCCAAACAAACAGGAGATCGACATTTCTGTCCGTAAAGTGCTTCGAATGGGGCCATCTGGATGCTAGCTTGGAAACTGCTATTATAAGAAAACTCTAGTAGATGGAGGTGATCCTCCCAAGAACCTTGAAAGTCTAGCATGCACGCCCTCAACATGTCCTCGAGCGTCTGAATAGTACGCTTGGACTATCCGTCCATTTGTGGATGGAAAGCCATGCTGAACTTGAGACGTGTATCCATACTCTCCTGTAAGCTCTTCCAAAAGTACGAAATGAATCTAGTGTCCCGATCTGATACTATACTTATCGGAACTCCGTGAAGTCGCACTACCTCTTGCATGTATTTCTCCGCAAGCGACTCTGTCGACTTTCCCACCAGGAAAGGTATAAAGTGTGCTGCTTTCGTAATACGGTCGATGATAACCCAAACGGCGTTGTTGCCTCTTAGGCTCCGTGGTAAGGCAGCCATAAAGTCCATAGTGATGTGCTTCCATTTCCATTCGGGTATCGGAAGCGGTTGCAACAGTCCAGCTGTTCTTTGATGTTCAGCCTTTACTTGCTGACATACTAAGCACTTGGATACAAACCGTGCAATCTCCCACTTCATCCCGTTCCACCAATAGTGCTGCCTCAGATCTCGATATATTTTCGTGCCTCCCGTATGTACAGAATAAGATGAACTGTGAGCTTCAGCTAGTACTTCTTCTCGAACATCCCCCTTGGGAACGCAGAGTCTGCTACCGAATCTCAAAGAACCGTCTCGATGTATGAGTAAGTCTGTCCTCAGTCCAGCTTCCACCTGCTCTCTGAACTTCTGCAGTTGAGGATTGTCAGTTTGTGCAGCCTTAATGCGTTCTACAAGTGAAGAATACACCTGTAACTGCCAAAACTGCCTGATTGCACTAGGTATAACAACCCCTAGTTCGATCTTTTGAAAATCCTCAATGATGCCCCTCTGACTGGTCAACATCATGACCGCTGGCTTGCGACTAAGAGCGTCGGGTATGACATTTACTTTCCCTGGATGGTACTGTAAGTCTAAGTCGTAGTCCGCCATTAGTTCTAGCCATCGGCGTTGTCTCATATTCAATTCCCTCTGAGAGAACACGTATTTCAGATTCTTGTGATCCGTGTACACTTCCACCTTTTCACCCAGTAAGTAATGTCTCCAGATCTTCAATGCGAAAACCACTACGACTAACTCCAAATCGTGTGTTGGGTAGTTCTTCTCATGATTCTTCAGCTGCCGTGAGGCATAAGCAACTACCCGACCATGCTGCATCAGGACACAGCCTAAACCTTTCTCTGAGGTATCGCTGTGTATCACCAAACCACCTGAATTGTCTGGCACTGCAAGAATAGGTGTCGTGGTCAATTTCTGCTTCAGTACCTCAAAAGCCTGAGTACATTCCTCTGACCATACGTAAGGCACCTCCTTCCATGTTAGCTTTGTCAAAGGTTCAGCGACTCGTGCAAAGTCTTGAACGAACCGCCGATAATATCCCGCCAATCCCAGGAAGCTTCTGATCTCGGCCACTGACTTCGGTGTTGGCCAATCTCTAACAGATTCTATCTTTTCTGGGTCTACTGAGATGCCTTCGCCCGAAACAATGTGTCCCAAAAATTGCACTTTGTCAAGCCAGAACTCACACCTGCTCAATTTTGCGTATAACTTCTCTTCCCGAAGAATTTGTAGTACCGTTCGCAAGTGTTCGACGTGCTCCTCTCGAGTCTTAGAGTAGGCTAGTATGTCGTCGATGAATACAATGACAAACGTGTCCAAGTATTTTGCAAATACTCTATTCATCAGATCCATAAATATAGCTGGGGCATTGGTGACGCCGAACGGCATCACAAGAAACTCATAATGCTCATATCTGGTCCTGAAAGACGCCTTGCATGAATCTTCGGCCGTCACTCTGATTTGGTGATAGCCCGAACGAAGATCCAGCTTCGAAAATACCTTGGCACCACCCAACTGATCAAATAAGTCGTCGATGCGCGGAATGGGGTATTTGTTCTTTATCGTTACTCTGTTCAGCTCCCGGTAGTCTATGCACATCCGTAGCGATCCATCCTTTTTCTTCACCAACAAGACTGGTGCACCCTACGGTGAAGCACTTGGGCGAATAAATCCTTTATCCAGGAGTTCTCCAATTTGCTTCTTCAATTCAGCCAACTTAACTGGTGCCATTCTGTACGGTGCCTTGGAAACTGGAGATATACCTGGAATCAAATCTATCGAGAATCCCAAAATACGTGAAGGTGGTAGACCTGGTAAATCTTCAGGAAACACGTCAATAAAATCCCGAACGATTTCTGGTGCGGGGTTTTCATCAATCTCCATAGCCGTCAATACCTTCGGTTTGGCTTTATACTTGGCTGGCTCCAAAGACTCGCTTCCTCCTTCAAAGACAAATTCTGGGTGATCGGGAATGCGGAAAGTCACATTTCTAGCTCGGCAATCAATAATCACATGGAATGTACTAATCTAATCCATCCCGAGAATTGCATCATAGCTTCCTGTTCCGATTAAAAGGAAATTCGCATAGAATTCCCCGCCACACACTACTACTGGAAAAGATCTATATTCTCGACTAGATACTATAACACCATTACCCGTATGTATTTCCCATCCCTTGGTCAATGGTTCATGTGGTATAAAGTGTGTATCGACAAAACGTGTAGATATGAAACTGTGTGATGCTCCGGAAACAAACAGTACTCTAGCTGGCATAGAATGAACGAGTAGAATACTTGTAACAACTTCTCCTAAGGCCTCTGCCTGCTCGACGGTTAGGGTGAAAGCCCGCCCTTGACCACGGCCTGTGTTGGTTTGCCTCTGTTCTAGTGACCTCTGCTGTTGCACTCCAGGCCCTCCCTGTAGCTCTGTTCACCGAGGGCACCCACTCACCCGGTGCTGGTTGGATCCGCAAATCAAACACTGTTCCTTAGCACGGCGACAAGTCATTCTGGGTGTGCCCGTCCCTGTGACAGTAGCCGCAGACAAAGGCTTTCCTCTGTGGATGCTGCTGGGGCATGAAGGGACGCTTCATCTGCATCGTCCCTGGCCTGTGAACTGGTATGAGCCCTCGGGACAGTGTGTGAGTACGCGTCGGAACAACTAGGGGCCTCCTATCACTCGAGCTGGCCCCCCTGAATTTACTGATTAGGTTCTCCTGAATTCGTGCAGCATTGAGCACCTGTGCGAAGGTCTACATCTCGAGTGACGCAATTAACTGTTGTAGCTCAAAGTCAAGTCCCTGTAAGAAACGCTTGGCCCTGGTGGCCTCTGAAGCGACCATATATGAAGCGAATCGGCTCAGCCGATTGAATTCTGCCGCATACATGTCAACGGAACGGCCGTTCTGCTTCAGTAAGATAAATCTTTCTTTCATCTTTGCCTTGGCGGTGGGGGGAAAACAGTGGTCCAAGAAGCATTCTTTGAACTTGCTCCACTCGATCGGCCCATCAAGTCTGCTCTCTTCGACGGACCACCAAGTACGGGCTTCGTCCTCTAGCTGGATCTTTATTACATTCACCTTCTCTTCATCTGGGACCCGTACAGCCGTCAGCAGGTTCTCCACGTTGACCAGCCATTGTTCGGCCTCAAGTGGTTCGGCTAGTCCCGTAAACACAGCTGGGTGTAGTCTCCGGAAGTCCAACACAGTGCCAGTCCTGGCAGAAGTAGCTGGCGTAGTGGTGCCCTCAGGGGTAGTAATAAGAGTGGTGGATCCTCTTAATGCGGTAATTGCCCTGAGTCCTTCGGTAAGTAGGTCCGTCTTTCTTTCTTGGGATTCCACGAGGGTCGTTAGCTCATTCAAGATCCTCTCTGTATGATCTTGAGAACTAGAGTCCGAGGAGAGGTCGTTCGGAGAGGTCATGTCGCTGAAAAATAGATGAACGGATATGATTAGATACAAGGATGAAAGTAAGAAATAGTGAAGTGAAAATAATATAATAAAACGTAGTTAATGTTATCCCTTAATACTAAACCTGGCTCCGATACCAACAAAACCATGTCACGACCTGCTTCCCAAAATACGGAATATGGGATGCGACTAGGCCAGCTATGCTCCTACGGTCAAGGAACTATCCCGCTGTAGTCATACTTCGGCTCCTAGCATTACATGGTAATCAGTAAACACATCACAATAGTAAAGGAAACACATCACTAGTTTATTACACCAACTTTCATTGTTCACAGTTCACAATAGAATGAAAGAAAAAGAAACTATTAACCAAGTGCGAATACAAGGTTGTTTTATGGAAAGCGGTAAAAATGCCGAAGGCACGACCGTCTAGATCTCTACGAGCTCGAAAGGTAGGTCTGACTCCTGAATTCGGTCCTTTTCAAACTCTGAGCATGCATACTCAGGTCGTCAGTGCGACAAAATAGCAGTAGTATAATAGTATTAATGGAGCAAGAACATTAAAGTAATAACGGTAGAGATAATAAATGCAGGCAATCGATATGTCAGTAAACAATGCAATGTGATCTGTGTCCCTATCGGTTTCTAAGTCACTTTGAAATCGATTTGCAGAAAGGAATGATCATGTTTAACGAGGGTCTCATACGTATCTAAGACTACAACCCACTGTCGCCCGGGACTTAACCCTGTCAGCCGGATCGCTAGGTCCAAACCTAATATATAAGAGTCGCTGTTCGAATGATCATCCTCTAAATCACTGACCTCGCTAAATACAATTTTCTTTCCACTTCGATTTCCCCCTTCTTCCCTAGGTTTCACTATCTATGAGTATGGGTTAGTTATATACAAGTTCGCATCAATAACACTGCTATATTCACTATTCACTGTATTATCACTATCACGAATTATTCACTTTTTTACCGTACTTGACACTCCTAAACCGATACCATTCACGCTCGACAATGTATTTTACACTGAAACTTAATAATGACGCGCACTATCGCTAGAGGTATTACATTCGGGTAAAACTGTGAATCATGCCACTAAACAATTTATATGCAATACAAGTCAGTATGTGTTTCATGAACTTATAAAAATCGCATTAAATCATACGTTCAGAATTAAGTAAAATGATACAAAAGAGGTAATAAGTAAACCCATTCGAAAGTTCAATGAAATTGGTTTCAAGTCAATCGGGTTTCAGGTTCGCAAATGATTTAATCTCAAAAACTATCTCTAAACCGCAATCAAGAACAGCGTCGCATGAAGCTAGCCGGTAAGTACGGGTCGGTCTACAGGGATTTTGTGAATCTCCTAGTCGCGCTTACGAGTTAATTCCGAAGGGTGTTCGGATTAATTATTAAATCTAAAAACCTAATTAACCTAGGGCAATTATCTAGATCTACTCTTGCTAGGGTTAGGTTTAGGGATGGTTTGGAAATGTAATTAAATCTCACCGCTTTCAATACCCGAATGAAGATCTATGAGGAGTTATGGTAATTATCAATAAAGTGGATTAGATCCGTTCGGGAAGGTGTTCCTTCCTCTAGGTTCTTGTCCTTCCTTTAGAGATTCTTACCTTAACCTCCATGGAAAACACACGCAACCGGTCCTTTACACTACGGTGTCATCGTTACCTCGAGGGGTAGGATGCCGTAGGGCGCGGTATGTGCGTGTATGCATGGAGTCCTATTGTAAATATTTGGTGGGTAAGAAAGGGATGAGAGATCTCATCTCTCAAAATCCTTCCTCAAAGCTATGCCCTAAACAAGTTCCTAGGACATGAAATTAAATCTACCTAGGGCAAGAAATTGAAATCTACACTAGGGCAAGAAATTAAATTACTTACAGATGGATCCCTCCAATCATCCATGCAGGTTTGTCAGATCTGAATTTCTGAATGGAAAGGAAACACCGATGCTCTCCAAAAAGGATTTTGTATTTTATTAATGAAAGGAGGCATAGAGAATTACAATCTGTAGAGTTCCTATTTATAGAGAATAGGAAACCCTAGGTTACATTTTGATCCGCATGTCTAAAATTACAAATATACCCCTAGGTTAACTTTTCAGCGCCAATAAACATTTTGGTAAAAATTTCATCCACTGAATCCTCTTAATGGCCGCGGATCCGCGGCCCCAGCTAGGGTTTGGCCGCGGTTCCGCGGCCCAAATAAGGAGTTGGCTGCTGAAACTTTGTGGGCTTCTTCTGGTAGTTTTGGGCTACTGTTTTCTTTACTTTATTCTTCATAATAACTTCTGATTCTCTTATAGATTTCCCAGTGAATAATTGTAGCTCAGTGGACTTTTAACCGTTTCTTCGAGACGAAAACTTGGACCTTGCGTTGCCTTGTAGTTTGTGAACTGATCTTTATGTAGGCTTGATCAAGATCCTTCTATTTGTTGGTTGAAGTTCCACTTTTGCATCGTCTTTTCTCTTTTTCACTGTTTTCTGTCCAAAAGCCTGTAACCTGTAACATGTAGCAGACATGCGTCAAAAGCACCTGTTTATTTATAAAAAGAATAAGAATGGGAAATATAATAATGCAATATTATGGTGTGAACAAATACCCCCAAACTTATCTTTTGCTCGTCCTCGAGCAAACTTATTTTTATTCACTAAAATCCTAACCACACTTCCGCAGGGAAACGCGATTGCACTGAGCACGTGCAACAAGCCGTTAAACCTCTAGGTGTCCCTAGTAGGAGGAGTGTTGTCTCCTGAGGGTTTTCAGCGGATTACACCCACAAAATCCTATCAATTCGGCCCATTGACTTTTGTTCTCCAATTAGGTTTTCTAACAAGGAATTCTATTATCTTTTACTTGTAAATTATCCACCCATATTCTTTACGCTTCCTCATTATTTAACTTAAGATCATATATGTTATGTAGACCTACTTAGCTTTCGGCATCTCTTAAGTCTTCCTTCTAGGGTTTCATCTCCACTTAGGAATTTCTATCACTCTATTAAAGATACAAGTTCTATCTTTCATTCCTCTCTCTTATCTAAATTCCAATCGCATACCCCTACGTGTGTGTATAGATCACCCCTACACTTGGAAATTCGAATCAAGCAATCGTACTCTCGTCCATTGTCCAAAGCACTTATTAGTGAATTTTTAATTGAATTTCGCTTACACATCCTTCATGCGACCGTTAATACTTCTTGAGGTACCAATGACCGATTACAAAATGTGATTGCACATTTAAGCGTAATTCCTAGTCTTGCAACACCCAAGGCTTTTAGCAGTGATTCCCAAACCAGTTGGTCTAAGGCACTAGGTGATGAAGCACCCTCGCTAAATATTTTTCTATTTTTACAGCCTTAAGTAATCACAAAAACCAGTGTCCATTTTTTTATTCTTTATGCACACATTTTTTTTCTTTTATTTTCTTCGTACTAAGGACTTTAGACAAGAGTATTTCAAGGTCTCTTCTACTATTCCAAGTTTTAAGGTGCGTGATTGTGCAAATTGTAGGGTATACATTTTCAGAATCTAGACTTAAGCTAGGAACTATTTTTCAAACTTATACTCTAATAAAAGCTTCAATATCTTTCCTTCGTTTCGACTTAGCCTAAGAAGTTTACCCAAAATTTTGCCTATTTCTAAATAAACTACAAGGCATATACTTTCTACCGTTAAACTTTAAAAAAGGTTATCTTTAGAATTTTTAATTCACTAAGTCTAAGATCTAGTTGTTCCTAGCCAGTTAACCTATTTGTCAAACTCAAGTCAATTAGCCAATATTGAATACAATAATTTTTATAATTTTTGAAATTTTTCAAATTTTTATGGGTTTTCATATAAATATGCAAATGCAAAAATATATACAAATGAATGCGAAGGAAGAAGACGTACCGAGCATACCCCCAAACTTGAACTTGACAGTGTCCTCACTGTCATATTAAACCAAGAGGGTCAAAATGTCGGCACTCCCCTGTTTATTTATTTACAATTTTTTTATTTTTTTATTTGTTATGAATTTTTTTTTATTTTTTATAGAAAAAGAAAACAAAAAGATATATACATATATACAACAAGATTCCCCCCAAACTTAAGCTTGGCTTTACACAAGCTAAAGGTTAGCACCAACCATTCAAAGATCTTATCGTGGTAATGGTATAGTTGGTGCCAGAATGGGATGGAAAGAAAAAAGATGAGAAGCACACGAGACCGAATGAGAAGAAGGGTGGTAGAATAGGGTCTCGGTGTGGGAGAAGAATGGCGGAAAGAAGAAAGAAAGATCGCGCGAACTTGAGGGTGTAAATCGAGTGAATAAATTAGCGCAATATATGATGATCGATATGTTATAAGCGATTGCGCTAACCTATCAACCCGTCGGGAAATGGGGTCAAATCCCTCAAGATTCGCAAGAAAACATGGGTACGCCGAACTTGGTATAGGAGATGAAAGCGTAACGGTCACTTGTACGGTCGGAACAATGGGAAAGACGAAAGGGAGTGAATTAGGGATAGTATCTTTCTCACCGTAGTAAACTGTTTCGAACTTGAAAGATTCCATTAATGGTTCGAAACTACTATAATCAACCGAGTCTGATGGCTCATCTGAAAATGTAAAGGACTCAAACTCGGGCGGTGAGTCATCAACATGTCCGAAAAATTGAAACACTCGTAGGTGTTATCGTCTGTGAGAACTGTGTCAGATTCAAAGGAAAAGGTTTCAAGCTCACAGTCTTCAAGCGGGGTCGGAACGATGGGAAGGAGAGAGGGTGATATAACAGTCAAAGGTTCAGGAGGATGAATTGGAAAATCAGACACATCAAATAAAAATGATTCAACCTCAATATTATACTTAAGACTCTCCTCAATACTATCCTTAATATTTAACTCATCCATGCCATTATCATCAAAATCTAGACGCATATGAGATTCGGGAGAAACATTTAATAACTCAGGATGATGATTTGAACATAAAATTTCAATTAAATCGACAGGTTCATCATCCGAAATATTCCCGGCGTCTATATCCTCAATCAAGTGAAAATCAATTTCTTTAGACACCTCATCAAAAGCATGGATATGTATCGATTTAGGTTCTAGATGGGAGGTGTAAAGATCGAAATGATTAGGTGCGGTTTCACTCGAAAGGGGTTCCTCACAATTTGGCAAATCAAACACTACAAATTTGCACAACTCGTCATTTTGGACACATGTTTGAAAATTGGAGTTGTTGGATTCAATTGGGTATGGGTAGGTTTGATTTGGAAATCCTCTCTCATTCTCACTCTGTCCAACCGCCTCCTTATACATTAAAAAATTTGGAGCTAGCGGGAAACTAGCTACCGGTTCACTAGGTTGCATAAGGGCGGCCATGGACGCTTCCACATTCCTCACCATTTTGTTTGTTGCAGCAATATAAGCCTCCAACGACTCTTCCAAACTAGACTTGGGTGGTGAGGGGGCTTCGGTAAAAGATTCAAAATTGTTTGGATATGTGAAACTCCCAAAAGGCTGTGTAGAAACAGGGTCTAGTGACGGTGGGAAAGTCGGGTAAGACTGGTAGGAAGTGGGTGGGTGGGCAGGGATAGGATCAACATATGGATAAAAAGGTGAATAGTCGTGTTGATCCCTAGAACTGGATGAATGGAGAGGGGTGAAAGATCGACTGCGAGATTGAGCAATATGCTCAGCAATGGACATCGGCCTAGGAGTTACAGCAGGACTTGGAAAAGTGGTGTCAACATATGTAGGTGGTAAATGTTAGTGTATATGCCCTAGAGGCCATTACTGTATCATACTAGTTTGTATATTACTTGATGGAAGCTTGGGATATTCACCTTGTATAAACAATCTTGCTCAATATAGTAGTATGCTACTTGGTTTGTTTCTACTTCAATGTGTACTTGTGTTTATTTCAGTATATCACTTATACGCATTAGTGGAGCCCTTAGGATCTTTGCTTGATTACCAGCGTTGTGATGGCAGTCACACTAGTGGGGGCTGGGTAATCTATAGGCACATCCTTATACAGGTCCCTAGTCGTAGGACTATCGAGACAGGGCATCGATACTCCGGAGTAGACTAGCGTATGCGCTTCTCATCCCAGTGTGGGAGATGGTCTGTCCCACAGCCATCAGTACGTCGTACTGGAGATAGTATACGGGTGCTCGTTGGGTTACGAGTACACTGGACAGGACTCGTCGGGAACTGACAGGTTGGTATTATACCTATCGTCAGTTATCAGTTCCCAGGTGACATGAGTACAGCTTAGTCCGCTGACTTGACACTGACACTTCGCCTCGAGTGTGTTCCCACTGCACTTTGATCACTACCCTACCACGGCTCAAAGGAGTCGTGCAAACAGGTGGTGGTTGGGTGCAGTCCCGAAGCACTTGGAGGCAGTGACGGTTAGACAGGATTCGTCTCTCCCGGTATTGGGGGTTGACATCGCGCTGTGTCTAGGAGAGCCATTACACGAGTAGTCCCTGGCCAGGGCAAGCGAGATATACTGGTAGGTTTCCAGTGTTATCTCAGGGTGTTTTGGGCTTCACTCCGACACGACTTGTACCGCTATTGGGGGACTGACGTTTTACCGCCCCCTAGGCCCGCCATGCGATGTATCAGACGAACAGACCGGACTGTACGGAGAATGTCACGTTTCAGACTCAGTAGGAGTTCAGATGGGGTTTCACCTCGTCAGCCTTCTTGTCGGCATCTACCTGGGGACCGTTATGCACAGCTAGTGCCGCTTGCGGTCTGTGGTTAAACCCACTGCCAGCGTAGTGTCGAGTCTTTAGAGTCCCACACAGAGGGTATTCGTCTCTGGGCAAAACAGAGTAGAGGTCGCATGGTTTTGCGACAGGGTTCGTTCTCATCCGCGCACTTGTGCACGTTTGGAGTCCGGACGGATTATACTGGCAGGCTCTGGTTTGAGCCAGATACTGGTATATGTTTTGGGGGTTGCTTTTATATCTTGGTATTCTTGTTCCTCGGAACGAGAATGCAGGTGTGTATGCACAGTTGCTTGAGGCGGAGAATGAGGTTTTTCATTAGGGTTTCGGATCGGGTGCGTATGCACAGTTGACAGTTATCATTTTCCAAACCCTAATGGATTTGTATATTATCTATTAATAATAGTAATTAAATAAGAATTATGTTATGGTTGTTTTTCTTGTTGACTTGTTGACCTTGGTTGACTTGTTGACCATTGACCACTTTTCATGCCTTGAAAGTCTTCCTTGATTCATGCTTACACTTCATTAAAAGAGGTATGATAGTGGTCATTCCAAAATAACCATCAACTATTCTTATTTCAATTATTATCATTTAGATAATTCATTTCTTTTGCAATATGGTTGCAAGAAAGAAATAATTGAGCTCATTCTATCATTCTCACTCTCTCTCCTCATTTCATCTTCTTCCTCCTCTTGAAAAGAGAAACCTTCTCATGTGTTGAGATTCATTCTCTTAAGATAGAAAAGCAAACCCTAATCTCTCTCTACTCATTCTAGGATGAAGGTTTAGCAAGCCGGAAACCCTAGTTCACTCAAAGATCGAGGAAGAGCCCAAAGTCGAACCTTCGAGGTGGATCTATCTTCGGCAAGAAGAAGGCGACGAGAAGAGAACCAATCAAGCTTCTACAAAGAACAAGAAAGAAGAACAACAACAAGAAGAGAAGGAGTTCAAGTTTAGGTATAACCATCTTCCATAGTAGCTAACTCTCTTTAGCTTGTAAACTAGTTTTAGTTTAGACAACGATCCCGACATAGTTTAGTCCATGTTGCCTCTTGCGATAAAAATTCGTTTTTTATACCGTTTCCGCCTCCCCGTAAGTACCGGGGGTCGCAATATGGACTTACAGTGGTATCAGAGCCTAACTAAACTTAAACTAGCTTGGTAGTGAAGTGTAACGAAGTTCGGAACCGAAAAATCGCAAAACCGGAAAATCAAAACCCTAACTTTCTGTTGAAATTTTTTCTGCTCAAAATGAAAAACTTTATACTTGTAAAATCGTCTCAGGGTTTTCTAAGAACACACAAGAAAAACGATATCATGATTCCTCCAAACCGCCGCGCTTCAGCGGCCTCACCTACTCATCTGGCCGCGGAACCGCCGCAAGTTGGTGTCATCTTTGCATCGTTTTTCGTGCAGTGTTCTTCTGTGTTGGTTTTGGGATTTTTAAGATATATTATATGTACCCAGATTTTCCAGAACTGAAATTCACTTTTGGGGTCCTATAATTCCGTATTTTTTTCCGAACTTCACTGCACTTTGACTATGATGGTTATATCTGTGATGTTTGCATGTATTGAACGTCGGCTAATCGCTATAAGTCGATTAGTCGGGGTTATACATGATCTGTAATGTTCTGGAATGTGTATATGAATGTGTTGGACTGTCGCGGGTGAATAGCCGGGGTGGATGTGAGATGAGCTTTTGTTTTTCTTTCATTCATTGTAAATGTAAATTGATGTAATAATATTATTTGTTTGGCCGCACAACCGGGTCGGGGTTGTAGCCGTCATTGTATAATTCTTTTTACTGTTTTTGCTCCTAGGATAGACCCATGGTGGGGTGCACAAACTACCGGGAACTAGGAGGGTAGTTTGCCGCACCCGTAGGGGTCTTGGGTGGGGTATTTGCTATTCACCGCGACCGTGTTATCCGCTTTTCGTTTCAGGCTCGAAAGAAATGCGGATTGCTAGTATATCCAATGTATTCATCTGTGATCTGTAATGTCTATCATTGCTTTCTATTTAGGCGTTGCTTATGTTTTACAGCCGCGCTAGCCCAGCCCCCGCTCTGTCGTTAGTTAAGTAACCTAACGAGTGATGACGGGACCCCGTGGCGAATGCGAATGGCATAAGCGTACGTCATATTTTGGTTGTTTTCTGCAATGGTAGGAATTAAATGATGGGACGCATTAAAAGAACTAATGCAAGAATATCACGCATTAAAAGAACTAATGCAAGATAATAAACCAAGTTTAAGTCGATGGAACACTTTCGAAAAACCACTCGGTTCTTTTCAAAACTAACTTTTAAATGCGGAGCTTGAGCCACTCCTTCTAAAAGCTATCTCGTTCCATCGATTATATCAAGTTCACTACGTTCACGGTTTCGCCAAAACCATTCGTAGCCCTCCGTCGTTTCACATAAATAGTCAATAGTATTCAAGCTGTGTTTGTTGGCCAAAGTCAAGGCATAGTGATTGGTAGCTATTGGATATTCATGTGCAGCATAGATAGATGCGTTGATTTGGAACAGTCGTACTGCCTTGTTGGCCAAAGTCAAGGGTATGTACGGGTGGATTCAAATTAACCTGGATAACGACGGGAAGAACTTGACATGTGACTTATGATTTGTTGGCCAAAGTCAAGGTCATAAGAGCATGGGGCAAAAATCCACATCGGGAGTTTCATAAGTACTGAAACTTGCTAGATTTGCATACCATTTGGAGTGTGATGATTATGGTAGGATTCCTTCATTTTCATCACGCGATGATATTTGGATCCCGATCCTACTGTGAGTATATGCTACTCCTCGGGAAATTTCTCACTAAACGATCAATGCTATAAACCTAGTAGGTGCCTAGAAAGGTGTTAGCGGGGCTACGCCCCCAGGGAAAAGAGGTTCTTAAATTAAGGAACTTCGCGAAAGCGTTGGAAAACCTCCCTCGAAGTACCGACACTGGCCTGGCTGAACGGTTAAGCAAGTATTGTACGGTGGGATTGATCCCGGCTAATTCTTCCTTTGTGGTTTGAGGAGGGATTCGAGAGACAGTGGGAGCCATCCTGTTTAGACAAATTAAAAACCATTCTAAATTTGCAAGAGCATCGTGCTAAGTGTTTCTTCTCTCCCCCTGCAGCGACCAAATCGAAATGACTGGACTTAAGTTACTTCTAGATAAAAACATATTGACAGGGCCAAACTACAAAGATTGGCTCAGGAATGTCAAATTGGCAATCTCTTACGACAAGCTGGGGTATCTTCTTACCAGCAAAGCTCCCCCCGTCCCAGGTCCCACCTCCAGCGTCGCGGATAAGGAAATCCGTAAGACTTGGGAGATTGACAGCGCGAAGGCCAGATGCCTCGTACTTGCCTCGATGGACAATGACCATCAGAGGAGGCACGAGAATATGGATTTGGAATCCATATTTCTTCATACAAAAGAACTGTATGGAGAGCAATCTCGTATCGCAAGATACGAAGTGTCGAAGAAGTTATTTTCGACAAAGTTGGCCGTCGGATCATCGGTAGCGGACCACGTGCTTAAGATGATTGGCTACACTGAGGAGCTCGCGGAACTTGGGACCACGTTGGATAGTGAACTTTACACGGATATAATTCTCCAGTCCCTTCCATCCACTTACGCCCAGTTCATACTGAATTTCAACTTGCAAGAAAAGGAAGTTGAACTTTCAGAACTCCTCAACCTGCTGAGGAGCGCAGAGGGCACCCTACAGAAGGGTAGGGATACATCCACTTTGTTTGTAGGAGGATCTTCTTCTTCTAGGTCCAAGGCGAAAGCCAAGGGAAAGAAGAAGAAAGCCCCCGCCAAACCAAGAGGCGGTGTTAGTAAAGTGGGTGCGAAGGGAAAGGAAAAGGCAACAAAGATAGCGGGGAAGCTTGTTGGTAAAGAGGAATGCTTCTATTGTCACAAGAGTGGACACTGGAAGAAAGATTGCAGGGCTTGGAAAGCCAGGACACAGGAACTGAAGCAGGTTGCGGCTTCAGCTTCAGGTGTGTATGTTATTGAAAACTGTCTTTCTATAAACTCTACTTCCTGGGTATTGGATACCGGATCAGGATCTCATATCTGTAATTCTTTGCAGGCGTTGAGAAACCGTAGGTTTTTGAAGGAAGGTGACATGACCCTCAGAGTTGCGAACGGAGCTAGCATGGATGCTAAAGCCGTGGGGGACTATCACCTAGGAATGTCAGATGGACATGTTTTGGTTTTGCGTAATTGCTTTTTTGTACCCAACGCAACTTGTAATATCATTTCTGTATCTTTGGTTTCTAAAGAAGGTTATGAATTTGCGTTTGTAAGTAATGTTGTTAACATTCACCTTAATCAAGTTCTGATTGGGTCAGGTACATTGAGCAATGGTATATACGTATTAAACCAACCACAGATTTTCAATGTCCAGAATACACACAAAAGAAAGTCACCAGATATTAATCAGACTTTCTTATGGCATTGTAGACTGGGTCACATCAATGAGAGAAGGTTGACTAAGTTACATACAGAAGGATATTTGGATCCGTTCGAATATCAATCATATGCCACTTGTCAATCCTGTCTCAAAGGAAAGATGACAAAGACTCCGTTCACTGGACACGGAGTAAGAGCGAGCGAGCTCTTGGGACTCGTACACAGCGACGTGTGCGGTCCAATGTCTACACATGCACGAAGCGGTTATTCTTACTTCATTACTTTTACGGATGATTTTTCAAGATACGGTTATGTCTTCTTAATGAAACATAAGTCAGAATCTTTTGAAAAGTTCCAGGAATTTAAGAATGAAGTAGAAAAACAGACCGGCAAAAGTATCAAGATTCTAAGATCGGATCGAGGTGGAGAATACTTAAGTGCCGAGTTCCTGAATTATTTAAAAGAGAATGGGATTCTCTCTCAGCTTACTCCTCCATACACCCCGCAACATAACGGTGTATCGGAGAGACGGAACCGGACCCTATTGGATATGGTACGGTCCATGATGAGTAACGCTGAGTTACCGCGATCATTCTGGGGGTATGCACTAGAATCAGCTGCGTACCTTTTAAACCGAGTTCCTACTAAGACTGTGCCTACTACACCATATGAGATGTGGTGTGGGAAGAGACCCCATCTCAGTCACATCAAGACTTGGGGATGTCCAGCTTTTGTTAAAAAGCAGCATGCGGACAAGCTCGAGGCGCGTTCAGTACAGTGTAAGTTCGTGGGATATCCAAAGAACTCCAAGGGATATTTCTTCTACTGTGAAGAGGAACAAAAAGTCCTTGTTTCTCGTCATGCCTACTTCTTGGAAACTGAGTTTTTGGAAAACCAGATAAGTGGGAGCACAGTAGAACTGGAAGAAATTCCAGAACCACGGACTATTACTGAAAGCTTAGTGGAACCAGAAGGTTCAAATGAACAGGACATTCCTATGCCGCTCCGTAGAAGTAGTAGGCAGTCTCATCCGCCCGAGAGATACTACGGTTTTCTCATAGACGGGGATAGAGAGGATTGCATCATAGACTATGATGAGCCTACTAGCTTCCAGCAGGCCGTTCAGAGCATTGACTCGGTAAAATGGCTGGATGCAATGCGGACCGAAATGGAGTCCATGTACACCAACAAAGTATGGACGTTGGACATTGCTCCAGACGGGGTAAAACCCGTAGGATGCAAGTGGATCTTCAAAAGGAAGATTGGTGTAGATGGACAGGTTGAGACCTATAAAGCTAGACTTGTAGCAAAGGGTTTCCGTCAAAGACCTGGCTTGGACTACGACGAAACCTTTTCTCCAGTGGCTATGCTGAAATCCATTCGGATCCTTCTTGCCATTGCTGCCTTCCACGATTATGAGATTTGGCAGATGGACGTAAAAACCGCTTTTCTAAATGGAAATTTAGAGGAGTGTGTCTATATGGATCAGCCGGAGGGTTTCATTCAGAGTGGGAGCAGCGGAAAGGTGTGCAAGTTGCTTAAGTCCATTTATGGACTAAAGCAGGCATCGCGGAGTTGGAACATCTGTTTTGATGAGACGGTCAAGGAATTTGACTTTATCAAAAATCCAGATGAACCGTGCATCTATAGTAGATTTGTAGCGAGAACTGTGGTATTCCTTGTTTTATACATGGATGACATTCTCTTAATAGGAAATGACATTCCTATGCTACAATCTGTCAAGGGTTTCTTGTCACACAGGTTCTCCATGAAAGACCTGGGTGATGCCTCTTACATCCTGGGGATCCGGATCCATCGTGATAGATCCAAGAGGATATTAGGACTTTCACAGTCCAGGTACATCGACACCGTACTGAAAAGATTCAGTATGGAAGATTCCAAGCGCGGTAACCTACCGGCTTGTCACGGGATCACCCTCTCTAAAGAGATGTCTCCCAAGACTGATTTGGAGAGGGATCGCATGTCTATTATACCCTACGCTTCTGCGGTAGGCTCTATAATGTATGCGATGTTGTGTACCAGACCGGATGTAGCTTATGCACTGAGTGTAGTAAGCCGGTATCAGTCAAACCCTGGGGAGAAACATTGGATAGCGGTAAAGAACATTCTCAAGTACCTGAGGAGGACTAAGGAGATGTTCTTGGTGTATGGCGGAAAAGACCTCCAGATTGAGGCCTTTGCTGACTCTAGCTTCCAGAGTGACAAGGATGATTCCAAGTCCATGTCGGGTTTTGTCTTTACCCTCAATGGAGGGGCGGTGTGTTGGAAGAGTTCCAAACAGGAAACCGTTGCAGACTCGACTATGGAAGCGGAATACATCGCTGCATCTGATGCCGCAAAAGAAGCTGCCTGGATAAGGAAGTTCTTAAAAGAACTTCAGGTGGTTCCGTCCATTGTTGACCCAGTACCTCTGTATTGCGACAACAACGGGGCTATAGCTTTAGCAAAGGAACCCAGGTCCCATCAGAGATCCAGGCACATCTTGAGGCGGTATCACCTGATCAGGGAGATCGTGGATCGTAAGGAGATCGAGGTTCGGAGGGTTGCTTCAGAAGAGAACACTGCAGATCCATTCACCAAGGCCCTACCCCAGACTCAGTTCGAGCGGCTGATCGAGATGATAGGTCTTCGATACGCCAGTACATGGCCTTAGTGCAAGTGGGAGATTGTTAGTGTATATGCCCTAGAGGCCATTACTGTATCATACTAGTTTGTATATTACTTGATGGAAGCTTGGGATATTCACCTTGTATAAACAATCTTGCTCAATATAGTAGTATGCTACTTGGTTTGTTTCTACTTCAATGTGTACTTGTGTTTATTTCAGTATATCACTTATACGCATTAGTGGAGCCCTTAGGATCTTTGCTTGATTACCAGCGTTGTGATGGCAGTCACACTAGTGGGGGCTGGGTAATCTATAGGCACATCCTTATACAGGTCCCTAGTCGTAGGACTATCGAGACAGGGCATCGATACTCCGGAGTAGACTAGCGTATGCGCTTCTCATCCCAGTGTGGGAGATGGTCTGTCCCACAGCCATCAGTACGTCGTACTGGAGATAGTATACGGGTGCTCGTTGGGTTACGAGTACACTGGACAGGACTCGTCGGGAACTGACAGGTTGGTATTATACCTATCGTCAGTTATCAGTTCCCAGGTGACATGAGTACAGCTTAGTCCGCTGACTTGACACTGACACTTCGCCTCGAGTGTGTTCCCACTGCACTTTGATCACTACCCTACCACGGCTCAAAGGAGTCGTGCAAACAGGTGGTGGTTGGGTGCAGTCCCGAAGCACTTGGAGGCAGTGACGGTTAGACAGGATTCGTCTCTCCCGGTATTGGGGGTTGACATCGCGCTGTGTCTAGGAGAGCCATTACACGAGTAGTCCCTGGCCAGGGCAAGCGAGATATACTGGTAGGTTTCCAGTGTTATCTCAGGGTGTTTTGGGCTTCACTCCGACACGACTTGTACCGCTATTGGGGGACTGACGTTTTACCGCCCCCTAGGCCCGCCATGCGATGTATCAGACGAACAGACCGGACTGTACGGAGAATGTCACGTTTCAGACTCAGTAGGAGTTCAGATGGGGTTTCACCTCGTCAGCCTTCTTGTCGGCATCTACCTGGGGACCGTTATGCACAGCTAGTGCCGCTTGCGGTCTGTGGTTAAACCCACTGCCAGCGTAGTGTCGAGTCTTTAGAGTCCCACACAGAGGGTATTCGTCTCTGGGCAAAACAGAGTAGAGGTCGCATGGTTTTGCGACAGGGTTCGTTCTCATCCGCGCACTTGTGCACGTTTGGAGTCCGGACGGATTATACTGGCAGGCTCTGGTTTGAGCCAGATACTGGTATATGTTTTGGGGGTTGCTTTTATATCTTGGTATTCTTGTTCCTCGGAACGAGAATGCAGGTGTGTATGCACAGTTGCTTGAGGCGGAGAATGAGGTTTTTCATTAGGGTTTCGGATCGGGTGCGTATGCACAGTTGACAGTTATCATTTTCCAAACCCTAATGGATTTGTATATTATCTATTAATAATAGTAATTAAATAAGAATTATGTTATGGTTGTTTTTCTTGTTGACTTGTTGACCTTGGTTGACTTGTTGACCATTGACCACTTTTCATGCCTTGAAAGTCTTCCTTGATTCATGCTTACACTTCATTAAAAGAGGTATGATAGTGGTCATTCCAAAATAACCATCAACTATTCTTATTTCAATTATTATCATTTAGATAATTCATTTCTTTTGCAATATGGTTGCAAGAAAGAAATAATTGAGCTCATTCTATCATTCTCACTCTCTCTCCTCATTTCATCTTCTTCCTCCTCTTGAAAAGAGAAACCTTCTCATGTGTTGAGATTCATTCTCTTAAGATAGAAAAGCAAACCCTAATCTCTCTCTACTCATTCTAGGATGAAGGTTTAGCAAGCCGGAAACCCTAGTTCACTCAAAGATCGAGGAAGAGCCCAAAGTCGAACCTTCGAGGTGGATCTATCTTCGGCAAGAAGAAGGCGACGAGAAGAGAACCAATCAAGCTTCTACAAAGAACAAGAAAGAAGAACAACAACAAGAAGAGAAGGAGTTCAAGTTTAGGTATAACCATCTTCCATAGTAGCTAACTCTCTTTAGCTTGTAAACTAGTTTTAGTTTAGACAACGATCCCGACATAGTTTAGTCCATGTTGCCTCTTGCGATAAAAATTCGTTTTTTATACCGTTTCCGCCTCCCCGTAAGTACCGGGGGTCGCAATATGGACTTACAGTAAAGATGGACTTGGTTGACACAAAGTGGGTTGAAAAGTCAAACTATTTCTTCCAGACGCCTCTATTTGATCTTTCAAAGATATTTTTGGCAAGGAAGGATCGTTTTTAAATTGACCGAACAAATTAACGTACGACGCAAAATTAGGTTCGGGATACCAAAGTTCGGCTAATGATTTATTGTGTGGGGTACCCATGTTAGAAGAAAAAAGGTGACAAGAAGGAAGGTTGGGTGGTGCAAGGATTTATTTGGGGCCAAAAATTGTGCAAGTTTCTATAAAATATTTGTCCTTTTTATTTTCATTTTTCATTATTATTATTCTATCTCTTTATTTGGAAATATTTTGTTGCAAAAAGATATTAGAGCAAAGATATGCAACAGCAAAATATTTTATAGAAAAGATATGCAACAGCAAAATATTACTTGCAATCAATTTAGTTCAAGCGGGGCCCAAAAATCCTGCACAAAATTGTTATATGGAAGGCAATATATTTTATAGCTCACAGAATCTTGCAGGAATTTCCAGAAAATATATTTCAAAAATTACAGAGGTGGAACAGAGTACCTTACAGAAAAATTTTCATAAGAAGATGCCACTAGATCGTCGCCCTTCCGCGGCAATAGAGCACTAACACCGCGGTTCCGCGGCCCTTTGGACAGAACGGATCCCCAAAATTTTTTGTAAGCTCTAATTCGACTAGATGGCCGCGGTTTCGCGGCCTAAGGTGGGTTTTGGCCGCGGAATCGCGGCGAGATGGTGGATTTAGATCTGCAGAAAATTTTCACTATTCTGTTATTTAATTTCCCTTCTGTTTCGATACCCCGTTTCTCGTTTTGCTTTCTGGAAATTTCCAGATCCGAATTTGTATATCCTACAAAAATTCAAACACCAAAGTATCACTTCCAAAAATAACAGATTATATATATTTTTTTTATTTTTTTTGGATTTTTTTAGATTTTTATGATTTTTTAAAATTTTGATTAACCCGAAATTGCGAAAAGGAAAGTTCTACGCCATCCCCGGCAACGACGCCATTTGATTTAATCTCAAAAACTATCTCTAAACCGCAAACAAGAACGGTGTCGTATGAAGCTAGCCGGTGAGTACGGGTCGGTCCACAGGGATTTTGTGAATCTCCTAGTCGCGCTTACGAGTTAATTCCGAAGGGTGTTCAGATTAATTATTAAATCTAAAAACCTAATTAACCTAGGGCAATTATCTTGATCTACTCTTGCTAGGGTTAGGTTTAGGGATGGTTTGGAAATGTAATTAAATCTCACCGCTTTCAATACCCGAATGAAGATCTATGAGGAGTTATGGTAATTATCAATAAAGTGGATTAGATCCGTTCGGGAAGGTGTTCCTTCCTCTAGGTTCTTGTCCTTCCTTTAGAGATCCTTACCCTAACCTCCATGGAAAACACACGCAACCGGTCCTTTACACTACGGTGTCATCGTTACCTCGAGGGGTAGGATGCCGTAGGGCGCGGTATGTGCGTGTATGCATGGAGTCCTATTGTAAATATTTGGTGGGTAAGAAAGGGATGAGAGATCTCATCTCTCAAAATCCTTCCTCAAAGCTATACCCTAAACAAGTTCCTAGGGCATGAAATTAAATCTACCTAGGGCAAGGAATTGAAATCTACACTAGGGCAAGAAATTAAATTACTTACAGATGGATCCCTCCAATCATCCATGCAGGTTTGTCAGATCTGAATTTCTGAATGGAAAGGAAACACCGATGCTCTCCAAAAAGGATTTTGTATTTTATTAATGAAAGGAGGCATAGAGAATTACAATCTGTAGAGTTCCTATTTATAGAAAATAGGAAACCCTAGGTTACATTTTGATCCGCATGTCTAAAATTACAAATATACCCCTAGGTCAACTTTTCAGCGCCAATAAACATTTTGGTAAAAATTTCATCCACTGAATCCTCTTAATGGCCGCGGATCCGCGGCCCCAGCCAGGGTTTGGCCGCGGTTCCGCGGCCCAAATAAGGAGTTGGCTGCTGAAACTTTATGGGCTTCTTCTGGTAGTTTTGGGCTACTGTTTTCTTTACTTTATTCTTCATAATAACTTCTGATTCTCTTACAGATTTCCCAGTGAATAATTGTAGCTCAGTGGACTTTTAACCGTTTCTTCGAGACGAAAACTTGGACCTTGCGTTGCCTTGTAGTTTGTGAACTGATCTTTATGTAGGCTTGATCAAGATCCTTCTATTTGTTGGTTGCAGTTCCACTTTTGCATCGTCTTTTCTCTTTTTCACTGTTTTCTGTTCAAAAGCCTGTAACCTGTAACATGTAGTAGACATGCGTCAAAAGCACCTGTTTATTTATAAAAAGAATAAGAATGAGGAATATAATAATGCAATATTATGGTGTGAACAGCAAATTATAGTCGTTTTATTTTAAGTGTTCTCTGCTGGAATTTCAGTTCCTGAAATGAAAGTCCATTTCGTAACACAATTTTCACCCCGTTAGGATCAAAATTAGGCAACACTATAGTTGGATAATATTTAGGTTTATCATTTAGGTTTCCAATGCACTAGACGGATCGATAATATTTATAGTGTACTGGGAGTTATACATTATATAATATCGGGGTATATGTTCTGTCCCTGCTTGGGACTGCCGTAGGTACTGATGATTTAAAATGTGATTAAAATAGTAAAAGATGGTAAAAACAAATGAAATCACTTTCAATAGTTCACTAACATATTTATATTCACTATGGTATAGGGTTCCGCATAACACCATTTTCACACAGAAACGTGAAAGCATTTCAGATCGAGTATCGACAAGCCGTGCTGCTCTGGACTGCAGTCCAGAGCCGCAATTCTCCTCGATTTTCATTACCATGACTCATTAAGATTTAGTAGAAAAAAATATATTACTGTAGGTTATTACGTCAGCTTCGATATGAGTTCTAAAACGCCACAATCCGATCTATACATAATTTATTATAAATTTATGGGTTAGCATGTATGAAAATTTCAGATTTTACGACGGAAATCGGGGTACCATTTTACGTGAGCAAATGACATTCTTCGCTAAAAGTAGTGAACACCCGAACTATAGTAAGGGTTCACATGAAAAAATGAACAAGCTTACTCGAAATCTTCGAGGCCGAAGATGATCTACGTTGAGGAGACTCAGGCTTATGCTACCTCTTCAGTAATGGTAGATTAGTGAAGCAAACACTCTAAACTAAATGGCTAATATAGTATAAGATGATGAAGTAGGAAATGAGCTCACTTTAGATTTAATTTTCTCACAATATTTCTTCACTTTCTCAAAACCTAGAGAGCTTGAGGGAGATGAAGAAGAAGATGATGAATAATGAGATGAGGTTAGAAATGCAACCATGGGTGAGTTTATGTCATACACAAAGTCATGTAGAGAATAAACCATGGTATGAGATTAATGGTTAGATTAATAAATATCTTAAGTAAAACAAAGGAGTGGACTAAGTCAATGAAACCTACAAGCTTCTACAAGCTTCAAGCCATGACAAAATCTCCACTAATTTTGAATTACTTAAATATAAATATAAACCCACATTAAACCTAGCATGGCGTGAGTCTCATACATCCATATTGTATGTGTAACCTAGCATGACACACTAATACATATCACACATATATTTTGTGTGTAAAAAGAAAACAATAAAATTAACATATATCACATATATATATTAATGTATCATAAATGAGAAAAAGAAATGCTTAAGTGAGCTAATATTAGTTAATGTAATTTAATATATCAAATATATAATTATACATTAAATTATTAAATCAACACTTGATTTAATAATCCGGCTATATCACATATAACCGACTAATATCAAATGTAACAACTTATCGAATCAATACTTGATCCGATAACCCGGCTATATCACATATAACCGACCGATGTCACATATCGCGAGAATAGAATGTGGTATCACATACGCGCATTAATCTTGGTCCCGCACATATCGCATATGTGCTCCTACTCCGTTTCACATGAACTAAGAAACCTCTATGTAGGACTCTAAAGACTCGTCAATACGCCGGCAGTAGATGATGATCATATCAAACACCCACAAGCCACAAGCGGTCTGCTAAACGTAACAGCCATCCGGGTATTGAGCGATTATAAGATCAACAACCAAGCCTGCTAATACTCCTGCGAATCCAATCAGTAACACTACCGTACAGTCCGGTCTCTTCGTCAGATATGTTGCATATCACAGCCTGAGGTGGTATAACGTCAGACCCCAATAGCTTGATAAGTCATGCCGATGCAAGGTCCATAACGGTTCGAGAAACTACTGATAACACTTACCAGTAGATCTCAGCAACCCTGGCCAGGGATTTCCTGTTATGTCCAATCGAGCATAGCGCAACATCAACTCCCAATAGCGGGAGAGACGAATCCCCTCCTATCACTCATTGCCTCCATGTGACTCGGGACTGTACCCAAAAATCACCTTTTTGCACGATCTCTTAACGGTGGTATAGTGGAAACCAAAACACAGTGGGAATCACACAAGACTCTATAACGATCTCGGGTTGATAGAATAACCTGTACTAGTGTCACCAGAGAACTGCTATCTGACGATATGTATAATACCATTTAGGAGTTCTCGGCGAGTCCGTCCAGTATACCCAGTCTCCACTGAGCACCCCTATACCTTCTCTGATGTCAAACACCAATGGATATAGGATCATCTATCATCCATCATATGGGTCGAGAAGCGTACACGCTAGTCTACTCTGGAATATCGATGCCCTATCTCGATACTCCCACGACTAGGAACAATCTAAGGATGTACTTACCGACTACCTCTGCCCCACTAGTATGATCTGCATCATAATCCTGGTAATCAAGTACTCATTCTAAGGTCTTTATCAATATATAATAGAGAGACAGTAAGTGTACATGTTAAGATAAAGTGTAACAAGATAGCATACTATCATATCGAGCAAGAAAGTCCTCCCTATATATGTCCAAGCATACACTACAATATACATCACATGTACAGTAATGGCCTCTAGAGCATACATATAATTAACACCCGGATGGTGTAAGTCCTTCTCTAACTTGAAGAACACTTGAGACGAATAGTGATATCAAGTCAACGGACTTACTTGTACTCATGTCACCGGGGAACTGTTAATTGACGATAGGTATAATACCAACCAGCAGTTCCTAGCGAGTCCGTCCAGTATAACTCATAACCCAAAGAGCACATGTATACTATCTTTAGTATTGTATACCAATGGCTGCGGGACAGGCCACCTTTTCTGACGGGGATTAGAAGCGTATACACTAGTCCGCTCTGGAGTATCGATGCCCAGTATCGATAATCCTACAACTAGAGACAAATTTAAGAATGCTATAGACTACCGAGCCTCCACTAGTGTGATTGCCATCACAACGCTGGTAGTCAATCAAATATCCTAAGGGCTCTATCAACATGTATTAGTGATACGTTAAAAGAACATATGCACATGTTAAGATAGCATCAAACCAGATAGCATACTATCATATTGAGTAAGACTGTTATTATATTTGTGAATATCCCAAGCTTCCAAAATATAATATACAATCCAGTACTATACAATAACGGCCTCTAGGGCATACATCACTAACAATCTCCCACTTGCACTAAGGCCATGTATTGGCATATCGCAGACTTATTATCTTGAATAGCTTCTCGAACCGCGTTTGAGGGATGGCCTTTGTGAGTGGATCTGCAGTGTTGTTCTCCGACTCTACTCTCCGCAACTCGATCTCCCGACGATCCATGATCTCCCTGATCAGGTGATACCGCCTCAAGATATGTCTGGATTTTTTATGGGACCTTGGTTTCTTCGCTAAAGCTATAGCCTCGTTGTTGTCATAATATAAAGGTATTGAGTCAACAATGGATGGAACCACCCGAAGTTCTGTAATAAACTTTCTCATTCAGACTGCTTCTTCCGCGGCGTTACATGCAACGATATACTCAACCTCCGTCTTCGAGTCAGCAATGGTGTCCTGTTTGGAGCTCTTCCAACAGACTGCCCCTCTATTGAGGGTGAAGACATGACCCAACAAGGATTTAGAGTCATCCTTATCACTTTGGAAGTTGGAGTCGGCAAATGCCTCAATCTGGAGGTCTTCACTGCCGTACACCAAGAACATCTTCTTAGTACTTCTCAAGTACTTGAGAATGTTCTTAACTATTATCTAGTGCTTCTCCTCAGGGTTTGACTGATACCTGCTTACCACGCTCAGTGTGTAAGAAACATCTGGTCTGGTAAACAACATCGCATACATTATAGATCCTACTATAGAAGCATAGGGTATAATACTCATGCGATCCTTTTCCAAGTTAGTCTTGGGAGACATCTCTTTGGACAGGGTGATTCCGCGATAAGAGGGTGGGTTACCTCGCTCAGAATCTTCCATACTAAATCTATTCATTATGGTGTCAATATATCTGGACTGTGAAAGTCCCAACATCCTCTTAGATCTATCACGATAGATCTGGATCCCCAGAATGTTAGAGGCATTACCCAGGTCTTTCATGGAGAGCTTCTGCGACTAGAATCTTTTGACTGGTTATAGTATAGGAATGTCATTTCCTATTAGGAGAATTTCATCCACGTACAAGACGAGGAATACCACAGTTCTCGCTACAATCTTACTATAAATGCATGGTTCACCTGGATTTTTGATAAAGTCAATTTCTTTGACCGTCTCATCAAAGCAGATGTTCCAACTCCGCAATACCTGCTTTAATCCATAAATAGATTTAAGCAACTTGTACACTCTTCCGCCGCTCCCACTCTCTATGAAACCCTCTGGCTGATCTATATAAACACACTCTTTCAAATTTCCATTCAGAAAAGCGACCCTTACGTCCATTTGTCAAATTTCATAATCATGGAAGGTAGCAATGACAAGTAGGATCCGAATGTATTTAAGCATAGCCACTAGAGAAAAGGTTTCTTCATAGCCCAAGCCAGGTCTTTGATGAAAACCTTTTGCTACAAGTCTAGCCTTATAGGTTTCAGCTTGTCCATTTGCACCAATATTCTTTCTGAAGTTCCATTTGCAGCCTGTGGGTTTTACCCCTTGAGTTGCAATGTCCAAAGTCCAAATTTTGTTAGTGTACATGGATTCCATTTCGGTCCGCATTGCATCCAGCCACTTTACTAAGTCTCTGCTCGTAATGGCCTGCTGGAAACTAATTGGCTCATCATCATCGATGATGCAATCCTCTCTATCCCCGTCTACGAGAATACCATAGTATATTTCAGGCGAATGAGACTGCCTACTAGATTTACGGAGTGGCGCAGGGACCTCCGGTTCTTTTGAAACTTCTGGTTCCACCATGCTTTCAATAATAGATTGTGGTTCTGGAATTTCTTCCAGTTCCATTGCGCTCCCACTTATTTCTTTTTCAAGAAATTGAGTCTCCAGAAAGTGGGCGTGCTGAGAAACAAAAACCTTTTGTTCCTTTGCATAATAGAAAATATACCCCTTGAAGTTACTTTGGTATCCCACAAATTTACACAGTACTGATCGTGCCTCGAGCTTGTCCGCATGTTGCTTTTTGACAAAAGCTGGATATCCCCATATCTTAAGATACTTAAGATAGGATTTCTTCCCACTCCATATTTCATATGGTGTGGTAGGAACGACTTCGTAGAAACTTTGTTCAAAAGACATGCAGCAGATTCTAGTGCATAACCCCAGAAGGATCGTGATAACTCAGCATTACTCATCATGGAACACACCATATCTAATAAGGCGCAGTTCCGCCTTTCCGATACACCGTTGTGTTTATGTGTGTATGGAGGAGTAAGCTGAGAGAGAATTCCATTCTCTTTTAAGTATCTCAGGAGCTCGGCACTTAAGTATTCACCACCACGATTAGATCGAAGTGTCTTGATACTTTTGCCTGTTTATTTTTCAACTTCATTCTTGTAGTCGTGTAATTTCTCAAAGGCCTCGGATTTATGTTTCATCAAGAATACATGTCCATACCTTGAGAAATCATCCGTAAAATTAATGAAGTAGGAATAACCACTTCTTGCATGTGTAGACATTGGACCACGCACGTCGCTGTGTATGGGTCCTAAGAGCTCGGTGGCTCTTACTCTGTGTCCAGTGAATGGAGTCTTTGTCATTTTTCTTTTGAGACATGATTAACAAGTTGCATAAGACAGATATTCAAATGGATCTAAATATCCCTCTCTATGTAACTTCGTCAACTGTATTTCATTGATGTAACTTAGTCTACAATACCATAAGAAAACTTGATTTAATTCTTGAGTCTTTCTTTTAAGTGTGTTCTGTATGTTGATTTAATACGTATGTTCCGTTGTCTAGTGTACCAGACCCAATCAAACCATGATTAAGGTGAATGTTTACAACATCGCTTACAAATGTAAAATCATAACCTTCTTTATATAATAAAGATACAGAAATGATATTACATGTCAAACTTGGTACATAAAAACAGTTACGCAAAACCAAAATGTGTCCACCTATCAATCCTAAGTGATATTCCCCTATGGAAGCATCATCTATGCTCGCTCCGTTAGCAACCCTGAGGGTCATATCACCTGCTTTTATAACTTTACGGCTTCTCAGTTCTTGCAATGAATTACAAATATGAGATCCTGAACCGGTATCCAATCCCCAGAAAGTAGAGTTGATTGACAAATAGTTTTCAATCATAAACACACCTAAAGCCGAAGCCACAATTTACTTCGAATCCTGGGTCCTGGTTTTCCAAGCCCTGCAGTCTTTCTTCCAATGGCCTTTCTTGTGACAATAGAAGCATTTCTCTTTACCTACTATTGGCCCCCTAACTTTTGCCTTGCACTTTTCCTGTACCTTACCGAACCACTTCTCGGTTTGGTGGGAGCCTTCTTCTTCTTCCTCCTAGCTTTCGCCTTGGATTTAGAGGAAGAAAGTTCCCCAACAAGTAGAGTGGATATCTCGCTGGATTTCTTCAGGATACCCTCTGCACTCCTTAACATGTTGATGAGCTCTGGAAGTGTAACTTCCTTATTTCGTATATTAAAATTCAATACAAACTGGGCATAGGTAGAGAGAAGGGACTGTAGAATCAAGTCCGTATATAACTCGTTCTTCAACATGGTCCCAAGGTCCGTGAGCTCTTCAATATAACTGATCATCTTAAGGACGTGGTCCCTTACAGATGACCCGATAGCCAATCTCGCCTGAAATAATTTTTTCGCGGTCTCGTATCTTACGATACAAGATTACTCTTCATATAAATCTTTGGTATGGAGGAATATGGAAGCAAGGTTTATATTCTCGTGTCACCTCTGGTTTTCATTATCTATAGAGGCTAACACAAGGCACTTGCCTTTCGCACTGTCCAATCCCCATGTCTTACGGATCTCAATATCCGCGATGGTGGAATCTGGACCTAGGACGGTGGGGGATTTTGTAGTTAGGAGTGTCATAATCCGGAATTGGCACATGACCGGAACGAGAATCACGTGAAGTCCATAGGACCCCACTGTAATCTAAGTAAGCCGAAAGCCTAGAAATCTAAACCTTTTAGGAAAATAATGGAGGTGAAGTTTTGAAATAAAGGTGTAGTGTTATCAAGTTCCTTCTTTAAAAGTATAAGTAATGACATATAGAAATACAAGTGAGTTGTATACTATAGTTGGAAACATTTTCGTCATTTGAAATTTGGGCAGCACTTCCCTTGTAAATTTTGACCCAAAACCAATACACCACAACAATAATATAGGCATCCCTAAGAGGGAGCTAGCTCTTAGCCAATTGGCGGAATCATAATCGTGCAATATAAAAATATACGACGCCCAAGACGAAGATCAATCACAGAAAGAAAATAAAGAAGACCAAGATATCATCAAGCTCAAAAATAAAGAATAATACATCCATCTCGCTCTGAGTCTCAAAGAATATAAAAGTCTGGTGTTTAGGTCTACCAAATATACATAGTCTGGTTGATGGAGCTTTTAACTAGATACAACTGAAAATAATATATACAAAAGATGGTCATGATCCAAGTGTACCACACCTACCAATGCAAATCACCCCAAAAAAAAGTTGTGTGTCAGCAAGCTGCTACTGATGCGAGTGGTCAATCCTGCAAGAAAACTATGGCACAACGGGGGTGAGTTGCCAACTCGTGAGTAGAAAATATCAGCAGGTAGAAATCGAATGTATAACGATCTCTTAGGTCAAACTGTAATAACATAATATCATACCATGTGGTATCTAAGGTGATCGTGTATACATAAGTGTAATAATAACAAAGTCGTGCAAATATCGGTATATAGACCAAGTCATCTGTGTCATACGTAAATATATGCGTGTATCATCCAACGTGTGTCCATCAACGACATATGAAATCATCATGAAACTTGAGTGTCCAGTATCGACACTCGAAAATATCATAAAACCCGTGTCCAGTATCGACACGTAAATCTTCATATCTCAGGCGCTGTCTCATCGGATCGACCCTTATATCCATCTGTTTCAATCGCTTTGGTTGGTATCCTCCGGATATCCGCCGAGTCCAAACCATCACCGGTAGGTAGTGTTCCCCTTCCGGGCTCAACGTCTCTCTATACGATCTTCTTGTCTCGGGGTACCGTATTGGGTCCACCATATACCCACAGACGGTGCATCCTTTCTTCTCGAATTGGGTATACACATAACTCAGAACCGAGAAAACTCATGGTGGACGTCGAAATATCATATCAAGAGAAACCGCGTTTTTAAAACAATCATAAGACTTTTTAAAAATGTATTAACGGTTCTCAAATCCAGAGATCTCATGAAAACAGAATCTCATATGCATGTAACTATAAAAGTACAATAAGTGCAACCACAGAACAATACTGTAAAGTATTGCAAGGGTTTTCATGTAAGCATGTTGTGTAACCAGATAAGAACGTGAAATATCTAAACTAGCATGCGAGGTGATGAATACTAAACAATAACTATAATTCTACAATTTAGGGAACAATACAGCGATATAGCAGTTTTTTAATGTGTACGTGGCATGGCAATTACTGATGATATGTGTGTAAGCCGGCAAGTCTGTGTACGTGCAACATACGCATCATCGGTAATGGTGTGTGTATCCTAGCAGACGAAGTCATACCAGATAAGTACTGGGAACATAGTACGTATGTCGCAAGAAAAATAATACAACGTAAACATGAGCGGTATAAATTACATAACTAGATATGAACCATACGGTTATAGTTTAAATAATACGAATCGTAGTTTTCGAAAATGGGGCTACGGTGTTTTTGAAAAAGATATACCATTTGAAAATCTATGGCGTCCCTTGAGGTTGTCATTTAAAGTGCATACGACTCGTTAGTTTTGAAAATAGGTATGGTTCCGAATATATATATATATATATATATCATAATATCTACTTAAGTGATCTTAATCAATATTCCTTAAGTCGATATATATCTTTCGGCGATTCATGCTCATCATATCACGTACGCTATAATCCATCATACGGTATCATCAAATCAGAGTAAAGATCTATCGTCCTGTACATAATATCGCCTACGGTATAATCCATCATATGGTATCATCAAATCAGAGTAAAGATCTATCTTCCTGTATATAATATCGCGTACGGTATAATCCGTCCTACGGTATCATCAAATCAAAGTACGGATCTAGGGTCACGTACATCATATTATCTCATATTCTCATATATATATATCATCTCATATCATATATTAGCATATGTGTGTATGTGTGTATATCTCCTCGCATCCTCATATCAAACCTATCGACTCATGTCATTTTATTCCATCATATTCTCATCTCATCATATCATCTTGTAATTATCTTTATGGTTATATTCGTAGGTATATAAGCGTATGTATCTATATACATACTACATCCCTGATTTCCTAGTACTATGGTTGCGGGGGTGCTATACTCCATCCACCCGACTTCCCCCGTAGATATACATCTACTCACTTACTATTCTCGCTCTAGCCGAAGTCAATGAATGCCTTGCTATCCTTTTGTCGTCCTGGAAGTCCACGCGAAGATACCTACAATTCAAGAAAAATCGTATCGTAAACAAAATCAAATTCGAAAACCGATATGGCAAGCGAAGCACACATAGATTAGAACCTATGGCCTACGTATGCAAGATCAACCAAACAACTCCCGACGTTGACGTACAGACATCAAGCGACCGAGTCAAAACTCAAATACCAAAAATCTAGTTTTTAAAAGTCGCAAAACCAAATTAGCAACTTAGAAAAACACTCACAGGTTTTACCCTAGGTGAAATTGGGACATTTTGCACATTGGATAGGCCTAGTTATCAGAAGATTGAGCCATGGACCAAGAACCAAACCATAATTCTAAGGTCATGCCGCAATTTGTGGCCAATAGGGTTATTTTGGCGGCCAAGAATGGGAGTTGGGGGCTCGGATTTCAGGGGTAGCTTCTAAATAGCCTGTACATCTCTCTGTATATGCAATTTATTTTTCAAAGCTCTTGAATTATTCCAGATTCTATTTGATCATAACAATTTAACAAAAACCCGATATCGGAAAATTCCAAGTTCATTTTTGAAACTTCTAAACTCCAGTTTGGTCAAGGATTCTATCACTAATAGGGTTGTGGTCAATAACTAAGCCTCAATTATATCCCCACAACTCAAAATATCCACTAATTATCATCCTAGAATTTTCCAAGATCATAAAACATAGCTTGTTTAACTCTAAACTAACACTTGAGCTTAACTTAAAAACTTGGTGAAAGGTGAAGGTTTTACTTCATGGAGCAACTCAAGAAAATTCTAAGCTGGCCTAAGTTGCTCAAAACTTCTACTTGATCATGTTATGTTGCTTGTAAAGATGTGAGGAACATTATTTGTGAAGGGAACATGGGATTTTGAGATGGTTTTTGGGGTGGTGTATGGTGGTAGTGAGATGGTGGAGGAGTTGGAAGGAGGAGAAGATGAAGGAGATGGGGAAAAAGATTGGTTGTGGAACTATACACACACACTTTCTCTCTTTCTCTTTCTCACTCTCTCTCCTCATTATGGTGGTCACATCTATGTCTCCTCTCATTTTCCATTTTTCTTTTCTTTTCTTTTTTCATTTTCTTAAAACAAAACCATATTACAAAATAAAATCTAATTACAACATGTCATAAGATGTCATGCACGCTTAAATACATGGTTAACAAAATGGATTTGTCTTAATGCATAATTAGTAATATACTAATCAATTTTAACATAAACTTGTATGTAAATAATTGTATAGTAATTTATAAAATGTCCAAATCCAATAAATGCTTCCACAATTAATAATTCATATTAATTTCCAAATATTTTCCAAAATATAGGTATATAATTATACCTTTCTACGAAAACTCAAATCCATACTCGTATAGTTTTCGTGAAATTTATTATTTTATTATTTAAATTCCAAAAATATTATTTTATATTTTCTGAAATGTCACAATTTTTCTCCCTTACATAAATTCGGTCCCCGAATTTAAATTTAAACTCTCCAAATATTAAAACATTTCAGTAAATCAGATCAATTCAACGGGGCTCCAAAATTACAGAATACACAAGAAATAACACAGCGCATGAAAATGGGTGCAAAACTTAACAATCAAAACTTCACCAAACGACATGCTAATCATAGAAGCTATGATGCATATGCAAATTTCAAAATCTACTGTTTAATTCAAGTATCATATAATCAAAACTATAATACGTATATAGTACGCATCCCTATAAAACGGTCTAAATAACCGAATAAAAGTGTATGCAAAAATCCTTTTCAAATCGCCGTGCGATGCGTGTATCACGACACGAGTAGCGGACGTTCATTTGTGAAGAAATAGATATACATCTATATACATTTTGCTTAAGATATATGTCCTGCTTTTTGAAAAATATCTCAGGAGGTTTTCCTTGTAAAAATTTGTATCACTCATGGACACGTAGGAAAATAGTGAGACTATAGCTCCTTTCTGAAAAAAGCTTCGGTAAATGTCAATGCATGCAAAAATACTTAGGTACTATCCTCAGACCAGTCCTGCTCGGTTACTATATAATACAGTATGTATATCATAGAAGCATGATGCTCTAAAAAAATCAATCTCAAATAGTATATACAAAAAAACCACGTGCATCTGGTGCGTGCGGAAATCAAAATCAAATACAAGTGCCATGAATGTACATAGAAGAAATCTAAGTGCAACGGGTGTGCACGAAAGTATCTGTCAAGTGCAATGAGTGTGCACGGCAACAATACTAGGTGCATCTAATATGCACAAAGAATCTCAATTAAGTACATCTGGTGTGTACGAAATCACATCAAGTGCGCAAAGTGTGCGCAAGAATCTAAATCAAGTGCGTCAGGTCTGCACAAAAGCATCTAGTGCATTAGGGTGCACGATAATGAAAATTAAGTGCACAAGGTGCACAAAAATATAAATCTAGTGCACTAGGGTGCATGAAAACCCGTCAATTCATTGAAAGCGCATATGAACTACACTAAGTGCATAAATCAAAATCAAGTTTGCACAAAATCAAAACCAAATATGTTAGAGTGTACAAAAATCAAAATTGACCGTATCGGAATACACGGAATCATAAATACGTGCAACAAGTGCACAAAATCTATATCAAGTGCAATGTATATGCACAAAACGTAAATTAAATGTAGTGGTGTATAAAACATAAATCAAGTGTAACTACGGTGCACGAAAATATTGATCACGAAACTAATCATCAAAATACCAGAATCAAAACGGTGGAAACGTGATATCTGAATCACCAAAACAAAAATCACAAGCAAATGACATTGAGATACACCTCTTTCAATGTCGAAAAGTGCCAGTGCACCCAAAGCTGGCAGAGCAAGAATATATACTTGCCTTCTGCCCACGGTCTGGCGTCCTCTGTCTCTGGGTCCTTGTTTCCTCTGTGGATCACCAATTACACAATCTCTTGGCTCGATGGTCCGGTTATGAGTAATGACGGAAACAGTTCCGCTCTGGCGTCTCGCCGAACATCTCCTGGCCAATTTACATGGCCACTCGTAATGTAGCACATCAATGATGGCGGCCCCTGGCCCTCTAAATATGTGCGATACAACCAATTCTGAGTCCAAGTCTTATCGCTGAAATGATCCGGAAAGGACCAACCATGGTCTCTTCCAAAATCATCCCTGCCGAATTGCCCGAAAGTTGGCATCTTTATTTAATCTGTTTCTCTTTCAGTAACAGTTGAATTCTTATCATGAACTTTCTCTGGAAATGTGGCTGCATCCAACTCTTCTTCATATGCAGCAAATCTATGACATCAACGAAGAGGAACAACAACTCTTTAAGATATCGCATGAATCTCTTATCCACTTTTCTTCATTATCTTTCAATTTGGAGATGTATCTTGATAGCTGCATAGACTGCAATCCATATTTGGTTATAGTCATATCCAGAGTCTCTTGTAAGGGCTCGAAGTTCTGAACTCGGGCATCTTCACCACCCCGTCGAAGACATTTGGCCAATTACGTCCTCGAAAAAACGTCCAAGTTATCGGAGGAATACGCTTTATTCATCCTTTCTCGATCAACTCACAACACGTCTGGGGGAGGCCCCTCAAACTGAAGCTAGTTAATTTAATAATCTCGCATCGAAGCATCCAAACGAACAAAATGTCCTAGTCACTTATGTTAGTTGTATGTATGCCCTAGAGGCCAGTATTGTACAGATGATGTATATTATATTGGATGCTTGGACATATATAGAGATGACTTTCTTGCTCGATATGATAGTATGCTATCTGGTTGCTCTTTATCTTAACATGTATACTTGTCTCTTTATACTGTCGTATAGTTACATGTTGGTAAAGCCCTTAGGATGTGTACTTGACTACCTGGACTATGATGTGGATCATACTAGTGGGGACATGGTAGTCTATAAGTACATCCTTCAAGGTCCCTAGTCGTAGGTGTATCGAGACGGGGCATCGATATACCAGTGTAGACTAGCGTATACGCTTCTCGACCCATGAGATGGGCGATGAATGATCCCATATCCATTGGTGTTTGACATTAGAGATGGTATACGGGTGCTCAGTGGAGACTGGGTACACTGGACGGACTCGCCGAGAACTCCCAGATGGTATTATACCTCACGTCAGATGGCAGTTCTCTGGTGACACTTGTGCAGGTTAGTCTGTAGACCCGAGATCGTCATAGAGTCTTGTGTGATTCCCACTGTGCTTTGATTTCCACCTTACCACATCCATGAAGGCGTGCAAAACGGTGGTTTTTGGGTACAGTCCCGAGTCACATGGAGGCAATGAGCGATAGGAGGGGTTTCGTCTCTCTCGGTATTGGGGGTTGATGTTGCGCTATGCTCGATTGGCCGTAACAGAGAAGTCCCTGGCCAGGGCTGATTAGAGATTTACTGGTAAGTGTTACCAGTAGTTTCTCGACCCGTTTTGAGCCTCACATCGGCACGACTTATCGGTTATTGAGGTCTGACGTTTACCACCCCTAGACTTGATATGCGACATATCAGACGAGG
Organism: Agapanthus africanus; assembly: GCA_030015575.1. Classification (NCBI taxonomy): domain Eukaryota; kingdom Viridiplantae; phylum Streptophyta; class Magnoliopsida; order Asparagales; family Amaryllidaceae; genus Agapanthus; species Agapanthus africanus. Next base: position 240,780,742 of record CM057342.1, on the reverse strand, counting down.
AGACCGGACTGCACGGGTAGTGTTGCCGGTTGGCTCGACGGGAGTTGTAGCAGGTTCGCTTGTTTTCTTCTGATCGCTCAATACCCGGGTGGCCGTTAAGTTTAGCTGACCGCTTGCGGTTTGGGGGTGCTTGATATGATCATCACCCACTGCCGGCGTATTGACGAGTCTTAGAGTCCCACAAAGGAGTTACCTAGTCCAGGCGAAACGTTGTGGTGCACGTATGCGATATGCGTATGGACCCGGTTAAAATGCGCGTATGAGATACCGTGTATTAATCGGGCGGCATGCTTTTGGTAGGGTCGTATGTGATATGGCCGGATTGATAAATCAAGTGTTGATTTATCATTTAACCATTAGATTCTCACTAGAAATCCTTTCTTGTATTTTTGGATGTATGCATGCATGTATGCATTCTTTCTTGTTTCATGCACATGTGGATGTGCATGCACACATACATTCATATATCATCCTTCATGGTTGTATATACATAGAAATTGGTGGCAATATAAGACTCACACCATGTTTTTATATATATGAATTATTATTGCATTTGTTTTAAAACAAAATAAAAAAAAAGGAAAGGATAATTCATGGTTTGTTTCTACACTCTTCTTTCACCTAACCATTCTCACCCACCATTTAACCATGGATTAACTTTCCTTTTGTGTTTTAACTCAAATTAAATAATATCATTATTGTTTAACCATGGTTTGAGATGAGAGGTGGAAAATATATATAGATATATTTTCTATTTTTCATGGGAGATGATCTTTTCTCTTGTTCTAAAAAGGCCATCATCTTCATCCTCCTTCATCTTTTGCTCTCTAGATTTCTCTAGTGAGCAAATTACTCATCAAGTTAGGATTTTGAAGTGAGAAAAGCCACCACAACATCATTATACACAAGTCTTGCCCACTTGTTTAGAGTGTTAGCTTCCATTTTCATTCTTGATCTTGTGAAGTTGCAAGCTTGGACAAAGCGAACTCCGGGTGGATCATCGTGGACCTAGAGGAGTTCAAGCGGACCGTTTCCAAATCCCAAGTAGCCGAGGAGTCTAGCGTAGGGAGCTACAAAGGTTGTACTCTCAAAACCCTAGCTTAACCTACTTGTGATGAAGTGTTGTTTTAGAAACCCTAATTTTCTAGGATTGATTCTTTGTATGCTTACTTAGCACCCTAAAATTTTAATCTTTGGTACATGTGATGGTTCTAAACCCTTCATGAGGTTCTAGGTAAACCCAACATTGGTATCAGAGCCGACCTAGAACATTAGGCGACACTTTAGCGAAGTTTAAACTCCGATCGAACCGGAAAATACGGATTTTAAGCACTCTCTGGTTTTTTTTTTCTGAAAACTGTTATTTTTCAGAATTAAAAATATGTAAAAAATACAGCAGGGAATTATAAGACATACTGTAAAAAACGAAACCCTAATAAGCAAATCCCACCGCGGAACCGCGGCCTAAACTTGCTTAGGCCGCGGCTCCGCGGCCGTGCAGAGCCATTAAGGCTTCGTTTTTGTACAGTGTGCTTATTCTCTGCTTGTAGAGGTTTTTGGGTATTTTAATCTGGTTTCAGTGACATGTTCTGGAGATTGTTTTGGATTCGTTGATTCGATCGGAATTTAAATTTCGTGTTTTTCCCGGGTAATTTAGAAAGTATTGAATTGTTCGAACGAGTATCATTTACTCACTTTTTCACGGGGTTTTAATCTTTCGGAAATAAGTGCAAGTTTTGTGGTGGACCTTCTAGAAGACAACAAACCTTAACTCGATTATGTGACCGTCTTGAACTGCCTTTTGAACCTTAGGGTTTGGGGCTGTACGGCGTGCCACATGTGAGGCGTTGGCTTGACCCTTCTACGGCTGGACCGCTACTACTGTGACACACTCCGGGTTTTTGAACTTCGCTCAAGTGTTGAGCTTTAGGGAATTTTGGGTATTTGGTCATTCGTTCGAAAACTTTAATACTGTCAATTTATCTGGAATGTGATACAATATGTGGAATTCATATAGTTAGGCATGAAATACGAAATATGTGATATTTCGCATTTACGATATCTAAAGAGAATGTGGATTCCAAATATTGTAGTTTTACACTTTCTTTTCTATGACCGTAAGTGTAGTATGTCGATATCGCCGGTTTTGTTGCTATACATCAACGACAATTGGGGTACGCATACTTACTTACGTTGATGATATATAATATTATGTTTTGCTGAGATATGATGTGCAGGATTGTCGCGATTGAATAGCCCGGGGGTTTTATATGAGATGAGAGTTTTATATTTTCATTCATGTAAATTTAAATATAATGTAATATTATTTTATTTGGGGCACTTCCGGGTTGAGGTTGATGCCACCAGTGTTGTATATTACTTTCTTTTCCGCATTAGGATAGACCCAAGGAGGGGAGCACAGGTGACCGGGTTCTGGGGTTCAGTGGGAGGCCATCTCGAGGAGTCGAGACCGGGTTTCCTAAACTCCAGAATTGGTAGGGTCGCTTGCCGCTCTCGTAGGGGTCCAGGGTGTAGGCTTGGCTATTCATCGCGACTGTGGAATCCGTATTTTCTATTGTTGGCTAAATACTAAATACGGACGTCCTAGTATATCCCACATTATATCTATGTTTCTGCTGCGATATCTGTGATGTGATCATTTGATATGTTGTGAAGGGTACAGTATATAGTATATATGATATATTATATAGACGTTACTTATGTTTTACACCTGCACTAGCCCTGCTCTGCTCTGTCGTTAGTTACCTAACCTAACGGTGCACGAGGGGACATCGAGGCGAATGCGGATGGCTTAAGTGTACGTCGTATTTATCTGTGATGTTTAGGTGACTTAAATGATGAGACTTCATTAATGTGATTAATGAAAGAAAAGAAACCTAAAAGATGTTGTAGAATTAAATTTTTCCAAAAAGGGTAGCTACAGTTTTGCTTTGCATAGCGATATATATGATATATCCCGCACCTTATTCGATGAGGAAATAACCGAGATCCCTTCACCGGGAGTGACCTCTTTAGCGAAACTGGCAGATGCTACAACACTCGGTTTGCTTTTGATTGCTTTTGGAGTTTTGCTTTGCATAGCGATATATATGATATATCCCGCACCTTATTCGATGAGGAAAGAGCCGAGATCCCTTCACCGGAAGTGACCTTTTTAGCGAAACTAATAAAAAGCCTCAAAATCACTCCATTTCAAAATTCACTAGATTCTACAACGATATCAAGTTCATTACGCAATAGGCTTTCAGAAAAACCTGTCGTAGCCCTCCGTCATTTCAGATAAGTCCTACTTAGTATTCGCGCTACGTTTATTGGCCTGCGTCAAGGCGTAGTGTGCGGTAGCTAACTGGTATTTATCTGTTTGTGCATATGATGCAGATTGGATTAGGGTAGTCGTGCGACTTTGTTGGCCTGCGTCAAGGGTCGTACGGGTGGGTTTAATTCAATCAAGAAATGACGGGTTGAACTTGACTAGCGCACTATGGTTTGTTGGCCTGCGTCAAGGTCATGGGACGCTAGGGGCAAAATATTATCGGGAATTTCAAATGTTGAAATTTGCAATGAGATTGCATGCCTTCTATGAGATAGTTGGATCCCGATACCCACTGCGAGTAATTGTTACTCCTGGGAGAGTTTTACACAGGTCAATTAGCCGATCAAGTAGGTGTCTAGAAAGGTGTCAACGGGGTTACGCCTCTGGGAAAACGAGGTTTACTTTAATTAGGTCCGTGCGAAAGCACGGGGAACCTCCCTCAAAGTACCGACACTGGCCTGGCTGAAAGATCGGCGAAGTTGTAGGGTGTAATTAATCCCGGCTAGTTTTTCCTTTTAAGGTTTGAAGGAAGATTTGATAAAAACAGTAGGAGCCATCCTGATTAGATAAGATAATAACCAATCTGATCTTGCAAGAGCATACGCTAAAGTGTTTTTCTTCTCTCTCTCTCCAGGTAGCGACCATGTCATGCCTTAATTAAGATAATAATATGGATGTATTGACTGAACCCGCATGTTATACTGTGCTGGGGAACGCTGGTTCCGTTCTATCTTATAAGAGTTATAGGACTGAATAGGACATAGGGGAATACCAGGATTCCCATGCTACCCGAATGAAGAAAGTACATGTTGATGCATTTTCTTCGGGTGTGTTCGTTACAGAGAACTGTTTCTCCATTTGTCCTACGTCCTGGGTATTAGATTCCGGGTCAGGATCCCATATATGTAATTAGTTACATGGGCTTAAGAAAGGTAGAGAACTTGGAGAAGGTGATAAAGACATAAGGGTTGGAAATGGTGCAATTGTTGCAGCTAAGACCGTCGGGGAATATCACCTTGTATTACCAACTGGTAAAATATTGATTCTGAACGAATGCTATTACATGCCGAACCTGATATGCAACATTATATCAGTTTCTTTGTTGAGTAAAGAAGGATATAATTTTGTATTACAGGATAATGTTATGAACATTTTCCTTAACCAAAAGTTGGTTGGATCAGGCACGTTGTGCAATGGCATTTATGTTCTAAATCAATCAACAGTTCTGAGTATAACAAACACACACAAGAGGAAGAGTTCAGAACTGAACGAATCCTTCTTGTGGCATTGTAGACTGGGTCACATCAATGCGACACGACTAGCTAAGTTGCATAAGGATGGATATTTGAATCCGTTTGAATTTTCATCTTATGACACTTGCCAGTCATGTCTCAAAGGCAAGATGACCAAAACTCCGTTTACGGGACACGGAGAAAGAGTTGCGGAACTCTTGGGACTAGTGCATAGTGATGTATGCGGTCCAATGTCTACACATGCCAGGAATGGTTCTGCATACTTCATTACATTCACTGACGATCTCTCTAGATTCGGATATGTGTTCCTGATGAAACACAAATCAGAAGCTTTTGAGAAATTTAGAGAATATAAACAAGAAGCCGAGAACCAAACCGGAAAAAGTATTAAAATCCTTCGATCTGATCGAGGAGGTGAATACTTGAGCAATGAATTCCTGGACTTCCTAAAAGAGAATGAGATTCTCTCTCAGCTGACTCCTCCATATACACCACAGCACAACGGTGTATCGGAACGGAGGAACCGCACCCTATTAGATATGGTGCGCTCTATGATGAGCACAGCTGAGTTACCTATTTCCTTCTGGGAGTATGCACTGGAAACAGCTGCAGACCTATTAAATATGGTTCCCACCAAATCCGTGCCAACCACTCCATATGAGATATGGAAAGGAAAGAGACCATGTCCTAATTATGTTAAGATATGGGGTTGTCCGGCATATGTAAAAACACAGAATCCGGACAAACTCGCGGCAAGGTCCATTCTGTGTAAGTTTATTGGATATCCCAAACATTCACGCGGGTATATCTTCTACCACACCGAGGAACAAAAGGTGTTTGTTTCTCGACATGACACCTTTTTAGAAAAGGAACTTCTTGAAAAAGAGATTAGTGGTAAGGAGGTAGAACTGGAAGAGGTTCCAGCAATACAGACTACGACAGAAAATTTGGTTGAACCGAAGGATTCGGTAGTTCCCAACGAACCTCAGCCTCTCCGCCGATCTAGTAGGGTTCCTCACCCACCTGAGAGATACTACGGTTTTCTCATAGATGGTGGGAGCGAGGATTGCATCATGGAGGATGATGACCCAACTAGCTTCGAGCAGGCCATCACGAGTGGGGACTCAGTGAAATGGATGGATGCAATGCGGTCCGAGATGGAATCCATGTACACCAACAAAGTATGGACTTTGGAAGATACTCCTGAAGGGGTAAAACCCATTGGGAGCAAGTGGATCTTCAAGAAAAAATTTGGTGTAGATGGGAAAGTGGAGACTTTCAAAGCTAGACTTGTTGCAAAAGGTTTTCGTCAAAGACCAGGTGTGGTCTATGACGAAACCTTTTCTCCAGTGGCTATGCTTAAATCCATCCGGATCATGCTTGCCATCGCTGCATATCATGATTACGAAATCTGGCAAATGGATGTTAAGACCGCCTTTCTAAACGGTGATTTAGAAGAGTGCGTGTACATGACTCAGCCAGAGGGCTTCGTAGATAGTGGTGTTTACCCCAATCAGAGCAAAGCTCTATTCAAATTCCAAGGTGGGAAAAGAAGCAATGCTTCTATTTTCCTCCAATCAGAGCAAAGCTCTGTCTTGAAAAAGTGAAAATTAAAGTTAAAATAAATGAAGCAACGCTTCAGATTCTTTGCGCTGCGCGTAACGCGCAACGTGTCATGCGCTGATACATCAACACAGCGCCCAAGGCAGCGCACCCAATCAGAGCAAGGCTCTGTTTAAAATTCAAACTTTAATTAAAGAAGCAAAGCTTCAGTTGCGCAAGCGCTGCGCTGCGCAACACGTGTCAGCGCAGTCACTTTTGCGCAAAGCGCTGCGCTGCGCGACACGTGTCAGCGCAGCTGCGCAAGCGCAGCAGCGCTGCGCTGTGCGCTGCGCGACTCGTGTCAGCGCAGATGCGCAAACACAGCTGCGCTGCGCTGTGCGCTGCGTGACACGTGTCACGATCTGGAGCATTTATGCCAAATAGAATTAAAATTCTAAGAAATCTTTCTGTTCTTGTTAAAACAAGAAGATTTTCTTCTGTAAAACAGAAACCCTTGGATCAAAGATCCAACGGTGGGGAAAATTCCCCAAATCACTCAGAGAAAGATCTCTTTAACAAATTTAACTAATTTATGGGCACTATAAAAAGGACCCTAGGCCTTAATTCAAAATCATCAACATTTGGTAAAAAAAAAAAGAGCTTCAAACAGAGAGAACTCTGAAGAAAATTTCAAAAGAAGAAAGGTAAAAACCATTAGGAAAAAGAGAAAATTCTCTTATGGACAGATTATTGATCTAAGAACAAGATCAATAATCTTAAATAAAAAGAAAAATAAGTAATAATAGTGCTTTGCACTTTCTTATGAACTATTGGTTCTTTGAAAACAAGAAAAAACTTATTTTCTTTAATTTAAAATCGATCAAAATATAAAACAGTGCTTTGCACTTGAAAAATTGCGCTGTTGCGCTCCTTTGTTGGCGCAAGCCACCAGGGAGCGCCACGTGTCAGCAGCGCAACAGCGCAGCGCACTGACACAGCGCACTGCGCTATTGCGGTTGCATTCATCAGAGTGCGACACGTGTCGCTTCCACGAGCGCTTGCGCTCATTATTTGGCGCAAAGCGCCTGACAAGCCACTGTCAAATAATTAATGCATTGCATTATTTGCAGAAGGGCCTAGCCCAATTAAAAAAGACCTAACAGGCTGAACTAAATGCTTTGCATTATTTTAAAAGGGGGGCAGAGCCCAAGCAATGACAGATGCTCTGCATTAAAAATAAATGGACAGAGCCCAAATCAGAAAGGCCTAGCAGGCCAGAATAAAATGCTGTGCATTACTAAACATGGGCAAAGCCCTAACACAGGTCTAACAGGCCAAATGCAAACAAAACGTTGGACATTTCTCAGTTGGACTTAACCCAATCATGGCCATAAGTCCTCAAATTAAATTGACTGAGCACGTCGGCTCTCTCTTAAATTAATCTACATCCGGTTCAAGGGTACATCTCCGAACTCCTCTGACACCTATCGTTGTAATTCCTCAACGACGTCAGAGAGGTGACGGGTCCCAACAACCACACATGAATATGGACCGAGACATCCTTAAACTAATAGTGGACCGAAACGTCTTTAAACTAATATCGGACCGAGACGTCCTTAAACTAATATCGGACCGAGACGTCCTTAAACTAATATTGGACCAAAATGTCCCTAAACTAATGATGGACCACCACGTCCTTAAACTGGCGATGGACTACCATGTCCTTAAACTGGCGATGGACCGCCACGTCCCTAAACTGGAACATGGACCGCCACGTCCCTAAACTGGAACAATAGAGCCTCCAAATGCTCTTTTGCCGGATCTAAATGATTCCGTTTAAGTTGATCTTAGCCCCAAACACGGCTAATGTATCCTTAAACATTCAAATGGACTATAAAACTTCAAATTAACTTTGGTCCTAGGGTACATCTCCGAGCTCCTCTGACACCTGTCGTTGTAATCCTTCAACGACGTCAGAGAGGCGACGAGTCCCGACGGCCATATATTAAATGGATCACCACGTTAAGTTGATCTTAGTCCCCAAACAGGACTAATGTATCCTTAACGAATGTTTAAGTTGATCTTAGCCTCAATACGGCAAACGTATCCTTAAACTAAAAAACACCAAACCCAAATCTAAGTAAATACGGATTTGGACTAATCCACGTCCTACGGGCGACGACATTACTCAGTCTCCATATACAATCCACGGGCCACCACAAACAAAACAAACACACACGACACGAAGTGAAATTCTGGAGAAGGAGAAAGTGGCTACCGCGATGCGGTAGCGTAATTAACTGCAGGGGCTTGCGCCTGCAGGGAAGAGCGTCCCCACAATCAAAAACCCCTCAAGCGAGGGGGAATCTGACGAAGTCTGCTACATCGGCCGCATCCGTCTAAACCTCCGATACACGGTGCCATAAATCAACTTGGCATCTTCGGAGAGGTGGACGGATAAAACCATATAGCATCTGCCCCGAATCTCAGGCCAGACGTCCTCACGTCGTCGCCGTCTTTCGGAGGGGAACAAGTGGGAGCAGCGGGAAAGTGTGCAAGCTGCTTAAATCCATTTATGGATTAAAGCAAGCATCGCGGAGTAGGAACATCTGCTTTGACGTCGTTATCAAAGAGTTTGATTTCGTCAAAAACGTAGATGAACCTTGTGTCTACAAGAAGGTGGCAGAGAGTAAGGTTGTCTTCCTCGTATTGTACGTGGACGACATACTCTTGATAGGAAATGACATTCCTATGCTGCAATCAGTCAAGCTCTTCTTATCACAATGATTCTCAATGAAAGATCTTGGTGATGCCTCCTGCATATTGGGGATTAAGATCTATACAGATAGATCTAAACGGATTTTGGGATTGTCCCAATCCAGGTACATTGACACCATACCAAAGAGGTTTAGTATGGAAGAATCCAAGCGTGGGAACTTACCCACGATCTCTGGAGTCACTCTCTCCAAAGAGATGTCTCCCAAGACTGATTTGGAAAGAGCTCGCATGTAAGGGATACCCTATGCTTCGGCTGTAGGCTCTATCATGTATGCGATGCTATGTACCAGACCTGATGTAGCATACTCACTAAGTGTAGTGAGTAGGTATCAAGCTGATCCTGGAGAGAGTCACTGGACAGCTGTGAAGAGCATTCTCAAGTACTTGTGAAAGACTAAAGAGATGCTCTTGGTGTATGGTAACGGAGAACTCCAAGTGGAGTCCTTTACCGATTCAAGCTTCCAGAGTGATAAGGACGACTCTAAGCCGCAGTTGGGATTTGTCTTTACCCTTTATGGAGGGGCGGTTAGCTGGAAGAGTTCCAAGCAGGAAACCGTGGCAGACTCGACGATGGAGGCTGAATACATCGCTGCCAACGATGCTGCCAAAGAGGCTGTCTGGATCAAGAAGTTCATTACTGAACTTGGAGTGGTTCCATCTATTGAGAATCCAATATCTTTGTATTGCGATAACAATGGAGCGGTGGATTTGGCAAAGGAACCCAGGTCCCATCAGCGATCCAGGCATATTCTGAGGCGGTATCACCTGATTCGGGAGATAGTTGATCGCCGGGAGATCGAGGTCAGGAGGGTTGACATGAAGAATAACACAGCGGGTCCACTCACGAAGGCCATTCCCCAGATACAGTTTGAGAGACTCTTCGGGATGCTCGGTATGCGATACTACAGCAGCTGGCCCTAGTGCAAGTGGGAGATTGTTAGTTGTATATATGCCCTAGAGGCCAGTATTGTACAGATGATGTATATTATATTAGATGCTTGGACATATATAGAGATGACTTTCTTGCTCGATATGATAGTATGCTATCTGGTTGCTCTTTATCTTAACATGTATACTTGTCTCTTTATACTGTCGTATAGTTACATGTTGGTAAAGCCCTTAGGATGTGTACTTGACTACCTGGACTATGATGCGGATCATACTAGTGGGAACATGGTAGTCCATAAGTACATCCTTCAAGGTCCCTAGTCGTAGGTGTATCGAGACGGGGCATCGATATACCAGTGTAGACTAGCGTATACGCTTCTCGACCCATGAGATGGGCGATGGATGATCCCATATCCATTGGTGTTTGACATCATAGATGGTATACGGGTGCTCAGTGGAGACTGGGTACACTGGAAGGACTCGCTGAGAACTCCCAGATGGTATTATACCTCACGTCAGATGGCAGTTCTCTGGTGACACTTGTGCAGGTTAGTCTGTAGACCCGAGATCGTCATAGAGTCTTGTGTGATTCCCACTGTGCTTTGATTTCCACCTTACCACGTCCATGAGGGTGTGCAAAACGGTGGTTTTTGGGTACAGTCCCGAGTCACATGGAGGCAATGAGCGATAGGAGGGGTTTCGTCTCACCCGGTATTGGGGGTTGATGTTGCGCTGTGCTCGATTGGCTGTAACAGGGAAGTCCCTGGCCAGGGCTGATTAAAGATTTACTGGTAAGTGTTACCAGTAGTTTCTCGACCCGTTATGAGCCTCACATCGTCACGACTTATCGGTTATTGGGGTCTGACGTTTACCACCCCTAGACTTGATATGCGACATATCAGACGAGGAGACTGGACTGCACGGGTAGTGTTGCCGGTTGGCTCGACGGGAGTTGTAGCAGGTTCGCTTGTTTTCTTCTGATCGCTCAATACCCGGATAGCCGTTACGTTTAGCTGACCGCTTGCGGCTTAGGGGTGCTTGATATGATCATCACCCACTGCCGACGTATTGACGAGTCTTAGAGTCCCACAAAGGAGTTACCTAGTCCAGGCGAAACGTTGTGGTGCGCGTATGCGATATGCGTATGGACCCGGTTAAAATACACGTATGAGATACCGTGTATTAATCGGGCGGTTTTCTTTTGGTAGGGTCGTATGTGATATGGCCGGATTGATAAATCAAGTGTTGATTTATCATTTAACCATTAGATTCTCACTAGAAATCCTTTATTGTATTTTTGGATGTATGCATGCATGTATGCATTCTTTCTTGTTTCATGCACATATGGATGTGCATGCACACATACATTCATACATCATCCTTCATGGTTGTATATACATAGAAAATGGTGGCAATATAAGACTCACACCATGGTTTTATATATATGAATTATTATTGCATTTGTTTTAAAACAAAATAAAAAAAGGAAAGAATAATTCATGGTTTGTTTCTACACTCTTCTTTCACCTAACCATTCTCACCCACCATTTAACCATGGATTAACTTTCCTTTTGTGTTTTAACTCAAATTAAATAATATCATTATTGTTTAACCATGGTTTTAGATGAGAGGTGGAAAATATATATAGATATATTTTCTATTTTTCATGGGAGATGATCTTTTCTCTTGTTCTAAAAAGGCCATCATCTTCTTCCTCCTTCATCTTTTGCTCTCTAGATTTCTCTAGTGAGCAAATTACTCATCAAGTTAGGATTTTGAAGTGAGAAAAGCCACCACAACATCATTCTACACAAGTCTTGCCCACTTGTTTAGAGTGTTAGCTTCCATTTTCATTCTTGATCTTGTAAAGTTGCAATCTTGGACAAAGCGGACTCCGGATGGATCATCGTGGACCTAGAGGAGTTCAAGCGGACCTTTTCCAAATCCCAAGTAGCCGAGGAGTCTAGCGTAGGGAGCTACAAAGGTTGTACTCTCAAAACCCTAGCTTAACCTACTTGTGATGAAGTGTTGTTTTAGAAACCCTAATTTTCTAGGATTGATTCTTTGTATGCTTACTTAGCACCCTAAAATTTTAATCTTTGGTACATGTGATGCTTCCAAACCCTTCATGAGGTGCTAGGTAAACCCAACAACTTATCCAATGGCGACTAGTGAAGAGCTCGCTCTGACCGCATCTTTAGCTGCAGTTCTCTCTGCTCTCATAGCCATGGTGACAGAAACCGCAACTAAACATCAATGAGGACAGATCATAGGAACGACTAGAATCACAGATCTCAAGAAATGTATATCCTAAGGTCACTTAAACGCAGCAGCGTATCGTAAGTATGCCGCGGAACATACACACGGTACGTCACTTTACTTAAGTTACCTACTCTATCAACTAAGGTCAACCTACATAACGAAAGTTCGGGTCTAATGCCCCCTCAGTCAAGTCTAAGTTCTGTAAGGTCAAGCCAAGGTTCCGAAATATATACGCCCTACACCCTGCATAGTCAAGCCTAGACTTGAACCAAGGTTTAACCTAACGCTCTGATACCAACTTTGTCATGATCCGGAATTGGCACATGACCGACACGAGAATCATGTGAAGTCTATAGGACCCTACCGTAATCCAAGTAAGCCGAAAGCCTAGAAATCTAAACCTTTTAGGAAAATAATGGAGGTGAAGTTTTAAAATAAAAGTGTAACGTTATCAAGTTACTTATTTAAAAGTATAAGTAATGACATATAGAAATACAAGTGAGTTGTACACTATAATTGGAAAAATTTTTGTCATTTGAAATTTGGGCAGCACCTTCCTTGTACATTTTGATCCAAAACCAATACACCAGAGCAATAATATAGGCATCTCCAAGCGGGAGCTAGCTCTTCGCCAATTGGCAGAATCATAATCGTGCAATATAAAAATATACGACGCCCAAGGCGAAGATCGATCACAGAAAGAAAATAAAGAAGACCAAGACATCATCAAGCTCAAAAATAAAGAACAATACACCCATCTCTCTGAGTCTCAAAGAATATACAAGTCTGGTGTCTATGTCTACCAAGTATACATAGTCTGGTTGATGGAGCTTTTAACTAGATACAACTGAAAATAATATATACAAAAGGTGGTCACGATCCAAGTGTACCACACCTACCAATAAAAATCACCCAGAAGAAAGCTGTATGCCAGCAAGCTGCTACTGATCTGAGCCGTCGATCCTGCAAGAAAATATAGCACAATGGGGGTGAGTTGCCAACTCGTGAGTAGAAAATATCAGCAGGTAGAAATTGAATGTATAACAATCTCCTAGGTCATACTGTAATAACATAATATCATACCGTGTGGTATCTAAGGTGATCGTGTATACATAAGTGTAATAATAACAAAGTTGTGCCAGTATCGGTATATAGTACTAAGTGATCTGTGTCATACGTAAATATATACGTTTATCATCAAACGTGTGTCCATCAAAGACACATCAAATCATCGTGAAACCTGAGTGTCCAGCATCGACACTCGAAAATATCATAAAACCCGTGTCCAGCATCGACATGTAAATCCTCATATCTCAGGCGCCGTCTCATCGGATCGGTCCTCATATCCATCTGTCTCAATCGCTCCGGTCAGTATCCTCTGGATATTTGCCGAGTCCAAACCACCACCGGTAGGTAGTGTTCCCCTGCCGGGGTCAACGTCTCTCTATACGATCTTCTTGTCCTAGGGTACCGTACTGGGTCTACCATGAGCCCGCAGACGGTGCCTCTCTCTTCTCGAATCGGGTATACACATAACTCAAAACCGAGAAAACTCATCGTGGACGTCGAAATATCAAAAGAAACCGCGTTTTTAAAACAATCATAAGACTTTAAAAAAATGTATCTGCGGTTCTCAAATCCAGAGATCTCATGAAAACAGAATCTCATATGAATGTAACCATAAAGGTACAGTAAGTGCAAGCATAGACCAATACTGTAAAGTATTGGAAGGGTTTTCATGTAAACATGTCGTGTAACCAGATAAGGACATGCAATATCTAAACTAGCATGCGAGGTGATGAATACTAAACAATAACTATAATTCTACAATTTAGGGAACAATACAGCGATATAACAGTTTTCTAATATGTACGTGGCATGGAAATTACCGATTATGTGTGTATGAGCCGGCAAGTTTGTGTATGTGCAATATGCGCATCATCGGTAATGGTGCGTGTGTCCTAGCAGACGAAGTCATAACAAATAAAGTACCGGGAACGTAGTACGTATGCCACAAGGAAAATAATACAGCATAAACATGAGTGGTATAAAATACGTAACTACATATGAACCATATGGTTATTGTTTAAATAATACGAATCATAGTTTTTGAAAATGGGGCTACGGAGTTTTTGAAAAAGAGATACAATTTGAAAATCCATGGCATCCCTTGAGGTTGTCATTTAAAGCGCATATGACTCGTTAGTTTTGAAAATAGGTATGGTTCCGAATATATATATATATATATATATATATATATATATATATCTACTTAAGTGATGTATATATGTATCCCAATATCTACTTAAGTGATGTTAATCAATATTCCTCGAGTCGATACATATGTGTCTGCGATTCATGCTCATTATATCACGCACGGTATAATCTATCGTACGGTATCATCAAATCAGAGTAAAGATCTATCGTCATGTACATAATATCGCGTATGGTATAATCCATCGTACTGCATCATCAAATCAGAGTAAAGATCTATCGTCCTGTACATAATATCGCGTACGGTATAATCAGTCGTACGGTATCATCAAATCAAAGTACGGATCTAGGGTCACGTACATCATATTATCACATATTCTCATATATATATATCATCTCTTATCATATTTTAGCATATGTGTGTGTGCGTGTGTGTGTGTATATATATATGTATATGTATGTATGTATGTATGTATAGAGAATAATGGAGGAAAGATGCTATAGGAGGGAATTTCCTCCTATGGCGTTGAAAAAATACACCCTCCCTCATTTTTCCCGCCGATCGGCACCCACCATATTTATCGTTATAATCTAAGATGTGGGTACACCAAATTTCATGTGATTCTACAACCTTTTCACCATTGATTTAGCAATGTAAAAAGTTCTATTGTCGGTAAACCGTTAATTTTGAACCCACTAAATCAACGGTGAAAAAGTTGTAGAATCACATGAAATTTGGTGTAGCCACACCGATGATAACGATGAAGATGGCGGGTGCCGATCGTCGGAAAAATGAGAGAGGGTGTATTTTTTCGACGCCATAAGAGGAAATTCCCTCATATGGCCTCTTTCCTCCATTAACCTCATGTATGTATGTATATATGTGTGTGTGTGTGTGCGCATCTGTGTGTGTGTGTGTGTCGCCCCGCATCCTCATATCAAACCTATCGACTCATGTCATTTTATTCCATCACATTCTCTTCTCATCATGTCATCTCGTAATTATCTTTATGGTTATATCCGTATATATAAGTGTATGTATCTATATACATACTACATCTGTGATCTCATAGCACTATGGTTGTGGGGGTGTTATA
This sequence comes from Agapanthus africanus, assembly GCA_030015575.1. Taxonomy (NCBI): domain Eukaryota; kingdom Viridiplantae; phylum Streptophyta; class Magnoliopsida; order Asparagales; family Amaryllidaceae; genus Agapanthus; species Agapanthus africanus. The sequence goes on along the minus strand of CM057342.1, from coordinate 240,765,374 downwards.
CGCCATCCACCCGACTTCTCCTGTAAATATACATCTACCCATCTTCTATCCTCGCTCTAGCCGAAGTCGATGAACATTTTGCTCTCCTTTTGTCGTCCCGGAAGTCCATGTGAAGGTATCTACAATTCAAGGAATATCATATCGTACACAAAATCAAATCCGAAAACCGATACGGTAAGCGAAGCACACATAGGTTAGAGAATAAATATCTATCGTCCTGTACATAATATCGCGTACGGTATAATCTGTCGTACGGTATCATCAAATCAAAGTACGGATCTAGGGTCACGTACATCATATTATCACATATTCTTATATATATAATCTCATATCATATTTTAGCATATGTGTGTGTATATATGTATGTATATTGTGTATATACACGCACGCACGTATGTGTATATACACGCACGCACGTATGTGTAGATACACGTACGTACGTATGTGTACACATATGTACGTATGTTTGTGTACACATACGTAGGTACGTGTATATACACATGTACGTGCGTACGTGTACGCGCGTACGTACGCGCATGTACGTACGTGCACATACGCATGTACGTATGTAGGTATATACGTACGCGCGCGCGCGCGTGTGTGTGTATCGCCCCGCATCTTCATATCAAACCTATCAACTCATGTCATTTTATTCCATCACATTCTCATCTCATCATGTCATCTCGTAATTATCTTTATGGTTATATCCGTAGGTATATAAGTGTATGTATCTATATACATACTACATCTGTGATCTCATAACACTATGGTTGTCGGGGTGATATACACCATCCACCCGACTTTCCCCGTAAATATAGATCCACTCACCTTCTATCCTCGCTCTAGCCGAAGTCGTTGAACACCTTGCTCTCCTTTTGTCGTCCCGGAAGTCCATGCGAAGGTATCTACAATTCAAGGAATATCATATTGTACACAAAATCAAATCCGAAAACCGATACGACAAGTGAAGTACACATAGATTAGAGAGTAAAGATCTATCGTCCTGTACATAATATCGCATATGGTATAATCTGTCGTAACGTATCATCAAATCAAAGTACGGATCTAGGGTCACGTACATCATATTATCACATATTCTCATATATATCATCTCATATCATATCTTAGCATGTGTGTATGTATGTATGTATATGTGTATGTATGTATGTATGTATGTATGTATGTATGTATATGTATGTATGTATATATATGCATTCTCATATATATATCATCTCATATCATATCTTAGCATATGTGTATGTATATACGTTTACGTACACGTACACGTACACGTACACGTATACATACATACATACATACATACATACATACATATATATATATATATATATATATATATATATATATATAGCCCCGCATCCTCATATCAAACCTATCGACTCATGTCATTTTATTCCATCACATTCTCATCTCATCATGTCATCTCGTAATTATCTTTATGGTTATATCCGTAGGTATATAAGTGTATGTATCTATATACATACTACATATGTGATCTCATAGCACTATGGTTGTAGGGGTGCTATACGCCATCCACCCGACTTCCCCCGTAAATATACATCTACTCACCTTCCATCCTCGCTCTAGCCGAAGTCGATGAACGCCTTGCTCTTCTTTTGTCATCTCGGAAGTCCATGCGATGGTATCTACAATTCAAGGAATATCATATCGTACACAAAATCAAATCCGAAAACCGATACGGCAAGCGAAGCACACATAAGTTAGAACGTATGGCCCATGCATGCAAGAACAACCAAACAACTCCCGACATTGACGTACATACGTCAAACGACCGAGTCAAAACTCAAATAACAAAAATCTAGTTTTCAAAAGTCGCAAAAACAAATCAGTAACTTAGAAAAACACTTTCAGATTTTACCCTAGGTAAAATTGGGACATTCTGCACATTACATAGGCCTAGTTATCAGAAGATTGAGCCATGGACCAAGAAACAAACCCTAATTCTGAATTCAGGCCACAATTTGCGGCCAATAGGGTTATTTTGGCGGCCAAGAATGGGAGTTGGGGGCTCAGGTTTTAGGGGTAGATTCTAAATAGCCTGCACATATCTCTGTATATGCAATTTATTTTTTAGAGCTCCCGAGTTATTCCAGATTCTATTTGATCATCACAATTTAACAAAAACCCGATATCGGAAAATTCCAAGTTCATTTTTGAAACTTCTAAACTCCAGTTTGGTCAAGGATTCTATCACAAATAGGGTTGTAGTAACTAATTAAGCCTCAATTATATCTCCACAACTCAAAACATCCACTAATTATCATCCTAGAATTTTCCAAGATCATAAAACATAACTTGTTTAACTCTAAACTAACACTTGAGCTTAAGAAACATAAAAACTTGGAGAAAGATGAAGGTTTTACTTCATGGAGCAACTCAAGAAAATTCTAAGATGGCCTAAGTTGCTCAAAACTTCTACTTGATCATTCCATAATGCTTATAAAGATGTGAGGAACATTATTTGTGAATGGAACATGAGATTTTGAGGTGGTTTTTAGGATGGTGTAGGGTGGTAGTGAGATGGTGGAGGAGTTGGAAGAAGGAGGAGAAGATGAAGAAGGTGGGGGAAAAGATTGGTTGTGGAACCACACACACACACTCTCTCTCTCTCTCTCTCACCCTCTCTCCTCATTATGCTGGTCATATCTATGTCTCCTCTCATTTTCCATTTTTCTTTTCTTTTCTTTTTCATTTTCTTAAAACAAAACCATATTACAAAATAAATCTAATTACAACATGTCACAAGATATCATGCACACTCAAATACATTGTTAACAAAATGGATTTGGTTTAATGCATAATTAGTAATATAATAATCAAGTTTATAATAAACTTGTATGTAAATAATTGTATAGTAATTTATAAAATGTCCAAATCCAATAAATGCTTCCACAATTAATAATTCATATTAATTTCCAAATATTTTCCAAAATATAGGTATATAATTATACAATTCTACGAAAACTCAAAGGCATACTCGTATAGTTTTCATAAAATTTATTATTTTATTATTTAAATTCCAAAAATATAATTTTATATTTTCTGAAATGTCACAAGAAGGTAGCCCAGCTTTGTTGGGAATATGTGTGCCCTAGAGGCCATTATTGTATAATATAGTGGATGCTTGGACATATATATTGAGGACTTTCTTACTCGACATGATAGTATACTATCTGGTTGCTCTTTATCTTAACATGTACACTTATATTATTATACTGTCTCTCTTATACATGTTGATAAAGCCCTTACGATGATTGCTTGACTACCAGAACTATGATGCGGATCATACTACTGGGACTTGTGTAGTCCACAAGCACATCTATTAACAGTTCCTAGTCAAGGGAGTATCGAGACAGGGTATCGATATTCCAGAGTAGACTAGTGTGTACGTTTCTCAACCCTATAGGAGGCGATGGTTGATCCCATAACCATAGGTGTTTGACATCAAAGATTTTACACAGGTGCTCATTAAAGAATGGGTACACTGAACAGGACTCGCCGAGAACTCCTAGATGGTACCATACCTATCGTCAGATAGTAGTTCTCTGGTAACACTGATACATGTTAGTCTGTAGACCGGAGATCGTCATAGTGTCTTGTGTGGTTCCCATTATGCTTTAATTTCCTCTCTACCACGGCTCAAAGGACTCGTGAAAACAGGTGAATTTTTGGTACAGTCCCGAGTTACATGGAGGCAGTGAGTGATAGCAGGGGTTTCGTCTCTCCCGGTATAGGGAGTTGATGTTGCGCTCTGATCGATTGGCTATAACAGTAAGTCCCTGGCCAGGGCTGATGAGATTTACTGGTAAGTGTTTTTGGTAGTTTCTCGAACCGTTATGATCCATACATCAGTATGAATTATCAAGTTACTGAGGTCTGACGATTCCACCCCTAGACTCGATATGTGACATATCAGACGAAGAGACCGGACTGTACGGTAAGTGTTAATTATAGGCTTCATGGGAGTTTGGACAAACTTGCTTGTTGATCTTCTATTCGCTCAATACCTGGGTAGCCGTTACGTTCAGCTAGTACCGCCGACGGCTTATGGGTAACTGATATGATCATTACCTACTGCTGGTGTATTGACGAGTCTTTAGATTCCCACACAGAGGTTTCCTAGTTCAAGTAAAACGAAATAGGGCACATATGTTGATATATGTAGGGGGCTTGATTAAATACAAGTATGTGATACCGTATTATAATCTGACGGTAATTTGATATCGGTTAGCTTATATGTGATATAACCGGATTATTGAATCAAGTGTTGATTTGATAATGTGATATACAGATAAATGATATTAGTCGGTTATATGTCATATAACCGGATTATTGAATCAAGTATTGATTTAATAATATGATATATATTTATATTTGATATAATTATATATTAACTAATATTATAGCACACTAATTATTTTCTTCTTAATATATATATATATGTGTGATATATATATTCGATATGTGTGTGTGTGTGTGGTTAGATTTTCTATTTTTAGAAAATAGAAAAAGAGGTGGAAAATGGGGAGACTTTTGGAATGAGTGAAGCATGGCTTTGATCATTTTCTTATTCATTTGGTCTCACTATTGAAGTATGGTTGGGATAAAATATTGGGGTTTATTGCATGCTTCAATAAGTGAGAAACATAAGTGAGCCATTCTTCATTTCATTTGCTTATTCTTCTAGCTCATTTGCTTCTCGTCTCCCATTATCCTCTTCTTCCTCCTCCATTGCCCTAACCCTCACATGTGTTATGAACCCTAGGGCATTAGGAAATTCTAAGTGAGCTAAAAACTTCTACTTCATCATCCTAATCTTGACTAGCCATTTAGATTAGGATGGTCACTTCACTAATAGGAGTTTAATGAAGAGGTAGCTTGGATTAGTGAAGCTTCAAGGTGGATTATCTTCGACACGAAGACATCGAAGCAAGCTCGATCCATTCTTCAACTGAAGCCTAGAGGAGTTGTAGGGACTACTAACCGGAGCTATAGAAAAGAAGAACTTGGTCTACAAAGGTTGCAGTCTCTTTCTCTTAGTGTAAAGTTCTTTATATATCACTTAAACCCTAATAATCTAGTTAAATCTTTGGATAGTGTAGCTTAGCACCATGAAAATTTGAAAATTGCATGCTTGATGCCGGTTTTAACCTTATGGTGGTGCTAGGAAACACTTTCATGGTATCAGAGCCAAAGTAGAACAATAGGAAAAGTCTATATGACGTTAAAGTGTTCGATCGATTTTCAAAACCCAACTTTTTACATATTTCTGTGCATTTTTAATGTATTATTTTTTTGTGTCATGCTTGATGATACATTATATATGGGTGTATGAGACTCATACCATACCATAGATAATTAGGGTGATTAATTATTTAATGTATAAACAAAATTAGGTGGAAATGGCATGGTTTGTGAAGCTTGGAGAAGTTTGTAGAAACTATTGACTTAGTCCACTAATTTTGTCTTATTTTAGATATTTATTAACCCAACCATTATCTTTAGCAATGGTTAAGTTTCTACATGAGTTATATGAGATATTTTCTCATCCATGGTTTACATTGGATCACTTGAGATCATTTTCTTCATCTCTTCCATTTTTGCTCTCTAGTTTTGAGTGAATGAAGAAAAGAAAGAGAGAAAAATTATTCTAAAGTGAGCAAAATTCCTACTTCACCAATCTATACCAAACTAGCCATTTAGTATAGGTTGTTTCTTCACTAATTCATCAATTAGTGAAGAGATAACTTGAGTTAGAGATTCTTCGACGTAGATCATCTTCGGCCTCAAAAATCCTTGAGCAAGCCGTTCTTTTCACCTAGTGGAGCCAAAGGAGAGTCCGGGACACCACTACTTGGAGCAAAGAGACTACTACACAGAACCTTAGAAATTAAGGACCGGTCTACAAAGGTTGTATTCCCATTTCACTTAGTGTAAAGTTGTTTACATGTTTTAATAACCCTAATTCTCTAGTTATATCCTTGGTTTGGGTTGCTTTGCTCTCTAGATTATTTAAAATTGCATACCCGATACCTTATAAAACCTAGTGAGAGTGCTAAGGAACCCAACAGTGGTATCAGAGCCAAGGCTAGAGAATTACACGATGTTAGATAAATCACGAAACCGAAACAACTCCGAAATATATGACCCAAAAACCCTAGTTTCTATTGTTTTTAAAAATTCATTTAATTTTTTTTAAATAGGTGCAGACATATGATGTAACTAGAACACCGTAGAAAAATGAGCCCCAAATGACATGTTCTGTCCGGCAAGACTACCCTGAAAACCGGCTTGGCCGGTCCCTTTGTCAAGTTGGGATTTTTGTTTTCTGCGATGTTCTGGTCTCTGGGGTTTTGGGTTGCAGGTATTGTTTGATTTTGCTAAGATGGCATGTGATGTTATCTTTCTGTAACGGTAATTTGGAGTGTTTCTTATTCGTAATTTTAACATCGTTTCGGGTTTATATATGTGATACAATATTTGGAATCCACAATAATTAGTTATATGAAAACTAATTAGTGCTTTATGAATCTAGCAAGTTAGTCTCTTTTGATCGATTGCCGCGAGGTTTTGATTTGGATCAAAACTCTGTCGCAATCTCATATAGTACGCGAACACTCGCTGGGTAACACTACTAGATAGCCATGCCCCATAACCCCGACCAAGCGACTGTAGGAGAACCTCGTATCCAAAAGCATCCGTTCGGGTTCTCGCGGCCGCGGTGTTCCGCCTAAGTGCGCTCTGTCAACGGCATCGGGGCTACGGCCGTCTACTAATGTTTCCAACAAGGATTCGATCATATGTTGGGAATCTTGTTGAATTGCCCGACTGGATATTGAAAAGTGTTTTCAATTTGAGACTAAAATGTCGAGTTTATATTGTTAGGCATGAAATTCGGAATATGTGATATTCCGGGTTTATGATGTCTAAGGAATTTATATGGTTAGGCATGAAATCCGAAGTATGTGATATTTCGGGTTTATGATGTCTAAGGTGGTTGTGGATTCTAATTATTGTAGTTTTCACTTTCTTTTCTGCGACCGTAAGTGTAATATGTGGTGTATCGCCGGTTTCGTTGTTATACGTCAACGACAATTGGGATACGCATATTTATTTACGTTGATGACATGTGATGTTATGTGTTACTAGGATATGTTATATTGGATCGTCATGTTTGAATAGCCGGGGTTTTTTGCGTGAGATGAGAGTTTTCCATTTTTATTCATGTAAAAACTTGTATGTAATATTCTTTTATTGGGACACTTCCGGGTTGAGGATGATGTCACCATTGACGTATATTATTTACTTTTCCGCATTAGAATAGACCCAAGACGGGGAGCACAAGTAACTGGGTTCTAGAGTCCAGTGGGAGACCATCTCGAGGAGTCGAGTCCGGGTCTCCTAACTCTAGAATTGGTAGGGTTGCTTGCCACTCTCTTAAGGGTCTAGAGATATGGGTTTGGCTATTCATCACGACCATGGAATCCGTGTTTTTACTGGCTTAATTTAAAATATGGACCTCCTAGTATATCCAATATTTCATATGTTGATTTCTGCTGCAATGTTCTGCGATGAGATTATATAACTACATGAGATGAATGCTTTATATTATATATGTGATATATAATAAACGTTGCTTATGTTTTTCATCCGCGCTAGTCCTGCCCCCGCTCTGCCGTTAGTTATCTAACCTAACGGTGCATGATGGGACCCCGTGACGAATGCGGATGGCATAAACGTACGTTATATATAAGTATTTTTGTTTCTTTATCTGTGATGCTTAGGAAGCATAGATGATGGGACTTCATTAATGAGATTAACGAAAAAGAAAGAAAACTAAAGATGTTGTAGAATCCTGTTTCAAAAATGGTAGCTCTAGTTTTTTCTTTGCATAGTGGTATTCCTTGATGAATATCCCGCACTTCATTCGATGAGGAAAGAGTCGAGATCCCCTCACAGGAAGCGACCTCTTTAGCAAAAGCTAGCATATACTACAACCTGCTCAGTTTGTCTTTTGATTTCTTTTCTAGTTCTTGCTTTGCATAGTGGTATTCCTTGATGAATATCTAGCACCTCATTCGATGAGGAAAGAGCCGAAATCCCTTCACCGGGAGTGACTGTTCAGTTGATAAAACTGCACATTTGTATTACATTTTTCCTACAATTTTCATATTAAAAAAGGACTTTATTATAATAAATCATACATATGGGGGTTTATATGTAAAAACACCATTTTCCATGTGTTAATATATTTTAATTAGTATTTGGTAGAAAAATGTATGCAAATAAATTCATTGACCTAATCCTAGTAGAACTAAGTCTACTAAATATTATTTGCGTTGTTGTGCAAAAGATTTCCAAGTGTGCAGAATTTTTCAAAGACTAGAATCAAGCAAATCAAGTTGTTGAAGAAGACTTGCCTAATTAAGAATCAAAACTTGGAGACCAAGTCTGGCAGCAACCACGAGAAGATTTCCAAATTCTGAAGGTGCCTAGGATTGCCACATGTCACAAGGAGCAAGACCTAAAATTTTCATCAATTGATCTTGACCTTTGGCCGCGGATCTGCGGCCAAACCCCCCTTGGGCGGCGGATCCGCGGCAAGATATTGGAGTTAGGGTCTGCGATTTTCTGGGGTGAATCTATGATGAATTTTACCTAATTTTGAAGCAAATGATTCTGGCTTTGCACTATAAAAAGGCACCGAGAGCCCCTTGAAAAATTTATCAAGCCGACGCGATCACGAAGCCCCAGACGCTCACGCATCCAGGCTGATCATCAACTGTTCGTCTACCTCCTTAGGAAAGATCGAGAAGCAACTAGTTTTGTAATCATTTTCTACGGAATAAAGTGTAGATTGTTCAAGTTGATTAATAAAGGTAGTTATTTTATTTAATTCTTTTGCATTTTACATTATGTTTTCCCTCTCTGTCTTTTCATCTTCTTCTCCCAACATGCGCGAGTAATTCTCCGCTTGTTAGAGTTCGTAGGATTAGGGTAGGCTAATGGACGATGAACATCCCTAAACCCTTTTAAAGTCCTATAAAGTTTATGAACTTTATCAAAAGAATCATTAACATCCTAATCGGGCGCGCTAGCAATTCTTTGCTAGTTCCGACCGTGATTAGAGATTAGATTATTGATTGTTTTGGTAAAGGCTAGATTTGAACGGAGTTCCGTATCGAGATAAGGGTTAAGAGTGGGATTCCTTTTCCCTCCAGAAACCCGAATCTACACGCATCACCGTCGTTCTAGTTTTAAATCTATTAATGGATAAAAAGGGTAACTTTTAATTAATCGTCCATGACTACTAAATCCTAACGAACCCTACAAGCCCTCTTATTATATCATCTACATCTCTAAAATAATCTAGATCTATATTTTTGCATTCTTGCTTAACGTAGATCTAGAAACTTTTCATAAAACTCTTTATCCCTCCTCTCTTTTTCAACACATCTAAAGTAAGAGTAAAAAGTTCCACGTTTCCCAGAGGACGACCCGTACTCATCTCGGTCTAGCTACGCGCGACACCGTTATTGATTGCGGTTAAACTACTAAACACAAATTTTTCGTATCAATCAAATGGCGCCGTTGCCGGGGATACGTGCGTAATTTTTTATTCATACTATTTGTGTTGGATTCTTAGACGAGTCATATCATTATTAACACAAAACTGCAAATTGCATATTTAACGATTTGTGCGTGAATTTTTGCAAGGAGATCTGGAGTCACAGAATTAAGGAAATCAGAAAACAGAGACATTTTAAGAGATCCAGAGGAGCACAGAGGGCTTGAGAAAAATTTTCATCAACTGTTCCTTCCACATCGCGGTGGAACCGCGGCACAAAGGTACTTCCTGCGGCGGAAACGCGGCGGTTTAGAGAGATTAGGGCTACAGAACTCTCTGGTAAGATTCTCAACTCCTTCTCTCTCCTCTCAAATCCAATAAAATCTATCTTCTGCAGAGTTCTTTGCAAAATCGCGCCGCTAAAAAATATTTTTGCAAAAGTTTTGTGATTGGTTTTGCTTTGCATATTTTTAATACGGACTCTAAGGGGCAAAGACCAAATCAAGATTAGGTGGGGATTTCATCACCCTTCCTAAGCCCCACAAGTCACAAACCGAGCATCTAGATCAACCCTTCATTAATTTAAAAAATATCTAGACCAGACTCTAAGGACTGTCGCGCTCATTAAGGACAGAGAAAGGTCGTGGGTAATCTATCGTTTATCCGCATTACTTTTGTAGTGCCTAGGCAAGTGTGTCAAAGGCTAGTGGTTTTTAATTAGGCCCACTACTGTGGTTCCTTCCCACTTACCTGGCACTTACCTGGCTACAAGAGTAGTACGGAGGGGGTAGAGTATTGATCCGGCGGCTTGTCCTTTGGAAGTCTAGGAGCGGTCTAGAGACTGGACCTAGGTGACCTTAGTTCTAGGGTTGCTTGTGCATTTTAGAGTGATTTGTCTTGAGTCCCATTTTTTTCAAAACAAGCCAATTTTAAATCACACACACGCTGCCACTTGCACTAAACCCGCTTAGTGCATGCTCGGCTGGACACGGGATTCTAGTGCCCGTCTTGTCTGCGTTCCTGCTATCGACGCCGAAGTCGGTACTTCTTCATCTTCTTTTTCCCCACCACCACACACGACTGAGACGGACGGCACTCCATCAAATTATAACACCACGCTGCCACCGCCCGAAGGTGCGCAGAATCCACCGCGCATCTCTCTCCAAGAGAGATGCTATCCTATCCGTGGTCCTCTTCCCACTTGTCTATCTCTTCCACCACCTAACGGGGATAATTTCGAGATTAAACCCCACTACATCAATCTGCTGCCCAAATTTCACGGGCTTAAGTCGGAAGACGCGTACGTTTTCATCACCAAATTCGAAAACGTATGCGCAATGATGGGTACTTCACAATTGACTTTAGATGCTATGCGCTTACGTCTTCTCCCATTCACACTGTGCGACTTGGTAGAAAAATGGCTTTACAATACTGCCGCACACTCTATCACTAATTGGGACGAATTCGTCATAGCATTTCTTAAGAAGTTTTACCCAAATCATAAGACTGCCTATATTAGGAGCGAGATCAACCAGTTCACCCAGCTTTCCAATGAACCATTTTGGAAGTGCTTTGAACGTTTCAAAGATCTGCTTGTCCAATGCCCCCATCACGGAATACAAAGATGGGATTTATGTCGGATTATATATGAGGGCATTAATCCAGCGACAAAGCAGATGCTTGAAACAATGTGTCAATGCAATTTCATGTCTAAAGATGACGGTGAAGCGTGGAAATATCTGGAAGACCTTGCTGAACACACGCTGCAGTGGGAAAGCGTAAGACCACCTTCAACTAAGGGAGGTATTCACCAGCTCGATGTTTCTATCGCAGTAAAAGATGAAATGGCAGCGATACAGAAGAAACTCGATGCTATTGAAAACAAGTTCTCATCATTCTCCCTAAATCAGGTCACGCTTCCTAAGACCGTCTGTGGTTGCTGTTCGGATCCTTCACACTTAACGGAAGAATGTCCTATGAATGCATCGTTTCTAGCTAATGCTGCTTTTCAGCAGTGACCTAGAAACGACCCTTATTCTTCCACGTACAATCAAGGATGGAGGAATCATCCTAATTTTGCTTGGAATCAAAACCAACAAAGCAATTATCAAAGACCTCCTCCACAGCAACCACAACCACAGAATCAGCCCCCCTTTCAGTCACAGAATTTCCAAAATCCGGCCAATATTTCTACACCACAAGTGGCCGGTACTGACAACCCACTTGCACAAACTTTGGATATGTTCATGAAACAATCCATGCAAATTTCGGCTGAGATGAGGTCTTCTATTGATACCATAACGAAAAACTCCGCCTCCCATGGTGAGAGTATTAAATCATTAGAAAACCAAATTGCACAGTTAAACGCCGCAATGAGTGCGAGAGAGAAAGGGAAACTCCCATCTCAACCCCTACCGAATCCTGGCCATTCACAAAATTATAATGTGAATGCCATTACTACGTTGAGATTGGGGAGAGAGCTGAATAACCGAGTGGGTGAGCAATGTGATGATAGTGACACCAATGATACCCCAGCTTCTTCTTCTTCCCCTAATTTGTCTAGTCTCCCACCTTCACCCGAGCCTATTCTCCGTTTTCCCCAAGGCTCGAACCCTTCGCCCATTTCTCCAAATCTATCTAAGTCGATTCCCACTCCAATTTTGGGATCGAATCCGTCCCCACAGTCTTCTCCACAAATGTTGGACCCAAAACTTATTGATCAAGCACCTTATCCAAATAGGTTAAGAGGCAATAGACCAAGTCCACAAATGGAGAAGATTATGGAAATTTTTAAGCAAGTTAACATAAACATTCCTCTCCTAGATGCTATTCAACAAGTTCCGTCATATCCGAAAATTCTAAAGGACTTGTGCACTAGGAAGAGAAAAGTTCAAGTACCTAAAAAAGTTTTCCTTGCGAGTAATGTGAGCACAGCTTTTACACAACAACTACCCAAGAAACGAAGGACCCCGGAAGTCCTACAATTTCAATTTCTATTGGGGGTAAAAATATCAATCGTGCTCTACTCGATCTAGGTGCTAGTGTTAACTTGCTTCCGTATTCTGTTTATGAGCAATTAGGGATCGGAGAGTTAAAACCTGCGCATTGCACTCTTCAGATGGCCGATCGATCTATCACCCAACCTAGGGGTGAGCTAGAGGATGTGTTAACCAAAGTCGGGGAATTTATATTCCCTGTGGACTTTATCGTTATAGATACACAACCTGTGGCAAACCCACGCAATCAAATCCCGGTGATACTCGGTCGACCCTTTTTGGCCATTTCCAACGCAGTAATCAATTGTAGAAACGGCTCTATGACCTTATCCTTTGGAAAGAAGTCAATTGAGCTTAACATTTACAAGTTGGGAAGTGAACCCTCTGAACCCTATGCTCATGTGTGTTCTGTCGAATTAATGGATGTCGATAGCAGCGAATCTCATCAACCTCATGATACTGACTCTTTTCATATGTTGTTGTTTGACCCAACCATGTATTCTTCCGGGTCAACATCTAACGCTGATGAGGAACTTTTTATAGAGTCTGACGATCACCCCATTTTTTCTGATGACATTATTCTTCGGGGTATCGACGAAAGCTTTGAGGAAATTTTCGCCGATGAACTCGTATTTTTACAAGACACGGGTGTTGAGATGAATCAACTCCAAGATAAAGAAATTGAGCCTCCACCCGTTCTTTTGGACAATCATGATAATGCGAGTAATCCATCATCACTATCACTGTGTCGTCTCTCCAAATTGAGACGCAATCCTTTTCCATTACACCTCTTATCACCTCCCCACTTCTCCACGTCGAAAGGCGACATGTTTTTCCACCAACCTTGGTGCTTCATCGATAAAATTTTTGAATGGTTGGTGTTGACCTTCGGTATTTGTAAAGCTTGGCATTGACTAATAACCTTGACCCCCTCGTGTGATTTTAAAAGATTAAAATTGTTTAACTCAAGTTTGGGGGGGGTGGTATATTTTGGGCTCTTGAAAGAAGATGATTTTTACAAAATTTTGAGCCAAAAATAAGTTTGGGGGAGGATTTTCACTTTCATTTATTCTTGCCCCCATTAATAATTTCCTCCCAAGTCTACAGGTTTTTTAGCTTAACGGATGACATCAGTGAGGACACTCCTGTAAATAGGTTTGGGAGAGGTTTGTGCTTATTTACACATCAATTTGCATCATACTTTGCATAAGCACAATATTTTCAAAAATTTCAAAAATTTTCTTTTGTAACAAAAGAGTAGAAAGTGAAAAATTACATCCAAAAGATAGGAATAGTTTAAGAAAACCAAGAAAATTTAAAGTTTTCTTAAACGAACTAGTAATAAGTAGTTATGAGCTGTTATCCCAAGGGTTAGTAAAATGAAGGAAATCACTAATCTGAGGATAAAAATAAGTCTGAAAAATAGTTTCTATTCTGGAAGCCAAACATTTGAATGTTGATACCCTACTATATGCACTTACACACATCTTGAAACTCGGGATAGTAGAGGATACCTTGAAATGCTCTTGTCTAAAAGCCAAAGTATGAAGGAAATAAAAAAAATAAAAATGAAGAAAATATAAAAATGGTGAAAAGAAAAAAATGAACACTGGTTTTGTTATCGCCAAGGCAGCAATAAAAAAATATAGCGAGGGTGCCTCTTCACCTAGTGCCCTAAGGCCAACTGGTCTGGGAGTCACTGCTAAGTCTTAGGTGGTGCAAGACGAGAAAAATATTATCACCTTATCAGCAAGCACATGAGTAATCGGTCCGTTAGTACCTCAAGAAGTATTAACGGTGGCATGAAAAGGTGTGAGCAAACCTAAGTATTCATCAAATTAAAAAGTACTAAGGTAGATGGACAAGAGTATGATAGCTTGAATTGAATTCTCCGAGTGTAGGGATGTCCATTTCACACACGTAGGGTTATATGATCAATGTTTGGACGAAAGGTAGGAATGAAGAATAAAGACGATGTTTTATTGAGAGATATGTGATTTCTAACATCTTTTCATGACTATTAAGATAGGGCTCATAACAACTGAAAAGCTAGTGTAGTTGGAAACTCTTATTTTCAAAGTCTTTCTTTTATGGTTCTTATCTTTATATGTAAATTTCACCATCTCTCTTTTGGTATAGGATTTTGTGGGTGTAATCCGCTGAAAACCCTCAGGAGACAACACTCCTCCTACTAGGGACACCTGGAGGTTCAACGGCTTGTTGCACGTGCTCAGTGCAATCGTGTCTGCCTACGAAACCGTGCTTAGTTTTCTCCTTTCTTTTTCTCCTCTTGAATAAACTAGTTTGCTCGGGACGATCAAAGATAAGTTTAGGGGTATTTGTTCTGTTGATAAAACTGCACATTTGTATTACATTTTTCCTACCATTTCATATTAAAAAAGGACTTTATTATAATATATCATACATATGGGGGTTTATGTGTAAAAACACCATTTTCCATGTGTTAATATATTTTAATTAGTATTTGGTAGAAAAATGTTTGCAAATAAATTCATTGACCTAACCCTAGTAGAACTAAGTCTACTAAATATTATTTGAATTGTTGTGCAAAAGATTTCCAAGTGTGCAGAATTTTTCAAAGACTAGAATCAAGCAAATCAAGTTGTTGAAGAAGACTTGCCTAATTAAGAATCAAAACTTGGAGACCAAGTCTGGCAGCAACCACGAGAAGATTTCCAAATTCTGAAGGTGCCTAGGATTGCCACATGTCACAAGGAGCAAGACCTAAAATTTTCATCAATTGATCTTGACCTTTGGCCGCGGATCCGCGGCAAGATATTGGAGTTAGGGTCTGCGATTTTCTGGGGTGAATCTATGATGAATTTTACCTAATTTTGAAGCAAATGATTCTGTCTTTGCACTATAAAAAGGCACCGAGAGCCCCTTGGAAAATTTATCAAGCCGACGCGATCACGAAGCCCCAGACGTTCACGCATCCAGGCTGATCATCAACTGTTCGTCTACCTCCTTAGGAAAGATCGAGAAGCAACTAGTTTTGTAGTCATTTTCTACGGAATAAAGTGTAGATTGTTCAAGTTGATTAATAAAGGTAGTTATTTTATTTAATTCTTTTGCATTTTACATTATGTTTTCCCTCTCTGTCTTTTCATCTTCTTCTCCCAACATGCGCGAGTAATTCTCCGCTTGTTAGGGTTCGTAGGATTAGGGTAGGCTAATGGACGATGAACATCCCTAAACCCTTTTTAAGTCCTATAAAGTTTATGAACTTTATCAAAAGAATCATTAACATCCTAATCGGGCGCGCTAGCAATTCTTTGCTAGTTCCGACCGCGATTAGAATTAGATTAATGATTGTTTTGGTAAAGGCTAGATTTGAACGGAGTTCCGTGTCGAGATAAGGGTTAAGAGTGGGATTCCTTTTCCCTCCAGAAACCCTAATCTACATGCATCACCGTCGTTCTAGTTTTAAATCTATTAATGGATAAAAAGAACAACTTTTAATTAATCTTCCATGACTACTGAATCCTAACGAACCCTACAAGCCCTCTTATTATATCATCTACATCTCTAAAATAATCTAGATCTATATTTTTGCATTCTTGCTTAACGTAGATCTAGAAACTTTTCATAAAACTCTTTATCCCTCCTCTCTTTTTCAACACATCTAAAGTAAGAGTAAAAAGTTCCACGTTTCCCAGAGGACGACCCGTACTCATCTCGGTCTAGCTACGCGCGACACCGTTATTGATTGCGGTTAAACTACTAAACACAACTTTTTCGTATCAATCAGTGACCTCTTTAGTGAAACTAGCAAAAGCCTAAAAAACACTCCTTTTCAAATCACTCGATTCTACAGCGATATCAAGTTCATTACGCAAAAGGTTTTCTTAGTAACCTATCGTAGCCCTCCGTCATTTCAGATAAGTACTATTTAGTATTTGTGCTACGTTTGTTGGCCTTCATCAATGCGTAGTGTGCGATAGCTGATTAGTGATTATCTGTTGCATATGATGCAATTGGATTAGGGTAGTCGTATGACTTCGTTGGCCTTCGTCAAGGGTCATACGGGTGGGTTTAATTCAATCACAAAATATATGGGTTGAACTTGACCAGCGGTCTATGGTTTGTTGGGCTTTGTCAATGTCATAAGACGTTAGGGGCAAAACATTATAGGGAATTTCAAGTGTTGAAATTTGCAATGAGATTGCATACCTTCTATGAGATAGTTAGATCCCGATACCCACTGCGAGTAAGAGTTACTCCTGGGAGAGTTTTGCACTTTACAATTATCCGATCAGGTAGGTGACTAGAAAGGTGTCAATGGGGTTATGCCTCTGGGAAAACGAGATTTATTTTAATTAAGTCCGTGTGAAAGCACGGGGAACCTCCTTCAAAGTACCGACACTGGCATGACTGAACGATTAGCGAACTTGTAGGGTGTAATTAATCCCGGCTAGTCTTACCTTTTAGGATTTGAAGGAAGATTTGATAAAAACAGTGGGAGCCATCTTGATTAGATAAAATAATAACCAATCTAATCTTGCAAGAGCATACGCAGAGTGTTTTATTCTCTCTCTCTCCAGGTAGCGACCATGACATGCTTTAATCAAGATAATAACATTGATGTATTGACCGAACCCGCTTGTTATACTGAGCTGGGAAACATTGGTTCCGCTCTATCTTATAATTGTTATAAGTCCGAGCAGGAAATAGGGGAATATCTGGATTCCTACACGACCCGATCGAGGAATGAGAATGTTGATGCATCTTTTTCGGGTGTTTTTTTACCGAGAACTGTTTCTCAGTACAATTTACATCCTGGATATTAGATGCCGGATCAGGATCCCATATATGTAATATATTACATGGGCTAAAGAAAGGTAGAGAACTGGGAATATGTGATCATTCTCTAGTAGTAGAGAATGGTGCAAGTGTTGCAGCCAAAACAGTTGGCGAATATCACCTTGTATTACTGACTGGTAAAACATTGATTCTGAACAAATGTTATTACATACTGAACCTGATATGCAATATTATATCAGTTTCTTTATTATGTAAAGAAAGATATAAATTTTTATTGCAGGATAATGTTATGAATATTTTCCTAAATCAAAAGTTGATTGGATCAGGCACGTTATGTAATGGCATATACGTTTTAAATCAAACTACAGTTCTTAACGTACAGAATACACACAAGAGGAAAAGTTCAGAAATGAATGAATCCTTCTTGTAGCATTGTAGAATAGGTCATATCAATGTGACACGGCTAGTTAAGTTACATAAGGATGGATATTTGAACTCATTCGAATTTATATCTTATGAAACTTGACAGTCATATCTCAACGACAAAATGACTAAAACTCCGTTTAATGGACACGGAGAAAGAGTTACTGAACTCTTGGGACTGATACATAGTGATGCATGCGGTCACATGTCTACACATGCCAGGATTGGTTCCTCATACTTCATTACATTCACTGATGATCTCTCAAGATTTAGGCATGCGTTCCTGTTGAAACACAAGTCTGAAGCTTTTGAGAAATTCATAGAATATAAGTGCGAAGTAGAGAACCAAACGGGGAGAAGTATTAAATCCTTCGATCTGATCGGGGAAGAGAATACTTAAGCATGGAGTTTCTGGTTTATTTAAAAGAGAATGGGATTCTCTCTCGGCTTAGTCCTCCGTATACACCACAGCGTAACGGTGTATCGGGACGGAGGTATCGCACCCTATGAGATATGGTGCGCTCTATGATGAGTAACGCCGAGTTACCTGTTTTCTTTTGGGGTTATGCGCTTGAGAAGCCGCATACCTATTGAATAGAGTTCCATCCAAATCAGTCCCTACCACTCCATATGAGATATGGAATGGGAAGAGACCATCTCTTAAACGACTTAAGATATGGGGTTGTCCGACCTATGTTGAAAAGCAAAATCCAGACAAGCTCGAGGCAAGGTCAGTATTGTATAAGTTTGTTGGATATCCCGAACATTCGTGAGGGTATGTCTTCTACCATACGGAGGAGCAAAAGGTGTTTTGTTTCTCAGCATGCCACCTTTTTAGAAAAGGAATTTCTTATGGAAGAAATTAGTGGTCATGAAGTAGCACTGGAAGGAGTTCCAGCTAGACAAACTAACGGCTGATGATTTGGTAGAACCGGAGGATTCAATAGTTCCCGACGAACCTCAGCCTCTCTGCAGATCTAGTAGGGTTCCTTATCCGCCTGAGATACTACGGTTTTCTCAATGACAGTGGGAGCGAGGATTGCATCATGGAAGATGATGACCCAACTAGTTTCAAGCAGGCCATCACGAGTGGGGACTCTGTGAAATGGATGGATGCTATGTGATCTGAGATGGAATCCATTTACACCAACAAAGTATAGACTTTGGATGTTGCACCTGAAGAGGTAATACCCATCGGGAGCAAATGGATCTTGAGAAGATTCTTAGTGAAGCTGGAAAAGTTGAGACTTTCAAATCTAGACTTGTAGCAAAAGGTTTTCATCAATAACCAGGTGTGGATTATGATGAAAACTTTTCTCCAGTGGCTATGCCTAAGTCCATCCGGATCCTACTTGCTATCGCTACATTGTTAGTTATATGTATGTCCTAGAGGCCATTACTGTACATATGATGTATATTGTAATGGATGCTTGGACATATATAGGGAGGACTTTCTTGCTCGACATGATAGTATGCTATCTGGTTGCACTTTATCTTAACATGTACTCTGATTGTCTCTATGTTACATGTTGATAAAGCCCTTAGGATATGTACTCGACTACTGGGACTATGATAAGATCATACTAGTGGGGCCACGGTGGTCGATGAGTACATCCTATAACTGTTCCTAGTCGAGGGTGTATCGAGACAGGGCATCGATACACCAGAGTAGACCAGCGTATACGCATCTTGACCCATATGATGGGCGATGGATGATCCCATATCCATCGGTGTTTGACATCAAGGATGGTGTACGGGTGCTCATTAGAGACTGGGTACACTGGACGGACTTGCCGAGAACTACCAGATGGTATTATACCTCACGTCAGATGGCAGTTCTCCGGTGACACTGGTACAGAGTAGTCTGTTGACCCGAGATCGTCATAGAGTCTTGTGTGATTCCCACTGTGCTTTGATTTCCATCATACCACGTCCAAGAGGGCGTGCAAAAAGGTGGCTTTTGGGTACAGTCCCGAATCACATGGAGGCAATGAGCGATAGGAGGGGATTCGTCTCTCCCGGTATAGGGAGTTGATGTTGTGCTGTGTTCGATTGGCTATAACTGGAAATCCCTGGCCAGGGTTGCTGAGATTTACTAATAAGTGTTATCAGTAGTTTCTCGAACTGTTATAGACCTCATATCGACACGACTTATCAACCTACTGGGGTCTAACGTTTACCACCCCTAGGCGAGATATGCGACTTATCAGATGACGAGACCGGACTGTACGGGAGTGTTACTGTTTGGATTCGCAGGAGAATGTACGGCTTTCTTATTGATCTTCTGATCGCTCAATACCTGGGTGGCTGTTACGTTTAGCTGACCGTCTACAGCTTGTGGGTGTTTGATATGATCATCACCTACTGCCGGCGTATTGACGATTCTTTAGAGTCCTACACAGAAGTTTCTTGATTTAGGCAAAACGGAGTAGGAGCACGTATGTGATATATGCGGGACCGAGGATAATGCGATATGAGATACCGTATTCTATTCTCGCGATATTTGATATCAACCGGGTCATCAGATCAAGTGTTGATTCGATGAATCGGTAAATGATATATTAGTCGGTTATATGCGATATAGCCGGATTATCGGATCAAGTGTTGATTCGATAATTTAATGTATAATAATATATATGATATATTAAATTACATTAACTAATATTAGCTCACTAAAAGATTCTTTTTCTCACTCGGGTAATACATTGATATATATGCGATATATGTTAATTGTATTATTTTATTTTGTTACAATAAATATTATATATGTGATATATAATATTATAACATGATATGATTACTAATGCAACATGTTTAGTGGAGATTAAACAAGGTTAGGGTTTGAATTGGGTTAGTTCATTCATGAACATTCTAGAAAGTTTTTATTTTGTCATGAAAGAGATATTATGCTTGATATTTTTGTGTGACTCATTCTTAACCCAACCCAAACCCTAGCCCTAGTTAAATCTCTACATGAGTCATCCTTGACCATGGTTGCATGATTAATCATTGTTATCTTTTCATTATTCATCTTCTTCTTCCTTCTTTTTTCATGGAAAAACTTTTTAGCTTTTTCAAAGGTGATGAAAATGAGTGAGAATATGAAAACAAATGAGAGCAAAAATCCTACTTCATCATCCTCATCTATCTTTGCCATTTAGATGAGGGTGTTCACTTCATTTAGTGAGTGAGAGCTTGTGTTAATGAAACTTCAAGGTAGATCATCTTTGTTATCGAAGATCGGAAGCAAGCTTGCATCTTTCTCTTCGTGGAGCCTCTCGAGAGTCTGGAACTTGATGATCGCAGTGAAGGGACCACAACATGGAGCTTATGATGTGAAGGAATGGATCTACAAAGGTTGTAATCCCTCTCACTTAGTGTTAAAGTGTTTAACATGCTTGTTTTCGCCTAATCTCTAGTATAAAGATCTTGTTTAAGCTTGTTCGACACGGCTAAATTTTAAATCAGGCATGGTTGATGCCTTGTAGACCCTTGTGCGTGTGCCTAGTAACCCTACATACATACCATGACTACGAAATCTGGCAGATTGATGTCAAGACCACTTTTCTAAATGATGATTTAGAAGAGAGCGTGTGCATGACACTGCCAGAGGGCTTCGTAGTTAGTGGGAGCAGCGGAAAGGTGTACAAGTTGCTTAAATCAATTTACGGATTAAAGAAGGTATCGCGGAGTTGGAACATCTGTTTTGATGTGGCAGTCAAAGAGTTTGACTTCATCAAAAATGTTGACGAACCTTGTATATACAAAAAGGATGTAGAGAGTAAGGTTGTCTTCCTCGTATTGTACGTTGATGACATACTCTCGATAGGAAATGGTGTCCCTATGCTACAATCGGTCAAGCTCCTCTTATCACAATATTTCTCCATGTAGGATCTGGGTGATGCCCCCAACATCCAGTGATTAAGATCTATAGAGATAGATCTAAGAGGATGTAACATACTCACTAGGTGTAGTGAGTAGGTGTCAATCAGATCCTGGGGAGAAACACTGGATAGCTATGAAGAACATTCTTAAGTATTTGAGAAGGACTAAAGAAATGTTCTTGGTGTATGGTAACGGTGAACTCCATGTTTAATCCTTTACCGATTTGAGCTTCCAGAGTGATAAGCTCGACTGTAAGACAGTCGCGGGTTTTGTCTTTACCCTCAGTGGAGGGACGGTATGTTGGAAGAGTTCCAAGCTAGATACTGTAGCCGACTCAATGATAAAG
The DNA here is from genome assembly GCA_030015575.1 of Agapanthus africanus. NCBI lineage: Eukaryota > Viridiplantae > Streptophyta > Magnoliopsida > Asparagales > Amaryllidaceae > Agapanthus > Agapanthus africanus. Next base: position 240,743,329 of record CM057342.1, on the reverse strand, counting down.
GATGAATACATCGATACCAACGATACTACCAAAAAGGCCGTCTGGATAAACATGTTCATGAGATGAACTTGTTCATGAGATGAACTTGGTGAAGTTCCTACCATTATGGTGACAATGGAGTTATGGCTTTGGCCTAGGAACCCCGATCCCATCAGTGATCCAAACATATATTTAGGCAATGTCACATGATCAGGGAGATGGTTGATCTCCGGGAGATCGAGGTCAAGAGAGTTGACACAAAGAATAACACGGCGGATCCACTCATGAAGTCCATTCCCTAGATAGAATTTGATAGACTCTTCGGGATGTTGGGTTTGAGATACTACAACAAATAGCCTTAGTGCAAGTGGGAGATTATTAGTTGTATGTATGCCCTAGAGGCCATTGTTGTACATGATTGTATATTATAATAGATGATTGGACATATATAGAGAGGACTTTCTTGCTCGACATGATAGTATGCTATCTGGTTGCTCTTTATCTTAATATGTAGACTTGTATTGTGATACTGTCTTGCTCTCACATGTTGGTAAAGCCCTTAGGATGTATTTGACTACCAGGACTATGATGCAGATCATATTAGTGGGGCCAGGATAGTCCACAAGTTCATCCTTTAAATGTTCCTAGTCGTGGGTGTATCGAGACGGGGTATCGATATTCCAGAGTAGATTAGCGTATACGTTTCTTGACCCATTTGATGGGCGATGGATGCTCCCACATCCATTGGTGTTTGACATCAAAGATTATATACGGGTGCTCAGTGGAGACTGGGTACACTGAACAGGACTCGCCGAGAACTCTTAGATGGTATTATACCTATCGTCAGATAGCAGTTCTCTGGTGACACAGGTACAGGTTAGTCTGTAGACCCGAGATCGTCATAGAGTCTTGTGTGATTCCCACTGTGCTTTGATTTCCACCTTACCACGTTCAAGAGAGCGTGTAAAACGGTGGTTTTTGGGTACAGTCCCGAGTCACATGGAGGAAATGAGCGATATGAGGGATTCGTCTCTCCCGGTATTGGGGGTTGATGTTGCGCTATGCTCGATTGGTTATAACAGGAATTCCCTGGCCAGGGCCGATACGGAGATTTACTGGTAAGTGTTATCAGTAGATTCTCGACCCGTTATGAGCCTCACATCAGCATGACTTATCAAGTTACCGGGGTCTGACATTTACCACCCCTAGACTCGATATGCGACATATCAGATGAAGAGACCGGACTGTACGAGAGAGTTGTTGTTGGATTCACAGGAGTATGGACAAGCTTGCTTGTTTATGTTCTGATTGCTCAATACCCGAGTAGCCGTTACGTCCAGCTAGTACCGCTGACGGTTTGTGGGTGATTGATATGATCATCACCTACTGCCAGCGTATTAACGAGTCATTAGAGTCCTACGCAAAGGTTTCCTAGCTCATGTGAAACGAAGTAGGGCACATATGTGATATGTGCGGGACCGAGATTAATACGTGTATGTGATACCATATTCTAATCTCACGATATGTGATATCAGTCGGTTATATGTGATATAGTCGGGTTATTGAATCAAGTGTTGATTTGATAAGTTGATATAAATGATATTAGTCGGTTATACATGATATAGCCGGATTATTAAATCAATTGTTGATTTAATAATTTAATATTTGATATGTTAATATATATTAACTAATATTAGCTCAGTTAAGAATTTCTTTTCTTATTGTACATTTAATATATATGTGATATATATTAAAATATTATTTCTTTGTGTTATGCTTGATGATACATTATACATGGGTGTATGAAACTCATACCTTACCATAGATAATTAGGGTGATTAATTATTTAAAGTATAAACAAAATTATGTGGAAATGGCATGGTTTATGAAGCTTGGAGAACCTTGTGGAAACCATTGACTTAGTCCACTAATTTTGTCTTACTTTAGATATTTATTAACCCAACCATTATTTTTAGCCATGGTTAAGTCTCTACATGAGTCATATGAGATATTTTCCCACCCATGGTTCACATTGGTTCACTTGAGATCATTTTCTTCATCTCCTCCATTTTTGCTCTTTAGCTTTGAGTGAGTGAAGAAAAGAAAAAGAGAAAAATTATTCTAAAGTGAGCAAAATTCCTACTTCATCAATCTATACCAAACTAGCCATTTAGAATAGGTTGTTTCTTCACTAGTTCATCAATTAGTGAAGAGGTAGCTTGAGTTAGAGATTCTTCGACGTAGATCATCTTCGGCCTCGAAGATCCTTGAGCAAGCTCGTTCCTTTCACCTAGTGGAGCCAAAGGAGAGTCCGGGACACCACTACTTGGAGCAAAGGGACTACTATACGGAGTTTTAGAAGTGAAGGACCGGTCTACAAAGGTTGTATTCTTATTTCACTTAGTGTAAAGTTGTTTACATATTTTAAAAACCCTAATTCTCTAGTTAGATCCTTGGTTTGGGTTGTTTTGCTCTTTAGATTTTTCAAAATTTCATACCCGATGTCTTATAAAACCTAGTGAGAGTGCTAAGGAACCCAACAACCCCAACAAAGAAGAAGCACACTATTGCGTCTTCTTCAGGTGTTTTTGTTATTGAGAACTGTTTTTCGGTCATTCCTACCTCCTGGGTACTAGATACCGGATCAGGATCTCATATCTGTAATTTATTGCAGGGACTGAGAAAAAGTAGGATAGTTGAACCTGGTGATATGTCCCTCAGAGTAAGGAATGGAGCACAAGTTGATGTTGCTGCCGTCGGTGAATATCACCTAGTGTTGCCAAAAGGCAATACTTTGATTTTGAACAATTGCTACTATGTACCTTCCATGGTTTGCAACATCATATCAGTTTCTTTACTTGATAAAGATGGATATAAGTTTGTTCTTGATAGAAATATCATAAACATTTACCTTAATCATGTATTAGTTGCAGAAGGTACACTGTGTAATGGTATCTATGTTCTAAATCAAAACACAGTTTTCAATGTACAAAACACGCGCAAGAGGAAGAGTTCAGATACGAACGAATCCTACTTATGGCATTGTAAACTTGATCATATCAGAGAGAAAAGACTAAGTAAGTTGCATAAGGATGGATATTTGAATACGTTCGAATTTTTATCTTATGAAACTTTCCAGTCTTGTCTCAAAGGGAAGATAACCAAATCTCCGTTCACCGGACACGGAGAAAGAGCAGCAGAGCTCTTGGGACTCATACACAGTAATGCATGCGGTCCAATGTCTATACATGTAAGGGGTGTGTTCTTGTACTTCATCACATTCACTGGCGATCTCTCTAGATTCGGGTATGTGTATCATATGAAACACAAATCTGAAGCTTTTGAGAAATTCAAAGAATTCAGAAAGGAAGTAGAGAACCAGACTGGAAAAAGTATCAAGATCTTTCGGTCTGATAGAGGAGGAGAGTACTTGAGCACGAAATTCCTAGATTACCTAAAAGTGAATAGAATCCTCTCTCAGTTTACTCCTCCGTATATACCACAACACAACGGTGTATCGGAGCGGAGGAACCGTACCCTATCAGACATGGTTCACTCTATGATGAGTAGTGTTGAGTTGCCTCTTTCATTTTGGGAACATGCGCTTCAGACAACGGCATACCTTTTGAATCAGGTTCCTTCTAAATCTGTGTCTAAGACTCCATATGAAATATGGAGTGGTAAGAGACCATGTCTTGAATTAATTAAGACGTAGGGTTGTCCGACATATGTTAAAACACAGAAACCGGACAAACTAGAGGCACGATCAGTTCTATGTAAATTTGTGGGATATCCTAAGGATTCACTAGGATATATGTTCTACCACACTGAGGAACAGAAGGTGTTTGTATCTCACCACGCCACCTTTTTAGAAAAGGAACTTCTTGTAAAAGAAGTTAGTGGGAGTACGGTAAACTGAAAGAAACTTCTGAACCAAAAAATGTAACTGAAGATTTAGTTGAACCGCAAGATTCAATAGTCCAAGAAAAACCTCAGGCACTCCGCAGATCTAGTAGGATTTCTGCTCGAGAGATACTACGATTTTCTCATAGACGGGGATAGAAAAGATTGCATCTTGGAAGAAGATGATCTTACTAGTTTCAGGCAGGCCATTATCAGTAGAGACTCTGATAAGTGGCTGTATGCTATGCAATCCGAAATGGAGTCCATGTACGCCACTAAAGTGTGGACCTTGGAAATTGCTCCACCTCGGTTAAAACCCGTTGGATGCAAATAGATATACAAAAGGAAATTTGGTGTAGATGGGCAGGTGGAAACCTATAAGGCTAGACTTGTTGCAAAATGTTTTCGTCAAAGATCAGGATTGGACTATGATGAAACCTTTTCTCCAGTGGCTATGCTCAAATCCATTTGGATCCTACTAGCCATTTTTGCCTTCCATGACTATGAAATCTGGCAGATGGACATAAAAAATGCTTTTCTAAACGGAAGTTTGGAAGAATGCGTTTATATGGATCAGCCAGAAGGTTTTGTAGAAAGTGGGAGCAACGGAAAGATGTGTAAGTTGCTCAAATCCATTTATGGATTGAAGCAAGTATCGCAGAGCTGGAACATCTGTTTTGATGAAACAGTCAAGGACTTTGACTTCATCAAGAACGAAGAAGAGCCATGTATTTATAAGAAGATTGTAGGACGAACTGTCATATTCCCAGTCTTATACGTGGACGATATTCTCTTGATAGGAAATGATCTTCCTATGCTACAATTGGTCAAGCTATTCTTATCACAAAGGTTCTTCATGAAGGACATGGGTGATGCCTCATACATTCTGGGGATCAAGATCTACCGAGATAGATCCAAGAGATTATTAGGAATTTTGCAGTCCAGGTATATAGAGACCGTACTAAAGAGATTTAGTATGAAAGATTCCAAACGCGGTAACATACCCGCATTGCATGGAATCACCCTCTCCAAATCGATGTCTCTTAGGACTGATGAGGAGAGGGTTCGCATGAGCACTAAACCTTACGCTTCGGCGGTAGGATTTATAATGTATGCGATGCTATGTACAAGACCAGATGTAGCTTACGCGCTTAGCGTGGTGAACCGGTATCAGTTGAACCCAGGTGAGAACCGCTGGACAGCAGTGAAGAACTTTCTCAAGTATCTGAGAAGGACTAAGGTGATGTTCTTGGTTTTCGGTAATAGAGACCTGAAATTCGAGTCCTTTACCGATTCATGCTTCCAGAGTGATAAGGATGACAGCAAGTATGTCTCGGGTTTTATATTTACCCTCAACGGAGGGGCGGTGTGTTGGAGGAGCTCCAAACAGGACACCGTCGCAGACTCGACGATGGAGGCTGAATACATTGTTGCAAACGATACCATAAAAGAAGCGGTTTGGATGAAGAAGTTCATTACTGAACTTCAGGTAGTTCCGTCCATTGTTGATCCAATACCTCTGTATTATGATAACAATAGGACTATAGCTTTACCGAAGGAACCACTGTCCCATCAGAAATCTAGAAACATCTTAAGGCGGTATCACCTGATCAGGGAGATCATTAATCGCCAAGAGATCGAGGTACGGAGAGTGGATACTAAAGAAAACACGGCGGATCCATTTACAAAGGCCCTCCCTCAAGCGCAGTTCGAGCGAATTTTTAAGATGTTGGGTATGCGGTACGCCAGCAGCTGGTCTTAGTGCAGACATTGGGTATTCGGTACACCAATTACTGGCCTTTAGTGCAAGTGGGAGATTGTTGGATATATATGCCCTATAGGACATTATTGTATATGTATACATATGGATGCTGGGGATATGTATGCATAGGACATTCTTGCTCAGTTATATAGTATATTACTTAAGTTGTCTTTATCAGCATATGTGTATTTGTTTCTATTAATGTTTTATCCCGCTTGCACATATTGATAAAGACTTGATAAAGTAGTATACTATTATGGTTTGACTTTATCTTAACATGTGCATATGTTATACTCGTATTACATATTGCGTTACATGTTGATAAAGTCCTTAGGATCTTGCTTGACTAACTACGTTGTGATGGAGATCATACTTGTGAGGGTAGGGCAGTCCATAAGCACATCCTTAAATGGTCTCTAGTCGCATGAGTACCGAGACTGGGCATTGATACTCCAGAGTAAACTAGTGTATACGTTTCTAGACCCCGACGAGGGGGATAGTTGGTCCCGCAGCCATTGGTCTGATACACCTAAGATCGTATACAGATGCTCACTGGGTGTGAGTACACTGGACGGACTCGCCGATAACTTTCAGATGGTACAATACCTATATCAGATGGAAGTTCTCAGATGACATGTGTACTGGTTAGTCTTCGGACCTGAGATCGTCATTTGTCTCGTTTGAGTTCCCACTGTGCTTTGATCACTACCCGACCACGGCTCTACTGAGTCGTGCAAACAGGTTTTGGTTGGGTACAGTCCCGAGCCACATGGAGGCAATGGGCGATTGTTTGGGATTCGTCTCTCCAGGTATTAGGAGTTGATATCGCACCGTGTTCAATTGGTCAGGACCACAAGACCTTGGCCAAGGCAGTTGAGACTTACTGATAGGTTGATCAGTAGTTTCCCAGATTGGTTCTGAGCCACATCAGCATGAATTATCGGGTTATTAGGGTCTGACGTTTATCACCCCCTAGACCCGGTATGCGATACTCTTAGATGAAGAGACCGTACTGTATGGAGATTGTCACGTATAGACTCAGTAGGAGTTCAGACGAGTTTGCTCGTCGACCTTCCTTTTCGACAGGTACCTGGGTAGCCGTTATGTATAGCTAGTGCCGCTGTCGTGCTTGTGGTTAAACCCACTGCCAGCATATTGTCGAGTCTTTAGAGTCCTACACAGAGGGTTTCCCTGCTTCGGGCGAAACGATGTAGAGGCTGTATGGTTTTATGGCAGGGTTCGATCACATACGTGTATTTGTGCACGTATGATGTTCGGTCAGATAATACTAGCGGGCATTGGTTTAAACCAGATCCTAGTATTATATTCTTGGATTTATTTTGTCTCTTTGTATTCGTATTTTTTGGAATACAGATACGGGTATGTATATATGGTGAGGGGCATTCTTGTAATTGTGCAAGATGCTTCTAGAAGAAGACACCTCATTGTTATGTTTAACCATTTATGTTAATTGTTAATGAGGTGGAGAAATGAAGTGTTCATTTGTATTAAATGAAGCATGGCTAACTTGGTGACTCATGGGCATGACTCATTGTTTATTATTGGAGTATGCTTGATAGTTTCTTTTGTTGTGAATTATTGATGCAAGGTGGCATCTAAATATTTTTGTGGTATCTGGATATTTTTACTTTGTATTATCAGTTCACAACATTTAGCCATTCTTCATTATGATCTTAGCTCACTCTACACTCTCATCTTCTTCTTTCTTTCTTTTTCTAGCTCTAACCCTAAAAGTCTCATAAGTTGAGAAACTTAGGGTTAGTGAGACATATTAATCCATCATCCCACTCTAGTTCATCTAGGCTACTTAGATTAGCATTCTAAGTACCCTAGTTACCTCGATTAGGAGGTAGGAGCACAAAGTATGCACTCTCGGGTGGATCATCTTTGACGCGAGGAGGCCGAAATTCAAGCGCGATCCGTACATATTTTGAGGAGCCAAAGGAGAAGAGCGAAGACCCGAAGGACTTGTTTCATTAGGTATAATTTCTATCATAGTAGATAGAGCTTCTCTTGTTGCTAGTTAGGTTTATGGTTTGATCCGGTTTAGGGTTATTCTAGCGCCAAGTTTAAATCGTTGTAAAAAAATTTGTTCCACAAACGGACACGGATGATGGCCAGGGCGTTAGTGTAACCCAACAATTTGGACAAGCTTGCTTGTTGATCTTCTATTCGCTCAATACCTGGGTTGCCGTTACGTCCAGCTAGTATCGCTGACGGCTTGTATGTAACTGATGTGATCATTACCTACTGCTGGCATATTGACGAGTCTTTAGAGTCCCACACAGAGGTTTCCTAGTTCAAGCAAAACAAAGTAGTGCACATATGTTGATATGTGCGGGGGGCTTGATTAAATACGAGTATGTGATGCCGTATTCTAATTTGATATCAGTTTGGTTATATGTGATATAACCGGATTATTGAATCAAGTGTTGATTTGATAATGTGTTATACAGATAAATGATATTAGTCGGTTATATGTGATATAACCAGATTATTGAATCCAGTATTGATTAAATAATATGCTATATATTTATATTTGATATAATTATATATTAACTAATATTATAGCTCACTAATTATTTTCTTCTTAATATATACATATATCAAATATATATATATATATATATATATATATATATATATATATATTATGAAGTATGGTTAGATTTTTTTATTTTTAGAAAATAGAAAAAGAGGTGGAAAATAGGGAGACTTTTGTGGAATGGGTGAGGCATGGCTTTGATCATTTTTTTAGTCATTTGTGGTTGGGATAAAATATTGGGGTTTATTACATGCTTCAATAAGTGAGAAACATAAATGAGCCATTCTTCATTCATTTGCTCATTCTTCTAGCTCATTTGCTTCTCCTATCCCATTATCCTCTTCTTCCTCCTCCATTGCCCTAACCCTCACATGTGTTGTGAACTCTAGGGCATTAGAAAATTCTAAGTGAGCCAAAAGCCTCTACTTCATCATCATAATCTAGACTAGCCATTTAGATTAGGGTGTTCACTTCACTAATAGGAGTTTAGTGAAGATGTAGCTTGGATTAGTGAAGCTTCAAGGTGGATCATCTTCGACACGAAGACATCTAAGCAAGCTCGATCCATTCTTCAACTGGAGCCTAGAGGAGTCGTAGGGACTACTACCCGGAGCTATAAAATAGAAGGACTTGGTCTACAAAGGTTGTAGTCTCTTTCTCTTAGTGTAAAGTTCTTAATATATCACTTAAACTCTAATAATCTAGTTGGATCCATGGATAGTGTAGCTTAGCACCATGAAAATATGAAAATTGCATGCTTAATGCCGGTTTTAACCTTATGGTGGTGTTAGGAAACACTTTCAAGCTTGACATAGGTAATGACCATCTTGACATTCCTTAACCAACTTTATAATTTGACCCCGTCAATATATTTTTATCTAATAGTAATTTAAGCCCGGTCATCTTGGTCACTGCAATTAGGAGAGAGAAGAAAACACTCAGCATAATACACTTGCAAGTTTAGATTGGTTTTTAGGTTATCTAACCAGGATAGCTTCTACTGTTTTCACAAATCCTCCTTCAAACCATAAAAGAAGAATTAGTCGGGATTAATCACACCATACAATTCTTGCTTAACCTTTCAGCCATGCTAGTATCGGTACTCCGAAGGAGATTTTACAACGCTTTCGCAAAATTCCTTAGTTAAATAAGCTCTTTTCCCTAGAGGCGTAGCCCCGCTAACACCATTTTAGACACTTACTTGGTTTATAGCATTGATTGTAAACTGAAAAACTCTCCCGGGGAGTAATAAAACTCATGGTGGGATCCGGATCCAACTATTATTGTGTGACAAATTTGAAGGAATCCTATCAAAATCATCACACTCCAAATGGTATGCAAAACCAACAAGTTTCCTTTTCCTTTGAAACTCCCGATGTGGATTTCCCCCCAAGAACTTATGACCTTGACGAAGGTCAAAATATCATAAGACGCAAGTCAAGTTCTACCCGACATTATCCAGGTTAATATGAACCCATTCATACTAACCCTTGACGTAGGCCAAAATTGTTGTACGCCTGTCCCAGATTAACACATTTATCTATGCTACAGATGAATACTAAGCAGCTACCAATCACTATGCCTTGGCGAAGGTCAAAATACATAGCTTGAATACTACTGAATACTCATCTGAAATGATGGAGGGCTACGGCTGGTTTTGGCAAAAACCGTGAACGTAATGAACTTGGTATAGTCGAAGGAACCATGATAGCTTTTAAAAGGAGTGGTTTAGGCGTCGCATTTAATTATTTTTTAAAGAAAACCGAGTGGTTTTGAAATTGTTCCAACGATTTAAGTTTTGGTTTGTTTTCTTTACATTAATCAATATTAATGTGGTCCCATTATTTAACCCAATCATTGCAGAAAGAAATAAAAATAGAACGTACGCTAATACCATCCGTATTCGCCATGGGGCCCATCATGCACCGTTAGGTTACTTAACTAATGGCAGATCGGGGGCTGGGCTAACTCGGATGCAAAATATAAGCAACATTTATTATATATTGTCACGACCCGAAAGAGCACGTGACCGGCCCTTGAATCCTATGAAGTCTATAGGACTCCAGCTGATCCAAGTAAGCCAAAAGCCCAGAAATCTAAAACCATTTAAGGAGTAAATAAAGAAACTGGTTTTTAATAAGTAAAGAAAGCATGTTTGAAATCAAGTTTTCAAATAACTAAGCCGAACTGCATTTTAAAAATGTGTAGTCTTTTCTGAAAATTTCGGCAGAGTTTCCTTTGTAAAAACTGGCCCCAAACGGGGTACAACAAGAATAATATATATGAAGTGATAAAAGGCATCCCCAAGCGGGAGCTGGCTCTTCGTCAATCGACGGTCACAACCACGCAAGCAATAATAATATACAACGCCAAAGGGCGAGGATCAAAACCTAAAAAGAAACTCAAAATAGCCAGAAAACCATAATACTACAAGCGCGACTCTAAGGTCGAAATAATACATCACTGTCTCTAAGTCTTGAACAATATACAAGTTTTGGTTGATGGAATTTCTAGATACAATGAATAATACATGAACAATGGCGGTTCTGTTACAAAAGAACCCACCTACCAAAGCAAGTCACCCCTAAAGAAGTAGTGTGCCAGAAATGCCGCTATGGAATCTGTACGGCAAAAACCTGCAAGAACTGTGGCACAACGGGGGTGAGTTGCCAACTCGTGAATAGAAAAATATCTACAAGCAGAGATCAAATGTATGACCCATCCTAGGTCAATACAATCAGATATAAATAAACCTCAAGATGAATAAGTCTGAAGCATGCAAAACTGGCAATGTAATCTCTATACATGAGTGTAGTGCCAAGTGCTCGTCCAGTGCCTCAGGTAATAGCATATCATAAATGTGAGGCATAATCAATGAAATCTATCTGCATGTACGTGGATCCCGTCCACTCGTCACCCAATGACAATAACCGTTATGCATGTAAATATCATCAGCATATGCATGGAAATATGAGGATATAAACCACCTGTGTCCCTCGCGACACGTCAAAATCATGGAACCGGAGTGCCCAGCATCGACACTCGAAAACATCATGAAAACTGTGTCCAGCATCGGCACGTAAATCCTCATATATCGGGCTCTATCTACGGACCTCGGCCCCAGCAGTACGCCCATATCCATCTATCGACTCTGGCCGGTATCCTCCGGATAACCGCCAGGTCCAACCAATCACCGGTAGGTACTCGCCCGCCTCCAGGCTCAATCGGCAAAATACTTCGATTAACTTGCCGAGGGGAACCATACCGGGTCCACCATGTACCCGCAATCGGCTCGTCCACTCCTCGAATCGGGTTTCACATGTCGCTCTCAGCACCGAGAAAACACATGGTGGACGCACTGAAATATCATATCAAGGGTAACCGGGGTTTTAAAGCAATGACATTCTTTTTTGAAATACCACGGTTCCCAAAATCCAGAAATATCATGGAAACAGCAACTCTCAATGCATAATCAGAAAGCATGATGTATGTGACATGTATAAGGAATGTAAGCATATCAGTCTGTCATGCAAGAATCATATCCTTAATGCAACAGTACTACAGTGTAGTGACATGGTAATTATCGATGATGAAGTGTGTGAGCCGGCAAACAAGTGTACGTGGAACATACGCATCATCGATAATGGTGCTGGTGTCCTTGCAGCATGACTGTAATATATCAATAAACACAAGCAATGCAATGCAAATAGCATGAACATGCGGAATCGAATAATCAACGCAACGGTAAAGAATCTATCTCAAAAAGTATATCATGCAGCCTTGCCTTTTGAAATAAGACGAATCAGGGTTTTTGGTAAAATAAGGGCTACGGTGTTTTATGAAAAGATGTGTCGTTTGAAAATATCCGTAGAATTCCTTTTTGCCTATCTTTAAAATATCCCCGATTCGTTAGTTTTGAAATAGGTATGACTCGGGTTTAGTCTAACGCCTACTATGCGAACTACGAACCCAACAATCAAGTCAATCGGGAGGGGTATGAAAACCACCTAAATCTGAGTCAATATACACATTATCTCATCACATAACAGGTATCACTACCATCATATCACATCTCAAATACGAACTCTATCATATCGCCGATCTCATGGCCTCAAATCAAATCTCATCGACTCATCTCAATCCCACGTATCATCCTCAAATCACGTATATGAACACATAGTCCCATACCCATGTGTAGATATACACACCTCCATATGCGCACAGATAAATGAAAGAATGTATGCAAGTATATGTGTACGTGTATGTGTGAGTGCACCCACTACTCTAGGGTTTCGCACTACTAAACCAATACATCCTTATCATCAATAATTCTATTATCACCATCAATAAACCTAACAACACATAATAAATATATGTGTGTATACGTATTCGTATACATCACCACGGACTGCGGGGGTGCTATACGCCATCCACCCGACTTCTCCCCGTAGATATAAATCTACTCATCTTGCGTCTTTATCTGTCGACGTCACCACGCGTTTGCTTGTCATCCTGAAGTCTTCATGGGGTACCTACACATTAACGTATCGCAAATGCGTATCAAAATCAATTCAAGACTAAAACGGCATACGAAACCCAAAACGATACGCTATGATCTATAGGTTAGAACCTATGGACAACGCTTCCAAAACCATCAACAACCCTCGATATCGTCGTATAAACGCCAAGTAGTCGAGGTAAAACACCATACGTAAACTCAAAATTCACAATACGGAAGCACGAATCCAAAACAGCAACTTAGGAAATAGGCTCCAGATTTCACCCTAGGTCAAATTAGACAAATCTATACATGCCAGGGGTCAAGTTTACTGGAGATAAGGCCCTGCACAAAAAATGAGGCAAAACCCTCCTGCTCTGGCCGTAAATTGCGGCCAGAAGGAATAAATTGGCGGCCAGGAATTTGAGTTGGGGGCTAGGGTTTGGTGTGGTGGTTCCCTGGTGCCTGCACATCTCACTGTCAACTCAATTTTAATTTAGGGGTCTCGGGGTGATAGCAGATTACAAAATCCACTCCCAGATTTACAGTTTTTCCCCGATATCAATTCCATAATCCGTATTCTGGTTTCTAGTTCAGTTTTGGGTCTAATTTATCATCATACAAGAAGTTCTAGGGTCACCACAAGCCTCAATTTCACTTTGATTTCAGATCAAACCCTAAACCCTAACTTGATATTTCACAAATCCATCAAACGACACCATATCGACATGAAACTGGAATGGATGCAATAAGAATTGAAATACTAAACTAGGGGTGCAGAACTTACCTTCTTTGGCAACTCAAGAAAATTCTTGAGTTGCACAAAGTCCTCAAGATCAGCTCTTGCTTAGTCCATTGTGTAGCTATTGAGCTTGGGAGAAACTTTTGTGAAATGGAGATAGGGTTTTGGTTAGGTTTTAATGGTGGATCTAAGTTGAAGAGGGAGGAGGAAGAAGAGGGAGAGGGCAGGAGCAGCAGCATCTCTATGAAGGGGGAGAGAAAAATGAGATGGGAAATGATGGAGGAAAGGGTCAAAAGTCAAAAGCAACTTACTCTCTCTTTCTCTCTCTCTCATCATCATACTTACTTTTTCCTTTTCTTTTCTTTTCCTTTTTCTTTTCCTTCTCACTCTATGGTGAACCCTAAGCAACCATGTACCCAAAACATGTAACAAGTGTGGAAAATGATATGTGCACATTTTTGCACAAAAATGCCAAAAATCCGATTAGCGATTTTTAATCGCGATTAGCACTAAATTAGCATATAACTAATCATAAAAACTTAAAAATGACATAATTCCATAAAATACCCTATTTTAGAATTTTCCATAATTTTTTCCCATTTATTGGTATTTAATTATACCGGAATATTAAAATATTCAGTAAAATAATATTAAATTATAAAAATTCCCAAAAATGATTTTTTATTATTTTGAAACGTTACAATCTACCCCCCTTAAAGACATTCGGTCCCCGAATTTAAATTTAAACCCCCAAATACTAAAATATTTCAATACAAATTCCAAATCATCGGGGCTCCGAAATCATCAATACATAAAACATCATAGCGTAATGCATGCGCATGAGTACTGAGCAGATAACTCAAAAGAAAAACTCCGTCAAGCATCCCGCAATCATCGGAGTCATGGTAAAGACACAAATGTCAAATCCAATACAAAACCAAAATGATATAGATCAGAACTATACATATAGACATCCAATATATACATGTGAATAGCTGATGTAAATGCATGCCAAATCTTTATAAGTCGCTGTGCGATGCGCATAACACTGCACAGTGGCGGACGTTTTTCATAAGAAAGTAACCATATATGTATCTATCTTTTGTTTATTATGTACGTTCCGCCGTTTTGAAAACAATTTAGAAGGGTTTCCTTGTTTTTAAAACGTTTCGTGTCATATTGGACACGTAGGTATATATATACCGAGACTATAGCTCGCTCTTTGGAAATCCCTTCGATAACTATCAATGCATGCAAAATATATCCAGGTACTGTCCTCTGACTAGTCCTGCTCAGTACAAAATGAATATCAAATATCATAAAAATGTACTGCTCCAAAAGGAATAAGTCCCAAAAATGCACATAACACCACCCTATGCGTCTGGTGCGCACGGAAATCAAAGTCTATATATGTGCCATACAGGTGCACAAAACCATATCTAGGTGCAACGGGTGTGCACGAAGTATCTGTCATAGGCAACGTGTGTGCCTGACAGCCAAATCAGGTGCATCTGACATGCATGAAGAATCTCGATTTAGTGCATCTGGTGTGCACCAAAATTGTATCTCAAAACATGCGCCCAACATGCGCGAAAATCCAAATCGGTGCATCCGTCGTGCATGAATGAAAATCTAAACCCTGCGCACTCAACATGCACGGAATCACAAAATCCAATACCAACGCCTAACATGCGTAAGTCCAATCAAAGCACGGAGTGTAAGAATCAATCATCAATATCAGGGTCAAAATCGACATATCGAATGACATCAAATCGAAGTCAAGTGCAACCGTAGTGCACAAAATATAAATCCGGTGCAACAAAGGCACAAAATATAAATCTGATGCGATAAACGCAAGAAACATAAAACTGGTGCAACAAACGCACGAAGTATAGGACTGGTGCATCCCATGCACAAATACCAAGCAATAACTCAAATGCGTAAGCAGCAACACCAAGAGTACCCAGGTATAAAGGAAATCATAAACGTGTGCAACTGCGTGCACAAAACACATATCAATGCACTACAAGCACATATAAACTATACCGAGTGCAAAAATCAAATCGTGTGCGTAACATATGCACAACATCAAATCAACCGTATGAAATCCATGAAGTCATAAGCAGGTGCAGCCAAGGCACGAAACGATATACAATGCGGCTTAATCAAAAATCAGGTGTACCGCGATGGAAAATCTCACAACCGCGTGCATCAGTGTGCACAAATCAAAACACTAAAAGTACATGAAAACTATGCTGGAAGCGTAAATCAAATCACCGGCATAAAATAGGCATGAAATCATAATCAATACCTCAAGAATAATAACTAGGCGCAAGGTATAAATACCCAGTAGGTGAAACCATGGTGCAAGAAAACAAATACCATGAAACTCAGTCATCGAGACTAAATCATGCGAATAGATCGCCCAAAATACCGAAATCCAAAGTGATGGATACGTGATAGTCAAATCACAAAATCAAAAATCATAATTACCGCCGTCAGTATATCCTCCTTTGAAGTCGAGAAGGTGCCGGTACATCCAATGCTATCGGCGCAAGATATCTACTTGCCTCTTGCTCGCGGCTGGCGTCCTCTGCCTCTGGTTCCTTATCTTCCCTGTGGATTACCAATCTCGCAATCCATCGGCTCATCGGCCCGGTCAGGTGTGCTAACAGGAAAGATTCCGTTCTGGCACTTTTCTGGTCATCTCTCGGTCAATCCTCACGACCGCTCGTAAAGCAGCACATCTCTGGCGCCGACCTCTGGTCCTCTGAATGCAAATCACACATCGGCTCCTGGTGCAAATCTTACTGCAGCAGTGCACTGGAAGGAATTCCTGCTCAATGTCTCTTCCGATCTCGCCTAAGCCAAGCTGTACGGAGGCTGATACTCTGGCGTAATCTTTTCTCGCTCTCTGGACATCTGCGTCCTTAGTACCATATCTACTCGAAAGCTGGTCGCATCCCTGCTCCTCTGTATGCATATCCGACCTTTAATCTTAACGGGGAGTAGTAATAGCTCGTCTGCATCTCGCACGAACTTCTTGTCCCGCTTGTCTGTATCATCGTCCATTTCGACGTCGCGTCTCTATCTGCGCACTGCAATGTCCTCGGCTACGGTCCATCCGAAGTCCCTCACATGGCCTCGAAATCACGAACTCGGTATCTCCATCCCTCAGTAGAAGATATCTAGCCGATCACGTCCTCAACGTGCGTATCGCATCTCTGATGTCAGCGGAGTGGAACGTCATCTCGTCGAAATCTCATGCGAACTCTTTACTCCACTTTTTCCAACGTCGACTGATTCAGACTCGTCTACTCGTGGCTGCATGGACTACGCTCCAACAGCTATGCTCGTATCTGGAGTCTCCCAAGCAATGTCCCATCACAATATTCGAAAGATGTCGAACCATCCGATCGACTCGTCAGAACCTCATAATCCCCCAAGAGCTCAACACCTTGGGTACAGTTTAATAGTATCGAGTACATACCACAGCATCGGTGGTCCAGCCGTAGAAAGGCAAACCCAAGCCTCACTAATGGCGCCGCGGAACTGCCGCAAACTCTAAGGTTCAAAGGCTTTCATACGGTCATCATGTCGAGTTAGGGTTTCATTCTTCTAGAGGGTCCATAAAATCGCTTGCATGTCTTTCCGAATACTTTAAACTTGAAAAATGGGTTCCTGACATTCGATCGTCTCAATCGACTCTCAACGAGCCTGCGTGAAGTCGTCTCTAGCTGGAATCAATCTACCTGATGACCTCGCATCGGGGTAAGCGAACGAACCATATGTCCTAGTCATTCATCCTCAATGACTAGCGACTCACCATCATATCTCTAAGTATATGCTCATGCTGCAGTAGCTCCAAACAACTGGGCGATATCTCATCATTCGCAGCAACAACTGGTTCATTCGTCTATACGCTGAACAGCGCCTCAATCATCCTGAATAAGCGACATATCAACGGTCATCACATCCTGGCTGGCCTTTATCAGTGGCTCAATCCTCTGGTACCGATCGGTACGCCCGAGAAATCTCGTAAAAGCGATCAGTCTAACGCTCATGGCGCGAAAACACAATAAGACGACGCCTCTATTTGCAATCGTATGCCTCTGGAAACATCCCCTGGTCAGTCCTCGTCCACGACGAGCTCATGCTGACGCAACTCGAGTCGTAGCTCACTCTGCCCGTGCAATCGTGGCAGCAAAACCATAACCAGTATCGATAAGGATAGATCATAGGAAGGAATATAATACGGTGCAAGGAAATGTACATCCTAAGGTTTCTTAAGCGGAGTGGCGTGTCGTAAGTATGCCGCGAAACATATGTATGGTACGTCCCTCTACTCAAGCTACCTACTCCATCAACCAAGGGTCATCCTATGAGACGAAAGTTCGGGTATAATACCCCCTCGACTAAGTCTAAGTTCCGTAAGGTCAAGCCTAAGTTCCGTATTTAGACAACGCCCTAGGCTCTACATAGTCAAACTTAGACTCGAACCAAGGTCAACCTAGCGCTTTGATACCAACTTTGTCACGACCCGAAAGAGCACGTGACTGGCCCTTGAATCCTAGGAAGTCTATAGGACTCCAGCTGATCCAAGTAAGCCAAAAGCCCAGAAATCTAAAACCATTTAAGGAGTAAATAAAGAAACTGGTTTTTAATAAGTAAAGAAAGTATGTTTGAAATCAAGTTTTCAAATAACTAAGCTGAACTGCATTTTAAAAATGTGTAGTCTTTTCTGAAAATTTCGGCAGAGTTTCCTTTGTAAAAACTGGCCCCAAACGGGGTACAACAAGAATAATATATATGATGTGATAAAAGGCATCCCCAAGCGGGAGCTAGCTCTTCGTCAATCGACGGTCACAACCACGCAAGCAATAATAATATACAACGCCAAAGGGCGAGGATCAAAACCCAAAAAGAAACTCAAAATAGCCAGAAAACCATAATACTACAAGCGCGACTCTAAGGTCGAAATAATACATCACTGTCTCTAAGTCTGAAACAATATACAAGTTTTGGTTGATGGAATTTCTAGATACAATGAATAATACATGAACAATGGCGGTTCTGTTAGAAAAGAACCCACCTACCAAAGCAAGTCACCCCTAAAGAAGTAGTGTGCCAGAAATGCCGCTATGGAATCTGTACGGCAAAAACCAGCAAGAACTGTGGCACAACGGGGGTGAGTTGCCAACTAGTGAATAGAAAAATATCTACAAGCAGTGATCGAATGTATGACCCATCCTAGGTCAATACAATCACATATAAATAAACCTCAATATGAATAAGTCTGAAGCATGCAAAATTGGCAATGTAATCTCTATACATGAGTGTAGTGCCAAGTGCTCATGCGAGTGCCTCAGGTAATAGCATATCATAAATGTGAGGTATAATCAATGAAATCTATCCGCATGTACGTGGATCCCGTCCACTCGTCACCCAATGACAATAACCGTCATGCATGTAAATATCATCAACATATGCATAGAAATATGAGGATATAAACCACCTGTGTCCCTCGCGACACGTCAAAATCATGGAACCGGAGTGCCCAACATCGACACTCGAAAACATCATGAAAACTGTGCCCAGCATCGGCACGTAAATCCTTATATATCGGGCTCCATCTGCGGACTCGGCCCTAGCAGTACGCCCATATCCATCTATCGACTCTGGCCGGTATCCTCCGGATAACCGCCAGGTCCAACCAATCACCGGTAGGTACTCGCCCGCCTCCAGGCTCAATCGGCAAAATCCTTTGATCATCTTACCGAGGGGAACCATACCGGGTCCACCATGTACCCGCAATCGGCTCGTCCACTCCTCGAATCGGGTTTCACATGTCGCTCTCAGCACCGAGAAAACACATGGTGGACGCACTGAAATATCATATCAAGGGTAACCGGGTTTTTAAAGCAATGACATATTCTTTTTTGAAATACCACGGTTCCCAAAATCCAGAAATATCATGGAAACAGCAACTCTCAATGCGTAATCCGAAAGCATGATGTATGTGACATGTATAAGGAATGTAAGCATATCAGTCTGTCATGCAAGAATCATATCCTGAATGCAACAGTACTACAGTGTAGTGACATGGCAATTATCGATGATGAAGTGTGTGAGCCGGCAAACAAGTGTACATGGAAAATACGCATCATCGATAATGGTGCTGGTGTCCTTGCAGCATGACTGTAATATATCAATAAACACAAGCAATGCAATGCAAATAGCATGAACATGCGGAATCGAATAATCAACGCAACGGTAAAGAATCTATCTCAAAAAGTATATCATGCAGTCTTGCCTTTTGAAATAAGACGAATCAGGGTTTTTGGTAAAATAAGGGCTATGGTGTTTTATGAAAAGATGTGTCGTTGGAAAATATCCGTAGAATCCATTTTTGCCTATCTTTAAAATATCCCCGATTCTTTAGTTTTGAAATAGGTATGACTCGGGTCTAGTCTAACGCCTACTATGCGAACTACGAACCCATCAATCAAGTCAATCGGGAGGGGTATGAAAACCACATAAATCTGAGTCAATATACACATTATCTCATCACATAACAGGTATCACTACCATCATATCACATCTCAAATACGAACTTTGTCATATCGCCGATCTCATGGCCTCAAATCAAATCTCATCGACTCATCTCAATCCCACGTATCATCCTCAAATCCCGTATATGAACACATAGTCACATACCCATGTGTAGATATACACACCTCCATATGCGCACAGATAAATGAAAGAATGTATGCAAGTATATGTGTACGTGTATGTGTGAGTGCACCCACTACTCTAGGGTTTCGCACAACTAAACCAATACATCCTTATCATCAATAATTCCATTATCACCATCAATAAACCTAACAACACATAATAAATATATGTGTGTATACGTATTCGTATACATCACCACGGACTGCGGGGGTGCTATACGCCATCCACCCGACTTCTCCCTGTAGATAAAAATCTACTCACCTTGCGTCTTTATCTGTCGACGTCGCCACGCGTTTGCTTGTCATTCTGAAGTCTTCATGGGGTACCTACACATTAACGTATCGCAAATGCGTATCAAAACCAATTCAAGACTAAAACGGCATACGAAACCCAAAACGATACGCTATGATCTATAGGTTAGAACCTATGGACAACGCTTCCAAAACCATCAACAACCCTCAATATCGTCGTATAAACGCAAAGTAGTCGAGGTAAAACACCATACGTAAACTCAGAATTCACAATACGGAAGCACGAATCCAAAACAACAACTTAGGAAATAGGCTCCAGATTTCATCCTAGGTCAAATTAGACAAATCTATACATGCCAGGGGTCAAGTTTACTGGAGATAAGGCCCTGCACAAAAAACGAGGCAAAACCCTCCTGCTCTGGCCGCAAATTATGGCCAGAAGGAATAAATTGGCGGCTGGGAATTTAAGTTGGGGGCTAGGGTTTGGTGTGGTGGTTCCCTGGTGCCTGCACATCTCACTGTCACCTCAATTTTATTTTAGGGGTCTCGGGGTGATAGCAGATTACAAAATCCACTCCCAGATTTACAGTTTTTCCCCGATATCAATTCCATAATCCGTATTCTGGTTTCTAGTTCAGGTTTAGGTCCAATTTATCATCACACAAGAAGTTCTAGGGTCACCACAAGGCTCAATTTCACTTTGATTTCAGATCAAACCCTAAACCCTAACTTGATGTTTCACAAATCCATCAAACGACACCATATCGACATGAAACTGGAATGGATGCAATAAGAATTGAAATACTAAACTAGGGGTGCAGAAATTACCTTCTTTGGCAACTCAAGAAAATTCTTGAGTTGCACAAAGTCCTCAAGATCAGCTCTTACTTAGTCCATTGTGTATCTATTGAGTTTGGGAGCAACTTTTGTGAAATGGGGATAGGGTTTTGGTTAGGTTTTAATGGTGGATCTAAGTTGAAGAGGGAGGAGGAAGAAGAGGGAGAGGGCAGGAGCAGCAGCAGCTCTATGAAGGGGGAGAGAAAAATGAGATGGGAAATGATGGAGGAAAGAGTCAAAAGTCAAAAGCAACTTACTCTCTCTCTCTCTCTCATCATCATACTTACTTTTTCCTTTTCTTTTCTTTTCCTTTTTCTTTTCCTTCTCACTCCATGGTGAACCCTAAGCAACCATGTACCCTAAACATGTAACAAGTGTAACAAGTGTGGAAAATGATATGTGCACATTTT
This sequence comes from Agapanthus africanus, assembly GCA_030015575.1. NCBI lineage: Eukaryota > Viridiplantae > Streptophyta > Magnoliopsida > Asparagales > Amaryllidaceae > Agapanthus > Agapanthus africanus. The sequence goes on along the minus strand of CM057342.1, from coordinate 240,721,646 downwards.
TGCACAAAAATGCCAAAAATCCGATTAGCGATTTTTAATCGCGATTAGCACTAAATTAGCATATAACTAATCATAAAAACTTAAAAATGACATAATTCCATAAAATACCCTATTTTAGAATTTTCCATAATTTTTTCCCATTTATTGGCATTTAATTATACCGGAATATTAAAATATTCAGTAAAATAATATTAAATTATAAAAATTCCCATAAATGATATTTTATTATTTTGAAACGTTACATATATAATCTATATATATAGCCATTCGTCTGACGCAATAATAGCCATTCTGGATCACAGTAGAAGCAACACAGATGAATATATTGGATATACTAGAATTTCCGTGTTTCATTTTAGCCTATAATGAAAAGCGGATTTCACGGTCGTGACAAATAGCCAAACTCTCACCCTAGACTCCTACGGATGTGGCAAGCTACCTGCCAAATCCCTGAAGTGAAGCAACCTCCCTCAATGAAATGAGTAGGCCACTTTGCACTTTAAGAACTCGGTAGTTTGTGCACCCCACCTTCAGTCTATCCTAAGTGCAAGAAAAAGTAAATGAAATAATACAACGGTAACTACAACCTCAACTCGGATGTGGCCTGTAAAAGAATATTACATCACTTTTACAAATTACATGAATGAAAGAAAAGAACACTCTTCTCATATCCCCCCAGCCATTCAATCACGACGATCCAATACTTCATATCCACAAACCACAATAACAATATACTAGATATGTGCAACCCCTACTAATCGATGTATAGCAATAAGTCGATGTTTATAAAGCAAATAAACGATGTTAAAATTTTGACTTAGAAATACTCCTTATTGTCCAAGCACAAAGATAACACTAGATAAAATCTGACCAAAATCAAACAATACCATAAATCCTAAATCCAAGAGTATAAAACACCACAAGAAGCACGAGACCAGATGCTACAGTAAAACCGCCAGAAACGGGATTTTAATGAAATCTGGCGGTTCCATTTTTGAATTATGGTTTCATTCTTCTCTGGTGTTCTAGCTACATCATAAAGAGCACTCTGCAACTGTTTAAAAAAAATTTAGCGGCTCTAAAAAATTTGAAGGTAACTTGGACTTAGGTCTTACTGATATGGAGTTATTTCGGTTTCGAAACTCTAGACTTCGTCTAAACCATTAGTTAAGTGTTTGGGTAGGCTCTGATACCAGTGTAAGTGTATATGTGCTCCTTGTCGTGACAACTACGGCTATGCGAAATGAAAAACTTTAAAATCTTTAGCACAATACACTAAATCCCCAGGATACAAACCCAAATACTAAACTAAACAAATCCTAATTAGGAGTTTTATATACTCGGTTGCGATTACAACCTTTGTAGACGGTCCTTCAGGTCTTAAAAGGTAGACTCCATAAGATCCTTGAGTTGATAGAACAAGCTCTCGAAGTCGATCTTCCGCGTCAAAAACGATCCACCTGAGGTTGCCGATTCAAGCGATAGTTTCGTCCGAAATAACTAAAGATCAAGTCTTGCTAAGACAAGATACTTAGAGTGGTGTAGTTTATGAACAAGATACTCACTTTTAATCCTCAAAACTCAAGTGGAGAAACTGAGGAAGAAGAAGAAGAAGATGGCTGCTAGAGATAAACTCAAGACTTGTGATAAAACAACAACCATCATCAAAACTTTCTCATACCCTCATCTTATCTCTTCATAATACAAACAAAGGAGTGGATGGGCTAGTGACTCACTAGGGTGAGTCATAAGCCCACACACTTCTTCATTTAATGATGGAGAGATGAGTGAGAGAGTGTAGCCACCTCACTAGGTACATATATACAAACATTTATAAATACAAATGTAAGTATATAAACAAGTATACCTTAACCCATATAAATACGTATACCGTATTTCTACCAAAATACGAATATTGTATTTATACCGAAAATACAAAATACGCGTATTCATATTTATAAAGAAATACATGTATTCGTATCAATGCATAAATATTCGTATTTATACAAATATACGTATTCGTATAAATACCGTATTCGTGTTAAAATACAAATACCCAAAAGAGAGCAATATAATACTAGCATCAAAACTGGCTGTATTTCAAACTGGCTGTATTTCAAACCTGCTGGTACTACTAAACTATCCAATTAAAACACGTGTAAACATACACATGTTCAATCGAATACCCGTGCGTAAAACCATACGCAAACTACACCGTTTCGCCTGAACCGGAAAACCTTCTATGTAGGACTCTAAAGTGTTAGTGTATATGCCCTAGAGGCCATTACTGTATCATACTAATTTGTATATTACTTAATGGAAGCTTGGGATATTCACAGTTGTATAGACAATCTTTCTCAAAATGGTAGTATACTACTTGGTTTGTTTCTACTTTAATGTGTGCATGTGTTTCTTTTAGCATATCGCCTATAAACATTAGTGGAGCCCTTAGGATCTTTGCTTGATTAACAGCGTTGTGATAGCAGTCACACTAGTGGGGGCTGGGTAATCTACAAGCACATCCTTATACTGGTCCCTAGTCGTAGGATTATCGAGACGGGGCATCGATACTACGGAGTAGACTAGCGTATGCGCTTCTCATCCCAGCAGGGGAGATGGTCTGTCCCATAGCCATCAGTACGTCGTACTGGAGATAGTATGCGGGTGCTCGTTAGGTTACGAGTACACTGGACAGAACTCGTCGGGAACTGTTGGTTGGTAATATACCTATCGTCTGATAACAGTTCCCAGGTGACAGGAGTACAGCTTAGTCCGTTGACTTAACACTGTCACTTCGCCTCGAGTGTGTTCCCACTGTTCTTTGATTACTGCCTACCACGGCTCAAAGGAGTCGTGCAAACAGGTAGTAGTTGGGTGCAGTCCCGAAGCACTTGGAGGCAGTGATGGTTAGACAGGATTCGTCTTTCCCGGCATTGGGGGTTGATATCGCGCTGTGTCTAAGAGAGCCATTACACAAAGTCCCTGGCCAGGGCAAGCGAGATATACTGGTAGCATTTCCAGTGTTATCTCAGGGTGTTTTGGGCTACACTCCGACACGACTTGTACCGCTATTAGGGACTAATGTTTACCGCCCCTAGGCCCGCCATGCGATATTCTCAGACGAACAGACCGGACTGTACGAAGATTGTCACATTCAGGCTCAGTAGGAGTTCGGATGGGTTTACCTCATCGGCCTTCTTATCGACATCTACCTGGGGACCATTACGTACAGCTAGTGCCGCTTGAGGTCTGTGGTTAAACCCACTGCCAGCGTAGTGTCGAGTCTTTAGATTCCCACACAAAGAGTTTCCCTGCACTGGGCGAAAGGTGTAGAGGCCGTATGGTTTTACGGCAGGGTTACGATCACTTACGTGCACTTATGCGCGTATGCTGTTCGGGCAGACAGTACTAGTGGGCTTTGGATTAAGCCGGATTCTAGTATTGTATGGATGGATTAGTTTTGTCTTCTGTGCATTCGCATTCTACGGAATGCGGATGCGGGTGTGTATGAACAGTTGTGAGGAGCGAAGAAGGAGGAGGTGCCTCATTAGGGTTTTGACCATTGGTTCGGTCAAAACCATTATGAGGTGAGAAAAATATTTACTAATCTTTTTAATGATAATTATGTTATGGCTAATTGCTTTGACCTTTTGACCATGCTTGACCATGTTGACATTTTGACCATTGTTGACTTGGATCTTTCATGAGAGCACTAGACTCTTCTTTTGCTTTTTGCTTTATCAAGACATGATAGTGGTCAAATCAATCTTAGCCATCATAATTATGATAAAAGATTGGTTTTTATTTTTCCATGGTTCATTATTCTTTTGGTATTCTCTCTCTTCATTTTTGAGCTTTCATGTTTTGTTCTTCTTCCTCCTCCTCACTAAGAAATCCTAAAGTTCTCATGTATTGAGATAATTAGGATTTAAATAGACAAAAAAATCCACCATCATATTCTACACCACCTAGGACATCAAGAGTAGCACACTTGTTGCCCTAGTTACCTCGGCTTGAGGTGGAGCTCGGATTACAAACTCTCGGGTGGATCGTCTTCGACTCAAGGAGGCCGCGAAGGTGACCAAGATCCGGATCGATTCTTGGAGCTTGCATGGACGAGGAGGAAAGCAGAGAGAAGACCCGAAGGACTTGGTTCATGAGGTATAATTTCTTGAGCATAGTAGATAGAACCTCTTGTAGTTTGTTAGCGATGGTTTGGCAAAGATCCTTAAGTTTTTAGTCCATGTTACCTTGTATCAAAAAATTGTTTTTGCCTATTCTGCCTTTCCGTAAGCACCGGGATGGGTAACATGGATTTACAGTGGTATCAGAGCCTCGCTAAACCATTACTAACTTGTTAGCAAAGTGTTAGAAATTCGATCGGCGAAAAAAATCGCAAAACACGTCAAAAATTGCACTTTTCTGTCGTTTTTAAAAACTGGTCCAAAAATTTTTCAGGGGACCTTAAAAATACGTGCAGGGTTTTCTAGGAAAACTGTAGAAATTTGGGAGCCTGAGTCACTCAGAAGACCGCGGATCCGCGGACGATCCAAGCGATCTGCCACGGATCTGCGGCCGAGTTGACTCGGCCGCGCACCAAATTTCTTCAGGTGTTCTCTGTGATGGTTTTGTGATTTTTGAGATAGTTTGTTTCTGCCCAGATTTTGCTGAGTATTGTGTTGTACTTGGGGTAGTTTCAAATCAAGTTATTGATTGAAATTCTAAGTACTTTTGCTAATCGGATATTCTGTGATGTGATATATGTATTGAACGTCTACTAATCGCTATACGTCGATTAGCGGGGGTTATACATATCTGTGATCTGTGATGTTGGTTTGTGTATATGAACTTGTTGGATCGTCGTGATGAATAGCCGGGGATGTGAGATGAGAATTTTCATTTTTCATTCAATGTAAAATTTGTAATTTGATGTAATATTATTTTTTATGGTCGCACATCCGGGATGAGGTTGTAGCCGCCATTGTATATTATTTCTTTTACTGTTTTTGCTCCTAGGATAGACCCAAGATGGGGTGCACAAACTACCGGGTACTTTGAAGTGCCGAGTGGCCTACTCACGTTGTTGAGGGAGGTTGCTTTACTTCGGGTACTTGGCTGGTAGTTTGCCGCACCCATAGGGGTCTAGGGTGGGGTTTGGCTATTCATCGCGACCGTGTAATCCGTCTTTCGTTGCAGGCTCGAACGCAACCCGGATTCCTAGCATATCCAATGTGTTCATCTGTGATCTGGAATGGCTATCATTACATCTGACGAATGTATATATCTATATATCATATCTAGTAGGCATTGCTTATGTTTTGCATCCGCGCTAGTCCAGCCCCCGCTCTGTCGTTAGTTAAGTAACCTAACGGGTGATGACGGGGCCCCGTGGCGAATGCGGATGGCATAAGCGTACGCCATATTTTCGTTGTTTTCTGCAATGGTAGGATTAATTGATGGGACGCATTAAATTAATGCAAGAAAATAAACCAAAGTTAAAATCGTTGGAACAATTTCAAAACCACTCGGTTTCTTCTCAAAACAGAAAACTTTTAAAAATGCGGAGCTTAAACCACTCCTTTTAAAAGCTATCAGGTTCCTTCGATTATATCAAGTTCACTGCGTTCACGGTTTCGCCAAAACCATTCGTAGCCCTCCGTCATTTCAGTTAAATATTCAGTAGTATTCAAGCTATGTATTTTGACCTTCGCCAAGGCATACTGATTGGTAGTTGCTGAATATTTATCTGTAGCATAGATAGATGCGTTGGTTTGGGACAGTCGTACTACTATTTTGGCCTTCGTCAAGGGTATGTACGGGTGGGTTCAAATTAACCTGGATAATGATGGGTAGAACTTGACATGTGACTTATGATATGTTGGCCTTCATCAAGGTCATAAGAGCATGGGGCAAAAATCCACATCGGGAGTTTCTAAAGAAACTGAAACTTGCTAGTGCTGCTTACCATTTGGAGTTTGATAATGTTGGTAGGATTCCTTCAGCATTATCTCACAATGATATTTGGATCCCGATCCTATTGTGAGTATCCGCTACTCATCGGGAAACTTTCAACTTAACGGTCAATGCTATAAACCAAGTAGGTGTCTAGAAAGGTGTTAGCGGGGCTACGCCCACAGGGAAAAGAGGTTATTTAATTAAGGAACTTCACGAAAGCGTCGTAAAACCTCCCTCGAAGTACCGACACTGGCATGGCTGAACGGTTAAACAAGTATTGTACGGTGAGATTGATCCCGACTGATTCTTCTTTTATGGTTTGAGGAAGGATTCGAGAAACAGTGGGAGCCATCCTGTTTAGATAATCTAAAAACCAATCTAAACTTGCAAGAGCATCATGCTAAGTGTTTTCTTCTCTCTCTCTTAATTTCAGCGACCCAGTGACCACACATAGGTTACATCTAGATAATAAAATGACTGAATCTGACTGTTATGACTGGCAAAGGTCTGTCCAGATGTCCATTACCCATGACAAGTTGGGACACCTCTTAACTAATCAAACCCCTGCCGTCTCAGGACCAGTTTCCTCTGTCATGGATATTGATATCCGTAAGACATCGGAAAAAGACTATACGAATGCCAAGTGCCTCGTGTTGGCCTCAGTTGATGGTGCATACCAGAGTCAGCACGAGAAGATGGACTTAGTTTCTATCTTCCTCCATAACAAAGATTTATATGGAGAGCAATCTCGTATCGCAAGATGTGAGACCTCGAACGAATTGCTTCAAGCGAGGTTGGCTTTCGGGTCATCTGTAGGGGACAACGTCCTTACAGAGACTAGCTATTTTGATGAGCTCACGGACCTGAAGACCACGTTGAAGAACGGGTCAAATACTGACTTGATTCTACAGTCTCTGCCCTCTACTTATACCCTGAAGGAAACCAAGGAAGTAGAAGGAAAGGGAAGGGCAAAAGTTTCGGGACTGGATGTAGTAAAGGAGGGACGTTCCTATTGTTATGGGAATGAACATTGGCAGAAGGATTGCAGGGCTAGCAAAGCTAACAGCCAGGATTCGAAGCATATTGTGGCTTCGGCTTCGGGTGTGTTTGTAGTAGAAAATTGTATGTCAGTTAACCTTACTTCCTGGGTATTGGATACAGGATCAGGATCTCACATCTGTAATTCATTACAGGCTCTGAGAAACCGTAGAGTTATCAGGATAGGTGATATGACTCTCAGGGTTGCCAACGGAATGAGCATGGACGCTGAATCCGTAGGGGAATATCATCTTGGATTGACAACTGGGCAGATATTGATTCTGCGTAACTGTTTGTATGTACCTAGTGCGACTTGCATTATCATATCTGTATCCTTACTTTCTAAGGAAGGATATGATTTTACTTTTGTAAGCGATGTGGTCTACATCCACCTAAATCAAGTTCTGATTGGGTCAGGTACATTAGAAAACGGAATATACGTACTGAATCAAGCTCAGGTTTTCAATGTCTAGAACACACTTAAAAGAAAGTCTCCGGAATTAAATCAGGCTTTCTTATGGCATTGTAGAATGGGCCACATCAATGAGACACGGTTAACAAAGTTACATAAAGAGGGATACTTGAATCCGTTCGAGTATCAGTCTTATGATACTTGTGAATCTTGTCTCATGGGAAAGATGACAAAGACTCCGTTCACTGGACACGGAGTAAGAGCGAGCGAGCTCTTGGGACTCATACACAGTGACATGTGTGGTCCAATGTCTACACATGCGCGAAGTGGTTATTCATACTTCATTACTTTTACGGATAATTTCTCTAGGTATGGACACGTCTTCCTGATGAAGCATAAGTCCGAGGCCTTTGAGAAATTTCGAGAATACAAGAATGAAGTTGAAAAACAAACAGGCAAGAGTATAAAGACACTGAGATCTGATCGAGGTGGTGAATACTTGAGTGCCGAGTTTCTAGACTACTTAAAAGAGAATGGAATTCTCTCTCAGCTTACTCCTCCATACACACCACAACACAATGGTGTATCTGAAAGGCGGAATCGAACCCTATTGGATATGGTTCGTTCCATGATGAGTAAGGCTGAGTTACCGCGATCCTTCTGGGGTTATGCACTAGAATCAGCTGCATATCTTTTGAACAAGGTTCCCTCCAAGAATGTGCCTACCACACCATATCAGATGTGGTGTGGGAAGAAACCCCATCTTCAATATCTGAAGATATGGGGATGTCCAGCTTTTGTTAAAAAACAGCATGCGGACAAACTCGAGGCACGCTCAGTACTGTATAAGTTTGTGGGATACCCAAAGAACTCCAGGGGGTATCTTTTCTATTACGCAGAGGAACAAAAGGTTTTTGTTTCTCGTCATGCCCACTTTCCGGAACATCGGTTTTTAGAAAAAGGAACAAGTGGGAGCGTAGTAGAACTGGAAGAAATTCTAGAACCACAAGCTATTACTGAAGGCTTTGTAGAACCAGAAGCTTCAGGAGAACCGGACATCCCAGCGCCACTCCGCAGGAGTCGTAGGCAGTCTCATCCACCCGAGAGATACTACGGTTTTCTCATAGAAGGGGATAGAGAGGATTGCATCATTGATAATGATGAGCCTACTAGCTTCCAGCAAGACATTCAGAGCAGTGACTCAGTAAAATGGCTGGATGCAATGCGGACCGAAATGGAGTCCATGTACAGTAATAAAGTTTGGACTTTGGACATTGCTCCAGAAGGGGTAAAACCCGTAGGCTGCAAATGGATCTTCAGAAAGAAGATTGGTGTAGATGGGCAGGTTGAAACCTATAAAGCTAGACTTGTTGCAAAGGGTTTTCGTCAAATACCTGGTTTGGACTATGACGAGACCTTTTCTCCAGTGGCTATGCTCAAATCCATTCGGATCCTTCTTGCTATTGCTGCCTTCCACGATTATGAGATCTGGCAGATGGACGTAAAGATGGCTTTCCTAAATGGAAATTTGGAAGGGTGCGTCTATATGGATCAGCCAGAGGGATTCATTCAGAGTGGGAGCAGCGGTAAAGTGTGCAAGTTGCTTAAGTCCATCTATGGACTGAAGCAGGCATCGCGGAGTTGGAACATTTGCTTTGATGATACTGTCAAAGAATTCGACTTTATCAAAAATCCGGATGAACCATGCATTTACAGTAAGATTGTAGGGAGAACTTTGGTATTCCTCGTCTTGTACGTGGATGACATTCTCCTAATAGGAAATGATATTCCTATGTTGCAGTCAGTCAAAGGATTCTTGTCACAGAGGTTCTCCATGAAGGACCTGGGCGATGCCAACTACATTCTGGGGATACAGATCTATCGTGATAGATCTAAGAGGATGTTGGGACTTTCGCAGTCCAGGTACATCGACACCATATGTCACGCCCCGCTTCCCAGTGTACGGCGAAGTGGACGCGACGAGGTCCGCTACGTATGTACTCAGAAGTACATACGCTAAGCGTAGCTAAGCAATATAAAATAATCACAAGAGACAAAAGATATTGAAGTAACAGCAACTTTTATTAATAACATTCTTTATACAATGCATGAAATGAAAATACAACTGGAATGAAAAAAACAATGCCTAAACAGTGGCATAACAGAAATGAAAAATACTGGAAAGAACAAGGTACAATTATCTAGAGCTCTGGGTCTTCTTGGAACTGCTCCAAATCTTCACCGGTAGGCTCGATCTCAGCTTGGTCCAACGCACCTGACGACATTCAAAGAAGAAAGAAATAGAATGTCGTCAGCGAACAGGTCGCTCGGTAAGTCCCAAAGAATAAGAAGAATGAGAATGACAGTGTAACAGTATTTTCTAATGTGTTATATTGTCGGATATTATGAAACATTGTGTAACGCTGTTGTTTGTAGTTTGGTACAGAAGGATGCCAGTGTATACGAGGGGGATCTCTATATGCTAGAGATCAGGGCAAACGGAAAGTACAAGGAACCGTTATGCCACGGTACAACAGCAACAGGATTCAGGTTAGGTGTCTTAATCTGACCACCTCGTGCCACTTTTAACACCTTCCGTACCAATCTACCCCTTAAACCCCGTAGTGTTTTAACAGTATTGTAGTATTGGAATATGTAAGTTGAGTGACTGACCAAAACCATGATATCAGTAAACATGTTGTAACTGTATAATCAGGTAAATGGAATATCAGGATAATGGATGAATATCCATGGTTTGATTCAGTCAAAAAGAATATATTGTTAACTGGATTCAGGGATTCATGTATTCAATTGTGTTAGAATATAAATGAATATGGATTGACTTGAATCATATTCAAGTCAGAAATTAGTCAGACTCTAACCCGAGTCAGACTAAAAGAAGATAATTTGAAGTTCAATATTAGCTAGGGGCCTTATTATAATTTGTAAAACTTGAGGGGTTTTATGTAAAAAGTACTTTTGTATAGTTTTCAAAATACACCTCAAGTATTTAATAATCGTCTTTATTGTTATAATGAATGTGAATTTTATTTGTGTTATTCTAGTGAATATATCCTAATCAAAGTATTAATCGTTTTATTTGAAATTCATGGTATTTTAACGTAACTTTTAATCTTGGAATTTTTAGAAAAAGTGGAAACTTTATCTTATGATAAAATAGGTGTTTAAATGATAAATATATATATATATTAACACATGAATAATTTAATATAAATATTTTATTTAGAAAAAAATCTCATTTCCCTTAATATTGTATTTAAAACCTTTCGAGACCGAATGCTCCTTGCGGAGGTCTGAATCTCGCACTACTAGCCTGTGGGTGCACGATGAACCGTACTATCCCTAACAGGTTCCCCAAAAGTGGGTTGTAGCGGCGCTTTGCTTAGGTTTAACAATACTTTTCATTTTGGAAAACGGTTTTATAAATATGGGGTATTTAATTGCAAAAAGTATAGTTTTCCGTATTTTAGTTGTTAGGGTTTCCTAAGCCAACTAGCCTACTTCTAAGGTCTAAACGATAAGTCATTAGAAGCCTCAAATCGCCTCTTCACCGCCAATTGTGGCCAAGTAAGTACAAGTGAGGAGGGAGGGATCCGCTCACGAATCGTAAGACGGGCCTTTTAAAGTTACCCAAGCTCACTTGCCTAGCCTAAACACCACAAAGTCAGTTTAGATAAACGATCGATGTCCATGACCAATCGTGCTTTCATTTTATTAAAAGATTTTACTTAGAAATGTTTACAACTTAAAGTTTTCAACAAAGGTTATAAAGATTAGGGTATTTTAGTGAAAAGTCCTGTAATTTCGTATTCTGTATTTTTGATATTTATCAATTAGGGTTATATTGAGTGTGTGTAGGGGTAGGTCATTACCCCGTGACTTATATTAAGTTTTGGTGAAGTTTAAAGGGAAAACATGCTATGTTAAACTTAAAGGTATTATAGCGCAAGAATACGGTATTCGAAAACGTTATCATTTTATGTGTGAAATTTCATTCAAATTGGGTTCTACAAGTTTTGTAATCAAGGTAAACATATTTAGGAGTGAGGTAATTGATTAAACTAAGAAAAATGAACTTCATGGTATTTTTATGAAAAGAGTACGGTTTTGCAAAGAACTTATCATTTCATGTGAAATTTTTTGATTAAATTGGTTTATGGGTGATTAATAGTCAACAAGCATATGGGTAGATAATATGTATTAGGTGACAAGTGGAAATTTAGAGAAAAATCGAATCGGAAATCGGTTTGTCCGATTTCCGTCGGGTTCCAAAAAGTCGTATTTTTATCTTAAAGAAAAGAGAGATAGAAGAAGGTGGGACTTACGGTTTGGACAAGTTAAGGAAGCTAGAGGTCGTGGTGGTTGCCGATTCGTTGAAAACGTCACGAAGGTCTTGATCCGGTCGCCGGAATCCGTCGTCGATTTCGGCAGCGCTTCGCTTCTCGCTCTTCGTACCGAGTTCTCGAGAATTTGGGAGAGTGGACTTAGAGTTGTGAAGGGAAAAGGTAGAGTATAGGGGTCTTTATATAGGGCTAGGGTTAGGGTTAGGGTTACAAAATATTAAAAATAAATATAAAAATCATTAAAATTTCATTAAATTTGGTCTTAAAAGGGATTTATTGAGAATTGGGTAACAGTAAAAAAAATTTAGAGTATGCAGTTGAATAGACCAGGTCAACACGAATTTTTTTCGTGTTGATGACTCGGCCGACCGGCCGACCGGCCGAGTTCGGCCGAGTCACGGCCGAGTTCGGCCGAGTCACGGCCGAGTCGGGTCTCATTAGGACGGGCTCGGTCTAGGGGGAATTTTGGCATACTTTAATTTTCTTGATTCGCAATAAATCGTGAGTTATGGCTGTTTGACCGTTTGACTTGTAAAAAAAATTAAAACAAAACGATATAAAAATTATGTGGGGTATGGGATTCGAACTCTGGTGGCTTGGTTCAGCAATGCAAGGTATTACCAATGAGCTACAAGCTCTTTCTTGTAATTATTGTAAAGAAATAGATACTTAAATTGTTTCCAGCAACATCAATACTCCAACTATACACTATATTTAAAGCAAATTTTTGGTATACAAAATTGGAGTTGTTACACCATACTAAAACGATTCAGTATGGAAGATTCAAAGCGCGGTAATCTACTGGCTTGTCACGGAATCACCCTCTCCAAAGAGATGTCTCCCAAGACTGATTTGGAAAGGGCTCGCATGTCATCTATACCCTACGCATCTGCGGTAGGCTCTATAATGTATGCGATGTTGTGTACCAGACCAGATGTAGCATACGCATTGAGCGTTGTAAGCCGGTATCAGTCGGACCCAGGGGAGAAACACTGGATAGCAGTAAAGAACATTCTCAAGTACCTGAGAAGGACTAAGGAGATGTTCTTGGTGTATGGCGGAAAAGACCTCCAGATCGAGGCCTTTGCTGACTCCAGCTTCCAGAGTGACAAGGATGACTCAAAGTCCATGTCGGGTTATGTCTTTACTCTCAATGGAGGGGCGGTTTGCTTGAAGAGCTCCAAGCAGGAAACCGTTGCTGACTCAACTATGGAAGCGGAGTACATAGCTGCTTGCAATGCCGTAAAGGAAGCTGTCTGGATGAAGAAGTTCCTCACAGAGCTTCAGGTGGTTCCTACGATTGTTGATCCAATACCGCTGGATTGTGACAACAATGGTGCTATAGCTTTAGCGAAGGAACCCAGGTCCCATCAGAAGTCCAGGCACATTTTGAGGCGGTACCACCTGATCAGGGAGATCGTAGATCTCCGGGAGATCGAGATGAAGTGAGTAGATTCGGAGAATAACACTGCAGATCCATTCACGAAGGCCATACCCCAGACTCAGTTCATGCGGCTGATCGAGATGATAGGTCTTCGATACGCCAGTTCATGGCCTTAGTGCAAGTGGGAGATTGTTAGTGTATATGCCCTAGAGGCCATTACCGTATCATACTAGTTTGTATATTACTTAATGGAAGCTTGGGATATTCACAGTTATATAGACAATCTTGCTCAAAATGGTAGTATGCTACTTGGTTTGTTTCTACTTTAATGTATGCATGTGTTTCTTTTAGCATATCGCATATACACATTAGTGGAGCCCTTAGGATCTTTACTTGATTACCAGCGTTGTGATGGCAGTCACACTAGTGGGGGCTGGGTAATCTACAAGCACATCCTTATACTGGTCCCTAGTCAAAGGATTATCGAGACGGGGCATCGATACTCCGGAGTAGACTAGAGTATGCGCTTCTCATTCCAGCAGGGGAGATAGTCTGTCCCACAGCCATCAGTACGTCTTACTGGAGATAGTATGCGGGTGCTCGTTAGGTTACGAGTACACTGGACAGGACTCGTCGGGAACTGTTGGTTGGTAATATACCTATCGTCAGATTACAGTTCCCAGGTGACAGGAGTACAGCTTAGTCTGTTGACTTGATACTGTCACTTCGCCTCGAGTGTGTTCCCACTGTTCTTTGATTACTGCCCTACCACGGCTCAAAGGAGTCATACAAACAGGCAGTAGTTAGGTGCAGTCCCGAAGCACTTGGAGGCAGTGACGGTTAGACAGGATTCGTCTCTCCCGGTATTGGGGGTTGATACCGCGTTGTGTCTAGGAGAGCCATTACACAAAGTCCCTGGCTAGGGCAAGCGAGATATACTGGTAGCGTTTCCAGTGTTATCTCAGGGTGTTTTGGGCTACACTCCGACACGACTTGTACCACTATTAGGGGACTGACGTTTACCGCCCCCTAGGCCCGCCATGCGATATTCTCAGACAAACAGACCGGACTGTATGGAGATTTTCACATTCAGGCTCAGTGGGAGTTCGGATGGGATTACTTCATCAGCCTTCTTATCGACATCTACCTGGGAACTGTTACGTACAGCTAGTGACGCTTGCGGTCTGTGGTTAAACCCACTGCCAGCGTAGTGTCGAGTCTTTAGAGTCCCACACAGAGAGTTTCCCTGCACTGGGCGAAAGGTGTAGAGGCCGTATGGTTTTATGGCAGGGCTACGATCACTTACGTGCACTTGTGCACGTATGCTGTTCGGGCAGACAATGCTAGTGGGCTTTGGTTTAATCTGGATCCTAGTATTGTATGGATGGATTAATTTTGTCTTCTGTGCATTCGCATTCTACGGAATGCGGATGCGGATGTGTATGCACGGTTGTAAGGAGCGAAGAAGGAGGTGCCTCATTAGGGTTTTGACCGTTGGTTCGGTCAAAACCATTATGAGGTGAGGAAAATATTTACTAATCTTTTTAATGATAATTATGTTATGGCTAATTGCTTTGACATTTTGACCATGCTTGACCATGTTGACATTTTGACCATTGTTGACTTGGATCTTTCATGAGAGCACTAGACTCTTCTTTTGCTTTTTGCTTTATCAAGACATGATAGTGGTCAAATCAATCTTAGCCATCATAGTTATGATAAAAGATTGGTTTTTATTTTTCCATAGTTCATTATTCTTTTGGTATTCTCTCTCTTCATTTTTGAGCTCTCATGTTTTGTTCTTCTTCCTCTTCCTCACTAAGAAATCCTAAAGTTCTCATGAGTTGAGATAATTAGTATTTAAATAAATCCACCATCATATTCTACACCACCGAGGATATCAAGAGTAGCACACTTATTTCCCTAGTTACCTCGGCTTGAGGTGGAGCTCAGATTACAAACTCTCGGGTGGATCGTCTTCGACTCAAGTAGGCCGCGGAGGTGACCAAGATCTGGATCGATCCTTGGAGCTTGCATGGACGAAGAGGAAATCGAAAAGAAGACCCGAAGGACTTGGTTCGTGAGGTATAATCTCTTGAGCATAGTAGATAGAATCTCTTGTAGTTTGTTAACGATGGTTTGGCAAAGATCCTCAAGTTTTTAGTCCATATTACCTTGTGTCAAAAAATTGTTTTTTACCTATTTCGCCTCCCCGTAAGCTCCGGGGTGGGTAACGTGGACTTACATAAAGAATCGACAATACGCTGGCAGTGTGTTTAACTATAAGCACATCAGTGGCACTAGTTGTACGTAATGGCTACCCAGGTATCTGTCGGAGGGAAGATCGACACGATAACTCGTCTGAAAACCCTACTGAGCCTATAGCTGACATTCTCCGTACAGTCCGGTCTGTTCATCTAAGAGTATTGCATATCGGGCCCAGAGGGTGGTAAACGTCAGACCCCTAATAGCGCAATATGTCATATCTGTGTGGAACCCAATACAACCTGAGAAACTACTGGTGTATCTACCTGCAAATCTCACTTGCCCTGACCAGGGAATTTTTGTATTGGCCAACCGTACATAGCGCGATATCAACTCCCAATACCGGGCGAAATGAATTCCTTCTATCCCCTACTGCCTCCAAGTACTTCAGGACTGCACCCAACTACTACCTGTTTGCACGACTCATTTGAGCTGTGGTAGGGTTGTAATCTAAGTACAGTAGGAACTGTAAGTCTACGCTAGCGCCCCGGCCGTCTACAGACGCCAAATGCGGAACAAAAAACTATTAACTGGCGCTATCGTATACTTTAACCCGGATCTGCCATTATTGCTAAACTAACAAACTGTAAAGAGTGTAGAAAGGTTATACCGAACGATCCGAGTCCTTCGTTCTTTAACCATCATCCCACGCTCCGTTGCGGCTGCTCCGATCTCTTCGATCTCCGATCTGCTCGTCCAGGTGTCACCACGTCACTGATTCTTTAAACGGGCTCCCGCCTCTGACTCGAGGCAACTCGGTCGTCAAGTTTGCTAAAAGAGACGACCAAGAATGATGTTGAGAATGAGTAGATGACTTTGTCTCGCTTCGTCCAAAACCATGGACGAACGGTTAATGAAGTTGTCGTGGGAATCGGGTGATGGAATGAAATGAGCTGTGAAATTCCATACACCCCAAAATCTATCATATCTTTTGTAACCAAATGAAAACATCAAGTGAGTATGTGAGAGAGGAGGGGCCGGCCATATATAGGGAGGGGGGTGAGTGTAGGAGAGAAGAGGGTGACCTTAAGAAAGAAATATCATGTGTGAACACAAGAAAAATATCTTTAAGCAAACAAAACCTCATTAATGCAAATGGTGATTCATTAACCTAGTCACCATTGCATTAATGGCTCCATTAAAGCACTAATGACTCACCATGTCAAGTCACCCTTTCTAGAACCTTCTAGAAGCATGACTCACCCTCATCCAAGAAAAGATAAATCCGTCTTTAACCGAATGTTAAAAGACGGCTGATAGAAAACTGGAAACTGGCAACTTCCAAAAGTGATCCTGAAACAACTTTCAGGATAACCCCGTATCTGTATAAATATACCCGCACTTGTATTACGACCGAATACAAATGCAACTGAGACAAAGATATTATATCTACTCAAATATAATACTCGGATCTGGCTTAAACCAAAGCCGACCAGTATCATCTGCCCGAAAAATAACACGTGCGTAAACGCACGTGCATTTTCCGAACTCTGCCATAAAACCATACGGCCTCTACAACGTTTCGCCCGAACTTGGGAAACTGTCTGTGGGGGACTCTAATGACTCGTCAGTACCCTGGCAGTGGGTTTAACCACAAACCGTCAGCGGCACTAGCAATGCGTAACGGCTGCCCATGGACTGACCTCAAGGGAGGCCGATGAGCGAACTCATCCGGAAACCCTACTGAGCCTAACAGTGACAATGTATATACAGTCCGGTCCGTTCGCCTATGAGTATCGCATATCTGCCTAGGGGGCTAGTAACGTCAGACCCCCAATAGCAGTATAAGTCGTGTCGGAGTGTAGCCCAATAACACCCTGAGATACTACTGGAGTACCTACCAGTAAATCTCCTGCCATGGCCATGGACTATGTGTAATGGCTCTCCTAGACACAGCATGACCTCGCCCCCAATACCGAGAGAGACGAATCCCCTGCCGATTCGCTCACGTGCTTCCATATGGCTCGGGACTGTACCCAAAAGCTACCTGTTTGCACGACTCCTTTGAGCCGTGGTAGGGTAGAAATCAAAGCACAGTGGGAACTCACACGAGACAAATGACGACCTCAGGTCGATGAACTAACCTGTACACATGTCACCAGGGAACTGCTATCTGACGATAGGTATAGTACTAACTAGCAGATTCCCGGCGAGTCCTGTCCGGTGTACTCATAACCCAATGAGCACCTGTATACATCTTAGGTGATCCAACTGACACCAGTGGCTTGTGAGACCGGCCACCGCCCCTCGTCGGGGTCTCGACTGTATACACTAGTCTACTCTGGAGTATCGATGCCCTGTCTCGAAACTCCCACGACTAGGGACCACAATTAAGGATATGCATATAAACCACCCAACTCTCACGTATATGATCGCCATCATACTGTTGGTGGTAAAGCAAGATCCTAAGGGCTCTATCAAAGTGTAACATGTAATCAGTCACCTGAACATGTACACGACTGATAAAGGCAAACCCGATAGCATACTATCATCTCGAGTAAGACTGTCCTACCGGTATAGGTCCTCCGCAATCATTGCAATCATGTACCTGCGATCCAATAATTGACTATGAGGGCACTATCTCCAACTCTCGAGATGAATAGTGGTGTCAAGTCAACAGAGTAACCTGTACTCATGTCACCGGGGAACTTCTAACCGACAATAGGTATAATACCAACCAACAGTTCCCAGTGAGTCCGTCCATTGTAACCCATAACCTAATGAGCACATGTATACTATCTTTGGTATCGTATACCAATGGCTGCGGGACATGCCACCTCCCCTGACGGGGATAAGAAGCGTATACTAGTTTACTCTGGAGTATCGATGACCAGTCTCGATAATCCTACAACTAGAGACAAGCTTAACGATGTGCTTATAGACAATCCTTCCCCCACTAGTGTGACTGCCATCACAACGCTGATAGTCAAGCAAAGATCCTAGGGGCTCTATCAACATGTATTAGTGAAACGTTAAAAGAAATATATACACATATTAAGATAGAATCAAACCAGATAGTATACTATCATATTGAGCAAGATTGCATTATATCTGTGAATATCCCAAGCTTCCAAAATATAATATACAATCCAGTACTATACAATAATGGCCTCTAGGGCATATATCACTAACAACATTAGTACAGGTTAGACTTGTGACCTGAGATCATCATTTTTCTCATGTGAGTTCCCACTGTACTTTGATTACTGCCCTAACATGGCTTAAAGGAGTCATGCAAATAGGTTTTAGTTGGGTACAGTCCTGAGCCACATAGTGGTAGTGAGCGATTTTCGGGGATTCGTCTCTCCTGGTATTAGGAGTTGATATCGTGCTGTGTTCGGTTGGCCATCACCCTAAATCTATGGCCACGGTAGATGAGATTTACTGATATGAGTTCAGTAGTTTCTCAGTTGGTGATGAGCTTGACTCCGACACGACTTATCGGGTTATTAGGGGTTTGACGTTTCTACCCCCTAGACCTGGTATACGATTCTCTTAGAAGAAGAGACCAAACTGTACGGAGATTGTCACATTTAGGCTCAGTAGGGTACAGATGGACTTGATTGTCGACCTCCCTTTCTACATATACCTTGGTAGCCATTACGTACAGCTAGTGTCGCTGACGTGCTTATGGTTTTTGGATTTATCTAGTAAATCACTGCCAGTGTATTGTTGAGTATTTAGAGTCTCACACAGAGGGTTTTCCCGGTTCAGGAGATATGATGTAGATGACGTATGTTGGTACATACAGGGTGTCTGATTAAATACGTGTACAGGCTACACGTACTTTAATCGGACGGTTGATAAAACTAGCGGTTTAGGATTAAGCCGGATTATTAAATCAGGTTTTGATTTAATAATTTATATATATATATATATATTCTAGTATTATTGTTCACTATTCATTTTCTCTCTTTTGGTTATTCGTATTTTTATAGAAATACGCGTATATGTATTTCGATACGTATACCAGGTTGTATTCCGTATTTATACGAAATTTGTTCTAAAAGACGGACACTTCATTTCTTGATTTTTCTTTTAATGAAAATCAAAAATGAGGTAGAGGATGAGGTGTAAAGAAATATGTAGAAAGGTATGGCTTGATTTTTATATTCAAAATATCATTTGGATTCACTATTCTTCTACTAGGAATTTTTCTGCTACACAATAAGACTTAGCCATTTTCTTATGATGGCTTCTTCTTCTTTACCTCCTCCTCCTTCTTCTTAGTAGCTCACTTAAGCTTAGAAAAAGAGAGAAAAGATAGTGAAAATATTGCTATATCCTCACTCTCCATTCGTGGCAGGCTTGAAGCATTGGTCGCTTCACTACGTGAAGTCGGAGCTTGGATCGGTTCCCTCAGGTGGATCATCTTCGGTAAGGGTGGTTGACACTCAAGCTCGATCCGGACAACATATATGGAGCTTGGAGGGGTATTACACGATTGGGTGGAAACGCGTCGAAAGCAGTATCCCTAACTATTAGTTGATAGTTGCTAGTTTCGGTGTATGGTTTGATTCCTTAGTAATATGTCTTTTGTACTTGCTTAAAAATCATTATTTTCGCTTCCGTCTTGGACGCGGCTTCTGCGGCGCGAGCACAACACATTAACATGGTATCACAGCCGGTCCATACGCTAAAACTAGCTATCTAGACTTCAGAATTCATCGCAAAA
The DNA here is from genome assembly GCA_030015575.1 of Agapanthus africanus. Classification (NCBI taxonomy): domain Eukaryota; kingdom Viridiplantae; phylum Streptophyta; class Magnoliopsida; order Asparagales; family Amaryllidaceae; genus Agapanthus; species Agapanthus africanus. The sequence goes on along the minus strand of CM057342.1, from coordinate 240,701,553 downwards.
CACGTTTTTTTTGTCGACGGTTTTCAGTCATATAAAACAACGGAGGTTTGGTTTCAAAACTGTTTTTTCTCAGTTGTACTCGATCCCTGGAGCTATCGTTTTGGAACTTAGACTCCATAAGGGATCGAGGGAAACCTGTGAAGTCTTGGGAAGCCATTTTTCAAAGCTGTTTTTTTTCTAAACATCACTATTTTCGTTGATGGAAAAACTGACGAAAATCAACCAGAAAAAATCTGTTAAAACAGAAACACTTCGGGTTTTAAATTGATGTTTCATGCGTTTACTTGATGTCCGGGGCTCTTTTTTTTGAACGGGGACTCCGTAGGGTATTGAGGGTGACCCGAGAAGTCTCGGGGAGCTATGTTTTCAATGTTATATCGAATATAGTCGCTGTTTTTCGAAGGTTTAAAACTGATTTTTGTGGATGTCCAAAACTGAATATTTTTTGCGAATTCCGATCCCCAAGGGCTCTTGGTTCGGCCAAGAACCCACGAAGGGGATCGGGGGGTACCCCGGTGTGTGCCCGAGCATCCCATCGGGCACTGGGACACATTGTGAGTCGTTCAGAATCTTGGTTTTCGCAAAAAGGTATGGTGTTTTGGATGTCGAAGTTCACTTGATTTCCGTCATTTGGAATTTCAAGTGTGAACTTCTCGGGTGATGAATTCCAAGGTTATGATTACATGCTACTATGATGTGTATGTGTTGTTAATGTTGTCTAATTTCTATATGTTTGATTAGAGAGGGTTGCAAACTTATTTCGGTTACTTGTTTCTGTGGTAATATATATCTTGATTATGGTTTAGTCGGATTGCCATGTCGGATAGCCCCTCGTGCATTGTTTGTACAGTTTTGATTTACTTTATTGTATTCAATGTTCAGGACGAGCTCCAACATGTGGTCGTCATTTCCATATTATGTATATTCTTTTATTGGGGCTCGACCAGGATGCGGTCGATGTCACCTTTGTATATATTTCATTTCTATACTAGGATTAACCTAGAAGAAGTGCTCAAGTAGCTGGGTTCTAGAGTGCAGTAGGTGGCCATCTCATAGAGTTGAGACCGGGCCGTCTCTCTCTAGAATTGGAAGGCTGCTCGCTACACTTGTAGAGGTTATAAGATTCGATCCGCGGTGGGATGAAAAATTTACCGGATTCTAGAAAGAGACGGGTGACTGATTCATTTCATTGAGGGTGTATTACCCAGTTTCTAGAATTGGCAGGTGGTTTTACGCACTCGTAGGGGTCTAGGATCGACTTTGTACGGGCTATCCATATGACCGGGAAACGTCGCGTCTCATTTGCGGTTTAAATGAAATGCGGGGCTCCTAGTTTATCTGTTGTTCCATATTGTTTTTCGTATGCCTGTGATGATTATTATCTGCATGTGATGACTATTATCTGCCTACGATGTTGATATATATATATATATATATATTATGTATTTAGTAGATACTTCTATATGTTTTGCATCCGCGCTAGACCTTTCCCGCCTTGCCATAAGTTAAGTAACGATACGATGAAGACTCGAGACCCCGTAGCGAATGCGGATGGTATGTAAAAGCATGCTATTTTGGTTGTTTCTGGTGTGACTTAGAAATTATATTTGATGGGACTGCATTATATCTTTAATGCAAGAAAAACAAACCTATTTGATTTTTTCGGAACCAATTTTTAAAACTACTCAGTTTTCTTCAAAACAACTGTCGTGTTCTTTTGCTTTGTATTGAGGTGTTCGGTTAGGAATATCCTGCACCTCATTCTATGAGGAAAGAGCGTTGATCCTTTCATGGAGAGTTCGCACTTAAGCAGAAGTTTATGTTACTAATTTTAAAATGCGTAGCCTAAACCATTCCATTTCAAAGCCACTAGAGCTCCTTCAACGATATCAAGTTCATTACGTTAAAGGTTTTTCGCCAAAACCAGCTGTAGCCCTCCGTCGTTTCAAATGAGTATAAACTAGCATTCATGCTATGTGTGTTGATCTTCGCCAAGGCATAGTGTTTAGTAGCTGAGGGATACTTGTCTGTTGCATAGGTAGATGCATTAATCTAGGACAAGCGTACAGCAATTTTGACCTTCGTCAAAGGTTTGTACGAATGGGTCTAGATTAATTAAGATAATGACTGGTTGAACTTGACTTGTGACTTATGATATTTTGACCATCGTCAAGGTCATAAGCGCTTGGGGAAAAAACCATATCGGGAGTTTCAAAAATAAGGGAAACTTGCCAGTTTGGGTATACCTTCTGGAGTGGTAATTTTGGTCGGCTTCCATCAATATTATCACACAATGATAGTTGGGTTCCGATTCCCACTAATGAGTATGTATTACTGCTTGGAAGATTTTCACTTTACAGTTAGCTAACCTATTAGGTATCTAGAAAGTGTTAACGAGATTACGCCTCTGCGGAAACGGGGTTATTAATTAGGTCCGTGCAAAAGCACGGGGGACCTCCCTCGGAGTACCAACATCAACCTGGCTGAACAGTTAGTGAACTTCTAAGGTGTATATGATCCTGACTAGTTCTCCTTTTAGGGTTTGAAGGAGAATTCGAGAAAACAGTGGGAGCCATCCTGATTAGTGTTGGGAACTCAGCTGCACTCAAACGCGTATGTTACGGAAATGGATATGAAAATGAAGGAAACGGAATATGCACGCGATATCGTTCTCGTTTTACTATTTATAACCGCAAGTGCACGGCGCGTTGTAGCGAGCCGGCAAGCATGGGTCGATCCGCAGGGAATTTTGTAGTAAGTATTGTTGTTTAAGGTTAACAAATCAATGAATTGGGGGTTTGTCACAAAATTATAAAAGAATACGAAAACAAGAAAACAAAGAGAAGCAAGAAAACAAGCAAGTTAGGAATGGTTGTGGCTTGGTTCGGAAGGTCGAATCACGATGTTTCCTTCTACACTCCTTGATCATGAGTTGTCTGTTCCTCACGTCGATCCCGGCATGAAGCACGACTTTTCAACGCGGTTGCGGAGAACAAACCGTAAAATTCTGATATTCGCCGCAAAATACGAAACGAGTCCTTTTGGTCACTTACCGTTTGTATGTCCGCACTTAGGGTATCAACACTAAACACAATGGTTAGCAAGCAAACCACAACAACAAAAACACAAAGTGGTTAGTGAGAGCAAAAGATTTTGGTGTTGGGTTTGCTAAGTATTTGTGATGGTATATCGTATATGAAAACAAAAGATTGTCAAGCAATTGATCACAAGATACAATATCCAAACTTAGCAAACTTAACACCAAATGGATTTTAACTTAAACATTGAAAATGGGGAAGAGAATGAATACGGTATATGAGGAGGTTACAAGTAACCATGTGTCAAAATACCGTATCATATCAATACATAAACAATATTTAGGTTAGAATTGTATGTTAAGCACATGAAACATAAATAAGAGGTGGAGGAGGCAAAGCCTTTCATCTCACTTCCTCACCCACACCAAAACCAAATTAAAGATTAGTTAAACATGGTAAAAGAAGAGAAAATAAGAAAAGAAAGCAAGTATAAAAAGAAAGCAACAATATATTATAAACACTTGAAGAAGAGATACAAGATTTATGGCAGCTTATTCAACCTCCTTAATGAAGCTCTCTAAAGAGAGCTTCAAGAGGGAAGAAAAAGAAGAAACCAATATGAAGACCGCTCACCCTCAAGCCTAAACAAAAAGAAAGAAACTAACAAAACTATGAATGTGTAAGATATGATAGAGAGATTCCCTTGCCCACTGGTCTTCTATTTATAGGCACAAAAGATGAATAAACAAACAATAAAAATAAGCTGACGTGGCATCAAGGGAGGGACAGTGAAAAGATGGGGTCCATTGGGTTGAAAGGGGCCGAGCTCGCCGGTTTTGAAGGTGATGTCGCGGGGTCAAATTCGAGATAAGGGGCTCGTGTTTGCAGTGGGGTCTTGTGTGCTCTCCACAATTACTCTGGTGCTGTTTTCTTGGTCTAAAACAACCTGGTTTGTTTTCAGAGTTTTAGAGGGAAACTTGGTGCATTAACTCACATCAACACTTTTATCAATAAATGCTCATCAAGGCACATCACACCCATTGTGCCCACTTGCTCAGACCATCATGCCATGGCTGTCCCTACATGGTCCAAGCTATGTGCACACTTGTAAGGGTGGGACCATTCTTGGCAAAAAGTGGGTACACATTCATTATTTCCAAAAGAGCTCTTGGGATATCGGTCGGTTTTCTGTTCTGTTTGCAATGTCGGCTCCCAAATGTTATATACATGATTTTGAGTATGTTTTCCAGTATTTATCACGGATACCTGTAAACTGTAATTACTGAGCAGACAATGGTTAATAATACCGATATATAGCAAAATAGATAATCAATGAAAGGTATTAAACTGTAGTTTTCTGTGACGAACAATTAGATAAAGTGGTAAGCAATCTAATCTTGATAGAGTGGAGGCTGAGTGTTTCTTTTCTCTCTCTAGTACAGCGATCCATGACTTACCTTAAATTAAAAATCTTGAACCAAGTTAACCGAACCTTCTTGCACACATTGGCTTTAGATTGTCATGATTCAAGACAAAGCCGCAAATATCCCTTCTACTCCTACTTTCCCTTTGCATTTCTCCACAACATTCTATATGGCTGCGACGATCCATATTACTTGGAAATGGACATCGTATAGTTACATACAAATTCGAAGAAATTATTTCAGTCGAGTATGACCACTGGTTCTGGAGAATTTAGATTGTATAATTCGGTTTTCTCTTCCTTTTACCTTCTCTCAGGTTGCGATAACTCCTTGTATTAGGAGAGTATACCTATTACGCTTATTGGATAGTCTTCTTCCAAATCTTAGGCTGGTGCCGAAAGGTAGGGAAGGAAGAAAACCAATTAGCTTAAGTGCGGTGTACAGAAGGTAAGATGTAGAGACATATAAAGGGATTGATGTGAGAACAAATGAAATTGCGACTACTTTCAGGAATCTGGATAATGAAAAGGCATTACTAAGAATATCCGTCCACCCCCTTGAAACATTTTTGTTTCAAACTTTCTGTGTACTTATAATGAAAACTATTTTCCCAATTAATTCTGACTTCAGGATATGCATTTACCAGATTTAGATCTCACATCCGTACGGCGTTACAGATGATGAGTAGAAGTAGAATATTGGGAAATGGGCGATTTGATCCTCAATATTGGAATTCGTTGCAATTGGTGATATCAGGTTAAATCGCCTGTCTTTGCCTTACGGTAAATATTTGGTTTCGAATAACCATTGTTATGCACCAATTTTTAAAATGATGTATCTGTATTTTTATTTTATAAAGTGAGATATGAATTTTGAAAATTGTGTTTCAAACATTTACCTTTATCAGTTGAGAATAAGGTAAGGTGTATTGAATAACGGTTTAAGATATTCTTAACCAAAATACAATTTTCAACCTACAACACATGGAGTTCGAGTTATTGAACTCTTGTGTCTTATACATGAAAATGTATGCTATCCGGTGTCTTTCAGGACGAGGGGTTGGTAATTTTACTCCATTCAGGTTTACCTATGACTTTTCTGGTTTTAGACACGCATTCGTTTTATTGCAAGGTCCAGAATTTTTGAGAAGTTTATAGGTATAAGAATAAAGAAGAGAACCATACGTTGGAAGTATCAAGATTCTTCGAAGTGATCGAAGATATAGATACTTATGCTAGGTATTCTATTGTAGTAATATTGAGAACTTGATTCTCTTGCAGGTTACTCATCCGCGGTTTCGCTCCTTGATGGGTAATGCTGTATTGGCATTTTTTTTCCATTTAGGTGATATGCACTGCAAACAGTTGCATGAAATTTGAATCCGGTTCCATCTAAATTAGTGCCTTTGATTATATATGGACATAAATCGGTTGCATATCTTGAGCTTATTAAGATATAGAGTTATCCGGTTTCTGTTTAAAAGCAGAATCCAGACAAACTCAAGGCATGCTTCTGTAATGGCTGTTTGTGGATCATCCCAAGTATTAGCAAGGGTTTTGTTTCTACCATTTTCAAAATCAATATTTACATTGTTCTTGACTTGCCACCTTTTTATAAAAGGAATTCTTTTTGCAAAAGAAACTGGTGGGAGTATGGTAGAACTGGAAGTGATTTCAGAATAATAAACGGTTACCAAAAATTTAGTATAACCTAAGAATTCAATTGGACTTGACAAACCATTAGCCGCTCCACAGATTTTAGTAGGTGACCTCAGCCACCTGAGAGATACTTCGGTTTTCTCATGGACGGTGACAGGGAGATCAGCATCATGGTTATTATGGCCCTACTAGTTATCTGCAGGTCATAGGAAGTGGTAAATTCCAGGTGACCAGATGCTTTATATCTAAGATAGATCCCACGCACTTCAGCAAATTATAGATTTTGGACTTTGATGGGGGCTCCTAAAGGGGTAAAACCATTAGGAGCAAGAATATCTTTCGAGATCTATGCAGGTGGAAAGATATTAACCTAATTAGGCTAGACTTGTTGTAAAGATTCTCATCAAATACTCAATGTGGATTGTGATGAGACTTTTTACTTCAGTGTCCATGCTAAAGTCCATACGGATATGACGTGGCACTGCTGCTGTTCTAGACTATGATATTTGGCAGGTGGATGACTATAACATCTTTCTAAATGGGAATTTGGAAGTGCACGTGTATATGACTCTTCCAGAAAATTATCATAGTCAGTGGGAGCAGTGGAAGGTGTGCAAGTTGCTTATGTTTACTCGTATACTAAAGCATGCATAAAGGAGACGGATCATCTGTTTTGATGTGAAAGTCAAAGTGATTGATTTCATCAAAACAACAGATGAACCTAGTAAGAATGGTATAGGGAGTACTGTCCTGGGATTTGGATGACATACTCCAGATAGGAAGTGATATTCCTATACTACAATCGGTCAAATTTTTGTTGTCACATAGTGTTTGTTAGTTGTATGTATGCCCTAGAGGCGAGTATTGTACAGATGATGTATATTATATTGGATGCTTGGACATATATAGAGATGACTTTCTTGCTCGATATGATAGTATGCTATCTGGTTACTCTTTATCTTAACATGTATACTAGTCTCTTTATACTGTCTTATAGTTACATGTTGGTAAAGCCCTTAGGATGTGTACTTGACTACCTGGACTATGATGCAGATCATACTAGTGGTGACATGGTAGTCCATAGGTACATCCTTCAAGGTCCCTAGTCGTGGGTGTATCGAGACGGGGCATCGATATACCAGTGTAGACTAGCGTATACGCTTCTCGACCCATGAGATGGGCGATGGATGATCCCATATCCATTGGTGTTTGACATCAGAGATGGTGTACGGGTGCTCAATGGAGACTGGGTACACTGGACGGACTCGCCGAGAACTCCCAGATGGTATTATACCTCACGTCAGATGGCAGTTCTCTGGTGACACTTGTGCAGGTTAGTCTGTAGACCCGAGATCGTCATAGATTCTTGTGTGATTCCCACTGTGCTTTGATCTCCACCTTACCACGTCCATGAGGGCGTGCAAAAACGGTGGTCTTTGGGCACAGTCCCGAGTCACATGGAGGCAATGAGCGATAGGAGGGGTTTCGTCTCTCCCGGTATTGGGGGTTGATGTTGCGCTGTGCTCGATTGGCCGTAACAGGGAAGTCCCTGGCCATGGCTGATCAGAGATTTGCTGGTAAGTGTTACCAGTAGTTTCTCGACCCGTTATGAGCCTCACATCGGCATGACTTATCGGTTATTGGGGTCTGACTTTTACCACCCCTAGACTTGATATGCGACATATCAGACGAATAGACCGGACTGTACGGTAAGTGTTACTGGTTGGATTCACAGGAGTGTGAGCGGGCTTGCTCGTCGATCTTCTGATCGCTCAATACCCGGGTGGCCGTTACGTTTAGCAGACCGCTTGCGGCTTGTGGGTGCTTGATATGATCATCATCTGCTACCGGCGTATTGACGAGTCTTTAGAGTCCTACACAGAGGTTTCCTGGCTCAAGCGAAACGAAATAGGAGCGCATATGAGATATGTGCGGGAGCGAGAATAATGCATGTATGTGATACCGTATTTCATTCTCGCGATGAATGTATCGATTGGTTATATGCGATATAACCTAGATATCGAATCAAGGATTGATTCGATAAGCCGATACATAGGATACTAGTCGGTTATATGCGATATGACCGGATCGTTAAATCAAGTGTTGATTTAATGATTTAATGTATAATTATATATTTGATATATTGCTTTGCATTAACTAGTATTGGTTCATTTTAGAAGGATTTTCTCACTTGATGCACATTGTATATATATGATATATTTTTTTGTGCACTTGTTTGTATCATGTTTGATGATACTTGCTCACTTGGGTTTGTGTAAAGATTAAACCATGGTTATATGAATGGTTAGGGTTTTGATTATTTACTTAGTTATTTATTTATTTATTCATTTTGGATATTATTAAGAATGGTGGCTTATTTTGTTTCTATGTTGAAGCTTCTTGAAGCTTTGACAAAGTCCACCATTCTTATCTCATCCTTAACCCTAACCATTCCAACTAACCTTAGTTTAATCTCTACACTTGACCATAGTTAGTATATGATAAGTATTCATATTAGTTTCATTTTAAAAGAAAAAACTTATCATATTCTTTCTTCTTCATCATCTTCTTCTTCAAGAAAGCTTGATGCCATCAATGGCAACTTGAGTTCTAAAGTGAGAAATCCAATTCTAAAGTGAACCCACCTCCTATTTCTTCACCCTCTACCTCTTGCCAAGTTGTTTTGGGTGTTTTCTTCACAAGTTTCACAAATTTGTGAAGTCGGAGCTTGAACTTGTGAAACCTCGACGTAGATCATCTTCGGCACGAAGCCGACGACCTTGCCCGCTCGTCTTTCCGATGAAGCCGACGATTGAGTCTAGGATTCGAGATGGACAGCGAGAGGACGACTACGTGGAGCTAAGGAAGTGGATAACCGGATCTACAAAGGTTGTAGCTTCTTATCTTTAGTTAAAGTGTTAACTAGTTTCATATTTCGCCTAGATTTCTAGTCAATGATCCGTATTAGGGTTTCTCGGCACCCATAAAATTCGAAATTGGCATGATTGGTGCCTTGTGAGACCTCTATAGTGTGCCTAGGAACCTTTCACTGGTATCAGAGCCTAGCTAGAGCCTTAGGCGAAGTCCAGACGACGTTTGAAGTCCGATCGAACCAAAACCCTAACCCGAAAACGGCTCTCTGTACATTTTTTAAAAACTGGGTTTTTTCCAAATTAAAAATATGCAGAAAACTCAGAAAGAAATTCTAAGAATTACGGCACAAAATTTAAGTCATGAACAGTGCATCCTGCGGCGGAACCGCGGCATAAGCCTCCTTAGGTGGCGGTTCCGCGGCAGGATGATGACGTCATCACTCCTACTTTGCGCAGTAATTAATTATTTCATAAGCTGAGTTTTATGGGTATTTTTAATATTTATTCCAGAGTTTAATTTTCTGGGGTGTTTTGGAGCTTTGATGTTTCGACCGGATTATCAAATTTCGTCTTTGTGTATTTCCGGATGACTTTAGAATATGTTAAAAAGTTCGACCGGATATAAATACCCAACTTTTCCCCTGTCGGAAAATTTCCAAGTGTTGGATTTTTCCGTAGTTTAACGACGTTCTAAGTAGTGCAAGTAACGCGATGGACCCTCTAGAAGACAACAAAACTTAACTCGATTATGTGACCGTCTTGAACTGCCCTTTGAACCTTCGGGTTTGGGGCAGTACGGCGTGCCACATGTGAGGCGTTGGCTTGACCCTTCTACGGCTGGACCGTTGGTACTGAGGCACGAACTGAATGTTGTTAGACTTATTTCATGTGTTGAGCTGTATCGGGAAAACTTGGGTATTCGACTGTTCGATCGGAAAGTTTAACATTTTCTGTTTATCTGGAATGTGATACAATAATTGGAATTCACAAACAGTTATAAGATAACTGAATGAATGTTATAAATCTAGCGGTTTAGTTTCACTTGATATTGAAAAGAGTTTTCGATAATGAGACTAAAATGCGGGGTTTATAACTGTTAGGCATGTGATGTCTAAGTATTTCATTTGATTAGGCATGTGATGTCTAAAGAGGTTGCGGATTCCAACTGTTGTAGTTTTACACTTTCTTTTCTGTGACCGTAAGTGTAGTATATTCATATCGCCGGTTTCGTTGCTATACGTCAAAGACAATTGGGGTATGCATACTTACTTACGTTGATGACATGTGATGTTATGTGTTGCTGGATATGTTATATTGGATCGTCGTGTTTGAATAGCCGGGGGTTTTTATGTGAGATGAGTGTTTTTCATTTTCATTCATGTAAAAACTTGTATGTAATATTCTTTTATTTGGGGCACTTCCAGGTAGCGGAAGCTGTCACCTTTTGTATATTATTTACTTTTCCGCATTAGGATAGACCCAAGGAGGGGAGCACAAGTAACCAGGTTCTAGGATCCAGTGGGAGACCAACTCGAGGAGTCGAGTCCGGGTCTCCTAACCCTAGAATTGGCAGGGTTGCTTGCCGCTCTCGTAGGGGTCTAGGGGTGTGGGATTGGCTATTCATCACGACCGCGGAATCCGTGTTTTATACTGGCTCGTATTGAAAACACGGATGTCCTAGTATATCCAATATTTCATATGTTTCTTCTGCTGCGATATCTATGATGTGATCATGTGATGTTCTGTGATGGATACTGTATATAGTATATATGATATATTATATAGACGTTACTTATGTTTTGCACCTGCACTAGCCCTGCCCTGCTCTGTCGTTAGTTACCTAACCTAACGGTGCACGAGGGGACATCGAGGCGAATGCGGATGGCATAAGTGTACGTCGTATTTATCTGTGATGTTTAGGTACTTAAATGATGGGACTTCATTAATGTGATTAATGAAAGATAAGAAACCTACGATGTTGTGGAATCAAATTTTAAATAAAAAGGGTAGCTACAGTTCTTGCTTTGCACAGCGATATATATGATATATCCCGCACCTTATTCGATGAGGAAAGGACCGAGATCCCTTCACCGGGAGTGACTCCTTTAGCAATAACTGGCAGATGCTACACACTCGGTTTGCTTTTGACTTTTGCTTTGCACAGTGATATATATGATATATCCCGCACCTCATTCGACGAGGAAAGGGCCGACGATCCCTTCACCGGGAGTGACCCCTTTAGCAAAACTAGAAAAGCCTCAAAATCACTCCATTTCAAAACTTCATTTGATTCTACAACGATATCAAGTTCATTACGCAATAGGTTTTCAGAAAAACCTGACGTAGCCCTCCGTCATTTCAGATAAATCCTACTTAGTATTCGTGCTACGTTTGTTGACCTCCGTCAAGGCGTAGTGTGCGGTAGCTAACTAGTATTTATCTGCTTATGCATATGATGCAGATTGGATTAGGGTAGTCGTACGACCTTGTTGACCTCCGTCAAGGGTCGTGCGGGTGGGTTTGATTCAATCAAGAAATGACGGGTTGAACTTGACTTGCACCCTGTGGTTTGTTGACCTCCGTCAAGGTCATAGGATGCTTGGGGCAAAATATTATCGGGAATTTCAAGTGTTGAAATTTGCAATGAGATTGCATACCTTCTATGAGATAGTTGGATCCCGATACCCACTGCGAGTAAGAGTTACTCCTGGGAGAGTTTTACACATTGCAATTAGCTGATCAAGTAGGTGTCTAGAAAGGTGTCAACGGGGTTACGCCTCTGGGAAAACGAGGTTTACATTAATTAGGTTCGTGCGAAAGCACGGGGGACCTCCCTCAAAGTACCGACACTGGCCTGGCTGAAAGATTGGCGAACTTGTAGTGTGTAATTAATCCCGGCTAATCTTTTTTTTTAGGGTTTGGAGGAAGATTTGATAAAAAGCAGTGGGAGCCATCCTGATTAGATAAGATAATAACCAATCTGATCTTGCACGAGCATACGCTAAAGTGTTTTCTTCTCTCTCTCTCCAGGTAGCGACCATTTCATGCCCTAATGAAGATAATAATATGGATGTATTGACCGAACCCGCATGTTATACTGTGCTGGGGAACGTTGGTTCCGTTCTTTCCTATAAGAGTTATAGGAATGAACAGGATATAGGGGAATACCAGGATTCCCATGCCACCCGAATGAAGAAAGTACATGTTGATGCATTTTCTTCGGGTGTGTTCGTTATAGAGAACTGTTTCTCCATTTGCTCTACGTCCTGGGTATTAGATACCGGGTCAGGATCCCATATATGTAATCAGTTACATGGGCTAAGGAAAGGTAAAGAACTTGGAGAAGGTGATAAAGACATTAGAGTTGGAAATGGTGCAATTGTTGCAGCTAAGACTGTCGGGGAATATCACCTTGTATTACCGACTGGCAATACATTGGTTCTGAACGAATGCTATTACATGCCGAACCTGATATGCAACATTATATCGGTTTCTTTATTGAGTAAAGAGGGATATAATTTTGTATTACAGGACAATGTTATGAACATTTTCTGTAACCAAAAGTTGGTTGGATCAAGCACGTTGTGCAATGACATTTATGTTCTAAATCAATCAACAGTTCTGAGCATAACAAACACACACAAGAGGAAGAGTTCAGAACTGAACGAATCCTTCTTGTGGCATTGTAGACTGGGTCACATCAATGCGACACGACTGTCTAAGTTGCATAAGGATGGATATTTAAATCCGTTTGAATTTTTATCTTATGACACTTGCCAGTCATGTCTCAAAGGCAAGATGACCAAAACTCCGTTTACGAAACACGGAGAGAGAGTTACCGAACTCTTGGGACTTATACATAGTGATGTATGCGGTCCCATGTCTACACATGCCAGGGATGGTTCTTCGTACTTCATTACATTCACTGACGATCTCTCTAGGTTCGGGTATGTGTTCCTGATGAAACACAAATCAGAAGCTTTTGAGAAATTTAGAGAATATAAACAAGAAGTTGAGAACCAAACCGGAAAAAGTATTAAAATCCTACGATCTGATCGAGGAGGAGAATACTTGAGCATTGAATTCCTGGACTTCCTAAAAGAGAATGGGATTCTCTCTCAGCTAACTCCTCCATATACACCACAGCACAACGGTGTATCGGAGCGGAGAAACCGCACCCTATTAGATATGGTGCGCTCTATGATGAGTGTAGCTGAGTTACCTGTTTCCTTCTGGGGATATGCACTGGAAACAGCAGCATACCTACTGAATAGGGTTCCCACCAAATCTGTGCCTACCACACCATATGAGATATGGGAAGGGAAGAGACCATATCTTAATTTTATAAAGATATGGGGTTGCCCGGCCTATGTCAAAAGACAAAAACCGGACAAACTCGAGGCAAGATCTGTTTTGTGTAAATTTGTTGGATATCCCAAACATTCACGAGGGTATATCTTCTACCACAGTGAGGAACAAAGAGTGTTTGTTGCTCAACATGCTACCTTTTTAGAAAAGGAATTTCTTGCAAAAGAAATTAGTGGCTCTGAGGTAGAACTGGAAGAGGTTCCAGCTGAACAAAACACAACAGAAGATTTAGTGGAACCAGAGCATTCAGTAGCTCCCGACGAACCTCAGCCTCTCCGCCGATCTAGTAGGGTTCCTCGCCCACCTGAGTGATACTACGGTTTTCTCATGGATGGTGGGAGCGAGGATTGCATCATGGAGGATGATGACCCAACTAGCTTCGAGCAGGCCATCACGAGTGGGGACTCAGTGAAATGGCTGGATGCTATGCGGTCCGAGATGGAATCCATGTACACCAACAAAGTATGGACTTTGGAAGTTGCTCCTGAAGGGGTAAAACCCATTGGGAGCAAGTGGATCTTCAAGAAGAAAATTGGTGTAGATGGGAAAGTGGAGACTTTCAAAGCTAGACTTGTTGCAAAAGGTTTTCGTCAAAGACCAGGTGTGGACTATGACGAAACCTTTTCTCTAGTTGCTATGCTTAAATCCATCCGGATCATGCTTGCCATCGCTGCATATCATGATTACAAAATCTGGCAAATGGATGTTAAGACCGCCTTTCTAAATGGTGATTTAGAAGAGTGCATGTACATGACTCAGCCAGAGGGCTTCGTAGATAGTGGGAGCAGCGGGAAGGTGTGCAAGCTGCTTAAATCCATTTATGGATTAAAGCAAGCGTCGCGGAGTTGGAACATCTGCTTTGACGTCGTTATCAAAGAGTTTGATTTCGTCAAAAATCCAGATGACCCTTGTATCTACAAGAAGGTGGCAGAGAGTAAGATTGTCTTCCTCGTATTGTACGTGGACGACATACTCTTGATAGGAAATGATATTCCTATGCTGCAATCGGTCAAGCTCTTCTTATCACAAAGATTCTCAATGAAAGATCTTGGTGATGCCTCATGCATATTGGGGATTAGGATCTATAGAGATAGATCCAAACGGATATTAGGATTGTCCCAATCCAGGTACATTAACACCATACTAAAGAGGTTTAGTATGGAAGAATCCAAGCGTGAGAACTTACCCACGATCTCTGGAGTCACTCTCTCTAAAGAGATGTCTCCCAAGACTGATTTGGAGAGAGCTCGCATGCAAGGGATACCCTATGCTTCGGCTGTAGGCTCTATCATGTATGCGATGCTATGTACCAGACCCGATGTAGCATACTCACTAAGTGTAGTGAGCAGTTATCAAGCTGATCCTGGAGAGAGTCACTGGACAGCTGTGAAGAGCATTCTCAAGTACTTACGAAGGACTAAAGAGATGCTCTTGGAGTATGGTAACGGGGAACTCCAAGTGGAGTCCTTTACCGATTCGAGCTTCCAGAGTGATAAGGACGACTCTAAGTCGCAGTCGGGATTTGTCTTTACCCTTTACGGAGGGGCGGTAAGCTGGAAGAGGTCCAAGCAGGAAACCGTGGCAGACTCGACGATGGAGGCTGAATACATCACTGCCAACGATGCTGCCAAAGAGGCTGTCTGGATCAAGAAGTTCATTACTGAACTTGGTGTGGTTCCATCCATTGAGCATCCAATACCTTTGTATTGCGATAACAATGGAGCGGTGGCTTTGGCCAAGGAACCCAGGTCCCATCAGCGATCCAGGCATATTCTGAGGCGGTATCACCTGATCCGGGAGATAGTTGATCGCCGG
Organism: Agapanthus africanus; assembly: GCA_030015575.1. NCBI lineage: Eukaryota > Viridiplantae > Streptophyta > Magnoliopsida > Asparagales > Amaryllidaceae > Agapanthus > Agapanthus africanus. Next base: position 240,686,377 of record CM057342.1, on the reverse strand, counting down.
GAGATCGAGGTCAGGAGGGTTGACATGAAGAACAACACGGCGGATCCACTCACGAAGGCCATTCCCCAAATACAGTTTGAGAGACTCTTCGGGATGCTCGGTATGCGATACTACAGCAGCTGGCCCTAGTGCAAGTGGGAGATTGTTAGTTGTATGTATGCCCTAGAGGCCAGTATTGTACAGATGATGTATATTATATTGGATGCTTGGACATATATAGAGATGACTTTCTTGCTCGATATGATAGTATGCTATCTGGTTACTCTTTATCTTAACATGTATACTAGTCTCTTTATACTGTCTTATAGTTACATGTTGGTAAAGCCCTTAGGATGTGTACTTGACTACCTGGACTATGATGCAGATCATACTAGTAGGGACATGGTAGTCCATAGGTACATCCTTCAAGGTCCCTAGTCGTGGGTGTATCGAGACGGGGCATCGATATACCAGTGTAGACTAGCGTATACGCTTCTCGACCCATGAGATGGGCGATGGATGATCACATATCCATTGGTGTTTGACATCAGAGATGGTGTACGGGTGCTCAGTGGAGACTGGGTACACTGGACGGACTCGCCGAGAACTCCCAGATGGTATTATACCTCACGTCAGATGGCAGTTCTCTGGTGACACTTGTGCAGGTTAGTCTGTAGACCCGAGATCGTCATAGAGTCTTGTGTGATTCCCACTGTGCTTTGATCTCCACCTTACCACGTCCATGAGGGCATGCAAAAACGGTGGTCTTTGGGCACAGTCCCGAGTCACATGGAGGCAATGAGCGATAGGAGGGGTTTCGTCTCTCCCGGTATTGGGGGTTGATGTTGCGCTGTGCTCGATTGGCCGTAACAGGGAAGTCCCTGGCCAGGGCTGATCAGAGATTTGCTGGTAAGTGTTACCAGTAGTTTCTCGACCCGTTATGAGCCTCACATCGGCACGACTTATCGGTTATTGGGGTCTGACGTTTACCACCCCTAGACTTGATATGCGACATATCAGACGAACAGACCGGACTGTACGGTAAGTGTTACTGGTTGGATTCACAGGAGTGTGAGCGGGCTTGCTCGTCGATCTTCTGATCGCTCAATACCCGGGTGGCCGTTACGTTTAGCAGACCGCTTGCGGCTTGTGGGTGCTTGATATGATCATCATCTGCTACCGGCGTATTGACGAGTCTTTAGAGTCCTACACAGAGGTTTCCTGGCTCAAGCGAAACGAAATAGGAGCGCATATGAGATATGTGCGGGAGCGAGAATAATGCGTGTATGTGATACCGTATTTCATTCTCGCGATGAATGTATCGATTGGTTATATGCGATATAACCTAGATATCGAATCAAGGATTGATTCGATAAGCCAATACATAGGATACTAGTCGGTTATATGCGATATGACCGGATCGTTAAATCAAGTGTTGATTTAATGATTTAATGTATAATTATATATTTGATATATTGCTTTGCATTAACTAGTATTGGTTCATTTTAGAAGGATTTTCTCACTTGATGCACATTGTATATATATGATATATTTTTTTGTGCACTTGTTTGTATCATGTTTGATGATACTTGCTCACTTGGGTTTGTGTAAAGATTAAACCATGGTTATATGAATGGTTAGAGTTTTGATTATTTACTTAGTTATTTATTTATTTATTCATTTTGGATATTATTAAGAATGGTGGCTTATTTTGTTTCTATGTTGAAGCTTCTTGAAGCTTTGACAAAGTCCACCATTCTTATCTCATCCTTAACCCTAACCATTCCAACTAACCTTAGTTTAATCTCTACACTTGACCATAGTTAGTATATGATAAGTATTCATATTAGTTTCATTTTAAAAGAAAAAACTTATCATATTCTTTCTTCTTCTTCATCTTCTTCTTCAAGAAAGCTTGATGCCATCAATGGCAACTTGAATTCTAAAGTGAGAAATCCAATTCTAAAGTGAACCCACCTCCTATTTCTTCACCCTCTACCTCTTGCCAAGTTGTTTTGGGTGTTTTCTTCACAAGTTTCACAAATTTGTGAAGTCGGAGCTTGAACTTGTGAAACCTCGACGTAGATCATCTTCGGCACGAAGCCAACGACCTTGCCCGCTCGTCTTTCCGATGAAGCCGACGATTGAGTCTAGGATTCGAGATGGACAGCGAGAGGACGACTACGTGGAGCTAAGGAAGTGGATAACCGGATCTACAAAGGTTGTAGCTTCTTATCTTTAGTTAAAGTGTTAACTAGTTTCATATTTCGCCTAGATTTCTAGTCAATGATCCGTATTAGGGTTTCTCGGCACCCATAAAATTCGAAATTGGCATGATTGATGCCTTGTGAGACCTCTATAGTGTGCCTAGGAACCTTTCAGTGTTTTCTCCACATTGAATATGGATAAATATCAGGTATTCTGGTGACTAGATCTATGGTTTTAGATCTAGATTTGGGATGTGTCCCAATCTTCGTACTTAGACAGCACTCTAAAAGTATTTTAGAATGGACAAATCCTGACATGGTAGTGTACCTGCGGGTGATCGAGTCTCCCTCTCTAAAGGGATGTCTTCTAGACTGATGAGATGAGGGACTGGCATGAACGACATATAATTGAGTCAATCATGCAATGTATTTTACAAAACCAGATGTTGCTTCTGCACTTGCTGTAGTAAGAAGATATTAATCTAATCTTGGATAAACAAAAGGAAGTAGTTATGAACATAATAGGATGTTCTTGGTATATGATAACGGCAGCTTCCTTTAGAAGGCGGTTATCGGTTTAGGCTTCTAAGGTGACCTGGATGACAGAGATGCTGTCAGAATTTTGTGTTTAGCCTCTTCTGAGGAGTAGTATATTGGACGGGGTTCCAATTGGGATACTGAGGTAGGTATAGTACAGGATGCTGGTTATGTCTCAATGGAGGATACAGCCCAAAAAGTTTGCTGGATAAAATTGTTCATTTATGAAATTTGTCCCATCAAGTATCCAAACAAATTCTTGTAGCGGGGTATCGCTCAGTTCGGGAGATTGTTCATCTCCGCAAAGTTGAGATATAGAGAGAGGGGATTGGAACATTGTAGCGGACCCACTCACTGAGGCTATTTATCGAACATGAATGTTCCTCAAACGAGCTTTGAGAAACTGATTAATAGAGAAATTGGGTATTCGATAGCACAAGGGATATGAGTATGCAATACAGCAATAATTAGCCTTAAGTACAACTGGGAGATTGTTGGATATAGTGCCCTCAAGGAAATTATTATAATTGCAGGCACGCGATTATGATAATTGAGGGAGGACCTATGCAGGTAGAACAATTTTACTCGAAATAATAGTATGCTATCTAGTTTGTCTTTATCATTGATGTGTACACATTTTACTTGTTATTATGTGTCGCTAATACATAATGATGAAGCCCGTAGGATTCTTGCTTGACTACTAGCATTATGATGGCAATCATATATGTGAGAGCTGGGTAGTCTATAAGCACATCCTTAAATGTCACCAGTCGTGGGAGTATCGAGGCTGGGCATCGATATTCCGGAGTAGACTAGTGTATACGTTTCGAGACTCAGATGAGGGGCGGTGGCCGGTCTCACATTCCATTGGTGTTACATCACCTAAGATAGTATACAAATGCTCACTGGAGGTGAGTACACTGGACGAACTAGTCGAGAACTACTAGATGGTATTATATCTATCGTCAGATGGAAGTTCTCGAGTAGCATTAGTACATGTTAGTCTTTTAACCTGACATCGTCATTTGTCTAGTATGAGTTTCCATTGTACTTTGATTACTACCCTACTATGGCTCAAAGGAGTCGTGCAAATAGGTTTTAGTTGGGTACAGTCCCGAGCTACATGGAGGCGGTGAGCGATTGTCGGAGATTCGTCTCTCCTGGTGTTAGGAGTCAATATCGTGCCGTGTTCGGTTGGCCATCACCTTAAATCCATGTCCATGATAGATGAGATTTTCTGATATGAGTTCATTAGTTTGTCGGTTGGTGATGAGCTTGACTTCGACACGACTTATCGGGTTATTAGGGGTCTAATGTTTCCAACCCCTAAACCCGGTATTCGATACTCTTAGACGAAAAGACCGGACTGTACGAAGATTTTCACATTCAGGCTCAGTAGGGTACGGACAGAGTTGATTGTCGACCTCCCTTTCGACAGATACCTGGGTAGCATTACGTACAGCTAGTGCCGCTGATGTGCTTATGGTTTTTGGATTTATCCAGTAAATCACTGCCAGCGTATTTTCGAGTCTTCAGAGTCCCACACAGAGGGTTTTATTGATTCAGGCGATATGATGTAGATGACGTGTGTTGGTACATACAGGGTGTCCGATTAAATACGTGTACAGGATACACAGACTTTAATCGGACGGTTGACAATACTAGCTGTTTAGGATTAAGCCAGATTATTAAATCAAGTTTTGATTTAATAATATATATATATATATATTAATATATATATATATTCTAGTATTATTGTTCACTATTCATTTTCTCTCTCTTGACTATTCGAATTTTTATACGAATACGCGTATATGTATTTCGATACGTATACCGGGTTGTATTCTGTATTGATACGGAATTTGTTCTAGAAGATGAACACTTCATTTCTTGATTTTTTTAATGAAGATCAAAAATGAGGTGGAGGATGAGGTGTAAAGAAGTATGTAAAGTGGTATGGCTTGGTTTTTATATTGAAAATATCATTAGGATTCATTATTCTTTCATGGTTACTAAAAGATAGCCATTTTTTTACTTGGATTTTTTCTACTACACAATAAGACTCAGCTATTTTCTTATGATGGCTTCTTCTTCTTCACCTCCTCCTCCTTCTTGGTAGCTCACTTGAGCTTAGAAAAAGAGATAAAAGATAGTGAAAATATTCCTACATCCCCACTCTCCATTCGCAGCGAGCTTGGAGCGTCGGTCGCTTCACTAGGTAAAGCCGGAGCTTGGATCGGTTCCCTCAGGTGGATCATCTTCGGCAAGAGAGGTCGCCACTCAATCTCAATCTAGATGGCATACATGGAGCTTGGAGCGGTCTTCCAGGATTGGGTGGACACGCGTCGAAGGTAGTATGGTTAACCCTTGGTTGCTAGTTGCTAGTTTTGGTGTATTGTCACGACCCGAAAGTACGGAACATGACCGGCACTTAAACTACGAACGCCTCGAGACGTACGTAATCTAAATAAACCGAAAACCCAGAAATCCAAACCAAGAAAAGTAGTAGAGTGCAGGAAAAACCAACTTAAAGCAAGTAATTTCAATAGCATAAGCCGAATTATGCGGTTTTTAAAACATCAAAAATTTACTGAAAATTTCGGCAGAGTCTCCTTTGTAAATACTGGCCCCCAAACGGGATACAACATGAATAGTATACGAAATCAAGAAAAAGGCATCCCCAAGCGGGAGCTAGCTCTTCGTCAATCGACGGTCACAACCACACAAGCAATATAATATACAACGCCAACGGCGAGGATCAAAACTCAAAAGGAAACTCAAAACCACCAGAAATATAACGAGCGGCTCTAAGGTCGAAAGAATAAACAACACTGGTCTCTATCTCAATAAATACATGTTTGGTTGATGGAATTTACTAGATACAACGGAATAATATTATACAAGGTAATATGATGGGTACGATACAAGAAAAACCCACCTACTAGCAAGTCACCCGAATGAAACTGAGCCCGCAAAGCCGTAATTAAACCTGTACGGCAAAACCTGCAAGAAACTGGGGCACAACGGGGGTGAGTTGCCAACTCGTGAATAGAAAAACATCTACGCACAGAAATCGCATAAATAACGCAATCCTAGGTCAATGATCATAATATATCCTCAAATAAGTATATAACATGCAGCCTATAACAATGGCTAGGGTAGTATCTAACCCGAGTGTAAACTCATGTGCCCGTGTCAGTGCCTCAGGTAGCAATATATCATATGAATGAGGTATGCATGCATGAAAACAGAATACATGTAAATGAAGAAACCGTTTTCATAAATTAGTGAGATTTCCTTCGTATTTTTAAACTGAGGTATCATAAATGAAATAAGTATCAACAGTGTCTAGCATCGACACAAAACATAAATCTCACTGTCTCGAAATATCAATGTCTCAATCTCAATATCTAGGGCACCGTCAGTCCAGACCGGCCCCTACCATCCATCTCAAGACCACGACGGTATCCTCCGGATATCCGACGCGTCGGGTAATATCACCGGTCGGTAGTGATCCCCTACCGGGCTCAACGTCAACACCACATTCCTCTTGCCCCGGGGTACCGCACCGGGCCCACCATGTACCCGTGACGGTTCCTCCACTCCTCGACACGGATCTCGAAAACCACAGCAAACTCATGGTGGACGACACTTTACATCACTAGAAAACCGCAACATTTTATATTTTAAAAGATCATAAGTTGTAAATTTTGCGGCTTTCCCCGAAATCCAGAAATATCATAAATCTCAAAAAAATTATCACAAGTGCATATGTCAATGATAATGATGCATATGGTATCAATAACCAAGTTGCAATGTATGATTAATAAACTAGGCATGTAAGGCAGGTACACTAATATCATATCAAACTACTAACTAACAAGCTAAGTCAAGCAAATATATTCTCTAAAGTGTACGTGACATGGCAATTACCGATGAAGATGTGTGTGAGCCGGCAAGTAAGTGTACGTGGTACATACGCATCATCGGTAATGGTGCTGGTGTCCTAACAGCATGATATCAACAATGTAGTACGAAACATAATATAAGCATGCGATGCGAAGCGAACCACAATAATGAGCGGAAGCTGAAAACTAGACGCAACTATAACTAATCTGCATTAATCTAATACAAGTCCTACAAATGGTGCCTTTTGAAATAACACGAATCATGGGGTTTTGAAAATAGGGGCTACGGTGTTTTTATGAAAAGATACGTCTTTTGAAATATCCGTAGGATCCCTTGGGCTGTCTTTTAAAATACCCACGATTCGTTAGTTTTTGAAATAGGTAAGAATCGAATCTAATCTAACAACTAAACTAAACTAAAGGGCTAAGCTAACAAGCTGAACTACAGGTAAGGAAACCGCCTAACATCTGAGTCGATACATATACATACCTGTATATATATTAGTCGGTGATCCCGCCTCAATAATATCATATCCGATACCATATCTAAAATTAGACATCCCAAGTCAAGAGTGCGGATCAATCATCAAGATATAGCTCGTACGTAAATCCGTCGTACGGCATCCCAAATCTGGGTACGGGTCAATATCACATTCATCATACTATTCACCTGGTATCCTCTTTATCAAATATCATGATCGCGGTACTGATCTACGTCTAGTACCATACTGATACCGCCTACGTATGCATGGACGTGTGTGAAACACTACGTCAAAGACCCGCTACAACGTCATGTCGTATCTCAAATACGAACCCTGCTATATCACCGATCTCACGGCCTCAAATCAAATCTCATCGACTCAGCTCAATCCCAAGTATCATCCTCAAATCCGTATGTGAACACATAGTCCCATACCCATGTGAACCCATAACTATAAAGAATCCCATGAGTACATATCAATAGGAAAGTATGCAAGTATGTATGTGTGTATGTGTAGTGCAACACTACCCTAGGGTTCGCAACTCTAAAATAATCCAACACACTAATATCCATCTTAAACATCGTTATTAATCCCAAATAACATATAATAATTGTTGGTGTGTATACGCATCCGTATACACCACCACGGACTGCGGGGGTGCTATACGCCATCCACCCGACTTCTCCCCGTAGATATAAATCTACTCACCTGGTCCTCGCTAGCCGGTGCCGACGTCGCCACGCGCTTGCTTGTCGTCTCGAAGTCCACATGGGGGTACCTACATATCATAACGCACCATATCGCATTAAAACTAAATTCGAAATCGAAACGGCATACGAGAATCAAATCGGCACGCGTATCACGCATAGGTCCAAACCTATCGCCTACGCATGCAAGAATAGTCAAACCAACCCTCGATGTCGATGTACAAACGTCAAACCATCGAGAAAAATCCAATCACACTCATTTGCACATTCACGAACACTAATTTTAATATGAACTAGGTTAAAACTCATAAAAACCCCAATTTCACTTAAAAAGTCATTTTTCCGAAAATCTAGCAAGCACAATTCGCCGTTTTTGTACAAAACATGATGTTTAAATGAATGTAGCGGCCAATATACTTATTGAATATCTTAAATAAGTCATAGAAACAATTTCCGGAATTTAATCTCATTAAATTCCAAAAACCCTAATATTCTAGTTTACAAAATACTCTTTTTAACAATTTCATAGCAAAAATGCACAAACTACAATTTAGGTTGGATTTCCATGAACTAAAGTGTTAAACTACACTTAATAAAGTTAATAATATGATAAAAACCCTAACCATATTTTTAATCTCACATTTCGAATTAAATCAAAAAAACTAGTTTTCAACAAAAAGCTTAATTTGGACATTTTTCAAGTAACAACTTGTAATTAACAACTAGATTAGTTTTCTACAAAACTAAATATGTTAATCCACCTCACTAAACCATACACAATCAAACACAACTCATTTCCACAACAAACCCTAACTTGAAATCTTTAATCATGCAATTAAACTCACATAAACCAAATTAACACTTAATTAAATTAGCTTTAAGAAATTAGTAACAAATTAAGCAAAAATGTTTTAGAATTATACCCAAAAATATTTGAAGATCCACAAGCATCCATGGCCTCCCAAAATGCTGTCTTTTCACAAAGATCCATGCTATACGGGCTAAGCTAAAATGGGTAGGAGTCGGATTTGGGTTTTGGGATTCTTTTGATGGATTTTGGGGCAATTTTTGATGAAGTTTTGAAGAGAAAAGAGAAGGGAAATGGGGGGGGGGCTGTTGCTGCAGTAGGAGAGGGGGGTTCGGCTGGAATGGGAGGGGGAGAGGAGAGAGAGGGAGGTAGAGAAAGTGGGGGGAGAAGTCAAAGTCAATTCAAGGTCAAAGGTCCACCTCATTTCTCCATTTTCTTTTCTTTTCTTTCATTTCTTTTCCTTTGAAATTCAAGTGGGGAAAAAGATGGGGGCTGCTGAATTCAGCCAAGGGGAGAAGTGAATGGGGGTGTGTGGGTGTGGGTACGGGTGTGGGGTGATGAAAAATGATAAATACAATACCCCAAACATCCATTTACGCTAAAAAAAGCCTTTTTTCTTCAATAATTTCTAAACCGTTTTGGCAAATGATTTCGTTCCAAAAACCACATGATAAAATTTTATTTAATGTTTTATGATGCACAAAATTTGTTTCAACTCATTCCAATTTGTAATTTTCCCTAATTAAATGTATTAGTGATGGCTTAAAATAATAATAAAATAATATTTTTTTCAGAAAATTTGAAATTTCACCAGCGGCTCAATAAACACCAAATAATAGCAATTACATAGCTAGAATATGTATATTTAATTTTTATAATAAGATATTTGTATTTTGACTTTTTACAGAAACCCCCTTATTTTACCGATTTTTCGAAATTTCACCGAAACGATTTTCAAAACGTTACAATCTTCCCCCTTAAAGAAATTCGGTCCCCGAATTTAAATTCAAACTCCCCCAAATACTAAAACATCTAAGAAAACCCATCAAGTCGTCGGGGCTCCGAAATTGTAGCTACATAAAACAATTCGTAGCGCAGCGCATGCGCTTGAAAAATGAGTATATAACTCAAATCAAAACTCCGTCAAGCATCCCGCAATCATCGGAGTCATGGAGAAGACATCAATGCCAAATCTAAATCAAACCAATATGATATAACTCGAAACTATACATGTAAACATCGAATCTATATCTGTAAGTATCTGAAGGAAATGCATGCCAAATCTCTTTAAGTCGCTGTGCAACGCGTATAACACTGCACAGTGGCGGACGTCTATCATAAGAAAATAACTATATACATATATACCTTTGTTTGAAATGTACGTTCCGCCGTTTGGAAAAAAATTTAGAAGGGTCTCCTTGTTTTAAACATTTCGTGTCATATCAGACACGTAGGTAAATACTGAGGCTATAGCTCGCTTTTTGGAAATCCCTTCAATAACTATCAATGCATGCAAAATATATTCAGGTACTGTCCTCTGACTAGTCCTTCTCAGTACGAAAACACATAGCAATATCATAAAAACGTACTGCTCTATAAGAAATCAATCCCAAAATATGCACATGAATGCTACGTGCGCCTGGTGCGCACGGAAATCAAAATCCATGAATGTTCCATACATGCGCACAGAAACAACATCTAAGTGCATCGGGTGTGCACGAAACATCTGTCGTAGGCAACATGTGTGCCTTACAGCAAAATCAGGTGCACCTGACATGCACGAAAAATTCTCAATTTAGTGCCTCTGGTGTGTACCAAAATCACCCTTCAGAACATGCACCCAACATGCGCGAAAATCCAAATCAGGTGCATCCATCGTGCACGAAATCATGAAATCCAATATCAAGCGCCGAACGTGCGCAAAATCAATCAGGTGCACAAGGTGCACAAAACAAATATCGAGTATCACAATCGAAATCGAAGTCCAGTGCATCTAAGTGCCCAAAAGGCGTATCACGGCACTGCAAGCATATATAAACTATACAGAGTGCAGGAACAAAATCGTGTGCATGCATACGCACAAAACCAACTCAACTGTTTAAAACCGTAAAATCACAAACATGTGAAACTAAAGCACGAAAACAATATCAAGTGCAACACTCTGCAAAGATCGTAAATCCTCAATCATCAAAATCAAATCATACGAATAATTCACCCAAAACATCGTAATCAATAATGGCGGAACAGTACCGCTCAAGCGCATCCTCTAAGAATCTCGGCCAACTGTCGTGGTCACTAGTGGGACGTCTCATCGATGATCATGAACTCTGTCCTGCTGGTGTGCGTAACCATGACCACTCCTGGGTCAAGGTCTTCACTGTGAATTACCAATCTTTCGGTCCATCGGCTCATCGGCCCTGTCGGGTGTGCTAACGGGGACGATTCCGTTCTGGCACGTCTCTTGTCATCTCCCGGTCAATCATCACGACCACTCGTAAGACAGCATATCACTGGCGTCGGCCTCTGGCTCTCTGAATGTACGTGACACATCTGATCCTGGGTGCAAGTATCATTGCAGCAGTGTCCTGGAAGGAATCCTGCTCACTGTCTCTTCCATGTCTCGTCTCTGCCAACTGTCCGGAAGTCATTGTCCTTTCCCATATCTGCATCTTGCTCTGGAACGACTGCATACTCATCGCGACTCCTTCTGGAAGTTAAGTCCAAGTACCATGCCTCGGCATGCGCATCGCATCTCTGATGTCGGCGGAGTGGAACGTCATCTCGTCTAGATCTGGTGCGAACCTCTTACTCCACTTTTCTCTAATGTCGTCTGCTTTGGAATCGTCTCGTCGCGGCTGCATGGACTGAGCTCCAATGACTATCCTCGTATCTGGAGTCTCCTAAGAATGCATCTCACCACCTAGCATCCGAATTAAGTCGAGCCATCCAATCGATTCGTCAAAACCTCATAATCCCCCAAGAGCTCAACATCTTGGGTACAGTTTAATAGTATCGAGTACATACCACAGCATCGGTGGTCCAGCCGTAGAAGGGCAAACCCAAGCCTCACTAATGGCGCCGCAGAACTGCCGCAAACCCTAAGGTTCAAAGACTTTCACACGGTCATTAAGTCGAGTTAGGGTTTCATTCTTCTAGAGGGACCATAGAATTGCCTGCATGTCTTTCCGACTACCTTAAACTTGGAATAATAGGTTTCTGACATTCGATCGTCTCTGTCGACTCCCAACGTCTCCGCGTGAAGTCGTCTCTAGCTGGAATCAATCTATCTGATGACCTCGCATCGGGGTAGGCGAACGATCCACATGTCCTAGTCATTCATCCTCGATGACTAGCGACCTTCTATCATCTCTTAGTACAACTTATACTGCAATAGCTCCAACATCTGGGGCGATATCTCGTCGTTCGCAGCAATAACTGGCTCACTCGTCTGCATGCTGAACCGTGCCTCAATCATCAGGAGTAAGCAACACACCAACGGTCATCAAAATCTGGCTGGCCTCCATCATTGGCTCAATTCTCTAGTGTCGATCAGCACCTCCGAGTAACCTCATAAAGGCGATCCGCCAAACGCTCGTGGCGCGGAAACACAGTAAAAAGACATATCTCTGCAATTGGGTGTCGCCGGAATCACGCCCTGGTCAGTCCTCGTTTGTGACGAGCTCCTGTTGACCGCAACTCTAGCCGTAGCTCTCCCTGCCCGAAATCGTGGCAGCAAAACCAAACTGGTAACGATGAGGCTAGATCAGGAAGGAATATAATACTGAACAAGGAAATGTACATCCTAAGGCTTCTTAAGTGGAGTGGCGTGTCGTAAATATGCCGCGGAACATACCAACGGTACGTCACTCTACTTTAGTCACCTATTCCATCAACCAAGGGTCATCCTACGCTCCGAAGGTTAAAACCTAACGCTTTGATACCAACTTTGTCACGACTCGAAAGTACGGAACATGACCGGCACTTAAACTACGAACGCCTCGAGACGTACGTAATCTAAATAAACCGAAAACCCAGAAATCCAAACCAAGAAAAGTAGTAGAGTGCAGGAAAAACCAACTTAAATCAAGTAATTTCAATAGCATAAGCCGAATTATGCGGTTTTTAAAACATCAAAAATTTACTGAAAATTTCGGCAGAGTCTCCTTTGTAAATACTGGCCCCCAAACGGGATACAACATGAATAGTATACGAAATCAAGAAAAAGGCATCCTCAAGCTGGAGCTAGCTCTTCGTCAATCGACGGTCACAACCACACAAGCAATATAATATACAACGCCAACGGCGAGGATCAAAACTCAAAAGGAAACTCAAAACCACCAGAAATATAACGAGCGACTCTAAGGTCGAAAGAATAAACAACACTGGTCTCTATCTCAATAAATACATGTTTGGTTGATGGAATTTACTACATACAACGGAATAATATTATACAAGGTAATATGATGGGTACGATACAAGAAAAACCCACCTACTAGCAAGTCACCCGAATGAAACTGAGCCCGCAAAGCCGTAATTAAACCTGTACGGCAAAACCTGCAAGAAACTGGGGCACAACGGGGGTGAGTTGCCAACTCGTGAATAGAAAAACATCTACGCACAGAAATCGCATAAATAACGCAATCCTAGGTCAATGATCATAATATATCCTCAAATAAGTATATAACATGCAGCCTATAACAATGGCTAGGGTAGTATCTAATCCGAGTGTAAACTCATGTGCCCGTGTCAGTGCCTCAGGTAGCAATATATCATATGAATGAGGTATGCATGCATGAAAACAGAATACATGTAAATGAAGAAACTTTTTTCATAAATTAGTGAGATTTCCTTCGTATTTTTAAACTGAGGTATCATAAATGAAATCAGTATCAACAGTGTCTAGCATCGACACAAAACATAAATCTCACTGTCTCGAAATATCAATGTCTCAATCTCAATATCTAGGGCGCCGTCAGTCCAGACCGGCCCCTACCATCCATCTCAAGACCACGACGGTATCCTCCGGATATCCGACGCGTCGGGTAATATCACCGGTCGGTAGTGCTCCCCTGCCGGGCTCAACGTCAACACCACATTCCTTTTGCCCCGAGGTACCGCACCGGGCCCACCATGTACCCGTGACGGTTCCTCCACTCCTCGACACGGATCTCGAAAACCACAGCAAACTCATGGTGGACGACACTTTACATCACTAGAAAACCGCAACATTTTATATTTTAAAAGATCATAAGTTGTAAATTTTGTGGCTTTCCCCGAAATCCAGAAATATCATAAATCTAAAAAAAATCATCACAAGTGCATATGTCAATGATAATGAATGCATATGGTATCAATAACCAAGTTGCAATGTATGATTAATAAACTAGGCATGTAAGGCAGGTACACTAATATCATATCAAACTACTAACTAACAAGCTAAGTCAAGCAAATATATTCTCTAAAGTGTACGTGACATGGCAATTACCGATGAAGATGTGTGTGAGCCGGCAAGTAAGTGTACGTGGTACATACGCATCATCGGTAATGGTGCTGGTGTCCTAACAGCATGATATCAATAATGTAGTACGAAACATAATATAAGCATGCGATGCGAAGCGAACCACAATAATGAGCGGAAGCTAAAAACTAGACGCAACTATAACTAATCTGCATTAATCTAATATAAGTCCTACAAATGGTGCCTTTTGAAATAACACGAATCATGGGGTTTTGAAAATAGGGGCTACGGTGTTTTTATGAAAAGATACGTCTTTTGAAATATCCATAGGATCCCTTGGGCTGTCTTTTAAAATACCCACGATTCGTTAGTTTTTGAAATAGGTAAGAATCGAATCTAATCTAACAACTAAACTAAACTAAAGGGCTAAGCTAACAAGCTGAACTACAGGTAAGGAAACCGCCTAACATCTGAGTCGATACATATACATACCTGTATATATATTAGTCGGTGATCCCGCCTCAATAATATCATATCCGATACCATATCTAAAATCAGACATCCCAAGTCAAGAGTGCGGATCAATCATCAAGATATTGCTCGTACGTAAATCCGTCGTACGGCATCCCAAATCTGGGTACGGGTCAATATCACATTCATCATACTATTCACCCGGTATCCTCTTTATCAAATATCATGATCGCGGTACTGATCTACGTCTAATACCATACTGATACCGTCTACGTATGCATGGACGTGTGTGAAACACTACGTCAAGGACCCGCTACAACGTTATGTCGTATCTCAAATACGAACCCTGCTATATCACCGATCTCACGGCCTCAAATCAAATCTCATCGACTCAGCTCAATCCCAAGTATCATCCTCAAATCCGTATGTGAACACATAGTCCCATACCCATGTGAACCCATAACTATAAAGAATCCCATGAGCACATATCAATAGGAAAGTATGCAAGTATGTATGTGTGTATGTGTAGTGCAACACTACCCTAGGGTTCGCAACGCTAAAATAATCCAACACACCAATATCCATCTTAAACATCGTTATTAATCCCAAATAACATATAATAATTGTTGGTGTGTATACGCATCCGTATACACCACCACGGACTGCGGGGGTGCTATACGCCATCCACCCGACTTCTCCCCGTAGATATAAATCTACTCACCTGGTCCTCGCTAGCCGGTGCCGATGTTGCCACGCGCTTGCTTGTCGTCTCGAAGTCCACATGGGGGTACCTACATATCATAACGCACCATATCGCATTAAAACTAAATTCGAAATCGAAACGGCATACGAGAATCAAATCGGCACGCGTATCACGCATAGGTCCAAACCTATCGCCTACGCATGCAAGAATAGTCAAACCTGTTAGTTATATGTATGCCCTAGAGGCCATTACTGTACATTGGATGTATATTGTAGTGGATGCTGGGACATATATAGGGAGGACTTTCTTGCTCGACATGATAGTATGCTATCTGGTTGCTCTTTACCTTAACGTGTACATTGATTGTCTCTCTGATACATGTTGGTAAAGCCCTTAGGATGTGTACTTAACTACCTGGACTATGATGTGGATCATACTAGTGGGGACATGGTAGTCCATAAGTACATCCTTCAAAGTCCCTAGTCGTGGGTGTATCGAGACGGGGCATCGATATACCAGAGTAGACTAGCGTATACCTTCTCGACCCATACAGATGGGCGATGGATGATCCCATATCCATTGGTGTTTGACATCAGAGATGATATACGGGTGCTCAGTGGAGACTGGGTACACTGGACGGACTCGCCGAGAACTCCCAGATGGTATTATACCTTACGTCAGATGGCAGTTCTCTGGTGACACTGGTACAGAGTAGTCTGTTGACCCGAGATCGTCATAGAGTCTTGTGTGGTTCCCACTGTGCTTTGATTTCCATCTTACCACGTCCAAGAGGGCGTGCAAAACGGTGGTTTTTGGGTACAGTCCCGAATCACATGGAGGCAATGAGCGATAGGAGGGGATTCGTCTCTCCCGGTATAGGGAGTTGATGTTGCGCTGTGTTCGATTGGCTATAACAGGAAATCCCTGGCCAGGGTTGCTGAGATTTACTGGTAAGTGTTACCAGTAGTTTCTCGAATTTTTATAGACCTCATATCGACACGACTTATCGAGCTATTGGGGTCTGACGTTTACCACCCCTAGGCAAGATATGCGACATATCAGACGACGAGACCGGACTGTACGGTAGTGTTACTGGTTGGATTCACTGGAGTGTAAGCGGGCTTGCTCGTCGATCTTCTGATCGCTCAATACCCGGGTGGCCGTTACGTTTAGCAGACCGCTTGCGGCTTGTGGGTGTTTGATATGATCATCATCTGCTGCCGGCGTATTGACGAGTCTTTAGAGTCCTACACAGAGGTTTCCTGGCTCAAGCGAAACGAAATAGGAGCGCATATGAGATATGTGTGGGACCGAGAATAATGCGTGTATGTGATACCGTATTCTATTCTCGCGAACAATGTGTCGAATGGTTGTATGCGATATAACCTAGTTATCGAATCGAAGATTGATTCGATAAGCTGATACATTTGATACTAGTCGGTTATATGCGATATGACCGGATCGTTAAATCAAGTGTTGATTTAATGATTTAATGTATAATTATATACTTGATATATTACTTTGCATTAACTAGTATCGGTTCACTTTAAATGGATTTTCTCGCTCGGATGTGCGCATTATATATGTGATATGATTTTGTGCACATGCTTGTATCATGTTTGATGGTGCATGTAAAATTGGTTAAGTATAAAGAATTAAACCTTGGTTAATGAAATGGTTAGGGTTTATTATTTGCTTATTCATTTTATTCATTTATTTATTCTTTTGGAAAAAGAAAAGGAAATGATAAAATGGTGGCATTCTTTGTTCTTTCATGAAGCTTCATGAATACTTTGACTTTGTGACCACTTTGTCTCATCCTTAACCCTAACCATTCCACTTAACCCTAATTAATTCTCTACACCTAACCATGGTTCTATTATGATAAGAATTCATTATTCTTTTCATTTTAGGATTAACTTATCATATCATTAGCTTCTTCTTCTTCATCTTGAATGAAGAAAGCTTCACTTCATCAATGGTGATTGATGAAAATGAGTGAGAAATCCAATTCTAAAGTCTACCCACTTCCTATTTCTTCATCCTCTACCTCTTGCCAAGTAGTAGAGTGTGTTTCCTTCACAAGTTTTCTTGACTTGGTGAAGTTGGAGCTTGATCTAGCGATGCCTCGACGTAGATCATCTTCGGCACGTCGTCGATGACCTAGCCCGCTCTTTCTCCGATGAAGCCGACACTAGAGCCCGGGATTTGATATGGACAGCGGAGAGGACTTCATCACGGAGCCGTGGAGGTGGAGGACCGGATCTACAAAGGTTGTATTTCCGTATTCTCTTAGTAAAGTAGTTTACTAGTTGCTTTTTCGCCTATTTATCTAGCCAAAGATTCGTATTAGGGTTTCTCGGCACCGTAATTTTTGAAATTGGCATGGTTGATACCTTGTGAGACCTCTTAGGAGTGCCTAGGAACCCTACAGTGGTATCAGAGCCTAGCTAGAGCCTTAGGCGAAGTCCAGACGGAATTAGAACTCCGATCGAATCAAAACCCAAACCCTAATATTGCTCTCTGTACTTTTTTCAAAAAATGGGTTTTTTCAATATTAAAAATATGCAGAAAAATCAGCAGGTGATTTTAAGAGTTTCTGTGAAATTCGTGTTCCTAAATCCATTAAACTGCCGCGGTTCCGCGGCACGAGCATGGCTCGTGCGGCGGTTCCGCGGCCGTACGGCCACCTTATTTAATATATTTTACACAGTAACTCCTAATTGATAATGCTGGTTTTTCTGGGAATTTTTAATTTTTATTCAAGAGTTGAATTTTCAGGGGTTGTTTTGGGGATTCGGTGTTTCGATCGGAGTATCAAATTTTGTCT
Organism: Agapanthus africanus; assembly: GCA_030015575.1. Classification (NCBI taxonomy): domain Eukaryota; kingdom Viridiplantae; phylum Streptophyta; class Magnoliopsida; order Asparagales; family Amaryllidaceae; genus Agapanthus; species Agapanthus africanus. The sequence goes on along the minus strand of CM057342.1, from coordinate 240,668,287 downwards.
ATGTGGCTTTCCGGATAATTATAGAATATGTTAAAAAATTCGACCAGATATAAATACCGAATTTTTCCCCTGTCGGGAAATTTCCAAGTGTTGGATTTTTCCGTGGTTTAAAGACGTTCTAAGTAGTGCAAGTAACTCGATGGACCCTCTAGAAGACAACAAACCTTAACTCGATTATGTGACCGTCTTGAACTGCCCTTTGAACCTTAGGGTTTGGGGCAGTACGGCGTGCCACATGTGAGGCGTTGGCTTGACCCTTCTACGGCTGGACCGTTGGTACTGAGGAACGAACTGAATGTTTTTAGACTTGTTTCATGTGTTGATCTGTATCGGGAAAACTTGGGTGTTCGATTGTTCGATCGGAAAGTTTGACATTTTCTATTTATCCGGAATGGGATACAATAATTGGAATTCACAAGAAGTTATGAGATAACTGAATGAATGTTATAAACATAGCAGTTTAGTCTCACTTGATCGGTTGCCACGGAATTTTGATGTGATCAAAAGTCCGTTGCAATCACGTAGCGTACGCGGATACTCGCCGGGTAAACTTAATAGACAGCTACATCCCTTAGCCCCGACCAAGTGACTGTAGGAGAACCCCGTCGCCGAAAGCATCCGTCCGGGTGCTCGCGGTAGCGGTGTTCCGTCTTGGTGCACTTCGTCGACAGTATCGGGGGTGCGGCCGTCTACTAAAGTTTGCGACGAGTATTCGATCAGGATGTCGGGAATCTTGTTGAATTACCCGACTTGATATTGAAAAGTGTTTTCGATAATGAGACTAAAATGCGGGGTTTATAATTGTTAGGCATGCGATGTCTAAGAAATTCATTTGGTCAGGCATGCGATGTCTGAGGAGGTTGCGGATTCCAACTGTTGTAGTTTTACACTTTCTTTTCTGTGACCGTAAGTGTAATATGTGTATCGCCGGTTTCGTTGCTATATGTCAACGACAATTGGGATGGACATATTTACTTACGTTGATGACATGTGATGTTATGTGTTGCTGGATATGTTATATTGGATCGTCGTGTTTGAATAGCCGGGGGGTTTTATGTGAGATGAGTGTTTTTCATTTTCATTCATGTAAAAACTTGTATGTAATATTCTTTTATTGGGGCACTTCCAGGTTGCGGAAGTTGTCACCCTTTGTATATTATTTACTTTTCCGCACTAGGATAGACCCAAGGAGGGGAGCACAAGTAACCGGGTTCTAGAGTCCAGTGGGAGACCAACTCGAGGAGTCGAGTCCGGGTCTCCTAACTCCAGAATTGGTAGGGTTGCTTGCCACTCTCGTAGGGGTCTAGGGGTGTGGGTTTGGCTATTCATCGTGACCGTGGAATCCGTGTTTTATACTGGCTCGTATTGAAAACACGGACGTCCTAGTATATCCAATGTTTCATATGTTTCTTCTGCTGCGATATCTGTGATGTGATCATGTGATGTTCTGTGATAGATACAGTATATAGTATATATGATATATTATATAGATGTTACTTATGTTTTACACCCGCGCTAGCCCTGCCCCGCTCTGCCGTTAGTTACCTAACCTAACGGTGCACGAGGGGACATCGAGGCGAATGTGGATGGCATAAGTGTACGTCGTATTTATCTGTGATGTTTAGGTACTTAAATGATGGGACTTCATTAATGAGATTAATGAAATAAAAGAAACCTAAGATGTTGTAGAATCGAATTTCAAAATAAAACAGGTAGCTACAGTTCTTGCTTTGCACAGCGGTATATATGATATATCCTGCACCTTATTCGATGAGGAAAGGACCGAGATCCCTTCACCGGGAGTGACTCCTTTAGCAATAACTGGCAGATGCTACACACTCGGTTTGTCTTTTGATTGCTTTTAAGAATTTTTGCTTTGCACAGTGATATATATGATATATCCCGCACCTCATTCGACGAGAAAAGGACCGACGATCCCTTCACCGGGAGTGACTCCTTTAGCAAAACTAGAAAAGCCTCAAAAGCACTCCATTTTAAAATCATTTGATTCTACAACGATATCAAGTTCATTACGCAATAGGTTTTCAGAAAAACCTGTCGTAGCCCTCCGTCATTTCAGATAAGTGCTAGTTAGTATTCGTGCTACGTTTGTTGGCCTGCGTCAAGGCGTAGTGTGCGGTAGCTAACTAGTATTTATCTGCTTATGCATATGATGCAGATTGGATTAGGGTAGTCGTGCGACTTTGTTGGCCTGCGTCAAGGGTCGTGCGGGTGGGTTTAATTCAATCAGGAAATGACGGGTTGAACTTGACTAGCGCACTATGGTTTGTTGGCCTGCGTCAAGGTCATAGGACGCTAGGGGCAAAATTATCGGGAATTTCAAGTGTTGAAATTTGCAATGAGATTGCATACCTTCTATAAGATAGTTGGATCCCGATACCCGCTGCGAGTAAGAGTTACTCCTGGGAGAGTTTTATACATTACAATTAGCTGATCAAGTAGGTGTCTAGAAAGGTGTCAACGGGGTTACGCCTCTGGGAAAACGAGGTTTACACTAATTAGGTTCGTGCGAAAGCACGGGGGACCTCCCTCAAAGTACCGACACTGGCCTGGCTGAAAGATTGGCGAACTTGTAGTGTGTAATTAATCCCGGCTAGTCTTTCCTTTTAGGGTTTGAAGGAAGATTTGATAAAAAGCAGTGGGAGCCATCCTGATTAGATAAAATAATAACCAATCTATTCTTGCAAGAGCGCACGCTGAGTGTTTTCTTCTCTCTCTCTCCAGGTAGCGACCATGTCACGCCTTAATCAAGATAATAATACGGATATTTGACCGAACCCGCTTGTTATACTGAGCTGGGGAACGTTGGTCCCGCTCCAACTTATAAATGTTATAAGACAGAGCAGGAAATTGGGGATTACCAGAATTCCCGTGCCGCCCAAACGAAGAGAGTGCATGATGATGCATCATCTTCGGGTGTGTTCATTACAGAGAACTGTTTCTCAGTATCCTTTACATCCTGGGTATGTGATACCAGATCAGGATCCCAGATATGTAATCTGTTACATAGGGCTACAGAAAGGTAGAGGACTGAGAACGGGTGATAAGTTTCATGAGGCAGAAAACGGGGTAAGTGTTGCAGCCAAGTCTGTTGGTCACTGTCACCCTGTATTACCAATACATTGATTCTGAACAAATGTTATTAGATACCGAACCTGATATGCAAAATCATATCTGTCTCTTTATTAGTAAAGAAACGATAAAATTTTGTATTGTCGGATAATGTTTTGAACATTTCCTATATCAAAAGTTGATCAGTTCAGGCACGTTATCTAAAAGCATTGATGTTCTAAATCAAACTACAGTTCTTAGTATACGGAACACACACAAGAGGAAGAGTTCAGAAAGGAACGAATCCTTCTTGAGGCATTGTAGACTAGGTCATATCAATGCGACCCGACTAGCTAGAGTTACATATAGATGCATATTTAAATCAGTTTGAATTTACATCTTGTGAAACTCGCCAGTCATGTCACAAAGATAAGATGACCATAGCTCCGTTTACTGGAAACAGAGAAAGAGTTAGTGAACTCTTAGGATGATACATGTTGATGTATGTAGGTCCCCTGTCTGCACATGCCAAGACTGGTTCTTTGTACTTCGTTACATTCTCTGATAATCTCTCAAGATTCAGACCTATGTTCCTGTTGAAACACAAGTCCGAACCTTTTGAGATATTCACAGAATATAAGTTAGAAGTAGAGAACCAATAACAGGTATAAGTATTATGTCCTTTGATGAGATCAGGGAGGAGAATACTTGAGCACGGAATTCCTGGACTATTCTAAAGGAGAATGAGATTCTCTCTCAGCATTACTCCTCCGTATACACCATAGCACGATGGTATATCGGGGCGGAGCAATCACACCCTATATGATAAGGTGTGCTCTATGATGAGTACTACTGAGTTACCTATTTCCTTTTGGGAGTTATGCACTTGAGAAGCTGCATACCTATTGAATAGGGTTCCAATCAAATCAGTTGCCTACCATTTCATATGTGATATGGAAAGGGAAGAGCCCATATCTTAAGTTGGTTAAGATTTGGGGTTGTCCGGGCTATGTCTAAAAGCATAATCCGGACAGGCTCGAGGCAAGGTCTGTTATGTACAGCTGGAAAGGTTCCAGCTATACAAACTGCAGCTGATGATTTGATAGAACCAAAAGGATTCAGTAGATTCCAACGAACCTCAGCCTCTCCGACGATCTAGTAGGGTTCCTCACCCACCTGAGAGATACTTCTGTTTCTCTATGACAGTGGGAGCGAGGATTGCATCATGAGATGATGACCCAACTAGCTTCGAGCAGGCCATCGAGAGTAAGACTCTGTAAGAATGGCTGGATGTTTATCGATCTGAGATGGAATCCTTATACACCAACAAAGTATGGACTTTGGTTGCTATATCTGAAGGGTTAAATCCCCATCAGGAGCAAGTATATCTTGAGAAGATTACTTGGTGTAGATGGAAAAGTTGAGACTTTCAAAGCTAGACTTGTTAAAGTTTTTCGTCATCGACCAGGCGTGGATAATGATGAAACCTTTTTCCAGTGGCTATGCTTAAGTCCATCCGGATCCTACTTGCCATGGCTACATACCATGACTACGATATCTGGTGGTTGGGTGTCATGACAGCTTTTCTAAATGATGTTTTGGAAGAGAGCGTCTATAAGTACACAGCCAGAGGGCTTCGTAGACAGTGGGAGCAGCGGAAACGTGTGCAAGATGCTTTATAGGATAAAGCAGGCATCGCGGAGTTGGAACATCTGTTTTGATGGATTAGTCAAAGAAGTTGACATCATCAAAATGGTAGATGAACCTTGTATATACAAAAAGGTAGTAGGGAGTATGGTGATGATCCTCGTAGAGTACGTGGATGACATACTCTTGATAGGGAAAGAGTTTCCTATGCTACGCTCGATCAATCTCCGCTTATCACAATGATTCTCCACATAGGATCAAAGTGATACCTCCTAAATCCTGGGTTTTGGATCTATGAGATAGATCTAAATGGATGTTAGGATTCTCACTAGTTGTTGTGAGATGGTATCAATCGATCCTGGGGAGAATCACTGGAAGTGTTCCAGGGTGATAAAGACGACTGAGTGTCAGTCACATGCATTGTCTTTACCCTCAGTAAAGGGACGGTATGTTGGAAGAGTTCCAAACTAGATACCGTGACATACTAGACGATAAAGGCTGGATACATCGCTACTTAAGATGCTACCAAAGAGGCTGTTTGGGTGTATATTGGTTCATGAGATGAACTACGTTCCTACCATTGTGAAACAATGGAGTTGTGGCTTATGCCAAGGAACGAAGGTCCCATCAGTGATCCAGACATATTCTAAGGCAGTATCACCTGATCATGGAGATAGTTGATCTCCAGGGTGATCGAGGTTAGGAGAGTAGACTCTGAGGACAACACGGCGGATCCACTCACGAAGGCCTATTCCCAGAGAGAGACTTTTATGGGATGGTTGAGTATGAGATACTACAACCACTGCTACAGATGGCCCTAGTGCAAGTGGAAGATTGTTAGTTATATGTATGCCCTAGAGGCCATTACTGTATATTGGATGTATATTGTAGTGGATGCTGGGACATATATAGGGAGGACTTTCTTGCTCGACATGATAGTATGCTATCTGGTTGCTCTTTACCTTAACGTGTACATTGATTGTCTCTCTGATACATGTTGGTAAAGCCCTTAGGATGTGTACTTAACTACCTGGACTATGATGTGGATCATACTAGTGGGGACATGGTAGTCCATAAGTACATCCTTCAAAGTCCCTAGTCGTGGGTGTATCGAGACGGGGCATCGATATACCAGAGTAGACTAGCGTATACCTTCTCGACCCATACAGATGGGCGATGGATGATCCCATATCCATTGGTGTTTGACATCAGAGATGATATACGGGTGCTCAGTGGAGACTGGGTACACTGGACGGACTCGCCGAGAACTCCCAGATGGTATTATACCTTACGTCAGATAGCAATTCTCTGGTGACACTGGTACAGAGTAGTCTGTTGACCCGAGATCGTCATAGAGTCTTGTGTGGTTCCCACTGTGCTTTGATTTCCATCTTACCACGTCCAAGAGGGCGTGCAAAACGGTGGTTTTTGGGTACAGTCCCGAATCACATGGAGGCAATGAGCGATAAGAGGGGATTCGTCTCTCCCGGTATAGGGAGTTGATGTTGTGCTGTGTTCGATTGGCTATAACAGGAAATCCCTGGCCAGGGTTGCTGAGATTTACTGGTAAGTGTTACCAGTAGTTTCTCGAATTGTTATAGACCTCATATCGACACGACTTATCGAGCTATTGGGGTCTGACGTTTACCACCCCTAGGCAAGATATGCGACATATCAGACGACGAGACCGGACTGTACGGTAGTGTTACTGGTTGGATTCACTGGAGTGTAAGCGGGCTTGCTCGTCGATCTTCTGATCGCTCAATACCCGGGTGGCCGTTACGTTTAGCAGACCGCTTGCGGCTTGTGGGTGTTTGATATGATCATCATCTGCTGCCGGCGTATTGACGAGTCTTTAGAGTCCTACACAGAGGTTTCCTGGCTCAAGCGAAACGAAATAGGAGCGCATATGAGATATGTGTGGGACCGAGAATAATGCGTGTATGTGATACCGTATTCTATTCTCGCGAACAATGTGTCGAATGGTTGTATGCGATATAACCTAGTTATCGAATCGAAGATTGATTCGATAAGCTGATACATTTGATACTAGTCGGTTATATGCGATATGACCGGATCGTTAAATCAAGTGTTGATTTAATGATTTAATGTATAATTATATACTTGATATATTACTTTGCATTAACTAGTATCGGTTCACTTTAAATGGATTTTCTCGCTCGGATGTGCGCATTATATATGTGATATGATTTTGTGCACATGCTTGTATCATGTTTGATGGTGCATGTAAAATTGGTTAAGTATAAAGAATTAAACCTTGGTTAATGAAATGGTTAGGGTTTATTATTTGCTTATTCATTTTATTCATTTATTTATTCTTTTGGAAAAAGAAAAGGAAATGATAAAATGGTGGCATTCTTTGTTCTTTCATGAAGCTTCATGAATACTTTGACTTTGTGACCACTTTGTCTCATCCTTAACCCTAACCATTCCACTTAACCCTAATTAATTCTCTACACCTAACCATGGTTCTATTATGATAAGAATTCATTATTCTTTTCATTTTAGGATTAACTTATCATATTCATTAGCTTCTTCTTCTTCATCTTGAATGAAGAAAGCTTCACTTCATCAATGGTGATTGATGAAAATGAGTGAGAAATCCAATTCTAAAGTCTACCCACTTCCTATTTCTTCATCCTCTACCTCTTGCCAAGTAGTAGATTGTGTTTCCTTCACAAGTTTTCTTGACTTGGTGAAGTTGGAGCTTGATCTAGCGATGCCTCGACGTAGATCATCTTCGGCACGTCGTCGATGACCTAGCCCGCTCTTTCTCCGATGAAGCCGACACTAGAGCTCGGGATTTGATATGGACAGCGGAGAGGACTTCATCACGGAGCCGTGGAGGTGGAGGACCGGATCTACAAAGGTTGTATTTCCGTATTCTCTTAGTAAAGTAGTTTACTAGTTGCTTTTTCGCCTATTTATCTAGCCAACGATTCGTATTAGGGTTTCTCGGCACCGTAATTTTTGAAATTGGCATGGTTGATGCCTTGTGAGACCTCTTGGGAGTGCCTAGGAACCCTACAAAACCAACCCTCGTTGTCGATGTACAAACGTCAAACCATCGAGAAAAATCCAATCACACTCATTTGCATATTCACGAACACTAATTTTAATATGAACTAGGTTAAAACTCACAAAAACCCCAATTTCACTTAAAAAGTCATTTTTCCGAAAATCTAGCAAGCACAATTCGCCGTTTTTGTACAAAACATGATGTTTAAATGAATGTAGCGGCCAATATACTTATTGAATATCTTAAATAAGTCATAGAAACAATTTCCGGAATTTAATCTTATTAAATTCCAAAAACCCTAATATTCTAGTTTACAAAATACCCTTTTTAACAATTTCATAGCAAAAATGCACAAACTACAATTTAGGTTGGATTTCCATGAACTAAAGTGTTAAACTACACTTAATAAAGTTAATAATATGATAAAAACCCTAACCATATTTTTAATCTCACATTTCGAATTAAATCAAAAAAACTAGTTTGCAACAAAAAGCTTAATTTGGACATTTTTCAAGTAACAACTTGTAATTAACAACTAGATTAGTTTTCTACAAAACTAAATATGTTAATCCACCTCACTAAACCATACACAATCAAACACAACTCATTTCCACAACAAACCCTAACTTGAAATCTTTAATCTTGCAATTAAACTCACATAAATCAAATTAACACTTAATTAAATTAGCTTTAAGAAATTAGTAACAAATTAAGCAAAAATGTTTTAGAATTATACCCAAAAACATTTGAAGATCCACAAGCATCCATGGCCTCCCAAAATGCTCTCTTTTCACAAAGATCCATGCTATACGGGCTAAGCTAAAATGGGTAGGAGTCGGATTTGGGTTTTGGGATTTTTTTGATGGATTTTGGGGCAATTTTTGATGAAGTTTTGAAGAGAAAAGAGAAAGGAAATGGGGGGGCTGTTGCTGCAGTAGGAGAGGGGGGTCGGCTGGAATGGAAGGGGGAGAGGAGAGAGAGGGAGATAGAGAAAGTGGGGGGAGAAGTCAAAGTCAATTCAAGGTCAAAGGTCCACCTCATTTCTCCATTTTCTTTTCTTTTCTTTCATTTCTTTTCCTTTGAAATTCAAGTGGGGAAAAAGATAGGGGCTGCTGAATTCAGCCAAGTGGAGAAGTGAATGGGGGTGTGTGGGTGTGGGTACGGGTGTGGGGTGATGAAAAATGATAAATACAATACCCCAAACATCCATTTACGCTAAAAAAAAAGCCTTTTTTCTTCAATAATTTCTAAACCGTTTTGGCAAATGATTTCGTTCCAAAAACCACATGATAAAATTTTATTTAATGTTTTATGATGCAAAAAATTTGTTTCAACTCATTCCAATTTGTAATTTTCCCTAATTAAATGTATTAGTGACGGCTTAAAATAATAATAAAATAATATTTTTTTCAGAAAATTTGAAATTTCACCAGCGGCTCAATAAACACCAAATAATAGCAATTACATAGCTAGAATATGTATATTTAATTTTTATAATAAGATATTTGTATTTTGACTTTTTACAGAAAACCCCCTTATTTTACCGATTTTTCGAAATTTCACCGAAACGATTTTCAAAACGTTACATGTATGGTTTGATTCCTTAGGAATATGTGTTTCGTGGTTGCTTAAAAATCATTTTTTTTGCTTCCGTCTAGGCCGCGACTTCTGTGGCACGGGCATAACACACTAACACCTATATCGGGAGAGACAAAACCCTTCCGATCAATAATTCTCTCCATGTGTTTCGGGAGTGTACCCAACTAAAACCTGTTTGCACGGCTCTTTAAAGCCGTGGTAGGGTAATAATCAAACCACAATGGGAAACAAACAAGACACTCTAAAGATCTCAGGTCCACAGACTACTCTATACCAATGTCACCAGAGAACTGCTATCTGACAGTATATATAATACTATATAGGAGTCCTCAGCAAGTCCGTTCGGTGTTCTCATTCTCTAATAAGCACCTGTATACAATCTTTGGTGTTAAACACAAATGGATATAGGATCATCCATCACCCCATACAGGGTCAAGAAACGTATACACTAGTCTACTTTGGAACATCGATGCCCTGTCTCGACTAGGAATATTTAAGGATATGCTTATAGATTATCCGGTGCCCATTAGTATGATCTGCATCATAATCCTGGTAATCAAGTAAAGAACCTTAGGGCTTTATCAACATGTATTGATGAAAGTAATAACAAGTAGAACCATACACATGAATGATAAAGTCAAACCAAATAGTATACTATCGTATCGAGAAAGATTGTCCTGTACATATATATGTCCAAAAATTACAATAATCGCCTTTAGGGCATACATATCTAACAATCTCCCACTTGCACTAAAGCCAATTATTGGTGTATCTCATACCCAATATCTCAAAAAAACGCTCAAATTACGCCTGTGGAAGGGCCTTGATGAGTTGATCCGCAATATTATTCTTCGTGTCTACTCTCCGAATTTCGATCTCACGGCGATCAATTATCTCCCGGATCAGATGATATCGCCTCAGGATGTGTCTGGAACGCTGACGGGACCTGGATTCCTTGACTAGTGCCATAGCCCCATTGTTATCACAATACAAGGGTATTTGATCAACAATGGTTGGAACCACTCCAAGATTTGAGACGACCTTCCGCATCCAGACTGCTTCCTTGGCAACATCATTCGCAGCAATGTACTCAACTTTCATCGTCGAGTCTTGAATGGTATCCTGTTTGGAACGTTTCCAACAGACCACCCCTCCATTGAGGGTAAATAAAAAACCCGAGATAGACTTTTTGTCATCCTTGTCACTCTGGAAGCTGGAATCGGTAAAGGCCTCCATTTGGAGATCCCCGTTACTATACACCAAGAACATTTCTATAGTCCTTCGCAACTACTTAAGAATGTTCTTTACAGCTGTCCAGTATTTCTCCCTAGATTGGATTGATACTTGCTTACTACACTTAGTACGTAAGCTACATCTGGGCGAGTACATAACATCGCATACATGATGGACCCTACAGCAGAAGCATATGTTATAACACTCATGCGAGCCCTCTCTTCATCAGACTTTGGACACTCGTCTTTGGAGAGGGAGATTCCGTGATAACCGGGTAAATTACCCCGCTTGGAATCTTCCTGTAATACCCCAGGTGGAGTTGGGGCTGAAAACCACCTACCCCGTGAGAAGTGAGATGTTATCCGGTATCGAGGTGGGGATTTAACCGATACGAATGCACACGGGGACCCACCAGAACAATGGGGAGTATCGAATTCCATTTCGAAATAGGGCACGATCTGAACTATAAATGGAATTGTACCACTCTTATAACATAGAGGCGCTTTTTGGATGAATCGGAACTCCGGAGTTTGAAAAACTCTGTAGTTAAGTGTGCTTGAGCCAGAGAAATTCTGGGATGGGTGACCTACTGGGAAGTGGCTCCGGGTTCATTCAAAGGGAAAAAACCGTGCGGTTTCGGCCAGAGTGGACAATACCATCTGTGTTTGGGGGTGGGTCGTGAAAAATATCGTACTAGAGCCGGTCCCTCAAATGTAGGTCTGTGGTTCGAGGACGAACCATTGTTCTAAATTGGGGGAATGTAATACTCCAGGTGGAGTTAGGGCTGAATACCAACTACCCCGTGAGAAGTGAGATATTATCCGGTATCGATGTGAGGATGTAACCGATACGAATACACACGGGGACCCACCAGAACAATGGGGAGTATCGAATTCCATTCCGAAAGAGGGCACGATCTAAACTATAAATAGAATGATACTACTCTTATAATATAGAGGCGCCTTTTGGATGAATAGGAACTCCTGAGTTTGAAAAACTCCGTAGTTAAGCGTACTTGAGCCAGAGAAATTCTGGGATGGGTGACCTACTGGGAAGTAGCCCCGGGTTCATTCAAAGGGACAAAACCGTGCAAGCTTCGACCAGAGCGGACAATACCATCTGTGTTTGTGGGTGGGTCATGACACTTCCATACTAAATATAACATTTAAGAAAATATAAAATATTATTTTTGGAATTTAAATAATAAAATAATAAATTTTATGAATATTATGCAAGTATGGAAATAAGTTTTAGTAAAATAGTATGATTATATACATATGTTTTAGAAAATATTTGGAAATTAATATGAATTATTAATTATGAAGGCATTTATTGGATTTGGGCATTTTATAAATTACTGTACAATTATTTACATACAAGTTTATGTTAAACTTGATTAGTATATTACTAATTATGCATTAAACAAAATCTATTTTTGCTAACCATATTTTAAAGTGCCATGACATATTTTGTTGTAATATATGGTTTTATGTTGTGTTTTTAAAGAAAAAGAAAAGAAAATCAAAAAGAGAATTCCATTCCATTCCGATACGAATGCACACGGGGACCCACCAGAATAATGGGGAGTATCGAATTCCATTCCGAAAGAGGGCACGATCTGAACTATAAATGGAATGATACCACTCTTATAATATAGAGGTGCCTTTTGGATGAATCGGAATTCCGGAGTTTGAAAAACTCCGTTATTAAGCGTGCTTGAGCCAGAGAAATTCTGGGATGGGTGACCTACTGGGAAGTAGCCCCGGGTTCATTCAAATGGACAAAACCGTGCAGCTTCGGCCAGAGCGGACAATACCATCTGTGTTTGTGGGTGGGTTGTGACAATTCCATACTAAATATAACATTTAAGAAAATATAAAATATTATTTTTGGAATTTAAATAATAAAATAATAAATTTTATGAATATTATACAAGTATGGGAATAAGTTTTAGTAAAATGGTATGATTATATACATATGTTTTAGAAAATATTTGGAAATTAATATGAATTATTAATTATGAAGGCATTTATTGGATTTGAGCATTTTATAAATTACTATACAATTATTTACATACAAGTTTATGTTAAACTTGATTAGTATATTACTAATTATGCATTAAACCAAATCCATTTTTGCTAACCATATTTTAAAGTGCCATGACATATTTTGTTGTAATATATGGTTTTATGTTGTGTTTTTAAAGAAAAAGAAAAGAAAAGAGAAAAGAGAAAAGAATAGATAAGATAAGAAAAGAAAAATAAAAGAAATGGAGCGGACAAGGAGGTATGGGATGAGAGAGGGAGAGAGAGAAATGAACCATGGCTACTACCTTCACCCCTCATTATTTACCTTCATCTTTTACTTTTCTTCATCTTCCTCATACTTCATCACCTCCAAAACCCTCACTACTTCCCCCACAAACACCATCAAACCACCTCCAAACCTCATCTAACCTTCACAAAAATTATTCCTAAGTTCACTACAAGCATCATGGCAGGATCAAGTTGGAATTTTGAGCACTTTGGACCACTTAGGAATTTTCTTGATGTGCTTCCTTGAGGTAAAACACTTACCTTTTCTCAAATGTTTGGTTTCCTAACCTCAACTCTTAGTTTAGAGTTAAAAGGGGTTAAGTTTTATGGTCTTGGAAAATTCTAGGATGAGGATTAGAGGATAAAACTTGTGGTAGAGGTTGGTGGAGGTGTAGCAAGTGTCCTTTGGCCTAGTAGTGATTGTAGCCTTATCTAAAATGAGCTTTGAAGTCCCAAACATGAATGTAGAATTTTCTAATATCGGTTTTGTTGATATTGTGGTGATGAATTAGAATCTGAGATGAATTGGAGACTCTGAAAAATTAATTGTGGATACAGTGGGATGTGCAGGCAATTAGGAAGCTACCCTAGAAACCCGAGCCCTCAATTTCCTTTCTTGGCCACCAATTTAATCCATATGGCCGCAAATTGTGGCCTGGTCTTGGAGTTAAGGTTTAGTTTTGGGTCCATAGCTCAATCACCAGATGTCTAGACCTACCCTATATGCAAAATGTTCTAATTTCATCATAGGTAGAATCTGAGAGTGTTTTACTAAGTTGGTGATTTCGTTTTGCGACTTTTGAAAACTTGGGCTTTGATATTTGAGTTTTGACTCGGCCGCTTAACATTCGTATGTCGATGCCGGGGGTTGTTTTGTTGTTCTTGTATGCATGGACCATAGGTTCTAACCAATGTGCGCTTCGCTTACCGTATCGGTTTTCGTATTTAATTTTGATTTCGATACGATATGCATTGAATTGTAGGTACTTTCGCGTAGACTTCCGGGACGACGAAGGAGAGCAAGGTGTTCATCGAATTTGGTTAAAGCGAGGATAGTAGGTGAGTAGATGTATATCTACGGGAGAAGTTGGGAAGATGGCGCATAGCACCCCCGCAACCGTAGTATTAAGGTGTTTGTGTACAAACTAGGATACTAGATATATAGTTATATATATAGACATTAGATTTGTATACTTAGCTAATAGTTTTTCTAAAATATTATGGGCGATAGTAGTATATTAGTAGAATAGCATATCCCCAGTACTAGTTCTTAGCCTATGATCTATATCTACTCATGAAAGTATATAACTACATATATTTACAATATGATACGAGATGATGAAAATATGATCTGATATGATACGATGATATGAGTCGATATATATACATGATGTGATACGAGATGATATGACATGTGCCGATATATGACGAGATGAGATGATATGATGTACATGACGATAGATCCGCACTATTGGATTGATGATATCGTACGATGGATTATATTGTACGTGATATGATGATGATGGATCGTCGACTTTTGTATGTATCGAATCGAGAAATATTGATTAAAATCCTTAAGTAGATATTACGATATATTTAGAGCCATATATATTTTCAAAACTAACGAATCGTTATGCACTTTTAAATGATAACTTCAAAGGACGCTACGACTTTTCAAATGGTATCTTTTTCTAAAACATAGCAACCGCCTATTTTTTCTAAAAACAACGTTGGTACTATTTTAAACTATAACTGTATGGCCCATACATAATTTCGTATTTTTATACCATTCGCGTTACGATTTCTTTATTCTGTTCATGCTCGCGTTACGATTTCTTATTTCCGCATACGCTCGACGATATATATACTGCTTTCATACCCTTATCATTATATACGACTTTTTCTGCTATGACATATGCACCATTACCGATGATGCACATGTTACATGTACACTTACTTGCCGGCTAACACAGATATCATCGGTAATTGCCATGCTATGTACACATTAGAAATCGCTACATCACCGTATCACTTTATAACCTGTAGCATTTTAGTTATTGTTTAGACCACGTACCATACATACTAATTCAGTTATTGCATTCCCTTACCTAGTTAAACGACACGCTCATATAATCACACTTGTTATGCATTACAGTATTGTTCTGTACCTGTATATATTGTTTCATTATTGCTACATGCTTATGAGATTTTGTTTTTGAAAGATTTCTGAATTTGAAAAACCGCAGATATATTTTTAAAAACTTATGATTTATTTTAAAATACGCGGTTTTCTCTTGATATGATATTTGGCGTCCACCATGAGTTTTCTCGGTTCTGAGTTATGTGTATACCCGATTCGAGAAGAGAGGAGGTACCGTCTGCGGGTACATGGTAGACCCGGTATGGTACCCCGGGAAAAGAAGATCGTATATAGAGACGTTGAGCCTGGCAGAGGAACACTACCTACCGGTGACAGTACTGGACTCGGCAGATATCCGGAAGATACCGACCAGAGTGATATGTGACAAATAGATATGAGGGCCGATCCGATGAGATGGCGCCTGAGATATAAGGATTTACGTGTCAATGATAGATATGGATTTTATGATGATTTCGAGTGTCGATACTTGGCACTCAGGTTTTATGATGATTTGATATGTCGTTGATGGACACATGTAGGATGATACATATATATACTTATTTATGACACAGATGACATAGTACCATGTATTACCACATGTACGATATTATTATTATTATTATTATTATACTTATGTATATACGATCACCTTTGTTACCACACGGTATTATATTATTATATTTGTGTATGAACTAGGAAATCGCCATACATTCGATTGCTACCTGATGATATTTTCTACTCACGAATTGGCACCTCACCCCCATTGTGCCACAGTTTTCTTGTAGGATCGACCGCTCGGATTCAGTAGCGGCTTACTGGCTCATTGCTCCATTCTAGGTGATTTGCATTGGTAGGTGGGTTACAGTACAGAGAGCAACCACCGTTGTATATTCATTATTCATTTGTATCTAGTTAAATGCTCTATTAACCAGGCTATATATATTTGGTAGACTTAGAAATCACAGGCGTGTATATTCTTTCAGACTTAGAGTGAGATGTTTGTATTATTCTTTATTTTGGGTTTGATAATGTTTTTGATTTCTTTACTTTCTTTTCAGACTTAGAGCGAGGTCATTCCCGGTGAAGGGATCTCGGCTCTTTCCTCATGGAATGAGGTGCAGGATATTCCACTGAATACCGCGGTGCAAAGCAACTTGTAATCGACTATAGTGAAGTTATTACTCTGACGCAAAATTCTGCCCAAGGGGTCAGTCCCGGTGAAGGGATATCGGCCTTTGCCCCGTCGAATGAGGTGCAGGATATTCTACTGAATACCGCTGTGCAAAACAAAAGGAAACGACTTTGCAATAACACTTTTTAAATTTGTTCCAACAACTGCAAACAGGTTTGTTTTCCTTTGCATTGATCAGAATCAACGCAGTCCCATCAATCAATCACACCAGAAAAGAACGAAAATAAAATGTACGTATATGCCATCCGCATTCGTCACTGGGTCCCGTCATCACCCGTTAGGTTACTTAACTAACGACAGAGCGGGGACTGGACTAGCGCGGGTGTAAAACATATACAACATGTAATAGTATATAAACCAATATACAATAATCGCTCCAGGCGTGATAATATGCAACATTACAGAAAAGTAATAAGCATCACAGAACAATACAGATAATCTGGGATCCCCGGGTTTCACAGAGCCGCTGCTGAAACCCGACGTTCCCCTGTCGTATGGATAGCCTGTGCAATGAAACCTAGACCCCTACGGGTGCGGCAAGTTACCCGCCAAAACCTGAAGCGAGGCAGCCCCCTACAGCAAAGTGAATAGACCACCCAGCACTTCACGGAATCCGGTAACCTTGGGCACCCCTCCTTGGGTCAACCTGTACCCCCTACGAGTGCGGCGAATAGTCTGCCAATTCTAGAGTGAGGCCCCTCTGCCTCTCAAAGCCATGAGATGCGGACCCGTTGCCCTCCAAAACCCGGCTATCCGTGCACTCCGTCGCGGGGTAAAACCTAGTACAGAAATGGAAAAATAGTACAACAGGTACATCGACCGCAACCTGGTCGTGCCCCAAAAGAATATTATACAACAGGCAGTGACTGCAGTCCACATGTTGGACGCTCGCCCCGCAATATCAAATGTACAAATAAACTCAAACTGCACTACCATTGCACACTGCTATCCACCACGACAAATCCGCTACATCACAGCATAACACAGAACATCCACGCGAATGTCACGTTCGCAAACCCGTCTAAAAGAACTATAGCAATCAGACGCGGTTTACCGATCAAATGACATTCCCGGTCGGAGATATAATGTAAGCACTGTAAACTAACATGTTTAAATTTCGATCGACTAAATATCACGAAGTGAGCCCCACGAACATCTGTTGAACAGTAACAAAATCTGGGCCCAAAAGATATATACCAAAAACCCCAAATTCCAACAGAGAAGACACTATGCAAATTTGGTGCACTGATTCAATAGAATGGCCACAGATGCGCGGCCAAACCATGGGTTTGGCCGCGATTCCGCGGCAGTTTGGTAGAATCACGTGCTCAAATTTGGTCGGTGTTCTTAGAATACCCTGCACAGATTTCTGTGATATGTAGAATAATTTTAGGACTTCATTTAAAATCGACAGAAACTGTGAATGGAGATTTTGCAGTTTTCGATATCCGGTTCGATCGATATTTTAAACGCGTTAGCACATGTTAGTATAGCATAATGGTGAGGCTCTGATACCACTGTAAGTCTACGGTAGCGCCCCGGCCGTCTACAGACGCCAAATGCGGAACAAAAACTTTTAAACTGGCGCTATCGTATACTTTAACCCGGATCTGCCATTATTGCTAAACTAACAAACTGTTAAGGGTGTAGAAAGGTTATACCGAACGATCCGAGTCTTTCGTTCTTTAACCATCATCCCACGCTTCGTTGCGGCTGCTCCGATCTCCGATCTGCTCGTCCAGGTGGCACCACGTCAACGATTCTTTAAACAGGCTCCCGCCTCTGACTCGAGGCAACTCGATCGTCAAATTTGCTAAAAGAGACGACCAAGAATGATGTAGAGAATGAGTAGATGACTTTGTCTCACTTCGTCCAAATCCGTGGACGATCGGTTAATGAAGTTGCCAATCGAAATGAAATGGAATGTGAAATGAACTATGAAATTTCCATGTATCCTGAACTATACTCTTTTCTTTTAACATGAAATCAATCTCTCTCTCTCTCACAATGGTGGCCGGCCACATATAAGAAGGAGGAGGGTGAGTGTAGGAGAGGGGGGGTGACCATAAGATAAATATCAAGAGCAAATATCCTTAAGTAAACAAGAAACATTAAAGCTTAAAGCATGAGTCATTATAACACATCATCAAGTCTTTAATGCACCAATTAATGTCAAGATGACTCATTAGCCACCTCATCACTTCTAGAACCTTCTAGAAGCATCCACACTCATCTCAAGAAAAGACAAATCCGTCTTTAACCGAATGTTAAAAGACGGCTGATAGAAAACTGAAAACTGGCAACTTCCAAAAGTGATCCTGAAACGACTTTCAGGATAACCCTGTAACTGTATAAATATACCTGCATTTGTATTACGACCGAATACAAATGCAACTGAGACAAAGATATTATATCTACTCAATACAATACTCGGATCCGGCTTAAACCAAAGCCGACCAGTATCATCTGCCCGAAATCTGACACGTGCGTAAACGCACGTGCATTTTCCGAACCCTGCCATAAAACCATACGGCCTCTACAACGTTTCGCCCGAACTTGGGAAACTGTCTTTGGGGGACTCTAATGACTTATCAGTACCCTGGCAGTGGGTTTAACCACAAACCGTCAGCGGCACTAGCTATGCGTAACGGCTGCCCATGGACTGACCTCAATGAGCGAACTCACCCGGAAACCCTACTGAGCCTAACAGTGACAATGTATATACAGTCTGGTCCGTTCATCTATGAGTATCGCATATCTGCCTAGGGGGCTAGTAACGTCAGACCCTCAATAGCAGTATAAGTCGTGTCGGAGTGTAGCCCAATAACACCCTGAGATACTACTGGAGTAGCTACAGTAAATCTCCTTCCACAGCCGTGGGCTTTGTGTAATGGCTCTCCTAGAAACAGCACGATCTCGCCCCCAATACCGGGAGAGACGAATCCCCTGCCAATCCGCTCACGTGCCTCCATGTGGCTCGGGACTGTACCTAAAAACTACCTGTTTGCACGACTCCTTTGAGCCGTGGTAGGGTAGAAATCAAAGCATAGTGGGAACTCACACGAGACAAATGACGACCTCAGGTCGATGAACTAACCTGTACACATGTCACCAGGGAACTGCTATCTGACGATATGTATAATACCAACTAGCAGGTTCCTGGCGAGTCCTGTCCGGTGAACTCATAACCCAATGAGCACCTGTATACATCTTAGGTGATCCAACTGACACCAGTGGCTTGTGAGACCGGCCACAGCCCCTCGTCGGGGTCTCGACTGTATACACTAGTCTACTCCGGAGTATCGATGCCCTGTCTCGAAACTCCCACGACTAGGGACCACAATTAAGGATATGCATATAAACCACCCAACTCTCACGTATATGATCGCCATCATACTGTTGGTAGTAAATCAAGATCCTAAGGGCTCTATCAAAGTGTAACATGTAATCAGTCACCTGAACATGGACACGACTGATAAAGGCAAACCAGATAGCATACTATCATCTCGAGTAAGACTGTCCTACCGGTATAGGTCCTCAGCAATCATTGCTATCGCGAACCTGCGATCCAATAATTGACTCTGAGGGCACTATCTCCAACAAGTAGTTGATATAAGAGGAAATTGTATTATTGAGGATTTATGGTTTTAATTTTTCATATACTATTACGACAAAAATCAGTGATTTTCATGATTATGTGTCACGTCCACCATGAGATGTCGTTTTTATGATTTGGTTTTATTCCGAACCGAGTTCAGGGTCATATGGTTACGGATTTACAAATTTCCAGACTGAGTTGGTGGGTATACAGTTGGATACATGATGGACCCGGTCGAGTCTGAGGGGCAGGATAGCCGCACTTTAGGCGGGGAGCCTAACGAGGATACTCGATACCGGAGACAGTTATGAACATGGCGGATATCTAGATGATACCGACCGGTGTTATTGATTATAGGATCGTTCGAGAAATAATGCCTGAGAGAAATAGAAAATTTGTGTTGACGTTGGACACTGAAAGATAAACTTTATTGGGACAAAGTGATGAGATTTCAGTTTTTGTGTTTATGTGATTAGTAGTACAAATTCATGTTTTCCATATGCTATCATGCATCATACTTATCCACACTGCAGTAGTTATAGTTCGTCATATTTACATTTTCAGTCGTTATATGTTAGTTCTATTCACTGAGTTGGAAACTCACCCCCGTTGTGCCACAGTTCCTGCAGGGATAGAGTAGACGGTTAGCTGCAGTGCAGATCTACTTATCAGCTTTTATCGCATCTTTTGCCATGTGGGTTATCTATGTAGTAACCTCCTCTTTTGGTATTGTATATTGAATCTAGAATATCTCCATCGGACCCTGTATTATGACTTAGAACGAAAAGTGGTTGTATGTATATTATTTGGCAGATAAGACCGTTTGGATAGATGGAGTGATATTTCTTTTACTTATGTCTGAGATTCTTACTGATGTCGTATTATGAGTATGTATTGATTTCCACTGTTAGTATCGTTGCTCCCAACTAGGGATGCAACCAAATTAAACACTTTATAACTACTTTTATTATAAATGAAATAGGAAATTACTGTTAAGATCTTAATTACTTAAAACTGTGATTTTTACTTAAAAACTACATTTTTCTAAAATTCCGCAAAAAGGGTTTTTGATCTTGGTTTTTGGCTTACTCAGGTTGTGTAGTTATATTTAGATATTATACAATCTAAGTGCCGGTCACATCCAAACTTTAGGTCGTGACAAAGTTGGTATCAGAGCTTAGGATTAAGCTTATGGAATCGAGTAGTGAGTTAAGGTAAGTCGACTTGAGTTCGTTACGTCGGATGACCTTTAGGTTGATGGAGTAGGTGAATTAGGATGAGTGCAGTACCGTACGTATGTTCCACGGCATATTTACATTACAATACTCAGCCTGACTAACCTTAGGATGTATATCTTGATTTATTCTTCCCTTGACTCTCTGATATTGATTATCCCTATTCGTAAGCCTTATCAACTCTCGTTTCTTGTTCCAGTTGCTATGGCTGCGCGAGCTAGGCGAGCCGCAGCCAGAGATGCAGCTAGGGCGAATCCCCCCGCGACTGCGACTGCGACTGACGCACCAAAATTCTGGCGGTACATGAGCATGTCGATCCTCCTCCTCCAGATAGATTGACTAGGATATAGGAAGGCATGTTAGGATTGCAGCACGTGGTAGGACAGTTGGCTGAGGCCACTTGAGTACAAAGACAGGACCAGGCACCGACCATGGTAGAGCCCGATGTACAGCCCGTGCAGGCAGTCTCACTTGTAGACACGAGGGTGATGGAGGTATCACTTCCAGAGTTTATGAGGTTGAGACCTCCGGTATTTACAGGGACCGATGTAGCGGAGGATCCTCAGTCCTTTCTAGATAGGCTGGCGAGGATTGGCAGATCATTGTGATGTTCTGATGCGAGGTCAGTAGAGCTGACTAGCTTTCGATTGGAAGGACTTGCATAGGAGTGGTGTGAGTCGATGGAGAGGGGCGAGCTGCTGGTCTTCTTCCGATGTCGTGGACAGAGTTTTTTGAGGTCTTTCTTGCCAGATTTCTTCCACAGAGTGTGAGGGACGCATGAGCTAGCAGTTTTGAAGCGTTGCGGAAATCTGCGAGTATGTTGGTGGTGGATTATGATTTACGATTCACCCAGTTGTTGCGCTATGCTCCATACTTAGTTCCTAAGGAGGAGCTTCGGGTGAAGAGGTTCATAAAGAGGTTTGGATACGCAGTTGTTTCTTGCGATAGGCTCTCAGCATTTCGATACTTATGCGCAGGCCATGGATGCAGCTATACGAGTGGAAGAGCGTCTGAGCGAGGCAGTGATTGTTCCAGAGCCGAAGAGGACTCACTACTACAAATAAGGGTTGCCCCTACGGATTTATCGGTAGGGGCAACCCACTGCCCCTACGGATATATACGTAGGGGCGAAAAAAGACCCCGTAGGTGCAAAGGCCGCAGGTGCAAGTTGAGGCCCTGAACGTGCCCCTACGGACAAATTTAAGCCCCTACGGATATATCAGTAGGTGTTATAGCCCCTACGGAGTACCCCGTAGGGGTAATAAAATCATATATGTAATTTTTTTTTTTGAATATATTGTATATACCTACGGATATACCCGTAGGTCCCGTTTATATCCCTACGGCTACATCCGTAGGGGATATAAAGTAGCGCCTACGGATAAGTCCGTAGGGGCTACTCCCAACACCCTGGACTGATATCAGGTGGGAAAATATCAGGAAACCTGATATTTTCCCCTACGGATAAATTCGTAGGGGATAAACACTGGCCCCTACGGACATATCCGTAGGGACAACCCCAACACCCTGGACTGATATCAGGTGGGAAAATATCAGGAAACCTGATAGTTGGCCCCTACGGATATACCCGTAGGGGCAACGTATGTACCTGCGGCTTAAGCCGTAGGTACATATTGTCTGTATTTTTTTTTAAAAAATGGGCTGCTAGATTTTTTCCCGCCCTGTGCACAATACTATATACATCAATCAAATCGTATATTGCAGTATTCATAATCACATCTCACGCATATATATAATATACAAAAGAAACCCAAAAACTGAATATGATATAAATACAAACCAATATCAATATCGTTTCAAAATGTAGTACAATGTGATATAAATACATGTTTCAAAAAATAAGAACCAAAAAGCTACCCTAGTTCGGTCCAGCTCCACCTCCGAATAACGTTAGAATAACGCGCGCCTGCTCATCGGTCAATACACTCTGCAATGCTGCATATAAGGGAGTCTGATCGGCATGTGGAGCTGGCGATGTGGTCTGCGCAGCCGCCGTCGAGGTAGTCGCTTGCGGAGCCGCGGCTGCGGGAGTCTGAGTGGGCGGTGGAGCTACAGGAGCTGTCTGCGGAACCGCAGCCGATGTAGTGGCTTGCGGAGCCGCAGCCGAAGGAGATGCATGTGGAGGCTCGGCCGATCTACCCTGTCGCGTCTGGACATAACGTGTGTAAGAAGCGTGTAAGAACTGTGTATTATTCGAATTCGTTTCATTATTAAGTTATTTCGAAACCCTGTTTGGATATCTAGTTTGGAAAAGCGTTGTTTATTTTAATTACATATGTATGTATGATTAATCAGACTTAAGTCTAAAACCAAATAAGCTCAAGCTACGTACTAATTATGGATATGTTGATATGTATATAATATGAAATGATATTTTACTATAAAGTAGTATACATACCAGCATCTCCTTCAACTCCTGAACGCTGGCCCTCAAGCTATCCAGTTCCTGATGGACATGCCGGCCACTGGAGACGGAGGAAGTAACCGCCGGGGTGGAGTCCAACCTCATATGGGCCCTGCTAGGGCCCAATCCCCGGCCTCTCTCCCAACCTCCGTGGTGCCCTCCGTGTGCGGCGTCCAGAACTGGGGTCAGCAGCCTCGGATCGTTCTGTCCGGTAAAATCGATCCCCGAGGCCTGGGCCTGCTCAACCACCCGCTCCTACACCCACATTAAGCAGTAAAGTATAAGTATAAAATTTAAACTTGAACCTTCCAAAACTAAAATTTCAAATTTGGGTAGAAAAAATATTAACACCTACGCAGTACTCCTGGGTAGCGACGTCGGGACATCGAAGCTCGCCCGTGGCGGGATCTGTCGAGGTGCCGTGGACGGCAAGATATGCGGACAGCACGCTCGGTGTACCACCTGACGCCACGGTCCGAGATGTCTGCAATATTAGAAAGTAACTCTTAATATTAGAAATATTAGAGAATAACTCTTAATATTGCAGAATATTAGAGAATAACTCTTAATTTACCGATAACTCCATGGCTCGAGTAATGTTCCTCGAGCCACCTGTGTAAGTGGGGCGACCCCTCTTCGCCGACTTCCTGTTCTCCGTATTCTGAGCGGCCTGTTTCTGCACAACGCATTAACATTTAGTTTTCTAATTAAGAAACACAAAGAAATAAATTATATCATAAATAATGAATTAAATTTAAAATACATACTTGTTTGCGTTCGGAGTCGAAATAAGCGTACAATAGAGGCCATGTCTCTACGTCGACTCTCGCAAACGCCGGAGTAGATAGGAGGGCCGCTCTCTCTGCCTCGGGGGTCGCTATCCACAGGGAGTAGCAGTCGGCCTTCAGCTCATTCCTGTTGTATCGGACCTTGGCCTGCATGTTCTTCATCAGGCCATTGTACAGAGCATGAAGGTCGAGCACCCTCCCCGAGTGATCAGGGTCGGCTACAGGCTGAAAATCGTAATCCAACTGAAAATACAAAAAAAAACATTGTTATTAGATTGCAAGTGTTAATAATAAATATATTGGATAGATCAAATGAAAATATATATTAATACATACCCGAGCCTGTTCAAAGAAGAGGGCGAATGAGCGCTGGTGCTGCTCGCCCCACTCAACGTGAAGTGGATAGTTCTTCACGATCCGGCTCTCGTCCCCCAAATACCGGCCGAACCTCTCGGCATGAGGACCGGTATAGCGATAGTCAAGGGTAAAAAATAGGGGGAATGCTGTCTCCCCCCTAGCTCTATTAGGCCTCAGCCTATGGGACTGATTCGGGCCTCGAGTCCCCCTCTGGGGATGGAGAGGCCCTGCGTCTGCACGAAATATCAAGACAATCAATAATAAGACAAAGTTGTATTAAGAAATCAAGGTTAAACAAAAATTCAAGTGTGATATATACCTCCGGTGAATAACGCACGAGCCTGGGCCCGAGCAGCAGCACGAGCGGGACGATAGTTCCTCCGGTGAGGAACAACCGGGGTCCCGGACCCGGACGCATCCCCTCCAACTATAAAATAAACATCGACGCTAAATCTCCATGAAGTTCATATTTATTCTATAGAGCATATGTAAAATAAATAAATATTTTAAATTTATTCATACTAACCTGCAGACGATGCGGAGGGTATGGAAGCGGCAGGAGTGGCCCCTGTGGAAGGTGTGGACGCACCACCTATAATTAGACAATTAAAAATAGATTTTATAAGTAATTGCAAAAAGAATGTGTAGATCAATAATATAACGTTCTAAATCAATATGCATGAACTATAGGACATATAAACATACCCGCAGGTGCGGTGGTGTCACCATCTACAGCTAGACAATAATAAAAATTGCTAAGTAAGAGCAAAAGGAATGTGTATATTTATGATATAGCATTCTAAATCAATATACATACACTATATGATATATAAACATACCTGGAAGAGCGGGGGTGGCCTCTGTCCCAGATGTGGACGCAGGACCAACAACTAGACAATTAAAAATAGATTTGATAAGTAATTGCAAAAAGAATGTGTAGATCAATAATATAACGTTCTAAATCAATATGCATGCACTATAGGACATATAAACATACCCGCAGGTGCGGTGGTGTCACCACCTACAGCTAGACAATAATAAAAATTGCTAAGTAAGAGCAAAAGGAATGTGTATATTTATGATATAGCATTCTAAATCAATATACATACACTATATGATATATAAACATACCTGGAGGAGCGGGGGTGGCCTCTGTCCCAGATGTGGACGCATCACCAACAACTAGACAATCAAACATTGACAATATAAGTAATTTTGACATAAACAGGCATGAATATCTGTAATATTAAATTGAAAATGGATATGCGTGCAGTATACCTGGATGTGTGGCAAAATCCACACGGAAGGAGGCATCCGAAGGGGTCTCCGATCTGGGTGCAAGACCGGCCCTCTGAAGCTCCCTACGGAGCTCTCCGGACGGCAGAACCGCTCTGCCTCTGCCTCTGCCTCTGCCGCGGCTGGAGCTCCTGCCGCCCCTCGCTGCTCCCGACATCGTCATCAAATCTAGATAAACGGTTCGTGGACGCATTAGACAATCATTAAAAGTATTGACTATATATGATCTAGAGCATAAAATGTGAAGTAATAATATAACATTACTGATAACCTTTTTCGTTTCGTGGGCGCATCATACATATCTACTTGGATTTCATCGTCGATGTCATTTCTAACCCACGTAACTTCATGATCGGTCGAAGACAACCCGTCCTTCGAAACAGACGGTCGGAGCACTTTAAGCCTTCTCTCTTCTTCGTCCTCATCGCTGTCCTCGTATTCTGGGACATCGTAGACATCTCTAGGTTTCCATCGGCATACAACACTCCACCTCGGATGCTTCAAACACTGTGAGTAGTATACTTGGAACGCTTGGTTCGGAAAGATAAACGGATCGTCTTGACCGTAAAATCGAAGTGTGTTCACACTGGTCAATCCATATTCATCTTTCCAAGTCCCAAGACTGCTTCTCCACCTGTCTGTATCGGTTCGCGGATCGTACCAAGTACAGTGGAATATATAAAAGGGTTCTGATCGTCCGGGATAGTGGATGCCGAGTATACAATTTAAGTACCCATAGTAAATCACACCGTCCGATCCTACCATCGCAATACCACTATTCTGAGTGCTTCTAGATGTTTCTATGTCCTTAACTTCGAATTTGTATCCAAGGACACCAAATCCTTTGTAATGTGCAACCTCCATACTAGGAAATTGAGCTAAACATCTTGAATCACTCTCAAATGATGCAGACAAGTTCGGATCGTGGATCTAACAAAACAAATTTTACGATAAATACATAACGATACAAGTTTAGATTAAAACTGATAGCAATAAAATGTAATTCGAATAACTTACATGCTCTGTGACCCAATCACAAAAATTATCCTGATGGTATTTTTCCAAACGCTCTTCGTTCCAATCAGGATGCCCCTCACGTACCTCGTTAAAATGAGTTCTGTTTTCGACAAATAATTGTGACATTAATATTATGTCATTTCATACACACACAAACACAGATATAACAATTAATCCAAAAGAACTTACTCTCTAATTTGTTCAAGACATACGCAATTAAGCAAGATAAACCGGTATATCTTGTTGATAAATATAGTGTCTACCCTCTTATACTCGGCTTTACCATATGGCCCGTCTTGAATTCTTCGTGGTCGGTTAAGCCTTGTCTCAATGTTCTCGTCCAGATAGCGGGAACAAAATGTGGTTGCTTCATCAAGAAGATAACCTTGCATGATAGAACCCTCTGGTCGATTTTTATTACGTATATACTTCTTAAGAGTGTAAAGGTACCTAATGAGAATATGTTGAATAAATAAACACGGGC
The DNA here is from genome assembly GCA_030015575.1 of Agapanthus africanus. NCBI lineage: Eukaryota > Viridiplantae > Streptophyta > Magnoliopsida > Asparagales > Amaryllidaceae > Agapanthus > Agapanthus africanus. Next base: position 240,640,849 of record CM057342.1, on the reverse strand, counting down.
ATACATGACAAAAATAAATTTATAAATTGCGCGAAACGAAAAATTACACGTACCTCTCGACGGGATACATCCATCGATATTGTACCGGTCCGGCTAACTTCGCCTCAGTTGCAAGATGAACCGTCAAGTGTATTATGATATCGAAGAATGACGGTGGGAAAATACGCTCAAACTTGCAAAGTATTAACGCAATAGAATTTTCTAGTTTATCCAGCGTCGCAACCTCCAGCGTTTTAGCACACAACTCCCTGAAAAAACAACATAGGTCGTTGATTACTAGACCAACCGAGTCGGGGAGAGAAGTCCTGAGGGCTAATGGAAGAAGGTGCTCCACGATAACATGGTGGTCATGACTTTTCAGCCCATCGATCTTGCCCTTCACAATTTTTATTTTCTTGCTGAATGATCCTGAGAAACCTGTGGGGACTTTCAAATCATGCAACACCTGCAGGAATCTTTTCTTCTCCGGTTGTGACATATGATAAGCGGCATTGGGAAGTACAAACTTGCCCGGTTTACCCGCTACCGGTTTAGGGTGCAGTTCACTTCTTATTCCCCACTCTTGTAGATCCATCCGGGCATTCATGTTGTCTTTCGATTTCCCGTCTTTACACAAAAGTAAGTTAAGTATGTGCTCTGATACTCCCTTCTCTATATGCATGACGTCCAGACAATGACGCACTGAATTTGTAGACCAGTACGGAAGCTCGAAGAAAATGCTTAACTTGTTCCAATATTGTGGTTTGACCTGTCTCGTCGGATCCATCCCGAAGGTCACGTTATTGTAACCATCCCATTTAGCAGTCACGTCCTCTCCGAACAATGGGGATGGAGGCCCAAGAAGCTCCTGATGACCATCAAAGTGAACCGTGTCTAACCTGTAGGGGTGGTCTGGAGGCAGAAAACGTCGATGGCCGCAATAACAAACCTTCCTGCTAAAATTCAAAAATTTTGATGTTGTGTGTTCATGGCAATGAGGACATGCTTTGTGACCATGTACGGACCAACCTGAAAGCATTCCATATGCAGGAAAGTCATTAATTGTCCACAGAAGGTTGTATTTGTGTTTGAATCATATGTCTCTACACCATCAATAAACAAAGTTTTCAGCTCCTCAATCAGAGGTCGGAGATAGACGTCGATATTGTTCCCCGGTGAGTTTGGTCCGTCGATAAGAAGAGGCATCATAAAGTATGATTGGTCCATAGCCAACCAAGGCGACAGATTATAAATTATCATTACAACGGGCCATGTACTGTGACTTCCAGCCATATAGTTGAATGGGCAGAAGCCATCGGCAGCCAGTCCGAGCCGGACATTGCGGGGATCGCTACTGAATATTGCGTGCCTCCTATCGAAATCCTTCCATGCCGGTGAATCTCTTGGATGGCTCATTTTTCCATTTTCGCTTGGAGGAGCACGATGATGCCAAATCATTGCCTCGGCTGTTTTCTTGCACCTGAATAGCCTCTGTAGCCTATGTGTTATGGGAAAATATCGTGCTATCTTCACAGGTATATCAGGCTTCTTATCAGAATCTTTCGGCTTATACCTGGCCTCTCCGCATGTTGGACACTCTTTCAAATCTGAATTCTCTTTCCGGTACAACACGCAATTTTTAGGACATGCTTGAATCTTCTCGCACTTTAGACCCAAATCAGACATCATTTTCTGGGCTTCGTACCAGCTTTCGGGCACATTATTTCCCGGAGGCATAGAATCTTTCAAGAACGAAAGAAGCATTGTGAATGACTTGTTGCTCCATCTATTTAGGCACTTAATTTGGAAAAGTTGGACGAACCATGAGAGGGTGGAATACTTCGCATTCTCATAAATTGGTTTCCTAGCATCATTCATGAAATTTTCATATTTATCCGCACGCGGTCTTTGACCGGAAGGAATGTCATCTTCGGTACGAATAGATTCACCTAGGGCAGCCTCTACCATATCCTCCATTTCTTCTGATGGAAATAAATTTCCGTATCCTGCCGTATTACCGAATTCTTCTTCTTCTCCTGCAGCATTATCGTGTTCTCCTTCTTCTACCGCAGTACTGCATTCTTCTCCTTCCCCGTGATATTTCCAAATTGAATAAAGTCTAGTAAACCCATGTTTTACAATATGAAGCTCTGCCAATTCTACCTTCTGCCAGTACTTATTGCCACATCTATCGCACGGACAGAGAATCTTCTCTATTATGATCTTATTATGTGCTCGTGCAAATTCAAGGAAAGCAGCAACCCCTGCGACAAACTTAGGTTGCATACGTTGTTTCCAATCCACATACATCCAGTCCTTAACTCTGACGTACTCATGGGCCATGTTAGACTGAATAACATATAAATTGTAGGTTATGCTGACTATATTGAGAAATATAAGAACGGGATAGTTACTGACAAAGGAGAAAATCCATGTATATGCTTTGTGTGTGCGTTTGTCGTTGAAAAGAATAAATTATCGCACGTTATGTTGACCGATAGACGGGGACTAAGTGGCGCTTTTAATTAGTTTCATATATGGGTATCGATGGGAATATGAAGGTTTCATATTATCATATATTGGTTTTAACCCGAACATCTCGAATCGCTCTCTGATTATGCGTTTGTATGTATGTGTTCCGGCTGTCGGGGGTAGGCTTCTATCCCATTAAGAATGTATAGAGCGAACGCCCATCACTTGTGCTTTCAACCGTTTCGAGTAAATTTCGGCAGCACCTCCCCGCTGTTCTCCGAGTACACTGTAATAGAATAGATAATCATTTCAAAGCTGTGAAACAACGTTGAAATGAACATCTAATCTATCTTTGTACACGGAGAACCAGCGGAAAGGTACCGACGAAATATCTCGAAACGGATGAAAACACAAGTGAATGAAGGCGTTTGCTTTATACATTCTTAACTTGTCCACACGGGACAAATCTATGGGTTACCATACGATTGAATTTTCTCGTCGCGTAGACTATACGACGGTTGTTAGTATCGAGCTATACTGTCCGATATTTAACAACCTTCGTATAGTTCTAGGTCACGACGAGCATCGTACGTATGTTAACCGATAGACGGGGACTAAGTGGCGCTTTTAGTTTCATATACGGGTATCGATGGGAATATGAAGGTTTCATATCATCATCGAGTATCATATATTGGTTTCAACCCGAACATCTCGAGTCGCTCTCTGATTATGCGTTTGTATGTATGTGTTCCGGCTGTCGGGGGTAGGCTTCTATCCCATTAAGAATGTATAGAGCGAACGCCCATCACTTGTGCTTTCAACCGTTTCGAGTAAATTTCGGCAGCACCTCCCCGCTGTTCTCCGAGTACACTGTAATAGAATAGATAATCATTTCAAAGCTGTGAAACAACGTTGAAATGAACATCTAATCTATCTTTGTACATGGAGAACCAGCGGAAAGGTACCGACGAAATATCTCGAAACGGATGAAAACACAAGTGAATGAAGGCGTTTGCTTTATACATTCTTAACTTGTCCACACGGGACAAATCTATGGGTTACCATACGATTGAATTTTCTCGTCGCGCAGACTATACGACGGTTGTTAGTATCGAGCTATACTGTCCGATATTTAACAACCTTCGTATAGTTCTAGGTCACGACGAGCATCGCACGTATGTTAACCGATAGACGGGGACTAAGTGGCGCTTTAGTTTCATATACGGGTATCGATGGGAATATGAAGGTTTCATATCATCATCGAGTATCATATATTGGTTTTAACCCGAACATCTCGAGTCGCTCTCTAATTATGCGTTTGTATGTATGTGTTCCGGCTGTCGGGGGTAGGATTCTATCCCATTAAGAAAAAATGGAGTGTATTTCGCTGTGAGAGACTCTTCAAAGAAATGGAGGAAGAAGCACTAAAGAAAAAAGAGAGAAAAATAAGAATATAAAGTTGAAACTAAACTTGAGCTATCCGCTGAAATCATAAAGCATAGGAATATATTTTTCTTCCCATGCAACTTGTGATTAGAGTTCACATATTAAGAATATTCCTTTGATTATATGACTTCAAATGTTTTAAATTTATTCCATTTATTCTTGACTTTTTCATAAACACTAGTTATATATTTGATTATCATCTTGATATCGGTCTAATCTATCCTTTAACTTTCATATGAATATATTTCTAAAAATAAATAGAATGAAGATATAGAGATATAAATGGTTGCAATTATCTATGGAGGAATAAACTAAGTAATTTCCCTTATTCGTTTACTAAAGTATATCTTATATATCCTTATAGAGAAATCAAATTTCATTTTATTTCTATAAACTAATTTATCTATTTTTGGTTTTGAATCTCCTTAGTTACATTCTCATTTAGGTTTTGACGCTTGCAACTAAACGTGATGATATTTAAAAAGAATACCCAAATATTCAATTCTCTTGGCCGTTATTCCATAACATCTGTTTTACCTATATCATTTCTTGCATTAAGTACGATATATATATATATATATATATATCATTTCCTTATATCGATCTCATCTTTCAAATTATTAATTAAACGATTTATTCTTATTATGTTTACTTGATTACTTGCGATGTTCACATTGAAATTTTATCCATCCACCTACATATTCACATTGCGATCTGCTCTCCCTTATCTTTCCTTTATTTTTAATTTACTGTAATTCATTCCTTAATTTCCCATATGGTTATTTTCTATCTTGGGTTGCTAAAATCTTTGTTTCACTGTCTTAGCAAAAAATTTAGAAGGTTAATTATTGCCTTTTCTTTAATATTTCCGACTTTATTTATGGTTCAAAATGTTTTGATCATTATATTCCGGTTGGCTCTATTCCTGAAATTGTTTTAATATTTTTGAAACCAAAAAACCATATGATGTTTTCCAAAGTAACCCTACCCCAGCCCCACAGTAACCCTAACCCCAGCCCACCGTAACCCTACCCCAGCCCCACAGTAACCCTAACCCCAGCCCCACCGTAACCCTAACCCCAGCCCCACCGTAACCCTAACCCCAGCCCCACCCCAGCAGCAGCCGAACCCTAACCCTAACCTACCCCGACCCCGACCCCGACCCCGACCGCCATCGCGCCCCTGCCCAAACCCAACTCTCGCGCGCGCAACCCAGACCCAGCCATGAATAATCCAAAAATGCTTTAATTTACCTCGAGATTTATACCTGAACGGGTGCGCTGGTGGGCTGGAGCGACGACGATGGCGAATTGGCGAAGAAACCGGCGGGTGGCGACGACGGTGGCGACGAAACCGGCGGTGGCGACGACGGTGGCGACAAAATCGGCGGTGGCGACGACGGTGGCGACTCTGCCCAACGACGGTGGTGACGCGAGGGTGGCGATTTAGGGTTTTTCGCGCGCGTTTGAGGGAGAGAGAGAAAATGAGCGTAGGCTTTTCGATCTGGCTTTGTTTTAAAACGATATTTACTTGCCCCTACGGATATATCCGTAGGTCCTTTGTTTGCGCCACCGTAGGGGCAAACACCAAATTAAGAATTAATTTTTTTATTCTTGAACGTCAGTGCCCGTAGGGGCAACCCTTTAGCCCTACGGAGTAATCCGTAGGGCCAAGTAAAATCTGCCCCAACGGATAATTCCATCCGTAGGGGCAACCCCCTATTTTACTAGTGACTAGACCCATTGAGTCTGTTACCAGACAGTTTGGTAGGGGACGAGGCAGGCACACTCCAGGCCGCGATTTTGGTCAAGGTTGGACTCAGGGCCAGATGTTCAGTTCATACCCAGTAGGACAGAGACCTCCATTTACATGTTATAATTGCGGAATTCCATGGCACTTAGCTAGAGAGTGTACACGCCAAGGAGGGACTGTTGTTCCGCAGGCTGCTTTACCCCCTCCACCTTCTATTTCGATGGCCTTACTTCCTCCCCCAGTTGGCACTATGCGCCAGACTATTGCACCACGAGGTCGAGGCTTTGTAGGACGCTTTCAGAGAGGTCGAGGAGACAGAGGCAGAGGACGACAGTATGCGGGCAGGGGCCAGGCATGAGTTTTTGCGCTGACTCCATAGGATGCCCAGGCATCCAATGCAGTTGTGACAGGTACTCTTGCAGTATGTTCCTTAGATGCACATATTTTATTTGATCCCGGTTCTACACATTCTTATGTATCTTCACGCTTTTCACTTTCTCTAGGGAGAGAGTCGTCGTTGTTAGAGTTACCGTTAGTGGTGATCACTCCGGTGGGAGATTCTTTTGTAGCTCGACACGTATTCAGGTCTTGTTCAGTACGTATTGGTAATAGAGATCCGCTAGTTGATCTGATTCTCCTGGATATGTTAGATTTTGATATACTTCTGGGTATGGATTGGTTGGCCGCTTGTCATGCTTATGTAGATTGTTGGGGGAAAACGGTCAGATTTTGTTTTCCGGGTGAACCGAGCTTTGTTGTGCAAGGAGACTGTAATATAACTCCTGCCAACATGATTTCTGCTCTTTGTGCGGGACGAATCTTGAAGAAGGGTTGTCATGGGTTCTTAGCTTTTGTTCAGGACTTAGGAGTCGCTGAAGTCTTGTTAGACCAATTTCCGATCGCACGAGAATTTCCGGATGTGTTTCTTGCTGAATTACCAGGATTGCCACCCGATCGTGATATCGAATTTTGTATCGACTTGATTCCGAGTGCGGGGCCTATTTGTATACCACCCTATCGGATGGCCCCGATGGAGTTGAAGAAACTCAAAAGCCAGTTGCAAGAGTTGTTGGATAGGGGAATTGTTCGTCCAAGTGTATCACCGTGGGGAGCTCCTGTCTTATTTGTTAAGAAGAAGGACGGTAGTATGAGACTATGCATCGACTACAGGCAGCTGAATCGAGTTACTGTGCGAAATAGGTATCCATTACCTCATATCGATGACTTATTTGATCAGCTACAGGGAGCTGGCTACTTCTTAAAGATTGATTTGTGTTCAGGGTATCACCAGTTGAGGGTTTGGAAGAATAATATTCCGAAGACTGCTTTTCGCACACGTTATGGGCATTATGAGTTTCTGGTGATGTCATTCGAACTCACCAATGCTCCAGCAGCTTCCATGAATATGATGAACCGTATTTTCCGTCCATTCCTTGATCGGTTTATTATAGTGTTCATTGATGATATTCTTGTTTACTCACGGAGCCGAGAGGAGCACGAGCAGCATTTGCGCATCACGTTGCAGACCTTGAAGGAGCATCAACTGTTCGCTAAATTCTGCAAGTGTGCTTTTTGGCTGGATAGTGTAGATTTCTTGGGTCACGTAGTTACAAGAGATGGGATACGTGTGGACCCAAAGAAGATAGAAGCGGTACAGCACTGGCCCAGACCTGTGTCAGTTACAGAGGAAGTTTCTTGGACAGATGCATGTGAGCAGAGTTTCCAGCAGTTGAAGACTCGCTTGACGACTGCACCTGTCTTATCTTTACCTTCTGGGTCAGGTGGTTTCGTGGTATATTGTGATGCCTCTCGAGTGGGTTTAGGCTGTGTGTCGATGCAGCACGGCAGGGTTATAGCTTATGCTTCTCGACAGTTGAAAATGCACAAGCAGAACTACCCCACTCATGATTTGGAGATGGCTGGAGTAGTTTTCGCATTGAAGATTTGGAGGCATTACTTGTATGGAGAGTCGTGCCAGATTTTTATAGATCATAAGAGCTTGAAGTATATTTTTCAGCAAAGGGATCTGAACCTAAGGCAGCGTCGATGGATGGAACTCGTGAAGAATTACGATTGTGAGATCTTGTATCATCTAGGCAAAGCAAATATTGTAGCAGATGCTTTGAGCCGGAGGCCTGGAGGTAGCTTATCTCATGTGTGCACCTTATAGAGGCAGTTTTCCACAGACTGGCAGATTTTATGTGATAGCCGTATTCAGTTTGAGTTCACATCGACAGGAGGACGGTTAGCACATGTTCGCTCCCGTCCTCAGTTATTGGATCGTATTCGAGAGACATAGCCTGCAGATGCTCGTATATCGGAGATTATGGATCAAGTTAGGCAGGACAGAGAGTCGGATTTCGTGATAGATGACCATGGAGTATTACGTTTTGAGACTCGTCTTTGTGTGCCAGATTCAGATGGACTGAGCCGTAAGATCTTAGAGGAGGCCCATCGATCGGTATACAGTATTCATCCTGGTTCCACCAAGATATATCATGACTTGAAGGATGTTTATTGGTGGGAAGGAATGAAGAGGGATGTTGCGGAGTTTGTTTCAAGATGCTTGACTTGTTAGAAAGTCAAGGCCGAGCACCAGAGACCGACAGGAGAGTTGCAACCCTTGCCTATTCCGGAGTGGAAATGAGAACAGATTTCCATGGATTTCATTGTGGGTCTACCCAGGAATAGCAGAGGGTATGATTCCATCTGGGTGATGGTAGATAGATTGATAAAGTCAGCTCATTTTCTTCCGGTGAAGACGACATATAGGTTTGCACAGTATGCTCAGATTTATATCGACGAGATTGTACGATTGTATGGAGTTCCGGCGTGCATAGTATCCGATATGGGTAACCAGTTTACCAGCAGACTATGGCAGAAACTTCAAGAAGCTCTTGGTACCCGATTGAGTTTTAGCACAGCTTTTCACCCACAGACAGATGGTAAGTCAGAGCGGACCATTCAGACGCTAGAGGATATGCTTCGAGCTTGCAGCCTTGATTTTGGTGGTAGTTGCGATCGTCATTTACCTTTGATAGAATTCTAGTACAACAACAGTTTTCAAGAGACGATGCAGATGGCACTCTTTGAAGCTTTGTATGGAAGGAAATGTCGATCACCCGTTTGCTGGACGGAACTGAGCGAGAGTAGCATTTTGGGACCGCAGATAGTACAGGAGACTACGGAAAAGATTCAGTTGATACGGGACAGAATGAGAGCGGCCCAGTGCAGACAGAAATCATATGCAGATCGAAGTCTTCGTAGACTCGAGTTTCATGTGGGAGATCATGTGTTCCTTCGTATATCTCCGATGAAAGGTGTGATGCGTTTCGGGAAAAAGGGGAAGCTCAGCCCCAAATATGTCGGACCTTACGAGATTCTGGAGAGAGTGGGTGATGTAGCTTATCGTTTAGCACTTCCACCAAGTTTTACCGATGTGCATCCGGTGTTTCACGTGTCTATGCTTCGAAAGTACCTTCACGATCCTTCTCACGCGATCCAGCATCAGACCTTACAGCTTGAGCCGGATTTATCCTACACAGCACAGCCAGTAGCTATTCTAGACCAGCAGGCAAAAAAACTGAGATCGAGGGTACTTCCATCTGTAAAGGTTCTTTGGCGAGAAACGAATCGCGAAGAGATTACTTGGGAGACCAAGGATGCGATGCGAAAGAAATTTCCACATCTTTTTGAAGGTACTTCTAGTTAAGTTTTAAATTCGGGGACCGAATTTTCTTAAGGGGGAATTTTGAAACATTTTGAAAATTGAGAAATAAATAAAATTAATCAATTAAATAATAAAATGCCAATTTAAAAAGTTATTAAAAAAAAAAGGACATTTTCATAAGTAGTATGTGAAACAAATTAAATTGAAATTTCAGTATGTAACATTAATCTATTACAAGGGTTATAGTGATAAATTTAGCTTCATTTTAATAAAATGGTGTTTATATAATAACATAGGTAGTGAAAGGTCTTTTTGTAAAATTTAGGAAAAAATGTGCAAACTTGAAATTGTGAGGGTGTAAGTGGAAAAGGGGTAGATAATATTTTAGCTCAGAAATTATATCAAGATAAATCAAATTTGAAGTGATAATGCATTGCCACCACCTACTTGCATGCACACTTCATTTCACAACACCTCCTCCTTGCATGAGAGTGGCACACCATTGTTGTTGACACCTTCTCCTAGACCTCACTCTTCCCTTTCCTATATATATTGTGTTCAGATCATTTTAACAGATTAAAATTCAGAAAATTTCATGTTTTTAAAGAAAAACTAAGAACAAGCAAAGAAGAATAAAAGAAAAGAGAGAAGAGAAGAAGAACTAGGCTAAGGAGTTCACCATCAAGTTAGGAACTAGGAGCTTGTGTATCTTGGAGGGAGATGATCCATTAATCCTTTGTAGGTAATATCTTTAAACGCTGTAGGAATTAGTTCTGTAACTGGTTTAACGTTGAAATCGAATATCGATAAAAATCGTATTTTTTGGTATAAATTAGCTCTGTAGTAATCTGCTATTATTCAGAGTAAAATCAACTTAACCAAACAATGCCTAAATATTGTATGTTGGACCTAGAACAAACCCTAGAAGTACAAACCAAGGGGCTCGGATTTTGGCCGGCGACCTACCGGCGTCGCCGGATTTTTGGTGGACTTTGGGTTTTTGGGTATGTCTCTGTATCATTGTTAGGATATTTTGGTATTGTTTACAATAGTTAATTTAACTGTATATAAAATCTGGGAACTAATATCGGAAAAGGAATCAAAGTTTTAAAATACGACACGGGTAAATCGCAACGCATCCTGTTTTCTGTTACGAAATAGCGTGGGGTTAAATTCTAGTTAAAATGAGTGTTAGATCGTTTGCAATAGTCGTACGTAGTGTAATTAGAACGTACAACTTATGTTTTCATGATTTTGCCGTATCGGAGTTAGCCGTTTCCTTATACAAGTAAATTTCGATGTTAGATTCAAATCCGGGAACTTCGAAGGCAGCAAGGAAAGGAAAAGGATTGGCAATTTCTGAGTAGTTTACGACGTATTCCGGTGAGTAGACTAAACATCTACCGGGGGGATCTTGTAAAGATGGCGTGATACGCCCGTAGTTAGATTTAAATTCAAGTTTTGCTTTTGTATGTTAACTTTATCATATGCATTCTTAAATCTACAAATATACCTCCAGGATTAATATTTGTTAGAACACTACACCATTATCGATGAGTTATGCCGCACATGCACATATCTACATGTTACACTATACCTTATCGATATTAACATGTCACTTCACACTTAGAAATTATTCTGTTAAAAATGATTCTTATCATACCTTAAGTATCAATAGTCGTAGTAATTAGCATATATGACATCATATTTCGTATTCAAGTATTTGTAGTTGATATAAGAGGAAATTGTATTATTGAGGATTTATGGTTTTAAGTTTTCATATACTATTATGACAAAAATCAGTGATTTTCATGATTATGTGTCACGTCCACCATGAGATGTCGTTTTTATGATTTGGTTTTATTCCGAACCGAGTTCGGGGTCATACGGTTACGGATTTACAAATTTTATCCAGACTGAGTTGGTGGGCATACAGTTGGATACATGGTGGATCCGGTCGAGTCCAAGGGGCAGGATAGCCGCACTTTAGGCGGGGAGCCTAACGAGAATACTCGATACCGGAGATAGTTATGAACACGGCGGATTTCTAAATGATACCGACCGGTGTTATTGATTACAGGATCATTCGAGGAATGATGCCTGAGAGAAATAGAAGATTTGTGTCGATGTTGGACACTGAAAGATAAACTTTATTGGGACAAAGTGATAAGATTTCAGTTTTTGAGTTTATTTGATTAGTAGTACAAATTCATGTTTTCCATATGCTATCATGCATCATACTTATCCACACTGCAGTAGTTATAGTTCGTCATATTTATATTATCAGCTGTTATATGTTAGTTCTATTCACCGAGTTGGCAACTCACCCCCGTTGTGCCACAGTTCCTTACAGGGGTAGAGTGGACGATTAGCAGCAGTGCAGATCTACTTATCAGCTTTTATCGCATCTTTTGCTAGATGGGTTATCTATATAGTAACCTCCTCTTTTGGCATTGTATATTGAATCTAGAATATCTCCATCAGACCCTGTATTATGACTTAGAACGAAAAGTGGTTGTATGTATATTATTTGAATGATGAGATCGTTTGGTTATATGGAGTGATATTTTTTTTACTTATGTCTGAGATTCTTACTGATGTCGTATTATGAGTATGTAATGATTTCCACTGTTAGTATCGTTGCTCCCAACTAGGGATGCAACCAAATTAAACACTTTATAACTACTTTTATTATAAATGAAATAGGAAATTACTGTTAAGATATTAATTACTTAAAACTGTGATTTTTACTTAAAAACTACATTTTTTCTAAAATTCCGCAAAAAGGGTTTTTGATCTTGGTTTTTGGTTTACTCGGGTTGTGTAGTTATCTTTAGATATTATACAATATAAGTGTCGGTCACATCCAAACTTTGGGTCGTGACAGTAGTAGAGGTTGGTGGAGGTGTAGTGAGTGTCCTTTGGCCTAGAAGTGATGGTAGCCTTGTCTAAAATGAGCTTTGAAGTCCCAAACACGAACTTAGAATTTTCCAATATCAATTTTGTTGATATTGTGGTGATCAATTAGAATCTGGGATGAATTGGAAACTCTGAAAAATTAATTGCAGATACAATGGGATGTGCAGGCAATTAGGAAACTATCCTAGAAACCTGAGCCCTCAATTTCTTTTCTTAGCCGCCAATTTAATCTATATGGCCGCAAATTGCTACCTGGTCTTGGTGTTAAGGTTTGGTTTTTGGTCCATAGTCAATCACCAGATGTCTAGACCTACCCTATATGCAAAATGTTCTAATTTCATCTTAGGTAGAATCTGGGAGTGTTTTACTAAGTTGCTGATTTCGTTTTGCGACTTTTGAGAACTTGAGCTTTGATATTTGAGTTTTGACTCTGCCGCTTGACGTTCGTACGTCAACGCCGGGGGTTGTTTAGTTTTTCTTGCATGCGTGGACCATAGGTTCTAACCTATGTGCGCTTCGCTTGTCGTATCGGTTTTCATATTTAATTTTGATTTCGACACGATATGCATTGAATTGTAGGTACCTTCGTGTGGACTTCTGGGATAACGAAGGAGAGCAAGACGTTCATCGACTTAGGCTAGAGCAAGGATAGTAGGTGAGTAGATATATATCTATGGGGGAAGTTGGGAGAATGGCGCATAACACCCCCGCAACTATACTATAGGGTATATATAAATACTAGGATACTAGATATATAGTTATATATATAGATATTAGATATGTATACTTAGCTAATAGTATTTCAAGAATATTATGGGCGATAGTAGTATATTAGTAGAATCACATATCCCCAGTACTAGTTCTTAGCCTATGATCTATATCAACTTATGAAAGTATATAACTACATATATTTACAATATGATACGAGATGATGGAGATATGATCAGATATGATGAAATGAGTCGATATGATGTGATATGATGATATGAAGCGATATATATAAATGATGTGATACGAGATGATATGACATGTGACGATATATGACGAGATGATATGATATGATGTACGTGACGATAGATCCGCACTATTTGATTTATGATATCGTATGATAGATTATACCGTACTTGATATGATGAGGATGGATCACCGACTTATGTATATATCAACTCGAGAAATACTGATTAAAATCCTTAAGTGGATATTACGATATATTTAGAGCCATAGTTATTTTCAAAACTAACGAATCATCACGCACTTTTAAATGATAACTTCAAGGGATGCTACGACTTTTCAAATGGTATCTTTTTCTAAAACATCACAGCCCCCTATTTTTCTAAAAACAATGATTGGTACTATTTTAAACTATAACTATATGTCTCATATGTAATTTCGTATTTTTATACTATTCACATTATGATTTCTTTACTCTGTTCACACTCGTATTACGATTTCTTATTCTTACATACGCTCACATTATTTCGTTTACGATATATACATTGTGTTCATACCCTTATCATTATTTATGACTTCGTCTGCTAGGACACATGCATTATTACCGATGATGCACATGTTGCACGTACACTTACTTTCTGGCTTACACACACTTCATCGGTAATTTCCATGCCACGTACACATCAGATATCGCTACGTCACCGTATCAACTTATAACCTGTAGCATTTTAGTTATTATTTAGTACCATGTACCACACATACTAGTTCAGTTATTGTATTTCCTTTCCTAGTTAAATGTCACGCTCATATAAATACACTTGTTATGCATTACAGTATTATTCTATGCATGTACATATTGTTTCATTATTGCTACATGCATATGAGATTCTGTTTTCATGAGATTTCTGGATTTGACAAACCGCAGATATATTTTTAAAAATTTATGATTTATTTAAAAGTATGCGGTTTTCTCTTGGTATGATATTTGGCGTCCACCATGAGTTTTCTCGGTTCTGAGTTATGTGTATACCCGATTCGAGGAGAGAGGAGGCACCGTCTGTGGGTACATGGTGGACCCGGTATGATACCCCAGGGCAAGAAGATTGTATAGAGAGACGTTGAGCCTGGCAGGGGAACACTACCTACCGGTGACAGTACTGGACTTAGCGGATATCCGGAGGATACCGACCAGAGTGATATGAGACTGATGGATATGAGGGCCGATCCGATAAGACGGCGCCTGAGATATAACGAGTTATGTGTCGATGCTAGAAACGAGTTTTATGATAAGTTTGAGTGTTTCATGATGATTTGATATGTCGTTGATGGACACACATTGGATGATACATGTATATACTTATATATGACACGGATGACATAGTACCATATATTAATACAGGCACGATATTATTATTATTATTATTATTATTATTATTATTATTATTATTATTATTATTATTATTATTATTATTATACACGATCGCCCTTATTACCACATGGTATTATATTATTAAATTACTGTATGACCTAGAAGATCGTCATACATTTGATTTCTACCCGATGATGTCTTCTACTCACGGGGCAACTTACCCCCGTTGTGCCACAGTTTTCTTGCAGGATCGACCGCTCGGATTCAGTAGCGGCTTGCTGGCTTATTGCTCATTTCTAGATGATTTGCATTGGTAGGTGGGTTACAGTACAGAGCGTAACCACCGTTGTATATTCATTATTCATTTGTATCTAGTTAAATGCTCTATCAACCAAACTATATATATTTGGTAGACTTAGAAACTACATAATTGTATATTCTTTCAGACTAAGAGCGAGATGTTTATATTACTCTTTTATTCTGGGTTTGATGATGTTTTGGTTTCTTTACTTTCTTTTCTGTGTTTGATCTTCGCCTTGGGCGTCATTTATTTGTATTTGTGTGGTTGTTTTCGACAATTGGCGAAGAGATACCTCCCCATTTGGGATGTCTATATTATTGTTATGTATTGGTTTTGGATCAAATTTACAAAGGATGTGCTGCCCAAATTTCAAATGATGAAAATGTTTTCAAAAATAATATACAACTCACCTCTAGTTTCATATAATATTAATTATACTTTTCAAGAAAGGATCTGAATCCTTTATACCTTAATTTCAGAACTGCACCTCCACATCGCTTTCTCTTTCTCTGCCTAGTTAAATCCTTTATACCTCTATTAAATCCTTTATACCTCTAGTTTCATATAATTTACCAACCTTCTTCCATACTAGTTCAGTTATTGTATTTCCTTGTCTAGTTAAATCCTTTATACCTCTAGTTTCATATAATTTACCAACCTTCTTCCCCATTCACTTTCTCTTTACCGCTCTTTTCTTTCGCGCTCCCCACGTCGCTTCGCCGACGCCCCGTCTTCGCGACCATGAACCCACGATCGCGCGCGCCCTCACGAGCTCCTCAAGCTCACCCTCATTCCCCCTTTCTCCTCTCTCCCTCCTCACTCTCGATCTCCTTTCCCCTCTCTTCTCTCCTCCCTCCAAAAAAAAAACAAAACATCATGCATCATCCCCTACGACGACGACGACTCCCACCTCAATCACCTCGTCACCCTCCGTCGTTTCTCTCTTCAAAGCCCGAGCCCCACTTACCTACTCCTTTCGCCTGCCGACCGAGCCCCACCGCCGAGCTCGAGCCTCCCCTGCACACCCTCCTCGCCACCGAGTCTCCCCTGCAAAGCATCACGCCGACGAGCTCCCCACTGCCTCAGCGACCCCTCTACTTCATCACCATCACCGCCAAGCTTCGATCCCTGCACACCCCTCGCTGCAAACCCAAGCGCACTCCCTCTGCAGGCCACCTCGCCGGCGCCTCTGTCGACCTCACGACGTCACCACCAAGCTCCCTCTCTCTCTCACAGGCAACATCTCTTTCCCTCTCTCCCCCTCAGCAACCTCACAACATCTCTCTCTCTCTCACACAACACCTCTCTCTCTCTCTCACTCACAACATCTCTCTCTCTCTCACATCCCCCTCTCGTCTCTACTCCAAAAGACCCCAAGACCGAACCTAACCCAACCCCTATGCCACGGCTGAGCCCCTGCGCGACACTCACCACCGACACCTCCTCACTGCATCCCTAGCCGCCGCAGTCGAGCCCCCGGCATTTCGTCAAACACTTACATCGATCACTATTGCCGCTATTCTGGTCACCGTCGTAGCCATCAAATCCGTGGCCTCGATCCCTTAAGCCGTCATCATCATTAACAAGCCACTCATAGCAAAGCCAGCGCACGCCCGTCGCACCCACCGAACCATCGAGTCCAAGAAGCATGATCCGACAAGGCTGAACCTGTGCTGCGGTCGTGATGCGATCGTGCCGTTTCCACTGCCGTACCGTCGTCGGCACGTTTTCAGGAAATTTTAATACTTGCTTCATGCTAATTTTATATATTACAATTCTAGTTACCAATTATTTCCGCATATACTTTTCATGTGAATCATTATGATTCAAGTGTTCGATGCAAAACCCGAATAGAAGACCCTATGAAATTGACAATAACAAATAACATGTGATGGCCCGAGTTATAATGAATGTCTCTTAAGACTTTGGTTACAATACGATGTCATTTGCTCACGTAAAATGATGTCCCGATTTCTGTCGTAAAACCTGAAAACTTTCGTACATGCTAAACCGTAAAATTTATAATAATTTTTTTACAAATCGAATTCTAGCGTTCCATGGCTCGTATCGAATATGACTGTTTAACCTACTGTATTCTATAATTGTCCACTGAACTTTAATAAAGTATGATAGAGATAATTGCGGAGGATTACGATTCTGGACTGCAGTCCAGAATGGAAATCCCGGTTAACCCCTGTTTCTAAACCCCTGTATTTGCCTGTTCAAATATGAGAATGCGCAAAAACTTATATCGTTACATATAAAATTGAGTTATATTTCTTAATCTATTGGTCTCACTGGATTCCTCAACATTTTGATATTTTTAACTCATTTTATTATGCCGATACGTTTTGCTGAATTCTGCAGAGGCAGATTTTACACATCGAGCATAACCTGTCCATAACTCCCTGTCGATATAGTATATTGCTGATCCGCCAATTACGGTGGGAATCTAACTGATAACCCTAAACATTGTTCAACTATAGAGTCACCTAATTACGATCCCAACTGGGATTAAAGTGTGTTACGAAATGGACTTCCGATTCTGAAACCGGATTTCTAGCCGTGAACACTTAAATTAAAATGGTCATAACTACCAAACCTGAAACCCGATTGGCGCGAAACCAATTTTGATGGATAGATAATTCAATACACTGCTTACTCCTTGTACATTGTTTCGCTTAATTCTGGATGCATAACTTATTGTGAATTATGCAAGTGGTAGGACACTGACTGATGGTATTCCATTCATATGATAATTATTGTATTCTCATCATATCGTGTAGAAGTCATTGCATCGGTAACCTAGTGATCATGTGCATTACCCAGTGTTAGGTATTAGTGTTTTATTGTGGCAAGTATGTTAGTGTTTAAGCATGAATGGATAAGTGAAAGTCACACGTACTTGTACATAATCAGTGGACCCTATTGATTTATTACATTGTCGACGTCTATGGGACGTGTATAAGTGTGACTATAATTGGTATGGGACGATTATGGAAGCACTTATATGGGTGTCATAGGTAAGGCACCAAACACTGTCCGTTTATCTTCGGTATCAGTCGAGACATGCTTGATGGAGATCATGTCTCCAGTTCTCGAGTAGACTCGTCATGGACCGACTGGTATTTAAGTTTATGGTTGGCGTTTGATGTAGACCACGGGATGGGGTAGTTTGAGTGTGAGTTCAACAGAATTTCGGGAGTTCCATTGCCGGCACATACAGCGACTCTGGAAATATATGGGGATATTACTGATTATTAGCGAGCAATTCGGGCCCGTGTTCCCTTGCCCTTGGGTCCTATCCTTGGGTGGGGGATACTCACGAGTGGTTGACTCTCACACTTGGACGGACGATATGCTTAGTGACCTGTACAGTGAGACTTAGAGACTGATAGAGTTAGTGACATTGACATGCATTGCTTACTAATTCAACATACCTGCCATACTGTTTACCGCTTTACTGTTTACCTGCTCTATTAGCTACCCGCATTGGCTACTTCATGTTCACGTCATTATTCCATGATTATTGTTTCATATTCATTATTATTGCACGAGTTCCCATTTGTTTCTATATATATTTCTATCGTGTCGCTCTGACGACCTGAGTATGCATGCTCAGAGTGATAAGCGGATCTAGCTTGGACCAGGACCTGACGTACCTTGAGGATATCGCGGACATCTTGATCAGCGACCCAGAGCTATACTCTCTTGATCTCTATCTGGTTAGTTCTTTTATATTTATTTTGATTTAGTGACTGCATTTATCATTACATGTGCATTGATTACTGATTACCACATAAAACTAGAAGCCGAAGTGTGACTACGGCAGGATATTTCCCTGAGCGTAGGAGCATGGCTGGCCTTGTCAACCCTTCGTATTCCGTATTTTGGGAAGCGGGACGTGACATGGTTTTGTTGGTATCAGAGCCGGGTTTTGCTTCGATTGGGATTGCAATTTTCGTGTAGTGCTTGACAATCTAAGATATCCTTCGGTCTAGATTGTAAACTTTCCATTCTTGATCTTGATTCACATAGTGTATTCTGCTATACATATTGACCCGTTCGCTAGAGTTTGGGGTGACTTAGTAGAGTTACGTGATTATAATTATGAACTGCAGCATAGTTACAATACTATACTCTATTGAGTGACTTGGAATTCTACATTTGATTTCTGCTCGATTGAGTTTCACCTCACCCGATATTCTTGTTTCATTGTCTATTCTATATCCTGTTATGATTTTTACTCCTTGTACCTTATACCGTCCTAAAATTATTGTTTCAGGACTATGTCTTACAACGACTCTTCTTCTATCTCCACTCCCCAGAATCAGACCGTCGAGATTTTGAATGTACTGCAAGGTTTGAAGGAAGCCCAGAAGTGAACGAACGACCTGTTAGCTGCAGGATTAAGAGAGCAGGTGACTCAGGCACCAGAGGAAGCCTCCACTCGTAAGGGAATCCCCGTTAAACAAGGAAAAGAGGTGAAGGTGAAGTGCCCACTTGTTCCCAGCAACGGAAGCAGCGGAAGACTCAACGTTGTGGATACTGCAAGAAGCCAGGACACTTTTAGAGAGACTGTCGCAGCGCCAAAGGACAGTGCCTAATTTGCGGATCCAATGAACATCTTGTCAATGGTTGCCCTTGATGGAAGGAGCTACAAGGAGGAGATTCGTCCACACTCTCCACTCCTGCTAAGTGATGGTTATTTCCTAGTTCGAGCTTCGAGGATAGTACGGACCCAGCGCAGGATTCAACTCGCGTGACGAGAATGCAGCAGTCTAGAAATCAAAGAAGAATTATCACCTTTCCGCTTTCAAAAAAAATGTGTCACTCTTTTGTAAATATTTCCTCCCGTTTAAGATCTTGTATCCGTTGAACTTTTAATTGAATGCAATAAAACTCTGAGTTGTGATGTATGTATTGTTCCCTTGCCTCTCACTTTATTTATACTATTCAGTGCATCAGCATTCTAAGTTGTGATTTTTCAGTCCTTACCTACCGCGTATTTCCCTTGTACTCTGTATCCTTGATTATTTTCTTAATGTGTTCCACTGCCTAATCATGACTCCTTCTTTTCAGGCCATGGCCCACCTTGGAGCAGCGCCGCCTCTAGATGAGGACACGCGGTCGTGCGTTTCCTTAGACCGCATCCTGGTAAGTTCGGATGACGAGATCAACGGCCCACAGGTGATTTTCAGAAACAGAGATTCCGAGGACGAGGGAGTCGCAGCCCCAGAAGTTGACATGATCAGTGATTCCGACGGGAGGGGGGAGAAAACCCCGAAGAGGACCCAATAGAGGAAGATTCCGAGGAGGAGCCGATAAAAGAAAATCCAGGAGAGGAAAACCATGAGGAGAATCCAGTGGAAGAAAATCCTATGGAAGAAGATCCAGGAGAAGAGAATTACGTGGATGCAGACCTCGATGAAGAAGCTCCAGCCGAAGGAGAAGGACCGGAAGAACAAGACCCCGTGGCAGAAGAACCTCCAGTGGCGATCCCTACGAGGCGCTATGGAAATGGACGCCCCTATCTGAGCACGCGAGCCTACCGTAACCTGCTAAACTTCCACAACCGCGACTGACGTGATTTAGTTTTTGTCTCCTCTGGCCAAATAAATCTATGTATAGTTTAGGGCCATCTTTTATTTTTCGAGAATACCTTGTTTGGGATTTTCTGGAATGAAATAAAAATTTAAGTTCGCTAACCTTTTGGATTTTTTGGTTCGCTTGATACTTTGACTGTTTCCCCTATACATTTCCTTTCCTCCTGAGATTCGTGACTGTCCACCCTTGCACCCTGTGCTGACCCGATCCCAGTCTCTTCGACATTCAGTTTGAAGTACTACAGTCCGACCTTTTGAGTGGGCCATACTCCATTGTAATCCCTACCCTGGCCAGCCCTATACATTTTTACTATCTCCTATTACCATAATTACATTCTTTGATATCGTATTTGAAATTTAGCTTCCACTACCTTGTGTTTACAAAAATTTCGTGTTATTGACTACTTCCGTTTTACCCGTTTTAAATGCTTTACTACTCTTCATATTTTCAATAGCACAAACATATATCACGCATATTATTTTGTTCCATGACCCTTATTTTCACCATGTGGGTTTTCTAAGTTATTTTAAAATTGTTTGATCGATACATTATTCTAAAATGTTTTAACCTATCGACAAATCCTTCATTATTTTATTATTATTACTTTATTTTCCCGGGTATTGTGCTTATAGTTTGCTATTATAAATGGTCATGCCTTATGCTATTATTTTAGCTGAGCTATTTTTGATATGCGTATGTATGTATATATTTAGGATTTTGATTTTATCTAGCTGCTTCTACGTAGATCACTATATAGTAGTATTTGATTCTGTGGTTTTTTCGCATATTATTTATAGCTTATCGTGTATTTTAAATTTCGGGGACGAAATTTTTGTAAGGCTGCTATGATGTAATACCCAGTCCCTATAAATAATTAGCGTATTTTAATAAATAACGTCTTCAGATACTTTCCCAAATTTCCTACAAATTTCCCGTATATTTTTCCAAAATTTAATCCAGATATATTCCAATCTAAATATATATATATATGTGTGTGTATAATTTTTAGTTAAACTAATTTATTATACTCCTAACCTAAAACAAATCCTATTACTTAAATCCCTTTTATTTTTTCCTTTTTATTTTCCTTTCCTGTCCAGCCCAAGCCCAAACCCTCACTCCCCTTCTCTTTTATTATTTCCCTTTTTCCTTTTCTCGTTTTTCCCGAGCCCAGCACCCCTCCCCTTTCCATTTATTTCCCTTTTTCTTTTATTTCCGGCCCAGCTCCTCATCATGCCCAAACCCGACCCGACCGTTACCAACCTTCTTCCCCACTCACTTTCTCTTTCCCGCTCTTTTCTTTCGCGCTCCCCACGTCGCCTCGCCGACGCCCCGTCTTCACGACCACGAACCCACGATCGTGCACGCCCTCATGAGCTCCTCAAGCTCACCCTTGTTCCCCCTTTCTCCTCTGTCCCTCCTCACTTTCGATCTTCTTTCCTCTTTCCTCTCTCCTCCTTCCAAAAGAAAAACAAAACATCCTGCCTCATCCCCTACGACGACGACTACCACCTCAGTCACCTCGTCACCCTCCGTCGCTTCTCTCTTCAAAACCCGAGCCCCACTTACCTACTCCCCTCGCCTGCCGACCGAGCCCCACCGCCGAGTTCGAGCCTCCCCGGCACACCCTCCTCGCCACCGAGTCTCCCCTGCACAGCATCACGCCGATGAGCTCCCCACTGCCTCAGCGACCCCTTTACTTCATCACCATCACCGCCAAGCTTCGAGCCCTGCACCCACCTTGCTGCAGACCCGAACGCACCCCCTCTGCAGGCCACCTCACCGGTACCTCCGTCGACCTCACGTCTGTAAGTCCACGTTGCCCACCCCGGTACTTGCGGGGAGGCGGAAAACGGAATAAAAATCGGATTTTTATGAGCTTAGGCAACATGGACTAGACTATGAAGGATCTTTGCTAAACAAAAACAAGCTAAAGCTAACTAGAAACTAGCTAAGTGCTAGAAAGGTTATACCTTGGGCTTTATGTCCTTCTCTCCTTGCTCCTTGGAGTGGTGGAAGGAGGTCACCTTAGTCGTCTTCTCACGTCGAAGAAAGATCCACCCGAAAGCCTCGACCTTTGGCTTCAACTCTAAGCTAGAAGTAACTAGGGTGCAAGAAGTGCTAATACTTGAACCCTAGATGAGAGTAGAGATTATCAAGAAAGGGTTTTTCTCAAGCTCAAGTGTTTCTCAACACATGAGAGGGGAGAGCTTGAGGGAGAGGAAGAACAAGAGAGAGAAAGCAAAATGATAGAATGAGAGAATAATAACCATTCTCACATATATGTGTGAATTATTGTAATTAGATAATTAGCTAGATAATTGTCATGGTTAATCAAGACATGACCATTATCATTTCATTTTTAATGCAATTTGCAAGGATCAAAGAGCATCTTCCAAATGAAATGATGATGGTCAAAGTGTCAACAAGGTCAACAAGTCAAGATAGGTCAAATGGTCAACAACCATAACCATGCACAATTATTAAACTAATATCAATTAACAATAATACACACATAAGCATTAGGGTTAATAAAATGACAATAGTCATTAACCCTAATCAAAGTCCTCTCTCTCTGTCTCAAGCAACTGTGCATACGCACCCGTATTCGTGATCCGAGGAACACGAATACAATGAGAAAAACCAATCCCAAATCATATACTAGGATCCGGCTTAAACCAAAGACCGCTAGTATAAGCTGTCCGGACAGCAAACGTGCACAAGTGCGCGGATGTGAACGAACCCTGTCGCAAAACCATGCGACCTCTACTCATTTTGCCTAAAGGCAAATAGCTCTCTGTGTGGGACTCTAAAGACTCGACAATACGCTGGCAGTGGGTTTAACCACAGACCGCAAGCGGCACTAGCTGTACGTAACGGTCCCCAGGTAGATGTCGATAAGAAGACTGACGAGGTGAACCCCATCTGAACTCCTACTGAGCCTGTATGTGACAATCTCCATACAGTCCGGTCTGTTCGTCTGATACATCGCATGGCGGGCCTAGGGGGACGATGAACGTCAGTCCCCTAATAGAGGTACAAGTCATGTCGGAGTGTAGCCCAGAACACCCTGAGATAATACTGGAAACCTACCAGTATATCCCGCTTGCCCTGGCCAGGGACTACTCGTGTAATGGCTCTCCTGGACACAGCGCGATGTCAACCCCCAATACCGGGAGAGACGAATCCTGTCTAACCGTCACTGCCTCCAAGTGCTTCGGGACTGCACCCAAAAACTACCTGTTTGCACGACTCCTTTGAGCCGTGGTAGGGTAGCAATCAAAGTGCAGTGGTAACACACTCGAGGCGAAGTGACAGTGTCAAGTCAGCGGACTAAGCTATACTCATGTCACCTGGGAACTGATAACTGACGATAGGTATAATACCAACCAACAGTTCCCGACGAGTCCTGTCCAGTGTACTCGTAACCTAACGAGCACCCGCATACTATCTCAAGTACGACGTACTGACGGCTGTGGGACAGACCGTCTCCCACGCTGGGATGAGAAGCGCATACGCTAGTCTACTCCGGAGTATCGATGCCCTGTCTCGATAGTCCAACGACTAGGGACCTGTATAAGGATGTGCTTATAGATCACCCAGCTCCCACGAGTGTGAGCGCCATCACAACGCTGGTAATCAAGCAAAGATCCTAAGGGCTCTACTAATATGTATATCAGCGATATGCTAAAAGAAACACATGCACATATTAAAGCAGAGACAAACCAAGTAGCATACTACCATTTCGAGCAAGATTGTATATACAACTGTGAATATCCCAAGCTTCTATCAAGTAATATACAAACTAGTATGATACAGTAATGGCCTCTAGGGCATATATACTAACAACGTCGTCACCACCAAGCTCCCTCTCTCTCTCACAGGCAAACTCTCTTTCCCTCTCTCTCCCTCAGCAACCCCACAACATCTCTCTCTCACACAGCACCTCTCTCTCTCTGCACCTCTCTCTCACACACACACACACATCTCTCTCTCTCTCACACAACACCTTTCTCTCTCATATCCCCCTCTCGTATCTACTCCAAAAGACCCCAAGACCAAACCTAACCCAACCCCTACGCCACGGCCGAGCCCCTGCGCGACACCCACCACCGACACCCCCTCACTGCACCCCTAGCCGCCGCAGTCGAGCCCTCGGCATTTCTTCAAACACTTACATCGATCGCTATTGCCGCTATTCTGGTCACCGTCGTAGCCATCAAATTCGTGGCCTTGATCCCTTAAGCCTTCATCGTCATCAACACGCTACTCATCGCAACACCAGCGCACGCCCGTCGCACCCACCGAACCATCGAGTCCAAGAAGCAAGATCCGACAAGGCTGAACCTGTGCTGCGTTCATGACGCGATTGTGCTGTTGCCGCTGTCGCACCGTCGTCGACCCGTCTTCAGGCAAGTTAATACTTGCTTCATGCTAATTTTATATATTACAATTCCAGTTACCAATTATTTCCGCATATACTTTTCATGTGAATCATTATGATTAAAGTGTTTGATGCAAAACCCGAATGGAAGACCCCGTGAAATTGACGACAACAAATAACATGTGATGGTCCGAGTTATAATGAATGTCCCTTAAGACTTTGGTTACAATACGATGTCATTTGCTCACGTAAAATGATGTCCTGATTTCTGTCGTAAAACATGAAAACTTTCGTACATGCTAAACCGTAAAATTTATAATAATTTTTTTACATATCGAATTCTAGCGTTCCATGGCTCGTATCGAATATGACTGTTTAACCTACTGTATTCTATAGTTGGCCACTGAACTTTAACAAAGTATGATAGAGATAATTGTGGAGGATTACAATTCTGGACTGCAGTCCAGAATGGAAATCCCGGTTAACCCCTGTTTCTAAACCCCTGTATTTGCCTTCTCAAATATGATAATGCGTAGAACCCTATATCGTTACATAGAAAATTGAGTTATCTTTATTAATCTACTGGTCTCACTAGATTCCTCAAATGTTTGATATTTTTAACTCATTTTATTATGCCGATACGTTTTGCTGAATTCTGCAGATGCAGATTTTACACATCGAGCATAACTTGCCCATAACTCCCTGTCGATATAATATATTGCTAATCCTCTAATTGCGGTGGGAACCTAACTGATAACCCTAAACGTTGTTCAACTATAGCGTCACCTAATTACGATCCCAACTGGGATTAAAGTGTGTTACGAAATGGACTTCCGATTCTGAAACCGGATTTCCAGCCGTGAACACTTAAATTGAAATGGTCATAACTAGAAAACCTGAAACCCGATTGGCGTGAAACAAATTTTGATGGATAGATAATTCAATACACTGCTTACCCCTTGTACATTGTTTCGCTTAATTCTGCACGCATAACTTATAGTGAATTATGTAAGTGGTAGGACACTGACTGATGGTATTCCATTCATATAATAATTATTGTATTCTCATCATATCGTGTAGAAGTCATTGCATCGGTAACCTAGTGATCATATGCATTACCCAGTATTAGGTATTAGTGTTTGATTGTGGCAAGTACGTTAGTGTTTAAGCATGAATGGATAAGTGAAAGTGACACGTACTTGTACACAATCAGTGGACCCTATTGATTTATTGCATTGTTGACATCTATAGGACGTGTATAAGTGTGACTATAATTGGTATGGGACGATTATGGAAGCACTTATATGGGTGTCATAGGTAAGGCACCAAACACTGTCCGTTTATCTTGGGTATCAGTCGAGACATGCTTGATGGAGATCCTGTCTCAAGTTCTCGAGTAGACTCGTCATGGACCGACTGGTATTTGATTTTATGGTTGGCGTTTGATGTAGACCAAGGGGTGTGGGATAGTTTGAGTGTGAGTTCAACAGAATCTCGGGAGTCCCATTGCCGGCACATACAGCGACTCTGGAGATATATAGGGATATTACTGATTATTAGCGAGCGACTCGGGCCCGTGTTCCCTTGCCCTTGGGTCCTACCCTTGGGTGGGGATACTCACGAGTGATTGAGTCTCACACTTGGACTGACGATAGGCTTAGTGACCTGTACAGTGAGACTTAGAGACTGATAGGATTAGTGACATTGACATGCATTGCTTACTGATTCAACATACCTGCCATACTGTCTACCGCTTTACTGTTTACCTGCTCTATTAGCTACCCGCATTGGCTACTTCATGTTCACGTCATTATTCCATGATTACTGTTTCATATTCATTATTATTGCATGAGTTCCCATTTGTATCTATATATATTTCTATCGTGTCGCTCTGACGACCTGAGTATGTATGCTCAAAGTGAGAAGTGGATCTAACTTGGACCAGGACCTGACGTACCTCGAGGATATCGTGGACATCTTGATCAGCGACCCGGAGCTATACTCTCTTGATCTCCATATGGTTAGTTCTTTTGTATTTATTTTGATTTAGTGACTGCATTTCTTAATACATGTGCATTGATTACTGATTACCACGTAAAGCTGGAAGCCGAAGTGTGACTACGGCAGGATATTTCCTTGACCGTAGGAGCATGGCTGGCCTTGTCAACCCTTCGTATTCCGTATTTTGGGAAGCGGAGCGTGACATTTTATAAGCTGAAGCCACACGACTTTCTAGGTATAGTTGTGACAGAAAATCGCTAGTCACCCTTGGATAAGTGACTAAGACATTTTGTTCATTTAGATGCTCCAATGCGAGATCATTAAGTTGGCTAGCTTCAGTTAGAGGGGCCTCACTTAGACATGTTGTGAGTTGATTGAGAAAGGGCGAATAATTTGTATTCCTCCGATAACTTAGACGAGTTCCCAAGGACGTAATTGTCCAGCTGTCTTCTACAGGGTGTTGAAGATACCAAATTCGTAGTTTCGAATCCTTGCGAGAGGCTCCGTATTGACTATAACTGAGGATGAATTGCAGTACGCAGCTATCATGATACATCTCCGAATTGGACGATAATGAAGAAAAATGGAGTATGAGATTCGTGCGATATCTCAATATGTTGTTCAGCTACGTTGATGCAAGAGATTTGATACATACGCAGAGGCGTTGGATACGGCCACATTTCCAGAGAAAAGTTATGATGAGATTTCAATTGTTCCAGAACAAGAACAGGTTAAATTAAGAGTGCCGACTTCCGGGCAGTCCAGCAGAGATGATGTCGGAAGAGACCGTGGTAGTTTCTTTCTGAAATACTTCAGTGATAAAGATTTAGACCCAAGATCGGTTGTGTGGCAAGCACTTAGAGGGACAAAGGCCGCCATCATTGACGTGCTACATTACGAGTGGCCATGTTAATTGGCCAGAAGATATTCAGAGAGGCGTCACAGCGGGATTGTTTCCATCCCTACTCCTAACCAGGCTATCGAGATGGGAGATCATGGTATTGGTGATCCACAGAGAAAACAAGGACCCAGAAACAGAAGACGCCAGGTCGTGGACAGAAAGCAAGAAGGAGATTTTGCTCTGCCAGCTCCGGGAGCACCGGTACCTTTCGACATTATAAGAGATGTACCTCAATGTCATTTATTTGTGATTTGCATTTTGGTGATTCGGATATCATGTTTTCATAGTTTTGAATCTTGTGTTTTGATGATTGAGTTTCGTGATTGATATTTTCGTACATCATAGTTGCACTTGATGGATATTTCCTTTGTCCACAACAGTTGCACTTGATTCATATTTTTATACACCAGTTATACTTGATTTTTGTTTTTGTGCATACCCATTGCACTCGATTTTTTTTGTGCACTTGTTGCACTATTTATGATTCCATGTATCCCGATACAGTCGAATTTGATTTCATGCACTCCGATATACTTGATTTTGATTTCGTGCATATAGTATACACTTGATTTTGACTTATGCACTAGGTATGGTTCACATGCGGTTTCAGCTCATTGATATGGGTTTTGTGTATGCAGTTACACATGTTTATGATTCCATACACCTCGGTATACTTGATTTTGATTTTGTGCATATTGTATAATGCGGATTTTGATTCATACACTCGATATTGTTCCTATGCGCTTTCGATGCATTGATGAGTTTTCGTGCACCTAGTGCACTTGATATTTGTTTTCGTGCACCATATTGCACTAGATGCTTTTGTACGGACCTAACGCACTTGATTTAGATTTTTGCACACACTTGACGCACTAGATGTGATTTTGTGCACACCAGATGCACTTAATCGAGATTTTTCATGCATATTAGATGCACCTGGTATTGTTATCGTGCACACCCGTTGCACTTGACAAATACTTTCGTGTATACCCATTGCACTAATTTTTTGCTTTCGTGCATATTCATGGCACTTGGATTTGACTTTGATTTCCGTGCGCACCAGATGCACGAGGTATTTCCATATGCACCTATTGAGGTTGGTTTATTCTTTCGAGTATTATGTTTTTATGACATATATTATATTATATAGTAACCTACCAGGACTGGTCTGAGGACAGTACCTGAGTATTTTTGCATGCATCGACATTTACCAAGGAATTTTTAAAAAGATTTATAGTCTCAATATTTTCCTACGTGTTCATGAGTGACACGAATTTTTACAAAGAAAACCCTTCTAAATCATTTTCAAAAGGGGCGAGACATATATTTTAAGCAAAACGTATATAGGTATATATCTATTTCATCACAAATGAACGTTAACTACTTATACCATGATGTACGCATCACACGGAGATTTGAAATGAATTCTGCATGCATTTTTATTCAGTTATTTAGACGACTTCCCAAGGATGTGTACTATATATATTGTAGCCTTGATTTTATTATGTTTGATTTTAACAGTAGATTTTGAAACTTGCATCTTCATCATAACTCTTATGAGTGCATGACGCTTGACGGAGTTTCGATTTTTGAGTTTTGCACCCGTTTTCATGTGCATACGTTGCGCTATGATATATCTTACGTATTCGTGATTTCGAAGCCCCGTTAATTTGATAGATTTACTGAAATGTTTTAATATTTGGAGGGCTTAAATTTAAGTTCGGGGACCGAATTTGTTTAAGGGGGAAGATTGCAATATTTCAGAAAATATAAAATATTATTTTTGGAATTTAAATAATAAAATAAAAAATTTATTAATATTATGCAAGTATGGAAATAAGTTTTAGTAAAATGGTATGATTATATAGCTATGTTTTGTAAAATATTTGGTAATTAATATGAATTATTAATTATGAAGGCATTTATTGGATTTGGGCATTTTAAAAATTAATTTATAATTATTTACATACAAGTTTATGTTAAACTTGATTAGTATATTAATAATTATGCATTAATGTAACTCACGGTACAAGTAGCGGACGCTCATTTTTGTAAATAAATATATATATATAAATATATATGTGTGTGTGTGTGTGTGTTTTACTCAAGATACATGTCCCGCCTTTTTGAAAATGGTTTTGAAGGATTTTCTTTGTAAAACTTCGTGTCACTCTTGGACACGTAAGAAAGATATTGAGACTATAGCTTCCTTTTGAAAATCCCCTCGGTAAATATCAATGCATGCAAAAATACTCAGGTACTGTCCTTAGACTAGTCATGCTCGTTTACCATATGATATAGTATACATCATACAAAAACATGATGCTCAGAAAGAAATCGACCTCAATAAGTGTATCCAAATACCATGTGCGTCTGGTGTGCACGGAAATCAAAGTCAAATATAAGTGCTACGAATGTGCACAGAAGCAAAAACTAAGTGAAACGGGTGTGCACGAAACCATTTGTCAAGTGAAACGGGTGTGCATGACAACAACATCAAGTGCATCTAGAACGCACAGAAATCTCAATCAAGCGCAACTAACATGCACGAAAAATCTCGATCAAGTGCATCCGGTGTGCACAAAATCACATCCAGTGCACCAAGTGCGCGTGAAAATCTAAATCAAGTGCGTCATGTCCGCACAAAAACATCTGGTGCAATAGAGTGCACAAAAACAAATGTCAGGTGCACTAAGTGCCCAAAAACTAGTCAATATATCAAAAGCGCATAGAAACAATATTGAGTGTAAGCATCAAAATTCGCTGTATACAATATGCATGAGATCAAAATCGAGTATACCGAGGTATACAAAATCAAAAACTTATGCAACTGCATGCACAAAACCCATATCAATGCACTGGAAGTGTATATGAGCTATACCGAGTGCATAAGTCAAAGTCAAATGCATACAATGTGCACGAAGTCAAAATTGACTGTATCGAAATACACAGAATCATAAATATGTGCAACAAATGCACAAAATAGATATCAAGTGCAATGGATGAAAGTAACTCTTAGCATCTCTACTAGGTTTATACAAGCATCATGTATGCAATTTAAAAAAATCTAGAGTGCTAAGTTATACTAAATAAGAATCGAAATAGAGAATTAGGGTTTTGAGTAAAGCAAACAAGTTATATACTAAGTGAAGAGGGTTTACAACCTTTGTAAACCGGTCCTTCATTTCTAAAGCTCCAAGTAGTAGTCCCTAGAACTCTTCTTTGACTCCACTTGATGAAAGGAACGAGCTTTCTTGTTGTCTTCGAGACTGAAAATGATCCACCTTGAAGTCTCTCTAACTCAAGCCCACTCTTCACTAATCAAGATATCAGTGAAGCAAATATCCTAAACTAATGGGTTAGATTAGTATAGGTTGATGACGTAGGAGATTTTCTCACTAGAAATTATTTTCTCTTTTCTTTTCTTCAGCTCAAGAAAATGCTAGAGAAGAAGTGAAGAAGAAGATGATGATGAACTTGGATAAGAGAGTGAGGTTTGATGAACCATTTATGAGGTGAGTGATAAAATGAAGATGATTAAATATCTAAGAGTAAAATCAAAAATTAGGAGATGAGTCTTGACTTCTTAATGGTTCTTCAAGCATCCAAAAACCATGACTCATTTCCTCTTTTTATCTTCTTCTTTGAAATAAAAATCATCCTTATTATCATATCCCTTTGTGTGATTCTCATACACCCATGTTCTATGTATCATCAAACTGATACAATATCAATCTTGATATATATATATATATATATATATATATATATATATATATATAAATAGAATAAAATCTTTAGTGAGCATATGTTAGTTAATATATATAAATATATCAAGTATATAAATATATACCAAATTATTAAATCAAGATTAAATAATCCCGTTATATCATATATAACCGACTAATATCATATATATATATATATATATTGTTAGTTATGTATTTGCCCTCTCCTAGAGGCCATTATTGTACATATGATGTATATTATAGTGGATGCTTGGATATATATAGAGGGGACTTTCTTGCTCGACATGATAGTATGCTATTTGGTTTCACTTTATCTTAACATGTTGACTTGTATTAGTTTACTTTCTTGCTCTCACATGTTGATAAAGCCCTTAGGATATGTACTCGACTACTGGGACTATGATGAGATCATACTAGTGGGGCCAGGGTAGTCAA
This sequence comes from Agapanthus africanus, assembly GCA_030015575.1. Classification (NCBI taxonomy): domain Eukaryota; kingdom Viridiplantae; phylum Streptophyta; class Magnoliopsida; order Asparagales; family Amaryllidaceae; genus Agapanthus; species Agapanthus africanus. Next base: position 240,608,913 of record CM057342.1, on the reverse strand, counting down.
TGAGTACATCCTATAACTGTTCCTAGTTGAGGGTGTATCGAAACAGGGCATCGATACACCAGAGTAGACTAGAGTATACGCATCTTGACCCATATGATGGGCGATGGATGATCCCATATCCATCGGTGTTTGACATCACAGATGGTGTACGGGTGCTCAGTGGAGACTGGGAACACTGAACGGACTCGCCGAGAACTCCTAGATGGATTTATACCAATCGTCAGATAGCATTTCTTCGGTGACACTGGTACAGGTTAGTCTGTAGACCCGAGATAGTCATAGAGTCTTGTGTGATTCCCACAGTGCTTTGATTTCCACCTTACCACGTCCAAGAGGGCGTGCAAAACGGTGGCTTTTGGGTACAGTCCCGAATCACATGGAGGCAATGAGCGATAGGAGGGGATTCATCTCTCCCGGTATAGGGAGTTGATGTTGTGCTGTGTTCGATTGGCTATAACTGGAAATCCCTGGCCAGGGCTGATATGGAGTGCTACTGGTAAGTGTTATCAGTAGTTTCTCGACCCGTTATGAGCCTTACATCGACACGACTTATCGGTTACTGGGGTCTGACATTTACCACCCCTAGACTAGATATGCGACATATCAGACGAAGAGACCGGACTGTACGGTAGTGTTACTGATTGGATTCACAGGAGAATGTACAGGCTTGCTTTTTAATCTTCTGATCGCTCAATACCTGGGTGGTTGTTACGTTTAGCTGACCGCTTGCAGCTTGTGGGTGTTTGATATGATCATCACCTACTGCCGGCGTATTGACGATTCTTTAGAGTCCTACACAGAGGTTTCCTGACTCAAGCAAAACGGAGTAGGTGCACATATCTGATATGTGCGGGACCGAAAATAATACGATATGAGATACCGTATTCTATTCTCGCGATATGAGATATCAGCCGGGTATATGTGATATAGCCGGGTCATCGGATCAAGTGTTGATTCGATGAACTGATACAGATTATATTAGTCGGTTATTTATGAAATAGCCGGATTATCGGATCAAGTGTTGATTCGATAATTTAATGTATAATTATATATTTGATATATTATATTACATTAACTAATATTAGCTCACTTAAAGATTCTTTTTCTCACTTGGATAATACATTGATATATATGTGATATATATTAATTGTATTATTTTATTTTGTTACAATAAATATTGTATATGTGATATATAATATTGTAACATGTTAGGGTTAAAAATACAACATGCTTTATGGAGTTTAAATATAGTTAGGGTTTGGATTAGGGTTAAGCTTGGATGAAGCTTTCATAGAAGCTTCTTGAAGCTTTGATTTTGACTTATGATATTTTGTGTAGATATTTTTTTTAACCCAACCCAAACCCTTTACCCTAGTTAATTCTCTACAAGGGTTAAGTCTTCATTCTTAACCCATGGTTGATTTGTAACCACAACAATAATTTTCATTATTCATCACAAATACTTTTCTTCTTCTTCCTCCTCCTTGAAAAGCTTTCTAGCTTTTGGGTTAGTGATGAATAAGTGTGAGAAATTGAAAACAAAAAAGAGCTAAATTCGTACTCCATCATCCTCATCTATTCTAGCCACTTACATTAGGGTGTTCACTTCTCTAATACTTGATTAGAGAAGTGAGAGCTTGAGTTAAAGATTCTTCAAGGTAGATCATCTTCGAAAAGGAAGACTTCAAGCAAGCATGGATCATTCGGCTTGTGGAGCCTCTCTAGAGTCTGGAAGTTCATGGATCACGGCGAAAGGACTACAACTCGGAGCTTATGAAGCGAAGGGACGGACTACAAAGGTTGTAATCCCTTTCTCTTAGATGTAAAGTTGTTTTCATGCTATGTTAACCCTAATTATCTAGCAAAGATCCTCGCTTTAAGTTGTTCGGCACTTGAAAATTTCAAATTCGGCATGGTTGATGCCTTATAGAGCCTTGTGATAGTGCCTAGTAACCTTACAGTAGTATCAGAGCCTAGCTAGATCATTAAGCGACGTGTAGAAGAAGTTAAAAGTCCGATCGAACCCCGAAACATCATTATGGACCCCCTCTCTAGAAATTTTTTTTAAAAGATGGTTTTTCCGTATTAAAAATACTCAGAAAATTAAGCAGGTGATTGTATGGATATCTATGAAGTACGATTCCCTAAGTCCATTAAGCCACCGCGGAACCGCGGCCAAACCTTGCTATTGGCGGCGGTTCCGCGGCCGAACCTGAGGATTCAGGGATCGTACTCCAACAGGTGATCCGTAGGTATTACGTTATGCTTCTGGGAATTTTTAATATTACTCAAGTGTTGAGTTTTCTGAAGATCTTAAAAATTCATTGATTCAATCGAAATGTTTAACATCGTTTAGTTTTTCGGGTAATTTAGAACGTGTTAAAAGGTTCGAACGGATATCAATAACTCATTTTTTTCATGATGGAAAACTTTCAAGTGTTGGATTTTTCCTCAGTTTAAAACTTTCAGGAAATCATGCAAGCGTATACCCTCTAGAAGAAAGTAACCTTAACTCGATTATGTGACCGTCAAAACCGCCACTGAACCCTACGTTTTGTGGTAGTTTAGCGTTGCCACATGTGAGGCATTGATTTGACCCTTCTACGGCTGGTTCATTGGGGCTGTGACATGTTCTGGGATTTTTGAACTCCGCTCAAGTGTTGAGCTATTTGGGAAATCTTGGGTATTTGATTATTCGATCGGAAAGTTTAACATAGTCTATTTATCTGGAATGTGATACAATATGTGGAATTCATATAGTTAGGCATGAAATGCGAAGTATGTGATATTTCGGATTTAAGATGTCTAAAGTGATTGTGGATTCCAAATGTTGTAGTTTTACACTTTCTTTTTTGTGACCGTAAGCGTAGTATGTGGTGTATCGCCGGCTTAGTTGCTATACATCAACGACAATCGGGATATGCATACTTGCTTACGTTGATGATATGAGATATTATGTGTTGTTGTGCTATGTTATATTGGATCGCCGTGTTTTGAATGGCCGGGGGTTTTATGTGAGATGGGGGTTTTTATTTTCATTCATGTAAAATTCATTGAATGTAATATTCTTTTATTGGGGCACTTCCGGGTCGAGGATGATGTCACCATTGTATATTATTTACTTTTCCGCATTAGGATAGACCCGAGGAGGGGAGCACAAGTAACCGGGTTCTAGGGTCCAGTGGGAGGCCATCTCGAGGAGTAGAGACCGGGTCTCTTAACCCAAGAATTGGCAGTGTTACTTGCCGCTCTCGTAGGGGTCTATGGATGTGGGTTTGACTATTCATCGTGACCGTGGAATCCATGTTTTATACAGGCTCGATATAAAACACGGACGTCCTAGTATATCCAATATTTCATATGTTATCTTCTGCTGCAATGTTCTGTGATGAGATCATATTACTGCCTGAGACGAATGCTTATACTATATATATATGATGATATATAAATATTACTGCTTTCGTTTCTTCTGTGATGCTTAGGAAGCATAATTGATGGGATTTATTAATGAGATTAATAAAAGAAAAGAAACATAAAAGATATTGTAGAATCAAACTTTATAAAAAAGGTAGCTACAGTTTTGCTTTGCATAGCGGTATATATGATATACCATGCACCTTATTCGATGAGGAATAAGCCGAGATCCATTCACCGGGAATGTAGCAAAACTGGCAGATGCTACAAACTCATGGTTTAGTTTTTGATTGCTTCTATAGTTCTTGCTTTGCATAGCAGTATATATGATATACCCTGCACCTTATTCGATGAGGAAAGAGCTGAGATCCCATCACCGGGAGTGACCTCTTTAGCGAAACTAGAAAAGCCTCAAAAACAATCCTTTTCAAAATCACCTGTTTCTACAACGATATCAAGTTCATTACGCTCATGGTTTTCTGAAAAACCTGCTAGCCCTCCGTCATTTCAGATAAAGACTATTTAGTATTCGTGTTGCGTTTGTTGGCCTTTGTCAAGGCGCAGTGTGCGGTAGCTGACTAGTACTTATCTGCATAAGCATGTGATGCGATTGGATTATGGTAGTCGTACGACCTTGTTGGCCTTTGTCAAGGGTCGTGCGGATGGGTTTATTTCAATCAAGAAATGACGGGTTGAACTTGACTAGCTTCCTATGGTTTGTTGGCCTTTGTCAATGTCATAGGGGGTTAGGGGCAAAAGTATTATCGGGAATTTTAATTGTTGAAATTTGCAATGAGATTGCATACCTCCTATGAGATAGTTGGATCCCAATACCCACCGCGAGTAAGAGTTACTCCTGGGAGATTTTTACACGGGACAATTAGCCGATCAAGTAGGTGTCTAGAAAGGTGTTAACGGGGTTATGCCTCTGGGAAAACGAGGTTTACTTTAATTAGGTCCGTGCGAAAGCACGGGAAACCTCCCTCAAAGTACCAACACTGGCATGGCTGAAAGATTGGCAAACTTGTAAGGTGTGATTAATCCCTGCTAGTATTACTTTTTAGGGTTTGAAGAAAGATTTGATAAAAACAGTAGGAGACATCCTGATTAGATAAGATAATAACCAATCTAATCTTGCAAGAGCATACGCTAAAGTGTTTTCTTCTCTCTCTCTCCAGGTAGCGACCATGTCAGGCCTTAATCAAGATAATAATATGGATGTATTGACGGAACCCGCTTATTATACTGAGCAGGGGAACGTAGGTCCCGGTCTTTCTTATAAGTGTTATAAGACTGAGCAGGAAATAGGAGAATATCTGGATTCTCACGCCGCCCAAATGAAGAATAAGCATGTTGATGCATCTTCTTCAGGTGTGTTAGTTATCGAGAACTGTTTCTCAGTTCACTCTACGTCCTGGGTATTAGTGTAAGTCCACGTTGCCCATCCCGGTGCTTGCGGGAAGGCGGAAAACGGAATAAAAATCGGATTTTTATGAGCTTAGGCAACATGGACTAGAGCTAGAAGGATCTTTGCTAAACAAAAACTTGCTAAAGCTAACTAGAAACTAGCTAAGTGCTAGAAAGGTTATACCTTTGGTCTTTATGTCCTTCTCTCCTTGCTCCTTGGAGTAGTGGAAGGAGGTCACCTTATCGTCTTCTCCCGTCAAAGAAAGATCCACCCGAAAGCCTCAACCTTTGGCTTCAACTCCAAGCTAGAAGTAACTAGGGTTCAAGAAGTGCTAGTCCTTCAACCCTAGATGAGAGTAGAGATGATCAAGAGAGGGTTTTTCTCAAGCTCAAGTGTTTCTCAACACATGAGAAGGGAGAGCTTGAGGGAGAGGAAGAACAAGAGAGAGAAATGAAATGATAGAATGAGAATTATGTGAACCATTCTCACTAATATGTGTATATTATTTTAATTGAATAATTAGCTAGATAATTGTCATGGCTAAATCAAGACATGACCATTATCATTTCATTTTTAATGCAAATTGCAAGGATCAAAGAGCATCTTCCAAATGAAATGATGATGGTCAAAGTGTCAACAAAGTCAACAAGTCAAGGTGGGTCAAATGGTCAACAACCATAACCATGCACAATTATTAAACTAATATCAATTAACAATAATACACACATAAGCATTAGGGTTAATAAAATGACAATAGTCATTAACCCTAATCAAAGTCTTCTCCCTCAGTCTCAAGCAACTGTGCATACGCACCCGTATTCGCGATCTGAGGAACACGAATACAATGAGAAAAACCAATCCCAAATCATATACTAGGATCCGGCTTAAACCAAAGCCCGCTAGTATAAACTGTCCGGACAGCAAACGTGCACAAGTGCACGAATGTGAACGAACCCTGTCGCAAAACCATGCGACCTCTACTCATTTTGCCTAAAGGCGAATAGCTCTCTGTGTGGGACTCTAAAGACTCGACACTACGCTGGCAGTGGGTTTAACCACAGACCGCAAGCGGCACTAGCTGTACGTAACGGTCCCCAGGTAGATGTCGATAAGAAGACTGACGAGGTGAACCCCATCCGAACTCCTACTGAGCCTGTATGTGACAATCTCCGTACAGTCCGGTCTGTACGTCTGATACATGGCATGGCGGGCCTAGGGGAGCGGTGAACGTCAGTCCCCTAATAGCGGTACAAGTCGTGTCGGAGTGTAGCCCAGAACACCCTGAGATAACACTGGAAACCTACCAGTATATCTCGCTTGTCCTGGCCAGGGACTACTCGTGTAATGGCTCTCCTAGACACAGCGCGATGTCAACCCCTAATACCGGGAGAGACGAATCCTGTCTAACCGTCACTGCCTCCAAGTGCTTCGGGACTGCACCCAAAAACTACCTGTTTGCACGACTCCTTTGAGCCGTGGTAGGGTAGCAATCAAAGTGCAGTGGGAACACACTCGAGGCGAAGTGACAGTGTCAAGTCAGCGGACTAAGCTGTACTCATGTCACCTGGGAACTGATAACTGACGATAGGTATAATACCAACCAACAGTTCCCGACGAGTCCTGTCCAGTGTACTCGTAACCTAACGAGCACCCGCATACTATCTCAAGTACGACGTACTGACGGCTGTGGGACAGACCGTCTCCCACGCTGGGATGAGAAGCGCATACGCTAGTCTACTCCGGAGTATCGATGCCCTGTCTCGATAGTCCAACGACTAGGGACCTGTATAAGGATGTTCTTATAGATCACCCAGCTCCCACGAGTGTGAGCGCCATCACAACGCTGGTAATCAAGCAAAGATCCTAAGGGCTTTACTAATATGTATATCAGCGATATGCTAAAAGAAACACATGCACATATTAAAGCAGAGACAAACCAAGTAGCATACTACCATTTCGAGCAAGATTGTATATACAACTGTGAATATCCCAAGCTTCCATCAAGTAATATACAAACTAGTATGATACAGTAATGGCCTCTAGGGCATATACACTAACAATCTCCCACTTGCACTAAGGCCATGTACTGGCGTATCGAAGACCTATCATCTCGATCAGCCGCTCGAACTGAGTCTGGGGCAAGGCCTTGGTGAATGGATCTGCAGTGTTATCCTCTGATGCAACTCTCCGGACCTCGATCTCCTGGCGATCTACGATCTTCCTGATCAGGTGATACCGCCTTAAGATGTGTCTGGATTTCTGATGGGACCTGGGTTCCTTCGCTAAACCTATAGCCCCGTTGTTGTCGCAATACAGAGGTATTGGGTCAACAATGGACGGAACCACCTGAAGTTCTCTCAAGAACTTCCTCATCCAGACAGCTTCTTTTGCGGCATCAGATGCAGCGATGTATTCCGCTTCCATAGTCGAGTCAGCAACGGTTTCCTGTTTGGAGCTCTTCCAACACACCGCCCCTCCATTGAGGGTAAAGACAAAACCCGACATGGATTTGGAATCATCCTTGTCACTCTGGAAGCTGGAGTCAGCAAAGGCCTCAATCTGCAGGTCTTTTCCGCCATACACCAAGAACATCTCCTTAGTCCTTCTCAGGTACTTGAGAATGTTCTTTACTGCTATCCAATGTTTCTCCCCAAGGTTTGACTGATACCTGCTTACCACACTCAGTGCATAAGCCACATCCGGTCTGGTACACAACATCGCATACATTATAGAGCCTACCGCAGAAGCGTAGGGTATAATAGACATGCGATCCCTCTCCAAATCAGTCTTGGGAGACATCTCTTTGGAGAGAGTAATCCCGTGACAAGCCGGTAGATTACCGCGCTTGGAATCTTCCATACTGAATCTCTTCAGTATGGTGTCGATGTACCTGGACTGCAAAAGTCCTAATATCCTCTTGGATCTGTCACGGTAGATCCGGATACCCAGAATGTAGGAGGCATCACCCAGGTCTTTCATGGAGAACCTGTGTGACAAGAACCCCTTGACAGATTGTAGCATAGGAATGTCATTTCCTATTAAGAGAATGTCATCCACGTATAAAACGAGGAATACCACAGTTCTCGCTACAAATCTACAATAGATGCATGGTTCATCTGGATTTTTGATAAAGCCAAATTCCTTGACCGTCTCATCAAAACAGATGTTCCAACTCCGCGATGCCTGCTTTAGTCCATAAATGGACTTAAGCAACTTGCACACCTTTCCGTTGGTCCCACTCTGAATGAAACCCTCTGGCTGATCCATATAGACATACTCCTCTAAATGTCCATTTAGAAAAGCTGTCTTTACGTCCATCTGCCAAATCTCATAATCGTGGAAGGCAGCAATGGCAAGAAGGATCCGAATGGATTTCAGCATAGCTACTGGAGAAAAGGTTTCGTCATAGTCCAAACCAGGTCGCTGACGAAAACCCTTTGCTACCAGTCTAGCTTTATAGGTCTCAACCTGTCCATCTACGCCAATCTTCCTTTTGAAGATCCACTTGCATCCTACGGGTTTTACCCCATCTGGAGCAATGTCCAACGTCCATACTTTGTTGGTGTACATGGACTCCATTTCGGTCCGCATTGCATCCAGCCATTTTACCGAGTCGACGCTCTGAATGGCTTGCTGGAAGCTAGTAGGCTCATCAAAGTCTATGATGCAATCCTCTCTATCCCCGTCAATGAGAAAACCGTAGTATCTCTCGGGCGGATGAGACTGCCTACTACTCCTGCGGAGTGGCGTGGGAATGTCCTGATCTTTCGAACCCTCTGGTTCAACCAAGCTTTCAGTAATAGCTCGTGGTTCTGGAATTTCTTCCAGTTCTATTGCGCTCCCACTTAATTCTTTTTCTATGAACTGGTGTTCTAGAAAGTGGGCATGGCGAGAAACAAGGACTTTTTGTTCCTCTTCGCAATAGAAGTAATATCCCTTGGAGCTCTTTGGATATCCCACAAACTTGCACTGTACTGAGCGTGCCTCGAGCTTGTCCGCATGCTACTTTTTTACAAAAGCTGGACATCCCCATGTCTTAATGTGATTAAGATAGGGTCTCTTCCCACACCACATCTGATATGGTGTAGTAGGCACAGTCTTAGTTGGAACTCGGTTCAAAAGGTATGCAGCTGATTCTAGCGCATATCCCCAAAACGATCGCGGCAACTCAGTGTTACTCATCATGGACCGTACCATATCCAATAGGGTTCGGTTCCGTCTCTCCGATACATCGTTATGTTGCGGAGTGTATGGAGGAGTAAGCTGAGAGAGAATTCCATTCTCTTTTAAGTAACCCAGGAACTCGGCACTCAAGTATTCACCATCTCGATCAGATCTCAGTGCCTTGATACTTTTGCCTGTTTGTTTTTCTACTTCATTCTTATATTCCTGGAACTTATCAAAAGCTTCGGATTTATGCTTCATTAAGAAGACATGTCCGAACCTTGAGAAATCATCCGTAAAAGTAATGAAGTAAGAATAACCGCTTCGCGCATGTGTAGACATTGGACCGCACACGTCGCTGTGTACGAGTCCCAAGAGCTCGCTCGCTCTTACTCCGTGTCCAGTGAACGGAGTCTTTGTCATCTTTCCTTTGAGACAGGATTGACAAGTTGCATACGATTGATATTCGAACGAATCCAAATATCCTTCTGCATGTAACTTAGTCAACCTTCTCTCATTGATGTGACCCAGTCTATAATGCCATAAGAAAGTTTTATCGATTTCTGGAGACTTTCTTTTGTGTGTATTCTGGACATTGAAAATCTGTGGCTGGTTTAATACGTATATACCGTTGTTCAATGTACCTGACTCAATCAAAACTTGATTAAGGTGAATGTTCACTACATTACTTACAAATGCAAATTCATAACCTTCTTTAGATAATAAAGATACAGAAATGATATTACAGGTTGCATTTGGTACATAATAACAACTACGCAAAACCAAAAAATGTCCATCCGACAATCCCAGGTGATAGTCCCACACGGCCTCAGCATCCATGCTAGCACCATTTGCAACTCTGAGGGTCTTGTCACCTGCCTTCAAAACTCTACGCTTTCTCAACGCCTGCAAAGAATTACAGATATGAGATCCTGATCCGGTATCCAATACCCAGGACGTAGAGTTTATTGATAGACAGTTTTCAATAACATACACACCTGAAGCTGAAGCTGCAACTCGCTTCAAATCCTGTGTTCTGGCTTTCCAAGCCTTGCAATCCTGTTTCCAGTGACCACTTTTGTGACAATAGAAGCATTCTTCCTTCCCCACTAGCTTTCCCGCTACCTTTGTTGCGTTTCCTTTTCCCTTCGTATCCACTTTACTGACACCGCCTCTTGGTTTGGCGGGGGCTTTCCTCTTCTTGCCCTTGGCTTTCGCCCTGGACCGAGAAGAGGAAGATCCTCCTACAAACAAAGTGGATGTCTCCCTACCCTTCTGTAGGGTGCCCTCAGCAGTCCTCAACATGTTCAGAAGCTCGGAAAGTTCAACCTCCTTTCCTTGCATGTTGAAGTTAAGAATAAACTGGGCGTAAGTGGAAGGAAGGGACTGGAGAATCAAATCAGTATAGAGTTCATTCTCCAACGTGGTCCCAAGGTCCGCGAGCTCCTCAATGTAGCCAATCATCTTAAGCACGTGTTCCGCTACCGATGATCCGACGGCCAACCTTGCCGAAAATAACTTCTTCGACACTTCGTATCTTGCGATACGAGACTGCTCTCCATACAGTTCTTTTGTATGAAGAAATATGGACTCTAGGTCCATATTCTCGTGCCTCCTCTGATGTTCGTTGTCCATCGAGGCTAGTACGAGGCATCTGGCCTTCGCGCAATCTATTTCCCAGGTCTTGTAGATTTCCCTATCTACGACACTGGTTTTGGGACCTGGGACAGGGGGAGCTTTGGTGGTAAGGACATACCCCAACTTGTCGTAAGTGATTGCCATCTTGACATTCCTGAGCCAATCTTTGTAGTTTGGCCCTGTCAATATATTTTTATCTAGTAATAACTTAAGTCCGGTCATGTTGAATGGTCGCTGCAATTAGGAGAGAGAAAAGAAACACTTTAGCATGACGCTCTTGCAAGTTTAGAGTGGTTTTTAATTTGTCTAAACTGGATGGCTCCCACTGTCTCTCGAATCCCTTCTCAAACCGTAAAGAAAGGATTAGTCAGGATCAATCTCACCGTACAATACTTGCTTAACCGTTCAGCCAGGCCAGTGTCGGTACTCGAGGGAGGTTTTCCAACGCTTTCGCGAAGTTCCTTAATTAAGTAACCTCTTTTCCCTGTGGGCGTAGCCCCGCTAACACCTTTCTAGACACCTACTAAGTTTATAGCATTGATCGTTAAGTGAGAGTTTTCCCGAGGAGTAGCATATACTCACAGTAGGATCGGGATCCAAATATCATCGCGTGATAAAACTAAAGGAATGCTACCAGAATTATCACACTCCAAATGGTATGCAGCGCTAGCAAGTTTCAGTACTTATGAAACTCCCGATGCGGATTTTTGCCCCATGCTCTTATGACCTTAGCGTGAGGTCAAAATGTCATAAGTCACATGTCAAGTTCTTCCCATCATTATCCTGGTTAATTTGAACCCACCCGTACCTACCCTTGACGTAGGCCAAAATGGCAGTACGACTGTCTCAAACCAACGCATTCTATCTATACAACAGATAAATATCCGGCAGCTACCAATCACTATGCCTTGGCGTGAGGTCAAAATACATAGCTTGAATACTACCAATATTTAACTGAAATGATGGAGGGCTACGGATGGTTTTGGCGAAACCGTGAACGTAGTGAACTTGATATAATCGATGGAACGAGATAGCTTTTAAAAGGAGTGGTTCAAGCTCCGCGTTTAAAAGTTTAGTTTTGAAAAGAACCGAGTGGTTTTCAAAGTGTTCCAATCGACTTTTACTTGGTTTATTTTCTTGCATTAGTTCTTTTAATGCGTCCCATCATTTAACCCTACCATTGCAGAAAACAACCAAAATATGACGTACGCTTATGCCATTCGCATTCGCCACGGGGCCCCGTCATCACCCGTTAGGTTACTTAACTAACGACAGAGCAGGGGCTGGGCTAGCGCGGCTGTAAAACATAAGCAACGTCTAAATAGTTATCATATATAAATATATAGTAATGATAGACATTACAGATCACAGATGAATACATTAGATATACTAGGAATCCGCAATCCGTTCGAGCCTGCAACGAAAAGCGGATTACACGGTCGCAGTGAATAGCCAAAACCCCACCCAAGAACCCTACGGGTACGGCAAACTACCCGCCAAGTACCCGAAGCGAAGCAACCTCCCTCACCACCGTGAGTAGGCCACTCGGCACTTCGAGATACCCGGTAGTTTGTGCACCCCCTCCATGGGTCTATCCTAGGAGCAAAAACAGTAAAAAGAATTATACAATGACGGCTACAACCCCGACCCGGTTGTGCGGCCAAACAAATAATAATATTACATCAATTTACATATTACAATGAATGAAAGAAAAAGCAACACTCATCTCACATCCACCCCGGCTATTCATCCGCGACAATCCAACCCATTCATATACACATACCATCATCAATCACAGATCACAGATATGTATAACCCCGACTAATCGACATATAGCGATTAGCCGACGTTCAATACATTCAAACATCACAGATATAACCTTTTAGTCAAAGTGTATTGAAGGTCGAAAAAAAATACAGATTTATAGGCCCCCAAAAACAAATTTCTTTTCTGGAAAATCTGGGCACATATAGACCATCTTAAAAATCCTAAAACCAAGCCAGAAATACACTGCACCAAAATCGACCCAGAGAAGAGCCAAGATGGCCGCGGTTGCGCTGCAATAGCTTGCTATTGCCGCGGAACCGCGGCTCTTTGGTCGAATCTTTGGATCCTTTTTAGTGGCTTTCTTCACAAAACCCTGAGATGATTTTTGGAGTATAACAAATTTTGTTTTGACCAGAAAAAATTTTAACAGAAAACTAGGGTTTTGTTATTTTGGTTTTTCGATTTTTCCGTTTCGAACTTCGACACACTTCACTACCTAGCTAGTTTATGTTTAGTTAGTCTCTGATACCACTGTAAGTCCACGTTGCCCATCCCGGTGCTTGCGGAGAGGCGGAAAACGGAATAAAAATCGGATTTTTATGAGCTTAGGCAACATGGACTAGAGCTAGAAGGATCTTTGCTAAACAAAAACTTGCTAAAGCTAACTAGAAACTAGCTAAGTGCTAGAAAGGTTATACCTTTGGTCTTTATGTCCTTCTCTCCTTGCTCCTTGGAGTAGTGGAAGGAGGTCACATTGTCGTCTTCTCCCGTCAAAGAAAGATCCACCCGAAAGCCTCAACCTTTGGCTTCAACTCCAAGCTAGAAGTAACTAGGATTCAAGAAGTGCTAGTCCTTCAACCCTAGATGAGAGTAGAGATGATCAAGAGAGGGTTTTTCTCAAGCTCAAGTGTTTCTCAACACATGAGAAGGGAGAGCTTGAGGGAGAGGAAGAACAAGAGAGAGAAATGAAATGATAGAATGAGAATTATGTGAACCATTCTCACTAATATGTGTATATTATTTTAATTGAATAATTAGCTAGATAATTGTCATGGCTAAATCAAGACATGACCATTATCATTTCATTTTTAATGCAAATTGCAAGGATCAAAGAGCATCTTCCAAATGAAATGATGATGGTCAAAGTGTCAACAAGGTCAACAAGTCAAGGTGGGTCAAATGGTCAACAACCATAACCATGCACAATTATTAAACTAATATCAATTAACAATAATACACACATAAGCATTAGGGTTAATAAAATGACAATAGTCATTAACCCTAATCAAAGTCCTCTCCCTCAGTCTCAAGCAACTGTGCATACGCACCCGTATTCGCGATCCGAGGAACACGAATACAATGAGAAAAACCAATCCCAAATCATATACTAGGATCCGGCTTAAACCAAAGCCCGCTAGTATAAACTGTCCGGACAGCAAACGTGCACAAGTGCGCGAATGTGAACGAACCCTGTCGCAAAACCATGCGACCTCTACTCATTTTGCCTAAAGGCGAATAGCTCTCTGTGTGGGACTCTAAAGACTCGACACTACGCTGGCAGTGGGTTTAACCACAGACCACAAGCGGCACTAGCTGTACGTAACGGTCCCCAGGTAGATGTCGATAAGAAGACTGACGAGGTGAACCCCATCTGAACTCCTACTGAGCCTGTATGTGACAATCTCCGTACAGTCCGGTCTGTTCGTCTGATACATCGCATGGCGGGCCTAGGGGGGCGGTGAACGTCAGTCCCCTAATAGCGGTACAAGTCGTGTCGAAGTGTAGCTCAGAACACCCTGAGATAACACTGGAAACCTACCAGTATATCTCGCTTGCCCTGGCCACGGACTACTCGTGTAATGGCTCTCCTAGACACAGCGCGATGTCAACCCCCAATACCGGGAGAGACGAATCCTGTCTAACCGTCACTGCCTCCAAGTGCTTCGGGACTGCACCCAAAAACTACCTGTTTGCACGACTCCTTTGAGCCGTGGTAGGGTAGCAATCAAAGTGCAGTGGGAACACACTCGAGGCGAAGTGACAGTGTCAAGTCAGCGGACTAAGCTGTACTCATGTCACCTGGGAACTGATAACTGACGATAGGTATAATACCAACCAACAGTTCCCGACGAGTCCTGTCCAGTGTACTCGTAACCTAACGAGCACCCGCATACTATCTCAAGTACGACGTACTGACGGCTGTGGGACAGACCGTCTCCCACGCTGGGATGAGAAGCGCATACGCTAGTCTATTCCGGAGTATCGATGCCCTGTCTCGATAGTCCAACGACTAGGGACCTGTATAAGGATGTGCTTATAGATCACCCAGCTCCCATGAGTGTGAGCGCCATCACAACGCTGGTAATCAAGCAAAGATCCTATGGGCTCTACTAATATGTATATCAGCGATATGCTAAAAGAAACACATGCACATATTAAAGCAGAGACAAACCAAGTAGCATACTACCATTTCGAGCAAGATTGTATATACAACTGTGAATATCCCAAGCTTCCATCAAGTAATATACAAACTAGTATGATACAGTAATGGCCTCTAGGGCATATACACTAACAATTAGATACCGGATCGGGATCCTGCATATGTAATATGTTACATGGGCTACGAAAAGGTAGAGAACTGGGAATGGGTGATCATTCCGTAAGAGTAGGGAATGGTGCAGATATTGCAGCCAAGGCAGTTGGCGAATATCACCTTGTGTTACCAAATGGTAATACATTGGTTCTGAACGAGTGCTATTACATTCCGACCCTGATATGCATTATTATAGGCAGTTTCTTTATTGAATAAAGAAGGATATAATTTTATAGTACAGGATAATTTTATGAACATATTCCTGAATCAAAAGTTGATAGGATCAGGATCGTTAAATAATGGCATATACGTTCTCAACCAAACTACAGTACTTGATATACAAAACACACACAAGAGGAAGAGTTCAGAAATGAACGAATCCTTCTTGTGGCATTGTAGACTAGGTCATATCAATGTAACACGGCTAGCTAAGTTACATAAGGATATATATTTAAATCCGTTCGAATTTTTATCTTATAATACTTGTCAGTCATGTCTCAAAGGCAAGATGACCAAAACTCCATTTAGTGGACACAGAGAAAGAGTTACAGAACTCTTAGGGCTGATACATAGTGATGTATGTGGTCCTATGTCTACACATGCCAGGAACGGTTCTTCCTACTTCATTACATTCACTAACGATCTCTCAAGATACGGACATGTGTTCCTGATGAAATACAAGTCTGAAGCTTTTAAGAAATTCAGGGAATATAAGCACGAAGTAGAGAACCAAATGGGTAAAAGTATTAAAATCCTTCGATCTGATCGAGGAGGAGAATACTTAAGCACTGAGTTCCTAGACTATCTAAAAGAGAATGGGATTCTCTCTCAGCTTACTCCTCCTTATACACCACAGCACAACAGTGTATCGGAGCGGAGGAATCGCACCCTATTAGATATGGTGCGCTCTATGATGAGCATCGCTGAGTTGCCTATTTCCTTTTGGGACATGCACTGGAAACAACTGCATACCTATTGAATCAGGTTCCATATAAATCCGTACCTATCACACCATATGAGATGTGGAGTGGGAAGAGACCATGTCTTAAACGAGTTAAGAGATGGGGTTGTCCTGCCTATGTAAAAAAGAAAAATCCGGACAAACTCGAGGCACGATCAGTTCTTTGTAAGTTTGTAGGATATCCTAAACATTCTCATGGATATCTTTTCTACCACGGCGAGGAACAAAAGGTGTTTGTTTCTCGACATGCCACCTTTTTAGAAAAGGAATTTCTTGCAAAAGAAATTAGTGGCGAAGCGATAGAGCTGGAAGAAGTTCCGGCAGAACAAACTACGACTGAAAATTTAGTGGAACCAGATGATTCAGTAGTTCCCAACGAACCTCAGCCTCTCCGCCGATCTAGTAGGGTTTCTCATCCACCTGAGAGATACTACGGTTATCTCGTTGATGGTGGGAGCGAGGATTGCATCATGGAAGATGATGACCCGACTAGCTTCGAGCAGGCCATCACGAGTGGGGACTCTGTGAAGTGGATGGATGCAATGCGATCTGAGATGGAATCCATGTACACCAACAAAGTATGGACTTTGGAAGTTGCTCCTGAAGGGGTAAAACCCATTGAGAGCAAGTGGATCTTTAAGAAGAAACTTGGTGTAGATGGAAAAGTTGAGACTTTCAAAGCTAGAATTGTTGCAAAGGGTATTCGTCAACGACCAGGTGTGGATTATGACGAAACCTTTTCTCCAGTGGCTATGCTTAAGTCCATCCGGATCCTACTTGCCATTGCTGCATACCATGACTACGAAATCTGGCAGATGGATGTTAAGACAGCCTTTTTAAATGGTGATTTAGAAGAGTGCGTGTACATGACTCAGCCAGAAGGCTTCGTGGATAGTGGGAGCAGTGGAAAGATGTGCAAGCTGCTTAAATCCATATACGTGTTAAATCAGGCATCGCGGAGTTGGAACATCTTCTTTGATGTTGTAGTGAAAGAGTTTGACTTCATCAAAAACATAGATGAACCTTGTATATACAAAAAGGTTGCAGAGAGTAAGGTTGTCTTTCTCATATTGTACGTGGATGACATACTCTTGATAGGAAATGATGTTCCTATGCTGCACTCGGTCAAGCTCTTCTTATCACAAAGATTCTCAATGAAAGATCTAGGTGATGCCTCCTGCATTTTGGGAATAATGATCTATAGAGATAGATCTAAACGGATACTGGGATTGTCCCAATCTAGGTACATTGACACCATACTAAAAAGGTTTAGTATGGAAGAATCCAAGCGTGGGAACCAACCCACGATCTCTGGACTCACTCTCTCCAAAGAGATGTCTCCCAAGACTGATTTGGAGAGAGCTCGCATGCAAGGGATACCCTATGCTTCGGCAGTAGGCTCTATCATGTATGCAATGCTATGTACCAGACCCGATGTAGCATACTCACTAAGTGTAGTGAGTAGGTATCAAGCAGATCCTGGAGAGAGTCATTGGACAGCTGTGAAGAACATTCTCAAGTACTTGAGAAGGACTAAAGAGATGTTCTTGGTGTATGGTAATGGTGAACTTCAGGTGGAGTTCTTTACCGATTCAAGCTTCCAAAGTGATAAGGACGACTCTAAGTCGCACTCGGGATTTGTCTTTACCCTCAATGGAGGGGCGGTGTGTTGGAAGAGTTCCAAACAGGAAACCATTACAGACTCGACGATGGAGGCTGAATACATCGCTGCCAACGATGCTGGAAAAGAGGCTGTCTGGATGAAGAAGTTCATTACTGAACTTAGTGTGGTTCCGTCCATTGAGCATCTAATACCTTTGTATTGTGATAACAATGGAGCTGTGGCTTTAGCCAAGGAACCCAGGTCCCATCAGAAGTCCAGACATATTCTGAGGCGGTATCACCTGATCCGGGAGATAGTTGATAGCCGGGAGATCTAGGTCAGGAGAGTTGATACGAAGGACAACACTGCGGATCCACTCACGAAGGCCATTCCCCAGACACAGTTTGAGAGACTCTTCGGGATGTTAGGTATGAGATACTATAACAGCAGGCCTTAGTGCAAGTGGGAGATTGTTAGTTATGTATATGCCCTAGAGGTCATTATTGTACATATGATGTATATTATAGTGGATGATTGGATATATATAGAGAGGAATTTCTTGCTCGACATGATAGTATGCTATTTGGTTTCACTTTATCTTAACATGTTGACTTGTATTAGTTTACTGTCTTGCTCTCACATGTTGATAAAGTCCTTAGGATATGTACTCGACTATTGGGACTATGATGAGATCATACTAGTGGGGCCAGGGTAGTCAATGAGTACATTCTATAATTGTTTCTAGTCGAGGGGGTATCGAGACAGGGCATTGATACACCAGAGTAGACTACCATATACGCATCTTGACCCATATGATGTGCAATGGATGATCCTATATCCATCGGTGTTTGACATCACAGATGGTGTACGGGTGCTCAGTGGAGACTGGGTACACTGAACGGACTCGCCGAGAACTCTTAGATAGATTTATACCAATCGTCAGATAGCAGTTCTCCGGTGACACTGGTACTGGTTAGCCTGTAGACCCGAGATCATCATAGAGTCTTGTGTGATTCCTGATTGATGTAAGTATTTAGTGCGTGCTTATGCGCTTTTAAAATATGAATCAAAGAATATTAACCGCAATCAAGAACGGTGTCGCTTGGTAGCTAGCCGGTTGAGTACGGGTCGGTCCATAGGGAGATGGATTCCTTATCTTTGTGTTCTAACGAGTTAATCCAAAAAAATGGTGTTTTTATTTTAAGATCTAAGAATTCATTTTTATGATTTTAATTTAACAACTACGGCAGATAAATAAAATTAACAACTACGGTAGATAAATAAAATTTATAAGTAGGGCAGAAATGAAATTTAGAACTAGGGCAGAAAAGAAATTAACTAGGGCAAGATAAAAAACTTACTTCTTTATTGATGCACTCTTTGACGATTATATTGAATTGAAAATCTAAGATCTGGAATTTAAAAGAGGCATCTCTAAAGAAGCACCCAAAAAGAGGCACGCTCCAAAAAGAGCTGTAGGGTTCCTATTTATAGATTATAGAAACCTTAGGGTTACATCTGATCCCTATCTACATTTACAAAACTACCTTGAGAAGCCTGGTCAACGCGCCACCGCCGCCGTCAAAACTTGCACCGACACGTGCTCAGCACGGCCGCGGAACCGCGGCCAAATGCCCTATTTGGCCGCGGATCCGCGGCCATATAGTGGGGTCTTTTGTTGGATTCTTCTGGGCTGCTTCCTATTGCATTTGGCTTCTGGTTTCTTTACTTGTTTTCTCAGATTGTCTTCTAGTTTCTTCTAGATTTCCACAGTGCGGAATGGTGTGGACTTTTACCGTTCTCTTCATGTTGAAGTCTTGAATCTTTGCGCTGTCTTTGTACTTTGTGAAATTGTTCATTGATCTTCATTTGTCCCTCAAACTGTAGGCATGATCAAGATTCTTCTATTTGTTGGTCATAGTCTCACTTTTGTATCGTCTTTTCATCATTTTCACTGTTTTGTTCCGAGAACCTATAACCTGCAACTATGTAGCAGACATGGATCAAAAGCATCTGTTTATTTGTAAAATGAATAAGAATGGGGAATATAATAATGCAAAATTATGATATGAACAATTCCCACTGTGCTTTGATTTCCACCTTACCGCGTCCAAGAGGGCGTGCAAAACGCTGGTTTTTGGGTACAGTCCCGAATCACATGGAGGCAATGAGCGATAGGAGGGGATTTGTCTCTCCCGGTATAGGGAGTTGATGTTGTGCTTTGTTCGATTTGCTATAACTGGAAGTCCCTGGCCAGGGCTAATATGGAGTGCTACTGGTACGTGTTATCAGTAGTTTCTTGACCCGTTATGAGCCTTACATCGACACGACTTATCGGTTACTGGGGTCTGACGTTTACCACCTCTAGACTAGATATGCAACATATCAGACGAATAGACCGGACTGTACGGTAGTGTTACTGATTGGATTCATAGGAGAATGTACAGGCTTGCTTGTTGATCTTCTGATCGCTCAATACCTGGGTGGCTGTACGTTTAGCTGACCGCTTGCAGCTTGTGGGTGTTTGATATGATCATCACCTACTGCCGGCGTATTGACGATTCTTTAGAGTCCTACACAGAGGTTTCCTGACTTAGACAAAACGGAGTAGGTGCATATATCTGATATGTGCGGGACCGAGAATAATACGATATGAGATACCGTATTCTATTCTCGCGATATGAGATATCAGCCGGGTATATGTGATATAGCCGGGTCATCGGATCAAGTGTTGATTCGATGAACTGATACAGATTATATTAGTCGGTTATTTATGAAATAGTCGGATTATCGGATCAAGTGTTGATTCGATAATTTAATGTATAATTATATATTTTATATTTTATATTACATTAACTAATATTAGCTCACTTAAAGATTCTTTTTCTCACTTGGATAATACATTGATATATATATGATATATGTTAATTGTATTATTTTATTTTGTTATAATAAATATTGTATATGTGATATATAATATTGTAACATGTTAGGGTTACAAATGCAACATGCTTTGTGGAGTTTAAATATGATTAAGGTTTGGATTAGGGTTAAGCTTGGATGAAGCTTTCATGAAGCTTCTTGAAGCTTTGACTTTAACTTATGATATTTTGTGTAGATAGTTTTTTAACCCAACCCAAACCCTTTACCCTAGTTAATTCTCTACAAGGATTAAGTCTTCATTCTTAACCCATGGTTGATTTGTAACCACAACAATGATTTTCATTATTCATCACAAATACTTTTCTTCTTCTTCCTCCTCCTTGAAAAGCTTTCTAGCTTTTGGGTTAGTGATGAATAAGTGTGAGAAATTGAAAACAAAAGAGAGCTAAATTCCTACTTCATCATCCTCATCTATTTTAGCCATTTAGATTAGGGTGTTCACTTCTCTAATAGTTGATTAGAGAAGTGAGAGCTTGAGTTAAAGATTCTTCAAGGTAAATCATCTTCGAAAAGGAAGACTTCAAGCAAGTATGGATCATTCGGCTTGTGGAGCCTCTCTAGAGTCCGGAAGTTCAAGGATCAGGGCGAAGGGACTACTACTCGGAGCTTATGAAGCGAAGGAACGGACTACAAAGGTTGTAATCCCTTTCTCTTAGATGTAAAGTTGTTTACATGCTATATTAACCCTAATTATGTAGCAAAGATCTTCGCTTTAGGTTGTTCGGCACTTGAAAATTTTAAATTCGGCATGGTTGATGCCTTATAGAGCCTTGTGATAGTGCCTAGTAACCTTATATATATATATCAAAACATTAAATCAACACTTGATTCAATTATCCGGTTATATCACATATAACCAACTAATATTCAATATTATATACTAAATCAACACTTGATTCAATAATCCGGTCATATCATATATAACCGGCCAATATCAAATATATATATATATACACACACACATACATACATACATACATACATAAATCAAATCATTGAATCAACGCTTGATTCAATAATCCAGTTATATCGCATATAACCTAACCGATATCAAATATCGCTAGATTAGAATACGGTATCACATACTTGTATTTAATCAAGCTCCTGCACATAATACCATATATGCCCTAGTTTGTTTCTCTTGAGCTAGGAAACCTCTGTGTGGGACTCTAAAGACTCGTCAATATGCCAGCAGTACGTAATGATCATATCAGATACCCGCAAGCCGTTAGCGGTACTAGCTGGACGTAACGGCTACTCAGGTATTGAAAAAATAGAAAATCAATAAGCAAACTTGTCCAAACTCCCATAGAGCCTATAAGCAACACTTACCATACAGTCTGGTCTCTTCGTCTGATATGTCGCATATCGAGTCTGGGGGTGGAATCGTCATACCCCGCTAACTTGATAATGTAAGGATAGTATAGCACCCTATGAAGAGTTTCGAAGCATCACATGACCCAAAGTTATAATTTTTTAAGGTGCTAAACTAACATACATATGGATCGATCCTAGAAAATTAGGGTTATGAAACTTTAGGCTAGTAAAGATTAGGGTTTGAAGGCTACAACCTTTGTAGCTCCCCTTTGCTAGACTCCTTGGTGCTATGGGTGTTGAGTCGAGGTCCTCTCGAAGTTCCCTTGCGTCCACGACGATCCACCACGGAGCACTCCGTCCAAGCTTGCTTCTTTGGAAAACCGAAGGAAACACTCTAATCAAGTCGGCTAGACTTGAGTAGAATGATGTTGTGGTGTGGAATCTCACTTCAAAAACCTATCTTTAAGTGGTATTTGCTCACTAGGAAAATCAAGAGAGAAAAGGAGCTAGAGGAAGAAGATGGTGGCAATTTTAACAAGAGATAAAAGATTAACTCTAGTGAAGAAAAAGAAATATATCCATATATATTTTATTTCTTCATGCTATGAACCATGGTTAAAGTGATGGAGACATTATTTAACTTTAGTTTGGAATGATAAAGAGAAGGATAACCTAAGGTTAGTGGTAGTTGAGCATGGTTAGGTCAAAGGAAGAATGTAGAAGCATGAATGATTATCCTTCCCTTTTTCATTTTCTTTTAAATCCAAAATTAAACAATAATCCATAATATAATCCATGGTGTGAGTCTTATATTGCCACCATTTCCATATGCTAACAACCATGATGGATGAGTGTATGTATGTGTGCATGTATGCACATCTTCATGTGCATAAAACTAGCATGAAAGAAAGAAAGAAAAGCACACATGCATGCACACATCCATCATCCAAGAAAAGGTTTTAAGTGAGAAAAATAATGGTTAAATGATAAATCAACACTTGATTTATCAATCCGGTCATATCTCATATGACCCCACCAAAAGCAGTTCACCCGATCAATGTTCGGTATCATATACGCACATTTCAATCGGGTGCATGTGCATATCGCATATGCGCACCACAACGTTTCGCCTGGACTGGATAACTCCTCTTTGGGACTCTAAGACTCGTCAATACGCCGGCAGAGGGTAATGATCATATCAAGTACCCTCATGCCGCAAGCGGTCAGCTAAACGTAACGGCCACCCGGGTATTGAGCGATCAGAAGACAACAAGCGAACCTGCTACAACTCCCGTCGAGCCATCCGGCAACACTACCGTACAGTCCGGT
The DNA here is from genome assembly GCA_030015575.1 of Agapanthus africanus. NCBI lineage: Eukaryota > Viridiplantae > Streptophyta > Magnoliopsida > Asparagales > Amaryllidaceae > Agapanthus > Agapanthus africanus. The sequence goes on along the minus strand of CM057342.1, from coordinate 240,585,776 downwards.
CTCTTCGTCAGATATGCTGCATATCGAGCCTAGGGATGGTCACGTCGACCCTAATAACTCAATAAGTCGTGTCGGTGAATGGTCTATAACAGATCGAGAAACTACTGATAACACTTATCAGCAAATCTCAGCAGCCCTGGCCAGGGACTTGCTGTTATAACCAGTCGGGCACTGCACAGCATCAACTCCCAATACCGGGAGAGACGAAACCCCTCCTATCGCTCATCGTCTTCGTGTGTCTCGGGACTGTACCCAACGGCCACCTGTTTGCACGACTCAGTAGAGCCGTGGTAGGGTGGCAATCAAAGTGCAGTGGGAGAACACACAAGACTCCATGACGATCTCGGGTCTACAGACTAACCTGTACCAGTGTCACCTGAGAACTGCTATCCGACGATAGATATAATTCCATATAGGAGTTCTCGGTGAGTCCGTCCAGTGTACCCAGTCACCACTGAGCACCCGTATATGATCTTGATGTCAAACATCGATGAATGTGGGAACATTCATCGCCCATCGTATGGGTCTAGTATCATATACGCTAGTCTACTCTGGTATACCAATGCCCCGTCTCGATATACCTACGACTAGGGACGTTCCAGGATATGCTTATAGACTATAGATGTCCCACTAGTATGATCTCCATCATAATCAGAGTAGTCAAGCCGATATACTCAGGGCTTTATCAGCATGTATGAATGAATAAAAGTATGATCAAATCAACATGTCAGATAAAGAATAACCAGATAGCATACTATCATGTCGAGCAAGAATGCAAACTGAATATATATACATGTACAGATACATCCACTATCACATAATGGCCTCTAGGGCATACATATATCCAACAATCTCCCACTTGCACTAAGGCCAGTTATTGGCGTATCTCGTACCCAACATCTCAAAAAGTCGCTCATGCTGTGGCTGAGGGAGGGCCTTGGTGAGTGGATCCGCGGCGTTGTTCTTTGTGTCAACTCTCTTAATCTCGATCTCGCGGCGATCTACAATCTCCCGGATCAAATGAAAGCGCCTCAGGATATGTCTGGACCGCTGATGGGATCTGGGCTCCTTGGCTAATGCCATTGCCCCATTATTGTCACAATACAAAGGTATTGGATCAATAATGGTTGGAACTACTCCTAGCTCCGAGACGAACTTCTTCATCCAGACGGCTTCCTTGGCGGCATCATTTGCAGCAATGTACTCAGATTCCATCGTAGAGTCTGCAACGGTATCTTGTTTGGAACTCTTCCAACTTATCGCCCCTCCATTGAGGGTAAATACAAATCCTGAGATAGATTTGCTGTCATCCTTATCGCTCTGGAAGCTCGAATCGGTAAAGGCCTCCATTTGGAGGTCTGTATTACCATACACCAAGAACAATTCTTTAGTCCTTCGCAAGTACTTAAGAATGTTCTTCACGGTTGTCCAGTGGTTCTCCCCTGGGTTGGATTGATACCTGCTTACAAAACTAAGTGCATAAGCTACATCTGGGCGTGTACATAACGTCGCATACATTATAGATCCTACTGCCGAAGCATAAGGTATAATGCTCATGCGAGCTTTCTCTTCATCGGTCTTCGGACAAGAATCCTTGGAGAGAGTGACTCCATGGCAAGCGGGTAAGGCACCCCGCTTGGAGTCTTCCATACTAAACCTTTTTAGGATGGTGTTGATGTACCTGGTTTGGGACAATCCCAATAACTTTTTGGATCTATCCCTATAGATCCTTATGCCCAGGATGTATGTGGCATCACCCAGGTCCTTCATGGAGAACCTCAGTGATAAGAATGATTTGACCGACTGTAGCATAGGAATATCATTTCCTATCAGAAGAATGTCATCCACGTACAATACGAGGAATGTGACAGCTCTTCCTACAGCCTTCCTATAAACACAAGGTTCATCTGGATTTTTGATGAAATCAAACTCTTTGATAACATCATCGAAACAGATGTTCCAACTCCGAGATGCCTGCTTTAACCCATATATGGATTTAAGCAATCTACATGCTTTCTCGCTGCTCCCACTGTCAATGAAGCCCTCTGGCTGATCCATATAAACGCATTTTTCTAAATCTCCATTTAGAAATGTCGTTTTAACGTCCATCTGCCAGATTTCATAGTCATAGTGAGCAGCAATAGCAAGTAGGATCCGAATGGATTTAAGCATGGCTACGGGCGAAAAAGTTTCGTCATAGTCCAAACCTGGTCTTTGACGAAAACCTTTCGCCACAAGTCTTATCTTATAGGTCTCTACCTGCCCATCCACACCAATCTTTCTTTTAAAGATCCATTTGCACCCTACAGGTTTTACCCCAGGGGGTACAACGTCCAAAGTCCATACTTTGTTGGTGTACATAGACTCCATTTCGGATCTCATGGCATCCAGCCACTTCATAGAGTCACCACTCGTGATAGCTTGCTGAAAACTGGTAGGATCATCATCTTCCATGATACAGTCTTCTCTGTCACCATCAATGAGAAAACCGTAGTACCTCTCCGGTGGGCGAGAAGTCCTACCAGACCTAAGGAGTGGCCGAGGTTCTTCAGTTTCTGTTGCAACAGCCGGTTCAACCAAATCGTCATTTGTAGTTTGTGTCTCCAGAACCTCTTCCAGATCTACTACCTTGCCATCATCTTTATCTGTGAAAAACTCTTTTTCCAAGAATGTGGCATACTGAGAAACAAACACCTTTTGTTCCTCTTTGTGGTAGAACAGATATCCATAAGAATTCTTTGGATATCCCACAAAGTTACACATGACTGACCGTGTCTCGAGTTTGTCCGGATTCTGCTTTTTAACATAGGCCGGGCAACCCCAAATCTTAATTCTTTTAAGAGATGGTCTCTTCCCATTCCATATCTCATATGGCTTGGTAGACACGGCTTTGGTTGGAACCCTGTTTAGCAGAAACGCTGCAGTCTCCAATGCATGTCCCCAAAACGAGACTGGTAACTCAGCGTCACTCATCATGGACCGGACCATATCTAATAGGGTCCTATTCCGTCGTTCTGACACACCGTTGTGCTGTGGTGTGTAAGGAGGAGTGAGCTGAGAGAGAATCCCATTCTCTTTTAGGAAGTTTGCAAATTCTGTACTGAGATACTCTCCACCTCGATCTGATCGAAGCATCTTAATACTCAAGCCGGTTTGTTTTTCTACTTCTTGTTTATATTCAATGAATTTCTCGAAAGCGTCGGACTTGTGCTTTAATAAAAATACATGACCGAATCTTGAGAAATCGTCAGTGAATGTAATGAAGTATGAAAAACCGCCTCTAGCCTGTGTAGACATAGGCCCACATACATCACTATGTATGAGGCCCAGGAGCTGAGTAGCTCTTTCTCCGTGTCCGGTAAACGGAGTTTTGGTCATTTTACCCTTGATACAAGACTGGCAAGTCGCATAAGATTTATATTCAAAAGAATTTAAATATCCATCTTTGTGTAACTTGTTTAGTCTTGTTTCGTTAATATGACCAAGTCTACAGTGCCAAAGAAAAGCTTTATTTAATTCTGAAAGTTTTCTTTTATTAGTGTGTTGTATACTGAAAACTGTGTGTTGATTTAGGACATATATTCCGTTATTAAGTGTACCATACCCAACCAACATTTGATTCAGGTGAATGTTCATAACATTGTTTTGCAATACAAAATTATACCCTTCATTGTCCAACAAAGAAACGGATATTATATTACATAGCATACTTGGTACAAAATAACATGGATTCAAAATCAAAATACATCCAGATGGCAACCCCAAGTGATACTCTCCCACTGCGACTGTATGTACATTGGAACCATTTCCAACGCGAAGAGTATGGTCACCTGTCCTCAAAACCTTGCTATTTCTCAGCCCCTGCATAGAATTGCAAATGTGAGAACCTGAACCGGTATCCAATACCCAGGAAGCAGAGTTTATAGAAAAACAGTTTTCAGTCACAAACGCACCTGAAGCAGAAGCATCACCATGCTTCTTCTTGAGACTTAGGTACTCCGTGCAGTTGAGCTTCCAATGTCCTGTCTTGTGGCAATGAAAACACTCGCCTTTCCCCGGGTCTCCAGCTGTGGACTTTCCCTTTCCTTTCACCTTTTTGACTCCGCCCTTAGGATTAGTGGGTTTCTTCTTTTTCTTTCCCTTAGCCTTAGCTTTCGGGCGAGAAGAAGAAGACTGTCCAATAGTCATAACGGGAGTCTTTGCTGACTTCATAGTGCTCTCTGCACTCCTTAACATATTAAGGAGTTCAGGGAGTTCCTTCTCCATGCCATGCATGTTAAAGTTCACTATGAACTGAGCAAAGGTGGAGGGGAGGGACTGCAGAATAATATCTATATATTGTTCATTGTCCATTGTCCATCCAAGGCCCTCAAGCTCTTCTATAAGAGCTATCATCTTCAAAACATGGTCTGCTACCGGTGTGCCAGGGGCCATCCGCATCTGAAACAGTTTCTTTGATGCTTCGTATCGTAATACGCGAGACTGTTCCCCATACAACTCCTTTGTATGGAGCAATATCCCGTGAATGTCCATGTCCTCGTGCTGCTTTTGATGTGTGTTGTCCATCGATGCAAGCGCGAGGCATTTTGCCGTGGCACAGTCAGCGTCCCATGTCTTGCGGACTTCAATGTCCGCAACTGAGGACTTTGGGCCTGGGACGGACGGGGCTGAAGCCGTGAGGACATATGATACTTTATCATAAGTCAAGGCGATCTTTAGATTCCTCAGCCAGTCTTTATAGTTGGTCCCATTCAGTTTGTTCTTATCTAGTAGAAGCTTAAGTCCAGTCATTGGTATCTGCCATTAAGAGAGAGAAAAGAATACACTCAGCGAAAGCTCTTGCACAGATTAGATTGGTTTATTATCTTGTCTAATCGATGTTTCACACTGCTTTTTATCAAGTTTTCTTTCAAACCTTAAAAAGAAAAACTAGCCAGGATTAATTACAGTCTACAACTTCGCTAACCGTTCAGCCAGGCCAGTGTCGGTACTTTGAGGGAGGTTCCCCGTGCTTTCGCACGGACCTAATTAGAGTAAACCTCGTTTTCCCAGAGGCGGAGCCCCGTTAACACCTTTCTAGACACCTAATGAGTTAGCTAATTGTAAACTGCAAAACTCTCCTAGGAGCAACTATTGCCCACAGTGGGATCGGGATCCAACCATCACATGGAAGGTATGCAATCTCATTGCAAATTTCAACACTTGAAATTCCCGATGTAATTTTTACCCCTAGTACTTATGACCTTAACTATGGTCAACAAATCATAAGTACCAGTCAAGTTCTACCCGTCATTTCTTGATCAATTAGACCCACCCATATGACCCTTAACTATGGTCAACAAAGTCGCATGAATGTCCTAATTAATCTGCATCATATGCATTGTAGGAAGACATCACTTAGCTACCGTACACTACGCCTTAACTAAAGTCAACAAACGTAGCACGAATACTAAGTACTCTACTTCCTAAAATGACGGAGGGTTGCGAATGATTTTTAAGAAAATCTTTAACGCTTTGAACTTGATATCGTTGTAGAATCAAACAGTTTTCAAAAGGAGTGGCTTAAGCTCCGCAGTTTTGAAATGTAGCTTTTTCATAAATAGCCGAGTAGTTTTTAAATCCGATTCTACAACATCTTTTAGGTTTATTTTCTTTACATTAATCACATTAATGTAATCCCATCATTTAAGTCCTTAAGCCAATCACAGAAAAGAAACGAAAATAACACGTACGCTTATGCCATCCGCATTCGCCGCAATGTTCCGTTATGCACCGTTAGGTTACTTAACTAACGGCATACCGGGACGGGACTAGCGCGGGTGTAAAACATAAGCAACGTCTACTATATATCATATATATAATATGTCATTCGTCTCAGATATCACAGAACACAGGCAGCAGAAATATAGATATAACGTGGGATATACTAGGACGTCCGTATTTAGTTTTTAGCCAGAATAGAAAATACGGATTCCACAGTCACGATGAATAGCCAAGCCCACACACTGGACCCCTACGAGAGCGGCAAGTGACCCTACCAATCCTGGAGTTTAGGAGACCCGGTCTCGACTCCTCGAGATGGCCTCCCACTGAACCCCAGAACCCGGTCACCTGTGCTCCCCTCCTTGGGTCCATCCTAATACGGAAAAATAAATAATATACAACACGGGTGACACAACCGCAACCTGGAAGTGCCCCAAATAAAAGAATATTACATTACATTTGAATTTACATGAATGAAAATACAAAACTCTCATCTCACAAAAACCCCCCGGCTATTCGATCGCGACAATCCTACACATCATACCTCAGCAACACATAATATCACATATCATCAACGTAAGTAAGTATGCATACCCCAATTATCGTTGACGTATAGCAACGAAACCGGCGATATCTAACATAGTACACTTACGGTCACAGAAAAGAAAGTGAAAAAACTACAATATTTGGAATCCAGATTTTCTTTAGACATCATAAATGCGAAATATCACATATTTCGTATTTCATGCCTACACTATATGAATTCCACATATTGTATCACATCCCAGACAAACAGACAGTATTAAAGTTTTCGAACGAACAATCAAGCACCCAAGATTCACTAAAGCTCAACACTTGAGCAGGGTTCAAAAAAATCTGGAGTGTGACACAGTAGCGGCGGTCCAGCCGTAGAAGGGTCAAGCCAACGCCTCACATGTGGCACGCCGTACTGCCCCAAACCCTAGGGTTCAAAGGGCAGTTCGAGACGGTCACATAATCGAGTTAAGGTTTGTTGTCTTCTAGAGGGACCACCGCAAAAAGACTTGCACGTATTTCCAAACTATTTAAACCCCGTGAATAGTGAGTAAATGATACTCGTTCAAACACTTCAATACTTTCTAATTTACCCGGAAAAGCTACGAAATGAAAGTCCCGATCGAATCGACGAATCCAAAAACATCTCCAGAATTTTTCAAAACTTTATACAGTTTAAAAATACCCAAAAATTTATACATGCAGAACCAAAAATTACTGAAGAAAACTTATCCACTAATTCACATATAAGGCCGCGGAACCGCGGCCTAAGCAAGCTTAGGCCGCGTTTCCGCGGCAAGAAACACTGTTCATGGGATAATTTTCTGCCGTAATCCTTATTTTTCCCTGCTTTATTTTTTACATATTTTTAATTCTGCAAAATGTCAAAATTTAGAAAATTTCCAGAGAGCATCCCATAATATCGTATTTTTGTCCGATCGGGGTTTTCACTTCGTAAAAACGTCGCCTAATGTTCTAGGTCGGCTCTGATACCAATGTAAGGATAGTATAGCACCCTATGAAGAGTTTCGAAGCATCACATGACCCAAAGTTATAATTTTTTAAGGTGCTAAACTAACATACATATGGATCGATCCTAGAAAATTAGGGTTATGAAACTTTAGGCTAGTAAAGATTAGGGTTTGAAGGCTACAACCTTTGTAGCTCCCCTTTGCTAGACTCCTTGGTGCTATGGGTGTTGAGTCGAGGTCCTCTCGAAGTTCCCTTGTGTCCACGACGATCCACCACGGAGCACTCCGTCTAAGCTTGCTTCTTTGGAAAACCGAAGGAAACACTCTAATCAAGTCGGCTAGACTTGAGTAGAATGATGTTGTGGTGTGGAATCTCACTTCAAAAACCTATCTTTAAGTGGTATTTGCTCACTAGGAAAATCAAGAGAGAAAAAGAGCTAGAGGAAGAAGATGGTGGCAATTTTAACAAGAGATAAAAGATTAACTCTAGTGAAGAAAAAGAAATATATCCATATATATTTTATTTCTTCATGCTATGAACCATGGTTAAAGTGATGGAGACATTATTTAACTTTAGTTTGGAATGAAAAAGGGAAGGATAATCATTCATGCTTCTACATTCTTCCTTTGACCTAACCATGCTCAACTACCACTAACTGACGAGTCTTAGAGTCCCACAGAGGAGTTACCCAGTCCAGGCGAAACGTTGTGGTGCGCATATGCGATATGCGCATGCACCCGATTGAAATGTGCGTATATGATACCGAACATTGATCGGGTGAACTGCTTTTGGTGGGGTCATATGAGATATGACCGGATTGATAAATCAAGTGTTGATTTATCAGATAAGTCATGCCGATGTGTAGCCTATAACCATTCGAGAAACTACTGATAAGACTTACCAGTAAATCTCATCAGCCCTGGCCAGGGACTTGCTGTTATAGCCAATCGTGCATAGCGCAACATCAACTCCTGATATTGGAAGAGACGAAACCCCTCATATCGCTCATTGCCTCCATATGACTCGGGACTGTACCCAAAATCCACCTGTTTGCATGACTCCTTTGAGCCGTGGTAGGGAGGAAATCAAAGCACAGTAGGAACCACACAAGACTCTTTGACGATCTCGGGTCTACAGACTAACCTGTACAAGTGTCACCAGAGAACTGCTATCTGACGATAGGTATGGTACCATCTAGGAGTTCTCGGCGAGTCCTGTTCGGTGTACCCATTCTCTAATAAGCACTTGTATACAATCTTTGATGTCAAACACCAATGGTTGTGGGATCAACCATCGCCCCATACAAGGTCAAGAAACGTACACACTAGTCCACACTTGAATATCGATGCCCTGTCTCGATACTCCCTCGACTAGGAACTATTAAAGGATGTGCTTGCGGGACTACACAAGCCCTACTAGTATGATCTGCATTATAGTCCTGGTAGTCAAGCCTACATCCTAAGGGGTTTATCAACATGTATCAGAGAGACAGTATTCTAAAACAAATGTACATGTTAAGATAAAGAGCAACCAGATAGCATACTATCATGTCGAGCAAGAAAGTCCTCTATATATATGTCCAAGCATCCACTATATCATACAATAATGGCCTCTAGGGCATACATATTACTAAAAATGGATATGCACAAATCATAAATCAAATGTAATAGACGTATGAAACATAAATCAAGTACAACAACTGTGCACAAAAGAAAATATCCAGTAGGCGTAGCTACGGTGCATAAAAACATCCATCATGAAACTAAATCATCAAAACTCAAAGTCCAAAACAATAAAATCCTGATACTTGGATCACTAAAATGCAATCAAAATAAATAACATTGAGGTACACTTCCTTCAATGTCGAAAGATGCCGGTGCACTTAAAGTTGGCCGAGCAAGAATATATACTTGCCTCCTGCCCACGGTCTGGCGTTCTCTGTCCTTAGGTCCTTGTTTTCTCTGTGGATCACCAATTCCACAATCTCTTTGGTCGACGGCCAGGTTAGGAGTAATGAAGAAAACAGTCCCACTCTGACACCTCTTTGAACATCTCCTGGCCAATTATCCTGACCACTCGCAAAATAGCACGTTACTGGTGAAGGTATCTGTCCCTCTGAATTCTGGCGATACAAATGATCCTAGGTGCAAATCTTGTCACTACGGTGTCGTGGAAAGAACCTGCTATGGTTTCTTCCAAGCTCACCTCTGCCGAACTGCCCGGAGACTGGCACTCTTTACTACATCCGTTTCTTTTCCGGGACAGCTGCGATCTCATCACGACCTTCCTCTGGAAATATGGTCGTATCCAACGCCTCTGCATATCAATTCTCTGGCTTCAAAGGAGGAGAACGACTTATTAAGAGCTCACACGAATCTCTTATCCACCTTTCTTCAATATCGATCAATTCGGAATCATCTCTTGGTTGCTGTGTAGACCGCTATCCCATTTGGCTATAGTCATATCCATAGTCTCTCATAAGGACTCGAAGCTATGAATTCGTTATCTTCAACCCTCTGTGGAAGAAATCTGTCCAATTACGTCCTCTGGAACTCGTCCAGGTCATTGGAGGAATACGCTTCATTCGTCATTTCTCAATCAACTCACAACACGTCTGAATGAGGCCCTTCTATCTGAAGCTAGTCAACTTATTGATCTCGCATCGGAGCATCCAATGATCTTGATCGATTCACTCCAAGTCTGAGCAAGATCCTTCAAACTGGAATTCTTCAACTTAACTGAATATGCGTCGGGGCATCCAAATAGACGAATTATCTTAGTCACTTTATCCAAGAATGACTGGCGATCCTTTGTCGCATCCCTGCCTGTAAGCTCCTGTGGCTTCAGCTTAATAAACTCTGGAGGCGACATCCCGTCAATCTCAGCGACAGCTAGGTCATCTGTCTGCATGGCAGACAACATCCCGATCTTCTGGAGTGGGTTGTATGTCGACATTCTTCACAATCTGGAAGACCTCGATCAGTGGCCCGATCATCTAGTGTAGATCCTGAACACTCATCTCAAACGAGAAATCTTAACACAAACAATATATCAGTAGGTTCCTACGTCACCGAAAGAAGATCTTGGTTGGTCCTCTAACGAGCTCGCTCTGACCACATCTCTAGCCGCAGCTTTCTCTGCTCTCGTAGCCATAGTGATAGGAACCTCGAGCAACCATCGATGAGGATAGATCATAGGAATGAATAGAATCACGGATCTTAAGAAATGTACATCTTAAGGTCACTTAAGCGGAACAGTGTATCGTAACTATGCCGCGGAACATACATACGGTACGTCACTCTACTTAAGTTACCTACTCCATCAACCAAGGTCAACCTACATGACGAAAATTCAGGTCCAATACCCTCTTAGTCAAGTCTAAGTTCCGTAAGATCAAGCCTAGGTTCCGAAATATATATACGTCCTAGACTTCTCATAGTCAAACCTAGACTCGAACCAAGGTTAAACCTAACGTTTTGATACCAACTTTTTCATGACCCGGAATTGGTGTTGGATATGTATGCCCTAGAGGCCAGTATTGTATATGTATACATATGGATGGTAGGGATATATATGTACAGAACAATCTTGCTCAGTTTTATAGTATATTAATCGACTTGTCTTTGTCAGGATATGTGTATCTATTTCTGTTGTTGTTATATCTGTCTTGCACATATTGATGAAGACTCGATACGGTAGTTTACTATTATGGTTTGTCTTTATCTTAACATGGCATATGTCATACTCGTTATTACATATTGCGGTTACATGTTGATAAAGGCCCTAGGATCTTGCTTGACTACCTGCGTTGTGATGGCGATCATACTTGTGGGAGCAGGGTAGTCCACAAGCACATCCTTAAAAGGTCCCTAGTCGCGTGAGTATCGAGACTGGGCATTGATACTCCAGAGTAGACTAGTGTATACATTTCTAACCCCGTCGGGGGATGGTTGGTCCCGCGGCCATTGGTCTGATGTACCTAAGATCGTATACAGATGCTCACTGGGGTGAGTACACTGGACGGACTCGCCGAGAACTTCCATGTCGTACTATACCTATCATCAGATGGAAGTTCTCAGGTGACATGTGTAAAGGTTAGTCCTTGGACCCGAGATCGGCATTTGTCTCATGTGAGTTCCCACTGAACTTTGATCACTACCCTACCACGGCTCTACTGAGTCGTGCAAACAGGTTTTGGTTGGGTTCAGTCCCGAGACACATGGAGGCAGTGAGCGATTGTCGGGGATTTGTCTCTCCCCGTATAGGTAGTCGATATCGCACTGTGATTCGATTGGTCGGGACTATAAGACCTTGGCCAAGGCAGATGGAATTTACTGGTAGGTTAATCAGTAGTTTCTCGGATTGGTCCTGAGCCACATCGACATGACTTATTAAATTATTAAGGTCTGATGTTTACCATCCCCTAGACTCGGTATGCGATACTCTTTGACGAAGAGACCGGACTGTACGGATATTGTCATGGATAGGCTTAGTAGGAGATCCGGATGAGTTTGCTCATCGGCCTTCCTTTCGACAGGTACCTGGGTAGCCGTTACGTACAGCTAGTGCCGCTGACGTGCTTGTAGTTAAACCCACTGCCAGAGTACTGTCGAGTCTTTAGAGTCACACACGGAAGGTTTCCCTGATTCAGGCGAAATGATATAGTAGCCGTATTGGATACGTGCAGGGTTCGATCGATTGTTGTACTTTGTACTCGGACTTTCGATCGGACAGTTGGTGATACTAGCCGGCTCGGGTTTGAGCCGGATTATTAAATCATGTATTGATTTAATAATTTACGTATATGTATTTCGATATGTATATTCTAGTATTACATTCTTCGTGTTATTCTATTTCTTTGGGCGTTCGGGGTTTTATCCGATTGCCGGTATGTATTTACAATAGACTGAAATCCGTATTTATTACAGATTTCCTTCTAGAAGGTGGCCACCTCATTTTGGATTTTCCATTTATTTCATAAATGGAAATGAGGTGTAAAGTGAAAGGTAAGGGAGGAAAGGTAGTGACTATGCTTCAATAGTTAACAAATGAATTTATAATTCATTTTGGAGTTACTATTGAAGCATGGTTTCTAATTGTTTAATGGAAGAAATCATACACAAAACCAAGGTGTGTCTTTTCTCTTTCATTTATGCTTCATTATTTTCTTGAGCTCTCATTTTGCTCTTGATCTCCTCGCTCCTCTAGCTTTCCTCCACCTTCATCTTCTTCCTCTTCACTAACATTCTCATGAGTTGAGAAACAAGTGAAGAGGTTCTAAAAGAGATCGCAAACACTTAGACACCTTCACTACATCCTAGACTACTTGGTTTAGCAACCCAAGTTCTCTAGTTACTCCTTATAGCTATTTGGTTAGGAGCTAGAGCCATGGATCATATTCCCCGGATGGATCATCTACGACAAAGCAAGGCCAGAGAACAAGCTCGATCACGGAGGACCGATAGAGCCGGAAAAGAAGATCAAGAAAGTTCAAGGCGGTTACGAGGAGCTAAGGATGAAGAACGAAGACCGAAGGACTTGATCCGTTTGGTATAACTTCCTTCATAGTAGATAGAACTCCTTTTAGCTAACTAGGTTTATGGTTAAAGATCTGGGTTAAGTTTTATTCTAGCGCCAAGTTTCGTTCGTTTTGAAATTTTTGTTCCGCATTTGGCCACGGAAGCTGGCCGGGGAGCTAGGGTAAACCTTCAATTGGCACGTGACTGGCACAAGAATCACGTGAAGTCTATAGAACCCCACCGTAAACCAGGTAAGCCGAAAGCCTAGAAATCTAAACTTTTTTCGGAAAATAATGGAGGTGCAGTTTTGAAACACGGCATAATGAATTCAAATCCTTCTTTTAAAAGTATAAGTAATATTATATGAAAACGCAATGGTTGTATACTATCTTTAAAAACGTTTTCGCCCTTGAAAATATGAGCAGCACCTCCCTTATAAATTTTGATCCAAACCAATACAACACGGCAATAATATAGGCATCCGCAAGAGGGAGCTAGCTCTTTGCCAATTGGCGGAATCACAAACACACAATAAATATATACAACGCCCAAGACGAAGATCAATCACAAAAAGAAAATAAAAAAGACCAAGACATCATCAAGCTCAAATAGAGAACAATACAACCATCTCCCTCTAAGTCTCAACGAATATACAAGCCTGGTGTCTAGGTCTACCAAATATACAAAGACTAGTTTATGGAGTTTTTAACTAGATAAAACAGAATAATATATACAAAGGTGGTCACGATCCAAATATGTACCACACCTACCAATGCAAATCACCCAGAAGCGAACTATGTGCCAGCAAACCCTGCTGATCCAAGCGGTCGATCCTGTAAGAAAACTGTGGCACGGCGGGGGTGAATTGCCAACTCGTGAGTAGAAAATATCAGCATGTAGAAATCGAATGTATAACGATCTCTTAGGTCATACTGTAATATAAAGGTAATATTGTGGTATCTAGGGTGATCGTGTATACATATGTGTAATAATAACAAGGTCATGCCAATAACAGTATATAGTATCATGTCATCTGAATCGTATGCATGTATACATGTGTATCATCCAACGTGTGTCCATCAACGACATATCAAATCATCATAAAATCTGAGTGTCCAGTATCGACACTCGAAAACATCATAAAAACCCGTGTCCAGCATCAACACGTAAATCCTCATATCTCGGGCACCATCTATCGGATCGTCCCTCATATCCATATGATCACACGACTCCGGTCAGTATCTTCTGGATATCCGCTGAGCTCAAACTATCACCGGTCGGTAATGCTCCCCTGCCGGGCTCAACGTCTCTCTATACGATCTTCTTGCCCTAGGATACCGTACCGGGTCCACTATATACCTACAGACGGTGCCTCCTCACTCCTCGAATCGGGTATACACATAGCTCAGAACCGAGAAAACTCATGGTGGACGCCACAAATCATATAAAGTGAAACCACGTTTTTAAAACAATCATAAGAGTAATAAAATATATCTACGGTTCTCAAAACCAGAGATCTCATGAAAAAAAGAATCTCATATGCATGTAACCATAAAGGTACAGCATATGCAAGCACAGAAAAGTACTATAAAGTATTGCAAGGGTTTTCATGTAAGCATGTCGTGTAATGACTACGAAACCATAACTATGATTCTACAATTTAGGGAATAATACAGCGATATAGCAGTTTTCTAAATTGTGCGTGGCATGGCAATTATCGATGATGAGTGTGTGAGCCGGCATATCTGTGTACATGTATCATGCACATCATCGATAATAGTGCATGTGTCCTAGCAGACGAAGCCATATAAAGATAAGTGCTGAGAACGTAGTACATATGTCGCGAGAAAATAATACAGCGTAAACATGAACGGTATAAAGTACGTAACTACACATGAACCATACGGTTATAGTTTAAATAATACGAATCGTAGTTTTTGAAAATGGGGCCTACAATGTATTTTGAGAAAAAGATACCATTTGAAAATCCATAGCGTCCCTTGAGTTTGTCATTTAAAAGTGCATAAAATTCGTTAGTTTTGGAAATAGGTATAGTTCAAATGTAATCCATTATCTACCAAAGTGATTAGAAAGCAATGATTTTCCAATCAAGATAACCCATAAGTCGGCGATCTAGCATCTAGTATCAGATGTAATATAATCCATCGTATGTCATCCTCGAGTCAAGTGTCACGACCCGAAATTTAGTTCGTGATCAGCACTTAAATCACGCAACGTCTAAAGGCGCAACGTAAATTAAGTAAGCCGAAACCCAGAAATCTAAACCTTTTTAAGAAAATGAAAGAGGTGAAGTTTTGAAATAAAAGTATTATGAAATCAAATGTTTTCTTAAATGCATAGATAAGGGAACATGAAAAATGCAAGTAGATTTTATTCGTTGAAAAACATGTTTCGTCTTTTAAAAATTTGGGCAGTACCTCCTTTGTATATTTTGATCCAAAACCACATACACATCATAGTATAAAAGGCATCCCCAAGCGGGAGCTAGCTCTTTGCTTATCGGCGGAATCTCAACCACGCAAGTCATAAAATAAGTATATGACGCCCAACGGCGAAGATCAACACAAAGATAATGTAAAGCAAGACATCAACCCATTAAGCGAACATATAACCCATCGCTCTAAGTCTCCCAACTACAAGTCTTGCTAAGTCTTACCACTTATACAAATTCTAGTTTCTGATCTGATGTGATGGAGTTTATGTAGATACAATAGAATATAACAGTACGAGAGTGGGCATGATCCAACATGTGTTCCACCTACCAAAGCAAAGCACCTTGGAAGAAGCTGTGTGCCAGCAATACCGCAACTGATCCCAAGCGGTCAAACCTGCAAGAACTGTGGCACAACGGGAGTGAGTTGCCAACTCGTGAGTAGAAAATATCAACAAGTAGAAATCGAATAAAACAACGATTTCCTAGGTCACTATATCGTGAAGGTAATACTATGATATCTAGGGTGACCATATATGCATATATGTCAACAATCGATCAATGCAATGACATATATAAATAAACATCCGACATAATATGCCTGTATGCATGTGGATATCATACACGTGTCCATCAACGACATAAAACAATATCATGGAACCTGAGTGTTCCACACCGACACTTGAACATCATGAAAACATAAGCCTGTATATATATATATATATATATGAGGATATCAACCACGTGTGTCCATCAACGACATATCAAAATCATGAAACCTGAGTGTCCAACACCGACACTCGAAACATCATGAAAAACCCGTCTCCAGCATCGATACGTAAATCCTCATATCTCAGGCGCCGCATCCTCAGATTGGTCCTCATATCCATCTCATATCATAACTCCAAAACGGTATCCTCCGGATATCCGCCGAGCTCTATACAACCACCGGTAGGTAGTGTTCCCTCTGCCAGGCTCATCGTCTATACCGCAAAAACCATTTCTTGCCCTAGGGTACCATACCGGTTCCACCATGTACCCGCAAACGGCATCTGCCAACTCCTCGAATCGGATCTCGAAAACAAGCTCAGAACTGAGAAAACTCATAGTGGACGCCTCGAAATATCATATCAAGAGAAACCGTATTTTTAAAACAATACGCAATTTCCTTGGAAATATAACCACGGTTTTCAAATCCAGAGATCTCAAGAAAATAACCATAAGTACGATGTATGCAATATAGAGTAGTAATATGAGCATATCGGTATATCATGCAAGAATATCAAGTGATATTACTGAACAATGAAGGTACTTTTACTTTTAAGATTGATATCATGATAGGACAGTTCTCCTGTGTCAATGGCACAACAATTCTACTGTATAAGTGGCATGGAAATTCTACTGTATAAGTGGCATGACAATTACCTATGAAGAATGTGTGTGAGCCGGCAAATCAGTGTATGTGTAACATGTGCATCAACGGTAATGGTGCAGGTGTACTAGCAATTGATATCATATAGCATTAATTACCGGCACGTGGTATGTACATCACGAGGGGTAATATCCTACATAACATGAACAATAAATGAGTATATCTATCTACACAAGAATCATACGGTCACTTTTAAACGATATACATCGTCGCTTTGAAAATAGGTATGGTTCAGGTGGCAATCTCTATATCAGCGATCCCAACTCATAACATCCGATATGACAATAATCATCGATCATCATCCTCAAATCACTAGCGCGGATCAATCATCTGGTACATCTCAACTCGTACGGTAATCCATCGTACGGGGTCATCAAACAGAATAGGGAATCTATCGACCTATATACAATGATGAGGGTACGGATCTAAAGTCTCATACGGCATATTACTCATTATACTCATAAATATACACACATATATCTCAAATCACATTTGTATAACGTCATATCTTATTAATTCGGCCACACCTCTATCTCAATCATGTCTCGTGTTTATCGATCTCGATCTCATATCCTATCATTAACACTCATACTTGTTCTCCTTTCAATTCACACCATTAACAACTCATATATCAATTAGTGTCAACTTTTATCATATTATATCTTATTTAAATCCTATAACCATGTCCATACGTTCTTAACATATCCTTTATCGAAATTATAAGTTATATCACAATCTTCCATATTAGTGGTTGCGGGGGTGCTATACGCCATCCACCCGACTTCCCTCGTAGATATAAATCTACTCACCTACTAAACTCCTCGCTTAGCTGAAGTCGATGTGCTTCGTTGTCTCGGATGTCCACGCGAAGATACCTACAATCAATACACAATCGCAATTCTATTAAAACCAATATCCGAAAACCAATACGGCACACGAATTGCTTATAGGTTAGAACCTATAGCTTACGCATGCAAAAAAAACCCAAACAAATCCTTGTTGTTGGCGTACAAACACCCAACAACCAAATACAAATCCAACCACCAAAACTAAGCATTCAAAACTCGGAAAACATATCCAAGAACACCCCAATATGCTCCCAGATTTATCTCAGGTTAAATTGGGACTAAACTAGCAAGTATAGGGAGTTGTATATGGAGTATGTGAGCTACTGAACCAACCTAGACACCAAACACCAAAATTTGGCCGGCCACACTCACCCAAAATCCGTCTAGCTTGGCCAAAAGTGCTCCAATGGGGTTCGTCTTCTCAGGGTGATCTCCTATTGGTCTAACTAGGTCTCTGGAGTTGCTAGTTTTTCTCAGAAACTTCCCGGGTTGCTCCAGATTCCCTGTAGGCCACTAAAATGTCACAAAACCGATATGGAACCATTATAACTTTGTGTATCGGGTTCTAAACTCATTTCCAGTCCTCTAAATTAATCTCTAAGGTCTTGTAAACACTCACTATACCTCAATTGGCCACTAGACAGCAACTTATAATTTTCCAAGATCAAATTTCCTAATTAACTCAATTTCTAACTAAAATACGATATAACACAAATACTAATCTAAAAGTGAAGTGATTACCTTTTTTGGCCACCTAGGAAAATTCTAGAGTTGCTCAAAGTCTTCAAAATCCAAACTTTAAAGGTTCTAAGGGTTTGGGACGGGTGTGTGCATGTTTTTAATGAAGGGGACATAAGGTTTTGGCAAGTATTTGGAGATGTGACATGGGGGTAGTGAAGGATTGAAGAACCATAGAGGAGATGAAGAAAATAATGGAGAATGAAGTGATTGGGGCAGCCAAGTCTCACTCCTGTTAGTTATATGTATGCCCTAGAGGCCATTATTGTACATATGATATATATTATAGTGGATGCTTGGACATACATAGAGAGTACTTTCTTGCTCGATATGATAGTATACTATCTGGTTACTCTTTATCTTAACATGTACACTGATTGTCTCTCTGTTACATGTTGATAAAGCCCTTAGGATGTTTACTTGACTACCTGGATTATGATGCGAATCATACTAATGGGACAATAGTCCGTGAGTACATCCTTTAATGTCCTTAGTCATGGGTGTATTGAGATGGGACATCGATATACCAGAGTAGACTAGCATATACCTTCTCGACCCATGTAGATGGGCGATGGATAATCCCATATCCATTGGTGTTTGACATCAGAGATGATATACAGATGCTGAGTGGAGACTGGGTACACTGGACGGACTTTCCGAGAACTCCTAGATGGTATTATACCTCACGTCAGATGGCAGTTCTCTGGTGACACTGGTACAGGTTAGTCTGTCGACCCGAGATCGTCATAGAGTCTTGTGTGATTCCCACTGTGCTTTGATTTCCACCTTACCACATTCAAGAGAACGTGCAAAATGGTAGTTTTTGGGTACAGTCCCGAGTCACATGTAGGCAATGAGCGATAGGAGGCGATTTCGTCTCTCCCGGCATTGGGGGTTGATATTGCGCTGTGCTCGATTGGCTATAACAAGAAAGTCCCTGGCCAGGGCTGTTTATGAGATTTACTGGTAAGTGTTATCAGTAGTTTCTCGACCCGTTATGAGCCTCACATCAGTATGACTTATCAAGCTATTGGGGTCTGACGTTTACAACCCCCGGGCGAGATATGCGACATATCAGACGAAGAGACCAGACTGTACGGTAGTGTTACTGATTGGATTCGCAGGAGTATGAGCATGCTTACTTGTTGATCTTCTGATCGCTCAATACCCGGGTGGCCGTTACGTTTAGCAGACCGCTTGCGGCATGTGGGTGTTTGATATGATCATCACCTACTGCCGGCGTATTGACGAGT
This sequence comes from Agapanthus africanus, assembly GCA_030015575.1. Taxonomy (NCBI): domain Eukaryota; kingdom Viridiplantae; phylum Streptophyta; class Magnoliopsida; order Asparagales; family Amaryllidaceae; genus Agapanthus; species Agapanthus africanus. Next base: position 240,566,265 of record CM057342.1, on the reverse strand, counting down.
CTTTAGATCATACACAGAGGTTTCCTGGTTCATACGAAATGAAGTAGGAGCACATATGTGATATCTGCGGGACCGAGATTAATGCGCGTATATGATACCGCATTCTATTCTCGCGATATATGATATCGGTCAGTTATATGTGATATAGCCGGGTTATCGGATCAAGTGTTGATTCGATAGATTGTTACATTTGATATTAGTTGGTTGTATGTGATATAACTGGATTATTAAATCAAGTGTTGATTTAATAATTTAATATATAATTATATATTTGATATATTAACATACATTAACTAATATTAGCTCACTTAAGATTTCTTTTCTCACTTGTGTGCATATAGTATATATGTGATATATATTAATGTACATTATTTTGTGTCATGCTTGATGCCACATGTGACATGGGTGTATGAGACTCACACCAAGCTTACGATAATGTATATTTTTATTTATTTAAAGTTAATCAAAATTAGTAGGAAATTAGTCACATGCTTGGAAGTTTGGAGAAGCTTGTAGCATCTTTGACTTAGTCCGCTAGTTTTGTTTTACTTGTTGATATTTATTAACCTAACCATTATTGCAACTCATGGTTTATTCTCTACATGAGTTAGTGTATGACACTAACTCATTCATGGTTGCTATTCTCACCTAATGAGTTCATTCTCATTCTTCACTTAAGCTTCTTCTTTCTCATGAAAAAAGCTCACTAGCTTATGATAATGTATGTTTTTATTTATTTAAAGTTACAAACTTATGATTGAGTATGTTTTTATTTATTTAAAGTTAATCAAAATTAGTAGGAAATTAGTCATATGCTTGGAAGTTTGAAGAAGCTCGTAGCATCGTTGACTTAGTCCACTAGTTTTGTTTTACTTGTAGATATTTATTAAGCTAACCATTATTGTAACCCATGGTTTATTCTCTACATGAGTTAGTGTATGACACTAATTAATCCATGGTTGCTATTCTCACCTAATGAGTTCATTCTCATTCTTCACTTAAGCTTCTTCTTCCTCATGAAAAAAGCTCACTAGCTTTTCTCAAGGTGAGAAAATATTGTGAGAAAAAGAAAACTAAAGAGAGCTCATGTCCTACTTCATCATTCTCTACTATTAACCATTTAGTTTAGAGTGTTTGCTTCATTAACCTACCATTAATGAAGAGCTAGCATGAGCTTGAGTCTTCTGGACGTAGATCATCTTCGGCCTCGAATACTTCGAGCAAGCTTATTCATTTCTCCAAGGGAACTCATAGTAGAGTTCGGGAGATCACTACTCGCAGCAAAAGGACTACTGCACGGAGCTTTTGAAGTGAAGGACCGGTATACAAAGGTTGTATTCCTCATTCACTTAGTTGTAAAGTAGTTTACATATTGTATCGTCGCATTTTCTAGTAAAGATTCTATGGTTAGGGTTAGCTAGAACGGCAAATTTTTGAAATTGGTAAGGACAATGACTCCTGAAACCTTGCTTCCGTGCTAGGTAACCCTGCAGTGGTATCAGAGCCATGCTAGAAAATTAGACGATGTTTGTTAGATTACGAAACCGAAACAACTCCAAAACTTAAAACACAAAAACTTGGTTTCTGTCGATTTTAAAAAGTCTTCAAAATTTTTTTTTAACAACTGCAGAATGTTGTATGTGATATAACATGAACACTATGAAAATTTGGAGTAATTTGGTGCGAATTTGGACGGCCACATAGGGCTAAAAACCGAGCTCACCGGGTCAAAGTGGGTTTTTTTGGCTTCAAATTTTCATGGTGTTCCAGTCTCTGGGTTTTGGTGTTTCAGGTGTTGTTTGTTTTTGCTAAATTTTCATATGATATTAACTTTCTGCAAAGGCAACTCGGAGTGTCTCGTAATCGTAATTCTAACATGTATTCGGGCTATTTATACGATGTTAAAAAGTTTGAACGGATATCAATAACCCAATTTTTCCCCGCTGGAAATTTTCCAAGAGTTGGATTTTTTCCGAGTTTAAAATTTTCAAAAAATCATGCAAGAGATTCTGTGGACCCTTTAGAAGAACGATACCCAAACTCGACTTTTTGGATCGCGGAACCGTGGTCATACCATAGGGTTTGCCGCAGTACCGTGGTGACATGAGTGAGGCATTGGTCGGCCCTTCTATGGATGGTGCATAGGAGCTGTGGCAGTTTCTGGGTAATTTTTGAACTCCGCTCAAGTGTTGAGCTTGTTGAGAAATTTTGGGTGCTTGCTTATTCGATCGAAAAGTTTAACTTCGTCTAGCTATCTGTGATTGTGATACAATATTTGAAATCCACATAACTAGTTATGAGATAACTATTTTGAATTTTATAAATCTAGCAGCTTAGTCTCATTTGATCGGTTGCCACGGGATTTTGATGTTGATCAAAAGTCCGTCGCAATTACGTAGTGCATGCGGATACTCACCGGGTAACCATACTAGATAGCCACGCCCCATAGCCCTGACCAAGTGACTGTAGGAGAACCCCGTCGCCAAAAGCATTCGTTTGGGTGCTCACGACTGCGATGTTCCGCCTTAGTGCACTTCGTCGACGGCATCAGGGGTGCGGCCGTCTACTAAAGTTTCCGATGAGCATTCGATCAGGTTATCGGGAATCTTGTTGAATTACCCGACAGGTTATTGAAAAGTGTTTTCAATATCGAGACTAAAATGCAGGGTTTATAATTGTTAGGCATGTGATGTCTAAGGAATTCAATTGGTTAGGCATGAAATCCAAAGTATGTGATATATTGGGTTTATGATTTCTAAGGTGGTTGCAGATTCCAATTGTTGTAGTTTTTCACTTTCTTTTCTGCGACCGTAAGTGTAATATATGGAGTATCGTCGGTTTCGTTGATATATATCAACGACAATTGGGATACGCATATTTACTTACGTTGATGACATGTGATGTTATGTGTTGCTGTTGTTAGTTGTATGTATGCCCTAGAGGCCAGTATTGTACAGATGATGTATATTATATTGGATGCTTGGACATATATAGAGATGACTTTCTTGCTCGATATGATAGTATGCTATCTGGTTACTCTTTATCTTAACATGTACACTTGTCTCTTTAAACTGTCTTATAGTTACATGTTGATAAAGCCCTTAGGATGTGTACTTGACTACCTGGACTATGATGCAGATCATAATAGTGGGAACATGGTAGTCCATAAGTACATCCTTCATGGTCCCTAGTCGTGGGTGTATCGAGACGGGGCATCGATATACCAGTGTAGACTAGCGTATACGCTTCTCGACCCATGAGATGGGCGGTGGATGATCCCATATCCATTGGTGTTTGACATCAGAGATGGTATACGGGTGCTCAGTGGAGACTGGGTACACTGGACGGACTCGCCGAGAACTCCCAGATGGTATTATACCTCACGTCAGATGGCAGTTCTCAGGTGACACTTGTACAGGTTAGTCTGTAGACCCGAGATCGTCATAGAGTCTTGTGTGATTCCCACTGTGCTTTGATCTCCACCTTACCACGTCCATGAGGGCGTGCAAAACGGTGGTCTTTGGGTACAGTCCCGAGTCACATGGAGGCAATGAGCGATAGGAGGGGTTTCGTCTCTCCCGGTATTGGGGGTTGATGTTGCGCTATGCTCGATTGGCCGTAACAGGGAAGTCCCTGGCCAGGGCTGATCAGAGATTTGCTGGTAAGTGTTACCGGTAGTTTCTCGACCCGTTATGAGCCTCACATCGGCACGACTTATCGGTTAATAGGGTCTGACGTATACCATCCCTAGACTTGATATGCGACATATCAGACGAACAGATCGGACTCTACGGTAAGTGTTACTGGTTGGATTCACAGGAGTGTGAGCGGGCTAGCTCGTCGATCTTCTGATCGCTCAATACCCGTATGGCCGTTACGTTTAGCAGACCGCTTGCGGCTTGTGGGTGCTTGATATGATCATCATCTGCTACCGGCGTATTGACGAGTCTTTAGAGTCCTACACAGAGGTTTCCTGGCTCAAGCGAAACGAAATAGGAGTGCATATGAGATATGTGCAGGACCGAGAATGATGCGTGTATGTGATACCGTATTCCATTCTTGCGATGGATGTATCGATTGGTTATATTCGATATAACCTAGATATTGAATCAAGGATTGATTCGATAAGCCGATACATAGGATACTAGTCGGTTATATGCGATATGACCGGATCGTTAAATCAAGTGTTGATTTAATGATTTAATGTATAATTATATATTTGATATATTACTTTGCATTAACTAGTATTGGTTCACTTTAAATGGATTTTCTCACTTGATGTGCAAGAAGTATATGTGATATACTTTTGTGCACATATTTGTATCATGTTTGATGATACTTGATCATGTGGTTAAGTGTAAAGGATTAAACCATGGTTAAGAGATGATTAGGGTTTTGCTTTTTCATTTATTTATTTGGAAAAGATTTAGATAAGAATGGTGGCTATGTTTGTTTTTAGTTGAAGCTTCATGAAGCTTTGACTTCTTAACCATTCTTGTCTTCATGCTTAACCCTAACCCATCCAAGTAACCATGGTCTATTCTCTACACTCAACTATGGTTAGCTTATGATAAGTATTGAATTATTTTTCATTTTAATTCAACACTTATCATATTCTTTCTTCTTCTTCATCTTCTTCTTCAAGATAGAAAGCTTGATGCCATCAATGGCAACTTGAGATCTAAAGTGAGAAATCCAATTCTAAAGTGAACCCACCTCCTATTTCTTCACCCTCTACCTCTTGCCAAGTTGTTTTGGGTGTTTCTTCACAAGTTTCACAAATTTGTGAAGTCGGAGCTTGAACTTGTGATGCCTCGACGTAGATCATCTTCGGCACGAAGCCGACGACCTAGTCCGCCCATTTCTCCGATCAAGCCGACGATTGAGTCCGAGATTCGAGATGGACAGCGAGAGGACGCCTACGTGGAGCTAAGGAAGTGGATATCCGGATCTACAAAGGTTGTAGCTTCTTATCTTTAGTTAAGTTGTTAACTAGATTCGTTTTTCGCCTAAATTTCTAGTTAACGATCCGTATTAGGGTTTCTCGGCACCCGTAAAATTTGAAATTGGCATGGTTGATGCCTTGTGAGACCTCTTGAGAGTGCCTAGGAACCCTACAGTGGTATCAGAGCCTAGCTAGAGCCTTAGGCGAAATCTGGACGATGTTTGAAACCCGATCGAACCCGAAACCCTAACTTTTTCATGCTCTCTGGACTTTTTCTAAAATCTGGGATTTTTCCATATTAAAAATGCTTAAAAAATTCAGCAGGGAATTCTAAGAATTACGGTGCAAATTTTTTCACATGAACAGTAAAGAGTGCGGCGGAACCGCGGCATAAGCATGGCTTATGCGGCTGTTCCGCGGCCTGATGATGACGTCAGCCCTCCTCCTTTGCATAGTAATTCCTATTTACAAGTGCTGAGTTTTCTGGGAATTTTTAAATTGACTCAAGAGTTGAGTATTCTGGGGTTGCTTTAGGAATCGCAGATTCGATCGGATTATCAAACTAAGTCTATGTGTTTTTTCCGGATAATTTTAGAATATGTTAAAAAGTCCGACCGGATATAAATACCCAACTTTTCCCCTGCCGGAAAATATCCAAGTGTTAGATTTTTGTGTGGTTTAAGGACGTTCTGAGTAGTGCAAGTAACGCGATGGTCCCTCTAGAAGACAACAAACCTTAACTCGATTATGTGACCGTCTTGAACTGCCCTTTGAACCTTCGGGTTTGGGGCAGTACGGCGTGCCACATGTGAGGCGTTGGCTTGACCCTTCTACGGCTGGACCGTTGCTACTGAGGCATGAAGTGAATGTCTTTGAACCTATTTCATGTGTTGGACGGTTTCGGGAAAACTTGGGTGTTCGAATGTTCGATCGGAAAGTTTAATATTTTCTATTTATCCGGAATGGGATACAATAATTGGAATTCACAAACAGTTATGAGATAACTGAATGAATGTTATAAATCTAGCGGTTTAGTCTCATTTGATATTGAAAAGAGTTTTCGATAATAGGACTAAAATGCGGGGTTTATAACTGTTAGGCATGTGATGTCTAAGTATTTCATTTGATTAGGCATGTGATGTCTAAAGAGGTTGCGGATTCCAACTGTTGTAGTTTTACACTTTCTTTTCTGTAACCGTAAGTGTAATATGTGATATCGCCGGTTTTGTTGCTATATGTCAACGACAATTGGGATGCGCATATTTACTTACGTTGATGACATGTGATGTTATGTGTTGCTGGATATGTTATATTGGATTGTCGTGTTTGAATAGCCGGGGGTTTTTATGTGAGATGAGTGTTTTTCATTTTCATTCATGTAAAAACTTGTATGTAATATTCTTTTATTTGGGGCACTTCCAGGTTGCGGAAGTCGTCACCTTTTGTATATTATTTTCTTTTCCGCATTAGGATAGACCCAAGGAGGGGAGCACAAGTAACCGGGTTCTGGGGTCCAGTGGGAGACCAACTCGAGGAGTCAAGTCCGGGTCTCCTAACCCTAGAATTGGCAGGGTTGCTTGCCGCTCTCGTAGGGGTCTAGGGGTGTGGGATTGGCTATTCATCACAACTGTGGAATCCGTGTTTTATACTGGCTCGTATCGAAAACACGGACGTCCTAGTATATCCAATATTTCATATGTTTCTTCTGCTGCGATATCTGTGATGTGATCATGTGATGTTCTGTGATAGATACAGCATATAGTATATATGATATATTATATAGACGTTACTTATGTTTTGCACCCGCACTAGCCCTGCCCTGCTCTGTCGTTAGTTACCTAACCTAACGGTGCACGAGGGGACATCGAGGCGAATGCGGATGGCATAAGTGTACGTCGTATTTATCTGTGATGTTTAGGTATTTAAATGATGGGACTTCATTAATGTGATTAATGAAAGAAAAGAAACCTAAGATGTTGTAGAATTAAATTTTAAACAAAACAGGTAGCTACAGTTCTTGCTTTGCATAGCGGTATATATGATATACCCTGCACCTTATTCGATGAGGAAAGGACCGAGATCCCTTCACCGGGAGTGACTCCTTTAGCGATAACTGGCAGATGCTACACACTCGGTCTGCTTTTGATTGCTTCTATAGTTTCTGCTTTGCACAGTAATATATATGATATATCCTGCACCTCATTCGACGAGGAAAGGGCCGACGATCCCTTCACCGGGAGTGACCCCTTTAGCAAAACTAGAAAAGCCTCAAAATCACTCCATTTCAAAACTTCATTTGATCCTACAACGATATCAAGTTCATTACGCAATAGGTTTTCTGAAAACCTGCGTAGCCCTCCGTCATTTCAGATAAGTACTATTTAGTATTCGTGCTACGGTAGTTTGGCATTCGTCAAGACGTAGTGTACGGTAGCTAACTAGTATTTATCTGCTTATGCATATGATGCAGATTGGATTAGGGTATTCGTACGGCGTTGTTTGGCATTCGTCAAGGGTCGTGCGGGTGGGTTTAATTCAATCAAGAAATGTACGGGTTGAACTTGACTAGTGGACTATGGGTTGTTTGGCATTCGTCAAGGTCATAGAACACTAGGGGTAAAATATTATTGGGAATTTCAAGTGTTGAAATTTGCAATGAGATTGCATACCTTCTATGAGATAGTTGGATCCCGATACCCACTGCAAGTAAGAGTTACTCCTGGGAGAGTTTTACACATTGCAATTAGCTAATCAAGTAGGTGTCTAGAAAGGTGTCAACGGGGTTACGCCTCTGGGAAAACGAGGTTTACATTAATTAGGTTCGTGCGAAAGCACGGGGGGCCTCCCTCAAAGTACCGACACTGGCCTGGCTGAAAGATTGGCGAACTTGTAGTGTGTAATTAATCCCGGCTAGTCTTTCCTTTTAGGGTTTGAAAGAAGATTTGATAAAAACCAGTGGGAGCCATCCTGATTAGATAAGATAATAACCAATCTGATCTTGCACGAGCATACGCTAAAGTGTTTTCTTCTCTCTCTCTCCAGGTAGCGACCATTTCATGCCTTAATCAAGATAATAATATGGATGTATTGACTGAACCCGCATGTTATACTGTGCAGGGGAACGTTGGACCCGTTCTTTCTTATAAGAGTTATGAGACTGAACAGGGAATAGCAGAATATCTAGATTCTCAAGCCGTCCAAAAGAACATGCATGTTGATGCATCTTCTACAGGTGTGTTAGTTATTAAGAACTGTTTCTCAGTTCACCTACGTCCTGGGTATTAGATACCGGATCAGGATCCCATATATGTAAACAGTTACATGGGCTACGAAAAGGTAGAGAACTGGGAAAAGGTGATCATTCCGTTCAAGTTGGAAACGGTGCAAATGTTGCAGCCAAAGCAGTTGGCGAATATCACCTAGTATTACCAAGTGGTGATACAATGATTCTGAATGAGTGCTATTATATACCGAACATGATGTGCAACATTATATCAGTTTCTTTATTGAGTAAAGAAGGATATAATTTTGTAGTAAAGGATAATATTATGAATATATTCCTAGATCAAAAGTTGATTGCATCAGGCTCGCTACATAATGGCATATTCATTCTAAATCAAAATACAGTCCTCAATATACAAAACACACACAAGAGGAAAAATTCAGAAATGAACGAATCCTTCTTGTGGCATTGTAGACTTGGTCATATCAATGCGACACGACTGGCTAAGTTACATAAGGATGGTTATTTAAATCCGTTCGAATTATCATCTTATGATACTTGCCATTCATGTCTCAAAGGAAAAATGACCAAAGCTCCGTTTAGTGGACACGGAGAAAGAGTTACTGAACTCTTAGGACTGGTACATAGTGATGTATGCGGTCCCATGTCTACCCTTGCCAGGAACGGTTCTTCCTACTTCATTACATTCACTGACGATCTCTCTAGATACGGGCATGTGTTCCTATTGAAACACAAGTCTGAAGCTTTTGAGAAATTCAGAGAATATAAGCACGAAGTAGAGAACCAAACGGGCAAAAGTATTAAGATCCTTCGATCTGATCGAGGAGGAGAATACTTGAGCAATGAGTTCCAAGATTATCTAAAAGAGAATGGGATTCTCTCTCAGCTTACTCCACCTTATACACCACAGCACAACGGTGTATCGGAACGAAGGAATCGCACCCTATTAGATATGGTGCGTTCAATGATGAGTACAGCTGAGTTACTTATTTCCTTCTGGGGGTATGCGCTTGAGACAGCCATACACCTATTGAATATGGTTCCTACCAAATCGGTGCCTGCCACTCCATATGAGATATAGAAAGAGAAGAGACCATCTCTTAAGTATGTTAAGATATGGGGTTGTCCAGCCTATGTCAAAAGACAAAATCCGGACAAACTCAAGGCAAGATCGGTCTTATGTAAATTTGTAGGATATCCTAAAAATTCACAAGGGTATATCTTCTACCACCCCGAGGAACAAAAGGTGTTTGTTTCTCGACATGCCACTTTCTTAGAAAAAAGTTTTCTTATGAAACAGATTAGTGGCATTGAGGTAGAACTGGAAGAGGTTCCAGCAACACATACTATAACTGAAGATTTAGTAGAACCAGAGGATTCAGTAGTACCCGACGAACCCCAGCCTCTCCGCCGATCTAGCAGGGTTTCTCGTCCACCTGAGAGATACTACGGTTTTCTCATTGACGGTGGAAGCGAAGATTGCATCATGGAGGATGATGACCCAACTAGCTTCGAGCAGGCCATCATGAGTAGGGACTCAGTGAAATGGCTGGATGCTATGCGGTCCGAGATGGAATCCATGTACACCAACAAAGTATGGACTTTGGAAGTTGCTCCTGAAGGGGTAAAACCCATTGGGAGCAAGTGGATCTTCAAGAAAAAACTTGGTGTAGATGGGAAAGTGGAGACTTTCAAAGCTAGACTTGTAGCAAAAGGTTTTCATCAAAGACCAGGTGTGGACTATGACGAAACCTTTTCTCCAGTGGCTATGCTTAAATCCATCCGGATCATGCTCGCCATCGCTGCATATCATGACTACGAAATCTGGCAAATGGATGTTAAGACCGCCTTTCTAAATGGTGATTTAGAAGAGTGCGTGTACATGACTCAGCCAGAGGGCTTCGTAGACAGTGGGAGCAGCGGCAAGGTGTGCAAGCTGCTTAAATCCATTTATGGATTAAAGCAAGCATCGCGGAGTTGGAACATCTGCTTTGACGTCGTTATCAAAGAGTTTGATTTCGTCAAAAACCCAGATGAACCTTGTATCTACAAGAAGGTAGCAGAGAGTAAGGTAGTCTTCCTCGTATTGTACGTGGACGACATACTCTTGATAGGAAATGATATTCCTATGCTGCAATCGGTCAAGCTCTTCTTATCACAAAGATTCTCGATGAAAGATCTTGGTGATGCCTCCTGCATATTGGGAATCAGGATCTATAGAGATAGATCCAAACGGATTTTAGGATTGTCCCAATCCAGGTACATTGACACCATACTAAAGAGGTTTAGTATGGAAGAATCCAAGCGTGGGAACCTGCCCACGATCTCTGGAGTCACTCTCTCCAAAGAGATGTCTCCCAAGACTGATTTGGAGAGAGCTCGCATGCAAGGGATACCCTATGCTTCGGCAGTGGGCTCTATCATGTATGCGATGCTGTGTACCAGACCCAATGTAGCATACTCACTAAGTATAGTGAGCAGGTATCAAGCTGATCCTGGAGAGAGTCACTGGATAGCTGTGAAGAGCATTCTCAAGTACTTACGAAGGACTAAAGAGATGCTCTTGGTGTATGGTAACGGAGAACTCCAAGTAGAGTCCTTTACCGATTCGAGCTTCCAGAGTGATAAGAACGACTCTAAGTCGCAGTCGGGATTTGTCTTTACCCTTTATGGAGGGGCGGTTAGCTGGAAGAGTTCCAAGCAGGAAACCGTGGCAGACTCGACGATGGAGGTTGAATACATCGCTGCCAACGATGCTGCTAAAGAGGCTGTCTGGATCAAGAAGTTCATTACTGAACTTGGAGTGGTTCCATCCGTTGAGCATCCAATACCTTTGTATTGTGATAACAATGGAGCGGTGGCTTTGGCCAAGGAACCCAGGTCCCATCAGCGATCCAGGCATATTCTGAGGCGGTATCACCTGATCCGGGAGATAGTTGATCACCGGGAGATCGAGGTCAGGAGGGTTGACACGAAGAACAACACGGCGGATCCACTCACAAAGGCCATTCCCCAGATACAGTTTGAGAGACTCTTCGGGATGCTCGGTATGCGATACTACAGCAGCTGGCCCTAGTGCAAGTGGGAGATTGTTAGTTGTATGTATGCCCTAGAGGCCAGTATTGTACAGATGATGTATATTATATTGGATGCTTGGACATATATAGAGATGACTTTCTTGCTCGATATGATAGTATGCTATCTGGTTACTCTTTATCTTAACATGTACACTTGTCTCTTTAAACTGTCTTATAGTTACATGTTGATAAAGCCCTTAGGATGTGTACTTGACTACCTGGACTATGATGCAGATCATACTAGTGGGGACATGGTAGTCCATAAGTACATCCTTCATGGTCCCTAGTCATGGGTGTATCGAGACGGGGCATCGATATACCAGTGTAGACTAGCGTATACGCTTCTCGACCCATGAGATGGGCGGTGGATGATCCCATATCCATTGGTGTTTGACATCAGAGATGGTATACGGGTGCTCAGTGGAGACTGGGTACACTGGACGGACTCGCCGAGAACTCCCAGATGGTATTATACCTCACGTCAGATGGCAGTTCTCAGGTGACACTTGTACAGGTTAGTCTGTAGACCCGAGATCGTCATAGAGTCTTGTGTGATTCCCACTGTGCTTTGATCTCCACCTTACCACGTCCATGAAGGCATGCAAAACGGTGGTCTTTGGGTACAGTCCCGAGTCACATGGAGGCAATGAGCGATAGGAGGGGTTTCGTCTCTCCCGGTATTGGGGGTTGATGTTGCGCTGTGCTCGATTGGCCGTAACAGGGAAGTCCCTGGCCAGGGCTGATCAGAGATTTGCTGGTAAGTGTTACCGGTAGTTTCTCGACCCGTTATGAGCCTCACATCGGCACGACTTATCGGTTATTGGGGTCTGACGTATACCACCCCTAGACTTGATATGCGACATATCAGACGAACAGACCGGACTCTACGGTAAGTGTTACTGGTTGGATTCACAGGAGTGTGAGCGGGCTAGCTCGTCGATCTTCTGATCGCTCAATACCCAGATGGCCGTTACGTTTAGCAGACCGCTTGCGGCTTGTGGGTGCTTGATATGATCATCATCTGCTACTGGCGTATTGACGAGTCTTTAGAGTCCTACACAGAGGTTTCCTGGCTCAAGCGAAACGAAATAGGAGTGCATATGAGATATGTGCAGGACCGAGAATGATGCGTGTATGTGATACCGTATTCCATTCTCGCGATGGATGTATCGATTGGTTATATTCGATATAACCTAGATATCGAATCAAGGATTGATTCGATAAGCCGATACATAGGATACTAGTCGGTTATATGCGATATAACCGGATCGTTAAATCAAGTGTTGATTTAATGATTTAATGTATAATTATATATTTGATATATTACTTTGCATTAACTAGTATTGGTTCACTTTAAATGGATTTTCTCACTTGATGTGCAAGAAGTATATGTGATATACTTTTGTGCACATATTTGTATCATGTTTGATGATACTTGATCATGTGGTTAAGTGTAAAGGATTAAACCATGGTTAAGAGATGATTAGTGTTTTGCTTTTTCATTTATTTATTTGTTTGTTTATTTGGAAAAGATTTAGATAAGAATGGTGGCTATGTTTGTTTTTAGTTGAAGCTTCATGAAGCTTTGACTTCTTAACCATTCTTGTCTTCATGCTTAACCCTAACCCATCCAAGTAACCATGGTCTATTCTCTACACTCAACTATGGTTAGCTTATGGTAAGTATTGAATTATTTTTCATTTTAATTCAACACTTATCATATTCTTTCTTCTTCTTCATCTTCTTCTTCAAGATAGAAAGCTTGATGCCATCAATGGCAACTTGAGATCTAAAGTGAGAAATCCAATTCTAAAGTGAACCCACCTCCTATTTCTTCACCCTCGACCTCTTGCCAAGTTGTTTTGGGTGTTTTCTTCACAAGTTTCACAAATTTGTGAAGTCGGAGCTTGAGCTTGTGATGCCTCGACGTAGATCATCTTCGGCACGAAGCCGACGACCTAGTCCGCCCATTTCTCCGATCTAGCCGACGATTGAGTCCGAGATTCGAGATGGACAGCGAGAGGACGCCTACGTGGAGCTAAGGAAGTGGATATCCGGATCTACAAAGGTTGTAGCTTCTTATCTTTAGTTAAGTTGTTAACTAGATTCGTTTTTCGCCTAAATTTCTAGTTAACGATCCGTATTAGGGTTTCTCGGCACCCGTAAAATTTGAAATTGGCATGGTTGATGCCTTGTGAGACCTCTTGAGAGTGCCTAGGAACCCTACAGCTGTGATATATTATATTGGATCGTCTTGTTTGAATAGCTGGGGGGGTTTATGTGAGATGAGTATGTTTCATTTTCATTCATGTAAAAACTTGTATGTAATATTATTTTATTGGGGCACTTCCGGGTTGAGGAAGATGTCATCGTATATTATTTACTTTTCCGCATTAAGATAGACCCAAGGAGGGGAGCACAAGTAACCGGATTCTAGAGTCCAGTGGGAGACCATCTCGAGGAGTCGAGTCCGGGTCTCCTAACTCTAGAATTGTTAGGCTTGCTTGCCGCTCTCGTAGGGGTCTAGGGATGTGGGTTTGGCTATTCATCATGACCGTGGAATCCGTGTTTTATACAGGCTTAATATAAAACCCGGAAATCCTAGTATATCCAATATTTCATATGTTGATTTCTGTCGCGATATTCTGTGATGTGATCACTAGATATGATGAGATAGATACTGTATATAGTATATGTGATATATTATATAGACGTTGCTTATGTTTTACACTCGCGCTAGCCCTGCCCCGCTCTGCCGTTAGTTACCTAACCTAACGGTGCATGACGGGACATCGAGGCGAATGCGGATGGCATAAGCGTACGTTGTATTTATCTGTGATGCTTATGTAACTTAAATGATGAGACATTCATTAATGAGATTAATGAAAGAAAATAAACCTAAACATGTTGTAGAAACTTGTTTTAAAAACGGGTAGCTCTAGTTCTTGCTTTGCATAGCGGTATTCCTTATAGAATATCCAGCACCTTATTCGATAAGGAAAGAGATGAGATCCCTTCACCAGGAGTGACCCATTTAGCGAAACTAGCAGATACTACAACCCACTCGATTTGTCTTTTGATTGCTTCTATAGTTTTTGCTTTGCATAGTGGTATTTGTGAAATATCCTGCACCTTATTCGATAAGGAAAGAGCCGAGATCCCTTCACCGGGAGTGACCTCTTTAGCAAAACTAGTAAAACCCTCAAAAATACTCCTTTTTCAAAATCACTCGATTCTACAACGATATCAAGTTCATTATGCAAAAGGTTTTCTTAAAAACCTGTCGTAACCCTCCGTCATTTCAGATAAGTACTAGTTAGTATTCGTGCTACGTTTGTTGACTATGTTAAGGCGTAGTGTGCAAAAGCTAATTAGTGCTTATCTGCTTAAGCATGAGATGAGATTGGATTAGGGTAGTCGTGCGACTTTGTTGACTATGTTAAGGGTCGTGCGGGTGGGTTTCATTCAATCAAGAAATGTACGGGTTGAACTTGACTAGCACTTATGATTTGTTGACTATGTTAAGGTCATATAGCTGCTAGAGGCAAAATATTATCGGGAATTTCAAGTGTTGAAATTTGCAATGAGATTGCATATCTTCTATGAGATAGTTGGATCCCGATACCCACTGCTAGTAATTGTTACTCCTATGAGAGTTTTGCACTTTACAATTAGCCGATCAAGTAGGTGTCTAGAAAGTTGTCAACGGGGTTACGGCCCTGGGAAAACGAGGTTTATTTTAATTAGGTCCTTGCGAAAGCACGGGGAACCTCTCTCAAAGTACCGGCACTGGCCTGGCCGAAAGATTAGCGAACTTGTAGGGTGTAATTAATCCCAGCTAGTCTTTCCTTTTAGGGTTTGAAGGAAGATTTGATAAAAACAGTGGGAGCCATCCTGATTAGATAAAATAATAACCAATATAATCTTGCAAGAGCATACGCTGAGTGTTTTCTTCTCTCTCTCTCTTCAGGTAGCGACCATGTCACGCCTTAATCAAGATAATAATATTGATGTATTGACCGAACCCGCTTGTTACTAGGGAACGTTGGTCCCGCTCTACCTTATAATTGTCATAAGACCGAGCAGGAGATAGGGGATTACCAGGATTCACGTGATGTCCAAACGAAGAAAGTGCATGATGATGCATCTTCATCGGGTGTGTTCGTTATAGAGAACTTTTTTTCAATATCCTCTACGTCCTGGGTATGAGATACCAGATCAGGATCCCACATATGTAATCTGTAACATGGGCTACAGATAGATAGAGAACTGGGAATGGGTGATAAGTTTCAAGAGTTGGAAACGGTGCAATTGTTGCAGCCAAGGTGTTGGCAGTTATCACCCTGTATTACCAAATACATTGATTCTGAACGAATGTTATTAGATACCGAACCTGATATGCAATATTATATCAGTCTCTTTATTTACTAAAGAAGGATATAATTTTGTATTGTTGGATAATGTTTTGAACATTTCCTATATCAAGATTTGATCGGTTCAGGCACGTTATCTAAAAACATAGACGTTCTAAATCAAACTACAGTTCTCAACGTACAGAACACACACAAGAGGAAAAGTTTAGAAATGAACGAATCTTTCTTGAGGCATTGTAGACTAGGTCATATCAATGCGACCCGACTAGCTAAGTTACATTAAGATGCATATTTAAATCAGTTTGAATTTACTCTTGTGAAACTTTCCAGTCATGTCACAATGATAAAATGACCATAGCTCCGTTTACTGGAAACAGAGAAAGAGTTAGTGAACTCTTGGGATTGATACATGATGATGTATGTAGGTCCCCTGTCTACTCATGCCAGGCCTGGTTCTTTGTACTTCATTACATTCACTGATGATCTCTCAAGATTCGGAAATATGTTCCTGTTGAAACATAAGTCTGAACCTTTTAAGAAATTCATAGAATATAAATCAGAAGTAGAGAACCAAAAAGGATATAAGTATTATGTCCTTTGATGTGATCAAGAAGGAGAATACTTGAGCACGGAGATCCTGGACTATTCAAAAGGAGAATGAGATTCTCTCTCAGCGTTACTTCTCCGTATACACCACAGCACGTCGGTGTATCGGGGCGGAGCGATCGCACCCTATTAGATATGGTGTGACTTATGATGAGTACTATTGAGTTGCCTATTTCCTTTTGGGGTTATGCACTTGAAAAGCTGCATATCTATTGAATTGGGTTCCAACCAAATCAGGTGCCTATCACTCCATATGAGATATGGTATGGGAAGAGCCCATGTCTTAAGTAAGTTAAGATTTGGGGTTATCCGGCCTATGTCTAAAAGCAAAATCCGGGCAATCTCGAGACAATGTCAGTTCTGTGGAAGTTTGTTGGATATTCCAAGCATTCGCAAGGGAATATCTTCTACCGCACCGAGGAACAAAAGGTGTTTTATTTCTCGGCATGCCACCTTTTTAGAAAAGGAATTTTTTTATGGAAGAAATAAGTGGCCATGAGGTAGAACTGGAATAAGTTCTAGCTATACAAACTACAGCTGATGATTTGGTAGAACTGAAGGATTCAATAGTTCCCGACGGACCTCAGCCACTCCGCCGATCTGGTAGGGTTCCCCATCCACCTGAGAGATACTTATGTTTTCTTTATGACAATGGGAGGGAGGATTGCATCATGAGATGATGACCCAACTAGTTTCAAACGGGCAATCAAGAGTGGGGACTCTGTAAGAATGGTTGGATGCTAAGTGATCTGAGATGGAATCTATGTACACCAATAAAGTATGGACTTTGGTTGCTTTATCTGAAGAGTTAAATCCCCATCAGGAGCAAGTATATCTTGAGAATATTACTTGGTGTAGATGGAAAAGCTGAGACTTTTAAATCTAGACTTGTTGTAAAAGGTTTTCATCATCGACTAGATATGGATTATGATGAAACCTTTTCTCTAGTGGCTATGCTTAAGTCTATCCAGATCCTACTTGCCATTGCTACAAACCATGAATACAATATCTGGCGGTTGGGTGTCATGACTTCTTATCTAAATAGTGATTTAGAAGAGAGCGTCTATAAGTACACACCCATAGGGCTTTGTAGACAGTGGGAGCAGCGGAAACGTGTGCAAGTTGCTTTACGGGTTAAAGCAGGCATCACGGAGTTGAAACATCTGTTTTGATGTGGTAGTCAAAGCGTTTGACTTCATCAAAATGGTAGATGAACCTTGTATATACAAAAAGGTAGTAGAGAATAAGGTGGGGTCTTTCTCGTATTGTACGTAGATGGCATACTCTTGATAGGGAAGGTGTTTCCTATGCTACACTCGGTCAATCTCCTCTTATCATAAGGATTCTCCATAAAGGATCAAGGTGATGCATCCTAAATCCTGGGTTTTGGATCTATGAGATAGATCTAAGTGGATGTTAGGATTCTCACTAGGTGTAGTGAGATGGTATCAATCGATCCTGGGGAGAATCACTGGATAGCTTTTAGGATGGTAAGGTCGATTGAATGTCAGTCACAGGCATTTTCTTCACCCTCAGTGGAGGGACGGTATGTTGGAAGAGTTCCAAGCTAGATATCGTGGTAAACTAGACGATAAAGGCTGGATACATCGCTACCAAAGATGCTACCAAAGAGGCAGTCTGGGTGTATATTAGTTCATGAGATGAACTTTGTTCCTACAGTTGTATGACAATGGAGTTGTGGCTTATGCCTAGGAACCCCAGTCCCATCAGTGATCCAGACATATTCTAAGGCAGTATCACCTGATCATGGAGATGGTTGATCTCCAGGGAGATCGAGGTTAGGAGAGTAAACTCAGAGGACAACACGGCGGATCCACTCACAAAGGCCTTTTCCCAAGAGAGACTTTTATGGGATGGTTGAGTATGGGTTACTACAACCACTGCTATATGATGGCCCTAATACAAGTGGGAGATTGTTAGTTATATGTATGCCCTAGAGGCCATTATTGTACATATGATGTATATTATAGTGGATGCTTAGACATATATAGGGAGGACTTTCTTGCTCGACATGATAGTATGTTATCTGGTTACTCTTTATCTTAACATTTACACTGATTGTCTCTCTGTTATATGTTGATAAAGCCCTTAGGATGTTTACTTGACTACCTGGATTATGATGCAGATCATACTAGTGGGACAAAGGTAGTCCGTGAGTACATCCTTTAATGTCCCTAGTCGTGGGTGTATCGAGACGGGGCATCGATATACCAGAGTAGACTAGCGTATACCTTATCGACCCATGTAGATGGGCGATGGATGATCCCATATCCATTGGTGTTTGACATCAGAGATGATATACGGGTGCTCAGTGGAGACTGGGTACACTGGACGGACTCGCCGAGAACTCCTAAATGGTATTATACCTCGCATCAGATAGATTTCTCTGGTGACAATGGTATATGTTAGTCTATCGACCCGAGATCGTCATAGAGTCTTGTGTGATTCCCACTGTGCTTTGATTTCCACCTTACCACGTTCAAGAGAACGTGCAAAATGGTGGGTTTTGGGTACAATTCCAAGTCACATGGAGGCAATGAACAATAGGAGGGGATTTCGTCTCTCCCGATATTGGGGGTTGATGTTGCGCTGTGCTCGATTGGCTATAACAGGAAATTCCCTGGCGAGGGCTGTTTATGAGATTTACTGGTAAATGTTATCAGTAGTTTCTCGACTCGTTATGAGCCTCACATCGGCATGATTTATCAAGCTATTTGGGTCTGACGTTTACTACCCCTAGGCAAGATATGCGACATATCAGACGAAGAGACCGGACTGTACGGTAGTTTTACTGATTGGATCCGCACGAGTATAAGCAGGCTTGCTTTTTGATCTTCTGATCGCTCAATACCCGGATAGCCGTTATGTTTAGCAGACCGCTTGCGGCTTGTGGGTGTTTGATATGATCATCACCTACTGCCGGCGTATTGACGAGTCTTTAGAGTACTACACAGAGGTTTCCTGGTTCATGCGAAACGAAGTACGAGCACATATGTGATATGTGCGGGACCGAGATTAATGCGCGTATGTGATACAGCATTCTATTCTCTTGATATGTGATATCGGTCGGTTATATGTGATATAGCCGAGTTATCGGATCAAGTGTTGATTCGATAGATTGTTACATTTGATATTAGTCGGTTGTATATAATATAGCCAGATTATTAAATCAAGTGTTGATTTAATAATTTAATTTATAATTATATATTTGATATATTAACATACATTAACTAATATTATCTCACTTAAGATTTCTTTTCTCACTTGTGTGCATATAGTATAAATGTGATATATATTAATGTACATTATTTTGTATCATGCTTGATGCCATATGTGACATGGGTGTATGAGACTCACACCAAGCTTATGATAATGTATAGTTTTATTTATTAAAAGTTAATCAAAATTAGTAAGAAATTAGTCACATGCTTGGAAGCTTGGAGAAGCTTGTAGCATCTTTGACTTAGTCCACTGGTTTTGTTTTACTTGTAGATATTTATTAACCTAACCATTATTGTAACCCATGGTTTATTCTCTACATAAGTTAGTGTATGATACTAACTCACCCATGGTTGCTAATCTCATCTAATGAGTTCATTCTCATTCTTCACTTGAGCTTCTTCTTCCTCATGAAAAAAGCTCACTAGCTTTTCTCAAGGTGAGAAAATATTGTGAGAAAAAGAAAACTAAAGAGAGATCATTTCCTACTTTCTCATCCTCTACTATTAGCCATTTAGTTTAGGGTGCTTGCTTCGCTAACCTGCCATTAGTGAAGAGGTAGCATGAGCTTGAGTCTTCTCGATGTAGATCATCTTCGGCCTCGAAAACTTCGAGCAAGCTTGTTCATTTCTCCAAAGGAACCCATACAAAAGTTCGGGAGATCATTACTCGCAGCGAAGAGACTACTACACGGAGCTTTTGCTGTGAAGGACTGGTCTACAAAGGTTGTATTTCTCATTCACTTAGTTGTAAAGTAGTTTACATATTGTATCGTCGCATTTTCTAGTAAAGATTCTATGGTTAGGGTTAGCTAGAACGGCAAATTTTTGAAATTGGCTTGGACGATACCTCCCAAAACCTTGTTGTCGTGCTAGGCAACCCTGCAATTCCCCCTCTCTTATCCTCACTCTCTCAATCACAAAATATATATTCTTGTTTCTTATCCCTTTTGTTTTTCATACATAACTCCATTCACACACACACTCTCTTTCTTTCTCTTCTCTTTTCTTTTCCTTTCACACTCAAACCCTTTATTCCTTTGCTTCTCTTTTCTTTTCTCACAACTCACAAAACAAACACAATGCAACATGCACATGACATGAAAAAGCGTATAAATACGGATTTGACCAAAAATCTGATAAATATCATTAAAATACATAAATCATTTTAATTTTCGATAAATTTTCAAATATTAGTATATACTTATACCATTTTACGAAAAATCCCTATTCGCAAATCGAATAGTTTTCGTAAAATATATTATTTTAATATTAAATTTCCAAAAATAATATTTTATATTTCTGAAATGTTACATCAAGTGTGCGGATCAATCATTCGGTATATCATATCATGTACGGTTTAATCCATCGTACGGTATCATCAATTAAAGTAAGAATCTATCATCCTGTATATTATATCGCATACGGTATAATCCTTCGTACGGTGTCCTCGAGTTAAGAGTGCAGATAAATCATCAGATGTATCATAAATCAAAGGTACGGATCTATGGTCACGTACAATCTATCATCTCATATACGTATAAATCATCTCATATCATATCTTAGCATATGTGTATATATGTGTGTGTGTGTGTGTGTATGTATGTATATCGCCTGCATCCTCATGTCAAACATATCGACTCGTGTCAACTCGTTTCATCATGTTCTCATCTCATCATATCGTCTCGTACTTATCCTTATAGTTATATCCGTAAGTATATGTTTCTTTATATATATTCCACATCTCTGTTCCCTTATCACTATGGTTGTGGGGTGCTATACGCCATCCACCAGACTTCCTCCGTAGATATATATTTACTCACCTGCTATCCTTGCTCTAGCCAAAGTCGATGACCATCTTGTTCTCCTTCGTCATTCTGGAAGTCCACGCAAAGGTACTTACAAATCAATATATATCGTAATAAGATCAAAACCAAATCCGAAAACCGATACGGCAAGCGAAACGTACATAGGTTAGAACCTGTGGTCCACTGTCACGACCCAAAATTTGGCACGTGACCGACACTTAAACCACGAAACGTCTACAGACGTAACGCAATTTAAGTAAGACGAAAACCCAGAAATCTAAACCATCAAAAGTAGTAAGTGATAAAAACATTTGGAAATCTCAAGTAAAAATCTTTAAAGTTTAACTTTATTTTCTCAAAAATTTCGGCAGCACCTCCTTTGTAAAAACTAGCCCCAAAACGGGTACAAACATAAGATATAAGTAAAGCGACATATGATATAAATAAAGCATCCCCAAACGGGAGCAAATCACGCCCAAAGGCGGAAACAACCACCACAAGCATATATACGACGCTGTAGCGAAGGAATGAACAATATAAGTGAAAAACAGCATAAAAGATAAAACTGCATAATAAAACCCGGCTCACACGAGCTCGACACCCAAAGTCACAAAATAATATACAATATCGTCCTCACATCTCGTCTCTAAGTCAATACATAAAGTGGTAGATGGAGAGTACTAGATACAATATGGTGTACAATGAATATAAACGGATAACCGCAAAACCCACCTATAGCAAAACGGCTTCCAGCCAACTGTAGCGGTATCCGCTGCAAAAGATACGGTAATGTAGCTCTACCGCGACTACTCTGAGGGTTCACCTGCACAACGCTGTGGCACAACAGGGGTGAATTGACAACTCGTGAATAGTAAGTAATATCATACAAGTAATCGCAGGTATGCATGTACGACGATACTCTATCACATGCAATATGATAGTATCAATATACTAATATGGATATGAAACAGTCATGAAAGATACTCTATCAGGTACTATAAATACATGAAGCAATGCATATCAATGAATGCTGAGTATGGGATAAAACACATCATCATCAATGAATTATCATTGTAGAAAAACCGGTGTCTATCAACGACGCCCCAAATCCCAATACCTCAGGCGTCGTCACTCTGATCGGCCCTCACATCCTGTAATTCTCATAGAACCTGAGTGCCCAACATCGGCACTCGAAAACATCATGAAATATTCGTGTCCAACATCGACACGCAAATCCGCATATATCGGGCTCCGTCAGTCCGGATCGGCCCATATCCATCTCTCGACTCCAGTCGGTATTCTCCGGATAACCGCCAGGTCCAACCAATCACCGGTGGATAGTGCTCCCGTACCAGGCTCACCGCCTAACTATACGAGTCTTCTTGCCCTGGGGTACCTCACCGGGTCCACCATGTACCCGCAGACGGTGTCTCCCGCTCCTCGAATCGGGTATACTCACACAAGCTCTTAGAACCGAGAAAACTCATGGTGGACGCATCGAAATATCATAACAAGAGAAACCGGGTTTTCAAAAACAATGCATGCTTCCTTGAAAATATCCCCACGGTTCTCAAATCCATCAATCACATGAAATCCATATCTCAATACGTAAATTCATGAAATATGATGTATGCAACATAAAATAGTGATATGAGCTCATCTAGGGAAAACTGCTCTTTTAAATGAATCCAGTTTTAAAATATATCATGCGGTTCCCAAATTCTCCGAAATCCAATGCAACATCACATATAAGCATATATGTAGCTATAGCGAGGGATGTTTGTACGCAAGTATGTATGTACGCAAGTATGTATATACGCATAATGCAATTCATATGCGCAATAGAACAAGAATCATGTCTGATGATAAGGTAAGCTAAGCAATGTATTATCCATGGCAATTCTATAGTGTGAGTGTCATAGCAATTACTAACGGTGTATGTGTGTGGCATACAGTTTAGTGCTCGTGCAAACATGAACTGTTAGTAACAGTGTTGTGTCTCATTAATACTACGTCCATATGCAGTAGAAAATAGGGTATGCAACAACGGTACACATGCACAATCAATGGATATATATAAATATGCGGCTATAATATCTTATCAAGCCCTGACGCATAATGTCATACGGGCGATTTCCCCATAGATGTTAAATCTACTCATCGACGATCTCGAGCTAAGTGAATCCAACCACCTGCTTTCCCTTCTTCGCGGCGTCCGAGTTCCCCGCCTGCGATCCTAAAATCATACAACAACATAACAAGTGCACATTAGAAACCTTTCGATAACACACGCAAACAACGGCAACAAAAAACCGACTCCCATAAGCTCCCGAGTGTTCTCCTAGCGGGATAAACACGTGCAGCAACTTCCTAGAACAGCCCTACGGCTACACATCATACGAAACACATAAACAAATATCGGACAATCCGCATCGCACGTTGCCGAAACGCTTGAATTTTAGCTAAAAGGTCCCTGATTTTTCTATACAAAGAATTGTTGAAAGTTGCAAATTCCACGAGCCTCAAAACAACCCCAGAGACCCCACGACCGAGATTCACCCTGACCCACATAGCTCTGGCCACAAATTGCGGCCAGAATGAATTTATTTGCGACCGTGATTAGGGGAAATGGTCTCAGGTTTTGGTGATGGGTTCTATATCTCACAAACACCTCTCAGTAATGGCAACTTTCAAAACAACAACCTGAGTTGATAGCAGATTCAACAGGACACCAAAACTTTACCCAAAATAAGACATTTGCACAAAAAAAAAACTAAACTTTAAGTGTTCTAAACTGAACCTAATTAGCAACACAACATAAAAAGGACCTAATTAACAGTGGAGAGCACTACCTTAGCCAACTCGCTCAATACCCTAGCTTTCCATGCTCCAAGTCATCTCCATAGGTTTTAGGTCAAGTTTGGTGAAGGGTTTTAGTGAGATGTATGAAGATTAGTGAGGATTGTGAAGATTTATTGAAGAACAAGTGAAAGGTTACGGTTTGAGGAGTTGGAGAATGAGAGAAAGGAAATGAGGTGAGAATAATTGTGTGAGAAATAATAGAGAGAGTGAGAGGAGTGTATGAGAGTAAGCATGCCTCTCCCTCTTTCCTCATTAAATGCTAAGCATGCTTTGTCTCCCCATACCTTAGCCTAATCATTCCCTCTCCTCACAAATTCAAAATTAAAAGAAACCCCTTATTACTAATTAACCCAACACTTAATCTTAAACTTGTACACAACATGTCATGTTACAAAATATTATGGTTAACATGCACAAGTTATGTGCAGTTATCAAAATAATATTAAAATATTAATTTAAAATAATAAAATATATTAAAATATTTATCGGTTAACTTTTCATTAAAAACTCGAATTATCGCTTAATTAACACTAATCGCGTCCTAAGGCGTTACATCTACGTAAGCAAGAACAACCAAACAACCCCTGGCGTTAACGTACGAATGTCCAACGACCATGTCAAAACTCAAATACCAAAACCAAGTTTTCAAAAGCCGTAAACCGAAATCTGAAACTTAGAAAAGCACTCACATATTTTGACTCAAGTGAAATTAGGATATTTTGCACATAGCTTAGATATCATGTAATAGAGCTATGGACCAAAAACCAACCCAAGACTCCAAGACCAGGCCGCAATTTGCGGCCATATCTAATAAATCTGCGGCCTAAAGTGGGAGTTGGGGGCTCAAGTTTCTAGGGGAGTCTCTAGATAGCCTGCACATCTCACTGTATTTGCAAAATATTTTTCAATGCTCTCGAGTTATACCATATTCTATTTGATCATCACAATTCATCAAAAAACCCTATATTGGAAAATTTCAAGTTCATGTTATGGACTTCTAATCTCAAATTTGGTCCAGAATTTCATCACTAATGGATTTGTGGTCACTAACTAAACCTCAATTGCATTTCCATTATTCATTTCATCCACTAAAAATCAATCTAGAATTTTCCAAGATCACTACGCATGGATCTTTGAACTCTAAACATACATAGGAGATTAAGAAACTTAATAGCTTGAAGGAAGGTGAAGGTTTTACCTCTTGGAAGCAACTCAAGAAAGTTCTTTAGTGGCCCAAGGAGTTCAAACCTCTAACTTGATCTCACCATGGGGTGTAGAATGAGTTTGTGGTCATTTCTTGTGACGGTGGTGTGGGGGTTTTGATGAAGTTTTTGGGATGGTTTCATGGGGTAGTGAGGTGGAGGAGGTGGAGAATGAGGAGATGAAGAAGATGAAGGAGGTGAAGAAATAAGATGAGGGTGATGCCAACCATGGTTAATACAACCATATATCTCCCCCTCACTCTCTCTCTCTCTCTCTCCATTATTAGGTCACATCTATGTCTCCCTCTCTCATCAAATATCTTTTCATTTTCTTTTCTCTTTTTCCTTTTTCTTTTTAAAACCAAATAACAACAATTACAATTGAAGCTAACATGCAACAAAATATAATGTGTCATGGTGCATTAGTCATTAAAAATAAAAATGGATTTGGCTTAATGCATAATTAGTAATGCACTAATCAAGTTTAACATAACTTGTATGTAATTAATTGTATAATAATTTATAAAATGTCCAAATCCAATAAATGCCTTCAAAATTAATAATTCATATTAATTCCCAAATATTTTCCAAAATATTGGTATATAATTATACCATTCTACAAAAACTCAAATTCATACTCGTATAGTTTGCGTGAAATTTATTATTTTATTATTTAAATTCCAAAAATAATATTTTATATTTCTGAAATATTACAATTAAGCCAAATCCATTTTTGCTAACCATATTTTAAAGTGTCATGACATATTTTGTTGTAATATATAGTTTTATGTTGTGTTTTTAAAGAAAAAGAAAAGAAAAGAGAAGAATAGATAAGAAGAAAAAAGAATAGATAAGGAAAGAAAAGGAGGGGACAAAGAAGTATGCGATGAGAGAGGGAGAAAGAGAGAATGAGCCATGGCTACTACCTTCACCACTCATTATTTACCTTCATCGCTTACTTTTCTTCATCTCCTCCATCTTCCTCATGCTTCATCGCCTCCAAAACCCTCACTACCTCCCCCACAAACACCATCAAACCACCTCCAAATCTCATCTAACCTTTACAAAAATTATTCCTAAACTCACTACAAGCATCATGGTGGGATCAAGTTAGAGTTTTGAGCACTTTGGACCATCTAGGAATTTTCTTGATATACTCCCTCGAGGTAAAACACTCACCTTTGTTCAAATGTTTGGTTTCCTAACCTCAAGTCTTAGTTTAGAGTTAAAAAGGGTTAAGTTTTATGATCTTGGAAAATTCTAGGATGAGGATTAAAGGTTAAAACTTGTAGTAGAGGTTTGTAGTGGTGTAGTGAGTGTCCTTTGGCCTAGTAGTGATGGTAGCCTTGTCTAAAATGAGCTTTGAAGTCCTAAATATGAACTTAGAATTTTTCGATATCTGTTTTGTTGATATTGTGGTGATCAATTAGAATCTGAGATGAATTGAAGACTCTGAAAAATTAATTGAAGATACAGTAGGATGTGCAGGCAATTAGAAAGCTACCCTAGAAACCCGAGTCCTCAATTTCCTTTCTTGGCTGCCAATTTAATCCATATGGCCACAAATTGCGGCCTGGTCTTGGAGTTAAGGTTTGGTTTTTGGTCCTAGCTCAATCACCAGATGTCTAGACCCACCCTATATGCAAAATGTTCTAATTTCATCTTAGGTAGAATCTGGGAGTGTTTTACTAAGTTGCTAATTTCGTTTTGCGACTTTTGAGAACTTGGGTTTTGATATTTGAGTTTTGACTCGGCCGCTTGATGTTCGTATATCAATGCTGGGGGTTGTTTGGTTGTTCTTGCATACGTGGACCATAGGTTCTAACCTATGTGCGCTTCTCTTTCCGCATCGGTTTCCGTATTTAATTTTGATTTCGATACGATATGCATTGAATTGTAGGTACCTTCGCGTGGACTTCCAGGACAACAAAGGAGAGAAAGATGTTCATCGACGTCGGCTGGAGCGAGGATAGTAGGTGAGTAGATGTATATCTATGGGGGAAGTCGGCAGAATGGCACATAGCACCCCCGCAACCGTAGTGTGTGTGTGTGTGTGTGTGTGTGTGTGTGTGTGTACTAGGATGCTAGATATATAGTTATATATATAGATATTCGATTATACTTAGCTAATAGTGTTTCTAGAATATTATGGGCGATAGTAGTATATTAGTAGAATGATATATCCCCAGCTCTAGTTCTTAGCCTATGATCTATATCTACTCATGAAAGTATATAACTATATATATTTACAATATGATACGAGATGATGAGGATATGATCCGATATGATGAAATGAGTCAATATGATATGATATGATGATATGAGGTGATATATATACATGATGTGATACGAGATGATATAACATGTGACGATATATGACGAGATGAGATGATATGATGTACGTGAAGATAAATCCGCACTATTTGATTGATGATATCGTATGATAGATTATACCGTATATGATATGATGAGGATGGATCACTGACTTATGTATGTATCGACTCGAGAAATATTGGTTAAAATCCTTAAGTAGATATTACGACATATTTAGAGCCATACCTATTTTCAAAACTAACGAATCAGTACGCACTTTTAAATATTAACTTCAAGGGACGCTGTGACTTTTCAAATGGTATCTTTTTCTAAAATATCGTAGCCTCCTATTTTTCTAAAACAACGATTGGTACTATTTTAAACTATAATTATATGGCTCATACGTAGTTTCATGTTTTTATACCATTCGCGTTACGATTTCTTTATTCTGTTCACGCTCGTGTTACAATTTCTTATTTCTGCATACGCTCGCATTATTTCGTTTACGATGTATATACTGTGTTCATACCCTTATCTTTATGTATGACTTCATCTACTAGGACACATGCACCATTACCGATGATGCACATGTTACACGTACACTTACTTGCCAGATCACATACACATCATCGGTAATTTCCATGCCACATACACATTAGAAATCGCTACGTCACCGTATCATCTTATAACCTGTAGCATTTTAGTTATTGTTTAATACCACGTACCACACATACTAGTTCAGTTATTGCATTTCCTTACCTAGTGTCACGCCCCGCTTCCCAGTGTACGGCGAAGGGAACGCGACGAGGTCCGCTACGTATGTACTCAGAAGTACATACGCTAAGCGTAGCTAAGCAATATAGAAATAATTACACAAGAGACAAGAGTATAAAAAGAACAGCAACTTTTATTTATTAACATTCTTTGTACAATACATGAAAAGGAAATACAACTGAAATAAAGATGCCTAAACAGTGGTATAACAGGAAATGAAAGGTACTGAAAAGAAAAGTGTACAATGAAATTATACTGCAGGGTCTTGAGTAAACTGGTCCAAGTCTTCTTGTGATGGCTCAACTTTTGCCGGGTCCAAGTCACCCGACGACATTCAAAGAAGAGAGAAACAGAATGTCGTCAGCGAACAGATCGCTCGGTAAGTCCCAAAGGTAAGAGAGAAGTAGAGAAAACAGAATAAGAAGATACATTTTAAAGTGTAAACTATTGTTGTAATGTTATGTCAACGCTGTTGTTTGTAGCTTGGTACAGAAGGATGCCAGTGTATACGAGGGGGGTCTCTATATGCTAGAGACCAGGGCAAACGGAAAGTACAAGGAACCGTTAAGCCACGGTACAACAGCAATGGAATATAGGTTAGGTGTCTTAATCTGACCACCTCGTGCCACCTTTAACACCTTCCGTACCAATCTACCCCTTTAAACCCCGTAGTGTTTTAACAGTATTGTTGTATTGTTTTATATAAGTTGGATGACTGACCAAAGCCATGATATCAGTAAACGGATTGTATCATGTAATTGGAATAACGGAATAATGGATGTATATCCATGGTTTGATTCAGTCAAGTTGAATAGGTTGTTAACTGATTCAGGGATTCATGTGTTCATATTGAGTTGGATTATTAAGAATATAGATTGACTTGAATTATATTCAAGTCAGAAATAGTCAGACTCTAACCCGAGTCAGACTAAAAGAAAGGTAATTTGAAGTTCTATAATTGTTAGGGTCCTTATTGTAATTTATAAAAACTTGATGGGGTTTTATGTAAAAATACTTTGTATAGTTTTCAAGATACACCTCAAGTATTTATTATTCGTCTTTATAGTTATAATGAGTGTAAATTTTATTTGTGTTATTCTAATGAATATATCCTAATAAAAGTATTAATTTATAATATTGATTTATTTGAAATTCATGGTATTTTAATATAACTTTTAATCTTGTAATTTTTAGGAAAAGGTGGAAACTTTATCTTATAATAAAATAGGTGTTTAAATGATAAATATACATATGTTAATACAAGAATAATTTTATATAAACATTTTATTTTCCAAAAAATCTCATTTTTCTTAAATGTCGTATTTTAAACCTTTCGAGACCGAATGCTCCTTGCGGAGGTCTGAATCTCGCACTACTAGCCCGCGGGTGCACGATAAACCGTACTATCCCTAACGGGTTCCCCATAGGTGGGTTGTAGTGGCACTTTGCAAAGATTTTATAAATACTATCCATTCAGAAAACGGTTTTATAAAGATA
The DNA here is from genome assembly GCA_030015575.1 of Agapanthus africanus. Lineage (NCBI taxonomy): Eukaryota > Viridiplantae > Streptophyta > Magnoliopsida > Asparagales > Amaryllidaceae > Agapanthus > Agapanthus africanus. The sequence goes on along the minus strand of CM057342.1, from coordinate 240,536,325 downwards.
AGATATTTATTTGTAAAAAGATGTCAATTTCCGTATTTTAGTTTCTAGGGTTTCCTAAACCAACTAGCCTATTTCTAAGGTCTAAACGACAAGTCGTTAAAAGCCTCAAATCGCCTCTTCACCGCCAATTGTGGCCAGGTAGGTACAAGTGAGGAGAAAGGGATCCGCTCACGAATCGTGAGGTGGGCCTTTTAAAGTTACCCAAACTCACTTGCCTAGCCTGGACACCACAAAGTCAGTTTAGATAAACGATCGATGTCCACAACTTATCGTATTTTCCTAATATGAGGTATTTGTTTAAAAGTGTAACAATCTAAAACTTTTAAGAATGGTTTTATGAAGATTATGGTATTTTAATAAAAATTTCGTTTTATCGTATTCTAAGTTTTGATGATATCATTTTAGGGTTGTATTTGCGTGTGTGTGGAGGTAGGTCATTACCTCGTGACTTATTTTAAGGTATAGTGAAGTTTAGGGGTTAAATATGATAAATTAAACATGAGGGTATTTAGGTGAAAGAATACGGTATTTGCAAAAGTTATCATTTCATGTATGAAAACTCATTCAAATTGATTTTTACAAGTTTAGTGATCAAGATGAACATGTTTAAGAATGATGGAATTGATTAGAAGAAGAAAAATAAACATTATGCTATTATTGTGAAAAGAATACGATATTACAAGAAAGCTATCATTTCATGTGAGAAACTTTTTCCAAATTAATTGTTATGTGATTAATGGTCATCATGAATATGTTTAGGTATTATGGTATGGGTGACAAGTGAGATTTTGTAGAAAAACCGAATCGGAAATCGGTTTGTTCCGATTTCCGTCGGGTTTCATAAATTCGTATTTTTTTAAGAAGTAGAAGAAGAAAAGAACGGGACTTACAGGCTTCGATCTATACTAAAGAGTATAGAGGAACAAGGTGAGTGGTCGAGGCTTTGTTTCGTCGCCGGTTGTTTCAAAGAACGTTGCCGGAAATCCGTCAGCGCTTCGCCGTGAACTCGGTTTCAAAGCACACATTTCTTATGAAAATTTCAAGAGAGTAAACCTAGTGTTTTGTGATGAGAGGGTAGAGGGTAGGGGTCTATTTATAGGGTAGCTAGGGTAGGGTAGATGAAAGGTTTTCTTTATTAAAAAAAAATTGTAAAAATTTAAAGAAAAACATTAAAATTTGTAGTAATTAGGGTGTATTTAAAATTCTGGAACTGATCTATTAAAATGGAGTATGCAGGGGGTTATGGAATGCAAAAAGCTAACTTTTTGGTTTTGGGAGCTCGGTCGTCCGACCGAGTCCGGCCGGTGGCGCCGGCCGAGTCCGGCCGGTGGCGCCGGCCGAGTCCGGCGACCGTCGGGTGCGGGGTTCTCTGACGTAGACTTTGGTATAGTCCGTTTTTAGGGTACAGTTCATCTTTTGGGAGTTATGGCATGTGGACTGTTGGGCTTCCAAGAGTTTTAAAAGAAAAATAATCTAAAAATAATGTGGGGCATGGGATTTGAACTCTGGTGGCTTGGTTCAGCAGTGCAAGGTATTACCAATGAGCTACAAGCTCCTTCTTGTAATTATTGTGGTATTTAATTACTTAAAATGATAGCAGTAAGAATAAATACTCCTAGTATACATTAGATTTAAAGTAATTTCTTGTACACTAAAAAATGGAGTTATTATATTCTTGTAGCTTGTAATTAAAAACAAAATAATTACCTATATCTTGTGCTCAGGCTAAAATACCCTTTTGTGGATTTTTAAAAAATTTAATTTAAAAATTTGTATAGAAAAAGGGTATAAGAAATTTAGGGTTGTTACACCTAGTTAAACGACATGCTCATATAAACTCACTTGTTATACATTACAGTATTGTTCTGTGCCTGTACATATTGTTTCATTATTGCTCCATGCTTATGAGATTCTATTTTCATGAGATTTCTGGATTTGAGAAACCGCAGATATATTTTTAAAAACTTGTGATTTATTAAAGTACGCGGTTTTATCTTGATATGATGCTTGGCATCCACCATGAGTTTTCTCGGTTCTGAGTTTGTGTATACTCGATTCGAAGAGAGAGAAGGCACCGTCTGTGGGTACATGGTGGATCCAGTATGGTATCCCGGGGCATGAAGATCGTATAGAGAAACGTTGAGCCTGGCAGAGGAACACTACCTACTGGTGACAGTACTGGACTCAGCGAATATCCGGAGGATACCGACCAGAGTGATATGAGACAGATGGATATAAGGGCCGATCCAATGAGACGACGCCTGAGATACAAGGATTTATGTGTCGATGCTAGACACGGATTTTATAATGATTTTGAGTGTCGATGCTTGGCACTAAGGTTTTATGATAATTTGATATGTCGTTGATGGACACACGTTGGATGATACATACATACACTTATATATGGCACGGATGACATAGTACCATATATTACCACAGGCACGATATTATTATTATTATTATTATTATTATTATTATTATTATTATTATTATTATTATTATTATACTTATGCATACACGATCACCCTTGTTACCACACGGTATTATATTATTATATTATTGTATGACCTAGGAGATCGTCATACATTCGATTTCTACCTGATGATGTTTTCTACTCACAAGTTGGCAACTTACCCCCGTTGTGCCACAGTTTTCTTGCAGAATCGACCGCTCGGATTCCGTAGCGGCTTGCTGGCTCATTGCTCCTTTCTGGATGATTTCCATTGGTAGGTGGGTTAAAGTACAGAGCGTAACCACCGTTGTATATTCATTATTCATTTTTATCTAGTTAAATGCTCTATCAACCAAACTATATATATTTTGTAGACTTAGAAATCATAGACCTGTATATTCTTTCAGACTTAGAGCGAGATGTGTGTATTATTCTTTATTCTGGTTTTGATGATGTTTTGGTTTTTTTTACTTCCTTTTCTGTGCTTGATCATCTCCTTGGGCATCGTATATTTTTAATTTTGTGGTTGTTTCCACCAATTGGCGAAGGGCTAGCTCCCGCTTGAGGATGCCTATATTATTGTTATGTATTGGTTTTGGATCAAATTTACAAAGAAGGTGCTGCCAAAATTTCAAATGACGAAAATGTTTTCAAAAATAGTATACAACTCACCTGTAGTTTCATATAACATTACTTATACTTTTCAAGAAAGAATCCGAATCCTTGATACCTTTATTTCAAAACTGCACCTCCATTATTTTCCTAAAAAGGTTTAGATTTCTGAGCTTTCGGCTTACTTAGATTACAGTGGGGTCCTATAGGCGTCGCGTGATTCAAGTGCCAGTCACGTGCCAATTCTGGATCGTGACACTAACACTACTACAAATAGGGTTTGCCCCTATAAATAAAACCGTAGGAGCAAACCACTGCCCCTACGGATATATTCGTAGGGAAACAAAAAGTAACCGTAGGTGCAAACGATATAGGTGCAACTCTTTACCTTAAACATGCCCCTACGGTTGAATAATTGCCCATACGGCTTAATGAGTAGGTACGTATGTCCCTATGGTGTAAGTCATAGGGACAAAATATTTATTCAATTTATCGGTTTATAAAATAAAATAGTTGCCCCTATGTATTACTCAGTAAGGCTAAATGCATGCCCCTACAGAGTAATACGCAGGGCCAGATTTATACCTCCGTAGGTCCATCCTTATGCCCCTACGAATTAATCCGTAGGGGCAAGTCTAACACCTGTTACTGAGTCCATATAGGCAAAATATCAGGTATCCTGATATTTTGTCTCTACGGATAAATATGTAAGGGCAAAGTTTGTCCCTACGAATTAATCTGTAGATGTAACTGTTGTCCCTACGGATTAATCCGTAAGGACAAATTATCAGTTTTTTTTTAATAGGGTTGTCTGTTTTTTTCTCGCCCTATGCACAATAATTTATACATCATATAACCAAATACCGCAGTATTCATAATCAACATCTCACGCATAATATATAAAAGAAATCAACAAACAGAATATGATATAAATCTAAATCATCGTGAACACGCAAACACCACTAATATCGTCCAAAATATATACAATATGTATCATATAAGTATATACATGCTTAAAATATAAAAATAAAAAAGCTACCCTGGCTCGGTCCAGCTCCACCTCTGATAATCGTCGTAATCTGGCGCATCTGCTCCTCGGATAAACCCTGAGTCAACAACTCGACCAATGCGGACTGTGTGGGAGTCTGAGCGGGCTGTAGAGCTATAGGAGTGGTCTGTGCAACCGCAGTCGAGGTAGTGGGTTGTGGAGCCGCAGCCGAAGGAGATGCATATGGAGCCGCAGCCGAAGGAGATGCATGTGGAGCCTCAGCCGAAGTACCCTGTCGCGTCTGTTCAGTTTTGTGTGTAATAAACGAGTAAGAACTGTGTATTAGTCGAATTCGTATCATTATCAGGTTATTGTGAAACCCCAATCTATGAATACTTAGGGACTTAGGCCTCGTTTAGATATTTAGTTTAGAAAACTGTAGTTTATTTTAATTAGACAGTTCTATGTATGTATGATTAATCAAAGCTAAGTCTACAACCAAATAACCTCAGGTTACGTACTAATATTGGATATGTTGCTATCTATAATATGATATAATATTTTACTATTAAGTAGTATATATACCATCATCTCCTTCAACTCCTGGACGGTGGCCTTCAAGGTGGCAACATCTTGCTCTAGACGTCGCTCACGGAAGATAGAGGAAGTAACCGTCGGAGTGGAGTCCAACCTCATATGGGCCCTGCTAGGACCCAGTCCCCGGCCCCTCTCCTAACCTCCGTGGTGCCCTCCATGTGCGGCGTCTGGGACTGGGATTAGCAGCATCGGATTGTTCTGTCCAGTAAAATCGATCCCCGATGCCTTTGCCTGCTCAACCACCCGCTCCTACACCCACATTAACCAGTAAAATATAAGTATATCATTTAAATTTGAACTTTTCAAAACAAAAATTTCAAATAGGGGTTGAATAAATATTAACACTTACGCAATACTCCTGGGTAGCGGTGTCGGGGTATCGAAGCTCGCCCGTGGCGGGATCTGTCGAGGTGCCATGGACGGCAAGATACACGATCAGCATGCTCGGTGTACTACCCTGCGCCAGGGTCTGAGATCTCTACAATTAGCAAAAAAATTACATATATTATAAAATAACTCTTAATATTACATTATATCACAATAGATCTATTGTAATTTACTGATGCCTCCATGGCACGAGTAATATTCCTCGAGCCACCTGTATAAGTGGGGTGACCCCTCTTCGCTGACTTTCTATTCTCTTTATTTTGATCCGCCTGTTTCTGCACAACACATACAGATTTAGTTTTCTAATTAAGCAACACAAAAAAATAAATTATATAATAAACAATGAATTGCATTTAAAATACAAACCTGTTTGCGTTGAGAGTCGAAATATTGGCACAAGAGAGGCCATATATCTACGTCGACTCTCGCAAAGGCCGGAGTATGTAGGAGAGCCACTCTCTCTGCCTCGAGGGTCGCCATCCACAGGGAATAGCAGTCGATCTTCAGCTTGTTTCTATTGTATCGGACCTTTGATTGCATGTTCTTCATCAGGCCATGGTACAGAGCGTGAAAATCGAGCACCCTCTCAGGGTGATCAGGGTCGGGTACAGGCTGAAAATCGTAATCCAACTGCAAATACAAAAAAACAATGTTATTAAATTGCAAGTGTTAATAATAAATATATTGGATAAATCAAATGAAAATATATATTAATACCCGAGCTTGATCCCAGAAGAGAGCGAATGAGCGCCGGTGCTGGTCGCCCCACTCAACGTGAAGTGGATACTTCTTCACAAGGCGGCTCTCATCCCCTATATACCGGCCGAAACTCTCGGCATAATCGCCGGTATAGCGATAATCAGGGGTAAAGAAGAGGGGGAATGCTGCCTCCCCCCTAGCACTGTCGGGCCTTAGCCTGTGGGACTGATTCGGGCCTCGAGTCTCCCGCTCGGAATGGGGATGCCCTGTGTCTACAAGAAATATCAAGAAAATCAATATTAAGACAAAGTGGAATTAAGAAATCAAGGTTTAACAAAAATTGAAGTGTGATATATACCTCCGGCGATAGAAGCACGAGCCTGGGCCCAGGCAGCTGCACGAGCGGGACGATAGTTCCTCCGGCGAGGAACAGCCGATGACACGGACGTGGACGCATCCCCTCCAAATAGAAAATAAATATCAATAAAATTACATGTAGTTCATGTTTATTCTTAAAGGATATGTAAAATGAATAAATATTTTATATTTATTCATACTAACCTGCAGACTGAGCGGAAGGTATGGAAGTGGGAGTGCCCCCTGCACGAGACGTGGACACACCACCTATAATTAGACAATTAAACATTGACTATATAAATAATTGCATTCTAAATCAACATGTATACACTATAGGATATATATATAAACTTACCCGCAGGTGCGGTGGTGGCCTCTGCCCGAGATATGGAGGCACCACCTACAGCTAGATAATTAAAAAGGATTATCTAAGTACGTAAGAGCAAAAAGAATGCATGTAAATTTATGATATGGAATTTTGAATTAATATGCATGCACTATAGGACATATAAAAATGCCTGGACGTACGCGAGTAGCCTCTGTCCTTGAAGTGGATGCACCACCAACAGCTAAACAATCAAACATTGACTATATAAGTAATTTTGATATAAACATGCATGTATATCTATACTATTACATTCAAAATGAATATGCATGCAATATACCTAGAGGTATGGCAAAGTCCACACAGAAGGAGCCATCCGAAGGGGTCTCCGATTGGGATGCAAGACCGGCCCTCTGAAGCTCCCTACGCAGCTCTCCTAGCGGCAGAACCGCTCTGCCTCTGCCTCTGCCGGTGCCGCGGCTGGAGCTCCTGCCGCCACTCGTTGCTCCCGTCATCGTTATCAAATCTAGATAAAACGGTTCATGTATGCATTAGACAATCATTACAAACATTGACGACATATGTATAGATCGTAAAATGTGAAGTAATAATGTAACATTTCTGATAACTTTTTTCGTTTCGTGGACGCATTAGACATATCTACTTGGATTTCATCATCGATATCATTTATAACCCACGTAACTTCATGATTAGCCGAAGACAACCCGTATTTTGAAACAGACGGTCGGAGCACTATAAGTCTTCTCTCTTCTACATCCTCATCGTTGTCCTCGAATTCTAGGACATCATAAACATCCCTGGGTTTCCAACGGCATACGACACTCCATCCCGGATGCTTCAAACAATGTGAGTAGTATACTTGTAACGCTTGGTTCGGAAAGATAAACGGATCGTCCTAACCGTAAAATCGAAATGTGTTCACACTGGTCAATCCATATTCATCTTTACAAGTACCGAGATTGTTTCTCTACTTATCCATATCGGTTCGTGTATCATACCAAGTACACTGAAATATATAAAACGGTTCTGATCGTCCGGGATATTGGATACCAAGTATACAATTTAAGTATCCATAATAAATCACACCATCCGATCCTACTGTCGCAATCCCACTATTCTGAGTGGTTCTAGATGTTTCTGTGTCCTTAACTTCGAATTTTTATCCAAGGACACTGAATCCTTTATAATATGCAACCTCCATATTAGGAAACTGAGCTAAATATCTTGAATCACTCTCTAATGATCCAGACAAGTTCGGATCCTGGATCTAACAAAACAAATTTTATGACAAATACATAACGATATAAGTTTCGATTAAAACCGGTAGCAATAAAATATTATTCGAATAACTTACATGATCTGCAAACCAATCGCAAAAATTATCCTGATGATATTTTTCCAATCATTCATCGTTCCAATCAAGATGCCCCTCACATACCTCGTTAAAATGAATTATGTTCTCAACAACGGCATATGAAATTAATATTATATCATTTCATACACACAAACACAAATATAAAAATTAATCCAAAAAAAACTTACTCTCTAATTTTTTCAAGACATGCGCTGTTGAGGAGGATAAACCGGTATATCTTGTTGATAAACATAGTGTCTACCCTCTTATAATCGGCTAAACTATATGGCCCGTCCTGAATTCTTCGAGGCCGGTTAAGTCTCGTATCAATGTTCTCGTCTAGATAGCGGGAACAAAATGTGGTTGCTTCATCTAGAACATAACCTTGCATGATAGAACCCTCTGGTCGATTTCTATTGCGTATATACTTTTCAAGAGTGTAGAGGTATCTAAAGAAAAATATGTTAAATAAATAAATACGGGCATACAGGACAACAATAATTTTACAAATTGCGCGAAACGAAAAATTCCACGTACCTCTCGACGGGATACATCCATCGATATTGTACCGGTCCGGCAAACTTAGCCTCAGTTGCAAGATGAACTATCAGGTTTATTATGATATCGAAGAATGACGGTAGGAAAATACGCTCAAACTTGCAAAATATCAACGAAATAGAATTTTCTAGTTTCTCCAGCGTCACAACATACAGTGTTTTAGCATATAATTCTCTGAAAAAACAATATAGGTCCTTGATTACTAGACCAACCGATTCGGGAAGGGAAGTCCTGAGGGCTAATGGGAGAAGGTGCTCCATAATAACATGGTGATCATGACTTTTCAGCCCATCGATCTTGCCTTTCACAATTTTTATTTTCTTGCTGAATGATCCTGAGAAATCTGTGGGAACTTTCAAATCATGCAACACCTGTAGGAATCTTTTCTTCTCCGGTCGTGATATATGATATGTGGCATTGGGAAGTACAAACTTGCCTGGTTTACCAGCTACCGGTTTCGGATGAAATTCACTTCAAATTTCCCAGTCCTGTAGATCCATCTGAGCATTGAGGTTGTCTTTCGATTTCCCGTCTTTACAAAGAAGAAAGTTGAGTATGTGCTCGGATACTCTCTTCTCTATGTGCATGACGTCTAGATAATGACGCACTAAATTTGTTGACCAGTACGGAAGCTCGAAGAAAATGCTTAACTTGTTCTGGAATGGTGGTTTGATCTATTTTGTCGGATCCATCCCGAAGATCACGTTATTGTAACCATCCCACTGAGTAGTCACTTCCTCTCCGAACAATGGGGCTGGAGGTCCAAGAAGCTCATGATGACCATCAAAGTGAACAGCATCTAACCTGTAGGGATGGTTTAGAGGCAGGAAACGTCGATGGCCGCAATAACAAACATTCCTGCTAAAATTCAAGAATTTCGATGTTGTATGTTGATGGCAATAAGGACATGCTTTGTGACCATGTACGGACCAACCTGATATCATTTCATACGCAGGAAAGTCATTAATTGTCCACATTAAAGCCGCACGCAGTATGAAGGTTGTATTTGTGTTTGCATCGTAAGTCTCTACACAATCAATGAATAAAGATTTTAACTCCTCGATCAGAGGTCGGAGATAAACATCGATATTATTTCCCGGTGAGTTTGGTCCGTCAATAAGAAGAGGCATCATAAAGTATGATTGGTCCATAGCCAACCAAGGCGATAGATTATAAACTATCATTACAACGGACCATGTGCTGTGGCTTCCAGCCATATAGTTGAATGGGCAGAGGCCATCACTAGCGAGTCCGAGCCTAACATTGCGAGGATCGCTACTGAATATTTCGTGCCTCCTATCGAAATCCTTCTATGCCGGTGAATCTCTTGGATGACTCATTTTTCCATCGTCACTTGGAGGAGCATGGTGATGCCAAATCATTGCCTCGGCTGTTTTCTTGCACCTGAATAGCCTTTGCAGCCTCTGTGTTATGGAAAAGTATCGTGCTATCTTGACAGGTATATCGGGCTTCTTATCAAAATATTTCGGTTTATACCTGGCCTCTCCGCATGTTGGACACACTTTCAAATCTGAATTCTCTTTCCGGTACAACATGAAATTTTTAGAACATGCTTGAATCTTCTTACACTTTAGACCCAAATCAAACAACATCTTCTGGGCTCCGTACCAACTGTCGGGCACGTTATTTTCCAGAGGCATATAATCTTCCAAGAACGAAAGAAGCATTATGAATGACTTGTTACTCCATCCATTTAGGCACTTAATCTGGAAAGGTTGGACGAACCATGAGAGGGTGGAATACTTTGCATTCTCATAAATTGGTTTTCGGGCATCATTCATAAAATTTTCATACTTATTCGCACGCGGTCCTTGACCGGAAGGAATATCATCTTCGGTACGAATAGATTCACCTAGGGCAGCCTCTACCATATCCTCCATTTCTTCTCCTTAAAAGAAATTACCGTCTTCTCCTTCTGCCGTATTACCGTCTTCTTCTTCTTCTTCTGCCGCATTACTATCTTCTCCTTCTTCTTCTGCCGTATTACTGTGTTCTTCTCCTTCCCCATGATATAGCTAAGTTGTATAAAGTCTAGTAAAACCATGTTTAAAGATATGAAGCTCTACAAATTCTACCTTCTGCCAGTACTTATTCCCACATCTATCGCACAGGCAGAGAATCTTCTCTATCACGATCTTATTTTGTGCGCTTGCAAATTCAATAAAAGTAGCAACTCCTGCGACAAACTTAGGTTGCATACGTTTTTGCGAATCCACATACATCCAGTCCTTAACTCTGATATACTCATGGGCCATGTTAGACTGTATAATATATAAAGTGTAGGTTACGATGACTATATTGAGAAATCTAAGAACGGGATGGTTACTGACAAAGGAGAAAATCCGTGTATATGCTTTGTTTGTGCTTTTTTCGTTGAAAAGAATAAATTATCGATAATCAAAGTTAGATTTCAGGATACCCATGTATGAGTTGTATTCTATATATGTGTGTTTTAATTTATGATTTCGCTTAAGTGTAGGGTTGTTAGTGTGTATGTGATGTGTGTGCATTTGTTGTGTATTCGTGTTGTATGTGTGTGTTTCGGCTGTCGGGGGTAAGTCTTCTATCCCATTAAGAATGTATAGAGCAGACACCCATTCGCTTGTGCTTTCAACCGTTTCGAGTAAATTTCGGCAGCACCTCCCCGATATTCTCCGAGTACACTGTAATAGAATAGATAATCATTTCAAAGCTGTAAAACAACGTTGAGATGAACATCTAATCTATCTTTGTACACGGAGAACCAGCGGAAATGTACTGACGAAATAACTCGAAATGGATGAAAACGCAATTGAATGCAGGTGTTTGCTTTATACATTCCTAACTTGTCCACACGGGACAAATCTATCGGTTATCATACGATTGAATCTTCTCATCATATAGACTACACGACGGTTGTTAGAACTGAGCTATACTGTCCGATATTTAACAGCCTTTGTATAGTTCTATGTCACGACGAACATTGAACGTATGTTAACCGATAGACGGGGACTAAGTGGCGCTTTGAGTTTCATATATGAGTATCGATAAGAATATGAAAGTTTCATATTATCATCGAGTATCATATATTGATTTTAACTTGAACATTTAACATGAATAGGTTTTACATTTACGTTTCGTTATTAAGAGTTCGAAATTTCAAGTTTAGGGTAAATTTTTCTTGCGTTTACGGTAAAGTTGTACGTTTACGTTATCATCGAGTATCCTACTGAATGAACTAGTGCACCTTAAACCCTAACCCTAAATAACCTAAATTAACCTAATTAACCACAATTAACCATAATCGTTACCCTAACACAAATTATCCCTAATTAACCCAAACTTAACCCAATTTACCCAAATTAACCTGATTGACCATAATCAACCCAAACTTAACCCAATTTACCCAAATTAACCTAATTAACCCTAATCAACACCCTAACCCTTTCAAATTATCACTAATTAACCCAAATTAACCCTACCCTCTAATTAACCTAAATTAACCATAGCCTCTAACCCTAAACCTGAACCAAACCCTAACCCTATGCAAGGTTACCTAGCACGGCATCAAGGTTTCGGGAGGCATCGTCCATGCCAAATTAAAATTTTGCCGTTCTAGCTAACCCTAACCCTAGAATCGTCTACTAGAAATCGACGGAAAAGTAAACGCAAACACTTTGCAAGTAAAGTGAGCAAGAAATACAACCTTTGTAGACCGGTTCTTCACTTCAATAGCTCTGTGTAGTAGTCCCTTTACTGCGATCAAGAAGTCTCGGACTCTAGAGAGGCTCCGATGAAGAAACGAACATGCTTGCTTCGAAGTCTTCGAGGCCGAAGATGATCTACGTCGAGGAGACAGTAACCCAAGCTATCTCTTCACTAATCATAGAATTAGTGAAGTAAACACCCTATACTAAATGGCAAGTAGTAGAGGATGATGAAGTAGGAATTTTGCTCACATTAGATTTCATATTCTCACAAGTTTTCATCACAAACTCAAACCCTAGAAAACTCTTTTCTCTTTGAGCTCATGAAGAAGATGATAAAATGTCAAGAGAAAATGAATTATTGTTGAGGTTAAAAATGCAACCAAGGGTTACGCATATAATGCTTAACCCTTGTAGAGAGTTAACCATGAGCTAGGGTTAAAGGTTAGGTCAAATAATATCTTAAGCTAGACAAAAGGAGTAGACAAAGTCAAAGATGCTTACAAGCTTCTACAAGCTTTCAACAAATATCAACCATGACTAATTCCACAATTTTTGAATTACTTAATGATAAAATTATAAACCCTAATCTTAACCCTAGCATGGTATAACCCTCATTAACCCTAGTAGCATTTGTAACCTAGCATGATACATTTAACATATATCATATATACATCAATGTATCCAAAGTGAGAAAAGAAATCATAAGTGAGCTAATACTAGTTAATGTAATGTAATATATCAAATATATGATTATACATTAGATTATCAAATCAACTCTTGATTTAATAATCCGGCTATATCACCTATAACCGATAAATATCATATGAATCAACTTATCGAATCAACACTTGATCCGATAACCCGGCTATATCATATATAACCGACCGATATCTCATATCGCGAGAATAGAATACGGTATCTCATATCATATCAATCTCGGTCCCGTACATATCACATATGTGCTCCTATTCCGTTTCGCTTGAGCCAGGAAACCCCTGTGTAGGACTCTAAAGACTCGCCAATACGCCGGCAGTAGGTGATGATCATATCAAACACCCACAAGCCGCAAGCGGTCTGCTAAACGTAACAGCCACCTGGGTATTGAGCGATCAGAAGATCAACAAGCAAGCCTGCTCACACTCCTGCGAATCTAATCAGCAACACTACCGTACAGTAGACTCTTTTCGTCTGATATGTCGCATATCTCGTCTAGGGGTGGTAAACGTCAAACCCTAATAACTCAATAAGTCATGTCGATTTGAAGCTCATAACGGGTCGAGAAACTATTGATAACACTTACCAGTATATCTCTGAAGCAGCCTTGGCTAAGGACTTCCTGTTATAGCCAATCGAGCACGGTGCAACATCAACTCCCAATACCGGGAGAGACGAAACCCCTCCTATCGCTCATTGCCTCCATATGACTCGGGACAGTACCCAAAAGCCACCGTTTTGTACGTTCTCTTGAACATGGTAAGGTGGAAATCAAAGCACAGTGGGAATCACACAAGACTCTATGACGATCTCGGGTGTACAGACTAACTTGTACCAGTGTCACCAGAGAACTGCCTTCTGACGTTAGGTATAATACCATCTAGGAGTTCTCGGAAAGTGCGTTCAGTGTACCCAGTCTCCACTGAGCACCCATATACTGTCTCTGATGTCAAACACCAATGGATATGGGATCATCCATCGCACATCTATATCGGTCGAGAAGCTATACGCTAGTCTACTTTGGTATATCGATGCTCTGTCTCAATACACCCATGACTAGGAACATTTGAAGGATGTACTTAGCGACTACTCTTTCCCCACTCGTATGATCTGCATCATAGTCCCGGTAGTCAAGTACTCATCCTAAAGGCTTTATCAACATGTAACATAGAGACAATCAGCGTACATGTTAAGATAAAGAGAAACCAGATAGCATACTATCATGTCGAGCAAGAAAGCCCTCCCTATATATGTCCAAACATCCACTACAATATACATCGTATGTACAGTAATGGCCTCTAGGGAATACATATAACTAACACCCTAAACCCAAATTAACCCTAACCATACACTGAACCCTAACCTTAACCCTAACCATGCCCTGACCCTAACATTAACCCTAATTACCCTACCCCTAACACCAACTAATTAACCCTCACCCTAACCCTAACCCCAACTAATTAGCCCTAACCCTAACCCCAACCCTAAATAATTAACCCTAACCCTAACTCTAACCCCAACTAATTAACCCTAACCCTAACCCCAACTATTTAACCCTAACCCTAACCCTAACCCCAACCCCAACTAATTAACCCTAACCCTAACTGAACCGAACCCTACAAGAAATATCAAGACAATCAATATTAAGACAAAGTGGTATTAAGAAATCAAGGTTTAACAAAAATTGAAGTGTGATATATACCTCCGGCGATAGAAGCACGAGCCTGGGCCCAGGCAGCTGCATGAGCGGGACGATAGTTCCTCTGGCGAGGAACAACCGGTGACACGGACGTGGACGCATCCCCTCCAAATAGAAAATAAATATCGATAAAATTACACGTAGTTCATGTTTATTCTTAAAGGATATGTAAAATGAATAAATATTTTATATTTATTCATACTAACCTGCAGACTGAGCGGAGGGTATGGAAGTGGGAGTGGCGCCTGCACGAGACGTGGACATACCACCTATAATTAGACAATTAAACATTGACTATATAAGTAATTGCATTCTAAATCAACATGTATACACTATAGGATATATATATATAAACATATCCGCAGGTGCGGTGGTGGCCTCTGCCCGAGATGTGGAGGCACCACCTACAGCTAGATAATTAAAAAAGGATTATCTAAGTACGTAAGAGCAAAAAGAATGTATGTAAATTTATGATATGGCATTTTGAATCAATATGCATGCACTATAGGACATATAAACATACCTGGACGTACGGGAGTAGCCTATGTCCTTGAAGTGGATGCACCACCAACAGCTAAATAATTAAACATTGACAATATAAGTAATTTTGACATAAACATGCATGTATATCTATAATATTACATTCAAAATGAATATGCATGCAATATACTTGGAGGTGTGGCAAAGTCCACAGAGAAGGAGCCATCCGAAGGGGTCTCCTATCAGGATGCAAGACCGGCCCTCTGAAGCTCCCTATTCAGCTCTCCTGGAGGCAGAACAGCTCTGCCTCAGCCTCTGTCGGTGCCGCGGCTGGAGCTCCTGCCGCCCCTCGCTGCTCCCGTCATCGTCATCAAATCTAGATAAAACGGTTCGTGGACGCATTAGACAATCATTACAAACATTGACTACATATATATAGATCGTAAAATATGAAGTAATAATATAACATTACTGATAACCTTTTTCGTTTCGTGGACGCATTAGACATATCTACTTGGATTTCATCATCGATATCATTTATAACCCATGTAACTTCATGATTAGCCGAAGACAACCCGTATTTTGAAACAGACGGTCGGAGCACTATAAGTCTTCTCTCTTCTTCATCCTCATCGTTGTCTTTGAATTCTGGGACATCGTAAACATCCCTGGGTTTCCAACGGCATACGACACTCCATCCCGGATGCTTCAAATAAAGTGAGTAGTATACTTGGAACGCTTAGTTCGGAAAGATAAACGGATCGTCCTAACCGTAAAATCGAAATGTGTTCACACTGATCAATCCATATTCATCTTTCCAAGTCCCGAAATTGTTTCTCTGCTTATCCATATCGGTTCGTGTATCGTACCAAGTACACTGAAATATATAAAATGGTTCTGATCGTCTGGGATATTGGATACCAAGTATACAATTTAAGTATCCATAATAAATCACACCATCCGATCCTACTGTCGCAATCCCACTATTCTGAGTGGTTCTAGATGTTTCTGTATCCTTAACTTCGAATTTTTATCTAAAGACACCGAATCCTTTATAATATGCAACCTCCATATTAGGAAACTGAGCTAAATATCTTGAATCACTCTCTAATGATCCAGACAAGTTCGGATCCTGGATCTAACAAAACAAATTTTACGACAAATACATAACGATATAAGTTTCGATTAAAACCGGTAGCAATAAAATATTATTCGAATAACTTACATGATCTGCAAACCAATCGCAAAAATTATCCTGATGATATTTTTCCAATCATTCATCGTTCCAATCAAGATGCCCCTCACATACCTCGTTAAAATGAATTATGTTCTCAACAACGGCATATGAAATTAATATTATATCATTTCATACACACAAACACAAATATAAAAATTAATCCAAAAAAAACTTACTCTCTAATTTTTTCAAGACATGCGTTGTTGAGGAGGATAAACCGGTATATCTTGTTGATAAACATAGTGTCTACCCTCTTATAATCGGCTAAACTATATGGCCCGTCCTGAATTCTTCGAGACCGGTTAAGTCTCGTCTCAATGTTCTCGTCTAGATAGCGGGAACAAAATGTGGTTGCTTCATCTAGAACATAACCTTGCATGATAGAACCCTCTGGTCGATTTCTATTGCGTATATACTTTTCAAGAATGTAGAGGTATCTAAAGAAAAATATGTTAAATAAATAAATACGGGCATACAGGACAACAATAATTTTACAAATTGCGCGAAACGAAAAATTCCACGTACCTCTCGACAGGATACATCCATCGATATTGTACCGGTCCGGCAAACTTAGCCTCAGTTGCAAGATGAACTATCAGGTTTATTATGATATCGAAGAATGACGGTAGGAAAATACGCTCAAACTTGCAAAGTATCAACGAAATAGAATTTTCTAGTTTCTCCAGCGTCACAACATACAGTGTTTTAGCACATAATTCTCTGAAAAAACAACATAGGTCATTGATTACTAGACCAACCGATTCGGGAAGGGAAGTCCTGAGGGCTAATGGGAGAAGGTGCTCCATAATAACATGGTGATCATGACTTTTCAGCCCATCGATCTTACCTTTCACAATTTTTATCTTCTTGCTGAATGATCCTGAGAAATCTGTGGGAACTTTCAAATCATGCAACACCTGTAAGAATCTTTTCTTCTCCGATTGTGACATATGATATGCGGCATTGGGAAGTACAAAATTTCCTGGTTTACCCGCTACCGGTTTAGCATGCAATTCACTTCTAATTTCCCAGTCATGTAGATCCATTCGAGCATTGAGGTTGTCTTTCGATTTCCTGTCTTTACAAAGAAGAAAGTTGAGTATGTGCTCGGATACTCCCTTCTCTATGTGCATGACGTCTAGACAATGACGCACTAAATTTGTTGACCAGTACGGAAGCTCGAAGAAAATGGTTAACTTGTTCCAGAATGGTGGTTTGATCTATTTTGTCGGATCCATCACGAAGGTCACGTTATTGTAACCATCCCACCGAGTAGTCATGTCCTCTCCGGACAATGGGGCTGGAGGTCCAAGAAGCTCATGATGACCATCAAAGTGAACAGCGTATAACCTGTAGGGATGGTCTAGAGGCAGGAAACGTCGATGGCCACAATAACAAACCTTCCTGCTAAAATTCAAGAATTTCGATGTTATATGTTGATGGCAATAAGGACATGCTTTGTGACCATGTACGGACCAACCTGATATCATTCCATACGCAGGAAAGTCATTAATTGTCCACATTAAAGTCGCACGCAGTATGAAAGTTGTATTTGTGTTTGCATCATAAGTCTCTACACCATCAATGAATAAAGATTTTAACTCCTCGATCAGAGGTCGGAGATAAACATCGATATTGTTTCCCGGTGAGTTTGGTCCATCAATAAGAAGAGGCATCATAAAGTATGATTGGTCCATAGCCAACCAAGGCGATAGATTATAAATTATCATTACAACAGGCCATGTGCTGTGGCTTCCAGCCATATAGTTAAATGGACAGAGGCCATCACTAGCGAGTCCGAGCCTGACATTGCGAGGATCGCTACTGAATATTTCGTGCCTCCTATCGAATTCCTTCCATGCCGATGAATCTCTTGGATGACTCATTTTTCCATCATCACTTGGAGGAGCACGGTGATGCCAAATCATTGCCTCGGCTGTTTTCTTGCACTTGAATAGCCTTAATTTGCAGCCTCTGTGTTATGGGAAAGTATCGTGCTATCTTGACAGGTATATCGGGCTTCTTATCAGAATCTTTCGGCTTATACCTGGCCTCTCCGCATGTTGGACACTCTTTCAAATCTGAATTCTCTTTCCAATACAACATGCAATTTTTAGAACATGCTTGAATCTTCTCACACTTCAGATCCAAATCAGACATCATCTTCTGGGCTCCGTACCAGCTGTCGGGCACGTTATTTCCCAGGGGCATAGATTCTTTCAAGAGCAAAAGAAGCATTGAATGACTTGTTACTCCATCCATTTAGGCACTTAATCTGGAAAGGTTGGACGAACCATGAGAGGGTGGAATACTTTGCATTCTCATAAATTAGTTTTCTGGCATCATTCATAAGATTTTCATACTTATCCGCACGCGGTCCTTGATCGGAAGAAATGTCATCTTCGGTACGAATAAATTCACCTAAGGCAGCCTCTACCATATCCTCCATTTCTTCTCCTGAAAAGAAATTACCATCTTCTCCTTCTACCGCATTACCGTCTTCTCCTTCTTCTTCTGCCGTATTACTGTGTTCTTCTCCTTCCCCATGATATAGCTAAGTTGTATAAAGTCTAGTAAAACCATATTTAAAGATATGAAGCTCTGCAAATTCTACCTTCTGCTAGTACTTATTCCCACATCTATCGCACAGGCAGAGAATCTTCTCTATCACGATCTTATTTTGTGCGCGTACAAATTCAATAAAAGTAGCAACTCCTGCGACAAACTTAGGTTGCATACGTTTTTGCCAATCCACATACATCCAGTCCTTAACTCTGATATACTCATGGGCCATGTTAGACTGTATAACATATAAAGTGTAGGTTACGATGACTATATTGAGAAATCTAAGAACGGGATGGTTACTGACAAAGGAGAAAATCCGTGTATATGCTTTGTTTGTGCGTTTGTCGTTGAAAAGAATAAATTATCGATAATCAAAGTTAGATTTCAGGATACCCATGTATGAGTTGTATTCTATATATGTGTGTTTTAATTTATGATTTCGCTTAAGTGTAGGGTTATTAGTGTGTATGTGATGTGTGTGCATTTGTTGTGTATTCGTGTTGTATGTGTGTGTTTCAGCTGTCGGGGGTAAGGCTTCTATCCCATTAAGAATGTATAGAGCAGGCACCTATTCGCTTGTGCTTTCAACCGTTTCGAATAAATTTCGGCAGCACCTCCCCGATGTTCTCCGAGTACACTGTAATAGAATAGATAATCATTTCAAAGCTGTAAAACAACGTTGAGATGAACATCTAATCTATCTTTGTATACGGAGAACCAGCAGAAATGTACCGACGAAATAACTCAAAATGGATGAAAACATAATTGAATGCAGGTGTTTTCTTTATACATTCCTAACTTGTCCACACGGGACAAATCTATCGGTTATCATACGATTGAATCTTCTCGTCATATAAACTACACGACGGTTGTTAGAACC
Source organism: Agapanthus africanus (assembly GCA_030015575.1). Taxonomy (NCBI): domain Eukaryota; kingdom Viridiplantae; phylum Streptophyta; class Magnoliopsida; order Asparagales; family Amaryllidaceae; genus Agapanthus; species Agapanthus africanus. The sequence continues at coordinate 240,516,690 of CM057342.1, read as the reverse complement.
GAGCTATACTGTCCGATATTTAACAGCCTTTGTATAGTTCTATATCACGACGAACAATGAACGTATGTTAACTGATAGACGGGGACTAAGTGGCGTTTTGAGTTTCATATATGAGTATCGATAAGAATATAAAAGTTTCATATTATCATCGAATATCATATATTGGTTTTAACTTGAACATTTAACATGAATAGGTTTTACATTTACGTTTCGTTATTAAGAGTTCGAAATTTCAAGTTTAGGGTAAATTTTTCTTGCGTTTACGGTAACGTTGTACGTTTACGTTATCATCGAGTATCCTACTGAATGAACTAGTGCACCTTAAACCCTAACCCTAAATAACCTAAATTAACCTAATTAACCACAATTAACCATAATCGTTACCCTAACACAAATTATCCCTAATTAACCCAAACTTAACCTAATTTACCCAAATTAACATAATTAACCCTAATCAACCCAAACTTAACCCAATTTACCCAAATTAACCTAATTAACCCTAATCAACACCCTAACTCTTTCAAATTATCACTAATTAACCTAAATTAACCCTACCCTCTAATTAACCTAAATTAACCCTAGCCTCTAACCCTAAACCTGAACCAAACCCTAACCCTATGCAAGGTTACCTAGCACGGCATCAAGGTTTCGGGAGGCATCGTCCATGCCAAATTAAAATTTTGCCGTTCTAGCTAACCCTAACCCTAACCCTAGAATCATCTACCAGAAATCGACGGAAAAGTAAACGCAAACACTTTGCAAGTAAAGTGAGCAAGTAATACAACCTTTGTAGACCGGTTCTTCACTTCAATAGCTCCATGTAGTAGTCCCTTTGCTGCGATCAAGAAGTCCCTTTGCTACTTCGAAGTCTTCACTAATCATGGAATTAGTGAAGCAAACACCCTATACTAAATGGCAAGTAGTAGAGGATGATGAAGTAGGAATTTTGCTCACATTAGATTTCATATTCTCACAAGTTTTCATCACAAACTCAAACCCTAGAAAACTCATTTCTCTTTGAGCTCATGAAGAAGATGATGAAATATCAAGAGAGAATGAATTATTGTTGAGGTTAAAAATGCAACCAAGGGTTAAGCATGTCATGCTTAACCCTTGTAGAGAGTCGACCATGAGCTAGGGTTAAAGGTTAGGTCAAATAATATCTTAAGCTAGACAAAAGGAGTAGACAAAGTCAAAGATGCTTACAAGCTTCTACAAGCTTTCAACAAATATCAACCATGACTAATTCCACAATTTTTGAATTACTTAATGATAAAATTATAAACCCTAATCTTAACCCTAGCATGGTATAACCCTCATTAACCCTAGTTGCATTTGTAACCTAGCATGATACATTTAACATATATCACATATACATCAATGTATCCAAAGTGAGAAAAGAAATTATAAGTGAGCTAATACTAGTTAATGTAATGTAATAGATCAAATATATGATTATACATTAGATTATCAAACCAACTCTTGATTTAATAATCCGGCTATATCACCTATAACCGACTAATTTCATATGAATCAACTTATCGAATCAACACTTGATCCGATAACCCGGCTATATCATATATAACCGACCGATATCTCATATCGCGAGAATAGAATACGGTATCTCATATCATATCAATCTCGGTCCCGCACATATCACATATGTGCTCCTACTCCGTTTCGCTTGAGCCAGGAAACCCCTGTGTAGGACTCTAAAGACTCGTCAATACGCCGGCAGTAGGTGATGATCATATCAAACACCCACAAGCCGCAAGCGGTCTGATAAACGTAACGGCCACCTGGGTATTGAGCGATCAGAAGATCAACAAGCAAGCCTGCTCACACTCCTGCGAATCCAATCAGTAACACTACCATACAGTAGACTCTCTTCGTCTGATATGTCGCATATCTCGTCTAGGGGTGGTAAACGTCAAACCCCAGTAACTCGATAAGTCGTGTCAATATGAAGCTCATAACGGGTCGAGAAACTATTGATAACACTTACCAGTATATCTCTGAAGCAGCCTTGGCTAAGGACTTCTTGTTATAGCCAATCGAGCACAGTGCAACATCAACTCCCAATACCGGGAGAGACGAAACCCCTATTATCGCTCATTGCCTCCATGTGACTCGGGATAGTACCCAAAATCCACCGTTTTGCACGTTCTCTTGAACGTGGTAAGGTGGAAATCAAAGCACAGTGGGAATCACACAAGACTCTATGACGATCTCGGGTTTACAGACTAACCTGTACCAATGTCACCAGAGAACTGCCATCTGACGTTAGGTATAATACCATCTAGGAGTTCTCGGCGAGTCCGTTCAGTGTACCCAGTCTCCACTGAGCACCCGTATACAGTCTCTGATGTCAAACACCAATGGATATGGGATCATCCATCGCCCATCTACATCGGTCGAGAAGCTATACGCTAGTCTACTCTGGTATATCGATGCCCTGTCTCGATACACCCACGACTAGGAACATTTGAAGGATGTACTTAGCGACTACTCTTTCACCCCTAGTATGATCTGCATCATAGTCCTGGTAGTCAAGTACTCATCCTAAGGGCTTTATCAACATGTAACATAGAGACAATCAGCGTACATGTTAAGATAAAGAGCAACCAGATAGCATACTATCATGTCGAGCAAGAAAGTCCTCCCTATATATGTCCAAGCATCCACTACAATATACATCGTATGTACAGTAATGGCCTCTAAAGCATACATATAACTAACACCCTAAACCCAAATTAACCCTAACCATACACTGAACCCTAACCATACCCTGACCCTGACCCTAACCTTAACCCTAATTACCCTAACCCTAACACCAACTAATTAACCCTAACCCTAACCCTAACCCCAACTAATTAGCCCTAACCCTAACCCCAACCCCAACTAATTAACCCTAACGCTAACTTTAACCCCAACTAATTAACCCTAACCCCAACTATTTAACCCTAACCCTAACCCCAACCCCAACTAATTAACCCTAAACCTAACTGAACCGAACCCTAATCCTACCCCTACCCCTAACCCTAACTGAACCGAACCCTAACCCTAACCCTACTCTAAACTGAACACTAACCCTAACCCTAACCCTAACCGAACCCTGAACCCTGAACCCTAGCCCAAGTAGCAACCCTTTAATCATCAAAATTATAAATAAAAGCATTATTAGAAGTAAAAATTTGAAATTTACTAACCTGTAGCTAGGCCGACGATGGAGGAGACCGGTGGTTGACGACGCAATCGGCGACGAGTCGCGGGTGGTGGCGAAGAGGAAGTTTTAGGAGATCGAGGGAGGTGGCGGGCCGCGGGCGGAGGGCGGTGGCGACGAGGCACGAGAGAGGTGGCGACGAGAGGGACGCACGAGAGATCGAGTGAAAGAGAGGAATTTTTTGTAACGAGGACTTTTCTGTGCTTTTGTTTTATTAATAACCAATATATATGCCCCTACGGACTTAACCGTAGGGCCTTCGTTTGCGGTTCCGTAGGGCCAAAGGGCAAATTACGTTTTAATATTTTTAAATTAAAACGTAGGGTACCGCAGGGACAACCATGGGGACCTACGGAGTAATCCGTAGGGGCAATAAAATGTTTCCCCTATGGATGCCTTTATCCATAGGGGAAACTCCTTATTGTAGTAGTGTAAATCTCTTTAGTATGGTGTCTATGTACCTGGATTGGGACAATCCCAACATTCTTTTAGATCTATCTCTATAGATCTTAATACCTAAAATGTACGAGGCATCACCCAGGTCCTTCATGGAGAACCATTGTAATAGGAATAGTTTGACCGATTGTAGTATTGGAACATCATTTCCTATCAAGAGAATGTCATCCACGTACAATACAAGGAATATGACCGTACTCCCTACAATCTTCTTATAAATGTAAGGTTCATCTACATTTTTGATAAAATCAAGGAATATGACCGTACTCCCTACAATCTTCTTATAAATGTAAGGTTCGTCTACATTTTTGATAAAATCAAACCCTTTGATTCTATCATCAAAACAAATGTTCCAACTCCGTGATGCTTGCTTTAATCCATAAATAGATTTAAGCAACTTGCATACCTTTTCGCTGCTCCCACTGTCAATGAAACCCTCTGGCTGATCCATAAAAATGCATTCTTCTAAATTACCATTCAGAAATGCAATTTTAACGTCTATCTGCCGGATTTTATAGTCGTAGTAAGCAGCAATAGCAAATAGGATTCGAATGGATTTAAGCATTGCTACTGGAGAAAAGGTCTCATCATAGTCCAGTCCTGGTCTTTGACGAAAACCTTTTGCAACAAGTCTAGATTTATAGGTCTCTACATGTCCATCCGCACCAATCTTCTTAAAAATCCATTTGCACCCTACGGGTTTTACTCCAGGAGATGTAACTTCCAAAGTCCATACTTTGTTGGTGTGTATGGATTCCATTTCGGATCGCATAGCATCCAACCACTTCACCGAGTCACTACTCGTGATAGCCTGCTGAAAACTAGTAGGGTCGTCATCTTCTATGATGCAATCTTTTTTATCACCATCAATGAGGAAACCGTAGTAACTCTCTGGTGGATGAGAAGACCTACTAGATCTATGGAGTGGCTGAGCTTCGTCGGGTTCTATTGAAGCTTCAGATTTAGCCAAATCGTCAGTTGCAGTTTGTGGCTCTGGAATTTCTTCCTGTTCTACCGCACTACCAATAATATCATTTGTAAAAAAACTCATTTTCTAAAAAAGTGGCATACTGTGAAACAAACACTCTTTGTTCCTCCTTGTAGAATAGATATCCATATGACTATTTAGGATATCCCACAAATTTGCACAAAACCGATCGTGTCTCGAGTTTGTCTGAATTCTGCTTTCTAACAAAAGCAGGACAACCCCATACCTAACTCGTTTAAGAGATGGTCTCTTCCCATACCATATCTCATATGGAATTGAAAGTTCCTAGTGTCCCCGCCGCTAACCAGCAGCCAATGCAGAATTTAAAAACAAAATATTCTAGGCACTAGAAACTAAAACTCAAGAATCTAACCAAACACCTAAACTAAAACCATAACAAGATAGAATTCACAACCTTTATAGTACTTCATTTTCTCTAATTGGGTTGGACTATAGCATGCTCTCAAGAACTCCGGATTGCATTTGCAAGCGGGTCTTCCTTCGCCGAAGATGATCCACCCGAGGGAACCGATCCAAACTCCGGCTTCACCTTGTGAAGCAACCGACGCTCCAAACTCGCTAGGAATGGAGAGTGGAGATGTTGGAATTTCCACTATCTTTTTCTCTCAAATCTACGCTCAAGAGAGTATCTAAAGAAGGAGGAGGAGGTGGGGAAAAATAGCCATGAGTAAGAGAGCATAAATGAAGTGTAGAATGAAGAATAGAAAAGAGTGGAATGGCTTTATTATTTTTTCAACCATGCAAAATAAAATATCATAACCAATTTGTAATAAAATAAAGAAGCCTATTCTTATCTACATTTCTTCAACCATACTCAATGCCACCCCCCTCCACTTCATTTCATGAATATTCACGAATGAGGTGTCCATCTTTTAGAACAGATTTCGTATAAATACATAATACAACCCGATATACGTATCGAAATACATATACGTATAAAAATATAAATAGCTAAGAGAGAAAATGAATAGTGAACAATAATACTAGAATACATATATTAAATATATATATTTATATATATAAATTATTAAATCAAAACGTGATTTCATAATCCGGCTTAATCCTAAACCACTAGTATTATCAACCGTTCGATTAAAGTCCATGTAGTCTATACACATATTTAATCGGACACCTGTATGTACCAACATACATCATCTACATCATATCGCCTGAACCGTGAAAACCCTCTGTGTGGGACTCTAAAAACTCGTCAATACGCTGGCAGTGGATGTAACCACAAGCAGGTCAGCGGCACTAGCTGTACGTAAAGGCTACCCAGGTATTGTACGAAAGGAAGGTCGACGAGCAAACTCATCTGTATCCATACTGAGCATGTCTGTGACAATCTCCTTACAGTTTGGTCTGTTCGACTAAGAGTATCGCATACCAGGTCTAGGGGGTGGATAAAGTCAGACCCCTAATAACGCGATATTTCATGTCGGTGTGAAGCCTATTACCCACTGAGAAACTACTGATCCAAATCAGTAAATATCGTCCACTTTGGCCATGGATTTCTGGTGATGGCCACCCGTGCATAGTGCGACATCTACCCCCAACACTGGTGTTCCCCTCTGAAAGATGGCGTGACGAGGACATCTTGCCTGAGATTCGGGGCAGATGCTAATAGGTGCTATCCGTCCACCGAAGATGCCAAGTTGATTTATGGCACCATGTATCGAAGGTTTAAACGGATGCGACCGATGTAGCAGACTTCGTCAGATTCCCCCTCGTTTGAGGGGGTTTTGATTGTGGGGACGCTCTTCCCTGCAGGCGCAAACCCCTGCAGTTAATTACGCTACCGCATCGCGATAACAACTTTCTCCTTCTCCAGATGGTCACTTCATGTCGTGGGTGTTTGTTTTATGTTTGGTTGCCCGTGGATTGTATACGGAGACTAAGTTATGTTGTCGCCCGTAGGGCGTAGACTAGTCCAAATCCGTATCTTTCTTAGATTTGGGTTTGTGGGGGTTTGTGTTTAAGGATACGTTAGCCTCATTTGAGACTAAGATCAACTTAAACGTTTGTTAAGGATACGTTAGTCTCATTTCAGACTAAGATCAACTTAACCGTTTGTTAAGAATACGTTAGTCTCATTTCAGACTAAGATCAACTTAACGGGATCGTTTAGATCCAACAAGAGAGCAATTGGGGGCCCTGTTGTTTAGTTTAATGACATTGCGGTCGATAGGTAGTTTAAGGACATTGCGGTCCAATGTTAGTTTTAAGACATTGCGGTCAAGGTTAAGGACATCATAGTCCATGGGTTTAAGGACTCCACAGTCCGGCGTTAGTTTGAAGACATCACGGTCAAGGTTAAGGACGTCATAGTCCATGAGTTTAAGGACCCCATAGTTTGTTGTTAGTTTTAAGACATCACGGTCAAGGTTAAGGACGTCATGTAAGTCCACGTTGCCGTCCCCGGTTCTTGCGGGGAGGCGGAAACGGTATAAAAAAACAAATTTTTAGAGCAAAGGGCAACATGGACTATCAAAGTCGGGATCTTTTCTAAACTAAACTAGCTAACATGCTAAAGAGAGTTAGCTACTCGGATAAAAGGTTATACCTAACTTGAACTCCTTCTTCTTGAAACCTTTGTAGGGTTTGATGGTGCTTTCCTCGTCGCCTTCTTCCGTCAAAGATGGATCCACCTGAGGGTTCGACCTTCGGGCTCCTTTTTCGAACTTTGAGAGAACTAGGATCTTTGGCTTGCTAAACCTCTAACCTTAGAGTGAGTAGAGAGTGGCTTTGGAGTGTTTTTATCTCTAGGAGAGGGATTCTCAACACATGAGAAGGGATCTCCTTGAACTAGAGGAGGAGGAAGAAGAAGTGAGGAGAGAGAAGTGTTATGATAGAATGAATAATTATCCTTCTCATTTTGCAACCATAACAAAATGAAAAGAATTATCAAATTAACAATAATAATAAAAATGAAATAGTTGATGGAAGGTTTGGAATGACCATTATCATTACATTCATTAAATGGTTTTGCTAGAATCAAAGAGCATCTTTGATATGTAATGATGATGGTCAAACTTTCAACCATGGTCAACAAGTCAACCTTGGTCAACAAGTCAACAAAACCAACCATGACACAATTTCATTTAATTAATATTATTAATTGATATATCATAAATTCATTAGGGTTTGGAAAAAGACAACTGTCAACTGTGCATACGCACCCGTTCCGAAACCCTAATGAAAATCCTCTTCCTCCACCTCAATCAACTGTGCATACACACCCGCATTCTTGTTCCGAGGAACATGAATACTAAGAGATAAAATCAACCCCAAAACATATACCAGTATCTGGCTCAAACCAGAGCCAGCTAGTAATATCTGTCCGGACTCCAAACGTGCACAAGTGCGCGGATGAGAACGAACCCTGTCGCAAAACCATGCGACCTCTACTCTGTTTTGCCCAGAGGCGAATAGCCCTCTGTGTGGGACTCTAAAGACTCGACACTACGCTGGCAGGGGGTTTAACCACAGACCGCAAGCGGCACTAGCTGTGCGTAACGATCCCCAGGTAGATGTCGATAAGAAGACTGATGAGGTGAACCCCATCTGAACTCCCACTTAGTCTGAATGTGACAGTCTCCGTACAGTCCGGTCTGTTCGTCTGATACATCGCATGTCGGGCCTAGGGGGGCGGTAAACGTCAGTCCCCTAATAGCGGTACAAGTCGTGTCGGAGTGAAGCCCAAAACACCCTGAGATAACACTGGAAGCCTACCAGTATATCTCGCTTGCCCTGGCCAGGGACTACTCGTGTAATGGCTCTCCTAGACACAGCGCGATGTCAACCCCCAATACCGGGAGAGACGAATCCTGTCTAACCGTCACTGCCTCCAAGTGCTTCGGGACTGCACCCAACCACTACCTGTTTGCATGACTCCTTTGAGCCGTGGTAGGGTAGTGATCAAAGTGCAGTGGGAACACACTCGAGGCAAAGTGCCAGTGTCAAGTCAGCGGACTAAGCTGTACTCATGTCACCTGGGAACTGATAACTGACGATAGGTATAATACCAACTTGTCAGTTCCCGACGAGTCCTGTCCAGTGTACTCGTAACCTAACGAGCACCCGCATACTATCTCAAGTACGACGTACTGACGGCTGTAGGACAGACCGTCTCCCACACTGGGATGAGAAGTGCATGCGCCAGTCTACTCCGGAGTATCGATGCCCTGTCTCGATAGTCCTGCGACTAGGGACCTGTATGAGGATGTGCTTATAGATTACCCAGCCCCCACTAGTGTGACTGCCATCACAACGCTGGTAATCAAGCAAAGATCCTAAGGGCTCCACTAATGCATATAAGTGATATGATAAAATAAACACATGTACACATTGAAGTAGAAACAAACCAAGTAGCATACTACTATTTTGACCAAGATTGTATATACAAGGTGAATATCCCAAGCTTCCATCAAGTAATATACAAACCAGTATGATACAGTAATGGCCTCTAGGGCATATACACTAACAATCTCCAACTTGCACTAAGGCCATGTACTGGCGTATCGAAGACCTATCATCTCGATCAGCCGCTCGAACTGTGTCTGGGGTAGGGCCTTGGTGAATGGATCTGCAGTGTTTTCTTCTTAAGCAACCCTCCGAACCTCGATCTCCTTGCGATCCACGATCTCTCTGATCAGGTGATACCGCCTCAAGATGTGTCTGGATCTCTGATGGGACCTGGGTTCCTTCGCTAAAGCTATAGCCCCGTTGTTGTCGCAATACAGAGGTATTGGGTCAACAATGGACGGAACCACCTGAAGTTCTTTCAAGAACTTCCTCATCCAGACAGCTTCTTTTGCGGCATCAGATGCAGCGATGTATTTCGCTTCCATCATCGAGTCTGCAACGGTTTCCTGTTTGGAACTCTTCCAACACACCGCCCCTCCATTGAGGGTAAAGACAAAACCCGACATGGACTTGGAATCATCCTTGTCACTCTGGAAGCTGGAGTCAGCAAAGGCCTCGATCTGGAGGTCTTTTCCGCCATACACCAAGAACATCTCCTTAGTCCTTCTCAGGCACTTGAGAATGTTCTTTACTGCTATCCAGTGTTTCTCCCCAGGGTTTGACTGATACCGGCTTACCACACTTAGTGCATAAGCTACATCCGGTCTGGTACACAACATCGTATACATTATAGAGCCTACCGCAGAAGCGTAGGGTATAATAGACATGCGATCCCTCTCTAAATCAGTCTTGGGAGACATCTCTTTAGAGAGGGTGATCCCGTGACAAGCCGGTAGGTTACCGCGCTTGGAATCTTCCATACTGAATCTCTTCAGTATAATGTCGATGTACCTGGACTGTGAAAGTCCTAATATCCTCTTGGATCTATCACGATGGATCCGGATCCCCAGGATGTATGAGGCATCACCCAGGTCTTTCATGGAGAACCTGTGTGACAAGAATCCCTTGACAGATTGTAGCATAGGAATGTCATTTCCTATTAAGAGAATGTCATCCACGTATAAAACGAGGAATACTACAGTTCTTGCTACAAATCTACTATAGATGCATGGTTCATCTGGATTTTTGATAAAGCCAAATTTCTTGACCGTCTCATCAAAACAGATGTTCCAACTCCGCGATGCCTGCTTTAGTCCATAAATGGACTTAAGCAACTTGCACACCTTTCCGCTGCTCCCACTCTGAATGAAACCCTCTGGCTGGTCCATATAGACATACTCCTCTAAATTTCCATTTAGAAAAGCGGTCTTTACGTCCATTTGCCAAATCTCATAATCGTGGAAGGCAGCAATGGCAAGAAGGATCCGAATGGATTTCAGCATAGCCACTGGAGAAAAGGTTTCGTCATAGTCCAAACCAGGTCTTTGACGAAAACCCTTTGCTACAAGTCTAGCTTTATAGGTCTCAACCTGTCCATCTACACCAATCTTCCTTTTGAAGATCCACTTGCATCCTACGGGTTTTACCCCGTCTGGAGCAATGTCCAACGTCCATACTTTGTTGGTGTACATGGACTCCATCTCGGTCCGCATTGCATCCAGCCATTTTACTGAGTCAACGCTCTGAATGGCTTGCTGGAAGCTAGTAGGCTCATCATAATCTATGATGCAATCCTCTCTATCCCCGTCTATGAGAAAACCATAGTATCTCTCGGGCGGATGAGACTGCCTACTACTCCTGCGGAGCGGCGTAGGAATGTCCTGTTCTTTTGAACCCTCTGGTTCCTCTAAGCTTTCAGTAATAGCTCATGGTTCTGGAATTTCTTCCAGTTCTACTGTGCTCCCACTTATCTGGTTTTCCAAAAACTCAGTTTCTAAGAAGTAGGCATGACGAGAAACAAGAACTTTTTGTTCCTCTTCACAGTAGAAGAAATATCCCTTGGAGTTCTTTGGATATCCCACAAACTTGCACTGCACTGAGCGTGCCTCGAGCTTGTCCGCATGCTGCTTTTTGACAAAAGCTGGACATCCCCATGTCTTAATGTGATTAAGATGGGGCATCTTCCCACACCACATTTCAAATGGTGTGGTAGGTACAATTTTAGTAGGAACTCGGTTCAAAAGGTATGCAGCTGATTCTAGCGCATACCCCCAAAAAGATCGTGGCAACTCAGCGTTACTCATCATGGACCGTACCATATCCAATAGGGTTCGGTTCCGTCTCTCCGATACACCGTTATGTTGCGGAGTGTATGGAGGAGTAAGCTGAGAGAGAATTCCGTTCTCTTTTAAATAGTTCAGGAACTCGGCACTCAAGTATTCACCACCTCGATCCGATCTTAGAATCTTGATACTTTTGCCGGTTTGTTTTTCTACTTCATTCTTATATTCCTGGAACTTTTCAAAAGCTTCGGACTTATGTTTCATCAAGGAGACATAACCGTACCTTGAAAAGTCATCCGTAAAAGTAATGAAGTAAGAATAACCGCTTCGCGCATGTGTAGACATTGGACCGCACACGTCGCTGTGTACGAGTCCCAAGAGCTCGCTCGCTCTTACTCCGTGTCCAGTGAACGGAGTCTTTGTCATCTTTCCTTTGAGACAGGATTGACAAGTGGCATATGATTGATATTCGAACGGATCCAAATATCCTTCTGTATGTAACTTAGTCAACCTTCTCTCATTGATGTGACCCAGTCTACAATGCCATAAGAAAGTCTGATTAATATCTGGAGACTTTCTTTTGTGTGTATTCTGGACATTGAAAATCTGTGGTTGGTTTAATACGTATATACCATTGCTCAGTGTACCTGACCCAATCAGAACTTGATTAAGGTGAATGTTTACAACATTGCTTACAAACGCAAATTCATAACCTTCTTTTAAAACCAAAGATACAGAAATGATATTACAAGTTGCGTTGGGTACAAAAAAGCAATTACGTAAAACCAAAACATGTCCATCTGACATTCCCAGGTGATAGTCCCCCACGGCTTTAGCATCCATGCTAGCTCCGTTCGCAACTCTGAAGGTCATGTCACCTGCCTTCAAAACCCTACGGTTTCTCAACGCCTGCAAAGAATTACAGATATGAGATCCTGATCCGGTATCCAATACCCAGGAAGTAGAGTTTATCGAAAGACAGTTTTCAATAACATACACACCTGAAGCTGAAGCCGCAACCTGCTTCAGTTCCTGTGTCCTGGCCTTCCAAGCCCTGCAATCTTTCTTCCAGTGTCCACTCTTATGACAATAGAAGCATTCTTCTTTACCCACAAGCTTCCCCGCTATCTTTGTTGCCTTTACCTTTCCCTTCGTATCCACTTTACTAACACCGCCCCTTAGTTTGGCGGGGGCTTTCTTTTTCTTTCCCTTGGCTTTCGCCTTGGACCTAGAAGAAGAAGATCCTCCTACAAACAAAGTGGGTGTTTCCCTATCTTTCTGTAGGGTGCCCTCTGCCCTCCTCAGCATGTTGAGGAGTTCTGAAAGTTCAACTTCTTTTTCTTGTAAGTTGAAGTTCAGTATAAACTGGGCGTAAGTGGAAGGAAGGGACTGGAGAATCAAGTCCGTATAGAGCTCACTCTCCAACGTGGTCCCAAGTTCTGCGAGCTCCTCAATGTAGCCAATCATCTTAAGCACGTGTTCCGCTACCGATGATCCGACGGCCAATCTTGCTGAAAATAACTTTTTCGATATTTCGTATCTTGCGATACGAGACTGCTCTCCATACAGTTCTTTTGTATGGAGAAATATGGATTCCAGGTCCATATTCTCGTGCATCCTCTGATGTTCGTTGTCCATAGAGGCAAGCACGAGGCACTTGGCCTTCGCGCAATCAATCTCCCAAGTCTTACGGATTTCCTTATCCGCGACGCTGGAGGTGGGACCTGGGACGGGGGGAGCTTTGGTGGTAAGAAGATACCCCAGCTTGTCGTAAGTGATTGCCATCTTGACATTCCTGAGCCAATCTTTGTAGTTTGGCCCTGTCAGTATGTTTTTATCTAGAAGTAACTTAAGTCCAGTCATGTTGATTGGTCGCTGCAATTAGGAGAGAGAGAAGAAACACTCAGCACGATGCTCTTGCAAGTTTAGAATGGTTTTTAATTTGTCTAAACAGGATGTCTGCCACTGTCTCTCGAATCCCTCCTCAAACCATAAAGGAAGAATTAGTCGGGATCAATCCCACCGCACAATACTTGCTTAACCGTTCAGCCAGGCCAGTGTCGGTACTTCGAGGGAGGTTTTCCAACGCTTTCACGAAGTTCCTTAATTTAAAAACCTCTTTTCCCTGGGGGCGTAGCCCCGCTAACACCTTTCTAGGCACCTACTAGGTTTATAGCATTGATCGTTTAGTGAGAAAATTCCCGAGGAGTAGCATATACTCACAGTAGGATCGGGATCCAAATATCATCGCGTGACGAAATTGAAGGAATCCTACCAGAATCATCACACTCCAAATAGTATGCAAATCTAGCAAGTTTCAGTACTTATGAAACTCCCGATGTGGATTTTTGCCCCATGCTCTTATGACCTTGACTTTGACCAACAAATCATAAGTCACATGTCAAGTTCTACCCGTCATTCTTCAGGTTAATTTGAATCCACCCGTACCTACCCTTGACTTTGGCCAACAAGGCAGTACGACTGTTTCAAATCAACGCATCTATCTATGCTACACATGAATACCCAATAGCTACCAATCACTATGCCTTGACTTTGGCCAACAAACACAGCTTGAATACTATTGACTATTCATGTGAAACGACGGAGGGCTACGAATGGTTTTGGCTAAACCGTGAACGTAGTGAACTTGATATAATCGATGGAACGAGATAGCTTTTAAAAGGAGTGGCTCAAGCTCCGCATTTAAAAGTTAGTTTTGAAAAGAACCGAGTGGTTTTTCGAAAGTGTTCCAACGACTTTAGCTTGGTTTATTATCTTGCATTAGTTCTTTTAATGCGTGATATTCTTGCATTAGTTCTTTTAATGCGTCCCATCATTTAATCCTACCATTGCAGAAAACAACCAAAATATGACGTACGCTTATGCCATTCGCATTCGCCACGGGGTCCCGTCATCACCCGTTAGGTTACTTAACTAACGACAGAGCGGGGGCTGGGCTAGCGCGGCTGTAAAACATAAGCAACGCCTAAATAGTTATAAATATATAGCAATGATAGACATTACAGATCACAGATGAATACATTGGATATACTAGGAATCCGCAATCCTTTCGAGCCTGCAACGAAAAGCGGATTACACGGTCGCGGTGAATAGCCAAAACCCCACCCAAGACCCCTACGGGTGCGGCAAACTACCCGCCAAGTATCCCGAAGTGGAGCAACCTCCCTCATCGCCGTGAGTAGGCCAGTCGGCACTTCGAGATACCCGGTAGTTTGTGCACCCTTCCATGGGTCTATCCTAGGAGCAAAAACAGTAAAAAGAATTATACAATGACGGCTACAACCCCGACCCGGTTGTGCGGCCATACAAATAATAATATTACATCAATTTACATTTTACATGAATGAAAGAAAAAGAAACACTCATCTCACATCCACCCCGGCTATTCACCCGCGACAGTCCAACGCATTCATATACACAAACCATCATCAAACACAGATCACAGATATGTATAACCCCGACTAATCGACATATAGCGATTAGCCGACGTTCAATACATATAAACATCACAGATATAACCAATATAGTCAAAGTGTAGTGAAGTTCGATCAAAATACGGATTTATAGGCCCCCAAAAACAAATTTCTTTTCTGGAAAACCTGGGCACAAATAAACCATCTGAAAAATCCCAAAACCATACCAGAAGAACACTGCACAAAACCCGATCACGAGAGGAGCCTAAAAGGCGGCGGTTCCGCGGCAAATGCATACCTATTGCCGCTGAACCGCGGCGGTTTGAGGGAATCAGGGGATCGTTTTTGGTGGGTGTTCTCACAAAACCCTGAGCCGATTTTAGGAGTAAAACATTTTAATTTTAGAGTACAAAAATTTTCAACAGAAAGTTAGGGTTTTGTTTTTCCGGTTTTTGCGATTTTTCCGTTCGAACTTCCATACACTTTACTACTAAGCTAGTTTAAGTTTAGTTAGTCTCTGATACCACTGTAAGTCCACGTTGCCGTCCCCGGTTCTTGCGGGGAGGCGGAAACGGTATAAAAAAACAAATTTTTAGCGCAAAGGGCAACATGGACTATCAAAGTCGGGATCTTTTCTAAACTAAACTAGCTAACATGCTAAAAAGAGTTAGCTACTCGGATAAAAGGTTATACCTAACTTGAACTCCTTCTTCTTGAAACATTTGTAGGATTTGATGGTGCTTTCCTCGTCGCCTTCTTCCGTCAAAGATGGATCCACCTGAAAGTTCGACCTTCGGGCTCCTTTCTCGAACTTTGAGAGAACTAGGATCTTTGGCTTGCTAAACCTCTAACCCTAGAGTGAGTAGAGAGTGGCTTTGGGGTGTTTTTATCTCAAGGAGAGGGATTCTCAACACATGAGAAGGGATCTCCTTGAACTAGAGGAGGAAGAAGAAGAAGTGAGGAGAGAGAAGTGTTATGATAGAATGAATAATTATCCTTCTCATTTTGCAACCATAACAAAATGAAAAGAATTATCAAATTAACAATAATAATAAAAATGAAATAGTTGATGGAAGGTTTGGAATGACCATTATCATTACATTCATTAAATGGTTTTGCTAGAATCAAAGAGCATCTTTGATATGTAATGATGATGGTCAAACTTTCAACCATGGTCAACAAGTCAACCTTGGTCAACAAGTCAACAAAACCAACCATGACACAATTTCATTTAATTAATATTATTAATTGATATATCATAAATTCATTAGGGTTTGGAAAAAGACGACTGTCAACTGTGCATACGCACCCGTTCCGAAACCCTAATGAAAATCCTCTTCCTCCACCTCAATCAACTGTGCATACACACCCGCATTCTTGTTCCGAGGAACATGAATACTAAGAGATAAAATCATCCCCAAAACATATACCAGTATCTGGCTCAAACCAGAGCCGGCTAGTAATATCTGTCCGGACTCCAAACGTGCACAAGTGCGCGGATGAGAACGAACCCTGTCGCAAAACCATGCGACCTCTACTCTGTTTTGCCCAGAGGCAAATAGCCCTCTGTGTGGGACTCTAAAGACTCGACACTACGCTGGCAGTGGGTTTAACCACAGACCGCAAGCGGCACTAGCTGTGCGTAACGATCCCCAGGTAGATGTCGATAAGAAGACTGATGAGGTGAACCCCATCTGAACTCCCACTGAGTCTGAATGTGACAGTCTCCGTACAGTCCGGTCTGTTCGTCTGATACATCGCATGTCGGGCCTAGAGGGGCGGTAAACGTCAGTCCCCTAATAGCGGTACAAGTCGTGTCGGAGTGAAGCCCAAAACACCCTGAGATAACACTGGAAGCCCACCAGTATATCTCGCTTGCCCTGGCCAGGGACTACTCATGTAATGGCTCTCCTAGACACAGCGCGATGTCAACCCCCAATACCGGGAGAGACGAATCCTGTCTAACCGTCACTGCCTCCAAGTGCTTCGGGACTGCACCCAACCACTACCTGTTTGCACGACTCCTTTGAGCCGTGGTAGGGTAGTGATCAAAGTGCAGTGGGAACACACTCGAGGCGAAGTGCCAGTGTCAAGTCAGCGGACTAAGCTGTACTCATGTCACCTGGGAACTGATAACTGACGATAGGTATAATACCAACTTGTCAGTTCCCGACGAGTCCTGTCCAGTGTACTCGTAACCTAACGAGCACCCGCATACTATCTCAAGTACGATGTACTGACGGCTGTGGGACAGACCGTCTCCCACACTGGGATGAGAAGTGCATGCGCCAGTCTACTCCGGAGTATCGATGCCCTGTCTCGATAGTCCTGCGACTAGGGACCTGTATGAGGATGTGCTTATAGATTACCCAGCCCCCACTAGTGTGACTGCCATCACAACGCTGGTAATCAAGCAAAGATCCTAAGGGCTCCACTAATGCGTATAAGTGATATGATAAAATAAACACATGTACACATTGAATTAGAAACAAACCAAGTAGCATACTACTATTTTGAGCAAGATTGTATATACAAGGTGAATATCCCAAGCTTCCATCAAGTAATATACAAACCAGTATGATACAGTAATGGCCTCTAGGGCATATACACTAACACGTCATAGTCCATGAGTTTAAGGGCCCCACAGTCCGTGAAGTGTATGGTTGTTGGGACCCATCACCTCTTTGAAGACGTTGAGGAATTTCAACGATAAATATTAAAGAAGTGAAGAGATGTACCCTTGAACCAAGGTAGATTAAATGATCTGTAGCCCAATTTGGAGCCAAGATCAATTAATTATATTATGAGCCCATTGGCTCAGTTAGGTCTGAATTGAGGACTTATGGCCTTCTTGGGCTAAGTCCAACCATGTTTGGAATATTGGCCCTCTGTTGGTCCATTGAAGGGGAGACTTTGCCTCTGAAAAATCAGTCAACTTGGCTAAGAGTAGTGTTAAACACTAAAGATCAAAAGTGTTAAACACTAAAAATAGAATTCTCGAGTACAATCAGTGTTAAATACTGGAAATATAGTTCCCGATTTAGTGTCGAACATTTAGAAAATAACAGTGTTAAACACTGCAAATAGGGTTTTTAAATTAGTGTTAAACAGTAAGAAAATCAGTGTTAAACACTGGGAACAAAGATCTCAAATTAGTGTCAAACACTAAAGAAAGAGGGGTCACGTGTGGACACGTGAGAGCGCCCTGATTCCCCTTATTTTGTTCTGCAAAAAGTATTGAAAACTTTCTATATTTGCTTTTGGAGCATCACGTGCTGACACGTGACGGGGATTTGGGCGCTGATTCGCCAAGGGGTCACGTGGTAACACGTGCAAGCGCCCAGAGCTTCTGTTTATTTTGCTTTTTCTTTATGTGTTTCAGGGGTCGCGTGGAGCACGTGAGGCGTTGCCTCTGAATTCTTTTCTATAGATCTTTACAGGGATCACGTGGGGCACGTGACCCTATTTCTTTGCTTATTTGAAGATGTGCTTATCTCTTTTAAGAATTAAATTCTTCATAGGGTTAAACCCTAGCAATAACTTTAGAGGAATTAAATTCCTATTTTCTTTTGAAGAATTATATTCTTAGATGGGGTTAAACCCTAATTTCCCTTCTGTAGGAATTAAATTCCCATATATGTAAAGAATCAAGTTCTGACATAGGGTGAAACCCTAATTTTATTTTAAGGGGAATTAAATTCCAGTGAGTTTAAGAGAATTAAACTCTCTTAATTAGGGTAAAACCCTAGTTCTGTCCATCTTGAAGGAATTAAATTCCTATAATTTTTGGAGAATTGAATTCTCACATAGGGTTAAACCCTAATTTTATCTTGGAGGAATTAAATTCCTATACTCTGTGAGAATTAAATTCTCAAAACTCGATTCCTTCTCCATGTTTTAGATATGCATGGCAGGATCTCGACCCGATGAGAATTAAATTCTCAACCTATGGGAAGATGTGCACTTTGCAGATCTTCAACCAGAGAAAGAACTAAATTCTTTTTTATTTAGAAGAGTTAAACTCTTAGATTCAGAATTAAATTCTCTTTTTGAAGCTTTGATCCCCTTTCTTTTCTTACCTAGGGTTTTTCTTTGTAGAGAATTAAATTCTCTTTTCTTTTCTTTCTGAATTTTCAAGATTCCAAAGCTCTATATCTATCTCTCCCTTCTTTCGGCTCCTATTTATAGGAGAAGAAAAAGAATCAACATGTTTAGTAAATCTTTCATTGAAAGATTTGATTTATTTTCATCATTAATCCGGGGCTTTAGATTATTAGGTGAATTTTATTCACCGTTGGATTTTAAATCCAAAGATATTCCTTTTCTTATTCGGTGAGATTTAGGGGAAATCTTT
Source organism: Agapanthus africanus (assembly GCA_030015575.1). Taxonomy (NCBI): domain Eukaryota; kingdom Viridiplantae; phylum Streptophyta; class Magnoliopsida; order Asparagales; family Amaryllidaceae; genus Agapanthus; species Agapanthus africanus. The sequence goes on along the minus strand of CM057342.1, from coordinate 240,497,627 downwards.
CCTTGTCCAAGATTTTTCCATAAACTTGTGATATTTAATCACCCTCGGATTCTTAATCCAACGGTTTTACATAATTCTTCTCTATTTTGGAAAGATTTAAATGATCCTTTTCAGAATTTAATTCTGTTGAACAGCAAGGCTTTTAAAGCCAGTCACGTGTGGCCACGTGACCTTTGGTCACGTGTGAGCACGTGACCCCTGGTCACGTGCGAGCACGTGACCCCCTGAATGGGCTCCTCTTCTTTGCTCTGTTCTTTGCCGCTGCTTTAACCATCACGTGTCAATACGTGACCACTGGTCACGTGTGAGCACGTGATGCTTCCTCTGAAGCTTTTTCCTGATTTTTAATCAGGGAACAAATGCCCCCACAGCGTTGTTCTCACGTGTCTGCATGTGAGTGCAACGCTGTCACTTTTGTGATCGTTGGATCTGCCTTAGGAGTAGGATAGATAAAACGTTTTCCATCCCATCCTATAAATGGAAGGGTCTCTTCAGAAGCGCCTCCACTCTTCATCTTCTTCCTATGATAACTTTTCTCTTGAGAATTTAATTCTCGTTCCTCAGAGCTTAGTTCTCTGCCTTGAAAAATTTTCAGAGTTTAACTCTGTTTAAGAAAGACTCTTTCTTTCAGGTAATGATGTTGAACGATCGAAGAACCCCCATTTTTTTCTTTTTAAAAAAACTCTCTGGATTTTAAATCCATATCAAGGGTTTCACCCTTTTAACACGAACCCATTTTTCTTCAAGTTCTTCAACAGAAACATAAAACCATCTAATCTTCAAACTGTAGATCTCTTAGGGTTTCTCTGATCTTTTAGGGAGATGATGATGTTGGTTGTTTTCCGTGGAATTTAATTCCATTCCCAAGGAGCTCTGGCTCTGGAACAAAATTTTCTGGGAATTTAATTCCCTTTTTCAAAAAGGAATTTAATTCCTATGAAGCACTAAGTTATTCTCATGGGGACTTCTTGGGGTTTCCTTGCCTTGAGTTGTCTCCTTCACATCCAAGTTTACAATGTTGCTCTCTGGGAATTTAATTCCCTTGATTCTATTTTATTTATCACGGAGTCCAAGATGGATTTGTCTTTTAGGGGAATGTGTAGGGTCACTTGAAACCCACTGCCTATTTAATGGGAATCTTCCCTTTGTCTCATTATAATTATTCGGCCTCATTATTAATGAGCCGTCATCCTGATTCTGTGGGACCCATGTGTTTTGTAGCCAGTGGTCCCAAAAAAAATCTGCTGTCGCTTTCTTCAACTGTCTTTATATACATATATATATTTATGCTCATATATATATATATACTGCCGGCTTCGCTTTTGACAGTTTTCCTTTATTTTATTTCAGGTATAATGGCTTCCGTTCCGTACTTTCCTTTCGCTCGCTCGAAGGCCGCTTTTCCTCAGTCACCATCTGATGAGGAAGCGATGGCGTTGATCAGGACTCACGACCCGAACTGCACCAACTTACTTTTATGGGGGACCTGGTACGATCATATCATCCGGGGGCACCGAAGCTTCCTTTGCGAAGTACCAACGGAGCCCACCTTCCCGTTTCTGCCATTGGACCCACCAAGGACAGTCTTTGCCGTGGAGATGCCGAATTGGACTCCGATGGGGCAGCTCGAGCCCTCGACGACTGGTATCCCGAACTATCCGATCCCAGCTATAGATATTTTGGGACGGCTCATTTGTCAGGGTGAGGCCCACCTATAGGGACAGATCTACAAGATAGGGCTCATCCCCCGACACCCTACGGGCTACCTCCTCTGGGCTCGTTACATCCTTTCTGCTCATCGTACGTGGTTGCAGAAGGTCGGGCTTTACCAGGCGATGTATGAGTCGCTCTTCCACTACCAATCCCCGCATGTCTGGTGGGTTAAGGCGTTCTTGAACCAGTGGAATCTCCCCCACCAAGACTTTTCTTCTGGGGGACCGAGAGGTTTCGATCTCTTTGGAAGAATTTTATGAGATCTCGGGGCTGCCAATTTGGAGGGCACTTTATGAGGAGTTGCTGCCTCCCGATGAGTACGTCTTTGAGGTCGAGCCCACAATCCCCGACGGCTTGTCGAGCGAAAATGCCGTGCGCCACAAGCGTCCGATTCTGATCAAGGCGTTGGGTATCTTTGACCGGCTATTCACCGAATCCGAGGAGCAAAGCGTCACTTTTAAGAGCTTCATCGCTTTCTTCCTTCGCGAGGATGTTCTGTCGAAGACGGCTCCAAAGTTCGCGAGTATTAATGACCCCTTCGGGTTTAGTTCGAAGAAGCTGCAGACCAATGAATCGGATCTTCCACGGTACTACATTCCCATTATGTCGCCGATGTCTTTCGAATCCATTGCAGCTCCCGGCATGGATGAGGAGACGTTCTTCGTGGGGTTTGTCAGTGTCTGGCTCAGCTGGTTTGTCATTCCTATGCATCGTCGCTTTATGAGAGTTTCGGTCATCTATCCGGCTCATCGTATAGCTGAGGGGACACGGCTGGCCATTGGCATCCCTGCATTGGCGCATCTCTACCACGGGTTGAGCACTGCAGCTAATACCTCAACCCCTGGCATAGATGTGGTAAACTTTTCGCTTCACTACTTCACGTCTTGGATCGAAATGCACATATTGGGTGCTTTCGCTATGCATCAGAGACCCGCATTCTACGACGCCTACACCTTCACGTGGCTTATGCGACTGGTGAATGCTTCTGCCTCCGACCCAACTCAGTTTGGAGTCATTCAGGTGTTGATTGCCCCTTATGCTGCTGCTGGCGGATTGGTATTTACCGACCGAGTTTTATCTCCTCCCTCAGGTCCAGCTCAGCAACTCTGGAACCAGTTAAAAGACAATGTGCCTACTTTAAAGCCCCGGGAGGCCACGCACTTGTATTCAATTAGGCCAGGCTACCTGGTATTTCGCCAGGATAGTGCGGCTCTTTTCATGCGGTACAACCCGCATCGCTTTGCTCGGCAGCTTGGATATGATCAGGGCGTTCCTTTTGAGGCTTTCGTAGTTGCGCCGGTCCCCTCACTCGAAGCCGTTCGCGATGCAACTCACCATTTCGTGAGGTTGAACACCGGCTCCCATTTCATGATCCCTGAAGCTGACCATCTTCCCCGGTGCATGGGATCGTTCACGGGTTGATACCTTCATCAGGCCAATCCGATTATTGTTGAGGAGAGAAAGGTGCTCCTTAGCCATGGTGCCCCTACTCAGGTTCCGGTCACAGGAGCTACGCTGCGACCGCGCGCCCCGGTCCGCTTTCCTCTAAGGGATACCGGCATCGCGCTTATTTCGGGAGAGTCGGGAGTAGACTTCTCTCCCACTGTTGGTATGCCCTTGGGCACCCGGTCGCGGACTAATCGGGCTCCGTTGGCGGCACCACCACCCGTGACGTCGACAATGGCCGTGTCATCTTCAGTTGTGTCGCCAAAAGAGGGTGATAGGGACGAGGGTGTTGAAGGTGACGTGGGCCGGCGCCGCACTAGGGCTCCACGGGGGAAGAAACGGTCGTCTTCGGCGGCCGGTTCTGGATCTAAGAGGTGGAGGAGGGTGGCCACCAACTTACTTGATTCTTTAGTGGAGTCTGAGCCCATACTTCCAGATGAACCGTTGGTCGTGCAAGAGTCGGACGCTAGTCTTCTTTTTTTGGGTTCGGCTGCCGAGGAAGCCGCACAATTGGCTGAGGCCATACGACGTTCTAAAGATGAGTCTCAGAACGTAAGGGTTCCGAAGAAACCCTATCCTGCCGTAATCTTCTATGAAGACCCCTCATAGATCCGGCGGCGGTTTATTGGCCCTTTGGAGGAATGGGGAGAAAGGGCTCTGAAGCAGGCCACTTCGGAGGATGCTGCGAACGCGCTTTCCTTGTGGACCGGCGGCCACAAGTCCACCCTCGAACCCCGGCGAGCACGCCTCCTTGAGAAGGAGCATCGGCTTGAAGAAGCCATATTGAAGGCTTCCTTATGCATTGGTATGTTTTTATACTTCTTTGTAGCATTTCAGATTGTTTACACCTGTATGTATGTATCCTTATTCTTGCGTGAATTATGCAGAGTCTTCGGCGATGAGGGAGGTTCCTACGGGCTTGTTGAATATAGAGCATGTTGACATTCCCAATGAAACATTGCTCTGTGTGGAGGGGTTGACGAGGCTGCTTCTCTTACAATAGAGCCTCCGGTGGCGGTTCTTGATCACGGAGCACTCGCTCCTTTGGTAAAGGCTCCTTTGGTGGTCGCCGCCCCAACGACTCTTCCTGAGGGCGGCCCAGAGGCTGGGATGGAGGTAGTCGGGACTACCCTCCCTTTGTTGGAGCCCAAGGTCACGGCGGAGGCCGTTGAAGCTGCTATCCCCCCAGCTCAGAATGGGAGGAGTGTCGAAGGTAACCCTTTATACTTTAAACTAGTAGTCTTTCTGTTACCTGAACTCTTTTTCCTTTTCAGAATTGCGTGGGCTGGCGGCCTCTATTGCCGATTTGTCTCCTCGGCAATCCTTCCAGCGTCTGCTGGAGATGGCCGCTCATCAGGCGATCTCTCCTCAACGCATCGTCCTCTTGTCTGGGCAAGGTTAGTGTCGCTCACCGTCTTTTTATAGCATTGTTGTTACCTTGCGGAATAACATTGATGTTCTTTGCAGTTCTGGAGGCTGATGACGAGGTTGAGGTCCTCGAAGGGCCAGGGGAACCTTCAGCCCCTTCTTGCATGTGGGTAAGTGACGTCTCAATATGGTCCCACTTGTTCCTTTGCTTAAGAGTTTCACTGACATTTTTCAAATCTGAACAGCCTTTCCAGCTCCCACAGGGCTGGAGTCGCACATCGCCATGCCACCCGGTCCTTATGCTTTGCGAACCTCAGAACGCCTGGACAAGTTAAGCTTTGTCTCCCTGTCGTCTTTGATCGAGGAGCTTCATGCTGGCAGTGCAATCACAGCTGAAGCATTTGCTGCCGAAGCTAATGTTTCTCTTCCTTTTCTTGCCACCTACCATAGCGAAGAGGTGGTGCGAGTCTGGGTGGAGTTCTGTCGGCAGGTGGAGGCTTGCTTGCACGCACTTGAGTGTTCCCGCCTTTCTTCGGAGGTCGTAGCTGCAAAGGCGGACTTGCGGAGGCTGATAGAGCGGTGTACGGCGAACATGGTGTCGTGCGAGAAGAGGCTTGGCCGCAAATTCTCGGAGAGGGAGCTGGCCTCTAAGGCACTGAGCGAGCTCCAAACCAGCCTTACAGCCAAAGCCAATAAAGCATATGAACTCTAGCGAGTGCTTCAAGAGTCTATCAAAGAGGTGGTGGCCCTCGATAAAGCTGACGTGTTCACTCGCGAAAGGGTTGAGGCTCACAAGGCTACCGAGAAAGAGCTCGAAGGCCGGCTTACCTCGTATCAGGCCCAGCAGGCTCAGGCGGAGGCCCATCTTCTGGCGATACTGAATCATGAAGCCGTGACCCAGCAGAAGAAGGATGAGCTAGTACAATTGCTAAATCGCCCGCCGGCCTAAAGACTTGTACAATTTTTTTCTTTTGTACATACTCCTGAATGAGAGTATATTTTTTTTGTTTTTTCATGAATTGTACTTTGTATCCATTTTGGTTTATGAATAAAAGATATATTTTTCTTCTCAATGGTGTGTCCCTTTTAATTGAATTTGTTCTGTGGACAGTTTATCTTGGTCTCTTTGCAGGGCAGCGACGGCTTAGGATTCAGGGTTAAGATCTGCCTCCTAAGACTTTTGAGCTTTATGAGCCGTGAGAGTCTCATAAAGAGTTTTTCTCCCTACAGGTCGAGAGGATCCCGTAGATGTAAGTTCTCCTTAAGAATCATGAGGATTCTTAAGCGGGTTTTCCCTTGGGAGTCGTAAGGATCTCACAAGAGAGTTTTCTTCCCTACAGGTCGTGAGGACCCGCGAGTGCTGGGTGCGGTCGCCCTTATCCGTATTTCACGGGGTCAGGGGTTGCTTTATGATGTTTTCCAGGATACCGTAGTTTAAAAACATCGCGGTTGAGGTTAAGGACATCATAGTCCGTGGGTTTAAGGACTCCACAGTCCAATGTTAGTTTTAAGACATCACGGTCAAGGTTAAGGATATCATAGTCCGTGGATTTAAGGACTCCACGGTCCGATGTTAGTTTTAAGACATCACGGTCAAGGTTAAGGACATCATAGTCCATGGATTTAAGGACTCCACGGTCCAACGTTAGTTTTAAGACATCACGGTCAAGGTTAAGGACATCATAGTCCGTGGGTTTAAGGACTCCACAGTCCAATGTTAGTTTTAAGACATTACGGTCAAGGTTAAGGACATCATAGTCCGTGGATTTAAGAACTCCACAGTCCACGAAACGTGTGGTTACTGAGACCCGTCACCTCTTTGAAGACGCTGAGGAATTACAACGACAAATATAAAGGAGTGAAGAGATGTACCCTCGAACCAAGGTAAAATCAGTCTAGAATCACCATGGTTGATCGTTAGTTTTAAGACATTACGGTCGAGGTTAAGGACATCATAGTCCGTGGATTTTATGGACTCCACAGTCCGATGTTTGCTCTGGGTGCTTCACACAGGTTCACTGTCGTACTCTGCGAGGACCAGGCTCCACTCTGGACGTTTTCCGCGGGGTCAAAGAGTGACGTTATCCGCGTTCCGCGTGACCAGGAATTTTGCTCTAGATACTTCACACGGGTTCACTGCCGTGTTCGGCGAGGACTAGGCTCCACTCTGGATGCTTCACACGGGATCACTGCCGTGCTCTGCGAGGACCAGGATCCGCTGTGGACGTTTTCCACGGGGTCAAAGAGTGACGTTATCCGCGTTCCACGTGACCAGAAATTTTGCTCTGGATGCTTCCCACGGGTTCGCTGCCGTGTTCGGCAAGGACCAGGCTCCGCTCTGAACGTTTTCCACGGGGTCAAAGAGTGACGTTATCCGCGTTCCACGTGACCAGGAATTTTGCTCTGTATGCTTCCCACGGGTTCGCTACCGTGTTCGGTGAGGACCAGGCTCCGCTCTGGACGTTTTCCACGGGGTCAAAGAGTGGCGTTATCCGCGTTCCACGTGACCAGGAATTTTGCACGAGATGCTTCACACGGGTTCACTGCTGTGTTCGGCGAGGACTAGGCTCCGCTCAGGATGCTTCACACGGGTTCACTGCCGTGTTCTGCAAGGACCGGGATCCGCTCTGGACGTTTTCCACGGGGTTAAAGAGTGACGTTATCCGCGTTCCACATGACCAGGAATTTTGCTCTGGATGCTTATGTTAGTGTATATGCCCTAGAGGCCATTACTGTATCATACTAGCTTGTATATTACTTAATGGAAGCTTGAGATATTCACAGTTGTATAGACAATCTTGCTCAAAATGGTAGTATGCTACTTGGTTTGTTTCTACTTCAATATGTGCATGTGTTTCTTTTAGCATATCGCTTATACATATTAGTAGAGCCCTTAGGATCTTTGCTTGATTACCAGCGTTGTGATGGCAGTCACACTTGTGGGGGCTGGGTAATCTATAAGCACATCCTTATACTGGTCCCTAGTCACAGGACTATCGAGACAGGGCATCGATACTCCGGAGTAGACTAGCGTATGCGCTTCTCATCCCAGCACGGGAGGTGGTCTGTCCCACAGCCATCAGTACGTCGTACTGAAGATAGTATGCGAGTGCTCGTTAGGTTACGAGTACACTGGACAGGACTCGTCGGGAACTGTTGGATGGTATTAAACCTATCATCAGTTATCAGTTCCCAGGTGACATGAATACAGCTTAGTCCGCTGACTTGACACTGTCACTTCGCCTCGAGTGTGTTCCCACTGTACTTAGATTACTACCCTACCACGGCTCAAAGGAGTCGTGCAAACAGGTAGTAGTTGGGTGCAGTCCCGAAGCACTTGAAGGCAGTGACGGTTAGACAGGATTCGTCTCTCCCGGTATTGGGGGTTGACATCGCGCTGTGTCTAGGAGAGCCATTACACGAGTAGTCCCTGGTCAGGGCAAGCGAGATATACTGGTAGGTTTCCAGTGTTATCTCAGGGTGTTCTGGGCTACACTCCGACACGACTTGTACCGCTATTAGGGGACTGATGTTCACCACCCCCTAGGCCTGCCATGCGATGTATCAGACGAACAGACCGGACTGTACGGAGATTGTCACATACAGGCTCAGTAGGAGTTCGGATGGGTTTACCTCATCGACCTTCTTATCGACATCTACCTGGGGACCGTTACGTACAGCTAGTGCCGATTGCGGTCTGTGGTTAAACCCACTGCCAGCGTAGTGTCGAGTCTTTAGAGTCCCACACAGAGAGTTTCCCTGCACTGAGCGAAACATGTAGAGGCCGTATGGTTTTACGGCAGGGCTGCGATCACTTACGTGCACTTGTGTGCGTATGCTGTTCGGGCAGGCAATACTAGTGGACTTTGGTTTAAGCCGGATCCTAGTATTGCACGGATGGATTTGTTTTGTCTTCTGTGCATTCGCATTCTACGGAATGCGGATGCGGGTGTGTATGCACAGTTTTGAGGAGCGATGAAGGAGGAGGTGCCTCATTAGGGTTTTGGCAGTTGGTTCGGCCAAAACCGTTATGTAGCAGGCTCATTAGGGTTTTGACAATTCGTTCGGTCAAAACCATTATGAGCCAGAGACATTATTTACTAATCCTTTTAGTGATAATTTTGTGATGGCTAATTGCTTTGACCATTTAACCACTCTTGACTTTGTTGACCCGTTGACCAAAGTTGACCTTGACCTTCATGAGAGGTCTACACTCTTCTTTGGTTTTCTTTTTCTTTTTGGATTATGAAAATGGTCATGTCAATGTAGCCATCAACTTTATCATGATAGGCTTAGTAATGATGATGTTTAGTATTATTGCAACCATGGTGCCTTTTTTCTTTAGTTGATAATTTCATTTCTCTTTTCTCATTCTCTCTCTTGCAAGTGAGAAGAAAGAAAGAGAGCTCCATGGTTGCTTGATCTCCTTCATCTTCCTCCTCTTGAAATTTTCTTTTAATCTCATGTGTTGAGAGAAAAAGAATCCACAAAGACAAACACTTCCATCAACCTCTTCTACATAACCTAGGACTTCAAGACTAGCGATCTTGTTGCCCTAGTTGCCTCGGCTCGAGGTGGAGCTCGGTGTACATCTCTCGGGTGGATCGTCTTTGACTCAAGAAGGCCGTGGAGGTGACTAAGATTCGGATCGACCCTCGGAGCGTGGATGGATGAGCCGGACAGCGGAGAGAAGACCCGAAGGACCGGTTTCGTGAGGTATAATTTCTACGGCATAGTAGTTAACGCCTCTAGTAGTTTGCTAGTTTCTAGTTTATCAAAGATCTGGCTTTTAGTCCATGTTGCCTTTGCGCCCAAAAAAATTTTTCGCCGTTTCTGCCTCCCCGTAAGAACTGGGGTGAGCAACGTGGACTTACAGTGGTATCAGAGCCTAGCTAAATATAAACTAGCAAGTTAGCAAAGTATTTAGAATATCGATAGGAAAAAATTCGCAAAACAAGTCCGGAAAATTTAACTTTCTGCCGATTTTTTATACTGTTCAAAAAGTAATTTAACATATATGAAAAATCGGCTCAGGGTTTTCTAAAGACACAGACCAAAAATGGTCTACTGAACCGGTCAAAGCGCCGCGGTTCCACGGCAAGAACATGCTTCTTGCCGCGAATCCGCGGCCGAGTTGACTCGGCCGTGGACCGAGTTTGGTGCAGTGTGCTTAGTTGGCTGTTTTGGGATTTTTAGTACATGTTGTTTCTATCCAGATTTTCCAGAGAACAAATTGATTTTGGGGTGGTTACAAATCCGTATTTTGATCGATATTCCGTAGACTTTGGCTAATGGATATTATCTATGATGTGATATATGTATTGAACGTCTGCTAATCGCTATACGTCGATTAGTGGGGGTTATACATATCTGTGATCTGTAATGTTGATGGTTTGTGTATATGAATTCGTTGGATTGTCGTGGATGAATTGCCGGGGGTTGTGAGATGAGAGTTTTCTTATTCTTTCAATTCTTGTAATATGTAAATTGATGTAATATTATTTGTTTGGCCGCACAACCGGGTCGGGATTGTAGCCGTCATTGTATAATTTCTTTTTACTGTTTTTGCTCTTAGGATAGACCCAAGGTGGGGTGAACAAACTACTGGTATCTCGAAATGCCGAGTGGCCTACTCACGGTGTTGAGGGAGGTTGCTTCGCTTCGGGTACTTGGCGGGTAGTTTGCCACACCCGTAGGGGTCTAGGGTGGGGTTTGGCTATTCATCGCGACCGTGTAATCCGTTCTTCGTTACAGGCTCGTACGAATTGCGGATTCCTAGTATATCCAATGTATTCATCTGTGATCTGGAATGGCTATCATTGCATGTGACGAATGTTTATATATATCTATATGATATCTATTTAGGCGTTGCTTATGTTTTGCATCCGCGCTAGTCCAGCCCCCGCTCTGTCGTTAGTTAAGTAACCTAACGGGTGATGACGGGACCCCGTGGAGAATGCGGATGGCATAAGCGTATGTCATATTTTCGTTGTTTTCTGCAATGGTAGGATTAAATGATGGGACGCATTGGAATTAATGCAAGAAAATAAACCAAGTAAAAATCATTGGAACACTTTCAAAACCACTCGGTTCTTTTCAAAAGCCATCTTTTAAACGCGGAGCTTGAACCACTCCTTTTAAAAGCTATCAGGTTCCTTCGATTATATCAAGTTCACTACGTTCACGGTTTCGCCAAAACCATGTGTAGCCCTCCGTCGTTTCGTATGAATATTCAATAGTATTCAAGCTATGTTTGTTGACCTTCGTCAAGGCATGGTGATTGGTAGCTGTTAGGTGTTCATATGTAGCATAGATAGATGCGTTGGTTTGGGACAGTTGTATTACCTTGTTGACCTTTGTCAAGGGTATATACGGGTGGGTTCAAATTAACCTGGACAATGATGGGTAGAACTTGACATGTGACTTATGATTTGTTGACCTTCGTCAAGGTCATAAGAGCATGGGGCAAAAAACCACATCGGGAGTTTCAAAAGAACTAAAACTTGCTAGCGCTGCATACCATTTGGAGTGTGATGATTCTGGTAGGATTCCTTCAGTTTTGTCACGCAATGATATTTGGATCCCGATCCTACTGTGAGTATATGCTACTCCTCCAGAACTTTCTCGCTTAACGATCAATGCTATAAACCAAGTAGGTGTCTAGAAAGGTGTTAGCGGGGCTACGCCCACAGGGAAAAGAGGTTATTTAATTAAGGAACTTCGCGAAAGCGTTGGAAAACCTCCCTCGAAGTACCGACACCAGCCTGGCTGAACGGTTAAGCAAGTATTGTACGGTGAGATTGATCCCGACTAATTCTTCCTTTATGGTTTGAGGAGGGATTCGAGAGACAGTGGGAGCCATCCTGTTTAGATAAATTAAAAACCAATCTAAACTTGCAAGAGCATCATGCTAAAGTGTTTTCTTCTCTCTCTCTTAATTGCAGCGACCCAGTGACCAGACATAGGTTACATCTAGATAATAAAATGACTGAATCTGACTGTTTTGACTGGCAAAGGTCTGTCCAGATGTCCATTGCCCATGACAAGCTGGGACACCTCTTGACTGATCCAACCCCTGCCGTCTCAGGTCCAGTTTCCCCTGTCACAGATATTCATATCCGCAAAACATCGGAAAAGAACTGTGCGAAAGCCAAGTGCCTCGTGTTAGCCTCAGTTGATGGTGCATACCAGAGGAAGCACGAGAAGATGGACTTAGTTTCTATCTTCCTCCATAACAAAGATTTATATGGAGAGCAATCTCGTATCGCAAGATATGAGACCTCGAACGAATTGCTTCCAGCGAGGTTGGCTATCGGGTCAACTGTAGGGGGCAACGTCCTTACAGAGACCAGCTCTTTTGAGCTCACGGACCTGAAGACCACGTTGAAGAACGGGTCAGATGCTGACTTAGTTCAACAGTCTCTACCTACTACCCTGAAGGAAACCAGGGAAGTAGAAAGAAAGAGAAAGGCAGAAGTTTCGGGACTGGATGTAGTAAAAGAGGGATGTTCCTATTGTTATAGGAATGAACATTGGCAGAAGGATTGCAGGGCTTGCAAAGCCAGTAGCCAGAATTCGAAGCATGTTGTGGCTTCGGCTTCGGGTGTGTTTGTAATAGAGAACTGTATGTCAGTTAACCCTACTTCCTGGGCATTCGATACCGGATCAGGATCTCATATCTGTAATTCATTACAGGCTCTGAGAAACCATAGGGTTATCAAGAAAGGTGATATGACTCTCAGGGTTGCTAACGGAATAAGCATGTACGCTGAATCCGTAGGGCAATATCATCTTGGACTGACAACTGGGCAGATATTGATTCTGCGTAACTGTTTTTATGTACCAGGTGCGACTTGTAATATCATATCTGTATCCTTACTTTCTAGGGAAGGATATGATTTTACTTTTGTAAGCGATGTAGTAAACATCCACCTAAATCAAGTTCTGATTGGGTCAGGTACATTAGAAAACGGTATATACGTATTAAATCAAGCTCAGATTTTCAGTGTCCAGAACACACTTAAAAGAAAGCCTCCGGAAATAAATCAGGCTTTCTTATGGCATTGTAGACTGGGTCACATAAATAAGACATGGTTAACACAGTTACATAAAGAGGGATACTTGAATCCGTTCGAGTATCAGTCTTATGCCACTTGTGAATCTTGTCTCATAGGAAAGATGACAAAGACTCCGTTCACTGGACACGGAGAAAGAGCAAGCGAGCTCTTGGGACTCATATACAGTGATGTGTGTGGTCCAATGTCTACACATGCGCGAAGTGGTTATTCATACTTCATTACTTTCACAGATGATTTCTCTAGGTATGGACATGTCTTCTTAATGAAGCACAAATCCGAGGCCTTTGAGAAATTTTAGGAATACAAGAATGAAGTTGAAAAACAAACATGCAAAAGTATCAAGACACTGAGATCTGATCGAGGTGGTGAATACTTAAGTGTCGAGTTTCTGGACTACTTAAAAGAGAATTGAATTCTCTCTCAGCGTACTCCTCCATACACACCACAACACAACGGTGTATCGAAAAGGCGGAATCGAACCCTATTGGATATGGTTCGTTCCATGATGAGTAAGGATGAGTTGCCGCGATCTTTCTGGGGTTATGCACTAGAAACAGCTGCATATCTCTTAAACAAGGCTCCAACCAAGACTGTGCCTACCACCCCATATCAGATGTGGAGTGGGAAGAAACCCTGTCTTAAGTATCTTAAGACATGGGGATGTCCAGCTTTTGTAAAAAAGCAGTATGCGGACAAGCTCGAGGCACGCTCAGTACTGTGTAAGTTTGTGGGATACCCAAAGAACTCCAGGGGGTATTTTTTCTATTCCGCAGAGGAACAAAAGGTTTTTGTTTCTCAGCATGCCCACTTCTTGGAAACTGAATTTTTAGAAAATCAGATAAGTGGGAGCGCAATAGAACTGGAAGAAATTCCAGAACCACAAGCTATTACTGAAAGCTTGGAAGAACCAGAAGTTTCAAGAGAACCGGACATCCCAGCGCCACTCCGCAGGAGTAGTAGGCAGTCTCATCCGCCCGAGAGATACTACGGTTTTCTCATAGACGGGGATAGAGAGGATTGCACTATGGATTATGGTGAGCCTACTAGCTTCCAGCAAGCCATTCAGAGCGGTGACTCGGTAAAATGGCTGGATGCAATGCGGACCGAGATGGAGTCCATGTACACCAACAAAGTTTAGACTTTGGACTTTGCTCCAGAAGGGGTAAAACCCGTAGGCTGCAAATGGATCTTCAGAAAGAAGATTGGTGTAGATGGGCAGGTTGAAACCTATAAAGCTACACTTGTAGCAAAGGATTTTCGTCAAAGACCTGGTTTGGACTATGACGAGACCTTTTCTCCAGTGGCTATGCTCAAATCCATTCGGATCCTCCTTGCCATTGCTGCCTTCCACGATTATGAGATCTGGCAGATGGACGTAAAGACGGCTTTCCTAAATGGAAATTTAGAAGAGTGCGTCTTTATGGATCAGCCGGAAGGATTCATTCAGAGTGGGAGCAGCGGTAAAGTGTGCAAGTTGCTCAAGTCCATCTATGGACTGAAGCAGGCATCGCGGAGTTGGAACATCTGCTTTGATGATACTGTCAAGAAATTCGACTTTATCAAAAACCCAGATGAACCGTGCATTTACAGTAAGATTGTAGGGAGAACTGTGGTATTCCTCGTCTTGTACGTGGATGATATTCTCCTAATAGGAAATGATATTCCTATGCTACAGTCAGTCAAAGGATTCTTGTCACAGAGGTTCTCCATGAAGGACCTGGGCGATGCCAACTACATCCTGGCGATCCAGATCTATCGTGATAGATCTAAGAGGATGTTGGGACTTTCATAGTCGAGGTACATCGACACCATACTGAAAAGATTCAGTATGGAAGATTCCAAGCGCGGTAATTTACCGGCTTGTCACGGGATCACCCTCTCCAAAGAGATGTCTCCCAAGACTGATTTGGAAAGGGATCGCATGTCTATTATACCCTACACTTCTGCGGTAGGCTCTATAATATATGCGATGTTATGTACCAGACCAGATGTAGCATACGCATTGAGCATTGTAAGCCGGTATCAGTCGGACCCAGGGGAGAAATACTGGATAGCGGTAAAGAACATTCTCAAGTACCTGAGAAGGACTGAGGAGATGTTCTTGGTGTATAGCGGAAAAGACCTCCAGATCGAGGCCTTTGCTGACTCCAACTTCCAGAGTGACAAGGATGACTCCAAGTACATGTCGGGTTATGTCTTTACCCTCAATGGAGGGGCAGTTTGCTGGAAGAGTTCCAAGCAGGAGACCGTTGCTGACTCAACTATGGAAGCGGAGTACATAGCTGCTTGCGATGCCGCAAAGGAAGCTGTCTGGATGAAGAAGTTCCTCACGGAGCTTCAGGTGGTTCCTACTAGTGTTGATCCAGTACCGCTGTATTGTGACAACAACGGCGCTATAGCTTTAGCGAAGGAACCCAGGTCCCATCAGAAGTCCAGGCACATTTTGAGGCGGTACCACCTGATCAGGGAGATCGTAGATCGCCGGGAGATTGAGGTGAAGAGAGTAAATACGAAAGATAACACTGTTGATCCACTCACGAAGGCCTTACCCCAGACTCAGTTCGAGCGGCTGATCGAGGTGATAGGTCTTCGATACGCCAGTACATGGTCCTAGTGCAAGTGGGAGATTGTTAGTGTATATGCCCTAGAGGCTATTACTGTATCATACTAGCTTGTATATTACTTAATGGAATCTTAGGATATTCACAGTTGTATAGACAATCTTGCTCAAAATGGTAGTATACTACTTGGTTTGTTTCTACTTCAATATGTGCATGTGTTTCTTTTAGCATATCGCTTATACATATTAGTAGAGCCCTTATGATCTTTGCTTGATTACCAGCGTTGTGATGGCAGTCACACTTGTGGAGGCTGGGTAATCTATAAGCACATCCTTATACTGGTCCCTAGTCGCAGGACTATCGAGACAGGGCATCGATACTCCGGAGTAGACTAGCGTATGCGCTTCTCATCCCAGCACGGGAGGTGGTCTGTCCCACAGCCATCAGTACGTCGTACTGGAGATAGTATGCGAATGCTCGTTAGGTTATGAGTACACTGGACAGGACTCGTCGGGAACTGTTGGATGGTATTATACCTATCATCAGTTATCAGTTCCCAGGTGACATGAGTACAGCTTAGTCCGCTGACTTGACACTGTCACTTCGCCTCGAGTGTGTTCCCACTGTACTTAGATTACTACCCTACCACGGCTCAAAGGAGTCGTGCAAACAGGTAGTAGTTGGGTGCAGTCCCGAAGCACTTGGAGGCAGTGACGGTTAGACAGGATTCGTCTCTCCTGGTATTGGGGGTTGACATCGCGCTGTGTCTAGGAGAGCCATTACACGAGTAGTCCCTGGCCAGGGCAAGCGAGATATACTGGTAGGTTTCCAGTGTTATCTCAGGGTGTTCTGGGCTACACTCCGACACGACTTGTACCGCTATTAGGGGACTGACGTTCACCACCCCCTAGGCCCGCCATGCGATGTATCAGACGAACAGATCGGACTGTACGGAGATTGTCACATACAGGCTCAGTAGGAGTTCGGATGGGTTTACCTCATCGACCTTCTTATCGACATCTACCTGGGGACCGTTACGTACAGCTAGTGCCGATTGCGGTCTGTGGTTAAACCCACTGCCAGCGTAGTGTCGAGTCTTTAGAGTCCCACACAGAGAGTTTCCCTGCACTGAGCGAAACATGTAGAGGCCGTATGGTTTTACGGCAGGGCTGCGATCACTTACGTGCACTTGTGTGCGTATGCTGTTCGGGCAGGCAATACTAGTGGACTTTGGTTTAAGCCGGATCCTAGTATTGCACGGATGGATTTGTTTTGTCTTCTGTGCATTCGCATTCTACGGAATGCGGATGCGGGTGTGTATGCACAGTTTTGAGGAGCGATGAAGGAGGAGGTGCCTCATTAGGGTTTTGGCAGTTGGTTCGGCCAAAACCGTTATGTGGCAGGCTCATTAGGGTTTTGACAATTCATTCGGTCAAAACCATCATGAGCCAGAGACATTATTTACTAATCCTTTTAGTGATAATTTTGTGATGGCTAATTGCTTTGACCATTTGACCACTCTTGACTTTGTTGACCCGTTGACCAAAGTTGACCTTGACCTTCATGAGAGGTCTACACTCTTCTTTGGTTTTCTTTTTCTTTTTGGATTATTAAAATGGTTATGTCAATGTAGCCATCAACTTTATCATGATAGGATTAGTAATGATGATGTTTAGTATTATTGCAACCATGGTGCCTTTTTTCTTTAGTTGATAATTTCATTTCTCTTTTCTCATTCTCTCTCTTGCAAGTGAAAAGAAAGAAAGAGAGCTCCATGGTTGCTTGATCTCCTTCATCTTCCTCCTCTTGAAATTTTCTTTTGATCTCATGTGATGAGAGAAAAAGAATCCACATAGACAAACACTTCCATCAACCTCTTCTACATAACCTAGGACTTCAAGACTAGCGATCTTGTTGCCCTAGTTGCCTCGGCTCGAGGTGGAGCTCGGTGTACATCTCTCGGGTGGATCGTCTTCGACTCAAGAAGGCCGCGGAGGTGACCACGATCCGGATCGACCCTCGGAGCGTGGATGGATGAGCCGGACAGCGGAGAGAAGACCCGAAGGACCGGTTTCGTGAGGTATAATTTCTACGGCATTGTAGTTAACGTCTCTAGTAGTTTAGTTTCTAGTTTAGCAAAGATCCGGCTTTTAGTCCATGTTGCCTTTGCGCCCAAAATTGTTTTTCGCCGTTTCCGCCTCCCCGTAAGAACAGGGGTGAGCAACGTGGACTTACAGCTTCCCACGGGTTCACTGCCGTGTTCTGGGAGGACCAGGCTCCGCTATGGATGCTTCACATGGGTTCACTGCCGTGCTCTGCGAGGACCAGGATCCGCTCTGAACGCTTCACACGGGTTCACTGCCGTGCTCTGCGAGGACCAGGATCCGCTCTGGACGTTTTCTACGGGGTCGAAGAGTGACGTTATCCGCGTTCCACGTGACCAGGAATTTTTTTGTGGATATCCGCATTTCACGGAGTTGGGATTTGACTCTCGGTGATCCGTACACCGCCAAGTCATGGAACTGGGGGTTGCCGCTGTTCCGCTTTGCTTGATGTTATGTCCGTTATGACGAGACGAGTGTTGAGGTGATCTCTAGGCTATTTGTAGCCCTTCGAGACTTGGCTTCTTCTTTTGATGAAACCTGGGGAGGTGGAGTGTGATTCCTTCTTCGTTTGTGCCCCTGGATTGTATACAGGGATTGATGTAACATCGTCTGTAGGGCATAAATTTCATTTTTATTTTATTTCTTTTTCTGCGATGCTCTATCATTTCAGCTTTTATATTGCGAAGGTCGCGATTGCCCCATCATTTCGGCTATTTATTTTATTTTTTACTCGCTGCTTTTTATTGCGAGTTGCCCAATCATTTCGGCTATTTCTCATGCATACATTTTTACTTGCTGCTTTTTATTGCAAGTTGCCCCATCATTTCAGCAATTTCATATGCATTTTTAGCTCGCTGATTTTTATCGCGGGTGTAGAGCTTGGAGTCTGGTGCCAATCTCAGCATCAGCATCGCTACAACTGGAATATTGCCAGGAGCGAATCATCATTTTCCATGAAAGGACTTGGAATTTGATACCGTTTCAAGCATCAGCATCGCTACAACTGGGATATTGCCATGAGCGAATCATCATTTACCTTTGTCGATGTTGAACAAAGATGGCTTAGTAAACAGGGTTAGGGTCCTGTCGACTAAGACTTTTGACTTCATGAGTCGTAAGGGTCTCACAAAGGTATTTCTCCCTACAAGTCATGAAGATCTCGTAGGTGTGTTTTCTCCTTGGGAATCGTGAGGATTCCTAAGCGCGTGTTCCCCTGTAAGTCGTAAGGATCTTACAAAAAGGTTTTCTCCTTATAAGTCGAGAGGACTCACAAGGGTTGTTCACCGTGCGAGCATATCCCCAGTCACGGATGGGACTCGGTTAGGGCAATGTTTATTCACACCCATGGATTGTATACAAGGGTCAGTATGAGCCGCTTGTAGGGCATTACCGAAGGTTGTAGGGGTTGCTTAAGAATAGGTTCAGTTCTCTGTAACTTAAGACTTTCAAATCTTATGAGCCGTGAGGGTCTCATAAGAGAGTTCTCCTTACGAGTCGTGGGGATCTCGCAAGTGTAATTTCTCCTTAGGAATCGAGAGGATTCCTAAGGGTGTTGCTCCCTTGTGAGTCGTAAGGATCTCACGCAGGTGGTTTCTCCTTACAAGGTCGAGAGGACCCTGTAAGCGTCTTTTAACGAGGTTGCGCCGTTTCGGGTTTTCATAAACACTCGCCGGTAGTCCTGCTGTTTTTACTCACGGAGCCCTTTTGGGTTTTCATCCGTGCCCATTTTGCTTATGGACATTCCGTTTTTATTTTTATTTTTTATTTTTTTTATTCTTTTTTTTGTATCGGTTTTGGGATGCCGTAGTCCACCGTAGTTTATCGACATCTCGGTCAACAGCTAGTTTTAGGACATAGTGGTCCATCGTTAGTTTAAAGACGTTTCAGTCCGTTGTTAATTTAAGGACATTTCGGTCCGCTGTTAGTTTAAGGACGTTTCAGTCCGTTATTGAAGAAGGTCGCTTACTACTTATGGAGTTCGAGCTTAGGAAGATAGCGAGCGGACATGGTCGTCGTCATCTATCATTAACCTAGGCCTTGACCCGTCAAGCGTAGTATTTCTTCAGGAAGCGACCGTTTATTGGCCTGAAAGGTCTTTCACCGTGCATATCTATGAGTAGATATGCTCCACCCTGGTAGACCTTGTTTATAATGTACGGTCCTTCATAGTTCGGCTCGAATTTTCCCCGCTTGGCGCGATTGGGGGTCATAGGTCTTTTGACCACTAGCACGAGATCACCTTTGCGGAATGTCCTCGGCCTGGTCAATTTTTCATATGAGCGCGTCATCTTTTCTTTATAATCCTCCAGATTTTGCTGCACCAGGAGTCGGGTTTCGTCAAAGGCATCGAGCTCCTCAAGCCGAAGGTGAGCATTCTCTTCGTCCGTTAGCTCGTAATGAACTGCCACCCGTAGAGAGGGTAACTCTATCTCGAGGGGTAGTACCGCTTCTGTACCGAATATCAACGCGTACGGCGTTGTGTTCGTGGCCGTCTTGAACGTAGTTCGATACGCCCAGAGAGCTTCTTACAGTCTCTCATACCAGTCCTTCTTATTTCGGGACACCGTCTTCTTCATGATATTCGTTAAGGTCTTGTTGAAAGCCTCCGCCAGACCGTTGGCTCGGGGATTATAAACTGAGGAGTATCTCCAGTCTATGTTGTGCTGTTGTGCGAAGCGGCTAATCTTGTGGCTTCTGTAGGATGGCCCGTTATCGGAGATGGCCCGTCGAGGAGTTCCAAACCGATAAATAACGTGTGTCTTGAAGAAATGGAGGATATTCTCCGTGTTCACTTCCCTCAGTGGTATTGCTTCTGCCCATTTGGAGAAATAGTCAGTCGTCGCCAAGATGAAACGATGTCCTCTGGACGATGCTGGTTCAATGGGGCCGACTATATCAGTTTCCCACATTTCGAATGGCCAGCTAGCCACTGTTGGATGTAGAGGATTAGGATGTTGGTGGATAAAGTCCCCATGAATCTAGCATAAGTGGCACTGCTTTGCATATTTGAGGCAGTCCTGGATCATCGTACGCCAATAGTAGCCTATTCGTTTAATTTTCAACTTCATCTTCGGGCCTGCTTGGTGAGAACCGCAGAGTCTGTCGTGAACTTCCTGAACGACTCTTTTTGCTTCGTCAAGTCCCAGACATCTCAACCATAGAGAATCAAACGACCTCTTATACAGAGTATCATTGACGAAGGCGAAAGACAGAGCTCATTTCATGAGCTGATGTCTTGAGGACGCATCTTCAGGCGTTAGACGAGATTTGAAGTAGTCTATAAAGACTTCTCTCCAATCCTTAGCCTTTTCCGGTTCTTTTATTTGCATAGCCATTTGCTCAGTCATTCCCTTTTCCTCGGATGATTCCGGAGATATTTCTGCCGGAGCAATAACTCGACGGCTTTGTACCACGATTCTTACATCATCGAGGTTCTCGTCGGCTAGCTCTTTAGCGAGCTTGGCTAATGCATCCGCTTTACTATTTTTCGCACGCGGTATGGTTTCCAGAGTGTAGGAAGGAATTTGGGTCAACAGTTGCTGCACCTTCTCGCCGTACTTCACCAGCTCTTGTTTGCATGTTTGGTAGTCGCCATTCACTTGACTGACGACCAGTTAGGAATCTCCATATATAAGGAGGTTCTCAATTCCCATGTCAATGGAAATCTCGAGGCCTGCTATCAAAGCTTCATACTCGGCTTCATTGTTCGTCCTCGGCTCTGTTAAGAAGAAAGCAAAGCGCATTATCCCTCCTTGCGCGGTTACGAAGATGAGGCCTACCCCTGATTTGATTATCGGCGTGTTTTGTTTGCGCTTCTTCATGGAAGATGCTCTATCGAAATAAAGTTCCTACCGAGTACCGCTTCCGTCGATCGTGTCAAATGCATGTTCATCTGGAAGTTCGCAATTCAAGGGAGAATCGGCCGGTATCGGATGTTCAGCGAGGAAATCGGCAATGGCCTGGCCTTTCACTGCCTTGAGAGGTTGATAGGTTATTGAGAACTCCATCAAGAGCAGGGCCCATTTAGCGAGTCGCCCCGTCAATATGGCTTTTGACATCAAATATTTGAGAAGTTTCACCTTTGATATCAGACGGACTTCGTGCGCCAGCGCATAGTGCCTGAGTTTTGTTATCGCGAAGATCAACGCCAGGCAGTGTTTTTCGATGGGAGAATAATTGCTTTCTGCCCCTAGGAGAACTCGGCACAAATAGTAGAGAGCTCTTTCTTTCCCTTGTTCATTCTCTTGTGCCCATAATGCGCCTAAGGAACCTTCAAGGGCGGTCGTATAAAGAATGAGAGGCTTTCCCTTAACCGGAGCAGCCAACACTGGCGGATTCTGCAGGTATTGTTTGATTTCATCCAGCGCACTTTGGCATTTGTGATCCCAGACGAACGGGGTTCCCTTCTTCATCAGGTGACTGTAAGGGCAGCACTTGCCTGAAAGATTGGCTATAAATCGCCGGATGTACGCGAGCTTTCCTTAGAGAGACCGCAACTGTTTGAGAGTCTTTGGCGGGGGCATTTCCATGATCGCTTTGATTTTTGAAGGATCTATCTCGATACCTCGGTGTCGGACAATGAATCCTAGGAATTTGCCTGAGGACAGCCCGAACGCGCATTTGAAAGGGTTCATCTTCAAGTTGTATTGCCGAAGACGTTGAAATACGATCTTCAAATGCTCGAGATGTTCCTCGTACGATTTTCTTTTCACCACGAGGTCGTCGATATAGCATTCGACGATTTTATGTTTGAGGTCATCGAAGATCTTCGTCATGGCCCTATAATAGGTGGCACCGGCGTTCTTTAGACCGAAGGGCATAACCTTGTAGCAGAATATACCCAAAGGGGTCCGAAAAGTGGTGTGCTTTTGGTCTTCGGGATGCATCTTTATCTGATTGTATCCTGAGGAGCCATCCATGAAGGAGAAAACCCCGTGAGTGGACGTGTTATCTATCATCAGCTCGGTGACTGGCACTGGGAAGTCGTCCTTTGGGCAAGCTTTATTAAGATCCCGAAAGTCCACGCATATGCGTACTGTCCCATTCTTCTTCATCACCGGAACGATGTTGGCGATCCAATCAGGGTACTGAACCTCTTGGATGAAGCCAGAGTCGATTAGTTTTTTGACATCGGCGTTAATGCTCATCTCGAGCTCGAGTCGCATTCTTCTCGATGCTTGTTTGATCGGCTTGATGTCCTGGGATATCGTTAGTTTGTGGACCGCGATCTCTGGATCTAATCCTGGCATTTCGGAATAGTTCCATGCGAAGCAATCTCTATGCTGCATAAGCACGTCTTTTAATGCAGCCACCCTTTCTTCAGATAGTAGCTGGCTGACGAATGTTGGTCGCGGGTCACTCGTCGTCCCCAAATCAATCTCCTTGAGGTTATCTGCAGTGGTATGTATTCCATCTTCCAGCTCTTTTGGTGCCGGTGGAAACTCTGAGATGTTGTACTCGTGTAACCAGGGACGACCGAGCAGAGCATTGTAGCAGGTCTTGGCGTCAATGACGTGAAACTTAATATCCGTGACGAGTAGCCCGAAGCGTAATGTTAGTATCATCGATCCGAGAGTCCGTGATGACTGAGAATCGAAACCGGAGATGGTAATTTTATCACGGGCGAAGTGCTGAACGCTCATACAGATTTCCTTCAACACCCGAACATTAAGGAGATTGACGGAGGATCCATTATCAACCAAGATTTTGCCTATCTTGATATCGTGGCAATATCCAGAGACATATAGGGGACGGTTGTGGTCGCACGTCCCAAGGAGAAGGTCTTCATCACCGAAAGTGACATCGGTTGTGAGCACTTCTTCCAGTTCATCCTTCATCCTTTCTTCGGTGAGGAAGGCTTGGAATTGCTCGGGCTCTTGCAGTGCCTTGATTAATGAATCTCTCGCTTCTTTTGATAATAAGAGGGCGTTGAGAATGCTGAGCTGAGAGGGTAGCTTCCTCAGGTGCGCTAGGATGTTGTAGTCCACCTTACTTTTCTTTGGTGGGTCCTTGGCCGTCAGCTCTTTCATGACTTGGCCATCTAAAGTGATATCCTCAGCGACCTTTTCTTTCCCCTTATCTTTTCTAGTTGCGGGTCCGAGATTCTTTTCTGGAAGCGTGCGATTGCGCAGCTGAATGTTTTCGCAGGCCTTTGGTTCTTCCTCTTTCCCTAAGATGGATTCTTTAAAGAGAGGGCCAAGAGCCATTTTCTCATCAGAGTCGCTCCCAAAGGTGAGAACTTGTGATCCTCCGGCGTTGACCATGCAACAGTTACCGGTAGTTATTTTGTGCCCCTCGGTCGTACTTCTCTGCTCCTGACGAGTTTTGCGTTTCATCTGTTTAAAATGCTGCCGGTGAGCAACATATCCCTTCCACCATCTTTTAAAAGCGTCGCACTCCTCAGTGGGGTGCGAAATCTTCTGATGATATGAGCAGTAATTAGGATGCATTTCTGCTCCATCGAGAGTGTTTTCTTCCGAGGGTGGTAGCTTCATTCCTATTGATATGGCTTTAGCAAACCTTTTCCTTGTCTTGAATCTGTTTTTATCCGTATCGGATGTCTTTTGATTTGACGGGAGTGCTTCGACTCTTTTGTCTAGTCGCCGGCGTTTGGCTCCTTCCAATATGGCCATCTCATGCTCCCAATCGGATTTACTTTTCAGACGAATCTCATTCAGAAAGGCGTCGATGATCTCGTCTAACGGCCACAGAAGTTCTGGTTCAGGCTCTGCCCCCAGTCTTTCTGTGCAGGGCGCTTCTTCATTGTCTAGCGACGAATGAGAGATCACATGACAACTCACCACGTATCCCTCGGACTCATCCGACGAGCTCTCTCCGTCATCTTCCTCCTGAAAGACGTGGCTGAGGAACTCTTGGAGCGTGATGGGAGTCTGTGCCTTTTGATTGTACTCTTCCAGCGCGTCGATCTGTTTCTGTAAGTCTGTGCGCTTGTCGCCAGGCTTCACGGCCTTTTTGGATCTCTTCTTCTTCTTCCTTGAAGATTTTGATGGTTGGGTGTGAGTGCTTGGGCCATCACCACCAATCTTTGGAGTTGAGCGCGGCTTCAGCATCCCTTCAATGATCTGGGGTTCCAGCGGGTTCTTCCACCTGATCGCCGGGCATGTCTAAAGATCATTCAGCATTCTTTTGGTTTTGGCTGAAAGCACGATCTCCCATGGAGCTTCTTCAATAAAAGAACAAGTTGCCCCCGGTGTGTCCGTTTTCTTAGGAGTGTGCGGTTGTGGTGGGTTTACCTTCCACTTCTCGGATAGCGCAAACTTGCCTTGTAGGTACTGATCTTCGATCCATCCTTTAAAGACGAAGCAATCCTCAATCGGGTGTCTTACCGTTTGATGGTAAGGGCAGTAATTGGGGTTATTCACCTCACTGAGTTGCGGCGGTCGTCTTGGATTCGGCAAGTTGATAAGCCTGTTGCGTACCGCCGGCTCGAACAGCCTCTTCATTTTATCCTGCGGGAATGAGTAAAGGCATTTTATTTTCTCATTATAATAACGTCGTCTCTACTCCAATTGATCCGCCGGTCTTGAAGCACTGGGCTGCTGTTGGATGTTCGCAACGAAAGTTGCCTTCCCTTTACCCTCGTCGTTCCGAGGTTCCGGTTTCGGGGGAGACGGTCTGTGACCCATCTGGTCCATCTGGGCCAGCTTTTCGATCAAAGCCTGGAACGTAGTCGGTTTGAAGAACATCATGAACTATGAAATAGTTGCATGAGGGTCTAAGGTGCCCACGAACATGCCCACCGCTGGTGCTTCTTCGATCCGCTGCTCGCACATCGACCACAGGTTCCGCCATCGGATTGCATATTGGACCCAAGTTTCACCCGGTTTCACTCTTGCATTAATCAAAGCTGTGTTCACTGGCGCTCGCGAAACGCTGGGTAAACAATAACTCCATTTCAGCGAAAGTTTTGACGGAGTCGTTCGGAAATTTGGAATACCACTCAAATGTTGTTTCCGATAAACTGCCGACGAATTGGCGAAGCAAGAGCTTATCGTCGCCGCCGATGTTGCCGCAAAGAGCCCTGAACTGGGCAACATGTTGATGGGGGTTGCCTGTCCCCTTATAAACATGGAATTTTGGGATCGTGTAGCCCGGCGGGTATTTGATCTGATCATACCAGCTCGGATATGGTCGCCCCGTTTTGACAACTTGGCCGGCCGCCTCAGTTGCCTGGTGAACTCGTATCTGCTGGGCTATGTAGTCATCCAGGGCAGCTTTAGAGATCGTTTCTTCTTTGGCTGTTGAAAGAGCCGGAGGTGGATTTGACGTTTCCCCTCTGTCATCTTCAAGGATAATCGGAGGGTCTTCGGCTGGGGGATCCGGCTGGATCATCATACCCACCATGTCCTGGAACAGAAGGGCCATTCGTTTTATATTGGCTGCTTGTTCCGCAGCCTCTTTGTCCTTCTTTTCCAGTATTCTTCGAAGGAATTCGGCGTCGGTTTCTTGCTCCTGGCATTGATTCGAGGACGCTACAGGGCTTTCTTTTGGCCCAGTGAGTGCGGCCATCGCAGTCATCATTTCTTGGAGCTTCTGCTGTTGCTCCTGAGCTTTAGTCACCGATCGTGTAAGCGGTCTATGACCTGTGGATATACGGCTGTCCTCTTTCCCGGACGCCATGTAGACGGTATGCACCACCATGCCCCCAGACTTAGGGCATTTAGGCTTACTGTCTTTGACATTTGCTGCAGGCGTGGGGACTTTCTCCTGCTTTCTGCTCTTGTGGGCAGTTGACGTTGAGAGGGCCGTTGCCGTGGGCACCCAGGTAGTTATCATCCTTTGCGGTTTGACAGGAAGGTTCTTTTCTTCATGAACTTTCACCCTCTTCTGTTGGTGAGAGCGATCTCGAATGATTACTGAGTCCTGAACTCGTTGCCAGACCTTGTAAATTTTGGAGGATAGCCGTTGAGGGGGCTGCTCTGGTTTGTTTCTGTAACATTCTCCGCGGGTGGAGGAGATCTTTTCACCGCGGCAGTCGGAGAGTTTCTGCACACCTTGTTGAGCAGTTCAAAGCTATTCCCAGTCGGAACAGCAGCATTGATTTCCACCGTTGGAGCTGGTGGGGTTAGCCCAGAGGGGGAGCCGCCCCCGGCCTTCCTTACTCGGCGCCATTGGCGACGTCGAGCGTGTCGAGCTGTTGGGGCTGGTCCGGTGATGGGGATGGTTTTGTCTTGCCCCTTGTCTAGATGAGGCACCGCTGGTGCCAGCCTCTTGAAGACTAATGCCTTTTAAGTAGCGGTATCCAATCTGTCAAAGACAGAGCTTCGAGCAGGGACGGGAGCCGGAGTAGCCAGTCTTGTAAAGACCGACTCTTTGGCAGGAGAAGCTGCCTTGACGACTTCAGGAGCAGAGATGGCTATCTTCCTTGGGATGGCCACTTCAGGGGTCATGGGCTTCCTGGCAGGCCCATCGGAGTTCAGGCTCAGTCGGGTGAAGACCGAGGAGTTGGAATTGGATGACCCGTTGAGAGGGGCCGTGGTAGTAGTAAGCCGATCGAAGACCGACTTCTTCTGCGCTTCCTTCGGCAGCTGGATATTAATGTTCACTGGCGGGAGCATGGTCCCGAAGAACAGACCGGTGGTAGCCTGAGTCACTTGTTCCACAGGCATAATGAATAGGGAAGCAGCCTGCGGTCCATAGGCTACACCTCCAGGTGAGGCGGAGCATCGGTTGCATTTGCAGTTGGAGCAGTTCGAGCAGTTGCCAGCCATTGATCCTTTTGCTTTCTGCAGCAAACGAAACGCCAAATCTTAGTATCTCGAAACCCAAGGGCAACCATTAGCGAACCGCGATTGGTTCGCGAATCACGACACACGAAGTGTGGAGTGGAAAGAGGAAAAGGTCCCACCGGGCGTGCCAGAATCTTTTCCTCTCCGAAAGACGGCGCGACGAGGACATCTTGCCTGAGATTCGGGGCAGATGCTAATAGGTGCTATATGTTCACCTCTCCGAAGATGCCAAGTTGATTTATGGCACCATGTATGAAGGTTTAAACGGATGCGGCCGATGTAGCAGACTTCGTCAGATTCCCCCTCGTTTGAGGGGTTTTTGATTGTGGGGACGCTCTTCCCTGCAGGCGCAAGACCCTGCAGTTAATTACGCTACCGCAACACGGTAACAACTTTCTCCTTCTCCAGATGGTCACTTCATGTCGTGGGTGTTTGTTTTATGTTTGGTTGCCCGTGGATTGTATACGGAGACTAAGTTATGTTGTCGCCCGTAGGGTGTGGACTAGTCCAAATCCGTATCTTTCTTAGATTTGGATTTGGGGGGGTTTGTGTTTAAGGATACGTTAGCCTCATTTGAGACTAAGATCAACTTAAACGTTTGTTAAGAATACGTTAGTCTCATTTCAGACTAAGATCAACTTAACCGTTTGTTAAGGATACGTTAGCCTCATTTCAGACTAAGATCAACTTAACGGGATCGTTTAGATCCAACAAGAGAGCAATTGGGGGCCCTGTTGTTTAGTTTAATGACATTGCGGTCGATAGGTAGTTTAAGGACATTGCGATCCAATGTTAGTTTTAAGACATTGCGGTCAAGGTTAAGGACATCATAGTCCATGGGTTTAAGGACTCCACAGTCCGACATTAGTTTTAAGACATCACGGTCAAGGTTAAGGACGTCATAGTCCATGAGATTAAGGACCCCACGGTCCGTTGTTAGTTTTAAGACATCACGGTCAAGGTTAAGGACGTCATAGTCCATGAGTTTAAGGACCCCACAGTCCGTGAAGTGTATGGTTGTTGGGACCCGTCACCTCTTTGAAGACGTTGAGAAATTACAACGACAAATATCAAAGGAGTGAAGAGATGTACCCTTAAACCAAGGTAGATTAAATGATCTGTAGCCCAATTTGGAGCCAAGATCAATTAATTATATTATGAACCCATTGGCTCAGTTAGGTCTGAATTGAGGACTTATGGCCCTCTTAGGCTAAGTCCAACCATGTTTGGAATATTGGCCCTCTGTTGGTCCATTGAAGGGGAGGCTTTGCCTCTGAAAAATCAGTCAACTTGGCTAAGAGTAGTGTTAAACACTAAAGATCAAAAGTGTTAAACACTAAAGATAGAATTCTCAAACTAGTGTTAAACACTAAGAGTACAATCAGTGTTAAACACTGGAAATATAGTTCCCGATTTAGTGTCGAACATTTAGAAAATAACAGTGTTAAACACTGCAAATAGGGTTTTCAAATTAGTGTTAAACACTAAGAAAATCAGTGTTAAACACCGGGAACAAAGATCTCGAATTAGTGTCAAACAATAAAGAAAGAGGGGTCACGTGTGGACACGTGAGAGCACCCTGATTCCCCTTATTTTGTTCTGCAAAAAATATTGAAAACTTTCTATATTTGATTTTAGAGCATCACGTGCCGACACGTGATGGGGATTTGGGCGCTGATTCGCCAAGGGGTCACGTGGTAACACGTGAGAGCGCCCAGAGCTTCTGTTTATTTTGCTTTTTCTTTATGTGCTTCAGGGGTCGCGTGGAGCACGTGAGGCGTTGCCTCTGAATTCTTTTCTATAGATCTTTACAGGGGTCACGTGGGCACGTGACCCTGTTTCTTTGCTTGTTTGAAGATGTGCTTATCTCTTTTAAGAATTAAATTCTTCATAGGGTTAAACCCTAGAAATAATTTTAGAGGAATTAAATTCCTATTTTCTTTTGAAGAATTATATTCTTAGATAGGGTTAAACCCTAATTTCCCTTCTGTAGGAATTAAATTCCCATATATGTAAAGAATCAAGTTCTGACATAGGGTGAAACCCTAATTTTATTTTAAGGGGAATTAAATTCTTGTGAGTTTGAGAGAATTAAACTCTCTTAATTAGGGTAAAACCCTAGTTCTGTCCATCTTGAAGGAATTAAATTCCTATAATTTTTGGAGAATTGAATTCTCACATAAGGTTAAACCCTAATTTTATCTTGGAGGAATTAAATTCCTGTACTCTGTGAGAATTAAATTCTCAAAACTCGATTCCTTCTCTATGTTTTAGATCTGCATGGCAGGATCTCGACCCGATGAGAATTAAATTCTCAACCTATAGGGAGATGTGCACTTTGCAGATTTTCAACCAGAGAAAGAACTAAGTTCTTTTTTATTTAGAAGAGTTAAACTCTTAGATTGAGAATTAAATTCTCTTTTTGAAGTTTTGATCCCCTTTCTTTTCTTACCTAGGGTTTTTTTTGTAGAGAATTAAATTCTCTTTTCTTTTCTTTCTGAATTTTTAAGATTCCAAAGCTCTATATCTATCTCTCCTTTCTTTTGGCTCCTATTTATAGGAGAAGGAAAAGAATCAACCTATTTAGTAAATCTTTCATTGAAATATTTGATTTATTTTCATCATTAATCCGGGTCTTTAGATTATTAGGTGAATTTTATTCACCGTTGGATTTTAAATCCAAAGATATTCCTTTTGTTATTTCGGTGAGATTTAGGGGAAATCTTTCCTTGTCCAAGATTTTTCCATAAACTGGTGATATTTAATCACCCTCGGATTCTTAATCCAACAGTTTTACATAATTCTTCTCTATTTTGGAAAGATTTAAATGATCATTTTCATAATTTAATTCTGTTGAACAGCAAGGCTTTTAAAGCCAGTCGCGTGCGAGCACGTGACCTCTGGTCACGTGTGAGCACATGACCCCCTGAATGGGCTCCTCTTCTTTGCTTTGTTCTTTGCCGCTGCTTTAACCATCACGTGCCAACACGTGACCACTGGTCACGTGTGAGCACGTGATGCTTCCTCTAAACCTTTTTCCTGATTTTTAATCAGGGAACAACTGGGAGAGACGAATCCTTGACGGCCCGCTCACTGCCTCCATATGGTTCGGGACTGTACCCAACTAAAAGCTGTTTGCATGACTCCTTTAAGCTAAGGTAGGGTAGTAATCAAAGTACAGTAGGAACTCACATGAGACAAATGATGATCTCAAATTGACAGATAAACCTGTACTCATGTCGCCTGAGAACTGCTATCTGACAATAGGTATAATACCATCTAGCATGTTACCGGCGAGTCCATCCAGTGTACTCGCCTCCAGTGAGCACCTGTATACTATCTTAGGTGACCAACTGACACCAATGGATTGTAAGACCGGACACCGCCCCTCGTCGGGGTCTTAAAAAGCACACACTAGTCTACTCCGGAGTATCGATACCCGGTCACAATACTCTCTCGACTATGGACATTTAAGGATGTACTTATAGACTACCCAGCTCCCATATATATGATCGTCATCATAATGCTGGTAGTCAAGAAAGAATCCTATGGTCTCTATCAACATGTAACAGTGACATGCAATACCACATAATGCATGTACATGATGATAAAGTCAAACCATATAGTATACTATCATCTCGAGTAAGACTGTTCTACCCGTATAGGTCCTTCCTCAATCAACACAATCGCCTGCTTGCGATTACAATAATTGACTTGAGGGCATTATAACCAACAATTTCCCACTTGCACTTAAGGCTAATTATTACGCTGTCACATACTCACAGCCCGTGTGATACTGAACACCCAACATCTCTACCAATCAGTATCGCAAAGTATGTTTGATAAACTATCGTGTTCGAGAAATAGACTCAGTGAGTGGATCCGCTCCAATGTTTCTATCTTTATCTCTCTATATCTCAACTTAGCGGAAAATGACTATCTCCCGAAATGAGCGATACCTGTCTTAGAATTTGTCTGGATATCTGATGGAACCAAGTTCATAAATGAACTCCAAACCCAAAAAACTTCTTGGACTGTATCTTCCACTGAATTTAATCAGTATTTTGCGCCATGCCTTCCTCGGTATCCTTTTGGACCCCTTTCCAACATACTGCTTCTCAGAAGATGGTAAACTTTAATTCTGACAGTCACTCTGTCATCCAGGTCATCTTGGAAGCCTGAAATTATAACCGTTTCCTTAAGAAGCATGCCATTACCATATAGCAAGAACATTCTCTTATATTCATAACTGCTTCCTAATGTTTCTCCAGAATTGGATTAATATATTCTTTTTGCAGCAAGTGTAAAAGCAATATTTGGTGTCGTACTTGACATCTCATGATTGACTCAAATGCCTAATCAAGTGATATGTCAATCATGCAAATCTCTCTCATCATCAGTCTAGAAGACATCTCTTTAGAGAGGGTAACTCCATCACCTGCGGATACACTGCCACGCTACGAGTCGGCCATTCTAAAACACTTTAGAATAGTGTGAAAGTACCCGAATTGGGACACTTCCCAAATCTAGATCTAAAACCATAGATCTAGTTACCAAAATCCTAATATTTTGTCCAGATCCTATATGGAGAAACACCTTGTGACAACCATAGTATATCTGATCGTAGTAACATCACTTCCTATCAAATGAGTATGTCATCCAAATACCAGGACATCATTCCCTGCTATCTTCTTACCAGGTCCATCTGTTGTTCCGATGAAGTCAAACTCTATGACTATCACATCAAAAATAGATGATCAATTCCGCTATCCATATTTTAGTCTATAAATAGACATAAGCTACTGGCTCACCACGCTTCCGCTGCTCCTATTGGCTATAGTGCCCTCAAGGCAGTTATTGTAATCACAGGCAGGTGATTATGATGATTGAGGGAGGACCTATACGGATAGAACAGTCTTACTCAAAATGATAGTATGCTATCTGATTTGTCTTTATCATCATGTGCATGTATTATGTGGTATTATAGATCACTATTATATGTTGATAGAGCCCATAGGATTCTTGCTTGACTACCAGCATTATAATGGTGATCATATACAAGGGAGCTGGGTAGTCTATAAGCACATCCTTAAATGTCCCTAGTCATGGGAGTATCGAGACTGGCATTGATACTCAAGAGTAGACTAGTGTATATTTATCGAGATCCGGACGAGGGGCGGTGGCCGGTCTCATAAGCTATTGGTGTCAGTTAGTCATCTAAGATAGTATACAGGTGCTCATTGGGTTATGAGTACACTGGACGGACTCGCCGGGAACATGCTGGTTGGTATTATACCTATTGTCAGATAGCAGTTCCTAAGTGACATGTGTACAAGTTAGTCTGTCGACCTGAGATCGTTATTTGTCTCGTGTGAGTTCCCGCTGTGCTTTGATTACTACCCTACCATGGTTCAAAGGAGTTGTGGAAACAGGTTTTAGTTGGGTACAGTCCTGAGCCACATAGAGGCAGTGAGCGGATCGTCGGGGATTCGTCTCTCCCGATATTGGGGGTTGATGTCGCGAGGTGCACGGGTGGCCATCACCAGAAATCCTTGGCCAAGATAGTCGAGAATTACTGATTTGGATCAGTAGTTTCTCAGTTGGTGATGGGCTTCATACCGACATGAAATATCGTGTTATTATGGGTCTGACTTACCCCCTAGACTCGATATGCGATACTCTTAGACGAACAGACCGGGATGTACGAAGATTGCCACAGACATGATCAGTAGGGGTTCGGATGAGTTTGCTCGTCGGCCTTCCTTTCGCTCAATACCTGGGTATCCATTACGTACAGCTGGTACCGCTGACGTGCTTGTGGTTAAACCCACTGCCAGCGTATTGACGAGTCTTTAGAGCCCCACACAGAGACTTTCCCTACTTCGGGCGAAACGATGTAGAGGCCGTATGGTTTTACGGCAGGGTTCGATCATATACGTGCACTTGTGTACGTATCATGATTCGGACGGATAATACTAGTGGGCTTTGGTTTAAGTCGCATCCTAGTATTATATTATTGGATTATTTTCGTCTCTTTGTATTCATATTTTTCAGAATACGGATACGGGTATGTATATACGGATGAAGTGTATTCTTGTAATTTATTACAAGATACTTATGTTAGTTATATGTATGCCCTAGAGGCCATTACTATACATAGGATGTATATTGTAGTGGATGCTTGGACATATATAGAGAGGACTTTCTTGCTCGACATGATAGTATGCTATCTGGTTGCACTTTACCTTAACGTGTACACTGATTGTCTCTCTGTTACATGTTGGTAAAGCCCTTAGGATGTGTACTTGACTACCTGGACTATGATGCGGATCATACTAGTGGGGACATGGTAGTCCATAAGTACATCCTTCAAGGTCCCTAGTCGTGGGTGTATCGAGACGGGGCATCGATATACCAGAGTAGACTAGCGTATACCTTCTCGACCCATACAGATGGGCGATGGATGATCCCATATCCATTGGTGTTTGACATCAGAGATGATATACGGGTGCTCGGTGGAGACTGGGTACACTGGACGGACTCGCCGAGAACTCCCAGATGGTATTATACCTTATGTCAGATGGCAGTTCTCTGGTGACACTGGTACAGAGTAGTCTGTTGACCCGGGATCGTCATAAAGTCTTGTGTGGTTCCCACTGTGCTTTGATTTCCACCTTACCACGTCCAAGAGGGCATGCAAAACGGTGGTTTTTGGGTACAGTCCCGAATCACATGGAGGCAATGAGCGATAGGAGGGGATTCGTCTCTCCCGGTATAGGGAGTTGATGTTGCGCTGTGTTCGATTGGCTATAACCGGAAATCCCTGGCCAGGGTTGCTGAAATTTACTGGTAAGTGTTACCAGTAGTTTCTCGAACTGTTATAGACCTCATATCGACACGACTTATCAAGCTATTGGGGTCTGACGTTTACCACCCCTAGGCGAGATATGCGACATATCAGACGACGAGACCGGACTGTACGGTAAGTGTTACTGGTTGGATTCACAGGAGTGTGAGCGGGCTTGCTCGTCGATCTTCTGATCGCTCAATACCCGGATGGCCGTTACGTTTAGCAGACCGCTTGCGGCTTGTGGGTGTTTGATATGATCATCATCTGCTGCCGGCGTATTGACGAGTCTTTAGAGTCCTACACGGAGGTTTCCTGGCTCAAGCGAAACGAAATAGGAGCGCATATGAGATATGTGCGGGACCGAGAATAATGCGTGTATGTGATACCGTATTCTATTCTCGCGATGAATGTATCGATTGGTTGTATGCGATATAACCTAGTTATCGAATCAAGGATTGATTCGATAAATCGATACATTGGATATTAGTCGGTCATATGCGATATGACCGGATCGTTAAATCAAGTGTTGATTTGATGATTTAATGCATAATTATATATTTGATATATTACTTTGCATTAACTAGTATTTGTTCACTTAAGATGGATTTTCTCACTTGATGTGCACATTGTGTATATGATATATTTTTGTGCACAAGATTGTATCATGTTTGATGATACATGTTAGTTTGGGTGTATGTTTGGTTTAAACCATGGTTGGTCAATGGTTAGGGTTTCACTTGATTTATTTGCTTATTTATTTATTTATTCATTCATTTTGGCAAAAGGAAAAATGGTGGCTTTCTTTATTTGCTTGTTGAAGCTTCATGAAGCTTTGAACAAGTCCACCATCTTTGTCTCATGCTTAACCCTAACCATTCAACCTAACCATAGTTTATTCTCTACACCTAACCATGGTTGCTAGATGATAAGTATTCATTTAGTTTTATATTTTGAATAACTTATCATATGATCTTCTTCTTCTTCTTCTTAAAAAGATGAAGAAAAAGCTTGCTATCAACAATGGCAACTTGAGAAAAAGAGTGAGAAATCCAATTCTAAAGTGAACTCACTTCCTATTTCTTCATCCTCTACCACTTGCCAAGTAGTATAGGGTGTTTTCTTCACAAGTTTCATGACTTAGTGAAGTTGGAGCTTGATCTTGTGTTGCCTCGACGTAGATCATCTTCGGCATCGAAGTCGACGACCTAGCCCGACCATTTCTCCGATGAAGCCGACGCTAGAGTCCGGGATCCGATGATCGCAGCGAGGGGATGTCATCATGGAGCTAGAGAAGTGGTGGACCGGATCTACAAAGGTTGTATTTTCCGTTCACTCATAGTTAAGATGTTAACTAGTTGCATGTTTCGCCTAATCTCTAGTGAACGATCTAGCATTAGGGTTTCTCGGCACCGGAATTTTTTGAAATTGGCATGGTTGATGTCTTGTGAGACCTTATTAGTGTGCCTAGGAACCCTACAGTGGTATTAGAGCCTAGCTAGAGCCTTAGGCGATGCGTAGACGATGTTAGAAATCCGTTCGAATCCGAAACCCTAAAAGAATACCACTCTCTAGAAATTTTCTGAAAATTTGGATTTTTGTGAATTAAAAATTGCCAAAAAATTCAGCAGGGAATTCTATGAGTTACTGTGAAGCACGTGATGCTAACTCGACCAAAGCACCGCGGAACCGCGGCCCCACCCTGGGTTTAGCGGCGGTTCCGCGGCCATTTTAGTGAGTTAGACCACATGGCTTGCACAGTAATTCTTGTCTGGAAGTGCTGAGTCTTCTGGAAATTTTTATATTTTACTCAACAGTTGAGTTTTTCTGGGGTTGTTTTGGGGATTCGATTATTCGATCGGATTGTCTAATTTTGTCTATGTGTTTTCCGGATAATTTTTGAATATGTTAAAAAGTTCGACCGGATATAAATACCCACTTTTTCCCCTGTCGGGAAATTTCCAAGTGTTGGATCTTTCCGTAGTTTAATGACGTTCTAAGTAGTGCAAGCAACGCGATGGTCCCTCTAGAAGACAACAAACCTTAACTCGATTATGTGACCGTCTTGAACTGCCCTTTGAACCTTAGGGTTTGGGGTAGTACGGCGTGCCACATGTGAGGCGTTGGCTTGACCCTTCTACGGCTGGACCGTTGGTACTGAGGCATGAAGTGAATGTTTTTAAACTTGTTTCATGTGTTGAGCTGTTTCGGGAAAACTTGGGTGTTCGATTGTTCGATCGGAAAGTTTGACATTTTCTATTTATCCGGAATGTGATACAATATTTGGAATTCACAAATAGTTATGAGATAACTGAATGAATGTTATAAATCTAGCACTTTAGTCTCACTTGATCGGTTGCCACGGAATTTTGATGTGATCAAAAGTCCGTCGCAATCTCGTAGCGTACGCGGATACTCGCCGGGTAAACTTAATAGACAGCCTCACTCCATAGCCCCGACCAAGTGACTGTAGGAGAACCCCGTCGCCGAAAGCATCCGTTCGGGTGCTCGCGGCAGCGGTGTTCCGCCTTGGTGCACTTCGTCGACGGCGTCGGGGGTGCAGCCGCCTACTAAAGTTTGCGACGAGCATTCGATCAGGATGTCGGGAATCTTGTTGAATTGCCCGACTTGATATTGAAAAGAGTTTTCGATAATGAGACTAAAATGCGGGGTTTACAATTGTTAGGCATGCGATGTCTAAGTAATTCATTTGATTAGGCATGCGATGTCTATGGAGGTTGCGGATTCCAACTGTTGTAGTTTTACACTTTCTTTTCTGTGACCGTAAGTATAATATGTGATATCGCCGGTTTCGTTGCTATATGTCAACGACAATTGGGATGGGCATATTTACTTACGTTGATGACATGTGATGTTATGTGTTGCTGGATATGTTATATTGGATCGTCGTGTTTGAATAGCCGGGGGGTTTTTATGTGAGATGAGTGTTTTTTCATTTTCATTCATGTAAAAACTTGTATGTAATATTCTTTTATTGGGGCACTTCCAGGTTGCGGAAGATGTCACCTTTTGTATATTATTTACTTTTCCGCACTAGGATAGACCCAAGGAGGAGGGCATAAGTAACCGGGTTCTGGAGTCCAGTGGGAGACCAACTCGAGGAGTCGAGTCCGGGTCTACTAACTCTAGAATTGGTAGGGTTGCTTGCCGCTCTCGTAGGGGTCTAGGGGTGTGGGTTTGGCTATTAATCGCGACCGTGGAATCCGTGTTTTATACTGGCTCGTGTTGAAAACACGGACGTCCTAGTATATCCAATATTTCGTATGTTTCTTCTGCTGCGATATCTGTGATGTGATCATGTGATGTTCTGTGATAGATACAGTATATAGTATATATGATATATTATATAGACGTTACTTATGTTTTACACCTGCGCTAGCCCTGCCCCGCTCTGCCGTTAGTTACCTAACCTAACGGTGCACGAGGGGACATCGAGGCGAATGCGGATGGCATAAGTATACGTCGTATTTATCTATGATGTTTAGGTACTTAAATGATGGGACTTCATTAATGAGATTAATGAAATAAAAGAAACCTAAGATGTTGTAGAATCGAATTTCAAAATAAAACAGGTAGCTACAGTTCTTGCTTTGCACAGCGGTATATATGATATATCCTGCACCTTATTCGATAAGAAAAGGACCGAGATCCCTTCACCGGGAGTGACTCCTTTAGCAATAACTGGCAGATGCTACACACCCGGTTTGTCTTTTGATTGCTTTTAAGAGTTCTGCTTTGCACAGTGATATATATGATATATCCCGCACCTCATTCGATGAGGAAAGGACCGACGATCCTTTCACCGGGAGTGACTCCTTTAGCAAAACTAGAAAAGCCTCGAAAACACTCCATTTCAAAAATCATTTGATTCTACAACGATATCAAGTTCATTACGCAATAGGTTTTCAGAAAAACCTGTCGTAGCCCTCCGTCATTTCAGATAAGTACTAGTTAGTATTCGTGCTACGTTTGTTGACTATGTTAAGGCGTAGTGTGCGGTAGCTAATTAGTGCTTATCTGCATAAGCATATGATGCGATTGGATTAGGGTAGTCGTGCGACTTTGTTGACTATGTTAAGGGTCGTGCAGGTGGGTTTAATTCAATCGGAAAATGACGGGTTGAACTTGACTAGCACTTATGATTTTTTGACTATGTTAAGGTCATATAGCTGCTAGGGGCAAAATTATCAGGAATTTCAAGTGTTGAAATTTGCAATGAGATTGCATACCTTCTATGAGATAGTTGGATCCCGATACCCACTGCGAGTAATTGTTACTCCTGGGAGAGTTTTACACATTACAATTAGCCGATCAAGTAGGTGTCTAGAAAGGTGTCAACGGGGTTACGCCTCTGGGAAA
This sequence comes from Agapanthus africanus, assembly GCA_030015575.1. Taxonomy (NCBI): domain Eukaryota; kingdom Viridiplantae; phylum Streptophyta; class Magnoliopsida; order Asparagales; family Amaryllidaceae; genus Agapanthus; species Agapanthus africanus. The sequence continues at coordinate 240,459,380 of CM057342.1, read as the reverse complement.
ACGAGGTTTACATTAATTAGGTTCGTGCGAAAGCACGGAGGACCTCCCTCAAAGTACCGACACTGGCTTGGCTGAAAGATTGGCGAACTTGTAGTATGTAATTAATCCCGGCTAGTCTTTCCTTTTAGGGTTTGAAGGAAGATTTGATAAAAACAGTGGGAGCCATCCTGATTAGATAAAATAATAACTAATCTATTCTTGCAAGAGCGCACGCTGAGTGTTTTCTTCTCTCTCTCTCCAGGTAGCGACCATATCACGCCTTAATCAAGATAATAATACGGATATTTGACCGAACCCGCTTGTTATACTGAGCTGGGAAACGTTGGTCCCGCTCCAACTTATAATTGTTATAAGACAGAGCAGGAAATTAGAGGAATACCAGAATTCCCGTGCCGCCCAAACGAAGAGAGTGCATGCTGATGCATCATCTTTGGGTGTGTTCGTTACAAAGAACTGTTTCTCTGTATCCTCTGCGTCCTGGGTATATGATACCAGATCAGGATCCCGCATATGTAATCCGTTACATGGGCTACAGAAAGGTAGAGAACTGAGAACGGGTGATAAGTTTCATGAGACAGAAAACGGGGCAAGTGTTGCAGCCAAGTCTGTTGGTCACTGTCACCCTGTATTACCAATACATTGATTCTGAACGAATGTTATTAGATACCGAACCTGATGTACAAAATCATATCATTTTATTTATTAGTAAAGAAATGATAAAATTTTGTATTGTTGGATAATGTTTTGAACATTTCCTATATCAAAAGTTGATCAGTTCAGGCACGTTATCTAAAAGCATTAATGTTCTAAATCAAACTACAGTTCTTAGTATTCGGAACACACACAAGAGGAAGAGTTCAGAAATGAACGGATCCTTCTTGAGGTATTGTAGACTAGGTCATATCGATACGACCCGACTAGCTAAGTTACATATAGATGCATATTTAAACTATTTTGAATTTACATCTTGTGAAACTTGCCAGTCATGTCACAGAGATAAGATGACCATAACTCTGTTTATTGGAAACAGAGAAAGAGTTAGTGAACTCTTGGGATGATACATGTTGATGTATGTAGGTCCCCTGTCTACATATGCCAAGGCCGGTTCTTTGTACTTCATTACATTCTCTGATGATCTCTTTAGATTCAGACATATGTTCTTGTTGAAACATAAGTCCGAACCTTTTAAGATATTCACAGAATATAAGTTAGAAGTAGAGAACCAAAATACGGGTATAAGTATTATGTCCTATGATAAGATCAGGGAGGATAATACATGAGCACGGAATTCCTGGACTATTCTAAAGGAGAATGAGATTCTCTCTCAGCATTACTCCTCCGTATACACTATAGCACGATGGTATATCGGGACGGAGCAATCACACCCTATATGATATGGTGCGCTCTATGATGAGTACTACTGAGTTTCCTATTTCCTTTTGGGAGTTATGCACTTATGAAGTTGCATACCTATTGAATAGGGTTCCGATCAAATCTGTTGCCTACCACTTCATATGTGATATGGAAAGGGAAGAGCCCATATCTTAAGTTAGTTAAGATTTGGGGTTGTCCGGCCTATGTCTAAAAGCAAAATCCGGACAAGCTCGAGGCAAGGTCAGTTATGTAAAACTAGAAGTGTTTCAGCTATACAAACTACAGCAGAAGATTTGGAAGAACCGAAGGATTCAATAGTAACCAACGAACCTCAACCTCTCCGCCGATCTAGTAGGGTTCCTCACCCACCTGAGAGATACTTCGGTTTCTCTATGACAGTGGGAGCGAGGATTGCATCATGAGATGATGATCCAACTAGTTTCGAGCTGGCCATCAGGAGTGGGACTCTGTAAGAATGGTTGGATGCTTAGCGATCTGAGATGGAATCCTTATACATCAGCAAAGTATGGACTTTGGTTGCATTATCTGAAGGGTTAAATCCCCATCAGGAGCAAGTATATCTTGAGAAGATTACTTGGTGTACATAGAAAAGTTGAGACTTTCAAAGTTTGACTTGTTAAAGGTTTTCATCATCGACCAGGCGTGGATAATGATGAAACCTTTTCTAAGGAGCTATGCTTAAGTCCATCCAGATCCTACTTGCCACGGCTACATACCATGACTACGATATCTGGCGGTTGGGTGCCATGACTGCTTTTCTAAGTAATGTTTTAGAAGAGTGCGTCTCTAAGTACACAGTCAGAAGGCTTCGTAGACAGTGGGAGCAGCGGAAACATGTGCAAGATGTTTTATGTGATGAAGCAGGCATCGCGGAGTTGGAACATCTGTTTTGATGTGTTAGTCAAACAGTTTGACATCATCAAAATGGTAGATGAACCTTGTATATACAAAAAGGTAGTAGGGAGTATGGTGGTGATCCTCGTAGAGTACGTGGATGACATACTCTTGATAGGGAAGGAGTTTCCTATGCTACGCTCGGTCAATCTCCATTTATCACAAGGATTCTCCATATAGGATCAAAGTGATACCTACTAAATCCTAAGTTTTGGATCTATGAGAGGCTCTAGCTAGATCTAATTGGATGTTAGGATACTCACTAGTTGTAGTGAGATGGTATCAATCGATCCTGTGGAGAATCACTGGAAAGGTTCCAGGGTGATAAAGACGACTGAATGTCAGTCACAGGAATTGTCTTTACCCTCAGTAAAGGGACGGTATGTTGGAAGAGTTCCAAGCTAGATACCGTGGCATACTAGACGATAAAAGCTGGATACATCGCTACTTAAGATGCTACCAAAGAGGCAGTCTGGATGTATATTTGTTCATGAGATGAACTTAGTTCCTACCATTGTGTGACAATGGAAGTGTGGCTTTGGCCCGGGAACCACGGTCCCATCAGTGACCCAGACATAATCTAAGGCAGTATCACCTGATCATGGAGATGGTTGATCTCCAGGGTGATCAAGGTTAGAAGAACAGACTCAGAGGACAACACGGCGGATCCACTCACAAAGGCCTTTTCCCAGAGAGAGACTTTTATGGGATGGTTGAGTATGAGATACTACAACCACTGCTATCAGATGGCCCTAGTGCAAGTAGGAGATTGTTAGTTATATGTATGCCCTAGAGGCCATTACTATACATAGGATGTATATTGTAGTGGATGCTTGGACATATATAGAGAGGACTTTCTTGCTCGACATGATAGTATGCTATCTGGTTGCACTTTACCTTAACGTGTACACTGATTGTCTCTCTGTTACATGTTGGTAAAGCCCTTAGGATGTGTACTTGACTATCTGGACTATGATGCGGATCATACTAGTGGGGACATGGTAGTCCATAAGTACATCCTTCAAGGTCCCTAGTCGTGGGTGTATCGAGACGGGGCATCGATATACCAGAGTAGGCTAGCGTATACCTTCTCGACCCATACAGATGGGCGATGGATGATCCCATATCCATTGGTGTTTGACATCAGAGATGATATACGGGTGCTCGGTGGAGACTGGGTACACTGGACGGACTCGCCGAGAACTCCCAGATGGTATTATACCTTACGTCAGATGGCAGTTCTCTGGTGACACTGGTACAGAGTAGTCTGTTGACCCGAGATCGTCATAGAGTCTTGTGTGGTTCCCACTGTGCTTTGATTTCCACCTTACCACGTCCAAGAGGGCGTGCAAAACGGTGGTTTTTGGGTACAGTCCCGAATCACATGGAGGCAATGAGCGATAGGAAGGGATTCGTCTCTCCCGGTATAGGGAGTTGATATTGCGCTGTGTTCGATTGGCTATAACCGGAAATCCCTGGCCAGGGTTGCTGAGATTTACTGGTAAGTGTTACCAGTAGTTTCTCGAACTGTTATAGACCTCATATCGACACGACTTATCGATCTATTGGGGTCTGACATTTACCACCCCTAGGCGAGATATGCGACATATCAGACGACGAGACCGGACTGTACGGTAAGTGTTACTGGTTGGATTCACAGGAGTGTGAGCGGGCTTGCTCGTCGATCTTCTGATCGCTCAATACCCGGGTGGCCGTTACGTTTAGCAGACCGCTTGCGGCTTGTGGATGTTTGATATGATCATCATCTGCTGCCGGCGTATTGATGAGTCTTTAGAGTCCTACACAGAGGTTTCCTGGCTCAAGCGAAACGAAATAGGAGCGCATATGAGATATGTGCGGGACCGAGAATAATGGTGTATGTGATACCGTATTCTATTCTCGCGATGAATGTATCGATTGGTTGTATGCGATATAACCTAGTTATCGAATCAAGGATTGATTCGATAAATCGATACATTGGATATTAGTCGGTCATATGCGATATGACCGGATCGTTAAATCAAGTGTTGATTTGATGATTTAATGCATAATTATATATTTGATATATTACTTTGTATTAACTAGTATTTGTTCACTTAAGATGGATTTTCTCACTTGATGTGCACATTGTGTATATGATATATTTTTGTGCACAAGATTGTATCATGTTTGATGATACATGTTAGTTTGGGTGTATGTTTGGTTTAAACCATGGTTGGTCAATGGTTAGGGTTTCACTTGATTTATTTGCTTATTTATTTATTTATTCATTCATTTTGGCAAAAGGAAAAATGGTGGCTTTCTTTGTTTGCTTGTTGAAGCTTCATGAAGTTTTGAACAAGTCCACCATCTTTGTCTCATGCTTAACCCTAACCATTCAACCTAACCATAGTTTATTCTCTACACCTAACCATGGTTGCTAGATGATAAGTATTCATTTAGTTTTCTATTTTGAATAACTTATCATATGATCTTCTTCTTCTTCTTCTTAAAAAGATGAAGAAAAAGCTTGCTATCAACAATGGCAACTTGAGAAAAAGAGTGAGAAATCCAATTCTAAAGTGAACCCACTTCCTATTTCTTCATCCTCTACCACTTGCCAAGTAGTATAGGGTGTTTTCTTCACAAGTTTCATGACTTGGTGAAGTTGGAGCTTGATCTTGTGTTGCCTCGACGTAGATCATCTTCGGCATCGAAGTCGACGACCTAGCCCGACCATTTCTCCGATGAAGCCGACGCTAGAGTCCGGGATCCGATGATCGCAGCGAGGGGACATCATCATGGAGCTAGAGAAGTGGTGGACCGGATCTACAAAGGTTGTATTTTCCGTTCACTCATAGTTAAGATGTTAACTAGTTGCATGTTTCGCCTAATCTCTAGTGAACGATCTAGCATTAGGGTTTCTCGGCACCGGAATTTTTTGAAATTGGCATGGTTGATACCTTGTGAGACCTCATTAGTGTGCCTAGGAACCCTACAACTTCTAAAAGATGCCACCTCATTTTTGTTTTAACCATTTTATTAAATGGTTAATGAGGTGGAGGGATGAGGTGTTCTTTGGATTTAAATGAAGCATGGCTTTGTGGTGACTCATGGGGTGACTCATGAGTTACTATTGTGGCATGCTTGATATTTGTGTTGTGAGATATTATTGCTATGCTTCTTTGCTTTACAAGATTTAGCAATTCTTGATGGTTGCTTCACACTTTCATCTCCTCAAGCTTCTTTTTCTACCTCCACCCTAAAAGTCTTATGTGTTGAGAAAGCTAGGGTGTTTGGAGACAAATTAATCCATCATTAGACTCTATATTCTCTAAGCTATCAATTTTAGCGAACTAGCTACCGTAGTTACCTCGGCTATGAGGTTGGAGCTCGAACTACAAATCCTCAGGTGGATCATCTTCGATGGAGGGAGACCGGCGATCAAGCTTGATCATGGTGGCCTCTAGGAGTTTAGGAAGATGGTAGAAGACCGAAGGACTCGGATCATTTGGTATAACCATTATAAAATCCTCTTTAGTTTGCTAGCTTTCGGTTTATGGCAGATCCGGGTTATAAGGTTGTTCTAGCGCCAGTTTTGAAAATTTTTGTTCCGCAAATGGTCACGGTAGATGGCCAGGGCGCTAGCATAACCCAACAGCTCCCACTGACTACAACAACCCTCTGGTGGAGTCATATACACGTGCACTTCTAAAACTAATTAAGAACGAAGTTATAGTCATCCACCTTCCAGATCTCATAGTCTAGGACAGCAGTAATGGTAAGCTTGGGTCATCAAAACCTCCATGTCACCGTTTTTTAGGAAACTGAAGTACCTCTCGAGTGGATGAATTTACCCACCAAATCTGTGGAGTGGCTAATAGATTGTCTAATCCAATTGAATCCTTAGGTTCTACTAAATAATCAGTAATCGTTTGTGGTTCTGGAATCAATTCCAGTTCTACTATACTCCTAATAATGTTTTCTGAAAAGAACTCATTTTACTAAAATGGGTGACGAGTCAAGAACAATATAACTATTGATACTACAAATGGTAGAATGTTAACCCTCGTTAAAGTCCGTGATAACCCACAAACTGCCATTACTGAAACGTGCCTTGAGTTTATCCGGATTCTGGTTTAAGCATAAGCCGGACAACTCCTTATACCTTAATATCGTTAAGGTATGAATCTATTCTATATCCAATATAGAAACAAAAGCACAAATTTAATTGGAACCAGATTCAAAAATCATGCAGCTGTTTCCAGTGCATATCGACTAGATAGAAGAAGGCCATGCAGCATTACTCATCAAAGAGCGCACCCACGGATAAGTAACCTGAGAGAGAAGTAAGTTCTCGAATATATTATTTACGACGGAATACCTAGCATAAGTATCTAGATCTTCGATCACCTCGAAGAATCTTGATAATTCCAATGAATGGTTCTCCACTTTATTCTTATGCCTATAACTTCTCAAATTTTGGACCTTGTATTTCAACTAAATGCGTGTCTAAAACCAGAGAAGCCATAAGTAAACGGAATATAGTACGAGTACCAAACCCTTGTCCTAATGGACATCAGACAACATACAATACGTTGTATAAGTCCTCTGAGTTTAATAACTCAAATCCTGTGTATCGTAGGTTGAAAACTATATTATGGTTAAGAAGAATTACACCGTTATTGAATGCACCTTATCTAAGCATCAACTGATAAAGGTAAATGTCATAAACATGATTTCAAAATGTTATATCTCACTTTATAAAATAAACATACAGATATATCAATTTGAAACTGGTACATAACAACGGATATTCAAAAACAAATATTTGTCGTTAGGCAAAACCCAGATAATTTTCTCAAATATCACCAATTACAAAAAATTCTGATATTGAGGATCTAATCACCCAATTACCAATATTTTACTCCCACCCGGCATTTGTAACGCCATACAGAAGTGAGAATTTAGTCTGGTAAATACATACTCTGGAGTCAGAATCTAATTGGGAAAGCAGCTTTCAATAAACACCGCACAGTATAACTGAAACATGAAAATGTTTCAAGGGGATGGCTGGGTATTCTTAGTAATGTCTCTTTCACTATCCAAATTCAGGACAGTGGTCTCAATTTTCCTTGCCCTCACTCCAATCCATTTATATATCTTTACTTCTTATCTTCTGTACACCATACTTAGACTAATTGGTTTTCTTCTTCCCTACCTTTCGTGTAATATTTCAGAAATATAAAATATTATTTTTGGAATTTAAATAATAAAATAATAAATTTCACGAAAACTATACGAGTATGAATTTGGGTTTTCGTAGAATGGTATAATTATATACCTATATTTTAGAAAAAAATATTTGGGAATTAATATGAATTATTGATTATGAAGGCATTTATTGGATTTGGACATTTTACAAATAATTATACAATTATTTACATACAAATTATGTTAAACTTGATTAGTGCATTATTAATTATTCATTAAGCCAAATCCATTTTTGTTAACCATGAATAATACACCAAGACACATTGTATTTTGTTGCATGTTTAGTTTCATTTGTAGTTGTTGTTATTTGGTTTTAAAAAAAAGAAAAGAAAAGAGAAAATGAAAAGATATTTTGAGAGAGAGAGAGGGGAGACGTAGATGTGATTGTAATTAAGAGGAGAGAGAAAGAGAGAGAGAGAGAGAGAGAGAGTATGGTTACCTCCCACCATCTTTTTCCCCTCTTCATTTTCCTTCATCTTCTTCTTTCTTCTCTTCATCCTACCTCACTACCACCATGAAACCATCCCCAAAACTCCCTCAAAACCACCTAAAGCCTTCACAAAAAAATGTCCACAATCTCATCCTACACCCCATGGTGAGATCAAGTTGGAACTTTGAGCACTTTGGATCATCTTAGAATTTTTTAGAGTTGCTCCATGAAGTAAAACCTTCACCTTCCTTCAAGTTATTAAGTTTCTTAATCTCCTACATATATTTAGAGTTCAAAGATGCATGATTAGTGATCTTGGAAAATTCTAGAATGATTTTTAGTGGATGTTTTGAATTGTGAAGATACAATTGTGACTTAGTTAGTGACCAAAAACCCATTAGTGATAGAATTCTGGACCAAACTTGAGTTTAGAAGTCCCAAACGTGAACTTGGAATTTTCTGATATCGGATTTTTGTTGAAATGTGATGATCAATTAGAATCTGCTATGAATCGGGGACTCTGAAAAATATTTTGCAAACACGTTTGGATATGCAGGCTATTTAGAAGATACCCTAGAAACCCGAGCCCCCAACTCTCCTTTCTGGCCACCAAAATATCCTATTTGGCCGCAATTTGCGGCTTGGTCTTGGTGATAGGGTGTGTTTTTGGGTCCATAGCTCTATTACCTGATATCTAGGCCTACCCTATGTGCAGAATATCCTAATTTCACCTGAGTCAAAATCTGGGAGTGTTTTTCCAAGTTGATGATTTCATTTTGCGGCTCTTAAAAACTTGGTTTTGGTATTTGAGTTTTGACACGGTCGTTGGACGTTCGTACGTCAACGCCGGGGGTTGTTTGGTTGTTCTCGCATGCGTGGGCCATAAACTCTAACTTATATGCACTTCGCGTGCCGTATCAGTTTGCGGATTTGGTTTTGATTTCATTACGATATGTATTGATTTGTAGGCACCTTTGCGTGGACTCCCAACACGACGAAGGAGAGCAAGGCGTTCATCAACTTCGGCTAGAGCAAGAATAGAAAGTGAGTAGATGTATATCTACGGGAGAAGTTAGGTGGATGGCGTATAGCACCTCCGCAACCATAATACTAGGAGCCCAGAGATGTAGCATATATATAGAAACATACGCTTATGTACGTACGGATATAACCATGACGACATGATGAAACGAGATGACATGAGTCTTTATATTTGATATGAGGATGCGAGGCGATATATATACATATACATATGCTAAGATATGATATATATATATGAGAATATAAGATACGTGACCATAGATCCGTACTTTGATTGATGATACCGGACGATGGATTATACCGTACGCGATATAATGTATATGACGATAGATCCATACTTTGATTGATGATACCATACGATGGATTATACCGTACGCCATATAATTTATAGGATGATAGATCCTTACTTTGATTGATGATACCGTACGATGTATTATACCGTACGTGATATGATATACCGGATGATTGATCCGCACTCTTAACTCAAGGATGATGTACGATGGATTATACCACATCTGATACTGTGAGGCTAGATCGCCGACTTATGGATTATCTTGACTTGGAAAATCATTGCTTTCTAATCACTTTGGTAGATAATAGATTACATTTGAACCATACTTATTTTCAAACCAACGAATCATTGGGCACTTTAAATTACAACCTCAAGGGACGCTATGGATTTCCAAATGGTATCTCTTTTTCAAAACACCGTGGCCCTAGTTTCAAAAACTACGATTCGTATTATTTAAACTAAAACTGTATGGTTCATGTGTAGTCATCTATTTTATACCGTTTATGTTACGCTGTATAATCACCTCGCGGCATATGTACTGTAAGTCGATGTCGCGCACCCCGCGAGTTCGCGGGGAGGCGGAATACACAAAAAACGATTTTTTCTTTTGAGAAACTTCACAACATTGACCAAACAACTAAGATCTTTCATAAAACCTAACTAGCTAAAACTAAATACAAAGAGGTTCTAACTACTCGGTGAGAGTTTATACCATCTTGATCAAGTCCTTCGGATCTTCTTTTCCTCTTCTTAGCTCCTTGGTGGCTTGAATCTTCTTCTCCTCTTCTTGGCTCCTAGGTGGCTTGAATAGAACTCGGTCATCGACCTCCTTTTGTCAAAGACGATCCACCTGAGAGTCTTTGGTTCTAGCTTCAAGCTCAAGTGAGGTAACTAAGATGTCTAGTTTGCTAATCTAGACAACTTAGGAGATGTAGAGAGATGATTAAAGTATTTTATCTCAAGAACCCTAGGATTCACAACAAATGTGAGGGTTAGGGTTTGATGAAGAAGGAGGAGAGAAAATGGAGAGAGAATGAGTAGAACACAAATGAGCTCAAGTATAGAGAGGCAAATGAGAATGGCTAAGTCATTCAATCATCAATCATGGATTATTTCCAATAAAAAATAAGCAACCATGCTTGAATAATAAAGTCAAATGAATAAAATAAATGACTTAACCATGCTTCATCCATGCCACAAATATCTCCATTTTCCACCTCATTAATCTATTTCTAAAAATAGATAAATCTAATAATGAGGTGTCTCTTTCTAGAAGTATGTCTTGTGAAATTACAAGAATGCCCTCACCGTATATATATACCCGTATTCGTACTGTAAAAATACGAATACAATGAGATAATAATAATCCAATAATATAATACTAGAATCCGGCTTAAACTAAAGCCCACTAGTATTATTCATCTGAACAACATCCGTGTAGCCAGTACACGTATATGATCAGAAGCCTGCCGTAAAACCATACGGCCTCTACATCGTTTCATCTGAACTAGGGAAACCCTCTGCATGGGACTCTAAAGACTCGACAGTACGCCGGCAGTGGGTTTAACCACAAGTCCGTCAGTGGACATAGCTGTACGTAACGGCTACCCAGATATCTGTCGAAAAGAAGGCCGACGAGCGAACTCATCCGAACCCCTACTGAGCCTGTCCGTGACAACCTCCGTGCAGTCCGGTTTGTTCGTCAGAGAGTATCTCATGCAAGGTCTAGGGGGTGGAAAACGTCAGACCCTTAATAACCAGACAAGTCGTGTCAGTGTGGCTCAAGACCATCCGAGAATCTACTAGTCCAACTACCAGTAATTCTCAATCCGCCCTGGTCAGGGACTTACGGTGTTGACCAACCGATCACAGCGCGACATCAACTCCCTATATCGGGAAAGACGAATCCCCAACAGTCGCTCACTGCCTCCATGTGGCTCAGGACTGTACCCATCCAAAACCTATTTGCACGACTCAGTAGAGCCATGGTAGGGTAGTAATCAAAGCACAGTGGGAACTCACACGAGACAAATGACGACCTCAGGTCGACAGACTATCTGCACTCATGTCACCAGAGAACTGCTGTCTGACACTAAGTATAATACCATCTAGCCAGTTCTCGGCGAGTCCGCCCGATGTACTCACCCCCAGTGAGCATCTGTATACAATCTTAGGTGCACCTCACCAATGGCTGCAGGACCAATTCATCGCCCCTCGTCAGGGTCTAGATATGTATACACTAGTCTACTCTGGAGTATCGATGCCCAGTCTCGATACTCCCACGACTAGGGACACTTTAAGGATGTGCTTATCGACTACCCAGCTCCCATAAGTATGATTGCCATCACAACGCTGGTAGTCAAGTAAGGATCCTACGGGCTTTATCAACATGTATATAAGATATGAAATACTAAGTAAAACACATCACATGTTAAGATAAAGACAAACCAGATAGCATACTATCATATCGAGCAATATTGTCTTGTACATACATATCCCTAACATTCTATACAATGAAGGCCTCTAGGGCATACATATCCAACACAACCTCGAACAGTCTCTCGAACGTTTGCACTAGAGCCAGATGCTGGCGTACCGCATACCCAACATCTCGAACAGTCCCTTAAACTGGACTTGAGAGATGGTCTTGGTGAATGGATCTGTCGTGTTGTCCTTTGTATCTACTCTCTGCACCTCGATCTCCTGGCGATCCACGATCTTCCTTATCAGGTGATACCGCCTCAAGATATGTCTAGATTTCTGATCGGACCGTGGTTCCTTTGCCAAAGCCATGGCTCCGTAATTATCGCAATACAAAGGTATTGGATTAGCAATGGATAGAACCACCTAAAGTTCAGAAACGAATTTCCTCATCCAGATTGCCCCTTTTGCTACATCACAAGCAGCGAGTACTCAGCCTCCATCGTCGAGTCTGCTATGATGTCCTGTTTGGAACTCTTCCAACAGACCACCCCTCCGTTGAGGGTAAATACATAACCCAAGACAGATTTAGAGTCATCCTTGTCACTTTGGAAGCCAGAGTCGGTAAAAGCCTCAATCTGGAGGTCCCCTTTACCGTACACCAAGAACATCTTCTTAGTCTTTCGCAGGTACTTAAGAATGTTTTTTACTGCTATCCAATATTTCTTACTTGGGTTGGACTGATACCTGCTTACCACGCTAAGTGTGTAAGCTATATCTGGTCTGGTACATAACATCCCATACATTATCAACCCTACCGCCGAAGCGTAGGGTACTATGCTCATGCGAGCCCTCTCTTCATCAGTCTTGGGAGACATCTCTTTAGAGAAGTGACTTCGTGACAAGCGGGCAAATTATCGCGCTTAAAATCTTCCATACTAAACCTCTATAATACGGTGTCAATGTACCTCGATTGTAAAAGTCCCAACATTCTTTTAGATCTGTCATGATAGATCTTAATCCTCAGAATGTACGAGGCATCACCCAGGTCTTTCATAGAGAACTTCTGTGACAAGATCATCTTAGCCGATTGTAGCATAGGAATGTCATTTTCTATCAGGAGAATGTCGTCAACGTATAAAACGAGGAATACCACAGTTCTCCCTACAATCTTTTTATAAATACAAGGTTCATCTATATTTTTGATAAAGTCAAATTCCTTGACCGTCTCGTCAAAGCAGATGTTCCAATCTGCGGTGCCAGCTTTAATCCATAGATGGATTTGAGCAACTTGCATACCTTTCCGCTGCTCCTACTGTCTACGAAACCCTCTGGTTGATCCATGTAAACACACTCTTCTAAACTTCCATTTAGAAAAGCGGTTTTAACATCCATCTGCCAGATGTCATAGTCATGGAAGGCAGCAATGGCAAGTAGGATCCGAATGGATTTAAGCATAGCCACTGGTGAAAAAGTTTCATCATAGTCTAGTTCTGGTCTTTGACGAAAACCTTTAGCAAAAAGTCTTAGCTTTGTATGTTTCTACCTGACCATTTACACCAATCTTCTTTTTGAAAATCCATTTGCATCCTACGGGTTTTACCCCAGTAGGAGCAAAATCCAAAGTCCAAACTTGGTTTGTGTACATGGATTCCATCTCGGATTGCATAGCATCCAGCCATATCACCGAGTCTTTACTCATGATAGCTTGATGAAAACTAGTCGGCTCATCATCTTCGATGATGCAATCCTCTCGATCCCCATCTACGAGAAAACCGTAGTCTCTCTCGGACGGATGAGACTGCCTACTAGATCTGCGGAGTGGCGTAGGTACGTCCGGTTCCATTGAAATCTCAGGTTTTACTAAGTTTTCAGTAATAGTTTATGGTTTTGAAATTTCTTCCAGCTCTATTACGCTCCCACTTATCTCCTTTTCAAGAAATTGAGTTTCCATGAAGCGGGCATGATGAGAAACAAAGACATTTTGTTCCTCGGCGTAATACAAATAATACCCTCTAGAATTCCTGGGATATCTCACAAACTTACACAATACTGAACGTGCCTCGAGTTTGTCCAGATGAACTTTTTTGACAAAGGCAGGACAACCCCATATTATTAGATACTTAAGACATATTTTCTTCCCACTCCATATTTCATATGGTGTGGTAGGCACAAACTTAGTTGGAACCTTATTCAATAGGTATGCAGCAGTTTCTAGTGCATAACCCGAGAAGGAGGGCGGCAACACGGCATTACTCATCATGGAACGCACCATATTAAGTAAGGCACGATTATGTCTTTCTGATACACCGTTGTGTTGTGGTGTGTATGGAGGAGTAAGCTGGGAGAGAATTTCATTCTCTTTTAGATATTCTAGGAACTCGGCATTTTAGTATTCACCATCCCCTATCGGATCAGAGCATCTTGATACTTTTGCCGGTTTGCTTTTCCGTTTCATTCTTATACTATTGGAATTTCTCAAAGACCTCGGATTTATGTTTTATTAAGAATACATGTCCATACATTGAGAAATCATCTGTGAAAGTAATGAAGTAGGAATAGCCACTTCCTGCATGCATAGACATTGGCCCACACACGTCGCTGTGTATGAGTCCCAGGAGCTCAGTAGCTCTTTCTCCGTGTCCAGTGAACGGAGTTTTTGTCATCTTGCCTTTGATACATGATTGAAAAGTTGTATATGATTGATACTCAAACGGATCTAAATATCCTTCTTTATGTAACTTAGTCAGTCGTGTTTCATTGATATGACCAAGTCTACAATACCATAAGAAAGCTTGGTTTGATTCTGAAGCTTTTCTTTTTAATGTGTTTTTGACGTTAAAACTTGATATTGATTGAGAATGTATATTCCGTTACTAAGTGTACCAGACCCAACCATTTCATGATTTAGGTGAATGTTTATAACATTGCTTACAAGTCCAAAATTATATCCTTCATTTGATAACAAAGATACAGATATAATATTACACACCATACTGGGTACACAAAAAGTAGTTATGCAATATCAAAATATATCCACTTGCCAATTCTAGGTGATATTCTCCTACTGCAACAGCATCCACACTGGCTCTGTTGCCAACCCTGAGGGTCATATCACATTTCCTCAAAACTCTACGACTTCTCAGCGCCTGCAATGAATTACAGATGTGAGATCCTAATCCGGTATCCAATACCCAAGAAGTAGAGTTTATAGAGAAACAGTTTTCAATCACGACCACACATGAAGTCAAAGCCACAACTTACTTCGTGTCCTGATTTTTGGCCTTTAGGGCCCGGCAGTTCTTCTTCCAATGTCTCTTTTCCAACAATAGAAGCATTTTTCCTTTGTGGTTGCCTTCTATCTTTTCCTTTCCCTTTCGCTGCACCTTCTGCACACCTCCCCTCTGTTTGGTAGGGGCCTTCTTCTTTTTCCACTTGGCCTTATCCTTAGATTTAGCAGAAGAAGATCCCCCAATAAACAGAGCGAGTGTTTCTTTAGTTTTGTTCAAGGTGCCCTCTACCATCCTCAACATGTTGAGGAGCTCAGGAAGTGAAACTTCCATACTTTGCATATTGACATTCAATATGAAATGGGCATAGGTGGAAAGAAGGGACTGTAGAATCAAGTTGATGTACAACTCATTCTCCAACGTAGTTCCCAGGTCCGCAAGCTCTTCTATGAGAGAAATCATCTTCAGGACGTGGTCCCCAATAGATGATCCGACAGCCAACCTCGCTTGAAACAATTTCTTCGAGGTCTCATATCTTGCGATACAAGATTGCTCTCCATATAATTCTTTGGTATGGAGGAGATGGAAGTAAGGTCCATCTTTTCATACCGCCTCTGATTTTCATTATCCATAGAGGCCAGCACGAGGCACTTGACTTTCGCACAATCAAGATCTCAGGTCTTACGGACCTCAATGTCCGCGACCGAGGATTCTGGACCAGGAATAGGGGGAGCTTTCGCCATGAGAACGTATGTGACCTTATCATATGTAATGGTCATATGGATATTCCTCAGCCAATTTTTATAGTTTGGCCCAGCGAGTTTATTTTTATCTAGTATTAGCTTAAGTCCCGTCATGGTCGTTGAAATTAGGAGAGAGAGAGAAAAGAAACACTCAGTATATGCTCTTGCAAGTTTAGATTGGTTATTAGTTTATCTAAACAGGATGGCTCCCACTATTTCCTCGAATTCTTTTTCAAATCCTAAAAGAAGAATTAGTCAGGATTAATCGCACCTCACAATTCTTGCTTAACCTTTCAGCCAGGCTAGTGTCGGTAATTTGAAAGAGGTTTTCCAGTGCTTTCACAAAGTTTCTTAATTACATAACCTATTTTCCCTGGAGACGAAGCCCCGCTAACACCGTTCTAGACACCTGCTTGGTTTATAGAATTGATTGTTAAGTGAAAAATTCTTCCGAAGAGTAGCGGATACTCACAGTAGGATCAGGACCCAACTATCATTGTGTGATGATTTTGAAGGAAGCCTACCAAAAACACCACACTCCAGAAGGTATGCAGCACTAGCAAGTTTCCTTTATGTTTGAAACTCCCGATGTGATTTTTGCCCCGAGCGCTTTAACCTTAATGAAGGTCAAAACATCATAAGTTGCAAGTCAAGTTCAACCCGTCATTATCCAGATTAATCCAGACCCATTCGTACAAGCCCTTGACAAAGGCCAAAACAGTTGTACGCCTGTCCTAAACTAATGCATTTATCTATGATACAGATAGGCACCCACTAAATACCAAACACTATGCCTTGGCGAAGGTCAAAACACATAGCATGAATACCACTAGATACCTATTTGTAATGACGGAAGGCTACGACTGGTTTTGGCGAAAACCGTTAACGTAATGAACTTGATATAGTCGAAGGAACCGGATTGCTTTTGAAAAGGAGTGGTTTAAGTTCCGCTTTTAAAAATTGTTTTTTGAAGAAAACCGGGTAGTTTTGCAATTGTTCCAACGACATCAGATTTTAGGTTTATTTCCTTGTATTAATTAGTACTAATGTGGTCCCATCAATTAACCTTATCATTGCAGAAAAAGAAACGAAAATAGAACGTGTGCTTATGCCATCAGCATTCGCCACGAGGCCCCGTCATGCACCGTTAGGTTACTTAACTAATGGCAGAGCGGGGGCTAGACTAGCGCGGGTGCAAAACATAAACAACATTTATTATATATAATATATATAGAACCATTCATCTCACGCAATAATAAGCATTCCAGATCACAGAATCACAGATGAATATATTGGATTTACTAGGTTTCCGTGTTTCATTTTAGCCTATAACGAAACACGGATTCCACAGTCATGATGAATAGCTAAACCCCACCCTAGACCCCTATGGGTGCAGCCAACTACCCGTCAAATTCCCGAAGTGAAGCAACCTCCCTCAATGAAATGAGTAGGCCACTCGGCACTTCAAGAATCCAGTAGTTTGTGCACCTCACCTTGGGTCTATCCTAGGTGAAAGAAAAAGTAAACGAAATAATACAACGGTGACTACAACCTCAACCCGGATGTGCCCCGCAATAATAATATTATATCAATTTACAAATTTATATGAGTGAAAAAAAAGAAAACACTCTTCTCACATCCCCCCGGCTATTCATTCATGACGGTCCAATACTCCATATACACAAACCATCATCAAAATACAGATATGTGCAACCCCCACTAATCGATATATAGCAATTAGCAGACGTTTAGCAACACATATACAATCACAGAAAACCCAAATTAACCAAGTAACTTAGAATTTCGATCGAAAATATTTATTGTGTCTACCCCATGTACATACCAGTACACAAACAATTCTGTGTTAGGAATATGTATACCTTATAGGCCATTATTGTTGATATAGTGGATTCTTAGACATATATATAGAGGACTTTCTTGCTCGACATAGTAGTATGCTATCTGGTTACCTTTATCTTAACATGTAGACTGGTATTTTTATACTGTCTGTCTCTTACATGTTGATAAAGCCCTTAGGATATGTACTTGACTACCAGGATTATGATGAGATCATACTAGTGGGGCCAGGGTAGTCCAAAATTACATCCTTTAACTGTTCCTAGTCGAGGGGATATCGAGACAGGGTATCGATGTTCCAGGGTAGACTAGTGTGTACGTTTCTTGTTTCTTAGAGGGCGATGGTTGATCCCATAGCCATTGGTGTGTGACATCAAAGATTGTACACATGTGCTCATTAAAGGGTACACCAAACGGACTCGCCGAGGACTCCTAGTTGGTAGTATACCTATCGTCAGATAGCAGTCCTCGTGTGACACTGGTACAGGTTAGTCTGTAGAACCGAGATCGTCATAGAGTCTTATGTGGCTCCCACTGTGCTTTGATTTCCTCTCTACCACGCTCAAGAGGAGTTGTGTAAACAGGTGGATTTTGGATACAGTCCCAAGTCACATGGAAACAATGAGCGATAGGAGGGGTTTCTTTTCTCCCGGTATTGGGGGTGGATGTTGCGCTATGCTCGATTGGCTATAACTGGAAGTCCCTAGCCAGGGCTGCTGCTGAGATTTACTAATAAGAGTTATCAGTAGTTTCTCGAACCGTTATAGGCCAGACATCGGCATGACTTATCACGTTACTAGGGTCTGACGTTTACCCCCCTAGACATGATATGCGACATATCAGATTAAGAGACCGGACTGTACGGTAGTGTTACTGATAAGCTTTATGGAGAGTATGGACAAGCTTGCTTGTTGATCTTCATATCGCTCAATACCCGAGTAGCCGTTACGTCCAGCTAGTACTGCTGACGGCTTGTAGGTGACTGATGTGATCATCACCTACTGCTGGCGTATTGATGAGTCTTTAGAGTCCCATACAGAAGTTCCCTGGTTCAAGCGAAACGATGTAGGACACATATGTGATATGTGCGTGGACCTAATTAAATTCGTGTATGTGATACCGTATTGTAATCTGGCAGTTATCTGTTATCAGTTAGGTTATATGTGATATAACCAGATTATCAAATCAAGTGTTGATTTGATAATGTGATACATAGATAAATGATATTAGTCGGTTGTATGTGATATAACCGGATTATTAAATCAAGTGTTGATTTAATAATGCGATGTATATTATATTTGATATAATTATATCTTAACTAATATCATTAGCTCACTAAATATTTTCTTATATGTGTGTGTGTGTGTCTATATATATATATATATATATGAAGCATGGCTTATTTTCTATTTTTGTGAAAAATAGAAATTGAGGTGGAAAAGGGGAGCATGTGAGGCATGGATTTTTTCTTTTCTTTATTCATCTTGACTCACTATTCAAGCATGGTTGCAATTTTATATTGCTATTTTTCCATGCTTGAATGAGTGAGGGTCAAGGGGTTGCCATTCACTCATCTTATTCCAACACTTAGTCACTTTAGCAAGTGTTGCTCTCATGCTATCATCTTCTTCTTCCTCTTCACCATGGTTCAAGCTTCAACCCTCACATGTGATGTGAACCATGAAACTTGAACACAAATAAGTAAGCCACAAATCCCCTACTTCACCATCCCACACCAAACTAGCACTTTGGTGTGGCGTGTTTACTTCATTAATCGGAGATTAGTGAAGATGTAGCTTGAGCTAGCGGGCTTCGCGTGGATCATCTTCGGTACGAAAGTCATCGGAGGAAGCTCGTCCAAAACCTCAAGTGGAGCCCAATGGAGTCGTGTGGACTACTATACGGAGCATGTGAAGTGAAGGACTCGATCTATGAGGGTATAGCCATCTTCACTTCCAGTATAGTATTCATATCATCATGTTAAACCCTAAATATTCTATTGACGATCTTGGTTATGTCTAACTTAGCACCGGAAAATTTAAAATTAGGCATGCTTGATGCCACTAGAACCTTATGGTGGTGCTAGGATAGACTTTCATGGTATCAGATCCAAGCTAGAACTTTTGGGTAGGTCGTTACGATGTTAAAGTGTTCGATCGGTTTCGAAACCCGCTAAATCTTGATATTTCTATCGAATTTTTCAAACGTTGGAATTTTTGAAATTAAAAATATCCAAAAAATCGAGCAGGCTTTTCAATGGAGCCTTATGAAATTTGAGCAACCAATTCCATCAAATGGCCGCGGAAGCGCGGCCAAACCCTATGCTTGGCCGCGGTTCCGCGGCAGGTTAGTAGGGTTGTGTGCTAATTTTTTCTGTGCTGCTCCATTATGTAGTTTTGCACTCTCTGGGTATTTTTGATTATTCTCAAGTTGTTGAGCTCTCTGGAATTTATGGGTGTTTGTTAAACCGATCGAAATGTTTAATGTTGTTTAGACTTTGATGATATGTGATACAATTATTAGAATCTGGAGTAATTAGTTTTGTGAAAATTAGTTAGTATATTATAAATCTAGTGTTTTAGTCCCGGTAAATCGGTTGCCACGGAGTTTTGATTCAGATCAAAACGCTGTCGCAATCGCGTATTGTACGCGAACACTTGCCGGGTAACTCTAGTAGACAGCCACGCCCCATAGCCGTGACCAAGCGACTGTAGGAGAACCCCGTTGCCAAAAGCACCTACTAGGGTGCTTGCGGCCACGGTGTTCCGCCTTAGTTCACTTCGTCGACGGTATCGGAGGTACGACCATCTGCTAAAGTTTCCGATGAGTATTCGATAATGTAGTCGGGAATCTTGTTGAATTACATGACTAAGTGATTGAAAAGTGTTTTCAATTTGAGACTAAAATAAAAGCTTTATAGATTAGGCATGAAATCCAGAATATGAGATATTCCGGATTTATGATGTCTAAACGTATACGGATTCTAATTATTGCAGTTTTTCATTTATTTTCTGCGACCGTAAGTGTAATATGTGGGGTATCCCGATCTGGTTGCTATATGTCAACGAGTTTTCGGGATACGCATATTTACTTACGTTGATGACATGTGATGTTATGTATTACTGTTGATATGATTTATTGGATCGTCGTGTAAAAATAACCGGGGGTTTTATGTGAGCTAGGAGTTTTTATTTTCATTCATGTAAAATCTGTATGTAATATTCTTTTATTGGGACACTTCCAGGTTGAGGATGATGTCACCATTCATGTATATTATTTACTTTTCCGCATTAGAATAGATCCAAGGCGGAGAGCACAAGTAACCAGGTTCTAGAGTCTAATGGGAGGCCATCTCGGGGAGTTGAGACCGGGTTTCCTAACTCTAGAATTGGTAGGGTTACTTGCCGCTCTCGTAGGGCTCTAGGGATATGGGTTTGGCTATTCTTCACGACCGTGGAATCCGTGTTTTACATTACTGACTAAATTTAAAACACGAAAATTCTAGTATATCCAATACTTCATATGTTGCTTCTGCTGCTTAGTTCTGTGATGTGATCATATAACTGCGTGAGAAAAATGTTATATTTTATATATGATATATAATAAACGTTGCTTATGTTTTGCACCCGCACTAGTCCAGCCCCTGCTCTGCCGATAGTTAAGTAACTTAACGGTGCATGACGGGCCCAGTGGCGATTGCGGATGGCATAAGCGTATGTTCTATTTTCGTTTTATTTTTCTGTGATGTTTAGGAAAAATTAAATGATGGGACTTCATTAATGAGATTAATGAAAAGAAAGAAACCTAAAGATGTTGTAGAATCAAATTTTCAAAAAAGGTAGCTCTAGTTTTTGCTTTGCATAGTGGTATTCATTGATAAATACCCAGCACCTCATTCGATGAGGAAAGAGCCGAGATCCCTTCACTGGGAGTGACCTCTTTAGCGAAACTAACAAATTCTACAACCCACTCGGTTTTTTCTTTTGATAGCTTCTCTAGTTCTTGCTTTGCATAGTGGTATTCCTTGATGAATATCCAGCATCTCATTCGATGAGGAAAGAGCCGAGATCCCTTCACCGGGAGTGACCTCTTTAGCGAAACTAGCAAAAGCCTCAAAAACACTCCTTTTCAAAATCATTAGATTCTACAACGATATCAAGTTCATTACGCTTATGGTTTTCTTAAAAACCTGTGTAGCCCTACGTCATTTCAGATAAGTACTATTTAGTATTCATGCTGCGTTTATTGACATTGTCAAGGTGTAGTGTGCAGTAGCTGATTAGTGCTTATCTGTCCGCATGTGATGCGATTGGGTTAGGTTAGTCGTGTGGCCTTGTTGACCTTGTCAAGGGTCGTACGGGTGGGTTTAACTCAATCACGAAATGACGGGTAGAACTTGACTAGCGCTTATGATTTGTTGACCTTGTCAGGTCATAAGTGGTTAGGGGTAAAAAACATTATCAGGGTTTTCAAGTGTTGAAATTTGCAATGAGATTGCATACTTTCTATATGATAGTTGGATCCTGATACCCACTGTGAGTAAGAGTTACTCCTGGGAGATTTTTGTACTTTACAATTAGCTAATCCAGTAGGTATCTAGAAAGGTGTCAATGGGGTTATGTCTCTAGGGAAACGAGGTTTATTTTAATTAGGTCCGTGCGAAAGCACGGGGAACCTCCCTCGGAGTACCGACACTTTCCTGGCTGACTGGTTAGCGAACTTGTAGAATGTAATTAATCTCGGCTAATCTTACCTTTTAGGGTTTGAAGGAAGATTTGATAAAAACAGTGGGAACCATCCTGATTAGATAAAATAATAACCAATCTAATCTTGCAAAGAGCGCACGCAAAGTGATTATCCTTCTCTCTCTCCTAGTAGTGACCGATGACATGCCTTAATCAAAATAATAATATGGATTTATTGACCGAACCTACTTATTATACTGGGCTAGGTTCCGCTCAATCTTATGATTGTCATAAATCTGAGCAGGGCATAAGGGAATATCCAGATTCCCACGCCACCCAAACGAAAAATAAGCATGTTAATGTACCGTCTTCGGGTATGCTCGTTACCAAGAACTATTTCTCAGTTAGCTCTGCATCCTGGGTATTAGATACCGGATCAGGATCCCACATATGCAATTTGTTACATGGGATACAGATAGGTAGAGAACTGAGAAAGGGTGATATGTCTCTATTAGTAGGGAATGGTGCAATTGTTGCAGCCAAGGCAGTTGGCAAATATCACCTAGTGTTACAAACTGGTAATACAATGATTCTGAGTGACTGTTATTTCGTACAAAAAATATTATGAATATTTTCCTAAATCAAATGTTGATTCGGTATGGTACGTTATATAACGGTAAATACGTTCTAAATCACAACACAGTTCTAAATGTACAGAACACACACAAGAGGAACAGTTCAGAAATGAACGAAATGTTCTTGTGGGATTGTAGACTAGGTCATATCGATGAGACAAGAATAGTTAAAGTTGCATAAGGATGAATATTTGTAACACCCGAGTTCATTTATACCAATTCCAGTTTCAGTATTTTACTTATTCATGGTCTATTCCTGATTTAGCGTGTCTGGGTGCGAATAGTATTTTGCATGTTACTGGGCATTTCGACCCAACCCGCTTGCTAGAACCTGTTTGACTCTTATTATACATTATCTGGACTTGTTGCATGGACTAGTACATCTCATGATTTAGTATATACTGATATTTATCTAGTATCGCATCTTTTGCATATAACAATTTAAATCACGTAAAATAAATTAAAATTACATTGCATGGCCTGCTTGATACCCCTAACCCTGTGGTAGCGTCCTTGCATCGTGTTCTCGTCCCGTTTAGTGAAACGGACGTGTTTGGACGGCTACGCGCGCGTGCGTGCATCCGTTCTTGGGGGTATGCTTTTCTGTCACAAAATCCTTCGTTTTAATTTTTGGTACTTACCTATAATTTTTATACTTCAAATTCGAAATTTTGGATCCGACCCGGGCGCAATTCTAGATCAGTTTACATCCTTCCAAATTCTAATTATTTAAATATTTTAAAACTTCTTTTAGCCCGTCAGCTAAAGGCTCAAATTATCTAACAGAAGGAAATATTTTTGAACAATGGAAATCTTTCACAGCCAATGAAATCATGCTTAAAAATATTAAAAATCTTTCATAAACTTTTATTAAAATTTTAGCCGAACCAATCAAGGCTCTCCTTTTGCTCTAGGCCCCACGTCTCTCCCTTTCTCTTTCTCCCAGAATCTTTTCCCATTTCTCTTTCTATCCCTCAGCCAATCATGAACCTCTATCCTTCACTGGGCCCCACGTCTCCCTCTCTCTCTCTCTTTCTCCTCCTCTTCTCTCTCCGCCGAGCGCAGCCTCTCCCTCTCTCTCTCTTCTTTCTCTCTCCTCTCGCACCGTTTCTCTCACCTCTCGCGATCACTATTCACTCCTCGGATCGCGTCACCGCCTCCCGCTATACTCACCTCCCTCCTTATATTTCTTCTTCTCCTCCTTCTTCTATTCGTGAACCCATGGCGACGACTCCACCATAACCCTAGCCGCCTCCTCTGCCTCCTTTTCCCCGACCTCGCCTCAGCCCTTGTCTCCAGTGTCACCTCCTTCTCCTCCCCGCCATCTTCTTTCCCTTCTTCCTCCATTCCCAAGGCCTCAACTGCACACCAACAGAGCTCGAGCAACCACCACCCTCACTTCACCGCCGGCGATCCTTGGACCTCTCCGTTACCTTTCTCCTCTCCTCCTCTCCCTCTCCTCTGCACTTCTCCTCTTCTCACTCACCCCTGCACACCCGAGCACCGTCACCCAAACCCTAGCTCCTCTAAAACCAAACCCTAACCTCTCCGGAGTTCCTCCGATCGTCGCCGTCGAAGCCCCCATCCCCTGCATATCCAGTGAGCAACTTTTCCTTTCTCATTCTTTTTCCTTCTCCCATTCTTCCTTCTTCTTTCCTTCGATAGCTTTCTTTTCTTTTTAATGTTCATTGTTCTTGTGATTACCGGAATCCGACCGTGCCGGCGACGTTTCCCGACGACCCAGCGAGGACTCCTGACCCGTGTGACTCCACTGTTCATCGTTCGGACGCATTCCGTGTACCGTGCGCGCATCGCGACTTTTCCCCACCGACGCGTAACGTTCCGTTTTCCGTATCGTGACCCGTCGAGGCAAGTTAATCTTGCTACATGTTATTTAAATCATTTTATACCTTTTCTAATATATATAATACCTGTAGTTTAAATATAGTACCCCATGCATCATTTTATAACATTTTGGTGTTCCGTTGAATCCGTTGGTATTATTTTAATATCTAGAACATGGAAATCTAGATTGTTGCATGTTAGATTCTGTTATACTGCCTCCATACCAGTATTCCCATCACGTATTGCATAGTGGTACATCCCATGTCACAATGTGATAGTTTGATAACTTTGGATACCGTCTGCATCAATTTCATTTAGAATATATATATCATTGTACCCATAGATCGCTTTAATATATAACACCGTAATATTGATACCCATGTTTTATAAATTGCACCCTATTTAGTTTGGGCACTATAAACGTAACCCCATTTATGTTTTAGATCACATAATTACAATTGTTTATAGCCACATTACCCTCGTTGTAGTTTTACCCTATCGGACGACCGTTTGCATACATTTAGCCTTATTCACATTCAGTTACACCTATAAATTGTTTTAATGCATATTTATATGATTTTATCATCCGCATGTGTAACACTGCATTCTTGAAATGTTAAAACTATTACTTCAACTAAACTGATGACCGTACAACTAAGTAGTTTAATCTACACCTGTTGCTATCATGTACTGTGCATGTTTATTGTTCTGATATTTCCATGCTTGTTTATATATAACCATGTTTATATTAGTTGATTTGTGAGCACCCACATATTATTTGTGCTTCCTGACATGACCTGTTGCACTTCCTATTTGATATGACATGGTACCGTACACTCTTGACATGACATGACACCTGTATACATTACCTGGCTTGACCTGATGTATCATGGTATTACTTGTTATTTGATCTTGCGTCTAATGCCAACAAACCTGACATGTAGTCCTTACGGACCGTTCCTGTTGTCTATCCAGACAAACCTGCTCTTACCGGATCCTGTGTTGGCATTAGTCCTTGATTACTGAATACCTGACTTGACACACACAACTTGGGGGTATGGGGAAATCAAAAGTGTAAACTAAAGTGTAACTTAAAAGGGTATTACTTGATCCGTGGTCCCGGGAGGTAACGGGACATAGTCATTCGTGACTCTTACATATTCTTGATCCGTGGTCCCGGGGGGTAACGGAACAGAACCACTCTTGGTTCACATATTCCTGATCCGTGGTCCCGGGGGGTAACGGGACATATCTTTTGAGTTACATGGAGGATTACTCAAATTGATTTCAAAGACTTGAGAGTAGATAACCCAATAGAACAGTTTAGTTTACTCACTATACACTACCCTTCACTGCCCTGATTTACATTACTGTTACATCTGCTTTTCATTCATGATTATATTTACATTGCCTGTTACCCTGTTTATATTTTATTGCTTGATGACATGACGTGCTGACATCTGGGTTTTGCATGGCCCAGATTCTTCTACCTTGTTGCAGACTGATCAGGAGTATTGCCGCTGTTAGACGAGCGGTGAAGTTCCTGTCGGTATGTAGTTTCACTTCCAGGTGTTTCATTTATTGTATCTTTTGGCTTCCGCATATTGATATTTCTTGACTCTTTTACTCTGGCTTATGGACATGTACTAGATAGTTAGTTTACTTTCCTGTTCTTGATATCTCTACAGCCGTAATGTGACTGTGGAAGGATTTTTCCTATCCACAGGTAGCATGGTTGGCTATGTCACGTGCCCATCTTAGCGTACTCTGGGAAGCGGGGCGTGACATAGTTCTTTTGGTATCAGAGCCATAGATTAGTCGGGTTGATTCTTTTGTAGTTGGGTATTGTACCCAATACATGAATCAGAATACCCGTGTTTAGGAAACATGTCCGGCCACCTTGCCGTTTTACCGTTTTTGAATCAAGTTCTTCCTGATTATATCTTTTACGATATGCAAACTTCCTTTGCATATCGATTCGAAAACCTGATTCCTTGTTATCTCTAGGACTTGGGCAACTTGGGTGGAGTTATGTAATTGTGCCCATGAACTGCAGCATGGTTACAATGCGGTACTCTATTTAGGTAACTTGGAGTCCTGGTCTTGATTCACTTCCGTATTCCATGATCGTTATATTACCTTGCTTCTCTCGGTTTCATTGCTTACCAGTTATTGTTTCATCGCCAGCTTGAATCATATTTACCGTGGTTAACCCTCTTCGGTATCTTAACTTCGGATGAAGTCATCTTGATATCTTACTCGTTCCTGTTTTTCCCCGCGTTAGGATTATTCAATCCTGGTGCATTTCCTTGTTTGTTGTTGTCTTGGGAATGGGATTTCGCGGCACTTTTCACACTCATATTGGTTGTAAGGAAGGGAAGGTGATTCTCCAGATTCCCGGACATTCGGAAGTTGTTTTGCTGGAGGAAGCAGTTCTGTCGGGCCAGTCGAGTTAGGTCTAGGCCGACAAACAAGGTTCTTTCGTCAATGGCAGTGGATAAGGAAGAAGTGCCGGCTATATTTGAGAGTTTCATAGAAGTGTGAAGACATATCAGGTTTACCGCCGAGGCGAGCCGTGGAGTTCGCACTTGAACTTGTTCCTGGTGCAGCGCCAATCTCAAAGGACGTATTACCCAATGGCACCAGTGGAGTTGGAAGAAGTCAGGAAGTAGGTTGCTGAATTAGTTGAGAAGGGTTGCTTTCGCCGCAGCAACTTAACTGGGGAAGCTCCAGTCCTTCTAGTAAAAAAAAGGAAAGATGACACAAGGAAGGCGCGCGTTGATTATCGAGAATTAAACCGAGTGAGTAGTATGGACAAGTACCCGATCCCTCGCATTGGCGAAGTGTTGAGTAGCTTAGTGGCGTGAGGGTATTCTCGAAGCTGGATTGCGGTTCGATGTCATCATGTCCGAGTTAAATCAGAAAATATTTGCAAAACTACGTTCCGAACTCAGTATGGACATTACGAGTATTAGTGATGCCCTTCGGAGTAACGAGTACACCGGCAATATTTATGGACTTGATGAACTGAATCTGTTCACCATTCTTGGACCAGTTTTAGTAATGGTCATTAAAGATATTCTGGTCTACTCGAGGAGCATTGAAGAGCATGCAGAACTCTTGAAGACCGCACTGCAGACTTGGAGGCAAGAAAGATTATATGCAAAGATGAGCAAGTGCAAGTTTTAGCTTGAAGAAGTAAAGCTTTGGGACATATCGTAGCTGGAGATGGAATCGCCGTTTACCCAGGGAAGATTGCAGCAGTTCAAGACCGGTCGATTCCGAAGAGCGCTGCAAAGATCAGAAGTTTCTTGGACTTGCAGGACACTATAGAAGGTTCGTGAAGAATTCTGCTCGTTTGGCTGAGCATCTGACCAAGCTTACGCACAAGAACTTACCATTTGTGTGGACAAATAAGTGTGCGTCAGCCTTTGAGGCGTTGGAACAAGAATTGATAACCGCTTTTGTTTTAACCGTACCAAACGGTTCCGGAGGATTGATGATTCACAGCGACGCATCTGGGAAAGGTTTGGGATGTGGTTCGATACAACATGAGGAGGTTGTAGCTTACGCGTTGAGACAGTTGAAGGCCCATGAGAAGAATTACTCAACTCATGACTTGGAGCTTGCGGCTGGGATTTTCGCTTGAAGTCTTGGAGACACTGCTTATTGGGCGAAAAGGGTCGAAATTTTCACTGATCATAAAAGCCTAAAGTACGTGTTCGCTCAGAAGGAGCTAATGGTGAGACAGCAAAGATGGTTGAAGCTGATGGCTGACTACGATCTTGATCTTGAGTACCATCCGGGAAAGTTGATGTTGTGCCGGATGCGCTTAGTCGGTTGCCAGCAATTCTGATGTTGACTGCACCAAGGGGACTTATTGGAGACTTTCGGAGATTCGAGTTGGAGATCGTGCTACCGTGTTCTTTGGGATAGATGATGCAATTGCAAGTAAAGTCATTGTTGATCGAGGATATTGAAGCAGTGAAAATTGCAAGACCTAAGATTGCAGAAATTTCGAGAGCAGGTTGAAGCCGGACTACGAACAGATTTATTGATCCACGAAAATGGTTCGCTGAGGTTTGGTAGCCGTTTGTGTGTGCCAAAGGGAGATATTTGCGAAGAGCTTATGGAGGAGGCACCCAGTTCAGCTTATTCCGGACATCAAGGAGGCACGAAGATGTACCGAGACTTACGACAACATTTCTGGTGGGAAGGTTGAAACGGGAGATTGCTCGCTTTGTGGCAAAGTGCTTGGTGTGTCAGCAAGTAAGGCTGAACATCAAAGGGTTGCTGGTTTATTGCAACCACTTCCGATTCCTCAGTGAAAGTGGGAACATATAACCATGGATTTCGTGACGACTCTGCCAAAGAGTCCAAAAGGCAACAATGTAGTTGGGTGATCGTTGACGTTTTGACCAAGGCAGCTCATTCATCCCTTTCGAGTTGGTCAATCAATAGAAGTTTCGGCAGAACGGTACGAGCGGGGGAATTGCAAGATTGGGTGGAATGTCGGTAAGCATCATGTCCGATCGTGACACTCATTTCTTAGCACACTTTTGGAGGAGCATACAGAGAAGTTTGGGGCCTCGATTGAAGTTTAGCACATCTTATCGCCCTCTAACAGATGGCCAGTCGGAGAGAGAGATCCAAACTCTTGAAGACATGTTGAGAGCTTACATGTTGGACTTCAAGGGTTCATGGGAGAATCATCTACAATTGGTGAAGTTTTCTTACAACAATAGTTTCCAAGCAACTATTCAGATGGCTCCATTTGAAGCTTTGTATAGTCGCAATGTCGTTCATCTGTTTGTGGGGACGATGTCAGTGAACGAAAATTGTTGGGACCAGATTTGGTTGTGCAAACAGTTGAGAAAGTTAACGCTATTCGGAATCATATGAAAGCAGCTCAAGACAGACAGAAGATTTGGGCAGCTACGTCGAGAAGACCTCTAGAGTTCGCCATTGGTGGTGTAGTGTTCTTGAAGGTATCACTGACTAGAGGGGTGATTCGTTTTGGAAGTCGAGGAAAGTTTAGTCCTCGATTTGTTGGACCTTTCGAGATTTTGGAGCATGATTGGAAGAGTGGTTTATCGTTTGGTGTTACCGCAATCATTGGAGAATGTTCATGACGTGTTTCTTGTATCTCAACCCCGTGGGTGTGCTCGAGATGAAATACATGTATTGGATCTTTCGGAGCAGACTGTACGAGAAGGTTTAACCTTTGAGGAGCGACCGATATAAATTGTGGATCGAAGAGAAAAGATTCTTATGAACAAAGTTATCCCACTTGTGCTTGTTTCTTGGGATAATCGCTTACATGAAGAACCAACTTGGGAACGAGAAGATGAAATACGGCAGAAGTTTCCACATCTATCCTTGTAGTTTCTTGATTGTTTATCCTTTCTTGTCCTTGGAATTTCGAGGAAGAAATTCTTTTGTAGTTGGGTATAATATAACACCCGAGTTCATTTATACCAATTCCAGTTTCAGTATTTTACTTATTCATGGTCTATTCCTGATTTAGCGTGTCTGTGTGCGAATAGTATTTTGCATGTTACTAGGCATTTCGACCCGACCCGCTTGCTAGAACCTGTTTGACTCTTATCATACATTATCTGGACTTGTTGCATGGACTAGTACATCTTATGATTTAGTATATACTGATATTTATCTAGTATCGCATCTTTTGCATATAACAATTTAAATCACGTAAAATAAATTAAAATTACATTGCATGGCCTGCTTGATACCCCCTAACCCTGTGGTAGCGTCCTTGCATCGTGTTCTCGTCCTGTTCAGTGAAACGGACGTGTTTGGACGGCTACGCGCGCGTGCGTGCATCTGTTCTTGGGGGTATGCTTTTCTGTCACAAAATCCTTCAT
Source organism: Agapanthus africanus (assembly GCA_030015575.1). Lineage (NCBI taxonomy): Eukaryota > Viridiplantae > Streptophyta > Magnoliopsida > Asparagales > Amaryllidaceae > Agapanthus > Agapanthus africanus. The sequence goes on along the minus strand of CM057342.1, from coordinate 240,428,774 downwards.
TTTAATTTTTGGAACTTACCTATAATTTTTATACTTCAAATTCAAAATTTTGGATCCGACCCGGGCGCAATTCTGGATCAGTTTACATCCTTCCAAATTCTAATTATTTAAATATTTTAAAACTTCTTTTAGCCCGTCAGCTAAAGGCTCAAATTATCTAACAGAAGGAAATATTTTTGAACAATGGAAATCTTTCACAGCCAATGAAATCATGCTTAAAAATATTAAAAATCTTTCACAAACTTTTATTAAAATTTTAGCCGAACCAATCAAGGCTCTCCTTTTGCTCTGGGCCCCACGTCTCTCCCTTTCTCTTTCTCCCAGAATCTTTTCCCATTTCTCTTTCTATCCCTCAGCCAATCACGAACCTCTATCCTTCGCTGGGTCCCACGTCTCCCTCTCTCTCTCTTTCTCCTCCTCTTCTCTCTCCGCCGAGCGCAGCCTCTCCCTCTCTCTCTTCTTTCTCTCTCCTCTCGCACCGTTTCTCTCACCTCTCGCGATCACTATTCACTCCTCGAATCGCGTCACCGCCTCCCGCTATACTCACATCCCTCCTTATATTTCTTCTTCTCCTCCTTCTTCTATTCGCGAACCCATGGCGACGACTCCACCATAACCCTAGCCGCCGCCTCTGCCTCCTTTTCCCCGACCTCGCCTCAGCCCTTGTCTCCAGTGTCACCTCCTTCTCCTCCCCGCCATCTTCTTTCTCTTCTTCCTCCATTCCCGAGGCCTCAACTGCACACCAACAGAGCTCGAGCAACCACCACCCTCACCTCACCGCTGGCGATCCTTGGACCTCGCCGTTACCTTTCTCCTCTCCTCCTCTCCCTCTCCTCTGCACTTCTCCTCCTCTCACTCACCCCTGCACACCCGAGCACCATCACCCAAACCCTAGCTCCTCTAAAACAAAACCCTAGCCTCGTCGGAGTTCCTCCGATCGTCGCCGTCGAAGCCCTCATCCCCCTGCATATCCAGTGAGCAACTTTTCCTTTCTCATTCTTTTTCCTTCTCCCATTCTTCCTTCTTCTTTCCTTCGATAGCTTTCTTTTCTTTTTAATGTTCATTGTTCTTGTGATTACCGGAATCCGACCGTGCCGGCGACGTTTCCCGACGACCCAGCGAGGACTCCTGACCCGTGTGACTCCACTGTTCATTGTTCGGACGCATTCCGTGTACCGTACGCGCATCGCGACTTTTCCCCGCCGACGCGTAACGTTCCGTTTTCCGTATCGCGACCCGTCGAGGCAAGTTAATCTTGCTACATGTTATTTAAATCATTTTATACCTTTTCTAATATATATAATACCTGTAGTTTAAATATAGTACCCCATGCATCATTTTATAACATTTTGTTGTTCCGTTGAATCCGTTTGTATTATTTTAATATCTAGAACATGGAAATCTAGATTGTTGCATGTTAGATTCCGTTATACTGCCTCCATACCAGTATTCCCATCACGTATTGCTTAGTGGTACATCCCATGTCACAATGTGATAGTTTGATAACTTTGGATACCGTCTGCATCCATTTCATTTAGAATATATATATCATTGTACCCATAGATCGCTTGAATATATAACACCGTAATATTGATACCCATGTTTTATAAATTGCACCCTATTTAGTTTGGGCACTATAAACGTAACCCCATTTATATTTTAGATCACATAATTACAATTGTTTATAGCCACATTACCCTCGTTGTAGTTTTACCCTATCGGACGACCGTTTGCATACATTTAGCCTTATTCACATTCAGTTACACCTATAAATTGTTTTAATGCATATTTATATGATTTTATCATCCACATGTGTAACACTGCATTCTTGAAATGTTAAAACTATTACTTCAACCAAACTGATGACCGTACAACTATGTAGTTTAATCTGCACATGTTGCTATCATGTACTGTGCATGTTTATTGTTCTGATAGTGCCATGCTTGTTATTTATAACCATGTTTATATTAGTTGATTTGCGAGCACCCACATATTATTTGTGCTTCCTGACATGACCTGTTGCACTTCCTATTTGATATGACATGGTACCGTACACTCTTGACATGACATGACACCTGTATACATTACCTGGCTTGACCTGATGTACCATGGTATTACTTGTTATTTGATCTTGCGTCTAATGCCAACAAACCTGACATGTAGTCCTTACGGACCGTTCCTGTTGTCTATCCAGACAAAGCTGCTCTTACCGGATCCTGTGTTGGCATTAGTCCTTGATTACTGAATACCTGACTTGACATACACAACTTGGGGGTATGGGGAAATCAAAAGTGTAAACTAAAGTGTAACTTAAAAGGGTATTACTTGATCCGTGGTCCCGGGGGGTAACGGGACAGAGCCATTCGTGACTCTTACATATTCTTGATCCGTGGTCCCGGGGGGTAACGGGACAGAACCACTCTTGGTTCACATATTCCTGATCCGTGGTCTCGGGGGTAACGGGACATATCCTTTGAGTTACATGGAGGATTACTCAAATTGATTTCAAAGACTTGAGAGTAGATAACCCAATAGAACAGTTTAGTTTACTCACTGTACACTACCCTTCACTGCCCTGATTTACATTACTGTTACATCTGCTTTTCATTCATGATTATATTTACATTGCATGTTACCCTGTTTATATTTTATTGCTTGATGACATGACGCACTGACGTCTGGGTTTTGCATGGCCCAGATTCTTCTACCTTGTTGCAGACTGATCAGGAGTATTGCCGCTGTTAGACGAGCGGTGAAGTTCTTGTCGGTATGTAGTTTCACTTCCAGGTGTTTCATTTATTGTATCTTTTGGCTTCCTCATATTGATATTTCTTGACTCTTTTACTCTGTCTTATGGACATGTACTAGATAGTTAGTTTACTTTCCTGTTCTTGATATCTCTACAGCCGTAATGTGACTGTGGAAGGATTTTTCCTATCCACAGGTAGCATGGTTGGCTATGTCACGTGTCCATCTTAGCGTACTCTGGGAAGCGGGGCGTGATAATATTTGAATACGTTTTTACATCTTATGAAACTTGCCAGTCATGTCTCAAAGGTTAGGTGACCAAATCTCCGTTTACTGGAAACGGAGAAAGAGCTACTGAACTCTTAGACATATACATGGAGATGTATGTGCTCCTATGTCTACACATTCCAGGGATGGTTCCGCGTACTCTATTACATTCACCGATGTTCTTTCAAGATACGGACATGTATTCTTGTTGAAATACAAATCTGAATCTTTTAAGAATTTCAAGGAATAAAAGTATGAAGTTGAGAACCAGATGAGTAAAAGTATTAAATCCTTCAATATGAATAGGGAGGAGAATACTTGAGCATGGAATTCCGAAATTATTTAAAAAAGAATGAGATTCTCTCTTGGCTTACTCCTTCGTATACACCACAACACAACGTTATTTCGGGGCGGAGGTATTGCACCATATTAGATATGGTACGCTCTATGATGAGTATTGCTGAGTTACCTATTTCCTTTTGGGGATATGCACTTGAGATAGCTGCATACCTATTGAATAGAGTTCCGACCAAATCCATTACCTACCACTCTATATGAGATATGGAATGGGAAGAGACCATCTCTTAAACGAGTTAAGATATGGGGTTGTCCGGCTATGTTGAAAAGCAAAATCCGGACAAGCTCAAGGCAAGGTCAGTTCTATGCAAGTTTGTAGGATATCCCAAACATTTGCGAGGGTATATCTTCTACCACACCGAGGAACAAAAGGTGTTTTGTTTCTCAACATGCCACCTTTTTGAATTTCTTATGGAAGAAATTAGTGGTGGTGAGGTAGAACCGGAAGAAATTCCAGCAACGCAAACTATAACTGATGATTTGATGGAACCGGAGGATTCAATAGTCCCTGACGAACCGCTGCCACTCCGCAGATCTAGTAGGGTTCCTCATCCACCTGAAAGATACTATGGTTTTCTCATAGATGGTGGGAGCAAGGATTGCATCATGGAGATGATGACCCAACTAGTTTCGAGCAGGCCATCACGAGTGGGGACTCTGTGAAATGGCTGGATGCTATGCGATTTGAGATGGAATCCATGTACACCAACAAAGTATTGACTTTGGATGTTGCTCCTAAAGGGGTAAAACCCATCGGGAACAAGAGGATATTTGAGAAGGATAATTTGGTGTAGATGGAAAAGTTGAGACTTTTAAAGCTAGACTTGTAGCAAAAGGTTTTCGTCAATGACCTGGCGTCAACAATGATGAAAGCTTTTCTCCTGTCGCTATGCTTAAGTCCATCAGGATCCTACTTGCTATCGCTGCATACCATAACTATAAAATTTGGCAGATTGCATGTCAAAACTGTTTTTCTAAATGGTGATTTAGAAGAGAGCATGTATTTGACACTACCAGAGGGCTTCGTAGACAGTGGGAGCAACGGAAGCGTGTGAAAGCTGCTTAAATCCATCTACAGGTTAAAACAGGCATCACGGAGATGAAATATCTGTTTTGATAAACCTGTCAAAGAGTTTGACTTCATCAAAAATATAGATGAACCGTGTATACATAAGAAGGTTGTAGAGAGTAAGATTGCCTTCCTCGTATTGTACACGGATGACATACTCTTGATAGGAAACAATGTTCCCATGCTACACTCGGTCAAGCTCCTCTTATCACACGAGTTCTCCATGAAAGATCTAACTGATGCCTCCTATATCCTAGGGATATAGATTTATAGAGATATATCTAAATGGATTTGGGATTGTCCCAATCCAGGTATATAGACTCCATACTAAAAGGGTTTTGTATGGTAGATTCTAAGCGTGGTAATGTACCCGCTTGTTCAGGAATCACTCTCTCCAAAGAGATGTCTTCCAAGACTGATTTGGAGAGGGCTCGCATACAAGGGATACCCTATACTTCGGCAGTCGGGTCAATCATGTATGCGATATTGTGTACCAGATCGGATATAGCTTGCTCACTAAGTGTCGTGAGTAAGTATTGAAAAGCTCTTGGGGAAAAGCACTAGACAGCTATGAAGAACGTTCTTAAGTACTTGAGAAGGACTAAAGAGATGTTCTAGGTGTATGGTAACGGTGAACTCCAAGTGGAGTCTTTTACCGATTCGAGCTTCCAGAGTGATAAGGATGATCGAAAGTCAGACTCGGATTTTGTCTTCACCCTCAGTGGAAGGACGGTATGTTGGAAGGGTTCCAAGCTATATACCGTAGCAGACTCGTTGATAGATGCTAATTACATCGCTACCAACGATGCTGCCAAAGAGGTTGTCTGGATAAATAAAGTTCATAAGATGAACTTGGTTCCTACCTTTGAGCATCCAATACATGTATATTGTGATAACAATAGAGTTGTGGTTTTGGCCTAGGAACCCCGGTCCCGTCAGCGATCCAGACATATTCTTAGACAGTATCACCTTATCAGGAAGATAGTTGATCTCCGGGAGTTTGAGGTTAGGAGAGTTGACATAGAGGATAACACAGCGGATCCACTCACCGAGGCCCTCCCCCAGATGCTATTCGAGAGACTTTTGGGACATTGGGAATGAGATACTATAACAACTGGCCTTAGTGCAAGTGGGAGATTGTTAGGAATATGTATGCCCTAAAGGCCATTATTGTTGATATAGTGGATGCTTGGACATATATATAGAGGACTTTCTTGCTCGACATGATAATATACTATCTGGTTACCTTTATCTTAACATGTTGACTGGTATTTTTATACTGTCTGTCTCTTACATGTTGATAAAGACCTTAGGATATGTACTTGACTACCAGGATTATGATGAGATCATACTAGTGGGGTCAGGGTGGTCAAAAAGTACATCCTTTAACTGTTCCTAGTCGAGAGGATATCGAGACAGGGCATCGATATTCCATAGTATACTAGTGTGTACGTTTCTTGCCCTTGGAGGGCGATGGTTGATCCCACAACCATTGGTGTGTGACATCAAAGATTATACACAGGTGCTCATTAGAGAATGGGTACACCGAATGGACTCGCCGAGGACTCCTAGTTGGTAGTATACCTATCGTCAGATAGCAGTCCTCTGGTGACACTGGTACAGATTAGTCTGTAGACCTGAGATCGTCATAGAGTCTTGTGTTGCTCCCACCGTGTTTTGATTTCCTTTCTACCACGCTTAAGAGGATTTGTGCAAACAGGTTGATTTTGGGTACAGTCCTGAGTCACATGGAGGCAATAAGCGATAGGAGGGGTTTCGTCTCTCCCGGTATTGGGGGTTGATGTTGCGCTATACTCGATTGGCTATAACTGAAAGTCCTTGGCCAGGGCTTCTGCTGAGATTTACTGATAGGAGTTATCAGTAGTTTCTCGAACCATTATAGGCTAGACATCGGCATGACTCATCACGTTACTGGGGTCTGACGTTTACCCCCCCAAACATGATATGCGACATATCAGACCAAGAGACCGGACTGTACAATAGTGTTACACATAAGCTTCATGGAGAGTATGGACAAGCTTGCTTGTTGGTCTTCATATCGCTCAATACCCGGGTAGCCGTTACGTCCATCTAGTACCGCTGACGGCTTGTAGGTGACTGATGTGATCATCACCTACTACTGGCGTATTGACGAGTCTTTAGAGTCCCACACAGAAGTTCTCTGGTTTAAGTGAAACGAAGTAGGAAACATATGTGATATGTGCGTGGGCCTGATTAAATACGTATATGTGATACCGTATTGTAATCTGGCAGTTATCTGTTATCAGTTAGGTTATATGTGATATAACCAGATTATCGAATCAAGCGTTGATTTGATAATGTGATGCACAGATAAATGATATTAGTCGGTTGTATGCGATATAACTGGATTATTAAATCAAGTGTTGATTTAATAATGTGATGTATATTATATTTGATATAATTATATCTTAACTAATATCACTAGCTCACTGAATATTTTCTTTTATATATATATATATATATATGTAGCATGGCTTATTTTCTATTTTTGTGAAAAATAGAAATTGAGGTGGAAAAGGGGAGCATGTGAGGCATGGCTTTTTTCTTTTCTTTATTCATTTTGACTCACTATTTAAGTATGGTTGAAATTTTATATTGCTATTTTTCCATGCTTGAATGAGTAAGGGTCAAGGGGTTGCCATTCACTCATCTCATTCCAACGCTTAGTCATTTTAGCAAGTGTTGCGCTCATGCTCTCATCTTCTTCCTCTTCACCATGGTTCAAATTTCACCCCTAACGCTTGGTAGGAGGTAATCTTGGCGGTAATCATAGATTACCATACTGGTTTAGGTGTAAAAGATAATCCCAGAAATATAGAAGTGCCATAGTAATAAAATGATCCAATTTCATGGTAATTCTATTCTTTCCAAAACATGCGTCTATACCAGATTACCACGAAATATTCCCGCCTAAAATGAATGAGCCATGACCATCCGCCGCTGACCTCTCTCGCCATCCGTCGGCCTGCCGGCCCCGCACCCATCATCCGTCTTCCGCCGGCCTTTCGCCGATCATTCACCGGCTGTTTGCCGATCATTCATCGGTCGGCCGGTCGGCCGGCCGATCGAAAGTTAGTCGCCGGCAGAACACCGATCATCGTTGACCGTTCACCAATCAGCCCGCCGCCGATCAAACGTTGGTTGCCGACCGCTCGGCGGCCCACCGCTGATCGTTTGTCGCTGGTCTTGCCGTCATCCATTGGCCCTCCTCAGGCCTCGTCGTTGATTGCACGCGTGCGTGTGTGTGTGTGTGTATATATATTAACGGGAATGATTAAAATATACCAAACACGTCAATGCAAGATTCCTTGGAATTAGATACCCGATCATCCTATTCCCATAAATGCGAGGATTTCCGATAATCTTCTATTTCATGTACCAAGCGCAATCTAAGGATACTATTGCTTTGGCCAAAAATAAATATAAGGATACTATTTCATATTTACCCGAACATCGACTTATTTACGAAAACGCACCCCACGATCCGATCGCCTTTTAACAATAAAAAGCTTCTTTTTTTTTTTGGATCCGGAGTGACTGCTATTATGAGGATAATAGTATCCATGTTATTATATCGAACAGTCCAGAACCATCTAAAATAAAAATGAACAGTCAAGATTTATGTAAAACAGGAGCATTTTGGTATTGGTGTACTTACAGCTTGCTATTTTTTTCATATAGTAGCCACTCTTTTCCCACTTTCTACATCTCTTCCCTTTTTCTTTTTCCTTTTCCCTGCTATTTTCCTTCTATGTTATTCCGTCCTATTACAATCAACACGGCTCAGATGCATTTAAAATCGAAATCAGGAATTGAGATTTGTGTAAAACAAGGTCTGTTGCTGCATTGCACATGATTTGCAGCCGAAGAAATCGCCCACTGGATCGGCGAACTTTTTCTTTGATCACTGAATCGATCGACGCGATACCGACCCCGCTCACTAGAGAGTTACCAGCGAGTTATGCAGGCAGATCAGACGGTGATCAGCTTGAGGCCAGGCAGCGGCGGCGGCAACAGAGGCAGCAGATTCCTCGTTCCTCGCTTCGATTCGCTGGCGTTCAACACGTTGAACAGCGCTTCTTCGTCTTCGAGTCAGTCGGATCTTCCCGCACACAGGCCCCATGGTGGTGCCGGGGCCGCGACGGCGTTTAAGGTATTGAGCTGTGGATATAGGGTTTTCGCTTCGATCTAGGGTTTGAAAAGATTTGATCTTGGTGTGGTGTTTGATGGTTTCTTGTGGAAAAGTTGGGTTCTTGGTCCTAGTTTGGTTGTGTATTGAATTAGGCGATGTTGTTTTCATTGAATTATGCGTTTAAGGTATTGGTCTTAGTTTGGTTGTGGAAAAGATTCGATCTTGGTGTGGTGTGGATTTTATGTGTTCAAGCTCTAATTGATTGCTCAGTCCTTGGATATGGACAGAAGGTTTATTTGCCTGTGAAGGCAGAAATAGGTGGATTATTCTGTCTTTTTCCCAGCTACCTTGCTGCAGTTGTTTTGTTTTGGGAAAGCAACCATTTGGACTTCCTCCCTCTAGGATTTTCCTACATCAACCAACACATACCATAGCATGAACTTAATGGGATAGAATAAGTCACACACGTACGTACAATAAATGAAGTAAAGCCTAGTAAAGGGAATAACTGAATTAGATGTCGACCTTTTATATTATCTATCAGGGGTATTGATGACTAAAGTAATTTACAAATTAGTATTTGAAGGGGAATTTTTTGTTGTTGAATAGTTTGATTTGAGGAGAGGTCTTTCTTCACCGGACATAGTTATAATGTCATGAGGTCCCTGTGGTGTCCAACAGGTTAATCTCCATTTCCATTAACATAGTCATCCCAATCTATCGTTCTTCCTTTTTTGCGTCTTCAATATTTTAGATGTTACTGCTGGCCTATGTTGCACTGATTCTTCGTTGAGCTAACATATCCATTGTACATATTCATATTCTTATCTGATTCATTAAGATTCACCAAAGAATCTATGTCCTAGACATTAAAGGGTGAAATTATGGGTATTAGACTGGATGGGTCAAACTTATATCAATAGCTAAGACATTGTTGGTTGTTGTTTGCAATATCAAACTGGTGAAAATGGCTAAATAGTTAGCATATCCTAACAATTTGCAACCTCAACTTTTAGATAATTGCAAATTGGTGAATTCGACTCATAATGTGTACTGAATCTGCATCCAAATCCATGCTACATAACTATTGGTTTACTGGCCGATAGAGATGAGAAAATAAGAGAAAAAGAGATAAAAGGTGGTGGAGAAAACATAAGATGAGGAAACACAAGAATGACCGGTTTCGGTTGGAACCGGTCTGACATGGCCTTCAATACTCGGTATCAGTCGATATCGGCCGATACCGACGGGTGTTATTCAAGTATCGGCCGATACTGGCCAAAATTGACCGATATTACCATCAAGGAAAAAGAGAAAAACGGGTGATATGAAAAAAGAGATATCGGTCGAAACCTCCTAATTACATGCCATTTTCTTGTATATACTATGCTAACTAGGTATCGCTTTGATGTTATTTTTAAATTTTCAAATCCTATATATATAGGATAATGGAGGAAATGTGCTATAGGAGGGAATTTCCTCCTATGGCGTCGAAAAAATATATCCTCCATGGTTTTTTCGACGATCGGCACCCATCATCTTCTTTATCATGTAAGATGTGGATACACCAAATTTCATGTAATTCCATCATTTTTTCACCGTTGATTTATTAGGTGCAAAAATAATGGTTTACTGACAATAGAACTTTTTACATTGTTAATTCAACAGTGAAAAGTGATGGAATGACATGAAATTTGGTGTTACTACATCTTATATGATAAAGAAGATGATGATGGGTGTCGATCGTCGGAAAAAAATCATGGAGGATATAGATTTTTGACGCCACCTAACGAAAAAACCTCATAAGGTCTTTTTTCTTCATTATTCTCATACACCACATGAATTTCAACCGAAACTAAAACATGGACCGAAACCCAACAATGTAAACCAAACTTTGAGGAACCGAAACCGATACCGAGTTCTCGAACCTTGGAATAGAGAGCAAAGTTGAAAATAGCGATAGTATGTAACGTAGCACTCAATCACGAAATAGCGAAAGTGCAAATAGCGTAACGTATAGCGTACGCTATGCAATTTATTAATATTTTAATTAAAAATATGATATAGTTATACTATATATAACAAATAGCAAAAATAGTCTTGAATTCGAAGAAAATTCTAAAAAAATACTAGCAAACCAATGATTTTACAAAGTTCAAACTATGAGCCATACTATTCATCCATCATCAATAGTGTATTATAACGTTACATACTTGTCCATAATATATAAATAGACATTCAAAGCGAAATAAAATAAGCAAATAGCTACTAGAATACCACAAGTCATACAAACTTGAAATAGCGAAGTGGATGTATTTAAATTAGAGAAGTAAACTCAAAACTGAAATTAAAGTCAAAAGTCATCGGCAAGTTGAAAAATCAAGCCCAAAATATAACATGTTCTTAATTTTGATGGGTGAATCTTCCAGGTGATTGCTGATATACCTCGATGTTGGCCTTTGATGGCTCAAAGTTTACCTCTAAAGGCCTCTGAGATCCGTTGATAGCTGTCGATGGCCGCTGAGGGCCATCGATGGCTGAAGTTGGCCGCCAATGGCCTCTGCTGATAGATTTGGGAAGAGGCGAGAAGGGGAAAGAGGAGTTGAGACGTGTTCTAGTGGAATTGGGAACATGAGATAACTTTTGGATGTTTTATATAGCGGGTATAAAGAGTTCAGGTTGGGTTTTTTCATTAAAAACCCACAAAAACTCGCTTTGTAGCATACATAACCTAAATTACATAGCGTGAGTTACATAGTGTACGCCATTTATAGAAATAGCGTACGCTACGTGCTATACGTGCTATATGGATGCGCTATACAGTGAAAGTGCTCACGCCATTTTTCAACTTTGATAGAGAGATACGAAAGAAGAGACAATCTTAGAGGAAAGAAAGTTGGGAACAATTGTAGTCGTCTTAGTGGTGAATTAATGAGATGATTAGTGAATATCAAACAGTTACTTTCTTTTTGTTACTTTCCTTTTGCATTGAATGCTGAGTAGTTATCCCACAGGTGCAGTAGAGCCAATCACAATTACAGCTAGAGCTTCAGAAGAAGCGAACGAGAGTCGACGTTTTCAAACGTCGTCTATTGATGGCCGTTGAGGGTTGTCAATGGCTGAAGTTGGTCGCCAATGGCCTCTGCTGGTAGATTGGGGGAGAGGCGAGAAGGGGAAAGAGTAGAGACGTGCCCTATTGGAAGTGGGAACATGAGATAACTTTTGGATGTTTTATACAGCGGATATAAATAGTTCAGGTCGGGTTTGTTCATAAAAAACCCACTAAAACCCCATCGCTTTGTAGTATACATAACCCAAGTTACATAGCATGTGTTACATAGCGTCTGCTATTTATAGGAATGGCGTACGCTATTTATAGGAATGGCGTACGCTATTTATAGGAATGGCGTACGCTACGTGGTATGTGTTATATGGATGCGTCATATGGATGGACTATATAGCGAAAGTGCTCATGCCATTTTTCAACTTTGATAGAAAGATACCACGGAAGAGACTATAGAGGAAAGAAAATTGGGAACAACTGTAGTTGTCCTAGTGGTGAATTAGTGAGATGATTAGTCGCTGAATATATATCGAACAATTACTCTTTTTGCATTGAATGCTGAGTAGTTATCCCACAGGTGTAGTAAGGCTATCACAGTTACAGCTAGAGCGTCAGAAGAAGCGAACGAGAATCGACGTTTTCAAATGTCATCTATTGATGGCTGTCGATGGCCACTGAGGGCTGTCGATTGCTGAAGTTGGCCGCAAATGGCTTTTGCTGATAGATTGGGGGAGAGGCGAGAAGGGAAAAGAGGAGTAGAGACGTGCCCCAGTGGAATTGGGAACATGAAATAATTTTTGGGTGTTTTATATAACGGGTATAAAGAGTTCAGGTCGGGGTTTTTCATTAAAAAACCCACTAAAATCCCATCGCTTTATAGCATACATGACCTAAGTTACATAGCGTGAGTTACATAGTGTACGATATTTATAGAAATAGCGTACGCTATGTGGGAAACGTGCTATATGGATGCGCACTATAGGGAAAGTGCTCACGCCATTTTTCAATTTTGATAAAGAGATAAGATGGAAGAGACAATCTAGAGGAAAGAAAGTTGGGAACAACTGTAGGTTGTCTTAGTCATGAATTAGTGAGATGATTAGTCGCTGAATATTGAACTATTACTTTCTTTTTGCATTGAATGCTGAGTAGTTATCCCACAGGGCTAGTCCTCATAGCTACTTATTTAGGCTTATTAGATGCTATCAGAGTCATCAAATCTTGCCAGTTCATTAGTTTGACATTTCTTACCACTCACTTATCACGGAATCACTGCATTAGGCCCAAGACAGTCATGTTCTTGTATAATGGGAATTCTGGCTTAGTTTTTTGTGAATTTTCCATATATTTATCCATTTGACCGTCATCTTCATGGCTGCTTTCCTGAATAATTATTACCTTTAGCAGTCCTGTGCGTTATCTCCTCATGCAAACTTGGTTGGAATTTAGGCGAAAACAAATTTATCAGGCCCATCCATTCCTATGACAATTTGATGTGTAGTGATGTAGTGTTGCATGTTACAAACACAATGTGATGTTTCACTTTTACACAGTACTTTCCAGATGCTCCATACATAACCTTCTCACCCCCTCACCCCCTCACCCCTTTTTTGGTGCAAGTAGCGAGGGAGTAAACCCAGATGAAAAATGCCCATTCACAGCTGAAAAATTACTGATGGTTGACCTGAGATTTTTTGCTAGTATTCTATTTTAGTCAGTGTTGCTTTGCAGATTTTGGTTTTATTTGGACTCTATTGGTAATGAATTATTTATTCCGAGTTCTCATGTAGGAGAGAGTAGAATTTTAAGCAGATTGACGTTTGCTTATGAAAAATCATGTTGTCTATTTCTCTTATAATCTGTGAATATAGACAGAAAGTTCCTCCCCTTCTTTGGATGCGTGCACAACCCATGGCTGGGATTGAAGCCCTTCTTCGGTTTGTTTTGAAGCCATGATCTTCCGTGTGTTCATCCACCATTGCCCCCTAAATCAAGTTATTCACCATCTTTCTAAAATTTGCCCAACACCATTTTTGGCAGTTCTTGTTCATTTGATGTTCGGATTCAAAGAAAAAACCTGAAAAGAAGAAACTGACGCCATATTATTAGCCCTCTTATTCTAACTTGTGTTATTAATTGTACTTGTGCTGCACAAGTTTGGTATCCTTACTTGTGTTTTTTGAACATACACTTCTGGTCTAGTCAGTTTGGCATCGCTGTGATATTACATCAGCCCTGTAACTCATGTCAACATCAATAAGGAGCAGTCTCTAGAGGATACTGCTCTGAACAATATTGATGTTTTACAATAATTTGTAGTCACATGTATTAGAGTTAATAAGCTTGCGACGAAGTCTGAGTGCTTAGTTCTTTAATTAGATTATTAAGTTAAGGTAAAGCTAACAACCACAGGGATGAAGTTTGTAACTGTAATACTATTTTTAAATGTTATATGTCAGCATAATATATAATACTTTTGGTTGGAATTTTTTTTGGCATTTAGTTCAAGTGCACATGATTTTCAAAGGAGACTAATGAAGTTTATTCTTCATGGGGTTAATTGCTTAATGCAGGCCATTGTTTAATTTTAATATAACCTTTTTATAATCAGATATGAAGCGGGTTCAATTGATTGAGTGGGTTTTATTTTTTTATTTGTATGGCGTGCATAGAAATTAAAGTTCATTTCTTTATGCATTCATGTTACTTTAAAGTTCATTTCTTTATGCATTCATAGAAATTAAAGTTCATTTCTTTATGCATTCATTGTTTATTCGTCATGATTGCTTATCATTATCATGATGACTTATTGTTGTAATGAATCAGGGTGGACCTGCTCCTGCATTAATTAAAACTGAAGTGCCATGGTCTGCTCGAAGGGGCAACCTCTCTGAAAATGACCGGGTTTTGAAAACAGTTAAAGGGTATTAGTTTTGTCACGCTCGGAAATGTCATCCATCTTTTCATAAACATGTCTACTTATTTTTCATATGTTTTAATTTGTTGCTGTTTGTCACAAAAATGAGTTATATATATATATATATATATATATATATATATATATAGAGAGAGAGAGAGAGAGAGAGAGAGAGAGAGAGAGAGGAATTTCCTCCTGTGACGTCGAAAAGTACATCCTCCATTTTTTTCGACGATCGGCACATATCATTATCATCTTTATCATATAAGTCGTGGATACACCAAATTTCATGTGATTCCATTACTTTTTGACCGTCGATTTAGTGGGTACAAAATTAACGGTTTACCGACAATAGAACTTTTTATATTGCTAATTCAACGGTGAAAAAGTGGTGGAATCACATGAAATTTAGTGTATCCACATCTTATAAAGATGATGATGATGGGTTCCGATCGTCGAATAAAATGGTGGATGGTGTAGTTTTTTGACGCCTCCTGACGAAAATCCCTCCTATGGCGTCGAAAAAGTACGTCCTCTCTCATTTTTTCCGACGACCGGCATCCATCATCTTCATCGTTATCATCTATGATGTGGGTTCACCAAATTTCATGTAATTCTATAATCTTTTCACCGTTGATTTAGCAATGTAAAAAGTTCTGTCGTTGGTAAACCGTTAATTTTGAACCCACTAAATCAACGGTGAAAAGGTTGTAGAATCACATGAAATTTGGGGTACCCACATCTTAAATGATAACGATGAATATGATAGGTGCCGATCGTCGGAAAAAATGAGGTAGGGCGTACTTTTTCGACGCCATAGGAGGAAATTCCCTCCTATGGCATCTTTCCTCTCTCTCTCTCTCTCTCTATATATATATATATATATATATATATATATATATATTCTTCCCCCTGAATTGAATTCTACTTTGCTACATTGGTATTCATAGCCTTCAATTGAGAGCTAATAAAGAAGCCAGGATTTACTAGAATTATCTCTCACCTTTCGATGTGCAGAATTCTGAACAAGCTAACACCTGAGAAATTTGATATTCTCAAGGGCCAACTGATCGATGCAGGAATAACAACGCCTGATATCCTAAAGGTTTCTTTGATTTCTAATGGCATCATTATTTTACCGCATATGACGGTGAATCTACTCGTGTAACATCCCCTAATATTGCAGGATGTAGTTGCGCTCATATTTGACAAAGCGGTCTTGGAGCCTACTTTTTGCCCTATGTATGCTCAATTATGCTTTGATCTGAATGAAGAACTCCTTCCATTTCCCTCTGAAGAGCAAGGAGGCAAAGAAATCACATTCAAGCGTATACTCTTAAATAATTGTCAGGAGGCCTTTGAAGGTGCTGATAATCTAAGGGCCGAGATCAGGAAATTAAACAGCCCAGATCAGGAAACGGAGCGAAGGGATAAAGAAAGAATGGTGAATCTCCGAACTCTTGGTAACATTCGCCTCATTGGTGAGCTTCTAAAGCAAAGGATGGTTACAGAAAAAATTGTTCTCCATATCGTTCAGGTCTGTAAATGCGATATTCCTCTTCAAATCTACATTTTGTGCTCTCTCTCTCTCTCTCTCTCTCTCTCTCTCTCTTTTCCGCGGGGTGTGGGGTAGGGTGGGGTGAAGTGTCCGTACTCATTCCTTGTTTGTAATACACAAGTGTTTGTCAAATCTTTACCTTCTAGCTAACTTTAAACTTTTAGTTATTTTATCAGCAATTTTTAATAGTATGCAGTCTGCATTTGAGTCTATTTTTGAACCAGCAAGTTATTAGGAGGCCCTTTGTGAAGATAAAGGGTTTTTAGGGTGTCGTAATTCCTTCTTTTTTGGAAAAGAATGTCAAATGATGGTTATATTGCATGCAGGAATTACTAGGGCATGATGCAAAAACTTGCCCATCTGAGGAAAATGTCGAGGCAATTTGTCAGGTCTTTAACACTGTAGGGAAGCAGTTAGATGCAAGTCCCGTATCTCGCCGTTTCAACGATGCCTACTTCAATCGGTTGAAGGAGCTAACAAAGCATCCCCAACTTGAACCACGTCTGAGATTCATGGTCTGTGATGTCCTTGATCTCCGTGCTAACAACCGGGTCCCTCGGCATGAAGAGGTGAGCCAAGTTTATATATTTTATGCCTTATATTCCTTCATTATTTTGCTTGGAGTAGATAATTAGCGAATTAGCTTTACTCGTAACAAAAGAATGGAAAGAGGCCTGAATGGTTCTAATAAGATCTGAGTTTACCAGCTCGGTAAGTTTGAGGTTCTGCTGAATCAATTCTTCGATGTTATGTCCATAAAGTGCGGTTTTAAAACGCGAAGACAAGCCTTTATAGACAGCAATAAGACTGAAAAAGGCACGATTTATTAGTTTTGGTGTTGAAGCTGTTCAAAGAAATGTGGCAGAATTCGATATGGTGAAAACTTAGAATGTGAGTTTTTCAAGGATGGATGCTTTACTTTTTTGAAAAGTATGATCTTAAATATCGGATATAAGGTTCTTACATCAGATAGTCCTTCAGACAAGATATTGGGAATATGAGTTAATATTCGATGTTCGTACCGGCTTTATATATAATATTCATGCATACGAAAATCTTCAAAGCAGTTATAACATCCAGATGTCATGTATCATATATAATTATTGTAAGATACATGCAAAGGATTCAAAGACAAACATATGCTCATACCATGCAAGCATGCAAAAAATTTGGTGTTGCCTTGTAGAAAATTAATTGAGTGGTTTAGCATAACAAGGGGTCTTACGAAGCCACCAGGATCAATATCCATCCAGAGTTCAAGCCCAAGCGGTAACTATCTAATATTGCTAGGTTATGTTGGCTTTTTTTTTTGGTTAAACGATTGGTTTTACTTTTATTATTTTTAGTTTACCTCAAAAGGGGTGTTGGGGTAAAAATTTACACCCCGGTTGACCAAGTCAAAATCAAAGTCAACCCCAAACCAAGTGGGCTCAAGTCCAGATCCAGTGTGCCCATGCCCGGGTCGAGCCCAAACATGAAGCGGCCGGCCCCCCATGCCAAGATAAAAATTTTGTAATAAATAATTTTGTTGCATTTATTTTATTTTATTTTATTTTATGGATAAATGTAAGAAAAATAGGCATAAAGCCAAATTTTTGTAAAGCCTATGGCTTATGTGCAAAAAGAAATGGCACATGAGCCATGGGATGGGCAAAATGCCATTTTGTGAAGCCCAAGGGGCTATGTGTAAAGTGTACAGCCTATAAAAGCAAAGATAATGAAATATCTCAACAACTTTTCTCTCTCTCAAAATTTTCTTCAGATCTGAGATCTTTTCTCCTTCAAGGTTCCAAAACCTTCCTTTTTCTCTTGAATTAAATCAAAAGTTTTACTCTTCCTTTTATAAAACAAATTAGTTTTTCACCACAAAACCCATTAAGGGGAACTCAGATCTGCCATCAGATCTCAAAAAGAAAAGATTTTTAAATCTCACATCTCTTTATCTCCAAGATCCGGCCAGCAAAGGAAGAAGAAGGATCCATTTCCTTAACCCAAAGCATCTTAGGAGTTTAACTCCACCCTATTTTCTCTTTAGAGAATTTCCGGGGCTAAAAACCCCCTTTTCTCCTCACTGGTGCTCAGCGCTCGAGCGCAAAGCGCCCTCGTGCCGACACGTGGCGCGTTGCGCTCCAGCGCTCTGCGCTCGAGCGCACAGCGCCCACGTGCCGACACGTGGCGCGCTTGGCTCCAGCGCACTGCGCTCGAGCGGAAAGCGCCCACGTGCCGACACGTGGCGCGCTTGCGCTCCAGCGCTCGAGCGCAAAGCGCCCACGTGCCGACACGTGGCGCGCTTGCGCTCAAGCGCCCAAGCGCTGGCCCCACGCATCCTTTGGATGTCTTTCCCCCCCCTTTTTTTTATATATATACATATGTATACAAATGTACACATACACATACTCCACGACACGGTCCCTGTTAGAAAAAAGTTTCTAACGGGGCGCTGCCCCGCACCCCGCAAGGGGGCTGCTAGTTCCCATGACCCCCAGCCCGCTATCCGGGTAGCGGGACCCCCGTAAAAACTCTGCGTGGCTCCCGATATATCCAAACCCCCTCCAAAACAAAACACACGTACACTTCACATCGAGTTCGCATGACCAGTTTAACCCGTTAATCGGAGGTTCCCTCGGTAATTAACGGCAGCTTAGTCCGCGGCTGCCGGAGATTCGAATTCCCATAATCATTAAACCCCGGCCTACCCTAGGCAAGGGGAATCTGTAGTACGCCTGACAAGCGCGCGCGTATTCCCAATCTCAATGGGGTGACGAAAAACACCCTACAGATTCTGGCACGCCCGGTGGGACCGCTCTCTCCTCCCATATTTCGGGTTAACCGTTCATGCGAACTCAATCAATATACATATCGATTGCCTATACTGAAATGATGTTCTTTTTTCCATGCAGCAATCAACCTTCGACGACAATGTCTCTCCAGACGAATTCAGCTTCCAACGTGACCCCGATTCCGTACGTGGTCAAGATCAACGCTCGTGTGGTTCTCCCCGCAAGCCTCAGTCAACAGTGGGAGGAACCGCCCCGCCAGTTTGGCTCCGTCATCATCTACCCTGCCGGTAGCGCTCATCTGGCGGAGATCCTGGCGGAACAGGTGGCCAAGCCGGTCTCAAGGGGTAAGAGGCCGAATGTCGTGATCGCCAAGGCACCACAACCGAAACTTAAGACGGTATCTGAACGATTCTTTGGTGCTCCAGCGGGGTGCAAGAACTTCGGTACAAAGGGCAAAATCAAATGTTGCGGACGAGCTCAGGCGATGACTCCAACAAATGCACAATCGAGCGTATCTCCAAGGCCCTCCATCGCCCGGTCTGCGGCGTCTTCCCAAAGCGCCGAAGTCTGCCAGGTGCTTAGAACAGAAAAGTTAAGGCAGAAGCGGCTCAGGTATCGAGCCAACAAGAGGGCCAAGGCTTCGACCAAATGGAATCATGTGAAGTTCCAAGTGCAGGGTTGCCCCGCGACGACGGCTGAGTCGGACGTAAGAATCAGCGATTCCTTCGAGCCTCTGAAGTGGGTTCAGAAAAATGCTATGACCGCCAGAATCAAGAAGACAGCGGTCCGAACAGTGCCACAAAGAGACGTGTCCCGGCCCCAACAGAAGAAGTATGACACTGTCTCTTTAAGAGTCTATCAAGCACTCTGTGCCGCACGAAAGCAGTGGGGTAAACCCAGAAAAGAAGCGCCAGCACCATTCAAGAACCTGGTTAGACCAGCCGCCTTCAATCGACTACCAGCTACCGAAACAAGGGGGTCAAGAAATCGATCCTTGAAATCAGCTGCCAATGATAGAAAGACGGCCGAATATATCATCCATACGGTCTATATGGCGGGCGGGCGCCCCAGCGACAACCTTCGCAGCAAAAGTAAGGATGGGGCCACCACATCCCAAGCCCAATCTAGCCTGAATGTGGTTGCCGCTGCCCAAGAACAGCCGCCCCTGCTGGATGAAGAAAACCCTCTCGATGAGGATGATAGGCAGAAAGACCCCTCGGTCCATGCAGAGTCAAGCTCGGACAGCGAGGAAGAGCCGACTTTTCGCCCTAGGACCGCGGAGCAAGAGCTGCTTTAAGAGCTTCGAAAACAGCTCAGGAGCAAAGATAAAGAGATGGCCAAGCTCTATTCGAAGATTGACGACTTAACGAACGTGGTGATGCAGCTTACGGCTCAAACTGCTCGAGCGCCTCCCAATCAAGCACAAGCCGCTACTAATCAGCAAGGTGATGACAATCCGAGGCAGCCAATGCCTGTTCCTTCGGGTCCAAGACTAGTCGAGCCACATGAAAGCCGGCCACACTCTGCCTTTGGGGATGCCTTGGCCCCAGATAGCACTATCCCGCTAACACAGGATCGGATAATGGATTTGGTCACCAGCAAGGTTAAAACATTGGTGGCCGAAGCTGAAGCTCAGAAAGAAATCGGCAGTAGTGGGCGGCCATATCCCGCGCAGTACGATCTGATTGAGTTCCCAAGCGGCTACGTCATTCCTAAGTTTGGAAAATTTGATGGAACGGGGAATGCAAATCAGCACGTCGCCCACTTCAAAGCATCGTGCGGAAATACAGGGGGCAATGACGCGCTCCTTCTTCGTCAGTTTGTCAACAGCCTGACCGGCGTCGCCTTCGACTGGTATGCGAGTATACCGGAAGGGTCCGTCATTACCTTTGCCCAAATGGAGGCCCTGTTTCGGCAAAGGTTCATGAGTGTCAGTGATAAAATCTCCATTGCCGACCTTGTGAGGACCAAGCCGGGGAAAAATGAAGGCAACACCGACTTTATTGCCCGATGGCGTAATCTCACGGTCAAGTGCGAACCGCCGCTGGAGCAGGACCAGTCCGTCAGCCTTCTCATTAGGAACCTCAGCAATTGGATGGTCCCATTCTTGTGTACAGCAGGCCTCAAGACGTTTCAAGAGCTAACCAAGAAAGTCCAAATGCTGGAACGCTTGAAGCAAGAGTCCCCGCCGGACTCTCAGAGAGACAAAACTTGGAAAAGCAAGCGGGACGACAGCCGTAGAAGCGGGAGTTCCAGCAGTACCAATGTCTTCAATGCGTCCGACAATGAAGAAAAGCGAAGGGCGGCCGAATCCAAAACTAACCGGTCTCGAAAGCCATTGCTGGGAGGAGATGGGCCCTCCCTAGAGGAGAAAAAGAACAAGGTTTACTCTTTCAGAAGGGACAAGGTCCGCAAGATATTTAAAGATGCCTTTTGAACAACGGCCTACAATTGCCGGAGTCGAAAAGACCCCAAGAAGCAAAAATGACCGATAATCCCCTGTATTGCCCGTACCACCGAGTAGTGAGTCATGCGATCGAGGATTGCTATATCTTCAAAGACTGGGTCGAGAAGCAGTACAAGGCTGGAGAGATCGAGCTGTCCAAAAGTGTGTTGGTGAACAATCAAGTTGCAACCACCAACTTTATACAGACAGAAACTGAAGCCTTCTGGGAGCAGACAGCCGAACCCGCTGCCCTGAGAAATGAAACGGACTCATCGCGGCCTCCGTGGAGTACGCACATATCTAATAAGACGAAGAAGATGATAAAGCTACTTCGGAAAGAACCCAGGACGGAATGGGAAGGGCAGAAGAAGCCTACCAGTCCAGCTGCCAATGTGGCTCCATCAGGCTCAAAATCCAAGAAGCTCAAGAAGAAGAAAAGTGCAGCTCGGCGCGAAAAAGAGTCTGCAGGGAGATCGACCATTCAAAAATATATCGATTCCCTCGAAGAATATGAACAAAAGGAAAGAACATTGATTCAATTGAAGGAGTTCTTCCCTGTACAAGTGGGTGAAATTCTGGAGGAGTTAGAAGAAGACTCCAATGAAGGGATCCCAGTGGTGACCTGCTACGTCATCCATCTTGGCAGCGACTCCGAGGATGAGCTCTGTTTTTCCGAAGAAGACGAGGAGCTCACCATAAAGGCCAATTAAATCCAGCTCAGAAGCGGCAGGGCTCTACCGCCAAATCAAAGCAACGCCCCAAAAAGGAAGGAAAAACAAGTCGCTAATGAAGAAGATGGCAGAGAACCGGCTGATGAAAACACAAGTCCTTCTTCGGTGGACTATAATGTCTTGGCACATCTCCGGAAGCTTCCGTCTCTCCTGAGCATCTATGACGTCTTGGTCCCTATCTAAGGAGCTTAGAGATGTTCTCATTCACGCTCTACAAAACCCCGAGCGGTATCAGGCTCACTTTGCGGAAATTAATATGAAAGAAGCCCAGCACGCTTTGCATGCCGCCGCAGTCACATTTAAGGATGGAGACTTGCTACTGGGAACGGCTGAGCATAATCGGCCGTTTTACGTGACCGGGTACAGCGACGGAGATCGAATTAATCGCATATTGATTGATCCGGGGTCCTCAGTGAACATCATGAACTTGCGAACTCTGAAGAGTTTGTCAATGGACGTCCGACACCTGTCAAGGGAAAGGATTGTCATTCAAGGCTTCAACCAAAATTGCCAGCAAGTTCTGGGGTCTATAGCTTTGCCAATCAAATTCGGGGATCTGCAAACTGAAGCTAAGATATACGTGATCGACGCCGACACGTTTTATAAGATTCTCTTGGGGCGGCCATGGCTCCACGATTATGGCATCATTCCGTCAACTCTCCATCAATGCATGAAGTATACTAAAAATGGCGAAGAAAGACGCATTGACGGAGACATCCAGCCGTTCGGTGTGCATGAAGTCCGATATGAAGATTCTCGGTACTTTATGAACCACCAAAATGCTAAGCCACAACTGACTGAGGATAGACCGGCCCCAAGACTCAAAAGCAAATCTGCGCCGGCTATCACTTTCAAAAGCAAAAATACCCAAGTGCGCCCGCATTTCGGCAGCGACACTGATGAGTCCGACGCTGGAAGTCCGTCCTTCCGCAAAACTCGCCCTCATTTCGGCAGCGATACGGACGAATCTGTTACTGAAGGCCCATCTAGCAGCAAAGCCCGCCCTCATCTTGGCAGTGACACTGAAGAGTTAGAAGAAGAGGACCTGCCGTGCAACAGCTGTGCAGATTGGCCCCCCATGCAGCAAGCGAAACTACGAGAGACCTTCGAAGTCGCAGAAGGGTTCCTAACCGTCACAAGGGTATCAGAGCAGATGTGCAAAGAGCTCGATGCGTTGTCAGTCTCCACCGTAGACCAGCTGAAAACTTTCTACGTTCCCGGGAGGAAAAGTGGACAGAAGGGCATCCTGTTTTATGGGTCAAACCCCGTTGTGCATCCGGACGATTTGTCTGTCGCATGCCTTCCATACGAAAGAGGCATAAGGGCCGTCCTCAATCCCAGATACTATGCGCCCGAGATGCGGGAATACTTCAAAAAGTGCGGATGCCGGTTATATTAAACGGAGTCCGAAGCAAAGTTTTACGAAGGGCTATGGTATCCACCCCAGGTCCGAGCATTCATCGATGGACGATTTCCAGATAAACGGGGCATAGGCTACGTTCAACCTGATTCCAAAGCGTACTACATGATCCATGTTGGTGAGGCCAGCGAAAGATCAAATGATGATGACGAGATAGCCGAGCCAGAAGAAGCTCCTCAAGAGCTCGAAGATGGCGGACAAGCAACCTTTGATGAGCTAACCGAGATTGATTTAGGAACGCCCGATAATTCAAGGCCGACCTATATCAGCTCACTCTTGTCGGAGGAAATGAAAGAGCAGATAATTGCCCTGTTGCATGAGTTCGTCGACTGCTTCGCGTGGACGTACAAAGAAATGCCTGGCCTCTCCCCTGAAGTGGCCGTACATAAGTTGGCTATATCTCCTGATGCTAAGCCAGTCAAACAAGCTCCTCGAAGAATGAGAAGGGAACTAGAAGAAAAGGTCATCGAGGAAATTAAGAAGCTCATCGATGCCGGCTTCATCAGGGAAGAGAAATATGCAGACTGGATCGCATGCATAGTCCCAGTGAAGAAGAAAAATGGGCAGATCCGAGTTTGTGTCGATTTCAGGGACTTCAACAAGGCATGTCCTAAAGACGACTTCCCGCTACCGGTCATGGAAATGATGGTCGACGACACCTCAAATTACGGACTGTTCACCTTTATGGATGGCTCGTCTGGATATAATCAGATCAAGATGTCGCCTGAGGATGAGAAACACACAACATTTCGAACCCCGATCGGAATATATTGCTACAAGGTGATGCCGTTCGGACTGAAGAACGCAGGTGCTACATATCAAAGGGCAATGACCAATATCTTCGATGACCTAATCCATAAAGTCGTCGAATGCTATGTTGATGATTTGGTCGTCAAGCCTAAAGCCAAGGCTGATCATATCCAAGATCTCAGGACCGTTCTCACCAGACTGAGGGAATTTGACCTGAAGATGAATCCTCTGAAATGCGCTTTTGGCGTGTCATCGGGAAAATTCCTGGGCTTCATAGTCCGACATCGAGGGATCGAAGTTGACCCATCAAAGATAAAGGCTATCATGGAGATGCCCCCTCCGAAGAGTCTGACGCAGCTAAGATCTTTTCAAGGCAAGCTTGCTTATATACGGAGGTTTATCTCAAATTTATCGGGGAAATGTAGGCCCTTCTCGAAGCTCATGAAGAAAGGAGCTCCTTTTATCTGGGATGCCGAATGTCAAGCAGCGTTCAAAAGCATCAAACAGTACTTGTTGCACCCTCCAGTGCTGGCCGCTCCCATTCCAAATAAACCGCTGATTCTCTACACTGCCGTGCTGGATGAGTCACTCGGTGCGCTCCTTGCCCAGAATAACGAGGAGGGAAAAGAAAATGCCCTCTACTACCTCAGTCGAACTCTAGTCGGGGCGGAACACAACTATTCCCCAATCGAAAAGCAATGCCTGGCTCTGATATTTGCTGTGAAGAAGCTGAGGCACTATCTGCTTGCTCATCGGGTTATGCTGATCTCTAAGGTCGACCCGCTCAAACACTTGATGAGCAGAGCGAGCCTAGCCGGCAGAATGGCAAGATGGGCTGTCATGTTACTTGAGTTTGACATAGTTTATACCCCTCAGAAAGCAGTAAAAGGGCAAGCTCTTGCAGACTTTCTCGCTGCTCATCCCATACCAGAAGGGTCGCCGCTAAATTGTGAGTTACCCGACGAACAAGTGCTGCACCTCGAGGAAGATGAGCCATGTTGGGAGCTCTACTTCGATGGGGCCTCATCGATAAGGACCTCCAGTAAATCAAGCGTCCCGGAGGTAAAAGCGGGGATAGGATTGGTGTTCATCACGCCATCAATGGTAACCCTACGGCGTTCTTTCGCTCTCACCGAGCCTCGGACAAACAATGAAGCTGAGTATGAGGCCCTGATAGCTGGTTTGGAGCTCGCCATAGAAATGGAAATTCTTCGGCTACGGGTTTACGGTGACTCCCAGCTTGTTGTCAACCAAGTAAGCGGCGACTATAAGATATACAAACCCGAGTTAGCTCGGTACAGAGGCCGAGCGGTGGAACTCATGAAACGGTTCACTCACATTGAACTAATGAGAATCCCCAGAGCGTTTAACGGAAAAGCCGACATACTCGCTCGCCTAGCCAAGGAGCTGGCTGATCCTGACATGGACGAAATTCTGATCACAGTTAGGAGCCGACAAATTCTACCTCCATTCTCTCTACGGGAAGAGGAAAGCGCGGAACAGAAGAGCAGTCCTGCCGAAGAAGCTTCGATCATCCAAGACGAGCCCGATTGGAGAGAACCCTTCATAGAGTACTTCCTATACGACAAGCTGCCGAAGAAAAATCTGCGAGGATTCAGCTGAAGAAAAGAGCTCTCCGATACGTGTTTGTAAATAACACGTTATACCGCAGGTCATATGACCAACTCTGGCTCAGGTGTCTGTCATTGGCCGAAGCCTAAAAGGTCATGAAAGATGTTCACTCGAGCGTTTGCGGTGCTCACCAATCTGGCCCCAAGATGCGACTTCAAATCAAACGGCTTGGGTATTACTGGCCCACCATGATACGGGATTGCGGAGAGCATGCAAAGAAATGTCAGATCTGCCAAATCCATGGTGATTTCATTCACAAGCATCCCAATCCGTTGCATCCAACGGTGGCGTCGTGGCCCTTTGAAGTCTGGGGCACCGACATTGTTGGCCCAATTGATCCTCCATCATCCAAAGGCCACCGGTTCATATTGGCCGCGACAGACTACTTCTCCAGATGGGCTGAAGCTGTCCCACTAAAAGAAGTCAAGACAAAAGATATTCTGACATTCTTCCAGCATAATATTCTATACCGCTTCGGTACACCAAGAAGAATCATTTCTGACAACGGGCCTTCTTTCAAGAGCTTCAATGTCTCAAGGTTCGCTACTCAGCATAAGATAGACTGGAGATATTCCTCCATCTATAATCCAAGAGCCAATGGGATAGCAGAAGCCTTCAATAAGACTCTATGCAAGCTCCTGAGGAAAAATGCTTCAGCCAACAAGAGAGACTGGAATCTCAAACTTCACGAGGCGTTGTGGGCATATCGTACCACGCACCGTACTCCAACTCAGTCCACTCCATACTCATTGCTCTTCGGAGTGGAGGCGGTCCTCCCCCTCGAAGTCGAAGTTCCAAGCTTAAGAATGGCCGTTCAGCATGAGTTGACGGAGGAGGAAAACGTGCTCCTTCGACTTGAAGAGCTCGATGCCCTCGAAGAAAAGAGGCTCGCGGTGCAGCAAAATCTGGAGCTATACCGAGCCCAAATGTCACGGGCCTATGACAAGATAACCCGTCTCCGCGCTTTCAAGAAAGGTGAATTGGTGTTGGTCCTCAAAAGACCGATCATCCTCAATCGACATGCCAAGGGAAAATTCGAGCCAAACTGGGAAGGACCATACGTCATCGAGAAAGTGTTCGACGGAAGATCCTACCAACTAATAAGTGCCGAAGGAGAAAGGCCCATGCCACCCATCAATGGCCGATATCTTAAGAAATACTACACATGAATGCTCCAAGTCGCAGGCGAATTGAGCACATCAGCCCTACGGTCTGCATCATATATCCTACAAAACCGTATACAATCCACGGACGTAAATGACCCCTATTTCTCCCAAATCCTGCCGGTGAGACTACTTTTAAAGTCCCACCAACGGCAAAAAAAAAGGAGAGAAAAAAAAAGGAAAAAAAAAAGAAAAATAAAAAGGTATGTCCACAAGCAAAACGGGCACGGATGAAAACCCGAAAGGGCTCCGTGAGTAAAAACAGCAGGACTACCGGCGAGTTTGTGAAAACCCGAAAGGGCGCAAACTCGTGAAAAGAGATGAATACACTCGCAAAGTCCTCTCGACCTTGTGAGGAGAAAACCCCTGCGTGAGATCCTTACGACTCACAAAGGAGCAACACACTTAGGAATCCTCACGATTCCTAAGGAGAAAATACACCTGCGGGATCCTTACGACTCGTAGGGAGAAAATGCTTTTATGGGACCTTCACGGCCCATAAAATTGAAAAGCCTTAGGTGATAGGGACCCAAACCTGTCTCCTAAGCCATCGTTCCCCAACGGGCAACGGCAAATGATGAGTCGCTCCTGGCATTTCGCTTCAGTGTTAGCGGTGCTGATGCCGACCAAAAACCCAAATCCCAAGTCCTCCCAAGGCAAATGATGAGTTGCTCCTGGCATTATTCCAGTGCAGCAATGCTGATGTCAAACAAGATCCAAATTCCAAGTCCCCAAACAGTGAATGATGAGTCGCTCCTGGTACCACATTCCAGTGTAGCGATGCAGACGCCAACAAATCCCTGAAATTTTTCCGGCCCTACGGTCTGGATCATACATCCTGCAAAACCGTATACAATCCACGGGCGTAAAACAATCCCAACCTCTCCCAAGTCCTACCGGTGAGACCACATTCAAAGTCCCACCAAAAAAATAAAAAAATAATAATAAAAAAAACCAATTCCAAAATCCTCCCGGGGCAAATGATGAGTTGCTCCTGGCATTGTTCCAGTGCAGCAATGCAGATGCCAAACAAAAACCAAAATCCGAAAATCCTCTCAATGACAGATGATGATTCGCTCCTGGTACCATATTCCAGTATAGCGATGCTGATGTCAACCCAAATCAAAATCAACAAGTCAACTTCCACTCCGACACCGCAGAAAGCGGAGCAAGTCAGAATCCAATCTCGACACCACAAGAAGCGGAGCAAGTCAAGTCTACCCCTGACACTGCAAGAAGCAGAGCAAGTCAAATCAAGAACCGACCGTCCACGTCGCTAAAAGGGCAGCACCGACCGTCCAAGTCGCTAAAATGGCAGCACCGACCGTCCACGTCGCAAAAAGGGCAGAACCGACCGTCCAAGTCGCTAAAATGGCAGCACCGACCGTCCACGTCGCAAAAAGGGCAGCACCGACCGTCCAAGTCGCTAAAATGGCAGCACCGACCGTCCAAGTCGCTAAAATGGCAGCATCGACCGTCCAAGTCGCAAAAGTGGCAGCACCGACCGTCCAAGTCGCAAAAAGGGCAGCATCGACCGTCCAAGTCGCAAAAAGGGCAGCAACGACCGTCCATGTCGTAAAAAGGGCAGTGCCAGTTTCCCAAAAAGCGGGAACCAGATCACTCCGGGCCAGGGAAAACGTCTATCATGGACACTTCGTCTCGGAGACATGTCAAGCAACGACCGTCCATGTCGTAAAAAGGGCAGTGCCAGTTTTCCCAAAAGCGGGAACCAAATCAGGTCGCCTCCAAGTAAAAGAAGATCCATCAATTTCATGCACACGACCCACATATTTGTTGTGCATTTATTGATGGGAGGCAATTTGTTGGGGTAAAAATTTACACCCCGGTTGACCAAGTCAAAATCAAAGTCAACCCCAAGCCAAGTGGGCTCAAGCCCAGATTCAGTGGGCCCATGCCCGGGTCGAGCCCGAACATGAAGTGGCCGGCCTCCCCCCATGCCAAGATAAAAATTTTGTAATAAATAATTTTGTTGCATTTCTTTTATTTTATTTTATGGATAAATGTAAGAAAAATAGGCATAAAGCCAAATTTTTGTAAAGCCTATGGCTTATGTGCAAAAAGAAATGGCACATGAGCCATGGGATGGGCAAAATGCCATTTTGTGAAGCCCAAGGGGCTATGTGTAAAGTGTACAGCCTATAAAGGCAAAGATAATGAAATATCTCAACAACTTTTCTCTCTCTCAAAATTTTCTTCAGATCTGAGATCTTTTCTCCTTCTTTAAGGTTCCAAAACCTTCCTTTTTCTCTTGAATTAAATCAAGAGTTTTACTCTTTCTTTTATAAAACAAATTAGTTTTTCACCACAAAACCCATTAAGGGGAACTCAGATCTGCCATCAGATCTCAAAAAGAAAAGATTTTTAAATCTCACATCTCTTTATCTCCAAGATCCGGCCAGCAAAGGAAGAAGAAGGATCCATTTCCTTAACCCAAAGCATCTTAGAAGTTTAACTCCACCCTATTTTCTCTTTAGAGAATTTCCGGGGCTAAAAACCCCCTTTTCTCCTCGCTGGTGCGCTAGCGCTCAAGCGCAGAGCGCCCACGTGCCGACACGTGGCGCGATTGCGCTCCAGCGCACTGCGCTCGAGCGCAGAGCGCCCACGTGCCGACACGTGGCGCGCTTGTGCTCGAGCGCTCGAGCGCAGAGCGCCCTGGTGCCGACACGTGGCGTGTTGCGCTCCAGCTCTCTGCGCTCGAGCGCAAAGCGGCCACGTGCCGACACGTGGCGCGCTTGCGCTCAAGCGCCCAGGCGCTGGCCCCACGCATCCTTTGGATGTCTTTTTCCCCCTTTTTTTTTTATATATATACATATGTATACAAATGTACACATACACATACTCCACGACACGGTCCCTGTTAGAAAAAAATTTCTAACGGGACGCTGCCCCGCACCCCGCAAGGGGGCTGCTAGCCCCCTTGACCCCCAGCCCGCTATCCAGGTAGCGGGACCCCCGTAAAAACTCTGCGTGGCTCCCGATATATCCAAACCCCCCTCCAAAACAAAACACACGTACACTGCACATCGAGTTCGCATGACCAGTTTAACCCGTTAATCGGAGGTTCCCTCGCCCCAAAGACGAGAGGTAATTAACGGCAGCTTAGTCCGCGGCTGCCGGAGATTCGAATCCTCATAATTATTAAACCCCGTCCTATCCTAGGCAAGGGGAATCTGTAGTACGCCTGACAAGCGCGCGCGTATTCCCATCTCAATGAGGTGACGAAAAACACCCTACAAGGGGTTCCTGTTCTTTTTTGTAATGTATATGTCAAATTATATGAACATGTGTGTGCGTGCGTATGTGTATTTTAACGTCTATCATTATTTCAGGGAGTGCTATATTATCTAATGATCAGCAGGCAAATTTCTGCTTTCATTATTTCTGTATAGATGGTTAACCACGACCTTTTAGGTTAGCATGATTCTTGTCATATATGCAGTTTCCATGAATCATTTACCCTTTCTGCATCTAGATTCCTAGTGGCAAGTTGATTCTTATTATGTGGAATATGGTTTGGATAATATTTCTAAGTTTCTAGGTCAAGTTCCAAACTTGAATACTAGGTGGTATCCTAGCCATATACTAGGTGGCATTTTAAATTTCTGTTATCTCTATACAATTATTAGCTGTTGGTCCGTCTTATCTATCTATATGCACATTTTGTCCCACCATTCTGGTTGTTATGTTGGTTAACAAAATGTTTTTTGTAAACTATGAAGTGTTCTTTGACAAGACACGTTCTTTAACAAAATTTCTTTTTCCTTTTGTAAAATACAAATATTTTATGCACATCAGCAATACCGATCTGAATGGGTATTGTGCATGTAAGCTGCTGTTTAATTACATGATTATTTGTAAACACACTTGCATCTGACATATATATAATTAGATATATATGTTTGAGTTCTACAGTTCTACTTGAATGTTAAAGAACCATATAGCATGAGCAGCATGAATAAGCAACTAATCTAATATAATTTTATGAACAGAAAAGGACATAATACTTAATTTATGCACACTCCTTACTATATAAAGCACACATGTTAATCAGTGGGCAAGAAGTTCTGGACATGGCTGGATAGAGGTGCCTGTCATACATGAATGGACATGCATACTGAGTATTATGGAATGAAAGTTAATACTCATGCATATCCTAACAAAACTAAATGGTCCTTATCGCATTTACAAAATCTTCAACATACAATTGCTGGAAAAATCATAATTTAAATTAAGTTTGAACTGCAAGAGTTACCTGGAGTGTGGAATAAATTTTTGCTATGAAACTGAAATGGTCTGGCACCTAGATAATTTTAATCTGTTTTTAGTGTTAATTTTTTGTACTTTTCTCTAAAATAAGTACTTTTTTAATTCTCAGTTCAATCCTAGAATATGGAAAGAAGGTTTATTTGCTTGTGAAGGCAGAAATAGGTGGATTATTCTGTCTTTTTCCCAGCTACCTTGCTGCAGTTGTTTTGTTTTGGGCAAAGCAACCATTCGGACTTCCTCCCTCTAGGATTTTCCTACGTCAACCAACACATACCATAACATGAACTTAATGGGATAGAATAAGTCACACATGTATGTACAATAAATGAAAGTACAGCCTAGTAAAGGGAATAACTGAATTCGATGTCAACCTTTTATAGTATCTATGAGGAGTATTGATGACTAAAGCAATTTACAAATTAGTATTTGAAGGGGAATTTTTTGTTGTTGAATAGTTTGATTTGACGAGAGGTCTTTCTTCACCAGACATGGTTATATTGTCATGAGGCCCCTGTGGTGTCCAACAGGTTAATCTCCATTTCCATTAACATAGTCATCCCAATCTATCGTTCTTCCCTTTTTGCGTCTTCAATATTTTATATGTTACTGCTGGCCTATGTTGCACTGATTCTTCGTTGAGCTAACATATCCATTGTACATATTCGTATTCCTATCTGATTCATTAAGATTCACCAAAGAATCTTTGTCCTAAACATTAAAGGGTGAAATTATGGGTATTAGACTGGATGAGTCAACCTTACATCAATAGCTAAGACATTGTCAATTGGTTGTTGTTTGCAATATCAGACTGGTGAAAACGGCTAAATAATTAGCATACCCTAACAATATGCATCCTCAACTTTTAGATAATTGCAAATTGGTGAATTCGACTCATAATGTGTACTGAATCCATTTCCGAATCCATGTTACATAGTTGTTGGTTTACTAGCCGATAGAGATGAGAAAATAGGAGAAAAATAGATAAAAGGTAGTGGAGAAAACATAAGTTGAGGAAACACATGAATGACCGGTTTCGGTTGGAACCGGTCTGACATGGCCTTCAAAACTCAGTATCGGCCGATATCGACCGGTATTGTTCAAGTATCGGTCAATACCGGCCAAAATTGACCAATATTATCCACCATCAAGGAAAAAAAGAAAAAAAGGATGACATGAAAAAAGAGATATCAGTCGAAACTTCCAAAGTACATGCCATTTTCTTGTATATTCTTTGCTAACTAGTCACCGCTTCGATGTTATCTTTTAATTTTCAAAACACAAACACACATATATATATATATATAGGATAATAGAGGAAAGGTGCCATAGGAGGGAATTTCCTCCTATGGCATCAAAAAAATTATCCTCCATGGTTTTTTTCGACTATCGGCACCCATCATCATCATCATCTTTATCATGTAAGATGTGGATATATACACCAAATTTCATGTAATTTCATCACATTTTCACTATTGATTTAGTGGGTGCAAAAATAACAGTTTACCGATAATAGAACTTTTTACATTGTTAATTCAATGGTGAAAAGGTGGCGGAATAATATGAAATTTGGTGTAACCACATCTTACATGATAAAGATGACGATGAGTACTGATTGTCGAAAAAATTCATGGAGAATATGGATTTTTGACGTCACCCAACGAAAAAGCCTTCTAGGGCCTCTTTTCTACATTATTCTCATACATGTACATACCACATGAATTTCAACCGAAACCGAAACACCGCCGCTACCGACTGGTGTTGTTCAAGTGTCGGCCGATACCGGCCAAAATTGACCGATATTATGCACCAAGGAAAAAGAGAAAAACGGGTGACATGAAAAAAGATATATCAGTCGAAACTTTCAAATTACATGCTATTTTTTTATATACTTTGATAATTAGTCATCGCTTCGATATTATCTTTTAATTTTCAAATCATATATATATATATATAGAGAGAGAGAGAGAGAGGATAATAGAGGAAAGATGCCATAGAAGGGAATT
The DNA here is from genome assembly GCA_030015575.1 of Agapanthus africanus. Taxonomy (NCBI): domain Eukaryota; kingdom Viridiplantae; phylum Streptophyta; class Magnoliopsida; order Asparagales; family Amaryllidaceae; genus Agapanthus; species Agapanthus africanus. The sequence continues at coordinate 240,395,408 of CM057342.1, read as the reverse complement.
TCCTCCTATGGCGTTGAAAAAATATATCCTCCATGGGTTTTTTCGACGATCGGCACTCATCATTATCTTTATCATATAAGATGTGGATGCACCAAATTTCATGTAATTTCACCACTTTTTCACCGTTGATTTATTGGGTGCAAAAATAACGGTTTACCGACAATAGAACTTTTTACATTGTTAATTCAACAGTGAAAAGCGATGGAATCATATGAAATTTGGTGTAACCACATCTTACATGATAAAGATGATGGGTGCCGATCGCCGGAAAAATCTTAGAGAATAAGATTTTTGATGCCACCTAACGAAAAAGCCTCCTAAGATCTTTTCTTCGTTATTCTTACACACATGTACACACCACATGAATTTCAACTGAAACATGGACCAAAACCCAATGATACAAACCAAACTTTGAGGAACCGAAACCGATACCGAGTTCTCGAACCTTGGAATAGAGAGCAAAGTTGAAAATAGCGATAGTGTGTAACGTAGCGCTCGGTCACAAAATAGCGAAAGTGCAAATAGCGTATCGTATAGCGTAAGCTATGCAATTTATTAATATTTTAATTAAAAATATAATATGGTTATACTATATATAACAAATAAAAAAAATAGTCTAGAACTTGAAGGTTTCTTTATACAAAAATCTAAAAAATTACCAGCGAACCAACGATTTTACAAAGTTCAATCTATGAGCCACACTATTCATCCATCATCAATAGTTCATTATAATGTTACATACTCGTCCATAATATATAAATAGACATTCAAAATGAAATAAAATAAGCAAATAGCTACTAGAACGCCACAAGTCATACAAATTTGAAATTGCGAAGTGGATGTCTTTAAATCAGAAAAGTAAACTCAAAACTGAAATTAAAGTCAAAAGTCATCAGAAAGTTGAAAAATCAGGCCCAAAATATAGCAGGTTCTTGATTTTGATGGGTGAATCTTTCAGATGATTGCTGACATGCCTCGATGTTGGCATCTGATGGCTCGAAGTCTGTTGAATGTTCTAAATATCGGATGTTGGTGTCGTGTCAGTCCGAAAATTTTGATGTCGGATATAGTGAAATGTCGGGTGGGTTTATCAAATATCGGATTCTACATTTTTGTAATGTAAACGTTATTTATTTAATTTATATTTTACTCAATAGCTCAGAGATAAAACGGTCACATATTAAGAGAATGGTCATAGGTTCGAATCCTACTTGAGGATACTCGATAATAAATATTAAATATTAATAACCCAACATAAAAAATATTGATAATAAGCATTTAAAGTAAAAGTAATTGCAATAGAACATAAACCAGAGAGAGAAAGGTGTAAATTAACAAAATAATAAATAAATTAATTCCTTTTAGTCTCTGTGGCTGAACTTGATAATAAAAAAACAGAGATAGGAGAGGGATTTAGGAAGAGATAGAGGGTGGCGATGCAGAGAGAGGGAGGATGGGGGAGAGAGAGGGAGTTACTTGGAGGCGATGGCGATGGCGGCGCTGGGGTTAGAGTGATGGTGGCGCTAGGGTTAAGGCTTGCTGCTGCGAGTAAATGAGGAAATGAGATAAACTCAATCGTTGTTCCTGAGGATAAGAGAGGAAATGAGTTAATTACTTATTTACTTGATGTATGTAAAAAGCCCAAATCCTAAAAGCCCATAGAAATTATCTCAATTTTTTTTACAAATCGGTAGATGTCAGCTATAACGGCGATATACCGAAATGTCGGCCGACATTTACCAAATAACGGTGACCGAAATAATTTTGCAAGTTCGTGTTGTTTTCCTCCTAAAACCGACATGTTGCCGACAATTCGGTGATATCAGCTGATATTTAGAACACAAGTGTACGCTATTTATAGAAATAGCGTACACTACATGGTATATGTTCTATATGGATGCACCATATAGCGAAAGTGCTCACGCCATTTTTCAACTTTGATTGAGAGATACGAAGGAAGAGACAAGCTAGAGGAAAGAAAGTTGGGAACAACTGTAGTTTTCTTAGGGGTGAATTAGTGAGATGATTAGTCGCTAAATATCAAACAGTTACTTTCTTTTTGCATTGAATGCTGAGTAGTTATCCCACAGGGCTAGTCCTCATAGCTACTTATTTAGGCTTATTAGATGCTATCAGAGTCATCAAATCTTATTAGTTCATTAGTTACTCATTTGTCACGGAATCACTGCTTTAGGCCAAAGACAGTCATGTTCTTGTATACTGGGAATTCTGGCATAGGTTTTTGTGAACTTTCCATATATTTATCCATTGGACCGTCATCTTCATGGTTGCCTTCCTGAATAATTATAACCTTTAGCAGTCTTGTGCGCTATCTCCTCATGCAAACATGGTTGGAATTTAGGCGAAAACAAATTTATCAGGCCCATTCATGCCTATGACAATTTGATGTATAGTAATGTAGTGTTGCATGTTACAAACACAATGTGATGTTTCACTTTTACACATTACTTTCCAGATGCTCCATACATAACCTTCTTCCCCCCTCTCCCCCTCCCCCCGTTTTTTTTGGTGCAAGTAGTGAGGGAGTGAACCCAGATGAAAAATGCCCATTCACAGTTGAGAAATTACTGATGGTTGACCTGAGATTTTTTGCTAGTATTCTATTTTAGTTAGTGTTGCTTTGCAGATTTTGGTTTTATTTGGACTCATTAGTAATGAATTATTTATTCCCAGTTCTCATGTAGGAGAGTAGGATTTTAAGCAGATTGATGTTTGCTTTTGAAAAATCATGTTGTCTATTTCTCTTATAATCTGAGAATATAGACAGAAAGTTCCTCCCCTTCTTTGGATGCGTGCACAACCCTTGGCTGGGATTGAAGCCCTTCTTCAGTTGGTTTTGAAGCCATGATCTTCCGTGTGTTCATCCACCATTGCCCCCTAAATCAAGTTATTCACCATATTTCTAAAATTTGCACAACACCATTTTTGGCAGTTCTTGTTCATTTGATGTTCGGATCCAAAGAAAAAACCTGAAAGGAAGAAACTGACGCCATATTCTTAGCCCTCTTTTTCTAACTTGTGTTATTAATTGTGCTTGTGCTGCATAAGTTTGGTATCACTACTTGTGTTTTTTGAGCATACACTTCTGGTCTAGTCAGTTTGGCATCGCTGTGATAGTACATCAGCCCTGTTACTCATGTCAACATCAACAAGGAGCAGTCTATAGAGGATAACGCTCTGAACAATATTGATGTTTTACTATAATTTGTAGTCACATGTATTAGAGTTAATAAGCTTGCGACAGAGTCTTAATGCTTAGTTCTTTAATTAGATTATTATGTTAAGGTAAAGCTAACAACCACAGGGATGAAGTTTGCAACTGTAATACTATTTTTAAATGTTATATGTCAGCATAATATATAATACTTCTAGTTGGAAATTTTTTTGGCATTTAGTTCAAGTGCACATGATTTTCAAAGGTGACTGATGAAATTTATTCTTCATGGGGTTAATTGCTTAATGCAGGCCAGTGTTTAATTTTAATATAACCTTTTTATAATCAGATATGAAGCGGGTTCAATTGATTGAGTGGATTTTGTTTTTTCATGTGTATGGCGTGCATAGAAATTAAAGTTCATTTCTTTATGCATTGATGTTACTTATATTTTGTTTATTCGTCATGATTGCTTATTATAATGATGACTTATTGTTGTAATGAATCAGGGTGGACCTGCTCCTGCGTTAATTAAAGCTGAAGTGCCATGGTCTGCTCGAAGAGGCAACCTCTCTGAAAATGACCGGGTTTTGAAAACAGTTAAAGGGTACTAATTTCGTCACGCTCGGAAATGTCATCCATCTTTTCATAAACATGTTTACTTATTCTTCATATGTTTTAATTTGATGCTGTTTGTCACAAAAATGAGTTATATATATATCCCCCTGAATTGAATTCTACTTTGCTACATTGGTATTCATAGCCTTCAATTGAGAGCTAATAAAGAAGCCAGGATTTACTAGAATTATCTCACCTTTTGATGTGCAGAGTACTGAACAAGCTAACACCTGAGAAATTTGATATTCTCAAGGGCCAACTGATCGATGCGGGAATAACAACGCCTGATATCCTAAAGGTTCCTTTGATTTCTAATGGCATCATTATTTTACCGCCTATGATGGTGTATCTACTCGTATAACATCCCCTAATATTGCAGGATGTAGTTGCGCTCATATTTGACAAAGCAGTCTTGGAGCCTACTTTTTGCCCTATGTATGCTCAATTGTGCTTTGATCTGAATGAAGAACTCCCCACATTTCCATCTGAAGAGCAAGGAGGCAAAGAAATCACATTCAAGCGTATACTCTTAAATAATTGTCAGGAGGCCTTTGAAGGTGCTGATAATCTAAGGGCCGAGATCAGGAAATTAAACAGCCCAGATCAGGAAACGGAGCGAAGGGATAAAGAAAGAAGGGTGAAGCTCCGAACTCTTGGTAACATTCGCCTCATTGGTGAGCTTCTAAAGCAAAGGATGGTGCCAGAAAAAATTGTTCACCATATCGTTCAGGTCTGTAAATGCGACATTCCTCTTCAAATCTACATTCTGTGCTCTCTCTCTCTCTCTCTCTCCCTTTTTTTCGTGGGTTGGGTGGTAGGGTGGGGTGAAGTGTCCGGACTCTTTCCTTGTCTGTAATACACAAGTGTTTGTCAAATCTTACCTTCTAGCTAACTTTAAACTTTTAGTTATTTTATCAGCAATTTTTAATGGTATGTAGTCTGCATTGGAGTCTATTTATAACCAGAAATTTATTAGGAGGCCCTTTTTGAAGATAAAGGGTTTTTAGGGTGTCATAATTCCTTCTTTTTTGGAAAAGGATGTTAAATGACGGTTATATTGCATGCAGGAATTACTAGGGCATGATGCAAAAACTTGCCCTGCTGAGGAAAACGTCGAGGCAATTTGTCAGTTCTTCAACACAATAGGGAAGCAGTTAGATGCAAGTCCCAAATCTCGCCGTTTCAACGATGCCTACTTCAATCGGTTGAAGGAGCTAACAAAGCATCCCCAACTTGAACCACGTCTGAGATTTATGGTCCGTGATGTCCTTGATCTCCGTGCTAACAACTGGGTCCCTCGGCGTGAAGAGGTGAGCCAAGTTTATATATTTTTAGCCTTATATTCCTTCATTATTTTGCTTGGAGTAGATAATTAGCAAATTAGCTTTACTCGGAACAAAATAATGGAAAGAGGTGTGAATGGTTCTAATAGGATCTGAGTGTACCAGCTCGGTAAATTTGAGGTTGTGCTGTATTAAGTCTTCGATGTTATGTCCATAAAGAGCGGTTTTAAAACGTGAAGACAAGCCTTTTATAGACAGCAAGAAGACTGAAAAAGGCATGATTTATTAGTTTTGGTGTTGAAGCGGTTCAAAGAAATGTGGCAGAATTTGATATGGTATATGTAGAAAACTCAGAATGTGAGCTTTTTAAGGGATGCTTTACTTTTTTGAAAAGTAAGGTCTTAAATATCGGATATAAGGTTCATATCGCTTGGTGTTTCTTACATCAGATTGAGTCCTTCAGACAAGATATTGGGAATATGAATTGAATATTCGATGTTCGTACCGGCATTATATATAATATTCATTCCTAGGAAATTCTTACTTCAAAGCAATTGTAACGTCCAGATGCCATGTATCATGTATAAATATTATAAGATACATGCAAAAGGATTCAAAGACAAACATATGCTCATACCATGCAAGCATGCAAAAAAAATTGGTGCTTCCTTGTAGAAAATTAATTGAGTGGTTTTGCATAACAAGTTGTACTAGTTAGTTACTTATAATTGGTTTTAAGCATCCATGCAATGCAAGCAAATAATGTAGTTAACTTCGCATGTTGTTCAAATGTTCAATACATATATTTAAGGAATATTATTTGTGCCGACTACTTAGTAGAATTGCTTGGCAAATTGTCATTTCTACGATCATCGTTTGTCTTGAAATGATTCAATATTTGATCTCAATGTCACCCTGTAAACTGTGATGGATTAACTATATATGCTATACAACTATCTGATAAGGACGTGAATGAAAAATAAATGCAATCTAATCAACTAGACAGTAGATATACCCACGATACAATTATGATGTAATTAGTTAGTTCATAGTTGTAAATATGAAATGTTATATTCTATAATATATGGGTTATTTTACGAATAATATCCAGAAACCCCTGTAGTTTTGCCGTTAGTCGAAAACCCTCTCGGGTTTACAATCGTTACCCCGCAGCCCCCTTTACCGTTAAATCCCACTTATAAGTGGCCATGTGACCATCACGTGACAAATTAAAGCTTTTTAATCCCCATTTTACCCTTCTTCATTATAACAGTAACCTTCCCCAATTCTCATCCAATTCACACTAAATTTTCTAGGGTTGCTTGATCGAAGCATCCAACGGAGAAACGTCGGCGAGCTCCTCTAGAAGAAGATCCAGCACTCCAGCGGAGAGCTCAAGCATCGTGACCGAGGACGATGTGTTCTACTGTGCATGCGGCTTTAGATCACCGGTCATAGTTGCAACCACTGTAGAAAATGCAGGTAAGAAATTCTTTGGTTGCCACTATCACCCTAAGAGGTGTCCCTTCATTAAATGGATAACTTCTGATATGACTTCAAGAGACAATCGATCACTTCATGATCGTGTCTTGAAGCTAGAGAGGCAGTTGATGATGGCTACAACCTACATTGAAGCGCATAGAGAAGCCATAGAAGCACTAGATGCTCCAAATATCAGAGTAATTCCAACTATCCCAAGTATAGCTGAACAGACTTGGTTGGTTAGAGTATTGCTTATAATAGTTGTGATCTTGTTGTTGATTCAAATACTTGAAAGGATCACGAAGTTATTTTAAAATGTAGAATGAATGAATGTTGTGGCAAATGTATGTCAATTGATGATGTGTTTTGCTATGTAATATGTTTGAAAGAAATATGGATTTTGTTATGGCAAATGTATGTAAATGAATGATGGTGTTTACATTGTGTTTAAACCTTTAAAAGGGATGATGAGATTTTCTTGTAATGTTTATATTGTGTGTATAAATTCCTAAAAGAGGTGATGAGATTTTTTTGTGGTGTTTAGATTGTGAATGTGTTTGTGAAATTAGTTTAAAGAGATGGTGAGATTTCCCTTGATGACAATCTGAAAATGAAACATCAATTACAAAATTGGAATGAAATGGGATTTGAATATGAAAAAAATACACAAAAAAACTTATGCATAAGAAAACTATGAAGATAGTGAAGCATGAACCTGAAAACTGGAAATTAGAGTTGACATTCTTTGCAAAAAATTCAAGTTGCAGAGAAAATCCCTAACCTGAAACCTGACATAGAAATCAAAATCCTGACAAAGAATAAGCGGTATATATGCACATATAGAATCTTAAAAAAGTCTAACTAAACTGACATAGAAATCAACAAATTATACATGTATAAGCAGTACATATGCACATGAAATCTAAAAAAAGACTCAAACAAAACTGACATAGAAATCAACAAATTATACATGAATAAGCAGTATATATAGAAATATAAGAGATAATTAGAACAACCAATATAGCACATAGTTACTTAAGTCAACTTTAACATCTCATATATGAAAACATATACACAACAAACTAAAAGAACACATACACAATAAGTTTAGCATCTCAATGTAATAAATATGCACACAACAAATTAAAAGAACACAAGCATTAGAGTAATAATAAGTTTAGCATCTCAAACCAAAATACATAGTTTCCATCCATATTATTGTTTAATAACTCAAAACAAAATACATAGTCTCCAATCACACCATTGTTAAAGAACCCAAAAAATATAGAGTCTACTTGCATTACACATCCATTAGTTTTCTGCTCATATCAGTACATAATTTGTCATCTCCATCAAAACACAACACTGCATACAACATCTTGTAATCATCAGCTTTTGCTATCTTTCATTCTTTCATTCACATTATGTCTGCATAAGTCCAATTGTGCCAAAATTATTAGCTATATAATTCAATGTGTAAGTAGAATGCAGTATTCACTATTTTTCAGATGCATAGTAGTATGCTTACCCTTAATTAGGCTTATTATTTCCCTTCACGTCAGTTCTTGCGTTCTTTGTTGTTTTCGTTATAGGTTTTAGCTGCTTGCACAGATCATAAAGGTAAAAAGGAAGCAGACTTGATGAAATGTATATAGTATATTACTCAAATTTGTGAAATGTGATAATGTAATAGAGAGTATACATCAACTGAAAATGAAATGTTATCCAATATATATTTGAAATAATACAACACAAATGTAATGAGACATATTTTTGATTGTCTTGGTTGTGATGGCACTCCAAATCTACCAACATCCAAACTTCCTTTCATTCTGCTGCTACGTTGACTACCAATGCCTGCCATATTAGGAGTAAATTGCCCCACTAAAGATACAGTAAGCTGACTTGGTGCCTGAGAGTTTAACTTTCCAAACTCACAGAAATTCCTTTCAATGTTTTTAGGTCTCCCTGGCTTTTCGCCCATTGGTCCTTTCTTAGGTACTGGAGTTTCTTTATTGGTGCAACTCCTTGATTGCTTTATTTCAAGCCTCAACACGTTTCACCCTTGAGTTTGTTAGATATAGGTGCCCTCAAGGCAATTATCGTAATTACTGGAATGCAATTACTGAATTCAAGAAAACCTATACAGAAAACAGTCTTACTTGAGATGATAGAATGCTATCTGGTTTGTCTTTATCTGTCATGTGTATACGTTTTACTCGTTATCACGTATCGATAATACATGAAATAAAGCCCATAGGATTTTTGCTTGACTACCAGGATTGATGATAAGGATCATTCTAGTAAGGCCTGCTAGTCTATAAGCATATCCTTAAATGTCCCTAGTCGTAAGAGTATCGAGACTAAGCATCAGTATTCCAGTTTAGACTAGTGTATACGTTTCAAGACCCTGTACGGAGCGATGGTTGATCCCGTTGCCATTGGTGTTTGACACCGATGATTGTATACATGTGCTCATTGGATGAGTTACACTGGACGGACTCACCGAGAACTCCTAATTGGTCTTATACCAATGTCAGATAGTAGTTCTCTGGTGACATGAGTACATGGTAATCCCTAGACCTGAGATCGCCATAGTGACTTGTGTGTGTTCCCTCTGTACTTAGATTACTACCCTACCACGGCTTTAAAGAGTCGTGTAAATAGGTTTTAGTTGGGTAGTCCCGAATCACATGGAAGCAGTGAGCGGTCGAGGGGATTCTTCACTCCCGGTATAGGGAGTTGATATCGCGTTGTGCAGGACACGACATCTCAAATCTCTCTCAAATTCGGCCTCTGAGCTTGAGAGTGAGAGTTCAACCAGAAGTCTGTGGTCACGACAGTAGAGATAAACTGGTAAGTGTTACCAGTTGTATCTCTTTAATTATGAGTCCTTTGTCAGCATAACTTATCAGGTTATTGGGGGCCAGACAGATTCCACCCCCAGACCCGGTATGCGATACTCTTTGACAAAGAGACCGGACTATACAATGACTGTCATTTATAGACTTTGTCGGGTTCAGATGAGTTCGCTCGTCGACCCGTCTTTATCTTGATCGTACCTGGGTAGCCGTTACGTGCAGCTAGTATCGCTGACGAGCTTGTGAGTTAACCCGTGAGGGGATTGAATTTGAAAGTGTTTCGAATTCAATCGGATATGATCCTGTTTAACTTACTGCCTGCGTATTGACAGGTCTTTAGAGTCCCGCAACGAAAGTGTCTGCCCGGGAAAAATGTGATGTGATGTACGTATTGGATACGTGCGGGAGTTCAATTAAATACTTGATTTAATCGAACGCCCGGGAATACTAGCCGGTTTAGAAGCCGGAATATCAAGTCAAGTCTTGACTTGATAACCGTATTAAGATACAATTTCTAGTATTGTGTATATGATATATGCACTCTTTCCAGTATATGATACCGATAAGATTAATGATGGCTTTTTCGTATATTTTATACATGATGTGTATGTGTATTAGATACATATACTTGATCTCATATATATATATATATATATGGGAATAATGGAGGAAAGAAGGAATTGCCTCTTATGGTGTCGAAAAAACACACTCCCCCTTATTTTTTCCGATGATTGGCACACATCATCTTCAACGTTATCATCTAAGATGTGGGTACACCAAATTTCATGTGATTCAACAACTTTTCACCGTTGATTTGGTGGGTTCAAAATTAACGGTTTACCGACAACATAACTTTTTACATTGCTAAATCAACGGTGAAAAAGTTGTAGAATCACATGAAATTTGGTGTACCTACATCTTAGATGATAACGATGAAGATGATGGGTGCTGATCGTCGAAAAAAATGAGGGAGGGTATACTTTTTCGACGCCATAGGAGGAAATTCCCTCATATGGCATCTTTCCTCCATTATTCTCTCTCTCTCTCTCTCTCTATATATATATATAATCACACTCTCATTTATGTTTGATACTTATATCTATATATTTATGTTTACATATTTATGTTTATATGAATACATAATATATAATATATAATATTAACAACATGTGATGGTAGGGAAACCCCCCTCTCTCTGTGACGACACATAACAGAGAGAAAGAGGGGATGAGAGTTTACTCTCATTAAAGTAATGAGAATTGATAATAAGAATTAACTAATTCATTTTTATGCTATCATTTTTTGTTCTTCTTCTTCCTCTTTTTCTTGAGCTTGCTTACTACATCAATGGCAAGTCAAGTTCTAGTGAGGAAAATAAGAAATGAGAGAGTACCGATTATCCATCTCATCTCTTTCTACACCTAGCAAGTCCCTAGAGAGAGTTCCTCCGCCCGATGATCGAGATGAAACTTCGGGCAGCCTCCTTTCACCGCGGATTATCTACGGCAAGATGGTCGGCTTGTGGAAACCTTCGGGAGCTCACAAAGGCTAGCATGGATTTTCTGACGGTGATAGGACACGCTACTGTTCCCTCCAAAAAAATAAACGCTTTTGTCTTCTTCCTCCTCCTCATCATCAACCGAGGTGAGAAAATGAGACCAATCTCCATATAAAGGCTTAAGTTTCATCCATAAGAAGGTTAACCTTCATATACAGAACTTAAGTTCTTTTCGTTGATCTTAAGATCAAACTTCACTTCGAGAAAACTTAAGTTTTCATTAAAGATATTTCTTTGATCTTAAGATCTAGGATTTGAGAGAAGAACCAAACTCCTTTATAAAAATGTGCAACTATGATGAACGAGGAAATTTAAATTTCTAAAGAACTGATCATGTGGTCCATATAAAAAAAAAATAGAGATCCTAGATCATAAAGTATTGGTCTTGTTGATCGTTAATGGCCAAAATAGCCATTAACAGAAGCTTAAACTTCATGAAACTTAAGTTTCAAAAGAACAAAGATTAATCTCTATGAAAAACCCTAAGCGGCCATACACCAGAGGCATATGAGCCAATAGGCATACACCACATAAAGATGCGCCAATATAAAGGCTATGCGCCAACATAGATATGCGCCAATATGGGCATATGCGCCAGAGACTAAAAAGTCGAAGGCATGCGCCAATCCCATCGTATATGTGGCATGCGCCACAACCCTTATACGACAATGATTCAATGTGCTATAGACCTATATACCTTTGTTTATGTGACACGTGGCATGCGTCAGAGCTTCTGGGCACCAGTATATATATACTCTAGAGCCAATTCTTAGTCCAAATTGACTAAGTGTTATATTTCTTGAGCCTATATGCTCATATTTTTTAAGTTGACCTTAATCTAAAACAAGATTAACAGTTCTTAAGTATATTTCTTAAGTTGATCTTAGTCTCATATATAACTAACGATCTTTAGATCAAACCCAAATATATCCTGAACTGATGGAACATATGACCTAGGTTCAACCCAAATATGAGATTTATGGATTTGGTCTAATCCGCGCCCTGTGGTCGATGATATATATTAGTCTCCGTATACAATCCAAGAGCAACCCCAAAATAAACAAAAATATAACACGACGCGAAGTGATAGATATGGAGAACGTGAAAGTAGTTATCGCTTGGTGATAACGTAATTGACTGTAGGGGCTTGCGCCTACAGGATAAAGCGTCCCCACAATAAATAAAAAAAACCCTTATATATGAGGGGGGATCTGATAAGTCTGCTACAACGGTCACATCCATCCAAATCTCCGATATGCGTTGCCATAAATCAACTTGGTATCTTTGAAGAGGTGGATGGATATTTTCTATATAGCATCTACCCCCAGATTTAGGTTAGACGCGCTCCCCGCGCTTCATTCCGGTTTCCGGCGGTAAACAGATTCTGGCATGTCCGGTGGGAATTTTTTCTTTTTCCACTCCACACTTTGTGTGTCATGTTTTGTGAACCAATCGCGGTATATATGTTTATATTGCCCTTAGATATTTGGGTTACAAAAGGTGGTGTTTCGCTTCCGTGCAGATCAATGGCCTCACCCAGCAACTCTAATCGAAATGCTAGCTCCAACACCACTCCAGCCGGAGTAACTCGGTCAGGGAAAGCCGTGTCCCCTGTACTCTGCATTCCGCTGGCTCAGGTGTCACAACAAATTAATGAGATATTCTTTGGAGCAATGCTTCCACCTCCCTCCCTTGGCATCCCAGCGCCAAAGGAGGAGACGCTGAAGAAATCGGTTTTTAATAGGCTGCTGCCAGCTCTGCTTATAAGTCTGCTCAAGCTGAAGGTTCGGTTTTTCAGAAGCTGAAGCCAAACTCTGTGGGTTCCTATAAAAAGCTCGTGATCCCAAAGAAGTCAGTCTTCAAATGGATGGCATTCGCAACTTCTGATATGATCGAGGCCTTGAAGGATGATGCTCCTCTGTAATACCCAGTCCTTTTGTATACCAATATCCGTATTTTTGTTACTCTTAAAATTTATTTATTTTATAATTATTATTTTTAGTATTTTACATCCTTAACCCTAATTTATCTAGAACCCTTTTATTTTCTCCCTTTTATTTTTTCCAAAAACCCTAACCACACTTCCATCTTCTCCTTCATTACTTTTTCCCTAAACGAGGCCAAAATCCTATTACCTATTCTTTTTATATTTTCCATTTCCTTATAACCCAACCCAATTCATAACATACACAAATTAATTCCCCAGCCCAACAAAACAAACAAAATTTATCAAAACAAATTCAATTAAACCTCAAATCCCAGCCCAGCCCAAACAAATTAAAAGATTAATTAAAACTAATTATATAATAAATCCCCCAGCCCAGCCCATGCATCAAAGCCCAAACCCTTACCTACACCCAACAACCCGACCCGACCCGTTTGCCCCTCATTCCCCACAAAACTTTCCCGCTTCTTTCTTCTCCCCTGCGCGAACCCACGTCCCCGAGCCTCCCCTCACGCCCACGTCGCCCCCGCCGTTTCCCCACATCCCCGCGACCCTGACCACGACCGCGCGCCCCTCAACCTCTCCTCGTCTCAAACTCTCTCCCCCTCATCACTCTCGCTCTCAAATCTCCTCTCTCCAAGAAAACTCCCTGTACCCAAGCTTCAAACCCACTGCCTTCGAGCCCTCACCGATGACGACGATGACAACTTCCTCATCCTTCCTCCCTCACTCCCTCTCACAAACCCAAACCACCACCTTTCCCCTCACCGCCTCCCCGAGCCTCCCCTGCACCTTCAGCCGCCACCGAGCCGACCCTCGACTCACCTAGGCCACCACCTGCACCTCACTCCGGCGAGCTCTCCACTGCACCCGAACCACCTCATCGACGCGTCTGCACCCTCCGCATCACCGTCACCACACCCAAGCCCCACTACCTGCTCCCTCTTTCTCTAAAAAATCACCAAACTCTAGCACACATCCAAACACCCCTTGCTGCCCCTCGCCGAAGCGACACCGCCGACCCCAGCATGCCCCAGGAGGTCCACGGCATCTCACTCCGCTTCCAGGAATCGCGAGACATCCCCGGGCAACTCCGACGACGAACCCGAACGCGAGCCGAGGCAGCGAACCCTTGCCGCGCCGTTCGTCGCGCGTTCGTGCCGCTGCCGCTGCCGTGCGTCGCCAAAGCGTCTCCAGGCAAGTTATCTACTTGCTTCATGCTAATTGTTTTAATAGAACTTGAAATACTGTTAAAATTCACATTGACATTTAGTGTGACTTAAAACGGTGTAGGTGTTCGATGCAAAACTCGAACAAAAACCTTTCTATAAATTGACGTAACTCGATTGCATATTCTGGCCCGTCTGGCAATGAACCTTGTGTAGAAATTTGACTGAAAAATGTTATTGTTACTGGCTTAAACGAACACCCCCAATTACACCCGTAAAAACTGGGAATTTCCCGCACTTGAAACTTGTTAACATTATAATTAATTGTGTACATATTGAAATGATGCGTTCGAGGACTCAAATCGAAGCCGACTCGACGACCTGTAACCCTATGCAAGTTCTTAATTGTTTCTATATTGAAATTATGACGAGAATTAGTTCGGAGAGCAGCTCTGGACTGTAGTCCAGAGCAGCTCCGTCTGTTGGTTTCTATCTCGTAATGCTCACTACCTTGTCGCCTGAACTTGTATGTTGCGGAACCCTACACTTTATTGAAGATGAATCTGTTAGCTAAATAACTCAAGTGATTTCACCCCTTACATCGTCGTTTACTATTTAAACTGCATTTTAGAAGAACGGGACGTATAGCAGTCCCAAACAGAACCAGAACTGATACTCTAGTGTTGAACAGTGCATAACTTCTGACGTAGAGACGCGATTGAGAATCCGTATAGTGCGTTAGAAACCTTATTGAAAACACTAAATTTAATTCAACTGTAGCGTCGCTAAATTATGATCCCAACTGAGATTAAAATGCGTTACGAAACGGACTTCTGATTCTGAAACCGGATTTTCAGCAGTGAACGCTTAAAATGAAATGGCCATATCTAGTGATCCTGAAACCCGATTAACATGAAACCAATTTTAATGGTTAGACAATTAAACATGCTGCTTACCCTATTTTTATTGTTTCGCGTATATGATTTATGATAAATTATGCAAGTGGTAGTACACCGACTAATGACTTCTTAATCATGCCAGAATTATCGTATTCTCATCACATTACATATATGGTATTGCAATGGTAACCTGGTGATCGTGTGTATTACCCAATGTTAGGTTTTAGCGTTTGATTATGGCAAGTACGTTAGTGTTTAAGTATGAATGGGTAAGTGAAAGTGACACGTACTTGTACACAATCAATGGACCTTATTGATTTATTGCATTGTCGACGTCTGTGGGACGTGTATAAGTGTGACCATAATTGGTATGGGACGATTATGGAAGCATTTGTATGAGTGTCACAGGTAAGGCACCAAACACTGTCCATTTATCTTGGTATCAGTCGAGACATGCTTGTTGGAGACCTTGTCTTCAGTTCTCGCGTAGACTCGTCATGGACCGACTGGTATTTGAGTTTATGGTTGGCGTTTGATGTAGACCACGGGGTGCGGGGTAGTTTGAGTGTGAGTTCA
This sequence comes from Agapanthus africanus, assembly GCA_030015575.1. Classification (NCBI taxonomy): domain Eukaryota; kingdom Viridiplantae; phylum Streptophyta; class Magnoliopsida; order Asparagales; family Amaryllidaceae; genus Agapanthus; species Agapanthus africanus. Next base: position 240,379,842 of record CM057342.1, on the reverse strand, counting down.
ACAGAATCTCGGGAGTCCCATGCCGGCATATATTGAGATATATGGAGATATATAGGGATATCATTGATTATTAGCGAGCGACTCGGGCCCGTGTTCCCTTGCCCTTGGGTCCTACCCTTGGGTGGGGGATACTCACGAGTGGTTGACTCTCACACTTGGACTGACGATAGGCTTAGTGACCCGTACAGTGAGACTTAGAGACTGATAGGATTAGTGACATTGACATGCATCGTTTACTGAATTAACATACCTGCTATACTGTTTACCGCGTTACTGTTTACCTACTCTTTTAGCTACTTGCATTGACTACTTCATTTTCACGTCTTTACTCTTTGATTACTGTTGCATATTCATTATCATTATACGAGTTACCATTTGTATCTATATGTATATTGCTATCGTGTCGCTCTGACAACCTGAGTATGCATGCTCAGAGTGAGAAGTAGATCTAGCTTGAACCAGGACCAGACGTACGTCGCGGACATCTTGATCAGCTACCCATAGCTAAACTCTCTTGATCTCCACCTAGTTAGTTCTTTTGTATTTGTTTTGTTTTAGTTACTGCATTTCTCATTACCTGTGCATTGATTACTGATTACCACTTAAAGCTAGAAGCCGAAGTATGACTACGGGGAGATATTACCTCGACCGTAGGAGTATGGCTGGCCTTGTCAACCCCTCGTATTCCGTATTTTGGGAAGCGGAGCGTGACATGGTTTTGTTGGTATCAGAGCCAGGTTTTGCTTCATTTGGGATTGCAGTTTCCGTTTAGTGCTTGGCAATCTAAGACATCCTTCGGTCTAGATTGTAAATTTATTACTCTTAATATCAATTCACATAGTGTATGCTGCTATACATATTGATCTATCCACTAGAGTTTTGGGTGATTTAGTAGAGTTACGTGGTTGTAATTATGAACTGCAGCATAGCTACAATACTGTACTCTATTGGGTAACTTGGAGTTCTACATTTGTTTTCCGCTCGATTGAGTTTCACCTCACCCGATATTCTTGTTTCATTGTCAATTTTATATCTTGTTCTGATTTTTTCCACTGTACCTTATGCCGTCCTAAAATTGTTGTTTCAGGATCATATCTTCCAACGACTCTTCCTCTATCTCCACTCCCCAGAATCAGACCGTAGAGATTCTGAATGCACTGCAAAGTCTGAAGGAAGCCCAGGAACGAACAAACGACCTGTTAGCTGAAGGACTAAGAAGGCAGATGACTAAGGCACCAGCGGAAGTCTCCAATCGTAAAGGGACCCCTGTTAGAAGAGGAAAAGAGGTGAAGATGAAGCGCCCACTTGTTTCCCCGCGACAGAAGCAGCATCCCCACGACAGAAGCAGCAGAAGACCCAATGTTGTGGGTACTGCAAGAAGCCAGGACACATTCAGAGGGATTGTCGCCGTGCCAAAGGGAAATGCCTGATTTGCGGATCCAGCGAACACTTTATTAATAGTTGCCCTAATAGGAAGGAGCTACAAGGAGGCGGTTCTTCCACACTCTCCACTTCGGCTAAGTGATGGTTATTTCGTAGTTCGAACTTCGAGGATAGTGCAGACCCCGTGCAGGATTCAACTCACGAGACAGGAATGCAGCAGTCCAGAAATCAAAGAAGAATTATCACGTTTTCTGCTTTCAATAAAAATGTTGTCACTCTTTTGTAAATATTTCTTTTCGTTTGAAATCTTGTATCCGTCGAACTTTTAGCTGAATGCAATAAAACTCTGAGTTGTGATGTATGTATCCTTCTCTTGCTTCTCACTTTATTTATACTATTCATTGCATAAGCATTTTTACATTTTAATTTTTCCGTCCTTGCCTCCAGCATATCCTCCCTGTGCTACCGTATCCTTGTTATCTTCTTAATGTGTCCCACTATCTAATCACGACTCTCTCTTTTCAGGTCATGGCCCACCTTGGAGGAGCGCCGCCTCTAGATGAGGACACGCGGTCGTGCGTTTCCTTGAACTACATACTGGTAAGTTCAGATGACGAGATCAACGGCCCACAGGTTATTTTCGGAAACAGCGATTCCGAGGGTGAGAGATTCGCAGCCCCAGAAGTCGACATGATCAGTGACTTGGGCGACGAAGAAGAGGACCCCAAAGAGAACCCAATAGAGGAAGATCCCGAGGAGGACCCGATAGAAGAAAATCCAGTGGAGGAAGACCTTAGGGAGAATCCAGTGGAAGAAAATCCCATGGAAGAAGATCCAGCAGAAGAGGATCACGTAGAATCAGATCTCGATGAAGAAGCTCCAGCTGAGGAAGAAGGGCCCGAAGAAGAAGACCCCATGGCAGAAGAACCTCTAGTGGCGATCCCTGCGAGGCGATATGGAAATGGACGCCCCTATCTGAGCGCGCGAGCCTACCGTAAGCTGCTGAACCTTCACAACCGCGACTGACGCGATTGAGCTTTCGTCTCTTCTGGCCAAATAAAATCTATGTATAGTTTAGGGCCATCTTTTACTTTTCGAGAATGCCTTGTTTAGAATTTTCTGGAATGAAATAAAATTGCTGAGTTCTCTAATCTTTTGCTTGTTAGTTCACGTATTGCTTTGACTGTCTCCCCCAGACATTTCTTTTCTCCTGAGATTCATTAGTGTCCTTCACTTCTGCACCTTGTGCTGTTTTGACCCTCGCTTAGATTAAAAAGTACCGCACCCCGATCTTTTGAATGGGCCACCCTTCATCCTTCGTATGTGCCTTGTTTGAGATCCTTCTGGAGGAGAAATTGATAGTGAAATTTTCGAGTTCGCTAACCCTTCGGATTTTTGATTCGCATGATGTATCGACCGTTTTCCTTCCCATACATCCCTTCCCTTCCTGAGGTTCATTACTGTTCACCCTTACACCCTGGGCTGACCCGACCCCGGTCTCTTCGACCTTCAGTTTAAAGTGTCACACTCCAACCTTTTGAATGAGCCATATTCCATCGTAATCCCTACCCTGGCTAGCTCAATACATCTTTGTGCTATCTCCTATCACCCTAACTATATTTTGGGACATCGTTATTCAAAAATTTAGTTTTCATTATCTTGTATTTATCGAAAAGTGCGTGTTATTAACTATCTCCGTTTTATGCATTTCAAGTACTTTACTACTAACCTTTCCATTTTTTGATGGCACAACCATATATTGCACATATTATTTTGTGCTATGTTTCTTATTTTCACCATGTGGAATTTCTAAGTTATTTTAAATTTTTTTTCTTTTGATCGATACATTATACTAGAATGTTTTAACCTATCGACAAACCCTTCACTATTTTATTTTTGTTACTTTATTTCCCCGAGTATTGTGATTATAGTTGCTATTATAAATGGTTATGCCTGATGCTATTATCCTAGCTGCGCTATTTCGATATACGCATGTATGCATATATTTAGGGTTTTGATTTTATCTAGCATGTCTCGAATATTATTGTTTGTTATTGCTATTTTTATTCTCTTGTATATATAGTTTGCCCTTATAGTTGAGTCTGCCTTGTACTTATTTAGACCTGCCCTTTTGTTACGTTAGTTTTTATACATTTATAGACCTTCAATTTTTACCTACCTGTTTTAAGTAAATCACTATGTGTTAGTGTTCGATGTGGTATCTCTTCGCTTATTATTTGTAACTTATCGTTTATTTTAAATTTCGAGGACGAAATTTTTGTGAGGGTGGTATGATATAATACCCAGTTCTTTTGTATACCAATATCCGTACTTTTGTTACTCTTAAAATTTATTTATTTTATAATTATTATTTTTAGTATTTTACATCCCTAACCCTAATTTATCTAGAACCCTTTTATTTTCTACCTTTTATTTTTTCAAAAACCCTAACCACACTTTCATCTTCTCCTTCATTACTTTTTCCCTAAACGAGGCCAAAACCCTATTACCTATTCTTTTTATATTTTCCATTTCCTTATAACCCAACCCAATTCTTAACATACACAAATTAATTCCCCAGCCTAACAAAACAAACAAAATTTATCAAAACAAATTCAATTAAACCTCAAATCCCGGCCCAGCCCAAACAAATAAAAAGATTAATTAAAACTAATTATATAATAAATCCCCCGGCCCAGCCCACGCTTCAAAGCCCAAACCCATACCCACACCCAACAACCCGACCCGACCCGTTTGCCCCTCCTTTCCCACAAAACTTTCCCGCTTCTTTCTTCTCCCCTGCGCGAACCCACGTCCCCGAGCCTCCCCTCGCGCCCACGTCACCCGCGCCATTTCCCCACATCCCCGTGACCCCGACCACGACCGCGCACCCCTCAACCTCTCCTCGTCCCAAACTTTCTCCCCCTCATCACTCTCGCTCTCAAATCTCCTCTCTCGAAGAAAACTCCCTGCACCCAAGCTTCAAACCCACTGCCTTCGAGCCCTCACCGACGACGACGACGACGACGACAACCTCCTCGTCCTTCCTCCCTCACTCCCTCTCACAAACCCAAACCACCACCTTTCCCCTCACTGCCTCACCGAGCCTCCCCTACACCTTCAGCCGCCACCGAGCCGACCCTCGACTCCCCTCGGCCACCACCTGCACCTCACTCCGGCGAGCTCTCCACTGCACCCGAACTACCTCGTCGACGCCTTTGCACCCTCCGCATCACCGTCACCACACCCGAGCCCCACTACCTGCTCCCTCTCTCTCTAAAAAACCACCAAACTCTAGCACACATCCAAACACCCCCTGCTGCCCCTCGCCGAAGCGACACCGCCGACAATCGCCGACCCCAGCACGCCCCAGGAGGTCCACAGCATCTCACTCCGCTTCCAGGAATCGCGAGACATCCCCGGGCAACTCCGACGACGAACCCGAACGCGAGCCGAGGCCGCGAACCCTTGCCGTGCCGTTCGTCGCGCGTTCGTGCCGTTGCCGCTGACGTGCGTCGCCAAAGCGTCTCCAGGCAAGTTATCTACTTGCTTCATCCTAATTGTTTTAATAGAACTTGAAATACTGTTAAAATTCACATTGACATTTAGTGCGACTTAAAACGGTGTAGGTGTTCGATGCAAAACTCGAACAAAAACCTTTCTATAAATTGATGGAACTCGATTGCATATTCTGGCCCGTCTGGCAATGAACCTTGTGTAGAAATTTGACTGAAAAATGTGATTGTTACTGGCTTAAACGAATACCCCCAATTACACCCGTAAAAACTGGGAATTTCCCGCACTTGAAACTTGTTAACATTATAATTAGTTGTGTACATATTGAAATGATGCGTTCGAGGGCTCAAATCGAAGCCGACTCGAAGACCTGTAACTATGCAAGTTCTTAATTGTTTCTGTACTGAAATTATGACGAGAATTGGTTCGGAGAGTAGCTCTGGACTGCAGTCTAGAGCAGCTCCGACTGTTGGTTTCTATCTCGTAATGCTCACTACCTTGTCGCCTGAACTTGTATGTTGCGGAACCCTACACTTTATTGAAGATGAATCTATTAGCTAAATAACGCAAGTGATTTCACCCCTTACATCGTCATTTACTATTTAAACTGCATTTTAGAAGAACGGGACGTATAGCAGTCCCAAACAGAACTAGAACTGATACTCTAGTGTTGAACAGTGCATAACTTCTGATGTAGAGACGCGATTGAGAATCCGTCTAGTGAGTTAGAAACCTTATTGAAAACCATAAATTTCATTCAACTGTAGCATTGCTAAATTTTGATCCCAACTGGGATTAAAATGCGTTACGAAACGGACTTCTGATTCTAAAACCGGATTTCCAGCAGTGAACGCTTAAAATGAAATGGCCATATCTAGTGATCCTGAAACCCGATTAACATGAAACCAATTTTAATGGTTAGAAAATTAAACATGCTGCATACCCCCTTTTTATTGTTTCGCTAAATTTTGCGTATATGATTTATGATAAATTATGCAAGTGGTAGTACGCCGACTAATGACTTCTTAATCATGCCTGAATTATCGTATTCTCATCACATTACATATATGGTATTGCAATGGTAACATAGTGATCATGTGTATTACCCAGTGTTAGGTTTTAGCGTTTGATTGTGGCAAGTACTTTAGTGTTTAAGTATGAATGGGTAAGTGAAAGTGACACGTACTTGTACACAATCAGTGGACCTTATTGATTTATTGCATTGTCGACGTCTGTGGGACGTGTATAAGCGTGACTATAATTGGTATGGGACAATTATGGAAGCACTTGTATGGGTGTCACTGGTAAGGCACCAAACACTGTCCATTTATCTTGGGTATCAGTCGAGACATGCTTGACGGAGACCTTGTCTTCAGTTCTCGCGTAGACTCGTCATGGACCGACTGGTATTTGAGTTTATGGTTGGCGTTTGATGTAGACAACGGGGTGCGGGGTAGTTTGAGTGTGAGTTCAATAGAATCTCGGGAGTCCCATGCCGGCATATATGGAGATATATGGAGATATATAGGGATATCACTGATTATTAGCGAGCGATTCGGGCCCGTGTTCCCTTGTCCTTGGGTCCTACCCTTGGGTGGGGGATACTCACGAGTGGTTGACTCTCATACTTGGACTGACGATAGGCTTAGTAACATGTACAGTGAGACTTAGAGACTGATAGGATTAGTGACATTGACATGCATCATTTACTGAATTAACATACCTGCTATACTGTTTACCGCGTTACTGTTTACCTGCTCTTTTAGCTACTTGCATTGACTACTTCATTTTCACGTCTTTACTCTTTGATTACTGTTGCATATTCATTATCATTATACGAGTTACCATTTATATCTATATGTATATTGCTATCGTGTCGCTCTGACGACCTGAGTATGCATGCTCAGAGTGAGAAGTGGATCTAGCTTGGACCAAGACCAGACGTACGTCGCGGACATCTTGATCAGCTACCCAGAGCTAAACTCTCTTGATCTCCACCTAGTTAGTTCTTTTGTATTTGTTTTATTTTAGTTACTACATTTCTCATTACCTGTGCATTGATTACTGATTACCACTTAAAGCTAGAAGCCGAAGTGTGACTACGGGGAGATATTACCTCGACCGTAGGAGTATGGCTGGCCTTGTCTACCCCTCGTATTCCGTATTTTGGGAAGCGGGGCGTGACATCCTCCAAAGCAGTCTATCTTCCACACACTGACATCTCAAGCTGTTGCTACTCCCATACCCAGACAGTCAGTTTTCAAGCGACTGTCACCTGCCGAAGCTTCATATAAACACAGAGGGCAAGATAATCCAATCTCAAAAGAACACAGGGGTAGGTCCATGAAGCTCCCATGATCGAAGAAGCGTCGGCCCTTATTACCAGAGGTGCTCGACGCTGATACTGGCGTCGAATGAGGCAGACTAGGGGTAGCTCCCTATCTTGGTTGATTCCACCTGCTCCGATGATCCGAGCTGCTGTTCTAACTTAGAATAGCTTTGAGCCGCTGAAGAAGGTTAAACGCAATTCGCCCACTGCTATACTAAAAAAGTCGTCACTTCTTATGGAAATGTATGATGAGCCGAAGGCAATACGTTCGGTAAAATGACTTTCCTCAACCATCCACAGATTTTGGAAAGAATTCCAGAACTCTGTCATTGATGACCGCAACTCTCACCGGCCAAAGAAACTCATAGGTCGATAAGATGATAACAAATCCCCTCCCAAATACAAGGAGGATAATTCTCAAAAGGTTCCTGCTATGATGGCTCCTTCAAAAACAGATTCTCATAAAAGAGAGAGACCTGATAAAGTCCTGATGCCCGAGGCAAATTCCAAAGGCCGACACTTCAAATGCCCTATGTATGGGGGACATGGTAGTTCATACAGTATATATGTGAACTTCAAAGATGAGAGTTGTACCTCCGTTTCTCATAGACCAATCACTCGGTTTATAATGAAGGATCAACAGAAGCTCCATAAGATATTGGCTCAAGCGGCCGGACTCATGAGTCCTCCGCCTAATGCAAACCTTGATAATGCTCCCGAAGAAAGAACAGGTCAGCAGTCTGATATTGACTTCTTGAGGCACGTCCTCGAAAAGAAGGATGATAAAGCTGTGGAAATGAACGCTAAGATGGACAAGATGGCCCTCCTATTCCAAAGCATAGTCGGGATGATGGCTTAACCGAAACCACCGACAGATAAGACACCGACAGTTATTATCGATGACAAAGGAGACATGTCAAATCCTCTACAAGACCCATCAGCGACGAGTGAGGAGACGATCCCCAAAGCAAAGCTGGACAAATATATCGTCTAGCAATTTAAAGCTCTTCAGGCCAGTGCAGTGGCAGGCAAGCTGATCAAAACCGGTCGACCGTACTCAGCATGGTATGACCAGAGGCAATACCCTCCAAGATATATGATCCCAACGTTCCAAGTATACAAGGGTACTGACAATCCTCGTCAACATTTCACTCAATTCAAATCCAGGTGCGACAACACCGGAGAAGATGGTGTATTGCTTCTCTGCTGATTCGTTAGCAGTCTATCAGGCACTGCTTTCGAGTGGTATTCAGAGCTTCCTAACGACTCCGTTAAGACCTTTGATGACATGGTGATGCTCTTTTGCCAAAGATTCGCCAGCGCGAGTGAACGCATTACTATGACGACATTGGTCAATGAAAGAATCAAGCCGAACCAGGCATGGGTTCAATATGCTATCCAATGGTGAAACCTATGGTCTAAGTGCAAGCAGCGCATCGGTGAAGCTCTAGCCGTTGGAATGTTCATAGAAACCATCGATCGACACTCACAAGTATACCCGTTCATGGTGTTCTTCAAGCCTACCACTTTTCAGGAGTTTATTGATAAATTAGCTCAGCTGGATTCGATGGGTCAAGGTCCTTCCATTTCGGGCTGAAACTCATAAAACAACAAAAGGAAAGGCAAAGCTCCATTTGTCGCCAATGCACTACAGCTGCAGAGCGGCCCTAAAGTATCTGGTCGCCAAAACAATAATCGTATGGTGCCGACTCTCAAGAAAAGGATAGGGCACGAATATTTGTTCCCTCATGATAAAACAAAGAAGTTATTCGAGCTCGCCACAAAGAATGGCATGGTGATGTTTCCCAAGTTGCGGCGGCTAGCCTAAGCTAATGAGGTCAACAATCCAAATTACTGCCCCTACCATCGGGAGGTAATCCTCCGATCGAGAACTGTTATGTCTTCAAAACTAGGTCCATGATCGGTATAAACATGGTAAATTCATGTTATCAGATAACTGGAAGGTGAATCTGCTCAAAAAGCATACCCCTACGGGGGATAATACACAAGGGGCATTCTATTAATTCATAGAAGAAACCCCGTGGGAGATAGTGTTTTCCACCAAAACAACGAAGATGTTAATGGATCTCCGAGCATGTCTGGCAATTAGGTGGAGAAGGCCACTTGAACCTGAGATCATAGAGAGGATGCTGAAACCATGTCCCACTCCGAAGATTACTGATAAAGGGAAAAGCCCCAAAGTCAAGCAGTCTAAGAAGAAGAAAAAGAAAGCAAAGAAACCTGTGCAACCTGCTAAGTATGTAGACAACCGTACGGAGATACAAAAGTATATAGATGTGCTAGAGAAATATAACCAGAAAGTGCGTTCACTAGTCACTCTCGAAAAATTTCTTCAACATATTCTTGAGAATAGCAAGGAGGATAAAGATGACGACTCAGAAGGAGAAGAGGAGGAAATTGAAGAACATGTGGAAAGTTGTCGCATGGTCTCTCACTCCTCCATATGTAACGAAGATGCGCCAGCTGTGTCCGAAAGTGATTCAGATGAACAGAGGGCATAATCAATACCAGAAGCTTCAAATACGCCACAAGAAGACCCAATTGAGAAGCTCTTAAGAGAAGCATTCCAAAGAAGCAGGGAAAATCAAAGACGTGAACTAGCCATATATGAGAAGGCCAGACAGCAGTGTCTAAATAGGCAAGCCGCGGAGGAGGCGAGTCATGCAACTCCACAATCGAAGAAAAAAACATTGCTAAAGAAAAGCAAGGTCAAGGCCGAGAAGCACTTCTCTAAGGCCTTATCGCAAGGGATGAAGCGACCATCTGCGAAGATGTATACTCCAGGGGTTGTAGACTTCGAAAGTGGAGAAGAGCACCCAAAATACTGTCTCTACCACTGGAGAGTCTGTCACCCCATCTACGAATGTAGAGCATTCGGGAAATGGTGGCAAAAGTATGTCTCCCACCAAAGGCATTTAAAAAGGGAGATGCGGAAGGCCAAGGCTCGCCCGCTCCTGCATGATAGTTCCAAAGCAAATAGACAGGCAAGGTTAGTGACCGGGATCTGTTGTATGACCAAGGTTCAATCTTCAGAAGAAAGGGGTTCAACAGTACCAACTTTTGGATGTGAATCGGAAGATGAAGTCCCCGTCAATCTCCCCTATGCAAGCTCCTCATCAGGAGAAGAAGAAAGGACAAAAAAATGCAGTAATATCCGTCTGCGGAACCGCACCCTTCCCGAGAAGAACCTTGGACCTACAAGTAAGGATCCAAGGAATCAAGATAAGGGTAAAGGGAAGATGCCCGAAGAGATTGTTCTAGATGAAGAGGTGGCCATAGACCCGCCCAAGAGGAATAATGTGGACTACAATGTGTTACCCATCTGAAAAAGCTACCTTCTCACTTGAGTATATATGATACTCTACTCCTGTCGAAGGAACTACGGGAATGTTTAATCAAAGCCCTTGAAGAACCCGATCAATTACAAGCTTTCTTTGCCGAGGAAGCAATGAAGGATAAACTGGAAGAAGTATACACGGCCGATATTTCCTTCAGTGAAGAAGATCTTCTCCTAGGAACATTCGGGCATAATCGACCGCTCTATGTGGCCGGGTATTGCAATGATAAGAGGATATATAAGATCCTCATCGATAATAGCTCTTCTGTTAACCTTTTGAATGTAAAAGTGCTCAAGCAGCTATTTATGGATGTTCGATATCTCGGCCGTGAAAAGGTCACCATCTCTAGATTCGACCGCAGTCTTCAAAAATGCTTGGATCTATAGTATTGACATCGCGCTTCGGACAGCTCGTCACAGACGTAAAGTTCCATGTCATTGAAGGCAAGACAGGCTATAGATCTTTACTCGGTACACCTTGGCTATATGAGCACGGCATCATCCCTTCTACACAACATCAGTATATATAGTATTTTAAGAATGACCAAGAGCACACCATCACAGGAGAGCTCAACCCTTTCTCTTTGAATGAAGTACGGAAATACGAAGATGCCAAGTACTTCCTGTCGGACTTCGAAGATACTAAGAAGTGCGGAAAGTCGAAGAACAAATATGTATAGGAAGCCACCATCCCAATCTTTGGAAGCGATTCTAAAGAAGAAGAAGAGATAGTGTTCACGGGTCAGCCTCCGAGAAAGGCTAATGAACCAAGCTCATTAACCACCATTTCAGTCTTCGGCAGTGACTCAGAAGAAGAAGCTGATGCAGTGTTCTCTACCCACCCGTAGGTGAAGATTCCCAATGAAGAAAACCGGGCTCTACATATTGTGATGGTTCCGTATTGTCATTACAAAGAACTCGACATATTCAGCATCTACAGCGTGCAGGAGTTGGTCACTTTTCATGTACCTCCCAGATATAGATGTTAGAAGGCGATTCTCTTTTATAAATCGGAAGAGACCAAGGTGGAGAAAGAGATCTGGTATGGACTTGACCCGAATCTTGACAGGTTTCAGCCCATCTGCATGCCAAAATACTTCATGAAAGGATTAAGGGAATTCTTGAAGCATCAGGGAATGTCATTCAAACAAACTGCTCGTCAGACTCAATATTATAGGAAGATTTGGGAAGTGCCCGGGACTCGCCAAATCAAGCCGAATAGAAAGATGGATACTACTGGCTTAGGATATGTACAACCCAAGGAGCGGCAATGAACTCATAGCTGCTATGCCTTAAGCGAAGGAGAAGACACATGGCTGGTAGATGACGCAGCCGAGCAAGAGGAAGATACCTTACAAAGTGCTTCAACCCAACCATCAGAAGAGTCGATTGAGACGTTAATGAAAGAAGCGGTTCAAGAAGTCAATGAGCATGAAAAAGTATAATTGCCCTATGTGAAAAGGCCATGCGGTTGCCCCTAACCGAGCAATATAATAGAGTAAGGAGTTATGTTAGTCCGGATCCACAACAGCTACCTCTATCTTCCTTTATAAGAGAGGAGATTCGAAGTAGCAATAATGAAAATGGGACGACATCTATATCCAACCTTCAACCAAGACAAGATGATCTCGGGACATTGCGTCAACGAAAAAATGCTGCCCTAGCTAATCCCTTAGATTGAAGATGGGATAGGGATATTCTTTTCCCCATAACAAAACAAGGAAGATATTCACCCTCATCATGAAGCACAAAATGCTAACACTGCCCGAGTCTAAGAGGCCCCATTAAGCAAATGCCTCTAATCATCCAGATTGCTGTCTTTACCATTGGATCATCGACCATTCGATTAAGGATTGCTTCGTCTTCAAGAATTGGGCGGAAGAGCGATATAGGCAAGACATGTTCACGCTAAGTGATAGCTGGAGAGTAGAGACTCCACGAAAGCATGTACCAATGTGAGACTACTCTACCAAATCAGAGTCCGGCCAGCCCAAGAAACGAAAGCTCACCCAGGTATGCCATATGATAAGGCTTTCCAATGACAAAGAAGATGAAGAAATGCTTGAGCTCTTCGATTTCCTCGTCAACGAAGATGAGGATTTTTCAGAATTGCCGCTAGCACCTAAGGAGCTGGAAGACAGAATCCATACCATCGCTGATGAATTAAATAAGATAGACTTGGAAACGGAGGATGATCCAAGACCAACGTTGTCAGTGAGCTGCTGTCTGAAGAACAAGTAGCCATCTTAATAGACGTGCTTATGGAATATAGAGATTGCTTTGTCTGGAATTACTCCAAGATGGCGGGTTTGATCTAGATATAGCGGTTCACAAGCTGGCTATAAACCTGGGGATAAAGCCAGTCAAACAAGCACCAAGAAAGATGCGGATCGAACTCGAGATGAGCATCAACGCCGAAGTCAAGAAGCTCATCGACTCTGTCTTCATCCATGAAGTAAAATACCTGGATTAAATAGCCAATATCATCCTCGTGATGAAGAAGAACAGGATCGTCCAGATTTGTGTGGACTTTCAGGATCTCAATAAAGCGTGTTCGAAAGATGACTTCCCTGTACCAGTGACGGAGCTTATGATCGGCAATACGTCTACTCATGAGGTCTTCTCTTTTATAGATGGATCTTCAGGGTATAATCAGATAAAGATGGATCTCGAAGACTAGAAGCATGCAGCCTTTCGCATCCTGTTAGGCGTATTTTGCTACAAGGTCATACCCTTCGAATTAATGAACGCCGGAGCAACATATCAAAGAGCTATGACAAAGATATTTGATTAGCTTATACATTATATCGTCGAATGTTACATCGTTGATTTGGTGGTCAAGAGCAAATCTCACGAAGAGCATTGGGAGCACTTAAGGACAATCTTCAAGCGCCTTCGGAAGTATAACCTGAAGATGAACCCACTGAAATGTTCATTTGGAGTCTCTTCCGGCAAATTCTTGGGTTTTATAATCCGCCACCGAGGGATCGAGATCGACCCCTCCAAAATTAGAGCAATTACGAAAATGCCCCCGCCAAGAAATCTCAAGTAGCTACTATCTCTCTAAGAAAAGCTCGCCTATATTTGATGGTTCATCGCCAACCTCTCTGGAAAGTGCCATCTATACAGCCATCTGATGAAGAAAGGGACTCCCTTTATATGGGGCCAGAAATGTCAGAAAGCACAGGAGGAAATCAAGAAGTATTTGCAGAATCTACCAGTATTGGCCGCTTCAGTTAAGGGAAACTCCCTAATCCTATATACAACTTCCCTTGATGGTTCCCTAGACGCGCTATGGGCACGGATGAATGATAAAGAAAAGGAAAGGGCCTTGTACTATCTAAGTCGAGTCCTGCTAGGAGCAGAAAGCAACTACTTCCCTATCGAGAAGCATCGCATGGCGCTGATCTTCGCGATAATGAAGCCCAGACACTATGCCTTGGCCCATGTGGTGCACCTTATATTAAATGTGGACCCTCTCAAGTATCTCATGAAAAAAGCAATACTGACGGGAAGGCTCACCAAATGGGCCATTTTGTTGATGGAGTTCACGATCGTTTATCGCCCTCTCAAAGCGGTAAAAGGACAAGCTATTTCCGACTTCCTCGCCAGACACCCGATTCTAGCTGAATCTCCACTGAACTGTGGGTTGCCGGATGAATATGCGTTCAACACGAGTAAAGAGATAGCAGAAGCAGGGAAGACTCATTGGGAACTATATTTCAATGGAGCATCCTCAATAAAAGCGTGGAAAAAGAGTATCCCGATAATCAGAGCTGGGATAGGCCTTATTTTCGTAACCCATCAAGATAGAATAACCCGCCATGCTATTTCGTTGACGGAGCCTAGGACCAAAAATGAAGTCGAATATGAAGCGCTTATAGTTGGTCTTGAAATCGCGATCGATATAGGCATCAAGAATCTCCACATATACATGGACTCTTAATTGATCGTTATGCAAGTCAATGGAGATTAAAAAACATGCAAGCCAGAACTGATAAATTATGGCGAAAAGTTGAAACAACTGCTGATGCAACTTCCTTCATATACACTGGAAAATGTGTCGTGAGTGGAAAATAGCAAGGCGGATGTATTAGCCAAACTCGCCAAAGAATTGGCCGATGAAAACCTCGAAGATGTAAGGATTATTGTCCAAAGTCACAAGGTCTTAGCCCTGGCAGAGATATCCTTGGAACCCTAGCCGAGGCAACCAATGAACATGTCCTTCAAGCGGAAGAAGCTGGTGAAGAAGAAGATGACTGGCGAGAAGTCTTTATAGACTACTTTAAGTCTCAACGGATGCCTGAAGATGCGTAGCAAATACATCAGCTCATGAAACGAGCCTTGTCATTCGCCCTAATCGAAAGAACTCTATATGAAAAGGTCCTTCGACCATGTATGGCTAAGGTGCCTAGGACCGAAGGAAGCTAAAAAGGTCGGCCAAGAAGTTCACGACGGACTCTGTCGATCCCATTAAGCCGGTCTAAAGATGAAATTGAAGATCAAAAGAATGGGTTACTACTGGCCCACGATGACCCAAGACTGCATCAACTATGCAAGGTGATGTCACTCATACCAAATACACAGGGACTTTATATATCAGCACCCCAATTCGCTGCATCCGACCATAGCCAGTTGGTCTTTCGAAATGTGGGGGACCAATATAATAAGCCTCATCGAGCCGATGTCATTCTGAGGACATCGGTTCATTTTAGCGATGGCCGATTACTTCTCCAAATGAGCAGAGGCGATACCATTGAGAGAAGTAAAGACGAAGAATATTGTCCATATCTTCAAAATCCATGTCATATACCAGTTCGGAGTTCTATGGCGGATAGTCTTAGACAACAGATCGACATATAGAAGCCACAAGATAAGTCACTTCGTCCAACAACACAAAATAGATTGGAGATATTCCTCCGTCTATAATTCTTGAGCTAATAGTTTAGCCGAAGCTTTCAATAAGACGCTAGCCAAGCTCATAAAAAAGATGGTGTCCAAGAATAAAAAGGACTGGCATGAAAGGCTACATGAAGCTCTTTCGGCGTACCGAACGACGTTCAAGACGGCTACAAAGAAGACACCTTATGCGTTGGTGTTTGGCGTCGAAGCAATACCCCCGTTAGAAATCGAACTCCCCTCAGTGCGAATGGCGGTTCAATGTGAACATATGGATGAAGAGAATACCCATCTCTGGCTCAAAGAACTTGATTCTCTTGATGAGACCCTCCTTATAGCACAACAAAATTTGGAAGCTTACAGGGCAAAGATGACACAATCATATGAAATATTAACCAGACCGAGGACATTCTGCCAAGGCGAACTCGTACTAGTTGTCAAAAGGCCGATGATCCCTAACCGCGTGAAACGTTTGAAGTTTGAGCCGAATTATGAAAGCCTGTATGTTGTAGATAAGGTCTACCAAGGTGGAGCTTACCTACTCATGGATATGTACGGAGAAAGACCGTTTCGGCCAATTAACGGCCGATTTCTTAAGAAGTACTATGCTTGAAGAGTCGAGACTTGGGTCAATAATAGATGATGATGCCTATGTCCACACGCTATCCTCCTGGGTCAAAGCTTTGAAAGACCCACCGAATGATATGCACCCCTGATATGTTGATGGACCACTATGTCCCTAAACTGGAATGATGGACAACTATGTCCCTAAACTGGAATGATGGACCGAAATGTCTCTAAACTAATATGTTGCTCTACATCATGGATCATATAACCAGCCATATACAATCCACAAATGATTTATGTCCCGCATATGTTCTTCATGGCTCCCTTGGACCGCGATGTCCCTAAACTAACATGTTGCCCTATGGACTCCTTAAGATCTACGTTTCACCCGAAGTCCCGCCGGCAAAGATTGCAACTCAAGTCCCACCTGCGAGACTGCACCTGAAGCCCCACTGGTTGTGAAGCTCCATCGATGATGTAGTCCTCCAAAAGATGTTATACCCTATAGCTGATCTCTATGTTGATCACCGTAGACAATCTACGAGCATAAACGATCCATATCTCGTCCAAGTCTTGCCGGCAAGCGATGTTGGGTTACCGGCAAGGAAACTATGTCCGAGAGTTTAAAAAAAGGGGTATGTCTATAAGCAAAATGGGCACAGATGAAAACCCGAAAGAGCTCTGTGAGTAAAAACAACAGGATTACTGGCGAGCTTGTGAAAACTCGAAAGGGAGAAAACTCGTTGAAAGAAAAGAAAGATGCACTTGCGAAATTCTCTCGACTTTGTAAAGAGAAAACACCTGCGTGAGATCCTTACGACTCATAAAGCAGCAACACACTTAGGAATCCATATGATTCCTAAGGAGAAGATACATTTACGAGATCCTCTCGACTCGTAAGGAGAAGATACCTATGAGACATTCACTGCTCATAGAATTCAAAAGCCTTAGGTTAAGGAATCTGAACCTGTTTCCTAAGCCATCATATCCCCATAAGATTTATGCCCTACAAGTAGTTCAATATTAACTCTTTTATACAATCTACAAGCATAAATAAATGTGTTCCCAACCAAGATCCACCGAAGGCGATCGATATTCCCAACACGATGGACGACACTTGTGAGTCCCCTCGACTTGCAAAGAGAAAATACTCTTGTAAGATCCTTACGATTTACAAGAGGAAAACTGTAATATTTCAGAAAATAGAAAATATTATTTTTAGAATTTAAATAATAAAATAATAAATTTCACGAATATTATACGAATATAGATTTGAGTTTTAGTACAATGGTATATACCTATATTTTTGGAATATAATTGGAATTTAAAAATGACTTATTATTTATGAAAGCATTTAATTGATTTAGGCTTTTTATAAATTAATTTATAATTATTTCCATACAAGTTTAATTTAAACTTGATTAGTACTTCACAAATTATGCATTAGACGAAGCCTAATTTATTAAACCATGTTTAACTTGTCATGACATGTTAATGTCTCATTTTATCATGCTTTTATGTTTTGTTTTTAAAAAAAGGAAAGGAAAAGAAAAGAAAAGAAAAAGGAAAATGGCGGAGGGGGGACAAGAAAACACATGGGTATGGGTGTGAGTGAGAGAGAGAGAGAGAGAGAGATATGGTTGCATTTAACCATTTCTTCTTCACTTCATCTTTCATTATTTTCTCATCTTCTTCCTCTCATTTCTCTACCTCCTTCTCCCTCTCTACCACCACCTAAAAAAAACCCGAAGTAACTCAAAACCCCATGTCACCTTTAGAAAAATCATTCACAACTTCATCCTAAACATCTTGGTGGGATCAAGTTTGCGTTTTGAGCATCTTATGCCATCTAGGAAAATTCTTGAGTTGCTTCTATAAGGTAAAACTCTCTCCTTTAGATAAGTTTCTAGATTTCTTAACATCACAAATTAGTTAGAACCAGTTTTAGAGCCTTAAGTGCATGTTTCGTGAACTTAAGTTTTTAAAAGTGAGATATGGTGGATAAAACTTGTGGTAGTGATATAGTAGAGGGTCTATAGAGTGACTACAACCCTATTAGTGATAGAATCCTTGACTTAGATGAGCTTAGAAGTTTCAAAGACGAGTTTAGAATTTTCCGATGTCGGTTTTGTGAAGATTTTGAGGATCAAATGAAAATCTGGAGCTACTTGGGTTCTCTGAAAATTAAATAGAGGATAATGTGAGATGTATAGACCTGTAGAAAGCCACCGTAGAAGCCCGAGCCCAATCCCCCATGTCAAAACCGCAATTTTATTCAAAATGGCTGCAAATTTCGGATCAATCTAGGAATTTAGGTCCTAGGTTTGGTCTGTAGCTCACTTATTAGATAACTAAGACTACCCTATATCCAAAAAGGTCTAAAATCACCTTAAGAAAAATATGGAGTTGTTTTACTAAGTTTATGTCGATGTTTTACGATATTTGAAACTTGATTTTTTATATTTGAGTTTTGACTCGGTCGTTTGACGTTCATACGTCGACGTCGGGGGTGGTTTTGTTGTTTTAGCACACGTTGACCATAGGTTCTAACCTATTTGTGCTTCACTCGTCGTATCGGTTTTCGAATTAGATTTTTATGCGATACGATATGTTTTGATTTGTAGGTACAAGCACGTGGAATTCCAGGACGATGAAAGAGGGCAAGGCATCCGTCGAAATCGGCTAGGGCGAGGCGAAACTAGGTGAGCAGATGCATATCTACTGGGAAAGTCGGGTGGATGGCGTATAGCACCCCCGCAACCGTAGTACTGGGATACTAGATATATAGTTATATATAGATATATTAGATGTGTATACCTACCCTATAGGGTTATTAGGATACTATATGCGATAGTAGTAGACTTAGTGGAAAGATATACCCTAATACCGTTTCTTAGCCTATGAGCTATATCTACTTATGAAGTATATAAATACATATATTTTGCAATATGATACAATAAGATGAGGATATGATCTGATTTAATGATACGAGTTGATATGATTGGATGTGATGATATGAGGCGATGTTACATGATATGATATATGAGGACATGAGATGATATATAATGATATGAGATGAGATGATGTATGTGAATATAGTTCCGTACTATTGATTTGATGATATCGTACGATGGATTATTCCGTACGTGATATGATAAGGATGGATCGCCGATATTATTTTCGACTCGAAAAGAAATATTTAAAATCACTCAAGTAGATAGTATGATATGTTTAGATCCATACCTATTTTCAAAAGTAACAAATCGTTACGCACTTTTAAATGATAATTTCAAGGGGACGCTACGCCTTTTCAAATGGTATCTTTTTGAAACATCGTAGCCCCATAATTTCTAAAATAACGATTCATACTATTTTAAACTACAACTGTATGGCTCATATGTAGTTGCGTATTTTTATACTGTTCACATTTACGAATTCTCTATTCTGTTTACGATTGCGTTACGATTTCTTATTTCTGCATATGCTCGCATTATTTTCTTTTATGATATATATATTATGTTTCATACCCTTATCTTTATGTGACTTCGTTTGCTAGGACACACCCACCATTACCGATGATGCACATGTTTCACGTATACATACTTGTCGGCTCACACACACATCATCGGTAATTGCCATGCTACATACACATTAGAACTCGCTATATTACCGTATCACCTTATAACCTGTTAGTATTTTAGCTACTGTTTAGTACTCAGTACCGCATACTAGTTCAGTTATTGCACTTGCCTTATCTTGCTACACGACACGCTCATATGAACACACTTGCTATGCATTACAGTATTGTTCTGTGCCTGCACATATTATTTCATTACTGCCATGCATTTCATAAGATTTCTGGATTTGAGAAACCACATATATTATTTAAAAACTTGTGATTGTTTTAAAAACGCGATTTCTCTTGATATGATTTTTCGGCGTCCACCATGAGATTTCTCAGTGCTGAGCTATGATGATTATCTGAATCGAGGCAGGGGGAGAAACCGATTGCGGATACATGGTGGACCCAGTATGGTACCCCGGAGCAAGAAGATCGTATAGAAAGGCATTGAGCCCGGCAGGGGAACACTACCTACCGGTGACAATATTGGACTCGGCGGATATTTGGAGGATACCGACCGGAGTGATATGAGACAGATGGATACGAGGACCGATTTGATGAGATGGTGCCTGAGATATGAGGGCCAATCCGATGAGACGACGCCTGATGTTAGTGATATGTATGCCCTAGAGGCTATTATTGTATATTATAGTGGATGCTTGGACACATATATATAGAAGACTTTCTTGCTCGATATGATAGTATGCTCTCTGGTTGCACTTTATCTTAACATGTACACTTATTATTATTATACCGTCTCTCAGATACATGTTGATAGAGCCTTTAGGATGTTAGCTTGACTACCAAGACTATGATGTAGATCATACTAGTGGGGCTTGTGTAGTTCACAAGCACATCCTTTAAACCGTTCCTAGTCGAGGGAGTATCGATACATGGCATCGATATTCTAGAGTAGACTAGTATGTACGTTTCTTGACCCTGTATGGGGCAATGGTTAATCCCACATCTATTGGTGTTTGACATCAAAGATTGTACACAGCTTCTCATTAGAGAATGTATACACTGAACATGACTCGCCGAGAACTCCTAGATGGTACCATACCTATCGTCAGATAGCAGTTCTCTGGTGACACTTGTACAAGTTAGTCTGTAGACCCGAGATCGTCATAGAGTCTTGTGTGGTTCCCACTGTTTTTTGATTTCCTCCCTACCACGGCTCAAAGGAGTCATGCAAACATGTGGATTTTGGGTACAGTCCCGATTCACATAGAAGTAATGAGCGATAAGGGGTTTCGTCTTTACCGGTATAGGAAGTTGATGTTGCGCTATGCTCGATTGGGTATAACAGCAAGTCCCTGGCCAGGGCCGATGAGATTTACTGGTAAGTGTTATCAGTAGTTTCTCGAACGGTTATAGGCCACACATCTGCATGACTTATCAAGTTACTGGGGTCTGACGATTCCACCCCTAGACTCGATATGCGATATATCAGACGAAGAGACCAGACTGTACGGTAAGTGTTGCTAGGCTTCACGAGAGTTTGGACAAGCTTGCTTATTGATCTTCTATTCGTTCAATACCTGGGTAGCCGTTACGTCCAGCTAGTACCGCCGACGGCTTGTGGGTATCTGATATGATCAATACCTACTGCTAGCGTATTGACGAGTCTTTAGAGTCCCACACAGAGGTTTCCTAGCTCAAGCGAAACGAAGTAGGGCATATATGTTGATATGTGCGGGAGCTTGATTAAATACGAGTATGTGATACCGTATTCTAATCTCGAGATATTTGATATCGGTTAGGTTATATGTGATATAACCGGATTGTTGAATCAAGTGTTGATTCAATATGTTATATGTATATATATTTGATATTGGTCGGTTATATATGATATGACCGGATTATTGAATCAAGTGTTGATTTGATATAGTATATTGAATGTTGTCGGTTATATGTGATATGACCGGGTTATTGAATCAAGTGTTGATTTGATAATTTGATATACATATAAATGATATTAGTCGGTTATATATAATATAACCGGATTATTGAATCAAGTGTTGATTTAATAATTTGATATATATTAACTAATATTGATGCTCACTAACGACTTTCTTCTCTTGTTTTATATATATATATATATATATATATATATATATATAGAGATTAATGGAGGAAAAAGGCCATAGGAGGGGATTTCCTCCTATAGCGTGGAAAAAATACAACCTCCACCATTTTTTCCGACGATCGGCACCCATCATCATCATCGTTATCATCTAAGATGTGCGTACACCAAATTTCATATGATTCCACAACCTTTTCTCCGTTGATTTAGTGGGTTCAAAATTAACGGTTTACCGACAATAGAACTTTTTACATTGCTAAATCAACAGTGAAAAAGTTGTAGAATCACATGAAATTTGGTATGCCCACATCTTAGATGATAACGATGAAGATGATGGGGGCCGATCGTCAAAAAAATTGGTGGAGGTTGTATTTTTTCCACGCCATAGGAGGAAATTTCCTCCTATGGCCTCTTTTCTCCATTATTCTCATATATATATATATATAATACTATTGTGTCATAGTAGATGATATATAGAACATGGGTGTATGAGACTCACACCAAGACTTAGGATATTTTTAGGTGATTTATTTTTAAGAGGAAATGAAAAATGAGTAGATAAATGAGATGGCTTGGATGCTTGTAGAAGCATGTAGAAACCATGACTCATCCATTCATTTTCGTTTTACTCTTAGATATTTCTCACCCAATGAGCTCATGGTTATCTCTCTCTCAATAATTCAACACAACTCTCACCCACCCAAGTTCATCTTCTTCTTCCTCAAGAGCTCACTAGGGTTTTTCTTGAGTTAGAAATAAAAAGAGAAATAGATTTCTAAAGTGAGCAAAATTCCTACTTCATCAATCTATACTATCTTAGCCTTTTAGTATAGGTTGTTTGCTTTACTAATACCTTGATTAGTGAAGAGATGGCTTGAGTTAGAGAGACTTCAAGGTGGATCATCTTCGGCTTCGAAGAGATCAAAGAAAGCTCGATCCTTTCTTCATGTGGAGCCAACAAGAGTTCTGGGGACTACTACTTGGAGCTAAGAGACTACTACTTGGATCTATAGAAGTGAAGGACTTGGTCTACAAAGGTTGTAATCCTCTTCCCTTAGTTATAGAACTTTTTTGCTTGCATAAAACCCTAATTCTCTAGTTCGATTCTACGTTAGTGTACCTTAAACCTCTAGATTTTTTAAAATTGCATACTTGATGGATGTGGAAACCTAGTAGAGGTGCTAAGACACACTTTCATTTTTAATCTGTAAAAATTTCAACTTTTGAAAAATGAGATGGCTTGGATGCTTGTAGAAGCATGTGGAAGTCATGACTCATCCATTCATTTTTGTTTTACTCTTAGATATTTTATCACCCAATAACATATCTTGAGCTTATGGTTCTCTCTCTCTCTCAATAATTCAACACAACTCTCATCCAACCAAGTTCATCTTCTTCCTCCTCAAGAGCTCACTAGGGTTTTTCTTGAGTTAGAAATAAAAATAGAAATAGATTTCTAAAGTGAGCAAAATTCCTACTTCATCAACCTACACTATCTTAGTCCTTTAGTATAGGTTGTTTGCTTCACTAATATCTTGATTTGTGAAGAGATAGCTTGAGTTAGAGAGACTTCAAGGTGGATCATCTCCGGCTTCGAAGACATCAAAGGAAGCTCAATCCTTTCTTCAAGTGGAGCCAAGAAGAGTTCTAGGGACTACCAATTGGAGCTAAGGGACTACTATTTGGAGTTATAGAAGTGAAGGACTTGGTCTACAAAGGTTGTAATCCTCTTCACTTAGCTATAGAACTTTTTTGCTTGCATAAAACCCTAATTCTCTAGTTCGATTCTAGGTTAGTGTACCTTAGACCTCTAAATTTTTAAAAAATTGCATACTTGATGCATGTGGAAACCCAGTAGAGGTGCTAAGACACACTTTCATGGTATCAGAGCCAAGCTAGAGCATTAGGTGATATCTAGACGACGTTAAAGTGTTCGATCGAACTTTGAAACCCGCATTTTACCAAGTTTCTGTCCATTTTTCAAAAGTTGAAATTTTATAGATTAAAAATATTCAGAAAATCATGCAGGTTATTTATGTTGGCTATAGTGTCCTCAAGTCAATTATTGGATTGCAGGCACGTGATTGCAATGATTGAGGGAGGACCTATACCGGTAGAACAGTCTTACTCGAAATGATAGTATGCTATCTGGTTTGTCTTTATCATCATGTATATGTTTCAGGTGACACTACAGATCTCTATTACATGTTGATAGAGCCCATAGGATTCTTGCTTGACTACCAGCAGTATGATGGCGATCATATACGTGAGAGTTGGGTGGTCTATAAGCACATCCTTAAAGTGTCCCTAGTCATGGGAGTTTCGATACTGGGCATCGATACTCCGAGAGTAGACTGGTGTATACAGATCGAGACCCCGACGAGGGGCGGTGGCCGGTCTCACAAGCCATTGGTGTCAGTTAGTTCACCTAAGATGTATATAGGTGCTCATTGGGTTATGAGTACACCGGACGGACTCGCCGGGAACATGCTAGTTGGTATTATACCTATTGTCGGATGGCAGTTCCCTGGTGACATGTGTACATGTTAGTCTATCGACCTGAGATCGTTATTTGTCTCGTGTGAGTTCCCACCGTGCTTTGATTACTACCCTACCACGATTCAAAGGAGTCGTGCAAACAGGTTTTAGTTGGGTACAGTCCCGAGCCACATGGAGGCAGTGAGCGGATCGTCAGGGGATCCATCTCTTCGGTATTGGGGGTTGATGTCGCGGTGTGCACGGGTGGCCATCACCAGAAATCCTTGGCCAAGGTAGTCGAGAATTACTGATTCGGATCAGTAGTTTCTCAGGTGGTGATGGGCTTCATACCGACACTAAATGTCGCGTTATTAGGGGTCTGACTTTATCCACCCCCTAGACCCGATATGCGATACTCATAGACGAACGGACCGGACTGTACGGATATTGTCACTATCAGGTTCAGTAGGGTTTCAGGATGAGTTCGCTCGTCGGCCTCCCTTTTGCTCAATACCTAGGTAGCCGTTACGTACAACTAGTGCCACTGACGTACTTGTGGTTAAACCTACTGCCAGCGTATTGACGAGTCTTTAGAGTCCCACACAGAGGGTTTCCCTGGTTCGGACGAAACGTTGTAGAGGCCATATGGTTTTATGGCAGGGTTCGATCATATTCGTGCAGTTGTGCACATATCATGATCGGACGGATAATACTAGTGGGCTTTGGTTTAAGCCGGATCCTAGTATTATATTGTTGGATTACTTTCGTCTCGTAGTATTCGTATTCAGTCGGAATACGGATGCGGGTATGTATATATACGGATGAGGGGTATTCTTGTAATTCGTTACAAGATTACTTTAGTTGATGCCGTTTATTTTTTTGGATTAAACATTTTTGTTTAAATTTTTATTTAGTGGAAAGTGTGACTCATTCTTGGCATGAATCTAGCCTGTACACTTGATGATTCATGTTATGAGTCATGTTGGCATGGCTAGATTTTTGTCTTGGCTAAGATATTTGTGTATAGTGTTGTGGGATATTTTGTGAGGGATGTGAGATATTTTTGGAGAGTGGGGGCAGTTCTTTTCTCATAGAGGAATTTTCTTTAGTTGCTCACACTCTTAAAATAGCTCACAACACTTCACTCACTTTCTTCACTTGGTTTTGCTTGAGCTCACACTTCTTCATCAATGGCTTCTTCTTCAACCTCCACCCATCCCTCTCATGAGTTGAGAATCCATGGGTGTTTTGAGACAAAGTATTCACACACTATCTCTATTTCATCTTGGGTATCTAGGCTAGCAAACTGGATGCCCGAGTTGCTTGGTTTAGAGGCGGGAGCCCGTATTAAGAACCCTCGATGTGGATCTTTTTCGACGAAGGGAGACCGGATATCAAACTTGATCGGGGAAGCCGTGATGAGCTTGGGACAGAGATTGAAGATCGAAGGACACGGATCGATCGGTATAACCTCTATAAACTCCTTTCTGAGAACTGGTATAGGGTTAATGGCACGGTCCGTAGATTAGGGTTCCGTTAGCGCCGGGTTTTAAAAGTTTTTATTCCACGTTTGGCCACGGATTGATGGCCGGGGCGCTACTGTAACCTTACAATTTAATGGAGGCCCAAGAAGTACGAGGCTCCAACTCTGTCAAAGCACCGTAGAACCATGGCCTAACCCCTTGTTTGGCTGCGGTTCCGCCACAATCTTAAGGAGTTGAGGGATCGTTTTTCTTGTGCTGCTCCATTTTGACATTTTGGATTTTCTGGGGATTTTTAGTGAGACTCAAGTTGTTGAGGTCTCTGTGATTTGTGGGTGTTTGATATATCGATTGAAATGTTTAACATCGTCTAGATATTTATGATATATGATACAATATTTGGAATCCACATTAATTAGTTTTGTAAAAACTAGTTTGTATTTTGTAAATCTAGCATTTTAGTCTCATTTGATCGATTGCCACGGAGTTTCGATTCGGATCGAAACTCCGTCGCAATCTCGTATTGTACGCGAATAGTCACCGAGAAACACTACTAGATAGTCACGCCCCATAGCCCCGACCAAGTGACTATAGGAGAACATCGTAACCAAAAGCATCCACTCGGGAGCTCGCGGCCGTGATGTTCCATCTAAGTGCACTTTGTTGACGGTATCGGGGGTGCGGCAATCTACTAAAGTTCCCGACGAGCATTCGATCATTTAATCGGGAATCTTGTTGAATTACCCGACTTGTTATTGAAAAGTGTTTTCAATTCGAGACATAAATGCAGGATTTAAAGGGTTAGGCATGAAATCCGAGATATGAGATATTCCGGGTTTATGATGTCTAAGGTTTGATGCAGATTCTAATTATTGTATTTTTCATTTATTTTCTGCGACTGTAAGTGTAATATGTGGTGTATCCCCGATCTCGTTGCTATACGTAAACGACATTAGGAATACGCATATTTACTTACGTTGATGACATATGATATTATGTGTTGATTGTGATATGTTATATTGGATCGTCGTGAATGAATAGCCGGGGGTTTTACGTGAGATGAGAGTTTTTCTATTTTCATTCATATAAATTTTGTATGTAATATTCTTTTATTAGGATACTTCCGGGTTGAGGATGATATCACTATTGATGTATATTATTTACTTTTCCGCATTAGGATAGACCCAAGGCGGAGAGCACAAGTAACCGTGTTCTAGAGTCCAGTGGAAAACC
This sequence comes from Agapanthus africanus, assembly GCA_030015575.1. Taxonomy (NCBI): domain Eukaryota; kingdom Viridiplantae; phylum Streptophyta; class Magnoliopsida; order Asparagales; family Amaryllidaceae; genus Agapanthus; species Agapanthus africanus. The sequence continues at coordinate 240,352,890 of CM057342.1, read as the reverse complement.
ATCTCAAGGAGTCGAGACCGGGTCTCCTAACTCTAGAATTGGCAGGGTTACTTGCCGCTCTCGTAGGGGTTTAGGGATGTGGGTTTGGCTATTCATCATGACCGTGGAATCCGTGTTTTTCATTACTGACTTAAATTAAAACACGGACCTCCTAGTATATCCTATATTTCATATGTTTGTTTCTGCTGCTTGTGTTCTGTGATGTAATCATATAACTGCGTGAGATGAGTGCTATATATATGATATATATAATAAATATTGCTTATTTTTTTCACCCGCGCTAGTCCTGGCCCCGCTCTGCTGTTAGTTAAGTAACCTAAAGGTGCATGACGGGGCCCCGTGGCGAATGCGGATGGTATAAGCGTACTGTTCCCGTAAAAATTTTCGACCAAGAGCTAATTGTTCCCTTATAACCCTTATAAAAAAAGGGAGAGAAGAAAGAGGATAAGAATTCACGGTAGGACATTACGTGTTAAACACGTGAGCGCTTATATGCAAAGCATATAAGCGCTGAAAGAAAATAACTAAGGGCCAAACATGCCTCACGTGTAAAACACGTGAGTGCTCATATGCAAAGCACATGAGCGCTGAAAATAAATAACCAATGACCAAACAGGCCTCACGTGTAAAACACGTGAGCGCTCATTTGCAAAACATATGAGTGCTGAACATAAGCAGGCTAAAACCCACAGCGGGGGTCACGTGTTAAACATATGAGTCCTCTTGCCTCTCACATGCAAAGCATGTGAGTGCCCCAATTTAAAATGTTCCCATTAAATTCTATGTGATAAAATTAAATCCTGTTTGGGAAATATTTTCCCTGATCTTTCTAATATGGAAAGATCTTTCTCTAACAGAGAATCTTGGATTTAAAATCCGACGGTGATAAAATATCACCAATTAAATCATCTGATAGAATTAAATTCTATTTGAGAAATATTTTTCTGATATTCCTTAAACTAAAAAGATCTTCTCTGTTAAACAGAGGACCTTTGGATCAAAGATCCAATGGTGGTCATCTGGTAGAATAAAATTCTATCATAGGAAAATATTTTCCTAATCTTGTTAAACCAACAAGATATTCACATGACAAGAATAAAATTCTATGTTAGAATAAAATTCTATGTTAAACTAACGAGATATCCATATGATAGAATTAAATTCTATATTAAGAAAATATATTTATGATCTTGTTAAACTAAAAAGATATGATAGAATAAAATTCTAATCTTGTTAAAAATAATAAGATATTCATAATCTTGTTAAACAAACAAGAAATCTTTTCTGTTAAACAGAGAGCCTTTGGATTAAAAATCCAACGGTGAATAAAATTCACCGATTAATCAAAAAGATCATGGAATCAATCATGATCTCTCAATGAGAGATTTTCTCAACAAAGTGATTTTTTCCCTTCTCCTATAAATAGGAGTAAGGAGATTAAATCAAAAAGGAGGATACCACCCCATAAGCTTCTAAAAAAATATACAGAAGCCTCCCAAAAGCTCCCACAAAACAAAAGAGAATTTAATTCCCAAATCAAGAGTTTAACTTTTCTCAAAGAACTTAGTTCTTCCTCTGGTTGAGGTCTGCAGAAGCAGATCTCCCCACAAGTTGAGAATTTAATTCTCATCGGGGAGATTCTATCATGCAGATTCAAAATTTAGGGGAAAGAACTAAGTTCAAAGAATTTAATTCTTACAAAAGGATATAGGAATTTAATTCCTATGATAAAACTAAAATTTAACCCTGTAAAGAATTTAATTCTTATAAAACAAGGGACCTAAAAATTCTCAAAACTCAGATTAAAATCTCTGTGCATGTAAAAGAAAAGACTGGGAATTCATTAGTGTTCGACGTTATAACGAAAGCTCACGTGTTCCTACGTGAGCACCTTTGATGAACAAAAAGGAATGACTAAGATCGAATCACGTGTTCTCACGTGACCCCCAAACAGTTGCTTAAATGGAAAAGGGGAAAAATCCAAAGGCATCGCTCATATTTTGAGCACCTCACGTGCCCGCACGTGAGCACTATATGAGCTAAGTGCTTAGCATTTATAAAAGGAAGAGGGAATAAACCCAAAGAAGCAGTGCCCAACTCTGGGGCGACTCACGTGCCCACACGTGATGGCCACAAGAATTAAGTGTTTAACACTTATATACAGACGGGGATTTGGACCCAAGTGTACAACGCCAACTTTCAGGCACCTCACGTACCACACGTGAGCGCCCTAAATTTTAGTGTTTAACACTGCTTTATAGACTCATATGAGAGCACGTGAGCATCGAGCATATATTAGTGTTTAACATTATAAGAAGCCAATTTCAGCCCCAAATTGGCTAAGTTTTCTTGAGATTAAAACGTCTTGGATCTCCAAATAGACTGAGCCTCTATGCTCATGACTTCCCAAACTAATTGACCGGAATGATGTCGATCACACATCTCCTAAGTTAATCTTAATCTCCAAAAAATGACTAATGATTCTTAGATGGTCCACCATGATCTCTCCCCTCAATTTGGAATTTGGTTCAAGGGTACATCTCTCCACATCTCTGATATATGTCGTTGTAATTCTTCAACGTCATCAGAGAGGTGGAGGGTCCCGACAACCAACAACTCTTTGGTGCACTCCCAAACCGATAAGCACATCGCAACGGACCGATGTCCTTAAACTAGCTATGGACCACAACGTCCTTAAACTAACAACGGACCATAACGTCCTTAAACTAAAGCAATAGAGCCCAAATGCTCTTTTGTTGTGTCTGAATGATCTCAAAATCATGTTAAGTAGATCTTAGTCTAAAATTGGACCAACGTATCCTTAACAAACATTTAATTTGATCTTAATCTCAAACGAGATTAACGATCCTTAAACCAATCCAAACCCAAATCTAAGAATATACGGATTTAGACTAATCTACGCCCTACGGGCGACAACATAAATTAGTCTGCGTATACAATCCACGGGCAACCAAAACAAACAAAAACACATACGACATGAAGTGACCTTCTAGAGCAGGAGAAAGTGGTTACCACGATGCGCTAATGTAATTAACTGCAGGAGCTTGCGCCTGCAGGGAAGAGCGTCCCCACAATAAAAAACCCTTCATAATTAGGGGGAATCTGACGAAGTCTGCTACAACGGCCACATCTGTCCAAACCTTCGATGCACGGTGCCATAAATCAACTTGGTATCTTCGGGGAGGTGGACGGATAAATCCAAATAGCATCTGCCCCCAAATTCAGGCAAGACGATCTACGCGGTTCCGTTTCCCGTCTTCGGCGGTAAACACATACGTTCTATTTTCGTTTCTTCTGTGATGTTTAGGAAACATAAATGATGGGACGTCATCAATGAGATTAATGAAAAGAAAGAAACCTAAGAGATGTTGTAGAATCATTTTTTTCCAAAAAAATAGCTCTAGTTCTTGCTTTGCATAGAGGTATTCCATTATGAATATCCAGCACCTCATTCGATGAGGAAAGAGCCTAGATCCCTTCACCGGGAATGACCTCTTTAGCAAAACTAGCATGTGCTACAACCCACTTAGTTTGTTTTGAAAACTACTCGATTTTAAAAGCGGAGCTTAAACCACTCCTTTTCAAAAATCACTAGATTCTACAACGATATCAAGTTCATTACGTTAAAGGTTTTATTCAAAACCAGTCGTAGCCCTCCGTCATTTCAGATAAGTGCTATTTAGTATTCGTGTTGCGTTTGTTGACTATAGCCAAGGCGTAGTGTACGGTAGCTGATTAGTGCTTATCTGCAGCATATGATGCGATTGGATTAGGGTAGTCGTACAGCTTTGTTGACCATAGCCAAGGGTCGTACGGGTAGGTTTAATTCAATTACGAAATGATGGGTTGAACTTGGCTAGCGCTTATGATTTGTTGACCATAGCCAAGGTCATAAGTCGCTAGGGGTAAAAACATATATCGGGAATTTCAAGTGTTGAAATTTGCAATGAGATTGTATACCTTCTATGAGATAGTTGGATCCTGATACCCACTGCGAGTAAGAGTTACTCCTGGAAGAGTTTTCCACTTTACAATTAGCTGATCCAGTATGTTTCTAAGAAAGGTGTTAACGGGGTTATGCCCCTGTGGAAATGAGGTTGTTTAATTAGTTCCATGCGAAAGCATGGGGAGACTCCATCGGAGTACCAATACCTGCCCGGCTGACCGATTGGCAAACTTGTAAGGTGTAATTAATCCCAGTTAATTTTACCTTTTAGGGTTTGAAGGAAGATTTGATAAAAACAGTGGGAGCCATCCTGATTAAATAACATAATAACCAATCTAATCTTGCATGAGCGCACTCTAAAGTATTTTCTTCTCTCTCTCCAGGAAGCGACCATGACACACCTTAATCAAGATAATAATATGGATGTATTGATCGAACCCGCTTATTATACTGAGCTGGGGAACGTTGGTTCCGCTCTATATTATGACTGTCTTAAGTCTGAGCAGGGAATAGGGGAATACATGGATTTCCACGCAACCCGAACGAAGAAAGAGCATGCTGATGCATCTTATTTGGGTGTGTTCGTCATTAAGAACTGTTTCTCAGTTTGCTCTACGTCATGGGTATTAGATACCGGATCATGATCCCATATTTGTAATCAGTTACAAGGGTTAAGAAGAAGTAGAGAACTAGGAAAGAGTGATATGTCTCTCAGAGTAGGGAACAGAGCAATTGTTGCTGCCGAAGTTGTCGGCGAATATCACCTTGTATTGTCAAATGGTAATACATTGATTTTGAATGACTGTTATTTCGTACCGTCGATGATGTGCAATATAATATCTATTTCTTTATTACATAAAGAAGGATATAACTTTGCACTAGAGAAAAATGTTATGAATATTTTCCTAAATCAAGTGTTGATTGGGTTTGGTACTTTTTGTAACGGTATATACGTTCTAAATCAAAATACATTTCTAAATGTACGTAACATACACAAGTGGAAAAGTTCAGAAATGAACGAAGCCTTCTTATGGTATTGTAGACTTGGTCATAACAGTGCGACAAGACTAGCTAAGTTGCATAAAGATGGATAATTGAATCGGTTTGAATTTACATCTTATGAAACTTGCGAGTCGTGTCTCAAAGGCAAAATGACCAAAACTCCGTTTACTGGACACGGAGAAAGAGATACTGAACTCTTGGGATTGATACATAGTGATGTATGCGGTCCAATATCTACACATGCCAGGAACGGTTCCTCGTACTTTATTACATTCACCGATGATCTCTCAACATTCGGACATGTGTTTCTGTTGAAACACAAATCCGAAACTTTTGAGAAATTCAAGGAATATAAGTACGAAGTTGAGAACCGGATGGGTAAAAGTATTAAAGTCCTTCGATCTGATCGAGGAGGAGAATACTTAAGCACTGAATTCCGAGACTATTTAAAAGAGAATGGGATTTTCTCTCACCTTACTCCTCCGTATACACCACAACACAATGGAGTTTCGGAGCGGAGAAATCGCATCCTATTAGGTATGGTGCGCTCTATGATGAGTATTGCCGTGTTACCTATTTCCTTTTAGGGTTATGCACTTGAGACAGCTGCATACCTATTGAATAGGGTTTTGACCAAATCCGTGCCTACCACTCCATATGAGATATGGAATGGGAAGAGACTATCTCTTAAATGAGTTAAGATATGGGGTTGTCCGGCCTATGTTAAAAGGCAAAATCCGGACAAGCTCGAGGCAAGGTCTGTTTTGTGCAAGTTTGTGGGATATCCAAAGAATTCATATAGATATATCTTCTACCATACTGAGGAACAAAAGGTGTTTGTTTCTCAACATGCCACCTTTTTAGAAAAGGAATTTCTCGTGAAAGAAATTAGTGGCAATGAGGTAGAACTGGAAGAAGTTCCAACTACACAAACTACAACTGATGATTTGGTAGAACCGGAGGATTCGATAGTCCCCGACGAATCTCAGCCACTCCACAGATCTAGTAGGGTTCCTCATCCACCTGAGAGATACTACGGTTTTCTCATAGACGGTGGGAATGAGGATTGTATCATGGAAGATGATGACCCAACTAGTTTCGAGCAGGCCATCACAAGTGGGGACTCTGTGAAATGGCTGGATGCTATGCCATTTGAGATGGAATCCATGTACACCAATAAAGTATGGACTTCGGAAGTTGCTCCTGAAGGGGTAAAACCCATTGGGAGCAAGTAGATCTTTAAGAAGAAAATTGATGTAGATGGAAAGGTTGAGATCTTCAAAGATAGACTTTTTGCAAAAGGTTTTCGTCAAAGATCAGGTGTCGATTATGATGAAACCTTTTCTCCAGTTGCTATGCTTAAGTTCATCAAGATCCTACTTGACATTGATGCATACCATGACTATGAAATCTGGCAAATGGACGTCAAGACCGCTTTTCTAAATGGTGATTTAGAAGAGAGCGTGTACATGACACAGCCAGAGAGCTTCGTAAACAGTGGGAGCAGCGGAAAGGTGTGCAAGCTGATTAAATCAATTTATGGATTAAAGTTGGTATCGTGGATTGCAACATCTGTTTTGATGTGGAAGTCAAAGAGAGATTGTCTCTACTTTTCCAGCAATATTCATACCCTATATAAAGGACCCCAGAGGTCAAAAACTCAGAGAGACAATACCCCCCATAAGCTTTTGTGATCTATGCAATAGACCCCATAAACTTGATCAGGAACTTAAGTTCTATGCAATAAAAGCTTTCATCTTCTTCCTATCATCATCATCAACCGAGCTGAGAAAAGGAAACCAATCTCTATATAAAGGCTTAAGTTTCATCCATGAGAAGGTTAACCTTTATATACAGAACTTAAGTTCTTTCGCTGATCTTAAGATCTTTTGATCAAATTTTGTCTAGAGAAAACTTAATTTTTCATTAGATAGATTTATTTGATCTTAAGATCTAGCATTTGAGAGAAGAACCAAACTCCTTTATAAAAAAGTGCAACGATGATGGTCGAGGAAATTTAAATTTCCAACGAATTAATCATATGATCCATATATTAAAAAAATAGAGATCCCAGATCATAAAGTACTTATCTTGTTGATCGTTAATGGCCAAAATAGCCATTAACAGAAGTTTAAGCTTCATGGAACTTAAGTTTCAAAAGAACAAAGATTAATCTCTATGAAAAACCCTAAGCGGCGATATATATTAGTCTTCATATACAATCTAATGGCAACCCTAAAATAAACAAAAATATAACACGACACGAAGTGATAGACATGGAGAATGTGAAAGTTGTTATCGCTTGGCGATGACGTAATTAACTTTAGGGGCTTGCGCCTGCAATAAAAAGCGTTCCCACAATAAAAAAAACCCCTCATATGTGAGGGGGAATCTAATAAGTCTGCTACAAGGGTCGCACCCATCCAAACCTCCGATATACTGTGCCATAAATCAACTTGGTATCTTCAGAGAGGTGGATGGATATGTTCCATATAGCATCTGCCCCCAGATTCATGATGGACGCGCTCCTTGCGCCTCAGTCCAGTTTCCGGCGGTAAACAGCTGCAAAGGTTGTAGCATCTCCACCCTTCTAGTTTAGCTCTCTAGGTTTTCTAGTTTTTACAATTGCAATAGTACTTGAAGATCTTTATGTTTGAATTATGGTTATGTTAGGAAAAATTATTGTTTTCGATATTCCGCCAGGACCGTGATCGTCACGACCCTAACCCCGGTTCACTAACATGGTATCAGAGCTACTAGGTAGGGATGCCGACCTATGGGGGGTTCTCACTGTGTGAAATTAGTGGTGAAGCGTATGCTCTTACCCCCAAGGTGCCCCTTGCGGATTGGTAAAAAGTAGCTGCTGAGGGACAACGTTAAAAGTAGCTGCCGCGAGACCTTTGGGCGCCACGGCAAGCTTCCATTGCGTTGACTAACACAAACATGGTATCATAGCCAATTTAAATACTTATAATTGTTTTTGTGGTCAATTGATTCCTTAAACCATTCTGGCAAACCAAAATTTCTCACTGTTTTTCTAATTAGCTCGTTGTTTTGGGTGTTGCAACTTAATTCACTTCTTTTTGGCATATTTTTATCGTGCCCAAACTATATTTGGGTTCTTTTCGTCGTCAAGATATTTGCAAGGAGCTCGAAAGGGTCGCCCCCACCCGAGAGAACCAATTAGTGCTCTCGAGGGAGGGTTATGATCCTTGCTTATCACTTGCTTGTGATTTGATTGCTTGCTTATGATGTTGTTTTCCTTCATGATGTAATGTAATTATTTGTGTGAGATGATATATTGATATATGTGATCAATGGTATATAAATAAATGTTGTATATGTTTTGCATCCGTGCTAGTTCCGTCCCTGCCCTACCGTAAGTTAAGTAACCTTACGGTGAAGACCTGGGACCCTGTGACGAATACGGATGTCATATACATGCATTCTATTTTTCCTTTGATACATTTTCTGTAATGATTGTGTGAAAAGATGATAGGTAATGTGATTATCTAAATGATGGGATTGTATTAATTTGGATTAATGCAAAGAAAAGAAACCTAGTACGTTGTTTTAACCAAATTTTTTCTAAAAGCAACTTTAGATGATTCTTTTGCTTTGCATAGAGATATTCAGTTAGGAATATCTTGTACCTCATTCGATGAGGAAAGAGCCTTGATCCCTTCACTGGGAGTTCGCTCTTAAGCAAAAAATTGTGTTAATATTTTGCTTTACATCATGGTATTTGGTTAAGAATATTCTGCACCTCATTCGATGAGGTAAGAGCCTTGATCCCTTCACAGGGAATCCTCACTTAAGTAAAATTCTACGTAACTATAAATTTGAAAAACCATTCGGTTCCTACAATGAGATCAAATTCATTGCGTTAATGGTTTTATTCAAAACTAGTCGTAGCTCTCTGTCATTTCAGGAATAACTAGTATTCGTGTGCGTTTGTTATCACCCGTCAAGATGGAGTGAACGGTAACTAAGTGATGCTTCCTGGTTGTATATGATGCGATTAGCCGGGACAGTTGCACTGCTTTGTTGGCATCCGTTAAGGGCCTATGTGGGTGGATTCGAATTAATCACGAAATGACGGGTAGAACTTGACTAGCGGCATATGATTTGTTGGCATCTGTCAAGGTCATAGGTCGTTAGGAGTAAAAACCATATCGGGAGTTTCAAGTGTTGAAACTTGTAATAAGATTGCATACCTTCTATGGAGTGGGATAACTTGTTGGCATCCATCAAGGTTACCACGTCATGATAGTTTGGGTCTCGATTCATACTATGAGTAATAGTTACTCCCAGAAGATTTTCATATGATCCCGGCTAGTTCTCCTTTTAGGGTTTGAAGGAGAATTCGACAGAACAATGTGAGACATCCTGAATAGATGAAGTAATAAACCAATCTAATCTTGACTATAGTATACGCTGAGTGTTTCTTTTCTCTCTCTCTCGGGTAGTGACCATGGACTAACCTTAAACTAAGACTCATTAACCAAGTTAACCGACCATTTTACAAAACTTATAGCTTTGGAATGTCTGGATTACCCTAATTCACGATAAACTTGCGTATGTATTTTACCCTCCAACTTCCACTTTGTTTTTCCAGAACCCTTTGTATCAAATACAGAGATCCATATTTCTTGGAAAGGCTATCTCATATAGTTAGATACAAACTTGAAGAAATTGTTTCAGTCCGAAGATCTCCACTGATTCTGGAAGAAATGAATTGTTCCAGTCCGAAGATCTCCACTGATTTTGGAAGAAATGAATTGTTCATTTGTCTCCCCTTCTACCTTATCTCTAGTTTGAGAGCTCCTTAAATAAGGAGAATATATCAGTTACACTTATTAAATAGTCTTCTTCTAATCACGACGCTGATGCTAAACGAATGGAAAGAAGAAAACCAGCAAGCATAATTTCAGTATATAGAAAGTAAGATGGAGAGACATCGAAAGGGGTTATTGTGAGGGAAATGAAATTGTGACTACTGTCATTAGCCTGGGCAAAAGAAGAGCCATTACCAGGAATACCCAGCCACCTCTTGAAACATTTGATGTTTCATATTTCCTATGTGGTTATAATTGAAAAATGTTTCTCAATTACCTCTGACTCCTGGGTATATAGATACCGGTTTATAATCCCACATCTGTAAGATGTTACAGATGGTGAGAGAGAGTAAAGTATTGGGAAATGGTGATTTGATCCCCAATGTCGGGACTCGGAGCAACTGTTGCTATTGGAGAAATCTCCATGCTTTGCCTATCGACAAACTTTTGGTTTTGAATAGCCATTATTTTGCACCAACTTTAAAAACTCTTATATCCGTCTTTTTATTGGATAAAGTGGGATATAATTTTGAAAACCAAGTAATTGACATTTACCAACATCAAATGTTGATTAGGTAAGTGTAACATTTCAGAAATATAAAATAATATTTTTGGAATTTAAATAATAAAATAATAAATTTCACGAAAACTATTCGAGTATGGATTTGGGGTTTTCGTAAAATGGTATATATATATATACCAATATTTGAAAAATAATTGGATATTAATATGAATTATTAATTGTAAAGGCATTTATTGGATTTGGACATTTTATAAATAATTATGCAATTAATTATATACAAGTTTATATTAAACTTGATTAGTGCACTACTAATCATGATTAAGCCAAATTCATTTTTGTTAAGCCATGGCTAGTGCACCATGACACATTGTGTTGATTCATGCATAGCTTCTTAGTATTTGTTGATAGTTGGGTTTTTAAAAGAAAAGAGAAAGAGAAAAGAAAAAGAAAACAAAAAGATGATATGGAGAGGGGACAAGAGGGCATGAGCTGAGAGAGGTTGAGAGAGAGAGAGAGAGAGAGAGGGGGGGGTTATCTTGACCATGGCTCTTCCTCCATCCTTCATCACTTCATCTATTTTCTTCAACTCCTTCATCTTCATCTCCTTCTCCTTCTTCCTCCACCTTCACTACTACCTCCAAATCATCTCCAAAACCTCACCTCACCTTCATAAAAAAAGTGCACAACCTCATCCTACACCCCATAGAAAGCTCAAGTTTGAATTTTGAGCACTTTTAACCATCTTGGAATTTTCTTCAGTTGCTCCAAGAGGTATAACCTTCACTTTTCTTCTTGTTATTTAGTTTCTTAATCTCCTAGTTATGTTTAGAGTTTGATTAAGCAAGATTAGCGACTTTGGAAATTTCTAGAATGTTTTTAGTGGATGATTTGAATAGTAAAGATGTAATTGAGGTTTAGTTAGTGACCTCAAGCCATTAGTAATGATATTCTGGCTAAACTTGAGACTAGAACCCCAAAACACGAACTTAGAATTTTCCCGATATCAGTTTTTGGCGATTTGTGATGACTCTATAGGATCTGCTGTGACCCGAGAGCTCTATAAAATAAGTTCTCATCACAGTGAGACGTGCAGTACACATAAAATTTTCCCCAGAGATCCGAGCCCCTACCTCCATTTACAGGCCGCAGATTTAATCATAATGGCCGCAAATTGCGGCCTGACCAGTGTGATAGGGTGTGACTTTTGGTGCATGGTTTTGTTATGTGATATATAGACCTACCCTATATGAAAAATCTCCTAATTTGACCTAGGGTAGAATCTGGGAGTGTTTCTCCATGTTGCTGATTTCGGGTTTCCGATTTCTGAAAACTTGGTTTTGGTATTTGAGTTTTGGCACGGTCGTTGAACGTTTGTACGTCAACGCTGAGGGTTATTTAGTTGTTCTTTCATGCGTGGGCTATAGGTTCTAACCTATGAGCACTCTGTGTGTCATATCGGTTTTCAGACTTGGTTTTAATATCGTTACGATGTGTATTGATTGTAGGTACCTTCACGTGGACTTCCGAGATGACGAAGGAGATCAAGCAGTACATCGACTTCGACTAAGCAAGGATATTGCAGGTGAGTAGATCTATATCTATGGGGAAAGTCGGGTGGATGGCGTATAGCACGCCCGCAACCATAATAATGGAGAATCGATATATAGAATATATTTTGGAGAAACCTATGCTATGAACTTACGGGTATGATCAAAAGATTTAGTATAAGAATATGATAAATACAAGATGACTTGGATTGAGATGTTGATATGATGAAATGAGGATGTAAAGCGATACATGTATGTATGCATGTGTGTGTGTGTGTGTGTGTGTGTGTGTGTGTGTGTGTGTAATTGAAAAGATGACAAGTACGAGATGATATATCGTTATGAGAATATGATGATATAAGATAACATGAGCGGATATTATTGATATGAGGATGCGAGGTGATATGTATACAAAAATACATATGGCAAGATTTGTTATGAGATTGATGAGATATGATGTGAGATCGATATAGATATGATATGAGGTTGATATATATGTATGTATATATGAGAATATGAGATGATGTTATGTTTTAGGACGATAGATCTTTATTCTGATTTGATGATACCGTACGATGGATTATACCGTACATGATAGGATACCGGATGATTGATCCGCACTCTCGATTCGAGGATGATGTATGAGGATTACATCACATATGATACTATAAGGCTGGATCGCCGACTTATGGATCTGTCTTGATTCGGAGAATCATTGCTTCTAAACACCTTAGTAGATAATTGGTTATATTTGATGTATTCAGGGGTAGTTACATATCTTATTACCGTTCATGTTATGCTGTATTATTCCCCGTGATATACGTACTATGTTCCCAGCACTTACTTGTATATGGCTTTGTCTACTCGTACACTTGCAATATTACCAATGATGCGCATGTTATACTTATATAGATTTGCCGGCTCACACATTCATCATCGGTAATTGCCATACCGCTTACACAGTAGAACTGCTATATCACGGTATTACTCTTAACTGTAAAGTACAATCATTTGTTCAGTAATTATCACATGACATGCTTACATGATAATACTTGAGATGCTTACAGTACTGTTTTATGTTTGCATATACTGTACTTTATGGTTACATGCATTGAGATGTTGTTTTCATGAGATCTATGAATTTGAGAACCGCGGTTATATTTCAAAGGAAATTATGAATTGTTTTAAAAACACGGTTTCTCGTGATGTGATATTTCGTGTCCACCATGAGTTTTCTCGGTTCTGAGCTATGTGATACCCGATTCGTGGAGTGAGGAGGAACCGTCTGCAGCTACATGGTGGACCCGGTAAGGTACCCCGGGGCAAGAAGATCATGGAGTAGACGATGAGCCTGGCAGGGGATGCACTACCTACCGGTGATAGTTTGGGCTCGGCGGTTATCCGGAAGATACCGACCGGAGTCATGAGATCAGCTGGGTATGAGGGTCGATCTGAGGATGCGGCGTCTGAGATATGAGGATTTACGTGTCGATACTGGACATGGGTTTCATGATGTTTCTATTTTTGATGTTGGACACTCAGGTTTCATGATATTGATGTGTCGTTGATGGACATACGTTGCTTGATACACATGCATATATGCATATATATTCAGATGACTATCATTACGATATTGGCACGACTCTATTGTACACATATGCATACATGATCACCCTAGATACCATAGTTTTACCTTCATGATACAGTAGGACCTAGGGATTGTTGTTCATTCGATTTCTACCTGCTGATATTTTCTACTCACGAGTTGGCAACTCACCCCCATTGTGCCACAGTTTTCTTGCAGGTTCGACTGCTTGGATCAGTAGCGGTATTGCTGGCGCACAGCTTTCTTCAGGGTGTTTTGCTTTGGTAGGTGGGACACACATTTGGATCGTGACCACCCTTATACCTATTTATTTCTGTTGTATCTAGTTAAAGTTCCATCAATCAGAAACCGGACTATGTATTATTGGTAGACCTAGATAGACTTGTATATTTACGAGACTCAGAGCGAGATGGATGTATGTTCGCTATTTTGAGCTGGATAGTGTCTTCGGTTTGCTTATTATTCTTTTTGTGATGGATCTTCGCCGTAGGGCGTCGTATATGTGCTTTATTGTGTGGTTGTGATTCCGCCAATTTGCCGAAGAGCTAGCTCCCGCTTGGGGATGCCTATATTATTGCATGTATGTGGTTTTAGATCAAAATATACAAGGGAGGTGCTGCCCAAATTTTTAAGGACGAAAATGTTTTCAAAGATAGATACAAACTATTGCATTTTCATATGATATGACTTATACTTTAAAAGGATGGCTTAAATTCTTTATGCCGATGTTTCAAAACTGCACCTCTACTATTTTCCGCAAAAAGTTTAGATTTCTGGGTTTCGGCTTACTTGAATTACGACGGGGTCCTGCAGATTTCATGTAATTCTCGTGCCGGTCAAGTGCCAATTCCGAATCGTGACAAAGTTGGTATCAGAGCGTTAGGTTTAACCTTGGTTAGAGTTTAGGCTTGACCTTACGGAACTTAGACTTGACTAAGGGGGGTTTTTAGGACCCGAGTTTTCATCTCATATGTTGACCTCGATTGATGGAGTAGGTAACTTGAGTAGAGTGACGTACCGTGTGTATGTTTCACGACATACTTACGATGCGCTGCTCCGCTTACATGACCTTAGGATGTACATTTCCTAAGATCCGTGCTTCTATTCGTTCTTATGATCATATTCCCACTGATTCCATTCGTTCCTATGATCATATTTCCATTTCAGACCTATCAATTCCACTCGTTCCTATGATCTATCTTCATCGATATTTGCTTGAGGTTCCTGTCACCATGGCTACGAGAGCAGAGAGAGCTGCTGCTAGAAATGCGGTCGGAACGAGCTCGTCACGGACGAGGACTGACTATGATATTCTTCTGGTGACGTAGGAACGTATCGGTTTATTGTTTGTGTTGAGATCTCTCGGTTGAGACGAGTGTTCGGGATTTGTATTGGAAGATCAGGCCATTGATAGAGGCAGCAAGATTGAGAGGACTATTGATGTACAGCCTACTCCAGAGATTGCGATGTTGTCTACCGTGCAGACAGATGACCCAGCTATTGCTGTGATTGACGGGATGTCACCTCCAGAGTTTTATAAGCTGAAACCACAGGAGCTTACAGGTAGGGATGTGACAGAATATCGCTAGTCCATCTTGAATAGAATGACTGGGATGATTCATTTGAGTTGAAGAATTCCAGTTTGCAGGATCTTACTCAGATCTAGAGTAAATCGATCAAGAGAGGACATTGTTTGTTGGATGCTCCGATGTGAGACCAGTAAGTTAACCAACTTTAGATAGAAGGGCCGCACCCAGATGCATTGTGAGTTGATCGAGAACGGACGAATGAAGTTTATTCCTCCTATGTTTGGACGAGTTCCTGAGGACGTGATTGGCTGGATATCTTCCACAGAGTGGTGAAGATACCTGAGTCCGTAACTTGAGGTCCTTGTGAGAGACTCCGGATTAACTGTGGTCGAGGATGAATTGCAGTACGCAGCCAGCAAGATATGACATTGAAGTGGACGATAATAAAGACTGGTGGGACAATAGGTTCATGCGAGATATTAACGAGCCGTTGTTACTCTCCGTTGATACTAGAGGATTGATATGTATGCAGAGGCGTTGGATACGGCCATATTCCAGAGGAAAGCCATGCTGAGGACGCAGCTGTCCGGAAAGGAGAAAAGGATTAACTAAGAATGCCAACCTCCGTATAGTTCGGCATAGGTGAGATCAGAAGAGATCGTAAGCAGGTTCTTTCCAGGATGCCATAGCGATAAGGATTTGCACCTAAGATTAGTTATATCGCGCATAATCATAGGGCTAGATGCCGCCGTCAGTAACGTGCTACCTTATGAGTGGTCATGTTAATTGTCCAAGAGATGATCAAAGGAGTGCTAGAGAGGAACTATTCTGTCATTACACCTAACCGGGCCGACGAGCAGAAAGATTGTGGGATGGGTAACCCACAGAGAAAAACAAGAACCCAGAGACAGAAGACGCCAGACCGTGAGCAGGAGGCAAGCGGATGTTCTTACTCTGCCAGCTTTGGACGCACCGACATTTTTCGACATTGAAAGAGGTGTACCTTAATGTCAGTTATTGCGATTTGCATTTGGTGATACGAGTATCACACTTTTATTGCTTGGACTTGAGTTTTGATGATTCGGATTCATGATTTGTTTTCGTGCACCGTAGCTGCACCCACTGGACATTTCATTTGTATACAGTTGTTGCACTTGATTTATGTTTTATGCATCTGTTACATTGGTTTATGATTTGTGCATATCTATTGCACTTGATATCAATTTTATGCCCTGGTTGCATATATTTATGATTCTGTGGATTTCGATACTGTCGATTTGACTTCGTGCATGATGTATGCACTTGACTGACTTATGCACTCGGTATAGTTCACATGTGCTTGCAGTGCATTGATATGGGTTTTGTGCACACAGTTGCACACGTTTATGATTTTATATATATTGGTATGCTCAGTGTTGTTTTTATGCGCTTTTGGTACATTGATGAGTTTTCGGGCACCTAGTGCACCTGATATTTGTTTTCATGCATTTGTTGCATTAGATTTATGTTTTCGTGCACCGTGTGCACTTGACGTTCGTTATCGTGCACTTTACTGCACTAGATGTTTTTGTGTAGACCTGAAGCACTTGATTTAGATTTTCGCACATACTGAGCGCATGAGATGTGATTTTGTGCACACCAGATGCACTTGATCAAGATTTTTATTCGTGCATGTTTATTGCACTTGGTTGAGATTTTTGTGCACTCTAGATGCACATGATGTTGTTGTCGTGCGCACCCGTTGCACTTGACAGATGCTTTCATGCACACCCGTTGCACTTAGTTTTTGCTTCTGTGCACATTCGTGACACTTGTATTTGGTTTTGATTTCTGTGCGCACCGGATGCACGTGATATTGGATATGCCTTTTGAGGCTGATCTTACTCACGAGCATCATATCTTTATGATAGGTACTATATTATATAGTAACCGAGAAGGACTGGTCTGAGGACAGTATCTGAGTATTTTTGCACGCATCAGTAATTATCAAGAGATTTTCAAAAAGGAGCTATAGTCTCACTACTTTCCTACGTGCCCAAGAGAGACATGAACTTTTACAAGGAGAACTTTTTGGGATATTTCAAAAAAAAAAGAAGCGGGACATATATTTTGAGCAAAATATATATAAACATATATCTATTTCTTTACAAATGAGCGTCCGCCACTTGTATTGTGAGTTACACATCAAACGGCAGTTGGAAAGAATTTTGCATATGTTTATTCAGCTTTTAAAAGAGTTTTACAATGATGCGTATTATATACGTATTATGATCTTGAATATAGTATATTCGGATTTTAGCAGTGGATTGTTGGCTATAGTTCCCTCAAGTCAATTATTGGATCACAGGCACATGATTGCAATAATTGAGGGATGACCTATACCGGTAGAACAGTCTTACTCGAGATGATAGTAAGCTATCTGGTTTGTTTTTATCATCGTGTATATTCTTCAGGTGATATTACAGATCACTATTTTATGTTGATAGATTCCATAGGATTCTTGCTTGACTACCAGCAGTATGATGGCGATCATATACGTGAGAGTTGGGTGGTCTATAAGCACATCCGTAAAGTGTCCCTAGTCATAGGAGTTTTGAGACTGGGAATCGATACTCCGAGAGTAGACTAGTGTATACGGATCGAGACCCCGACGAAGGGCGGTGGCCAGTCTCACAAGCCATTGGTGTCAGTTGGTTCGCCTAAGATAGTATACATGTGCTCATTGGGTTATGAGTACACCGGACGGACTCGCCGGGAATATGCTAGTTGGTATTATACCTATTTTCAGATAGCAGTTCCAGGTGACATGTGTATAGATTAGTCTATCGACCTGAGATCGTCATTTGTCTCGTGTGAGTTTCAACTGTGCTTTGATTACTACCCTACCACGGCTCAAAGGAGTCGTGCAAACAGGTTTTAGTTGGGTACAGTCCCGAGCCACAAGGCAGTGAGCGGATCATCAGGGGATTCGTCTCTCCCGGTATTAGGGGTTGATGTCGCGGTGTGCATGGATGGCCATCGCCAGAAATCCTTGACCAAGGTAGTCGAGAATTACTGATCTAGGATCAGTAGTTTCTCAGGTGGTGATGGTTTCATACCAACACTAAATATTGCGTTATTAGGGGTCTGACTTTATCCAACCCCCTAGACCCGATATGCTATACTCATAGACGAACGGACCGCACTGTACGGATATTGTCACTGTCAGGCTCAGTAGGGTTTCAGGATGAGTTCGCTCGTCGGCCTCCCTTTCGCTCAATACCTGGGCAGCCGTTACATACAGCTAGTAGCACTAACGTGCTTGTGGTTAAACCCACTACCAGCGTATTGACGAGTCTTTAGAGACCCACACAGAGGTTTTTCCAGGTTCGGGCGAAACGTTGTAGAGGCCGTATGGTTTTATGGCTGGGTTCGATCATATACGTGCACTTGTGCACGGATCATGATCGGACGGGTAATACTAGCAGGCTTTGGTTTAAGCCGGATCCTAGTATTATATTGTTGGATTATTTTAGTCTCGTTATATTCGTATTCAGTCGGAATACGGATGCAGGTATGTATATACGGATGAGGGGTATTCTTGTAATATCGTTACGAGTTTACTTTTGAAGTTGCCATTTCTTTTTATTGGATTAAACATTTAGTTTAATGTTCTATTGGCTAAAGTGTGAGTTATGGTTTTTTCTTTGGCTGGGAAAATTCGTTTGTCATTAGTGTGCTGGGGATATTTATCATGCTTGCATTAATTCATTGTGCATTGATTGTTTTTGTTTAGTTAAGGATATTATGTATGAGATATTTTGGTGAGGGATTTGAGTGGCTGTGGTTTTTTCTTGTGTTGCTTGATTTGTTACACTCACCACTACAACACACAACACGATTAGAAATCCACAGAGAACAAAAATTTCGTTTTAGAAGGCAGCCACCGTTTTTCTCATAAGCAAAATTCTTTAGCTCACATTTTTCTATCCATGACAACTTCATTCACCTCCATCCAAATCCTTGGGTGTTATGAGACAAAGTATTCACACACTATCTCTACTTCACCTTGGGTATCTAGGCTAGCAAACTGGATGCCCGAGTTGCTTCGGTTTTGAAGTGGGAGCCCGTATTACTAATCCTCGACGTGGATCGTCTTCGACGAGGGAGACCAGAGATCGAACTTGATCGAGAAAGCCGCGGGGAGCTTGGAACAGAGGTTGAAGACGAAGGACATGGATCAATCGGTATAATCTCTCTAAACTCCTTTTATAGTTTACTAGTATAGGGTTAATGGTTCGATCCGGGAATCGGGTTCCGTTAGCGCCAGGTTTTAAAAAGTTTTTGTTCCGCGTTTGGCCACGGATTGATGGCCGGGGCGCTGGCGTAGCCTTATATGGTATCAGAGCCAACCCATTAACCGCATACTAGTTGGTTTAGACGATGTTAAAGTATCGAAATCGAAATAACTCAAAATTAATACCTAACACATTCCAGTTTCTGTCAAATTTTTCATGGTCTTCTAAAAATTTTGTAGTAACTGCAGAAGACTATTGACCTGACCACTAGACCACAGACCAAATACGAGCCAAATCCACCAGAAAAAACCCGGCCACATTAGCCTAGAATCCGAGCTGGCTGGCCTCAGAGAAGAGTCTGGACTTCGTATTTCATGTGTGGTCTGGTCTCTGGAATGTTGGTTCAGTGGTATTGCTAGTTTAGTCCAGTTTTGATATGGAATTATCTAGTTGTTTGGGGCTATTTGGGGTTATTTCTAACTCGATATTTATAACATTGTTTAAAGTTTACAGTACATTACATTTCTATCTGTGATCGTGAATGTCATTAGAGCGGTACAACTTGTCTAATTGTTATAGTTCTTTTAGACGGGTTTGCGAACGTGACATTCATGTTGATGTTCTGTATTATGATGTATTGTTGCGGATTCGTCATGGTGGATAGCTTGGGTGAAATGGTAGTACAGTTTAGTTTCATTTGTACATTTGATATCGCGGGGCGAGCGTCCGACATGTGAACTGTCGTCACTGCCTGTTTGTATATTATTCTTTTGGCACGACCGGGTTGAGGTCGATGTCACCGGTGTATATATTTTTCTTTTTCTGTACTAGGATTACCCCACGATGGAGTGCGCAGATAGACGGGTTCTGGAGGGCAAAAGGTCTGCATCTCATTGCGTTGAGAAGGAGGGGCCTCACTCCAGAATTGGCGGGATATTCGTCGCACTCGTAGGGGGTACATGTTGACCCAAGGAGGGGTGTTCAAGTTACCGGATTCCGTGAAGTGCTGGGTGGTCCATTCACTTTGATGAAGGAGGCTGCCTCGTTTCTGGTTTTGACGGGTAACTTGCTGCACTCGTAGAGGTCTAGGTTTTTATTGCACAGGCCTATCCACACGACTAGGGGAATGTTGGGTTTCACTTATGGCTCAAAGGAAACCCGGGGCTCCCAGATTATCTGTATTGTTCTGTGATGCTTATCGCTGTTCTGTGATGTTGCATTTATCATACCTGGAACGATTATTATATATTGCTATATATATACTAGTAGATGTTGTATATGTTTTACACCCGTGCTAGTTCAGTCCGCACTATGTCGTTAGTTAAGTAACCTAACGGGTGATGACGGGACCCAGTGGCGAATGCGGATGGCATATACGTACATTATATTTTCGTTCTTTTCTGGTGTGATTAATTTATGGGACTGCGTTGATTCAGATCAATGCAAGGAAAACAGACCTATTCGATATTGTTGGAATAATTTTCAAAACGCTGTTATTACAAGGACGTTTTCTTTTGTTTTGCATAGGGGTATTCGGTTATGAATATCCAGCACCTCATTTGACGAGGCAAGGGCCGAGATCCCTTCATCGGGAGTGACCCCTTAGGCAGAAGTTTGCGTCAGGGTAATAACATCACTATAGTCGATTACTTTTTGCTTTGCATCGCGGTATTCAGTGGGAATATCCTGCACCTCATTCTACGAGGAAAGAGCCGAGATCCCTTCACCGGGAGTGACCTCTTTAGCAAAGGTTTTCGCCACTATATATTTGTAAAAAGCTATCCGGTTCCTTCAACGATATCAAGTTCATTACATTAAATGTTTTTCACCAAAAACCATTCGTAGCCCTCTGTCATTTCAGACGGGTAGCACTTAGTATTCATGCTATGTTTGTTGGCCTTCGTCAAGGCATAGTGTATGGTAGCTGCTTATTGCCTTTATGTAGCATAGATAGATGCGTTGGTTTGGGACAGTCATACAGCCTTGTTGGCCTTCGTCAAGGGCGAGTATGGGTGGGTTCAAATTAACCTGGACAATGACGGGTAGAACTTTACATATGACTTATGATTTGTTGGCCTTCGTCAAGGTCATAAGAGCATGGGGTACAAATCACATCGGGAGTTTCAAACATACAGGAAACTTGCCAGGCATAAGCATACCTTCTGGAGTGTGATAACATGGATGGATTCTATCAGGTTATCATGCGATGATAGTTAGATCCCGATACCCACTGATGAGTTGGTTTACTCCTCGGGTGATTTTAGATGATCCCGACTAATTCTTCTTTTGGGTTTGGAGGAGAATTCGAGGAAACGGTGGGAGACATCCGGATTAGATAAAGTGATTAACCATTCTGATCTAGGTTAGAGTGCACGCAGAGTATTTCTTTTCTCTCTCTCTCTTTGGCAGCGACCATGTCCCGACCCTAGACTATAACTCAGTGACCAAGTTAACCGAACTTTCTTAAAACACTGGCCTTTGGATTGTCAGAGTTGCATACATCATTGCCACTCTTATTTTTACCATTTGCTTTTCTCCGGAACATTCTGTATCACTACGAAGATCCACAGTTATTGGATATGACCATCGTATAGTTACATACGAACTCAAAGAAACTTGTTTCAGATTCGAGGATGGTTTCCGGTTATGGAGAAAATGAATAGGACTATTCAGTTGTCTTTTCCTTTTACCTTCTCTCACGTTGTGAGGGCTCCTAGGATTAGTAGAGGGTACACCTATTGCGCTTATTGGATAGTCTTCTTCCAAACCATAGGCAGGTGCCGAAAGGTAGGGAAAGAAGAAAACCAATTAGCCTAAGTGTGGTGTACAGGAGGTAATAAGTAAAGACAGATAAAGGGATTAGAAATAGAGTATAGTAAATTGCGACTGCTATCATTCACGACCAAACCACGTATTTCATCGCCACTCTTACTTCACCTTTGTATTTCTCCAGAACACTCCGTATCACTACAAAGATCCACAGTTAATGGATAATCCGTCGTATAGTTACATACAAACTCGAAGGAACTTGTTCCAGTTCGAGGATGGATTCTGGTTCAGGAGAAATAGAATAAGATTTATTCAGCTGTTAATTGAAAACTAATTTCCCAATTAGACCCTTACTCCAGGGTATGTATTTACCAGGTTTGATTCTCACATCTGTATGGTTTTACAGATAATGAGTGGGAGTAAGTTATTGGGAATTAGGTGATCATTCTCATTATATCGGAATTCGTTGTAATTGATGATATTTGAGGAAATCGCCTGGAGTTTTTGTCTGATGGCAAATATTTGGTTTTGAATATCCATTGTTATGCACCAATTTCAAATTGATATATCTGCACGTTTATTTTATAAAGTAAGATATAACTTTTTGAAATTATGTCCATGACATTTACCTATATCAGTTGATGGTTAGGTAAGGAGTATTAAACAATGGCGTAATTCTTCTTAACCATAAGTACAGTTTTCAACATATGACGTATAGGGTTTGAGTTATTGAACTCAGTGAATTTATACAAAGTATTGTATGTTGTCCAGTGTCCATTAGGACAAAGGGGTTGGTCATCGTACTATATTCTGTTTACTTGTGACTTCTTCAGTTTTAGACAAGTGTTTCATAGAAATACAAGGTCCAAATTTTGAGAAGTTATAGGTACAAGAATAAAGTAGAGAACCACGTGTTACAAGTATTATGATTCTTTAAGGTGATCGAAGATGTAGATACTTGTGTTTGGTATTCAGTTGATAGTAATGGTTTTGAGAACTAGCTACTCTTTCAGGTTACTCATATCTGGATGCACTCCTAAGTTGAGTAATGCTGATCGGCCTCCTTCCATTTAGTTGACATGCACTGGAGACAGCTGCATGATTTGAATCCGATTCCAATTAAATCAGTGCCTCTGTTTCTATATTGTATATAGAATGGTTTATATCTTAACAATGTTAATGTATATGGAGTTGTCCGGCTTATGCTTAAAACCAGACTCTGGATAACTCAAGGTACGTTTCTATAATGGCAGTTTGTGGGTTAACCCAGGCTATGACGAGGGTCAACTTTCTACCATCTGGAAGATCAATAGTGATATTGTTCTTGACTCGCCACAGTTTTAGCAAAATGGATTTTTTTTCAGAAAATAATAGTGGGAGTATAGTAGAACTGGAAGTGATTCCAGAATCACAGACGATTACTGAAAATTTAATAAGAACCTAAAGATTCAATCGGGTTTGAAATCCCATTAGCCACTCCGCAGATATGGTGGGTAATCTCAAGCATCCGAGAGGTGTTAGTTATATGTATGCCCTAGAGGCCATTACTGTACATAGGATGTATATTGTAGTGGATGCTGGGACATATATAGGGAGGACTTTCTTGCTCGACATGATAGTATGCTATCTGGTTACCCTTTACCTTAACGTGTATACTGATTGTCTCTCTGTTACATGTTGGTAAAGCCCCTGGGATGTGTACTTGACTACCTGGACTATGATGAAGATCATACTAGTGGGGACAGATAGTCTATAAGTACATCCTTCAAAGTCCCTAGTCGTGGGTGTATCGAGACGGGGCATCGATATACCAGAGTAGACTAGCGTATACCCTCTCGACCCATACAGATGGGCGATGGATGATCCCATATCCATTGGTGTTTGACATCAGAGATGATATACGGGTGCTCAGTGGAGACTGGGTACACTGGATGGACTCGCCGAGAACTCCCAGATGGTATTATACCTCACGTCAGATGGCAGTTCTCTGGTGACACTGGTACAGAGTAGTCTGTTGACCCGAGATCGTCATAGAGTCTTGTGTGGTTCCCACTGTGCTTTGATTTCCATCTTACCACGTCCAAGAGGGCATGAAAAACGGTGGTTTTTGGGTACAGTCCCGAGTCACATGGAGGCAATGAGCGATAGGAGGGGATTCGTCTCTCCCGGTATAGGGGGTTGATGTTGCGCTGTGTTCGATTGGCTATAACAGGAAATCCCTGGCCAGGGTTGCTGAGATTTACTGGTAAGTGTTACCAGTAGTTTCTCGAATTGTTATAGACCTCATATCGAGCTATTGGGGTCTGACGTTTACCACCCCTAGGCGAGATATGCGACATATCAGACGATCAGACCGGACTGTACGGTAGTGTTACTGGTTGGATTCACTGGAGTGTGAGCGGGCTTGCTCGTCGATCTTCAGATCGCTCAATACCCGGGTGGCCGTTACGTTTAGCAGACCGCTTGCGGCTTGTGGATGTTTGATATGATCATCATCTGCTGCCGGCGTATTGACGAGTCTTTAGAGTCCTACACAGAGGTTTCCTGGCTCAAGCGAAACGAAATAGGAGCGCATATGAGATATGTGCGGGAACGAGAATAATGCGTGTATGTGATACCGTATTTCATTCTCGCGATGAATGTATCGATTAGGTTATATGCGATATACCCTAGTTATCGAATCAAGGGTTGATTCGATAAACCGATGCATTGCATACTAGTCGGTTATATACGATATGACCGGATCGTTAAATCAAGTGTTGATTTAATGATTTGATGCATAATTATATATTTGATATATTACTTTGCATTAACTAGTATCGGTTCACTTTAAATGGATTTTCTCGCTCGGATGTGCGCATTACATATGCGATATGATTTTGTGCACTTGGTTGTATCATGTTTGATGATACATATCTTTTTGGTTAAGTGTAAAGATTTAAACCATGGTTAAGTGGATAATTAGGGTTTTACTTGTTCATTTATTAATCCTTTTATTTTTGGAAAAGGAAAAGAAATGAGAGAAAAATGGTGGCTTATTTTGTTTGCAACATGAAGCTTCATGAAGCATTCATTAAGTGACCATTTTTGTCTCATCTCCTTAACCCTAACCATTCTTTAACCTTGGTCAATTCTCTACACTTAACTTAGGTTAATATTATGATAAGAAAAAATTTATTATTCTTTTCATAAAAACTTATCATAACATTATCTTCATCTTCTTCTTCTTCCTCACAAGAAGAAAGCTCTCTTCATCAATGGTGATTGATGTTTTTGAGTGAG
Organism: Agapanthus africanus; assembly: GCA_030015575.1. Taxonomy (NCBI): domain Eukaryota; kingdom Viridiplantae; phylum Streptophyta; class Magnoliopsida; order Asparagales; family Amaryllidaceae; genus Agapanthus; species Agapanthus africanus. The sequence continues at coordinate 240,327,550 of CM057342.1, read as the reverse complement.
AAATCCAATTCTAAAGTGAACCCAACTCCTATTTCTTCATCCTCTACCTCTTGCCAAGTAGTAGAGTGTGTTTACTTCATAAGTTTCTTGACTTGGTGAAGTCGGAGCTTGATTTAGCGATGCTTCGACGTAGATCATCTTCGGCACGTCGTCGATGACCTAGCCCGCTTCTTCTCCGATGAAGCCGACGCTAGAGCCCGGGACTTGTTATGGACAGCGAGGAGACTTCATTGCGGAGCTATGGAGGTGGAGAACCGGATCTACAAAGGTTGTATTTCCGTATCTCTTAGTTAAGTGTTAACTAGTTTGCTTTTTCGCCTAGTTTTCTAGCCAACGATCCGTAGTCGGGTATCTCGGCACCTAGAATTTTTGAAATTGGCATGTTCGATGCCTTGTGAGACCTCATTAGGGTGCCTAGGAACCCTACAAGAGGTATTTCGGTATCCTCAAAGACGGTGACAGGGAGGTTCTTGTTTACCCAGACTTGCCATTACTGCTGTTCTAGACTATGAGACCCGACAGGAGGATATATATTGTGTCATTCTAAACTAGCTTTAGAAGTGCACGTGTATTTGACTCTGCCAAGGGGTTGTTGTAGTCAATGGGAGCAGCGGAAGCATAGCGGACAAGTAGCTTATGTCTATTTATAGACTAAAGCGGATATAACGGAGATAGATCATCTATTTTTGATGTGACAGTCATAGGTTTTGACTTCATCAGAATAGGAGATGGATCTGTTAAGAAGGTAGTAGGGTGGTATGTCCTGATATTTGGATGACATACACTTTGTAGGAAGTGAAATTCCTATACTACAATCGGTTATACCGTGGTTGTCACACAGTGGTTTCTCCACATAGGATATGGATATTATATAAGGTATTCTGGTTACTAGATCTATGGTTTTAGATCCAGATTTGGATAGTTTCCCAATCCGGGTACTTAGACAGTATTCTAAAGGTGTTTTAGAATGGACGACTCCTGGCATGGTAGTGTCCCTACAGGTAATGGAGTCACCCTCTCAATAGGTGTCTTACAGACTAAAGGGGAGAGGGATGTGCATGATTAGCATATCACTTGCTTAGGCAATTGAGTCAATCATAAAATGTCAAGTACCATACCAGATGTTGTCTTTGCACTAGATGCAACAAATTTTTATATTAATCCAATCCTGGAGAAACGTTAGGAAGCAGTTTTAGAACATAAGTGGATGTTCTAGGGATGTGGTAACGGCAGCCTCCTTCTGGAGATGGGTATCATTCCAGGCTTCCAAGGTGACATGGATGACAGAGTGACTGTCAGAGTTATAGTTTTCCCTCTTATGAGGAGCAGTAGTTTGGACAGGTAGTCCAATCGGATACTGAGGGAGGCATGGCGCAGGATACTGATTAAATTCAGTTGACGATACAGTCTAAGAAGTTTACTGGATTTGGAGTTCATTTGTGAACTGGATCCCATCAGATATCCAGACATATTCTAAGACAGGTATTGCTCATTTCGGAAGATGGATTTCTCCGCGAACTTGAGATAAAGAGAGATATAGAAAGAAACATTGGAGCGGATCCACTCACTGAGACTATTTCTCGAACGCAACAGTTTTACAAACGAGCTTTGTGAAACTGATTAGTAGAGAAGTTGGGTGTTCGGTATCACACGGGCTGTGAGTATGCGACACCGCAATAATTAGCCTTAAGTGCAAGTGGGAGATTGTTGGCTATAGTGCCCTCAAGTCAATTATTGGATCACAGGCACGTGATTGCAATGATTGAAGGAGGACCTATACCGGTAGAATAGTCTTACTCAAGATGATAGTATGCTATCTGGTTTGTCTTTATCATCCTGTTCATACTTCAGGTGACATTACAGATCACCATTACATGTTGATAGAGCCCATAGGATTCTTGCTTGACTACCAGCAGTATGATGGCAATCATATACGTGAGAGTTGGGTGGTCTATAAGCACATCCTTAAAGTGTCCCTAGTCGTGGGAGTTTCGAGACTGTGCATCGATACTCAGAGAGTAGACTAGTGTATATGGATCAAGACCCCGACGAGGGACGGTGGCCAGTCTCACAAGCCATTGGTGTCAGTTGGTTCGCCTAAGATGGTATACTGGTGCTCATTGGGTTATGAGTACACCGGACAGACTCGCCGGGAATATGCTAGTTGGTATTATACCTATTGTCAGATAAAAGTTCCCAGGTGACATGTGTACAGGTTAGTCTATCGACCTGAGATCGTCATTTGTCTCATGTGGGTTCCCACTGTGCTTTGATTACTACCCTACCACGGCTCAAAGGAGTCATATAAACAGGTTTAAGTTGGGTACAGTCCCGAACCACATGAAAGCAGTGAGCGGATCGTCAGGAGATTCGTCTCTCCCGGTATTGGGGGTTGATGTCGTGGTGTGCACGGATGGCCATCACTAGAAATCCTTGGCCAAGATAGTCGAGAATTACTGATCTAGGATCGGTAGTTTCTCAGGTGGTGATGAGTATCATACCGACACTAAATATTGCGTTATTAGGGTTCTAACTTTATCCAACCCCCTCGACCCGATATGCGATACTCATAGACGAACGGACCGCACTGTACGGATATTGTCATTGTCAGGCTCAGTAGGGTTTCAGGATGAGTTCGCTCGTCGGCCTCCCTTTCGCTCAATACCTGGGCAGCCGTTACATACAGCTAGTGCCACTGACGTGTTTGTGGTTGAACCCACTGCCAACGTATTGACGAGTCTTTAGAGTCCCACACAGAGGTTTTCCCTGGTTCGGGCGAAACGTTGTAGAGGCCGTATGGTTTTATGGCAGGGTTCGATCATATGCATGCACTTGTGCACGGATCATGATCGGACGGGTAATACTAGCGAGCTTTGGTTTAAGCTGGATCCTAGTATTATATTATTGGATTATTTTAGTCTCGTTGTATTCATATTCAGTCGGAATACGGATGCAAGTATGTATATACGGATGAGGGGTATTCTTGTAATTCGTTACGAGTTTACTTTTGAAGTTGCCATTTCTTTTTATTGGATTAAACATTTAGTTTAATGTTTAATTGGTTAAAGTGTGAGTTATGGTTTTTTCTTTGGCTGGGAAAATTCGTTTGTCATTAGTGTGCTGGGGATATTTATCATGCTTGCATTAATTCATTGTGCATTGATTGTTTTTGTTTAGTTAAGGATATTATGTATGAGATATTTTGGTGGCTGTTGATATTTTGGTGAGGGATTTGAGTGGCTGTGGTTTTTTCTTGTGTTGCTTGATTTGTTACACTCACCATTACAACACACAACACAATTAGAAATCCACAGAGAACAAAAATTTCGTTTTGGAAGGCAACCACCATTTTTCTCACAAGCAAAATTCTTTAGCTCACATTTTTTTTATCCATGGCAACTTCATTCACCTCCACCCAAATCCTTGGGTGTTATGAGACAAAATATTCACACACTATCTCTACTTCACCTTGGGTATTTAGGCTAGCAAACTGGATGCCCGAGTTGCTTCGGTTTTGAAGCAGGAGCCCATATTACTAATTCTCGACGTGGATCGTCTTCGACGAGTGAGACCGGAGACCGAACATGATCGAGGAAGCCGCGGGGAGCTTGGGACAGAGATTGAAGACCGAAGGACACGGATCGATTGGTATAATCTCTCTAAACTCCTTTTACAGTTTACTAGTAGTATAGGGTTAATGGTTCGATCCGGGAATCGGGTTCCGTTAGCGCCGGGTTTTAAAAAGTTTTTGTTCCGCGTTTGGCCACGGATTGATGGCCGGGGTGCTGGCGTAGCCTTACATGGATTTCGAGATTTGCATCTCCATTATAACTACTATGACTGCATGACGCTTTACGGGGTTTCGATTTTGAGTTTCGCACTTGTTTTCATGCGCACACGATGTGCTGTGTAACATTTGAGTATTCCATAATTTTGGAGCCCTGTTGATTGGACTGATTATTGAAATGATTTAGTATTTGGGGGTTTAAATTTAAATTTGGGGACCGAATTTATTTAAGGGGGGAAGATTGTACATTTCAGAAATATAAAATAATATTTTTGGAATTTAAATAATAAAATAATAAATTTCACGAAAACTATTCGAGTATGGATTTTGGGTTTTCGTAAAATGGTATAATTATATATACCAATATTTGGAAAATAATTGGATATTAATATGAATTATTAATTATAAAGGCATTTATTGGATTTGGACAATTTATAAATAATTATGCAATTAATTATATGCAAGCTTATATTAAACTTGAGTAGTACACTACTAATCATGATTAAGCCAAATCCATTTATGTTAAGCCATGACTAGTGCACCAAGACACATTGTGTTGATTCATGCATGGCTTCTTAGTATTTTTTGATATTTGGGTTTTTAAAAGAAAAGAGAAAGAGAAAAGAAAAAGAAAACAAAAGGATGGCATGGAGAGGGGACAAGAGGGCATGGGCATGAGAGAGGATGAGAGAGAGAGAGTGGTTATCTTGACCATGGCTCCTCCACCATCCTTCATCACTTCATCTATTTTCTTCAACTCCTTCATCTTCATCTCCTTCTCCTCCTTCCTCCACCTCCAAATCATCTCCAAAACCTCACCTCACCTTCACAAAAAAGGTGCACAACCTCATCCTACACCCCATAGAAAGCTCAAGTTTGGATTTTGAGCACTTTCAACCATCTTGGAATTTTCTTCAGTTGCTCCAAGAGGTATAACCTTCACTTTTCTTCTTGTTATTTAGTTTCTTAACCTCCTAGTCATGTTTAGAGTTTGATTAAGCTAGATTAGCGACTTTAGAAATTTCTAGAATGTTTTTAGTGGATGATTTGAATAGTAGAGATGTAATTGAGGTTTAGTTAGTGACCTCAAGCCATTAGTGATGATATTCTGGCTAAACTTGAGACTAGAACCCCAAAACACGAACTTAGAATTTTCTCGATATCAGTTTTTGGCGATTTGTGATGACTCTATAGGATCTGCTGTGACCCGAGAGCTCCATAAAATAAGTTCCCATCACAGTGAGACGTGCAGGCCACATAAAATTTTCCCCAGAGACCCGAGCCCCTACCTCCATTTACATGCCGCAGATTTAATCATAACGGCCTCAAATTGCGACCTGACCAGTGTGATAGGGTGCGATTTTTCGTGCATGGCTTTGTTATGTGATATATAGACCTACCCTATATGAAAAATCTTCTAATTTGACCTAGGGTAGAATCTGGGAGTGTTTCTCCATGTTTCTAATTTCGGATTTCCGATTTCTGAAAACTTGGTTTTGGTATTTATGTTTTGGCACGGTCGTTGGACGTTCATACGTCAACGCTGAAGGTTATTTGGTTGTTCTTTCATGCGTGGGCTATAAGTTCTAACCTATGAGCACTCCGCGTGCCATATCGGTTTTTAGACTTGGTTTTAATATCGTTACGATGTGTATTGATTGTAGGTACCTTCACGTGGACTTCCGAGATGACGAAGGAGATCAAGAAGTTCATCGACTTAAACTAAGCAAGGATATTGCAGGTGAGTAGATATATATCTACGGGGGATGTCGGGTGGATGGCGTATGGCACCCCCGCAACCATAATAATGGAGAATCGATATATATATATATATAATATTTTGATGAAACTTATGCTTTGAACTTACGGATATGATCAAAAGATTTAGTATGAGAATATAATAAATACAAGATGACTTGAATTGAGATGTTGATATGTTGAAATGAGGATGTGAAGCGATACATACATACATATATATAATTGAAAAGAGAACAAGCACGAGATGGTATATCATTATGAGAATATGATGATATAAGATAACATGAGCGGATATGCTTAATATGAGGATGTGAGGTGATATGTATACATAAATACATATGCCAAGATATGTTATGAGATTGATAAAATATGATGTGAGATCGATATATATATGATATGAGGTTGATATATATGTATGTATATATGAGAATATGAGATGATGTTATGTTTTAGGACGATAGATCCTTATTCTGATTTGATAACACCGTATGATGGATTATAATGCACGTGATATGATACCGGATGATTGATCCGCACTCTCGACTCGAGGATGATGTACGAGAATTATATCACATCTGATACTATGAGGCTGGATCGCCGACTTATGGATTTGCCTTAATTCGGAGAATCGTTGCTTCTAAACACCTTAGTAGATAATGGGTTATATTTGATGTATTCAGGGGTAGTTACATATCTTATTACCGTTCATGTTATGTTGTATTATTCTCTATGACATACGTACTATGTTCCCAGCACTTACCTATATATGGCTTTGTCTACTCGTACACCTGCACTGTTACTGATGATGCGCATGTTATACTTACACAGATTTGCTGGCTCACACATTCATCATCGGTAATTGCCATCCGTTTACACAGTAGAACTGCTATATCACGGTATTACTCTTAACTGTAAAGTACAATCATTTGTTCAGTAATTATCACATGACATGCTTACATGATAATACTTGAGATGCTTACAGTACTGTTTTATGTTTGTATATACTGTACTTTATGGTTACATGCATTGAGATGTTGTTTTCATGAGATCTATGAATTTGAGAACCGCGGTTATATTTCAAAGAAAATTATGAATTGTTTTAAAAACGCGGTTTCTCGTGATGTGATATTTCATGTCCACCATATGTTTTCTCGGTTCTGAGCTATGTGATGCCCGATTCGAGGAGTGAGGAGGAACCGTCTGCGGGTACATGGTGGACCGGTAAGGTATCCCGGGGCAAGAAGATCGTGGAGTAGACGATGAGCGTGGAAGGGGATGCACTACCTACCTGTGATAGTTTGGACTCGGCGGTTATCCGGAGGATATCGACCGGAGTCGTGAGATCAGCTGGATATGAGGGCCGATCTGAGGATGTGGCGCCTGAGATATGGGGATTTACTTGTCGATGCTAGACATTGGTTTCAATATGTTTCGAGTGTCGATGTTGGACACTCAGGTTTCATGATGTTTATGTGTCGTTGATGGACACATGTTGCTTGATACACATGCATACTTGTATATATATTCAGATGACTATCATTACATACTGATATTGGAACGACTCTATTGTACACATATGCATACATGATCACCCTAGATACCATAGTTTTACCTTCATGATACAGTAGGACCTAAGGATCGTTGTTCATTCGATTTCTACCTGCTGATATTTTCTATTCACGAGTTGGCAACTCACCCCCATTGTGCCACAGTTTTCTTGCGGGTTCGACCGCTTGGATCAGTAGCGGTATCGCTGGCACACAGTTTTCTTCAGGGTGTTTTTCTTTAGTAAGTGGGACACACATTTGGATCGTGACCACCCTTGTACCTATTTATTTCTGTTGTGTCTAGTTAAAGTTCCATCAATCAGAAATCAGACTATGTATTATTGGTAGACCTAGACAGACTTGTATATTTGAGAGACTTAGAGCGAGATGGGTGTATGTTCGCTATTTTGAGCTGGATAGTGTCTTAGGTTTGCTTATTATTCTTTCTGTGATGGATCTTCGCCGTAGGCAGTTGTATATGTGCTTTATTGCGTGGTTGTGATTCCGCCAATTTGGCGAAGAGCTAGCTCCTGCTTGGAGCTAACTTCCGACTGATGGCCGGATGCCAAGTGTTCATATCATAATTTTGCATTATTATATTCCCTATTCTTATTCATTTTGCAAATAAATAGGTGCTTTTGATCCATGTCTGTTGAATAGTTGCAGGTTACAGGTTCTCGGAATAATACAGTGAAAATGGTGAAAAGACGCTATAAAAGTGAGACTACGACCAACAAATAGAAGAATCTTTATGATGCCGCCTACAGTTTAAGGAACAAGTGAAGATCAATGAACATTTCAATTGCGCAAAGTACAAAGGCAGCACAAGATTCAAGACTTCAACATGAAGCGAACGGGAAAAGTCCATAACATTCTGCACTGTGGAAATCTGGAAAAAACTAGAAGACATTCTGAAGAACCAAGTGAAGAAAATATAAGGAAAATGCAACATGAAGTATACCTAAAGAAATGAGCCAGCAAGCCCACCAAATGGCCGTGGAACTGCGGCCAAACCATGGTTATAGCCGTGGATCCGCGGCCATCCGTCGCACGTGTCGGTGCGTCGGTGCGTGTCGGTGGAAGTCGGTGCATTGACCCGATTTTTCTTAGGGTATTTTTGTAATTCTAGATATGGATCAGATGTAAACCCTAGGGTTTCTATAATTTATAAATAGGAACCCTACAGCTCTTTTTGGAGCATGCCTTTTTTTATTTATCTAGTTTAGAATTTTCATTCCCTGTAATTGTTGAAGAGTGTATCAAATAAAAAAGTAATTTTCTTTTCTGCCCTAGTTATTTCTCTAGCAATTTTTATTTCTCTGCCGTAGTTATAAATTTTTTATCTGCCGTAGTTGTTAAATTAAATCTAAAAAAAATGAACTCGTTTATCAATTCCCTAATGAGTGAGTAGTTCCTCACTTGTTAGGGTTAGGTTTGGAGAAGGTTTGAGAAATGAAAATCTCTCACTCCTTTCTTGCCCGTTATACATTTTAAAGTAGGACTCTATGCATACATACACACACCGCTCACTGCGGCACCCTATCCCAAGAGGTAGTGGTGATACCATAGTTAAAGACCGGTTGTGTATGATTTCCATGGAGGTTAAGATAAGAGTTAAAAAAGGACGGACAAGGACCAAGAGGAAGAAACCTAGTTTCTTCCCGATCGTGCTAATCCCCTTTGTTAACTATTACCTTAACACCTAAAAGTTCTTAATTAGGGCATAGAAAGCGGTGAGAATAATTGATTTTCCAAACTAACCTAAACCTAACCCTAGCAAGGTTTTAATCCTAATTAAACTCAACTTTAGTTTTTATTGAAAATCAAACCTACCACAATAGGAATTGACTCGTTAGAACAACTAGAAAATACACAAAATCCCTGTGGACCGACCCGTACTCAACCGGCTAGCTACCAAGCGACACCGTTCTTGATTGCGGTATTCTTAATTTTGATTTTAAAATGCATAAGCATAATCACATACAAATCAAATGGCGCCGTTGCCGGGGATGGAGTAGTTATTTTCTTTTTGTAATTTCGGGTTGATTAAAAATTTGAAAAATCATAAAAACTAAAAAATAAAAAATTTATCATCTTGTTATTTTTTGAAGGGTTTTCGTGTGAATTGTGCAGGATCGAAGAGACGAACAGATTCAGATCTGGAAAATTCCAGTGAGAAAAACAGCAAACAAGAGATTTGAACAGGCAGAGGAAGATATAAACAGCAAACAGAAAAATCTCGGAGGCTTGAAACACCTAAAGAACCGCGGAACCGCCGCTAATTTGTGCTTCTGACCGCGGAACCGCCGCGGTCTGCTGACGTCAGCCCTCTGAATCTTCTCTGTAAGCATTCTTTTCTTCTCTGTAACCCCCTGATCTCCGCTGAAAATTTTTCCTGCAGGGTTCTTTGCGCAAAAACTTCTTTCCCTTCTCTAATAACTTGATCTTGTGCAGGATTCTTTGTGCCGCAATAAAAGAAAAAAAAATCTGGCAAGTGTTTTGTGTGTTTACTGTTTTACATTTTTAAAACTGACTTTTAAGGGGCTTTAACACCAATCCAGATTGGGTGGGGATTTCATTACCCTTCCTAGGACCCCAAAAATCACAAAAAGCATTTTGCATTAACCTTCGAGTTAATTAAAAAAGATTAGACTTGGCCTATAAGGACTGTCGTGCTCATTAGGACAAAGGAATAGTTGTCGGCATCGGTCGTTTATCTAAACCAGACTTTGTAGTGCCTAAGCTAGACAAGTAGGAAATGTAATTTTAAAAAGCCCGTCTCACGGTGATTCGTGAGCGGATCCCTCCTTTCTTTACTTGTGCTTACTTGGCCACAATTGGCGGTGAAGAGGTGATTTGAAGATCTCATAACTTTCCCTTTGGAACAGTTAGGAGCAGTCTAGTTGACCTAGGAGACCCTAGATCTAGGCTTGATTGTACATATTGTGATTGCTTGAACGTGTGTCTAAGCTTCTTATAAAAATCTTTTGGAAAAGCTCCTTATAAAAAAAAACACAAAACAGAAAATTTTTACAAAAAAAAAAAAAACTTGCCAATTTATCGCTAGAAATCTATCGCACCCCACTTCCTCTCATTGACGTTTTCTTACCCCCACCTTCTGTTTTTACCTTTTTGACTACACTATACCTCTTTAGTGTATTTCTAATTGGACCAGGGACACTAGCGCCTGTTTAGTCCGTGCCTCGTTAGTGCCAACTGACGACGCTTTCGACTCCGAAATCGAAATTCCATCCACTTCTTTACCTTCATCTTCATATTCATCATCTTCTAAGGAGATGTCGGGATTCAATCCTAACAACCCCTTACCTGCGGGACTGATTCCACCTCCATTAGGTGCGAATAACCCACCACACCCTCCTGTTGAAGCGCCCCAACGAATCACAGTCCAGGATCTTTTCTATCCCATCCGCACCGCACTTCCCACTTGTCTTTCACTTCCACCGGCTAATGGGGATAACTTTGAAATTAAACCCTACTTCATCAATATGTTGCCTAAATTTCACGGGCTGGAATCCGAAGATGCTTACATCTTCATTAACAAATTCCAGAATGTTTGCGCAATGATGAAGACCACACAACTTTCTGATGATGCTATAAGGCTAAGTGTCATTCCATTCACTTTATGTGACCTAGCTGAAAAATGGTTATATAGCACAACATCACACTCCATTAAAAATTGGGAAGAGTTTGTAAAGGCTTTTCTAAAAAAGTTTTACCCACACCACAAGACCGCGAGAATTCGCAACGAAATTATTCAATTTTCCCAGCTTCCTTCCGAACCTTTTTGGAAGTGTTTTGAAAGATTTAAGGACCTCCTTGTTCAGTGCTCTCACCATGGTATCGAGAATTAGCAACTTTGCCAAACTTTATACGAAAGACTGAACCCAGCAACTAAGCAGTTGTTGGAAACCATTTGTCAAGGTCACTTTCTTACAAAATCTAGCGAGGAAACTTAGCAATTTTTTGATGATCTTGCTGAACAAACACTTCAGTGGGAAAGCACTAAGACCACCTCATCTACTTCATCAGGTCAGTCCAGGGCAGGCATACATCAACTTGATATGTCGATTGCAATGAAGGCCGAAATGGCTGCACTCACGAAAATACTTGAAGCAATTAAGAGCAAATTCTCATCACCTTCTCCTGCCCCAGCTTTACCGCCACGCACTATTTGTGCTTGTTGTTCGGATCCGTCCCATCTTACTGAGGAGTGTCCTTACAATTCACCTGTTCAAGGACAAGATCAAGTCAATGCCGCCTTTCAGCAAAGACAAAGAAATGATCCATACTCTTCGATTTATAATCCTGGTTGGAGGAGCCACTCAAATTTTGCTTGGAATCAAAATCAACAACAATTCCAAGGCAATAAAAACTTTCAAAGGCCTCCTCCACAACAAAAAGCCCCTCAACAAACTCAATATCAGCAACCTTTCCAATCCCAACCTTACCTAAACCAAATGAACAATTTTGTACCCAACAATTCTTATCCTCAAAACAATTTTGTTCAGCCGAATAACGATAAGGTTTTCTCGCTAGAACGAAGTTTGGATGCATTTTTAAAACAATCTACACAACCTCAGCAAGATTGGAGACTTCCATTCAGTCTTTGGTACAAAACAGTGCTTCACATGATCAGAGCATCAAATCAATTGAGACCCAAATTGCACAACTAAATGCTGCGTTAAGCGAGCAAGAAAAGGGAAAGCTTCCGTCTCAACCATTGCCAAATTCCGGTCACACACACAACGCACATGTTGCTTATGAACAACAAAATCATAATGTAAATGCTGTGACCACGTTGAGATCTGAGAGAGTGTTGCACAATAATGTGGGTATTAGTGATGAAACCCCGGCCGCCGCTTCTTCTTCTTCTTCATCTTCTTCCGCTTCATCTTCATCATATTCTTCTTCTTCAGAGCTTATTCTTCATTCTTCACAAGGCTCTACTTCTTCTAACGGACTCACATCTTACTCCATGAAAACACCAACACTGGGATCCGTTCCAACTCCGCAATCTATTCCACAAATATTGGACTCAACAAATTTTCAAAATATTTCATTTCCAAAAGGTTGAGATCCAATAAACCTACTCCCCAAATGGAGAAGATTATGGAGTTATTCAAACAGGTTAAGATTAACATACCTCTCTTGGATGCAATCCAACAAGTCCCTTCTTACGCTAAAATCTTAAAGGACTTATGTACCAAGAAGAGGAAGTCACAAGTACCCAAGAAAGTTTTCGTAGCTAGTGCCGTGAGCAATGCTATTACCCAACCTTTACCTTTGCCCCAAAAACGAAAGGACCCTGGCTGTCCTACAATTTCAATAACAATTGGGGATAAGAACATAAATTGCGCACTTTTAGATCTTGGTTCCAGTTTTAACTTGCTTCCCTATTCCGTTTATGAGCAATTAGGCGTTGGAGAGTTGAAACCCACTCATTGTACTCTCCAAAAAGCCGATCGATCCATCACCCATCCTAGGGGTGAGTTAGAGAATGTGTTGATTAAGGTAGGGGACTTCATATTCCCCGTTGATTTCATTGTTATGGACATACAACCTGTGGCTAACCCACGGAACCAAATTCCGGTGATCCTCGGTCGACTATTTTTGGCCACTTCCAATGCTGTAATCAATTGTCGTAATGGCTTTATGACTCTATCCTTCGGGAAGATGTCAAATGAGTTCAACATTTACAAGATAGGAAGTCGGCCCTTCGAGCCTAATGCTAGTATACTTGATGTTTGCTCGATCCATGAGATCACGCAGGAGGACTGTGAGCTCGAAAAATTTCTGTTCGATCACAGCAGTTTTGACGCAACTAGTGCGTTCCTCCTTGAATCTAACACAGTTTTCATAACCGATAACGATTACGAGTGTTTCATTTTTTCGGACAATTTTGAAGACTCACCACCCTAGTTTGAGTCTTTTGAATTTTCGGATAAGTTAGTTGAACCATCCGACTCGATTGCTTACACTCTCTTCGAACCATTGTTGGAATCCTTCGAGTTCGAGACAGTTTCACCAATTTTACCTTCAATTGTTTCGCCTCCAAAGCTCAAACTCAAGCTATTGCCGTCTCACCTTAAATATGCTTACTTAGGTGAGAATGAGACCCTTCCTGTTATCATATCGGCCTCTGTAGCCCTCGAGCAAGAGAAAACCCTTTTAATGGTCTTACAAAACAATCGGTAAGCTTTTGGCTGGACTATGGCGGACATCAAGAGGATTAGTCCCCTCATAGTTGAACATCATATACATATGATGGATGATGCCAAGCCAGTAAAGGATCCACAGAGACACCTTGAGGATTTTTTGGTTAATCAACCTCCACCTATAGAAGTTGAACCACCACCCTTTCTTCTTATAAAATACGAGAATGCCAATACTCCACTCATTTCTGATCATTCACATTCTCGTTTTTATTTATCATCACCTCTTATCTCCTCACATTCACGCAAACCCTTTCCATACCACCACTTATCTCTTCCCCCTTCTTCTTGGCTCTATATAACATGTTCTTTCACCGACCTATACGTTACACTGATAAATTCTTCAAATGGTTGGTGTTGACTTTTGGTCATTGCAAAGCTTGGTATTGACCAATAACTTTGAACCCCCTCTTTAAAAGCTTAACATTATTTAACTCAAGTTTGGGGGAGTATAATTTGGCTCTCGAAAATAACATAAAAAATAAAAATTTGAAAATAAATTTTTTTTTGGTATTTTGGTAAATTTCCAGTTTTAACAATAAAAAAATATAAAAAATAAATAAATAAACAGGGGAGTGCCGACATTTTTGACCCTCTTGGTGTGGCATGACAGTGAGGACACTGTCAAGTTTAAGTTTGGGGGTGTGCTCGGTAAGGTTTCTTCCTTTGCATTCATATGTACATTTTTGCATTTGCATACTTATTTTAAAATCCATAAAAAAAAATTTAAAACAAAAAATTGAAAGGTTCAATTTTGGCCATATTTGACTTAAGTTTGACAAAACGGTTAACTAGCTAGGAAAAACTAGATCCAAAACTTAGTAAATTAAAAACCCTAAAAATAACCTTTCTTAAAATTTAACAGTAGAAAATATATGTGTTTGTAGTTTACTTAGAAATAGGCAAACTTTGAGTTCATTTCTTGGGCAAAGTCAAAATAAAGGAAGAGTATTGAAATTTTTATTAAAGTGTAAGTCTGAAAAATAATCCCTAAGCTTAAGTCTAAATTCTGAAAATATATACCCTACAACTTGCACAAACACGAACCTTGAAATTTAGAATAGTAGAGCTGTTAGTTATATGTAGGCCCTAGAGGCCATTGCTATACATAGGATGTATATTGTAGTGGATGCTGGGACATATATAGGGAGGACTTTCTTGCTCGATATGATAGTATGCTATCTGGTTGCTCTTACCTTAACACTGATTGTCTCTCTGTTACATGTTGGTAAAGCCCTTAGGATGTGTACTTGACTACCTGGACTATGATGCAGATCATACTAGTGGGGACATGGTAGTCCATAAGTACATCCTTCAAGGTCCCTAGTCGTGGGTGTATCGAGACGGGGTATCGATATACCAGAGTAGACTAGCGTATACCTTCTCGACCCATACAGACGGGTGATGGATGATCCCATATCCATTGGTGTTTGACATCAGAGATGATATACGGGTGCTCAGTGGAGACTGGGTACACTGGACGGACTCGCCGAGAACTCCCAGATGGTATTATACCTTACGTCAGATGGCAGTTCTCTGGTGACACTGGTACAGAGTAGTCTGTTGACCTGAGATCGTCATAGAGTCTTGTGTGGTTCCCACTGTGCTTTGATTTCCACCTTACCACGTCCAAGAGGGCGTGCAAAACGGTGGTTTTTGGGTACAGTCCCGAGTCACATGGAGGCAATGAGCGATAGGAGGGGATTCGTCTCTCCCGGTATAGGGAGTTGATGTTGCGCTGTGTTCGATTGGCTATAACCGGAAATCCCTGGCCAGGGTTGCTGAGATTTACTGTTAAGTGTTACCAGTAGTTTCTCGAATAGTTATAGACCTCATATCGACACGACTTATCGAGCTATTGGGGTCTGACGTTTACCACCCCTAGGCAAGATATGCGACATATCAGACGATCAGACCGGACTGTACGGTAAGTGTTACTGGTTGGATTCACAGGAGTGTGAGCGGGCTTGCTCGTTGATCTTCTGATCGCTCAATACCCGGGTGGCCGTTATGTTTAGCAGACCGCTTGCGGCTTGTGGGTGTTTGATATGATCATCATCTGCTGCCGGCGTATTGACGAGTCTTTAGAGTCCTACACAGAGGTTTCCTGGCTCAAGCGAAACGAAATAGGAGCGCATATGAGATATGTGCGGGACCGAGAATAATGCGTGTATGTGATACCGTATTCTATTCTCGCGATAAATGTATCGATTGGTTGTATGCGATATAACCTAGTAATCGAATCAAGGATCGATTCGATAAGCCGATACATTGGATATTAGTCGGTTATATGCGATATGACCGGATCGTTAAATCAAGTGTTGATTTAATGATTTAATGCATAAATATATATTTGATATATTACTTTGCATTAACTAGTATCGGTTCACTTAAGATGGATTTTCTCACTCGCATGTGCACATCGTATATGTGATATATTTTTTCTGTGCACTTGAACGTATCATGTTTGATGATGCAAGATTGCTAGGGTATGTGTGAAGAGTTAAACCTTGGTTAAGTAAATGGTTAGGGTTTTCTTTTATTCATTCATTTATCTTTTTATTTGGATTAAAAGAAAAGAGAAAAGAAAAACAAAAGGTTTCTTTCTTTCATGAAGCTTTGACCAAAGAAACCCTTTTGTCTTCATCTCATTAACCCTAACCATTCATTTAACCTTAGTCAATTCTCTACACATAACCATGGTTAATATTATGATAAGAATGATTTTATTATTCTTTTTAAAAAACTTATCATAATATTCATCTTCTTCTTCTTCTTCTTGAAGAAGAAAACCTAGTTTCCATCAATGGTGATTGATGGAAATGAGTGAGAAATCCAATTCTAAAGTGAACCCACTTCCTATTTCTTCATCCTCTACCTCTTGCCAAGTAGTATATGGTGTTTTCTTCACAAGTTTCTTGACTTGGTGAAGTTGGAGCTTGATCTAGTGATGCCTCGACGTAGATCATCTTCGGCATCGAAGCCGACGACCAAGCCCGCCCATTTCTCCGATGAAGCCGACGCTAGAGCCCGGGATTCAATTTGGACAGCGAGGAGACTTCATTGCGGAGCTATGGAGGTGGAGGACCGGATCTACAAAGGTTGTATTTCCGTTCACTTAGTAAAGTTGTTTACTAGTTATCGTTTTCGCCTAAAATTCTAGTTAACGATCCGTATTAGGGTTTCTCGGCACATGTAAAATGTTAAATTGGCATGGTTGATGCCTTGTGAGACCTCATTAGAGTGCCTAGGAACCCTACAGTGGTATCAGAGCCTAGCTAGAGCCTTAGGCGATGCGTAGACGATGTTAGAAACCCGATCGAACCCCGATACCCTAACTTTTAACCCTCTCTGGACTTTTTCTGAAAAAGTGGTTTTTTCCAAATTAAAAATGCTTAAAAAATTCAGCAGGAAATTCTAAGAATTACGGTGCAAAAATTACCTAATGATCTGTCTAAAGCGCGGCGGATCCGCGGCATTAGCCGCCTATTGCGGCGGTTCCGCGCCTATTTAGTCTCTTCAGTCAACCATTTTTGCACAGTAACTTCTTTATTTAAATGCTGAGTTTTATGGGAATTTTTAATATTTATTCAAGAGTTGAATTTTCTGGGGTGTTTTGGGAGTTCGCAGATTCGATCGGATTATCAGACTTTGTCTATGTGGCTTTCCGGATATTTTGGAATATGTTAAAAAGTTCGACCGGATGTAAATACCCAATCTTTCCCCTGCCGGAAAATATCCAAGTGTTGGATTTTTCTGTGGTTTAAGGACGTTCTAAGTAGTGCAAGTAACGCGATGGTCCCTCTAGAAGACAACAAACCTTAACTCAATTATGTGACCGTCTTGAACTGCCCTTTGAACCTTCGGGTTTGGGGCAGTACGGCGTGCCACATGTGAGGCGTTGGCTTGACCCTTCTACGGCTGGACCGTTGGTACTGAGGCATGAAGTGAATGTCTTTGAACCTATTTCATGTGTTGAACGGTTTCGGGAAAACTTGGGTGTTCGAATGTTCGATCGGAAAGTTTAATATTTTCTATTTATCCGGAATGGGATACAATAATTGGAATTCACAATTAGTTATGAGATAACTGAATGAATGTTATAAACATAGCACTTTAGTCTCACTTGATCGGTTGCTACGGACTTTTGATGCGATCAAAAGTCTGTCGCAATCACGTAGCGTACGCGGATACTCGCCGGGTAAACTTAATAGACAGCTACACCCCATAGCCCCGACCAAGTGACTGTAGGAGAACCCCGTCGCCGAAAGCATCCGTTCGGGTGCTCGCGGTAGCGGTGTTCCGCCTTAGTGCACTTCGTCGACGGCATCGGGGGTGCGGCCGTCTAATGAAGTTTGCGACGAGCATTCGATCAGGATGTCGGGAATCTTGTTGAATTGCCCGACTTGATATTGAAAAGAGTTTTCGATAAAGAGACTAAAATGCGGGGTTTATAATTGTTAGGCATGCGATGTCTAAGGAATTCATTTGATTAGGCATGCGATGTCTTTGCAGGTTGCGGATTCCAACTGTTGTAGTTTTACACTTTCTTTTCTGTGACCGTAAGTGTAATATGTGATATCGCCGGTTTCGTTGCTATATGTCAACGACAATTGGGATATGCATATTTACTTACGTTGATGACATGTGATGTTATGTGTTGCTGGATATGTTATATTGGATCGTCGTGTTTGAATAGCCGGGTTTTTTTTATGTGAGATGAGTGTTTTCATTTTCATTCATGTAAAAAACTTGTATGTAATATTCTTTTATTGGGGCACTTCCAGGTTGCGGAAGCTGTCACCGTTTGTATATTATTTACTTTTCCGCACTAGGATAGACCCAAGGAGGGGAGCATAAGTAACCGGGTTCTGGGGTCCAGTGGGAGACCAACTCGAGGAGTCGAGTCCGGGTCTCCTAACCCTAGAATTGGTAGGGTTGCTTGCCGCTCTCGTAGGGGTCTAGGGGTGTGGGTTTGGCTATTCATCGCGACCGTGGAATCCGTGTTTTATACTGGCTCGTATTGAAAACACGGACGTCCTAGTATATCCAATATTTCATATGATTCTTCTGCTGCGATATCTGTGATGTGATCATGTGATGTTCTGTGATAGATACAGTATATAGTATATATGATATATTATATAGGCGTTACTTATGTTTTACACCCGTGCTAGCCCTGCCCCGCTCTGCCGTTAGTTACCTAACCTAACGGTGCACGAGGGGACATCGAGGCGAATGCGGATGGCATAAGTGTACGTCGTATTTATCTGTGATGTTTAGGTTAATAAATGATGGGACTTCATTAATGTGATTAATGAAATAAAAGAAACCTAAGATGTTGTAGAATCGAATTTCAAAATAAAAAAGGTAGCTACAGTTCTTGCTTTGCACAGTGATATATATGATATATCCCGCACCTTATTCGATGAGGAAAGGACCGAGATCCCTTCACCGGGAGTGACTCCTTTAGCAATAACTGGCAGATGCTACACACTCGGTTTGTCTTTTGATTGCTTTTAAGAGTTCTGCTTTGCACAGTGATATATATGATATATCCCGCACCTCATTCGACGAGGAAAGGACCGACGATCCCTTCACCGGGAGCGACTCCTTTAGCAAAACTAGAAAAGCCTCAAAAGCACTCCATTTTAAAATCATTTGATTCTACAACGATATCAAGTTCATTACGCAATAGGTTTTCAGAAAAACCTGTCGTAGCCCTCCGTCATTTCAGATAAGTTGTATATAGTATTCATGCTGCATTTGTTGGCTTTCGTCAAGGTGCAGTGTGCGGTAGCTATATGCTGCTTATCTGCTGCATACAATGCGATTGGATTATGGTAGTCGTGCGGCTTTGTTGGCTTTCGTCAAGGGTCGTGCGGGTAGGTTTAATTCAATCAAGAAATGTACGGGTTGAACTTGACTAGCGGGCTATGGTTTGTTGGCTTTCGTCAAGGTCATAGCACGTTAGGGGCAAAATATTATCGGGAATTTCAAGTGTTGAAATTTGCAATGAGATTGCATACTTTCTATGAGATAGTTGGATCCCGATACCCACTGTGAGTAATTGTTACTCCTGGGAGAGTTTTACATATTACAATTAGCCGATCAAGTAGGTGTCTAGAAAGGTGTTAACGAGATTACGCCTCTGGGAAAACGAGATTTACATTAATTAGGTTCGTGCGAAAGCATGGGGGACCTCCCTCAAAGTACCGACACTGGCCTGGCTGAAAGATTGGCGAACTTGTAGTGTGTAATTAATCCCGGCTAGTCTTTCCTTTTAGGGTTTGAAGGAAGATTTGATAAAAAGCAGTGGGAGCCATCCTGATTAGATAAAATAATAACCAATCTGATCTTGCAAGAGCATACGCTGAGTGTTTCTTCTCTCTCTCTCCAGGTAGCGACCATATCACGCCTTAATCAAGATAATAATACGGATTATTGACCGAACCTGCTTGTTATACTGAGCTGGGGAACGTTGGTCCCGCTCCAACTTATAATTGTTATAAGACAGAGCAGGAAATTGGGGATTACCAGAATTCCCGTGCCGCCCAAACGAAGAAAGTGCATATGATGCATCATCTTCGGGTGTGTTCATTACAGAGAACTGTTTCTCAGTATCCTTTACGTCCTGGGTATGTAATACCAGATCAGGATCCCAGATATGTAATCTGTTACATAGGGCTACAGAAAGGTAGATGACTGAGAACGGGTGATAAGTTTCATGAGGCAGAAAATTGGGCAAGAATTGTAGCCAAGTCTGTTGGTCACTGTCACCCTGTATTACCAATACATTGATTCTGAACGAATGTTATTAGATACCGAACCTGATATACAAAATCATATCAGTCTCTTTATCAGTAAAGAAATGATAAAATTTTGTATTGTTGGATAATGTTTTGAACATTTCCTATATCAAAAGTTGATCGGTTCAGGCACGTTATCTAAAAGCATTGATGTTCTAAATCAAACTACAGTTCTTAGTATACGGAACACACACAAGAGGAAGAGTTCAGAAATGAACGAATCCTTCTTGAGGTTTTGTAGACTAGGTCATATCGATGCGACCCGACTAGCTAAGTTGCACAAAGATGCATATTTAAATCTGTTTGAATTTACATCTTGTGAAACTTGCCAGTCATGTTACAGAGATAAGATGACCATAGCTCTGTTTATTGGAAACAGAGAAAGAGTTGGTAAACTCTTGGGACGATACATGTTGATGTATGTAGGTCCTCTGTCTACACATGCCAAGACCGGTTCTTTGTACTTTATTACATTCTCTGATGATCTCTTTAGATTCAGACATATGTTCCTGTTGAAACACAAGTCCGAACCTTTTGAGATATTCACAGAATATAAGTTAGAAGTAGAGAACCAATACGGGTATAAGTATTATGTCCTTTGATGAGATCAAGGAGGAGAATTCTTGAGCACGGAATTCCTGGACTATTCTAAAGGAGAATGAGATTCTCTCTCAGCATTACTCCTCCGTATACACCATAGCACGATGGTATATCGGAGCGGAGCAATAGCACCCTATGTGATATGGTGTGCTCTATGATGAGTACTACTGAGTTTCCTATTTCCTTTTTGGGAGTTATGCACTTGAGAATCTACATACCTATTGAATAGGGTTCAAATCAAATCTATGCCTACCGCTTCATATGTGATATGGAAAGGGAAGAGCCCATATCTTAAGTTAGTTAAGATTTGGGGTTGTCCGGGCTATGTTTAAAAGTAAAATCCGGACAAGCTCGAGGCAAGGTCTGTTATGTACAACTGGAAAGGTTCCAGCTATACAAAATACAGCAGATGATTTGGTAGAACCAAAGGATTCAATAGTTACCAACGAACCTCAGCCTCTCCACCGATCTAGTGAGGTTCCTCACCCGCTTGATAGATACTTCGGTTACTCTATGACAGTGGGAGCGAGGATTGCATCATGAGATGATGACCCAACTAGTTTCGAGCTGGCCATCAGGAGTGGGACTCTGTAAGAATGGCTGGATGCTTAGCGATCTGAGATGGAATCCATGTACACCAACAAAGTATGGACTTTGGTTGCTATATCTGAAAGGTTAAATCCCTATCAGGAGCAAGTATATCTTGAGAAGATTACTTGGTGTAGATGAAAAAGTTGAGACTTTCAAAGCTAGACTTGTTAAAGCTTTTCGTCATCGACCAGGCATGGATAATGATGAAACCTTTTCAAGTGGCTATGCTTAAGTCCATCCAGATCCTACTTGCCACGGCTGCATACCATGACTACGATATCTGGCGATTGGGTGCCATGACTACTTTTCTAAATAATGATTTAGAAGAGAACGTCTATAAGTACACAGCCAGAGGGCTTCGTAGACAGTGGGAGCAGCGGAAACGTGTACAAGATACTTTATAAGATAAAGCAGGTATCGCGGAGTTGGAACATCTGTTTTGATGTGTTAGTCAAAGAGTTTGACATCATCAAAATGGTAGATGAACCTTGTATAAACAAAAAGGTAGTAGGGAGTGTAGTGACGATCCTCGTAGAGTACGTGGATGACATGCTCTTGATAAGGAAGGAGTTTCATATGCTACGCTCGGTCAATCTCCGCTTATCACAAGGATTCTCCATATAGGATCAAAGTGATACCTCCTAAATCCTGGGTTTTGGATCTATGAGATAGATCTAATTGGATGTTAGGATTCTCACTAGTTGTAGTGAGATGGTATCAATCGATCCTGAGGAGAATCACTGGAAGTGTTCCAGGATGATAAGGACGACTGAAAGTCAGTCACAGGCATTGTCTTTACCCTCAGTAAAGGGACGGTATGTTGGAAGGGTTCCAAGCTAGATATCGTGGCTAACTAGACGATAAAGGCAGGATACATCGCTACTCAAGATGCAACCAAAGAGGATGTTTGGGTGTATATTGGTTCATGAGATGAACTACGTTCCAACCATTGTGAGACAATGGAGTTGTGGCTTATGCCAAGGAACGTCCGTCCCATCAGTGATCCAGACATATTCTAAGGCAGTACCACCTGATCATGGAGATGGTTGATCTCCAGGGTGATCGAGGTTAGGAGAGAAAACTCAGAGGACAACACGGCGGATCCACTCACAAAGGCCTTTTCCCAGAGGGAGACTTTTATGGGATGGTTGAGTATGAGATACTACAACCACTGCTACAGATGGCCCTAGTGCAAGTGGGAGATTGTTAGTTATATGTATTCCCTAGAGGCCATTGCTATACATAGGATGTATATTGTAGTGGATGCTGGGACATATATAGGGAGGACTTTCTTGCTCGACATGATAGTATGCTATCTGGTTGCTCTTTACCTTAACACTGATTGTCTCTCTGTTACATGTTGGTAAAGCCCTTAGGATGTGTACTTGACTACCTGGACTATGATGCGGATCATACTAGTGGGGACATGGTAGTCCATAAGTACATCCTTCAAGGTCCCTAGTCGTGGGTGTATCGAGACGGGGCATCGATATACCAGAGTAGACTAGCGTATACCTTCTCGACCCATACAGATGGGTGATGGATGATCCCATATCCATTGGTGTTTGACATCAGAGATGATATACGGGTGCTCAGTGGAGACTGGGTATACTGGACGGACTCGCCGAGAACTCCCAGATGGTATTATACCTTACGTCAGATGGCAGTTCTCTGGTGACACTGGTACAGAGTAGTCTGTTGACCCGAGATCGTCATAGAGTCTTGTGTGGTTACCACTGTGCTATGATTTCCACCTTACCACGTCCAAGAGGGCGTGCAAAACAGTGGATTTTGGGTACAGTCCCGAGTCACATGGAGGCAATGAGCGATAGGAGGGGATTCGTCTCTCCCGGTATAGGGAGTTGATGTTGCGCTGTGTTCGATTGGCTATAACCGGAAATCCCTGGCCAGGGTTGCTGAGATTTACTGGTAAGTGTTACCAGTAGTTTCTCGAATAGTTATAGACTCATATCAACACGACTTATCGAGCTATTGTGGTCTGACGTTTACCACCCCTAGGCAAGATATGCGACATATCAGACGATCAGACCGGACTGTACGGTAAGTGTTACTGGTTGGATTCACAGGAGTGTGAGCGGGCTTGCTCGTTGATCTTCTGATCGCTCAATACCCGGGTGGCCGTTACGTTTAGCAGACCGCTTGCGGCTTGTGGGTGTTTGATATGATCATCATCTGCTGCCGGCGTATTGACGAATCTTTAGAGTCCTACACAGAGGTTTCCTGGCTCAAGCGAAACGAAATAGGAGCGCATATGAGATATGTGCGGGACCGAGAATAATGTGTGTATGTGATACCGTATTCTATTCTCGCGATAAATGTATCGATTGGTTGTATGCGATATAACCTAGTAATCGAATCAAGGATCGATTCGATAAGCCGATACATTGGATATTAGTCGGTTATATGCGATATGACCGGATCGTTAAATCAAGTGTTGATTTAATGATTTAATGCATAAATATATATTTGATATATTACTTTGCATTAACTAGTATCGGTTCACTTAAGATGGATTTTCTCACTCGCATGTGCACATCGTATATGTGATATATTTTTTCTGTGCACTTGAACGTATCATGTTTGATGATGCAAGATTGCTAGGGTATGTGTGAAGAGTTAAACCTTGGTTAAGTAAATGGTTAGGGTTTTCTTTTATTCATTCATTTATCTTTTTATTTGGATTAAAAGAAAAGAGAAAAGAAAAACAAAAGGTTTCTTTCTTTCATGAAGCTTGTTGAAGCTTCATGAAGCTTTGACCAAAGAAACCCTTTTGTCTTCATCTCATTAACCCTAACCATTCATTTAACCTTAGTCAATTCTCTACACATAACCATGGTTAATATTATGATAAGAATGATTTTATTATTCTTTTTAAAAAACTTATCATAATATTCATCTTCTTCTTCTTCTTCTTCTTGAAGAAGAAAACCTAGTTTCCATCAATGGTGATTGATGGAAATGAGTGAGAAATCCAATTCTAAAGTGAACCCACTTCCTATTTCTTCATCCTCTACCTCTTGCCAAGTAGTATAGGGTGTTTTCTTCACAAGTTTCTTGACTTGGTGAAGTTGGAGCTTGATCTAGTGATGCCTCGACGTAGATCATCTTCGGCATCGAAGCCGACGACCAAGCCCGCCCATTTCTCCGATGAAGCCGACGCTAGAGCCCGGGATTCGATTTGGACAGCGAGGAGACTTCATTGCGGAGCTATGAAGGTGGAGGACCGGATCTACAAAGGTTGTATTTCCGTTCACTTAGTAAAGTTGTTTACTAGTTATCGTTTTCGCCTAAAATTCTAGTTAACGATCCGTATTAGGGTTTCTCGGCACATGTAAAATGTTAAATTGGCATGGTTGATGCCTTGTGAGACCTCATTAGAGTGCCTAGGAACCCTACAAGAGGATACCTTGAAATGCTCTTGTCTTAAATCCTTAGTATGAAGGAAAATAAAATTATAAGTGTGAATAAAGAGATATAAAAAAACTGAACACTGGTTTTGTAATTACTTAAGGCTGCGTAAAATAAAAAAATATATATAGCGAGTGTGCTTTATCACCTAGTATCTTAGACCAACTAGTTTGGGAGTCACTGCTAAAGCCTTAGGTATTACAAGACGAGGAATTACGCCTTAATGCGTAAACACATTTTTTAATCGGCTGTTAGTACCTCAAGAAGTATTAACGGTCGCATGAAGAATGTGTGAGCAATTTCATCTAAAAATTCACCAACTAAAAGTACTTTGGACGATGGACAAGAGTATAAGAGCTTAAATTGAATTTCCAAGTGTAGGGGTGACACATACACACACATAGGGGTATATGATTGGGGTTTGGATGAGAGATAGGAATGAAAAATAGGACTTATATCTTTAGTAGAGATGATAAAAATTCCTAAGTTGAGATGGAACCTTATGAAGGAAAACTCAAAACATGCTAAAAGCTAAATAAATTTACAGAACATATACAATCTTAAGTTAAATAATAAGAAAGCGTGAAAAATACGGGTTGATAATTTCTGAGTCGAAGATAATAGAATTTCTTGCTAGATAACCGAATCGAAGAATAAAAGTCAATAGACCAAATTGATCGGATTTTGTGGGTAGTATCCGCTGAAAACCCTCAGGAGAAAACACTCTTCCTACTAGGGACGCCTAGAGGTTTAACGGCTTGTTGCACGAGCTCAGTGCAATCGTGTTTCCCTGCGAAAGTGAGGTTAGGTTTTTTCGAGAATAAACTAGTTTTGCTCGGGACGAGCATAAGATAAGTTTAGGGGTATTTGTTCATATCATAATTTTGCATTATTATATTCCCCATTCTTATTCATTTTGCAAATAAATAGGTGCTTTTGATCCATGTTTGTTGAATAGTTGCAGGTTACAGGTTCTCGAAACAATACAGTGAAAATGGTGAAAAGACGTTACAAAAGTGAGACTACGACCAACAAATAGAAGAATCTTTATGATGCCGCCTACAGTTTAAGGAACAAGTGAAGATCAATGAACAGTTCAATTGCACAAAGTACAAAGGCAGCACAAGATTCAAGACTTCAACATGAAGCGAACGGGAAAAGTCCACAACATTCTGCACTGTGGAAATCTGGAAGAAACTAGAAGACACTCTGAAGAACCAAGTGAAGAAAATACAAGGAAAATGCAACATGAAGTATACCTAAAGAAATGAGCCAGCAAGCCCACCAAATGGCCGCAGAACCGTGGCCAAACCATGCTTATGGCCGCGGATCTGCGGCCGTGCGTCGCACGTGTCGGTGGAAGTCGGTGCATTGACCCGGTTTTTCTTAGGGTATTTTTGTAATTTTAGATATAGATCAGATGTAAACCCCAGGGTTTCTATAATCTATAAATAGGAACCCTACAACTCTTTTTAGAGCATGCCTCTTTTTATTTATCTAGTTTAGAATTTTCATTCCCTGTAATTGTTGAAGAGTGCATCAAATAAAAAAGTAAGTTTCTTTTCTGACCTAGTTATTTCTCTAGCAATTTTTATTTCTCTGCCGTAGTTATAAATTTTTTATCTGCCATAGTTTGTAAATTAAATCTAAAAATATAAACTCGTTTATCAATTCCCTAATGAGTGAGTAGTTCCTCACTTGTTAGGGTTAGGTTTGGGGAAGGTTTGAGAGATGAAAATCTCTCACCCCTTTCTTGCCCGCTATACATTTTAAAGTAGGACTCTATGCATACATACACACACCGCTCACTACGGCACCCTATCTCAAGAGGTAGCGGTGATACCATAGTTAAAGACCGGTTGTGTATGATTTCCATGGAGGTTAAGGTAAGAGTTAAGAAAGGACGGACAAAGACCAAGAGGAAGAAACCTAGTTTCTTCCCGATCGTGCTAATCCCCTTTATTAACTATTACCTTAACACCTAAAAGTTCTTAATTTGGGCATAAAAAGCAGTGAGAATAATTGATTTTCCAAACTAACCTAAACCTAACCCTAGCAAGGTTTTAATCCTAATCAAACTCAACTTTAGTTTTTATTGAAAATCAAACCTACCACAATAGGAATTGACTCGTTAGAACAACTAGAAAATACACAAAATCCCTGTGGACCGACCCGTACTCAACCGGCTAGCTACCAAGCAACACCGTTCTTGATTGCGGTATTCTTAATTTTGATTTTAAAACGCATAAGCATAATCACATACAAATCACCAAGTTATCCAAGTTGGACTCCATTCACTGCAACAAAGTATGGACTTTGTTGGGTGTTCCTGATTGGGTAAAACCCATGGGTGCAAGTAAATCTTTTGAAATCAGTGAAGATGGAAGGTATTAACCTAATAAGGCTAGACTTGTAGCAAAGAGGTTTTCATCAAATACCCGATGTGGATTGTAATGAAACTTTTACTTCAATGTCTGTGCTGAAGTCCATTGGGATATAACTTGCCACTGCTGTTCTCATGAATATGATATGTGGCAGATGGATGACTACAATGTATTTCTAAATGGTGATTTAGAAGTGCACGTATATATGACTCTGCCAGAGGGTTATCATAGTCAATGGGAGCAGCGGAAAGTGTGCAAGTTGCTTAAGTCTATATATACCAAAGCAGGCATAGCGGAGAAGGATCATTTGTTTTTTATGATACGGTCAAAGTGTTTGATTTCATCAAAATGATAGATGAATCAGGGATCAGTAAGAAGGTCGTAGAGTAGAATGTCAAAGACAACATATTGAATATAGATGACATTCTTCTAATATGATGTGATGTTCCTATACTATAAATTGGTTAAGCGATGGTTATCATGGATGTTTCTCCATATAGGATTTGGGCAAAAGATATCATTGATTCTGATGACTAGGTCTATAGAAATATATCTAGTAAGTTTTGGGATTATCCCAATTAAGTGTAACATTTAATAAAACGGTAAATATTATTTTGGAATTTAAATAATTATATAATATGCTTTATTAAAATAATACCAATTATCGAATTGGGTTATCATAATTTGGTCATGATAAAACTAATAAGTATTTTGGCATAACAAATATTCCTCAAGTTAACTTTCTCATTTCATTTATAAATGAAGTAGGGGGTTTATCTTTTAAAAAATAAAATAAAATAATTAAAAGGGCATGACTATGTTTTTATTTTTTATAAAGGGGAGAGAGGGAGAGAGGCATAGGTGAGCCCATGCCTATTGTCCCATGCCCCATTCCCCTTGTTTCATTCACATTCTCCTTCATTCCCATCTGTTCCCGCCAAAATTTTCGGCCAAGATCTATTTGTTCCCTTATAACCCTTATAAAAAAAAGGGAGAGAAGAAAGACGAAAAGAATTCACGGTTGGACATCACGTGTTAACCACGTGAGCGCTTATATGCAAAGCATATAAGCGCTGAAAGAAAATAAATAAGGGCCAAACATGCCTCACGTGTAAAACACGTGAGCGCTCATATGCAAAGCATATGAACGCTGAAAATAAATAACCAATGACCAAACAGGCCTCACGTGTAAAATACATGAGCGCTCATATGCAAAACATATGAGCGCTGAACATAAGCAGGCTAAAACCCACAGTAGGGGTCACGTGTTAAACACATGAGCCCTCTTGCCTCTTACATGCAAAGCATGTGAGCGCCCTAATTTAAAATGTTCTCATTAAATTCTATGTGATAAAATTAAATTCTATTTGGGAAATATTTTCCCTCATCTTTCTAATATGGAAAGATCTTTCTCTAACAGAGAATCCTGGATTTAAAATCCGATGGTGATAAAATATCACCAATTAAATCATCTGATAGAATTAAATTCTATTTGGGAAATATTTTTCTGATCTTCCTCAAACTAAAAAAATCTTCTCTGTTAAACAGAGGACCTTTGGATCAAAAATCCAATGGTGATCATCTGGTAGAATAAAATTCTATCATAGGAAAATATTTTCCGAATCTTATTAAACCAATAAAATATTCACATGACAAGAATAAAATTCTATGTTAAACTAACGAGATATCCATATGATAGAATTAAATTCTATATTAAGAAAATATATTTCTGATCTTGTTAAACTAAAAAGATATGATAGAATAAAATTCTAATCTTGTTAAAACAAATAAGATATTCATAATCTTGTTAAACAAACAAGAAATCTTTTCTGTTAAACAGAGAGCTTTTGGATTAAAAATCCAACAGTGAATAAAATTCACCGATTAATCAAAAAGATCATGGAATCGATCATAATCTCTCAATGAGAGATTTTCTCAACAAAGTGATTTTTTCCCTTCTCCTATAAATAGGAGTAAGGAGATTAAATCAAAAAGGAGGAGACCACCCCTTAAGCTTCTAAAAAAATATACAGAAGCCTCCCAAAAGCTCCCACAAAACAAAAGAGAATTTAATTCTCAAACCAGGAGTTTAACTTTTCTCAAAGAACTTAGTTCTTCCTCTGGTTGAGGTCTGCAGAAGCATATCTCCCCACAAGTTAAGAATTTAATTCTCATCGAGGAGATTCTGTCATGCAGATTCAATACTTAGGGGAAAGAACTAAGTTCAAAAAATTTAATTCTTACAAAATGATATAGGAATTTAATTCCTATGATAAAACTAGGGTTTAACCCTGTAAAAAAAATTAATTCTTATAAAACAAGGGACCTAAAAATTCTTAAAATTCAGATTAAAATCTCTGTGCATGTAAAAGAAAAGACTGGGAATTCATTAGTGTTCGACGCTATAACGAAAGCTCACGTGTTCCCAAGTGAGCACCTCTGATGAACAAAAAGGAATGACTGAGATCGAATCACGTGTTCTTACGTGACCCCCAAACATTTGCTTAAATGGAAAAGGGGAAAAATCCAAAGACAGCGCTCACATATTGAGCACCTCACGTGCCCGCACGTGAGCACTATATGAGCTAAGTGCTTAGCACTTATAAAAGGAAGAGGGAATAA
Source organism: Agapanthus africanus (assembly GCA_030015575.1). NCBI lineage: Eukaryota > Viridiplantae > Streptophyta > Magnoliopsida > Asparagales > Amaryllidaceae > Agapanthus > Agapanthus africanus. The sequence continues at coordinate 240,297,790 of CM057342.1, read as the reverse complement.
ATCCAAAGAAGCAGTGCCCAACTTTGGGGCGCCTCACGTGCCCACACGTGATGACCACAAGAATTAAGTGTTTAACACTTATATACAGACGAGGATTTGGACCTAAGTGTACAGCGCCAACTTTCAGGCGTTTCACGTGCCATACATGAGCATCCCAAATTTCAGTGTTTAACAATGCTTTAGAGACTCACATGAGAGCACGTGAGCATGGAGCATATATTAGTATTTAACACTATAAGAAGCCAACTTCAGCCACAAATTGGCTAAGTCTTCTTGAGATTAAAACGTCTTGGATCTCCAAATAGACCGAGCCACTATGCTCATGACTTCCCAGACTAATTGACCAGAACGATGTCCATCACACATCTCCTAAGTTAATCTTAATATCCCAAAAATGACTAATGATTCTTAGATGGTCCACCATGATCTCTCCACTCAGTCTGGAATTTGGTTCAAGGGTACATCTCTCCACACCTCTGATACATGTCATTGTAATTCTTCAACGTCTTCAGAGAGGTGGAGGGTCCCGACAACCAAAAACACTTTGGTGCACTCCCAAACCGTTGAGCACATCCCAACAGACCGCAACGTTCTTAAACTAGCTATGGACCGCAACGTCCTTAAATTAACAACGGACCGTAACGTCCTTAAACTAAATCAATAGAGCCCAAATGCTCTTTTGTTGGGTCTGAATGATCCCAAAATCCTGTTAAGTAGATCTTAGTCTAAAATTAGACTAACGTATCCTTAACAAACATTTAAGTTGATCTTAATCTCAAACGAGATTAACGATCCTTAAACCATCCCAAACCCAAATCTAAGAATATACGGATTTGGACTAATCCACGCCCTATGGGCGACGGCATAAATTAGTCTCCGTATACAATCCACGGGCAACCAAAACAAACACAAACACACACGACATGAAGTGACCTTCTGGAGCAGGAGAAACTGGTTACCGCGATACGGTAACGTAATTAACTGCAAGGACTTGCGCCTGCAGGGAAGAGCATCCCCACAATAATAAACCCCTCACAACTAGGGGGAATCTGACGAAGTCTGCTACAACGGCCACATCCGTCTAAACCTCTGATGCACGGTGCCATAAATCAACTTGGCATCTTCGGGGAGGTGGATGAATAAATAAAAATAGCATCTGCTGTCAAATTCAGGCAAGACGACCTACGCGGTTCCGTCTCCCGTCTTCGGCGGTAAACAGATTCTGGCACGCCCGGTGGGACCTTTTCCTCTTTCCACTCCACACTTCATGTGTCGTGTTTTTCCGCGATCAAATAATCGCGGTATATATGTTTGTGGTTGCCCTTGGTTGATGGGATACTGAAGCCGACATTTCTTTTCTATGAAGAATGACGTTCGCTCCCACCCTAGCAACTCAGGCTCTGTCATATCCGGGGGAGTCAAGTATGGGCCACTTGCAGCCTCAAATCTCTGCAATCCGGCTCTTCAAGAAATCAACGGGCTTCTCTTTGGGTCGATACTCCCACCTCCCACCCTCGGTGCCTCAACGCCGATGGAGGAAGCCCAGAGGAAGTCTGTCTTCCACAGGATGGTTCCCCAAGCTGCAGCTTTGCCGATGGAATCAGTCCTCAAACAACTGGCACCTTCCAAGAACCAAGGTCGACGCAGGGGGCAGAATATTCAAGCTCTCAAAAGAAACGGGGGGCAGGCTCGACAAAATCCTAAAGCTAATCAAATCCCGGCCGTAAGAAACGGTCGACGTCGATATTGGCATCATACAAAATGAGCTTGGGGCAGTTCTCCGTATGGTCCTGTTTCAACCCCAGTGGTGAATGTTGTTATTCCAACTGGGAACAGCTTCAAACTGTTGCGAAGGGTCAGACCAAATTCTCCCCCACAATATTGAAGAAATCTCCGCAGCCCATGGAGATCCCACGAGAGCAGAAACCAGTTCGCTCCCTATAACAACTTTCCTTATCTATATATAAGGTGTGGAAGCAGGTGAAGGACTCAGTCATCGTCTGCAGCTCTTTCTCTAAACGTCAGCCAAATTCTGACAAATCCACTTTCAAATACAAGGGGATTCATCCCAAGACGAATCCTGATACAGCGGTTCCTCCCAAAATCAAAGTGGCTTCTCATAAAAAAGAAAGGCCTATTAAAGCTCAAGTGTCCGACGTAAACTCCAAAGGAAAAAACTCCAAACACCCCAAGCCCGGGGGCATGGCAGTTTATATAGTCCATATGGTGAAATCCAAAGACGAAGTTCGAGCTTCTACTAGTCACCGACCTCAAACTCGGTCCATGACAAAGGTTCAACTGCAACGTAAAAAGCTGCAGGAGATGCTCGCTCAGGCGCCAGCAAACGGTAATCCATCGCCTAAGGAAAATCCTGAGAACACACCCGAAGAAAGAATAGAGAAGGAGTCGGATATTAATTTCCTAAAGCGCGCTCTGAAAAAGAGAGATGAATAAGCGACAGAAATGTCCACTAAAATGAACCAGATGACCCTTCTGATTCAGAATATGGCTGGAATGATGGTTCAATTGGAACCACTAGCAGATGAACCGCCGGTAGTCGGTCTTAAAGATAAGGATGACATTTCAAATCCTCTGCAAATCTCATCAACGACCGAAGAGGAAATGATTCCAAAAGCAAAGCTGAACAAATATATCGCTCAGCAAATCAAAACTCACTGCGCCAGTGAAGCCGCAAATAGATCAATCAAGACTGGTCGACCATATCCGATGTGGTACGATCAAATACAGTACCTGCCAGAGTACACACTTCCAACGTTCCACATGTACAAAGGAACTGGGAATCCTCGCCGGCACATTGCGCGATTTAAATCTATGTGCGACAATTCCGGAGGAAATGACATACTACTCCTCCGACAGTTCGTCAGCGGTCTGGCGGGTATCACCTTCGAATGGTATGCGGAACTCCCAAATGATTTCGTGAAGAGCTTCGACGAAATGGATATGCTCTTCTGTCAGGGATTCACTAATAAAAATGAACATACTACCGTGACGGCGCTGGTCAACAAAAGGGTTAGACCGAATGAGACTTGGGTTCAATATGTTATCCGATGGCGAAATCTCTGGTCAAATACGAGCAACGCATCGATGAAGTTGCAGCCATGGGAATGCTCATAACCACCCTTGACCCAAATTCAAAGGCGTTCCCGTATACGGCCCTCATCAAGCCGACGACCTTCAAAGAACTCATGGATAAAATGGCTCGATTGGATCAAATGGGTCAAGACTCTTTCTCATCCGATGATGAAGAGTGAAAAGCGGAGGCAAGATGGTGTTTTTCGCCTACGCTCAACAAAAATAAGCGGCTCTGAAGAAACCTGTTGCCAAAATAGCGACCGCGTGGGTACTCGTTCCCCCCGAGATATACACATAGGGCATATTTCTCACTGGCGGAAGAATCTCTAGGTAGAATGGTCCATTCTTCTCAAAGGACATGAAGGATATTAAGGGGCCTACAAACAGGTCCTACAATCTAGTGGAATGCCCCGCTAAAAAAAAGGTAAGTCCACAAGCAAAATGGGCACGGATGAAAACCCGAAAGGGCACCGTGAGTAAAAACAGCAGGACTGCCGGCGAGCTTGTGAAAACCTAGAAGGGCACAACCTCATTAAAATAAATACACTTACGAGATCCTCACGACTCGTAAGGAGAATCCCCCCTGTGAGACCCTCACGGCTCATAGGATTCAAAAGCGTTAAGTTACAGGGATCTGGACCTGTTCTTAAGCCGTCATATCCCCCAAATTTCCCTACAGGCGGTCCATATTGACCCTTGTATACAATCCACAGGGCAAGAATAAATATTTCTTTGCCAAGTTCTACAAATGGCAAGAAATTTCCCCATATGGTGAATAACACTTGTAGGTCCTCTCGACCTATAAGGGGAAAACACTCTTGGAAGATCCTTACGACTTACAAAAGAAGACATCACTTAGAAATCCCCATGATTCTTAAGGAGAAAATACGCCTACAAGATCCTCACGACTCATAGGGAGAAAACCCTTTATGAGACCCTTACGGCTCATAAAGTCAAAAGCCTTAGTCAACAGGATCCTGACCCTGTTTGCTAAGCTACCTGTGTTCAAATCGACAAAGACAAATGATGATTCTCTACTGGCAATATCCCAGTTGTAGCGATGCTGATACCTAAATCGGTATCAAATTCCGAGTCCTCCCAAGGCAAATGATGAGTCGCTCCTGGCAATATCCCAGTTGTAGCGATACTGATGCTTAAACATGTGTCAAACTCCAAGTCAACCTCTCCGAAAAATTTCGTCCCTATAACCATCTAATGATGAAGGGGACCTCGTTCGTCTGGGATCAGAAATGCCAAAGTGCACGGGACGAAATCAAGCAATATCTGCAGAACCCGCCAGTACTGACCGCTCCGGTCAAGGGAAAGCCTCTCATCCTGTACACAATAGCCCTGGAAGGTTCTTTAGACGCACTATGGGCACAGGAAAATGACTAAGTGAAGGAGAGAGCTCTCTATTATTTGAGTCGAGTTCTCCTGGGGGAAGAAAACAACTACTCCCCCATCAAAAAGCATTGCCTGGCACTGATCTTCGCGATAACGAAGCTTCGACATTATGCCTTGGCACATGAGGTCCATCTCATATCAAAGGTGGATCCTCTCAAGTATTTGATGTCAAGAGACATATTAATAGGAAGGCTTGTTAAATGGGCGCTCCTCTTGATGGAGTTCTCGATAATATATCGACCCCTCAAGGAAGTAAAAGGCCAGGCCATCGCCGACTTCTCGCTGAGCATCGGATACCAACCGATTCTCCCTTAAATTGTGAATTGCCAGATGAACACACGTTCGACACAATCGAAGGGAAGACGGAGGAAAATAATGTCTAATGGGAACTCTACTTCGACGGAGCGTCTTCCATGAAGAAGCGAAAGCAAAACACCCCCATAATCAAAGCTGGGGTAAGTCTTATCTTTGTGACTCCACAATCTTTGTGACTCCACAAGGAGGGATAATGTGTTTTGCCCTTTCCTTAACAGAGCCAAGAACAAACAACGAAGCGGAATATGAAACTTTGATAGCGGGTCTTGAGATCGCTGTCGACATGGGGATCGAAAACCTCCTCATATATGGAGACTCCCAGCTGGTCATTAGCCAAGTAAATGGCGACTATCAGACGTGCAAGCAAGAATTGATCAGGTATGGTGAAAGAGTGCAGTAATTGCTGACTTAAATTCCCTCTTATGTCTTGGAAAGCATACCGCGTGCGGAAAATAGCAAGGTGGATGCGTTAGCCAAGCTCGATAAAGAACTGGCCGACGAAAACTTCGATGACGTAAGAATCATTGTGCAAAGCGTCCGAATTCTCGCACCAGCAGAAATATCTCTGGAGTCGCTTGAAGAAAAGGAAGCGACCAAACAAACAGCCTTCCAAATAGAGGACGAAGAAAAGGCTAAGGATTGGAGAGAAGTCTTCATAGACTACTTCAAATCCCATCGAACATCCGAAGACGCGTCGTCAAGACATCAGCTTATGAGGCGAGCCCTGTCTTTCACCTTCGTCAATGATACTCTTTATAAGAGATCATTCGACTGCCTGTGGCTGAGATGCCTGGGACCAGAAGAAGCAAAAAGGGTCGTCTAAGAAACTCACGATGGACTCTGCGGTTCCCATCAAGCCGGGCCAAAAATGAAGCTGAAGATCAAAAGAATGGGTTACTATTGGCCCACGATGATTCAGGACTGTCTCGAATATGCGAAGCAGTGTCACTCATGCCAAATTAACGGGGACTTTATCCACCAGTATCCAAATCCGCTACACCCAACACTGACTAGCCGACCATTCGAAATGTGTAGAACTGATATAATCGGGCCTATCGAACCAGCGTCATCTAAAGGACATCGGTTCATAATGGGAACAATCAATTTCTTCTCTAAATGGGAAGAAGCAGTACCACTAAGAGAGGTGAAGACGGAGAACATTCTTCATTTCTTCAGGACACACGTCATCTACCGGTTCAGCACTCCACAACGGATCATCTTGGACAATGGACCGGCCTACAGAAGCCATAAGATCAGTCGCTTTGCACAGCAACATAAAATAGATTAGAGATGCTCCTCAGTCTATAATCCCCGAGCTAACGGTCTAGCTGAGGCTTTCAACAAGACATTGACGAAGATCATAAAGAAAACGGTGTCCAGAAACAAAAAGGACTGGCACGAGAGACTGCATGAAGCTCTCTGGGCGTATCAAAACACGTTCAAAACGGCCACGAATACGACGCCATTCGCGTTGGTATTAGGCACGGAAGCGGTACTTCTCTTGGAGATAGAGCTACCCTCTCTGTGAGTGGCAGTTCGATATGAGTTGACGGATGAAGAAAATGCCCATCTTCGGCTTGAGGAGTTCGATGCCCTTGATGAAACTCGTCTCATGGCACAGCAAAACCTGGAAGCTTACAAAGCAAGGATATCGCACTCATACGAAATACTAACCAGTCCGAGAACATTCCGTCAAGGCGAACTCGTATTAGTCGTAAAAAGACCTATGATCCCCAATGTTCATCTCAGAAAACTGCAATTTAATACCGCTAATTCATTATCTATTTTGTGATATATCGGTACTATTAATCAGTATCTGCTTTGTAATTACAGATTATAGATATTCGTGACATAATACTGGAAACACACTCAAAATCACAGATATAACGTTTGGGAGCCGACACTGCAATCAGAACAGAAAACTGACCGACATTCAAAGAGCTCTTTTGTAAATAAACATGTGTACACAATTTTGGTCCAACACAATACAAGTGTGCACATAGATCTTTTAGGACATGGACCATAGTGGGGGCTACCTTGGCACACTCATGACTTGTGCAAGAGGGCACAAGTGAGTGTGATGTGTGTTAAATGCAAAAAGTTATGATGTGATATAATGCAACACTTTCCCTCCAATTCTACTGAGTGCAAACCAGGGTTATTTAGAGAAATCAAACAACACCAGAAGAATAGTGGAGAGCACACAAGTCCACCATACCAAGACGAGCCCCAGTGCTTGAATCTTGACCGGCGAGACCCCCACAAAATCCGGCGCCGCCGGGCCCCCTAGCTCCGTTTGCCCCCATTTTTCTTCTGGCACTTTATAGGCATCACATCATCCCATCTATATTGTTTGTTTATTCTATTTTGATGCCTATAAATACCAGAACAGATTGTGACAGGAAGGGATGTATAAGGTGAATAATATATACCACTTCCATTTTTTGTTTAGTTTTTGGTTTATCTTGAGAGTTGAGTGGGCTTCAACTTGGTTTCTTCTTCTTCCCCCTTGAAGCTTTCTTTTGAGAGCTTCATTATGGAGGTTGAACAAGTTGCCAATATCTTGTACCTAAACTTCTTCAAGTGTTAATAATATTGTTATTGTTTTGTTTACTTGCTTCTTTTATTTCTTGCTTTCTTTTCATTATGTGTAACTAATTTCTTTGGTTGTGGTTATGGGGAGGATGTGAGATGAAAGGCTTTGCCTTCCTCCTCCTCTTGTTCATATTTAATGTGCTTATAATTATGATTTTAACTTAAGAATTGTTTCATATATTGATGTGATATGGTATTTTAAAACCATGGTTACTTTGTAACCTCTTCATATACCATACTCACTCCCTTTCCCCATTTCACAATGTTTAAGTTAAAATCAATTTGGTGTTAAATTTGCTAAATTAGATACGGTATTTTGTGACCAAGTGCTTGAAAAACCCTCAGTTTTCATATACCCTATACTATCACAAACACTTAGCAAAGCTAATACTAAAACTAATTGCTCGTACTCGCTACTTTGTGTTTTTGATGTTGTCGTATGCTTGCTAACCCTTGTGCTTAGTGTTGATATCTCAAGCTTGGATATACAAACGGTAAGTGAACAATACAGACTCATTTCGTGTTTTGAGTCAAGATCCGGCAACTTGATGATTTGTGCTCGCAACTTTCTTGACAAGTCATGCTTCACGCCGGGATCGACACAAGGACGGACAACTCATTAGTAAGGGAGCGTCAAAGGAATCGTCGCGATTCGACCATCCAAGCCAAAGCCACGGCCATCTCTTTCTTAACTTGTTTTCCTTGTTTTCGTATTTTATATTTTTGTGACAAACCCACCAATTCGTTATTTGTTGAACCTTAAACAACAAAACCTAATACACAATTCCCTGCGGATCGATCCGTACTTGCCGGCTTGCTATAACGCGCCGTGCACTTGCAGTTTATAAATTTTAAAACGAGACCGAGCTCGTATGCGCATCCATTTGCTTAAAACGATTCCATTTTCAAAACATACGCGTTTGCGCGCGCGAGTAAAGTCCCAATAAGTTTTTGGCGCCGTTGCCGGGGAGTTGGTAGTTATTAGAAATTGTTATTTCTGGTTCGTACTAACTAACTAACTATTAACTCAATTTTTTTTTCAAAACTAACAAAAACACACTTCTAACCTTGTTCTCTATCCTTCAGACCTGCTATCACTCTGTAATCAAATTAAAAAATCAAAGTATACTAGTGGAATACAAATATAGCCTAGAGATTACACACAAAATTCGAGCACCATTGGACTTCATTAGACCGGCGACATCGCTCAAAAGTCCGGCGTCGCCGGGTCCTAGATGGTATTTTTGGTTTTTTCTTTTTATGTGATCTCCAGTGACTTGTTGGTATTCTAGTGGTATTGTTTGATTTTTATAATTTTTAGTGTGCAGGAATTGGGGCAGATATATCACTTTTGGCACTAAATATCGTATTTTCTGACATTTTCGGGTTTTTAAGAAATTACGACCAACGATCGTGCGGAGCAAGGCTCAAATTCAATTGCAAAACGTTAGTGAAGTATAGTGCCAAAGATTCGAGTAGATTGATCTGCGCAAGCGAACATTCAAATACCTGTAATCACTTCAAAGAGGTTTCTAAACCCAAACTCGCATGGGTACGTTTTCTAACACCTTCGCTCAAATTCGACGCATTCCAATACACTATCTTCTGCAGGATTCTTCGCACAAACTTTCCACCAATTGCACAGAGAACTAACCCGTATTTGTTACAGCGCTTAAGCCTAAACAGAAAAAGAATTGCTTTATTGATTGAATTCTTGAATTCTTTTATTGATTTGCGCATTTGCATTTTAATACGGATCTTAAGGGAACGACCAAACAAGATACGGTAAAGGATTTCATCACCTTTCTTCGTAGCCCACAAATCACAAAACTGCATTCTTGCATACCCACAGTAATTTAAAATCAATTAGAACTTTGACTTTAAGGACTACGCGCTCATTAGGAGAAGTTAACTGTGTTTAGAACACTGCTTAACGGTATAACGTTCACGAGGTGTCTAGGCAAGTGTTCATGAGAAAGGGTTATTCTAATTAAGGAACTTCACGAAAGCGTTGGAAAACCTTCCCTTATCTCTGCACTTATCTGGCTTCGTAATCCGTATATCTTGAACCCGTTTCTCGACACAATTTTACTTCGACAATCAGGTTCTTGACCAAGTCTAGTTGACTTGGCATAACATAGACTGTTATGGGTGTGATATTCTTGGTTTTTTGTGATTTTTATGAATTCTTGTTAATATGGGTGACACAAAATTCAATTCAATTTTTCATGACTCTTATTCTTTTGTTTATACTTAGTCCAAATTCTTTTGTTCAAATTACCACGATTCTTCCCACATTCATAAAAATTATCCTTTACTAGGGGTGGCCAACCCTCATAGAGTTTTGCTAACGGCCACCCACCTAACACTCTTGAACCTAGTCCCACTTCAATTATAGACCTAATGATTGAAGATTTAGAGAGAGAGGTCGACATGGGGGTAACAGCTTTAGCATCACCACCGTCACATCCATCCTTACCTGAAACAATTGAGCCATCATTAGGGAATGATAGTGCGATGGATGCTAGGTTGACCGCTTTAGAGAAGGGTATTGAAGTGATGATTGCGGTCGAGAATCAAATAGCTGCGACGCTAGCCCTGTTTATACAGCAGTCTAAGCAATTGTTTCACGCTCAAGCTCAATCTTTGGCTAAAATTGAAGAGCATGTAGCTATAGTGATTCTAAAGAGTGAACACAGTCAATTAGAACCATATAGTGTTAATATCTGTCATCTAAGAAGTCACCCGAGTGAGATAAACGATCAAATGAATTTTGATGATTTCATAGATGATGATGCGAATGAATAGATTGAGTGTTATCAGGACACACAAGAAAACCCTCTAAATCAGTCCAACACTAACCTTCAGGTACCAATTGAACCTCTTGTCACTAGTAATCTAGATGTTGATTTAACCGATATGCCACTTGAAGATGAAATTCTTGCACCGACTGATTTTTGCACTCCAATTTTAGAGGAGGGAACTTGTGAAGTTGCTGGGTATGGTTGGGATAAATTGTTAGAGGAAATCAATGATCAGGAACCCACAATTTTTGTATCCCCTGTTGATATTGTTTCGGAAGAAACGTTAGTGTGGAAACCTACCTTTTTAGATGACATGAACCTACCCAGGTATGAATGTGATGAAGGAGAACTAGTTTTGGGAGAGTTAGTGAGCTGTAATGATGAGAATAGGATTGTGCCAGATTATAGGGAGGAAGGCAGCCTTGAAAAATATTCTTCCATGTCTAGTTTTGAGGAGATATTTGCTGATGAACTTGATATTCTTTCTGAGTTTGAGTTAGGATCAATTTGGGAACATGCTAAGAACCTTTCTTTTGCTGAACTTTTTGCGGATGAACACCAGTTTTTAAACGAACTTAATTTTGAAACTCAACACGTGCTTCTTGAAAATTCAATTCATTTGGGCAATAATTGTTTGACCTCTTCAAAACTTCATCTTCACCTTCAACATCTTCCGATCCCTACTTTTACACGCCCAGGCCCTTCACTAACATCTAACATATGCATTTTCTTTTTCTTTTTCTTTTTTATATACACATTCTTTTACCAGCCCTTGCACTATATTGACAAAAATTTTAAATGGCTGGTATTAATTTCTGGACTAACTCAATCTTTTAACTTGTATATGCTGTAATTAGTCTTAGTTTTTTCTTTTTCTTTGAATAAAATTCTCACCCTGATGTCTAAGTCTAGCTACCGGTGATGGAGGCAACGATGAGGACATCTTAAAACTCAGGTTTGGGGGTGAGCACTGCGTTTATCTTGCTGCATCATGTGTATATTCTGCATTGCAAACATATTAAAAAAACCCATAAAAATTGAAAATTTTCTTCAAAAACATAAAAAAAATTCATGTTAGCTAATGGGGGAACTTAGACTCAAAGTCTGACGGTTCGGTTGATAAGATAGAAGCAACTAAATCCTTTTCGTGAGATTGAAAACCCGAAAGATAACCCCCCTTTGAGTTTAGCCGTAGCTAATATACGTCTTTTATATCACTTTACACATGTCATGATTTCTTGAGAATTAGATGAAATGTATGACATGTCTCAAACCTTTTTGAAAATTGATAAATATCTTTAGGATCAAATAGGTTTGTTCTGAATTAAGTAATATCATAAATAGTTCATAAAATGAAGTGAATATGAAGGATATTATTGAGGTTTTAATAGAAGGTATAAGTCTGAAAAATAACCTATCTGAAACCTTGTTGAAGTGATTACATACCTTATCCACATGAACACGTCTTCGGAATTAAAAAGAAAAGCTGGCTATATCTCCGTTTTCACTGCTTTTAGAATATTTCAAACGCAAATAAAACGAGCCTTTTGTTTTGTGGTCTTGGTAACTTGGGTAATTAAGTCTTTGGGGTATCTCCGCACCTAATGCCCTAAAACCATCTGGTTTGGGAGTCATTGACCCAAAACTCGCTAAGTTTCCAATCGCCAAATAAAACAAGCTAAGCAAGTGTTCTCTCTAAGTTAAAAGTTCTCATGGTTCTTTGTGGGAGAATAATCTTGGCGGAGACAAGTTTTCTATCAAAACAGTTTTTTCACGGAGATATGAAGGTATATTTATAAAGACATTTTGCACGATAACTTGGGTGTGTATGAACAAAAACAGGTGAAAGGTAGGACTGAAGAATAAGACTTATGTTCTCTGTTAAAAAACAATAGAAATTCTTACTTGAAACCTAACTTGAGAACAAAAACTTGAGAAATTCTTAACTCCTTTCAAACTTGTGTGATCCTTTAGAAGTTTATCCTGGTCCGTACTTATGACATGATGACCGTAATCAAGTTCTTAAAAACTTGTGGACACTATCCGCACAATCACGTAAAGACGCGTATGAGCTTATGTTAAACAAATTGTGAGGAGTGAAAAATAGGGTTTAATGTTTCTGACCTGGGTGATAGAACTTCTAACTTTGATCTCTAACTTAAAATTAGAATCAACAGTTTCTCCACGGCGCTAACTTGACTGGATTTTGTGGGTGTAATCCGCTGAAAACCCTCAGGAGACAACACTCCTCCTAGTAGGGACATCTAGAGGTTTAAGGGCTTTTTGCACGTACTCAGTGCAATCGCGTTCCCTGCAAAATTGAGGTTAGGATTTTGTTTTTCTCGGGACGTGCAAAAGATAAGTTTGGGGGTATTTGTTCATCTCAGAAAACTGTAATTTAATACCGCTCATTCATTATCTATTTTGTGATATATCGGTACTATTAATCAGCGTCTGCTCTGTAATTACAGATTACAGGTATTCGTAACATAATACTGGAAATACACTCAAAATCACAGATATAACGTTTGGGAGCCGACGCTGCAATCAGAACAGAAAACCGACCGATATTCAAAGAGCTCTTTTGCAAATAAACATGTGTACACAATTTTGGTCCAACACAATACAAGTGTACACATAGCTCTTTTGAGACATGGACCATGGTGGGGGCTGCCTTGGCACACTCATGACTTGTGCAAGTAGGCACAAGTGAGTGTGATGTGTGTTAAATGCAAAAAGTTATGATGTGATATAATGCAACACTTTCCCTCCAATTCTACTGAGTGCAAACCATGGTTATTTAGAGAAATCAAAAAACACCAGAAGAATAAGGGAGAACACACAAGTCCACCATACCAAGACGAGCCCTAGTCCTCGGATCCTGACCGGCGAGACCCCCACAAAATCCGGCGCCGCCGGGCCCCCTAGCTCCGTTTGCCCCATTTTTCTTCTGGTACTTTATAGGCATCACATCATCCCATCTATATTTTTTGTTTATTCTATTTTGATGCCTATAAATACCAGAACAGATTGTGAGAGGAGAAGGGTGTATAGGGTGCATAATATATACCACATTTTCCATTTTTTGTTTAGTTTTTGGTCTAGCTTGAGAGTTAAGTGGGCTTCAACTTGGTTTCTTCTTTTTCTTCCCTCTTGAAACTTTCTTTTGAGAGCTTCATTATGGAGGTTGAACAAGTTACCAATATCTTGTACCTAAACTTCTTCAAGTGTTAATAATATTGTTATTATTTTGTTTACTTTCTTCTTTTGTTTCTTGCTTTCTTTTCATTATGTGTAACTAATTTCTTTGGTTGTGGTTATGGTGAGGATGTGAGATGAAAGGCTTTGCCTTCCTCCTCCTCTGGTTCATGTTTAATGTGCTTATAATTATGATTCTAACTTAAGGATTGTTTCATATATTGATGTGATATGGTATTTTGAAACCATGGTTACTTTGTAACCTCTGCATATACCATACTCACTCCCTTTCCCCATTTCACAATGTTTAAGATAAAATCAATTTGGTGTTAAATTTGCCAAGTTAGATACGGTATTTTGTGACCAAGTTCTTGACAAACCCTCGGTTTTCATATACCCTATACTATCACAAACATTTAGCAAAGCTAATACTAAAACTAATTGCTCGTTTTGTGTTTTTGATGTTGTCGTATGCTTGCTAACCCTGGTGCTTAGTGTTGATACCTCAAGCTTGGAAATACAAATGGTAAGTGAACAATACAGACTCATTTCGTATTTTGAGTCGAGATTCGGGAACTTGATGATTTGTGCTCCGCAACCGCCTTGACAAGTCATGCTTCACGTCGGGATCGACACAAGGACGGACAACTCATTAGCAAGGGAGTGTCGAAGGAATCGTCGCGATTCGACCATCCGAGCCAAAGCCACGGCCATCTCTTTCTTAACTTATTTTCTTTGTTTTCGTATTTTATATTTTTATGACAAACCAACCAATTCGTTATTTGTTGAACCTTAAACAACAAAATCTAATACACAGTTCCCTACAGATCGACCCGTACTTGCCGGCTTAGTACAATGCGCCGTGCACTTGCGGTTTATAAATTTTAAAACAAAACCGAGCTTGTGTGCGTATCCATTTGCTTAAAACGATTCCATTTTCAAAACATACGCGTTTGTGCACGCGGGTAAAGTCCCAACACCCAACCGTGCAAAGCGGGGGAAATTCGAGCCAAACTACGAGGGTTCGTACATCATAGACAAGGTCTACCAAGGTGGGGCCTACTTGCTTATGGATATGCATGGCGAAAGACCCTTCCGACCAATAAACGGCCGGTTCCTTAAGAAATACCATGCTTGACAAGTCACGGCTCAGGTTAATGATAGATGACGACGCTCGTGTCCTCTCGCTGTCTTCCTGAGTCCAAACTCTATAAGTAGTATCCGACAAAACTTCGCCTCGAAGCTGGCCCTGGACCACTACGTCCTTAAACTGGCAATGGACCACTATGTCCCTAAACTGGCAATGGACCGAGTTATCCCTAAACTAACAATGGACCACTACATCCCTAAACTGGCAATGGACCGAGATGTACCTAAACTAACAATGGACCGTAATATCCTTAAACTAAATACTTCGCCTCAAATATGGCGACAGTGGAATTCAAGTTCACAAGTCCCAGCAGCGAAGACTGCAACTCAAAGCCCGCTGGCTTCCCAGCTGCCCCGGTGGCGAAGTTCCCCTAAGTGCCATTGGCAAACGGAGGGGTAAAAAAACGGTACATCCACAAGCGAAATGGGCACGGATGAAAACTTGAAAGGGCTCCATGAGTAAGAACAGCAGTGCTGCCGGCGAGTTTGTGAAAACCCGAAAGGGCGCAATCTCGTTAAAATAAAAACACCTGCAAGGTCCTTCCGACCTTATAAGGAGAAAACACTTGCGTGAGATCCTTGCTACTCATAAGGGAGCAACACACTTAGGGATCCCCACGATTCCTAAGGAGAAATTACACTTATGAGATCCTCACGACTCGTACAGAGAATTTCCCTCTACGAGACCCTCACGGCTCATAGAATTCAAAAGCCTTAAGATACAGGGACCTGAACATGTTCTTAAGCCATCACACTCCCCAAGTTGCCCTACAGGTGGTCCATTATTGATCCTTGTCTACAATCCACGGGCAAAAATAAACGTTCCCTCACCAAGTCCCACCAATGGTGAACGACACTTATAAGTCCTCTCGACTTATAAGGAGAAATATTCTTATGAGATCCTTACGACTTATAAGAGAACACACACTTAGGGATCCCTACGATTTCTAAGGAGAAAATACACCTACAAGATCCTCACGACTCGTAGGGAGAAATACCTTTATGAGACCCTTACGGCTCGTAAAATCAAAAGGCCTTAGTCAACAGGATCCTAACCCTGTTTGCTAAGCCACCTTTGTTCAAATCGACAAAGGCAAATGATGATTCGCTCCTGGTAATATTCCAGTGGTAGCGATTGATTGTTACGAGAGAATTATGTGCTTACGCTATTTGAGATCAAAGAATTAACCGCAATCAAGAATGGTGTCGCTTGGTAGCTAGCCGGTTGAATAGGGGTCGGTCCACAGGGATTTTGTGTATTTTCTAGTTGTTCTAACGAGTCAATTCCTATTGTGGTAGGTTTGATTTTCAATAAAAACTGAAGTTGTGTTTGATTAGGATTAAAACCTTGCTAGGGTTAGGATTAGGTTGGTTTGGAAAGTCAATTATTCTCACCACTTTCTTTGCCCTAATTAAGAACTTTTAGTTGTTAAGGTAATAATTACCAAAGGGGATTAGCACGATTGGGAAGAAACTTGGTTTCTCATAATATCTTTCTATTTTCTCCCAGATTTCCATAGTGCATAATGTTGTGGACTTTCACCGTTTGCTTCGCGTTGAAATCTTGAATCTTTGTGCTGCCTTTGTATCTTGTGCAATTGAGCTGTTCATTGATCTTCACTTGTTCCTTAAACTGTAGGCGACATCATAAGGATTCTTCTTTTTGTTGGTCGTAGTCTCACTTTTGTAGCGTCTTTTCACCATTTACACTGTATTGTTCCGAGAACCTGTAACCTGCAACTATTTAGCAGACATGGATCAAAAGCACCTATTTATTTGCAAAATGAATAAGAATGGGGAATATAATAATGCAAAATTATGATATGAACAAATACCCCCAAATTTATCTTTTGCTCGTCCCGAGCAAAACTAGTTTATTCTCGAAAAAACTTAACCTCACTTTCGCAGAAAAACGCGATTGCACTGAGCTCGTGCAACAAGCCGTTAAAGTTCTAGGTGTCCATAGTAGGAGGAGTGTTGTCTCCTGAGGGTTTTCAGCGGATACTACCCACAAAATCCTATCAATTTGGCCTATTGACTTTTATTCTTCAATTCGGTTTTCTAGCAAGAAATTCTATTATCCTCAACTCAGAAATTATTAACCCATATTTTTCACGCTTCCTTATCATTTAACTTAAGATTGTATATGTTCTGTAAATTTATTTAGGTTTTAGCATCTCTTGAGCTTTCCTTCTAAGGTTCCATCTTTACTTAGGAATTTTTATCTTCTCTACTAAAGACATATGTCCTATTTTTCATTCCTATCTCTCATCCAAACCCCAATCATATACCCCTACGTGTGTGTATGTATCACCCCTACACTTGGAAATTCAATTCAAGCTCTTATACTCTTGTCCATCCTCCAAAATACTTTTAGTTTGTGAATTTTAGATGAAATTGCTCACACATCCTTCATGCAACCGTTAATACTTCTTGAGGTACTAACGACCGATTACAAAATGTGTTTGCACATTAAGGCGTAATTGCTCGTCTTGTAATACCTAAGGTTTTAGCAGTGACTCCCAAACCAGTTAGTCTAAGGCACTAGGTGATAAAGCACCCTCGCTATATAATTTGCCTTAAGTAATTACAAAACCAGTGTTCATTTTTTTATATCTCTTTATTCACACTTATAATTTTATTTTCCTTCATACTAAGGATTTTAGACAAGAGCATTTCAAGGTATCCTCTACTAATCCAAGTTTCAAGGTTCATGTTTGTGCAAGTAGTAAGGTATATATTTTTAGAATTTAGACTTAAGGTTCGGAATTATTTTTCAGATTTACACTTCAATAAAAATTTCAATACTCTTTCCTTATTTTAACATAGCCCAATAAGTGAACTCAAAATTTGCCTATTTCTAAGTAAACCACAAGGACATATATTTTCTACCGTTAAATTTTAAGAAAAGGTTATTTTTAGGGTTTTTAATTTACTAAGTTTTGGGATCTAGTTTTTTCCTACCTAGTTAACCATCTTATCAAACTTAAGTCAATTATGGTCAAAATTGAATTTTTATAATTTTTAAATTTTTTCAATTTTTATGGGTTTTAAAATAAGTATGCAAATGCAAAAATATACATATGAATGCGAAGGAAGAAAGCTTACCGAGCACACCCCCAAACTTAAACTTGACAGTGCCATCGCTGTCAGGCTACACCAAGAGGGTCAAAATTGTCGGCACTCCCCTGTTTGTTTATTATTTTTTTTATTTTATTATTAACAGAAAAACAAAACAAAATATATACACAAAAAGGTTCCCCCCAAACTTATTTTTGACTCACCACTTTGAGTTTAAAAAAAAATTATTTTCAAGAGCCAAATTATAACAACCTCCCTAAACTTAATTTAAACAATGCTAAGTTTTTTAAAGAGGGAGGTCAAAGTTATTGGTCAATGCCAAGCTCTGCAAAGACCAAAAGTCAACACTAACCATTCGAAAAATTTATCAATGTAACATATAGGTCGGTAGAAGAACATGTTATATTGAGCCAAGAAAAAGTAGGAAAGAGATAAGTGATGGTATGGAAAGGGTTTGCGTGAACGTGAATGTGAGGAGATAAGAGGTGATGCTAAATAAAAACGAGAATGCGAATGATCAGAAATGAGTGGAATATTGGCATTTTCGTATTTTATTAGAAAAAATGTGGTGGTTCAACTTCTATAGGTGGAGGTTGATTAACCACAAAATCCTCGAGGTGTCTCTGTGGATCCTTTACTGGCTTGGCATCATCCATCATATGTATATGATGTTCAACTATGAGGGGACTAATCCCCTTGATGTCCGCCATAGTCCAGCCAAAAGCTTGCCGATTGTTTTGTAAGACCATTAAAAGAGCTTTCTTTTGCTCGAGGGCTAGAGAGGCCGATATAATAACAGGAAGGGTCTCATTCTCACCTAAGTAAGTGTATTTAAGGTGAGACGGCAATGGTTTAAGTTCGAGTTTTGGAGGCGAAACAATTGAAGGTAAAATTGGTGAAACTGTCTCGAACTCGAAGGATTCCAACAATGGTTCGAAGAGAGTGTAAGCAACCGAGTCGGATGGTTCAACTAACTCATCCGAAAATTCAAAAGACTCAAACTCGGGTGGTGAGTCTTCAAAATCGTCCGAAAAAGTGAAACACTCGTAATCGTTATCGGTTATGAACACTGTGTCAGATTCAAGGAGGAACGCACTAGTGGCGTCAAAACTGCTGTGATCGAACAGAAATTTTTCGAGCTCATAGTCCTCCTGCGTGATCTCTTGGATCGAGCAAACATCAAGTATACTAGCATTAGGCTCGGAGGGCAAACTTCCTATCTTGTAAATGTTGAACTCACTCGACATCTTCCCGAAGGATAGAGTCATAGAGCCGTTACGACAGTTGATTACAGCATTGGAAGTGGCCAAAAATGGTCGACCGAGGATCACCGGAATTTGGTTCCGTGGGTTAGCCACAGGCTGTGTGTCCATAACAATGAAATCAACGGGGAATATGAAGTCCCCTACTTTAATAAACACATCCTCTAACTCACCCCTAGGATGGGTGATGGATCGATCGGCCATTTGGAGAGTACAATGAGTGGGTTTCAACTCTCCAACGCCTAATTGCTCATAAACGGAATAGGGAAGCAAGTTAACACTGGAACCAAGATCTAAAAGTGCGCGATTTATGTTCTTATCCCCAATTGTTATTGAAATTGTAGGACAGCCATGGTTCTTTCATTTTTGGGGCAAGGGTAAAGGTTGGGTAATAGCATTGCTCACGGCACTAGCTACTAATACTTTCTTGGGTACCTGAGACTTCCTCTTCTTGGTGCATAATTCCTTCAAGATTTTAGCGTAAGAAGGGACTTGTTGGATTGCATCCAAGAGAGGAATGTTAATGCTAACCTGTTTGAATAACTCTACAATCTTCTCCATTTGGGGAGTATGTTTATTGGATCTCAACCTGTTTGGAAATGGAACATTTTGAAAATTTGTTGAGTCCAATATTTATGGAGTAGATTGCGGAGTTGGAACGGATCCCAGTGTTGGTGTTTTCATGGAGTGAGATGTGGGTCCGTTCGAATTAGAAGAAGCAGAGCCTTGGGAAGAATGAAGAACAGGCTCTGACGAAGAAGATGAAGAAGAAGATGAAACGGCGGCCGGGGTGTCATCACTAATGCCCACATTATTGTGCAACACTCTTCCAGATCTCAACGTAGTCACAACATTTACATTATGATTTTGTTGTTCATATGCAACATGTGCGTTGTGTGTGTGACCGGGATTTGGCAATGGTTGAGATGGAAGCTTTCCCTTTTCTCGCTCGCTTAACGGAGCATTCAGTTGTGCAATTTGGGTCTCAATTGATTTGATGTTCTGATCATGTGAAGCACTGTTTTGTACCAAAGACTGAATGGAAGTCTTCAACCTTGCTGCGGATTGTGTAGATTGTTTTAAAAACGCATCTAAACTTCGTTCTAGCGAGGAAACCTTATCGTTATTCGGTTGAACAAAATTGTTTTGAGGATAAGAATTGTTGGGTACAAAATTGTTCATTTGGTTTGGGTAAGGTTGGGGTTGGAAAGGTTGCTGATATTGAGTTTGTTGAGGGGCTTGTTGTTGTGAAGGAGGCCTTTGAAAGTTGTTGTTACCTTGGAATTGTTGTTGATTTTGATTCCAAGCAAAATTTGGGTGGCTCCTCCAACCAGGATTATAAGTCGAAGAGTATGGATCATTTCTTTGTCTTTGCTGAAAGGCAGCATTGACTTGATCTTGTCCTTGAACCGGTGGATTGTAAGGACACTCTTCGGTAAGATGGGATGGATCCGAACAACAAGCGCAAACTGTGCGTGGGGGTAAAGCAGGGGCAGGAGAAGGCGTTGAGAATTTGCTCTCAATTGCTTCTAGTTTTTTCGTAAGTGCAGCCATTTCGGCCTTCCTTGCAACCGACATATCAAGTTGATGTATGCCTGCCCTAGACCGACCTGATGAAGTAGATGAGGTGGTCTTAGTGCTTTCCCACTGAAGTGTTTGTTCAGCAAGATCGTCGAGAAACTGCCAAGCTTCCTCGCTAGATTTTGTTAGAAAGTGACCTTGACAAATGGTTTCCAACAACTGCTTAGTTGCTGGGTTCAGTCCTTCGTATACAGTTTGGTAAAGTTGCCAATTCTCGATACCGTGGTGAGGGCACTGAACAAGGAGGCCCTTAAATCTTTCAAAACTCTTCCAAAAAGGTTCGGAAGGAAGCTGGGAAAATTGAATAATTTCGTTGTGAATTCTCATGGTCTTGTGGTGTGGGTAAAATTTTTTTAGAAAAGCCTTAACAAACTCTTCCCAATTTTTTATCGAGTGTGATGCTGTGCTATATAACCATTTCTCGGCTAGGTCACATAAAGTGAATGGAATGACACGTAGCCTTATAGCATCATCAGAAAGTTGTGTGGTCTTCATCATTGCGCAAACATTCTGGAATTTGTTTATGAAGATATAAGCATCTTCGGATTGAAGCCCGTGAAATTTGGGCAACATGTTGATGAAGTGGGGTTTAATTTCAAATTTATCCCCATTGGCCGGTGGAAGTGAAAGACAAGTGGGAAGTGCGGTGCGGATAGGATAGAAAAGATCCTGGAGCGTGATTCGTTGGGGCACTTCGACAGGAGGGTGTGGTGGGTTATTCGCATCCAGTGGGGGTGGAATCAGTCCCGCAGGTAAGGGGTTGTTAGGATTGAATCCCTACATCTCCTTAGAGGATGATGACTATGAAGATGAAGGTAAAGAAGTGGATGGAATTTCGACTTCGGAGTCGAAAGTGTCGTCAATCGGTACTAACGAGACACGGACTAAACGGGCGCTAGTGTCCCTAGTCCAACTGGACATACACTAAAGAGGTGCAGTGTAGTCAAAAAGTAAAAACAGAAGGTGGGGGTAAGAAAACGTCAATGAGAGGAAGTGGGGTGCAAAGGATTTCTAGCGACAAAATTGGCAAGTCTTTTTGTAAAAATTTTCTGTTTGTATTTTTTTTATAAGGTGTTTTTGCAAAAGATTTTTATAAGAAGCTTAGACACACGTTCAAGCAATTACAATATGCACAATCAAGCCTAGATCTAGGGTCTCCTAGGCCAACTAGACTGCTCCTAACTATTCCAAAGGGCAAGTTGTGAGATCCTCAAATCGCCTCTTCACCGCCAATTGTGGCCAGGTAAGCACAAGTAAAGAAAGGATGGATCCACTCACGAATCATCGTGAGACGAGCCTTTTAAAATTACCTTTCCCACTTGTCTAGCCTAGGCACCACAAAATCTGGTTTAGATAAACGACCGATGCCTACAACTATTCCTTTGTCCTAATGAGCACTACAGTCATTATAGGCCGATTCTAATCTTTTTTAATTAACTCGAAGGTTAATACAAAATACTTTTTGTGATTTTTGGGGTCCTAGGAAGGGTAATGAAATCCCCATCCAATCTGAATTGGTGTTATAACCCCTTAAAAGTCAGTTTAAGAATGCAAAGCAGTAAACACACAAAACACTTGCCAATTTTTTTTTATTGCGGCGCAAAGAATCCTGCACAAGATCAAGTTATTGGAGAATGGGGAGAAGTTTTTGCGCAAAGAACCCTGCAGGAAAATTTTTCACAGGAGATCAGGGGGTTACAGAGAAGAAAAGAAAGCCTACAGAGGGGTTTTGGCTTGCTGACGTCAGCAAGCCGCGATGGTTCCGCGGTAAGAAGCACAAATTAGCGGCGGTTCCGTGGTTCTTTAGGTGTTTCAAGCCTCCGAGATTTTTCTGTTTGCTGTTTATATCTTCCTCTGCCTGTTCAGATCTGTTGTTTTCTGTTTTGCTCACTGGAATTTTCCAGATCTGAATCTATTCGTCTCTTCGATCCTGCACAATTCACACGAAAACCCTTCAAAAAAATTACAAGATGATAATTTTTTTTTATTTTTTTTATTTTTCAGTTTTTATGATTTTTCAATTTTTTTAATCAACCTGAAATTACAAAAAGAAAATAACTACGCCATCCCCGGCAACGGCGCCATTTGATTGTTACGAGAGAATTATGTGCTTAGGCTATTTGAGATCAAAGAATTGACCGCAATCAAGAACGGTGTCGCTTGGTAGCTAGCCGGTTGAATAGGGGTCGGTCCACAGGGATTTTGTGTATTTTTTAGTTGTTTTAACGAGTCAATTCCTATTGTGGTAGGTTTGATTTTCAATAAAAACTGAAGTTGTGTTTGATTAGGATTAAAACCTTGTTAGGGTTAGGATTAGGTTGGTTTGGAAAGTCAATTATTCTCACCACTTTCTTTGCCCTAATTAAGAACTTTTAGGTGTTAAGGTAATAATTAACAAAGGGGATTAGTACGATTGGGAAGAAACTAGGTTTCTTCCCTTTTGTCCTTGTCCGTCCTTTCTTAACTCTTACCCTAACCTCCATGGAAAACATACACAACCGGTCTTTAACTATGGTATCACCGCTACCTCATGGGATAGGGTACCGTAGTGAGCGGTGTGTGTATGTATGCATAGAGTCCTATTTTAAAATGTATAACGGGCAAGAAAAGGGTGAGAGATTTTCATCTCTCAAACCTTCCCCAAAACTAACCCTAACAAGTGAGGAACTACTAACTCATTAGGGTATTGATAAACGAGTTCATTTTTATGGTTTTAATTTAACAACTACGGCAGATAAGAAATTTATAACTACGGCAGAGAAATAGAATTGCTAGAGAAATAACAAGGGCAGAAAGAAACTTACTTTTTTATTTGATGCACTCTTCAACAATTACAGGGAATAAAAATTCTAAACTAGATAAATAAAAAGAGGCATGCTCCAAAAAGAGCTGTAGGATTCCTATTTATAGATTATAGGAACCCTAGGGTTTACATCTGATCCATATCTAAATTTACAAAACTACCCTGAGAAGCCTGGTCAACGCACTGCCACCCTCTGAAATTTTGCACCGACACGTGCTTAGCACGGCCGCAGATCCACGGCCATATGCCTTGTTTGGCCGTGGATCCGCGGCCATATGGTGGGGTCTTTGGCTGAAATCTTCTGGGCTGCTTCCTGTTGCATTTTACTTCTGGTTTCTTCACTTGGTTTCTCATAATATCTTTCTATTTTCTCCCAGATTTCCACAGTGCAGAATGTTGTGGACTTTCACCGTTTGCTTCGCGTTGAAGTCTTGAATCTTTGTGCTGCCTTTGTACCTTGTGCAATTGAGTTGTTCATTGATCTTCACTGTTCCTTAAACTGTAGGCGGCATCATAAGGATTCTTCTTTTTGTTGGTCGTAGTCTCACTTTTGTAGCGTCTTTTCACCATTTACACTGTATTGTTCCGAGAACCTGTAACCTGCAACTATTTAGCAGACATGGATCAAAAGCACCTATTTATTTGCAAAATGAATAAGAATGGGGAATATAATAATGCAAAATTATGATATGAACAGCGATGCTGATGCCTAAATTGGTATCAAATTCCAAATCCTTTCACAGCAAATGATGATTCGCTCCTGGCAATATTCCAGTCGCAGCGGTGCTGATGCTAATATTGGTATCAGATCTCGAGTTCTATACTCGTAGCAAAAATCAGCGAAAAAAATGCATATGAAATAGCCGAAATGATGGGGCAACTCGCAATAAAAATCAGCGAGAAAAATATGTGCATAAAAAACAACCGAAATGTTTGGGCAACTCGTAATAAAAAGCAGCGAGTAAAAAGAAAAATAGCCGAAATGATTGGGCACTGCGAAAAGTAGCCGAAATGATTGGGCAATCGCGACTATCGCAATATAAAAAGCTGAAATGATAGAGCATCGCGGAAAAAAATGAAACTTCTGCCCTACAGGTGAGTCCACATCAACCCCTGTACAATCCAAGGGGAAAAACAACAATGGAACCACATTGTTCTACCAGGCTTCATTAAAGGGAAAGCCAAGCCTCGACGGTTCACCGACAAGCTTGAGACTACCTCAGAGCCATGGAAAAGTCCCTAGATCCAAATCTTGACGGTTCACAAACAGCCTAGAGATAAGCAACGGCATTCTTTCTCACTCCAGCAGGATACAGACGTAACGTCAACAACCGACCCCAGGGTCAAAACAATAGAGCCATGGCAAAGTCCCTAGTTCCAAGCCTCGACGGTTTACAGACAACCTAGAGACAACCTCGACATTCGTCGCAATATAGCAGACACAATGTCAACAAACGAAGCGAAGGAAGATTCCTAGCTTCAAGGTCTCGACGGCAACATCTATAGCCTAGAGATCACCAAGGCGTTCCTTCTCACTCCAGCAGGATGCAGATGTGACATCAACAAACGGAGCCATGGTAAAGTCTCTAGTTCCAAGACTCGACGGTTCACAGACAACCTAGAGACAACCCCGACATTCGTCACAATATTGCAGACACAGTGTCAAAAAACGAAGCAAAGGAAGATCTCTAGCTTCTGGGTCTTGACGGCAATTCAAATAAAACCTAAAAGACTATTAGAGATCATCCCACACCAGCGCGGAGTGGTTATGACTCATCAGGGCTCCCCAAATTGAGCCTAACCTCAAGTGAAAAGCGGCATGGAATATCCCTAACGCTTGCCCTTCCGACGGTAATATCACCTGGAAGATTACTTGAAAATGTCTTTTCCAGCCCTTGAAGGGATCAGAGACACGATAGTCATGGGGCTACTTGAAAAACAAGATTGCGTATCGAGGAATGCATCGGCCAACGCGATGGTACGATGGACAAAAACCCTAGTACCACAGACCCTAACGGACTTCTATCAGCAGAGGTTAACTGTGACGTTAGGACATTCTTGCGAGAACTTCTCGATTCGTCTCGACTCGCAGGGAAAATAATGTTCCTGTGAGAACTTCTCGATTCGTCTCAACTCGTAGGGAAAAAGCCTTAGACAACGGGGATATCAACATGTTTCCTAAGCACTAGGACCCTGCAAGTAGGTCCAAGATGGACTATTGTATACTATCCACGGGCCACACTCTCCATAGTCGAATATCGATAAGGAGGGAAAAAACCACTTACGAGTCCTCTCGACTTGTAAAGGGGGAAAATTCTCTTGTGAGATCCTTACGACTCTCAAGAGAAAACGCACTTAGGAATCCTCATGACTCCTAAGGAGAAAATACACCTACGGGATCCTCTCGACTCATAGGGAGAAATACCTTTATGAGACCCTCACGGCTCATAAAGTAGAAAAGTCTTAGGCGGCAGATCCAAACCTGTTTCCTAAGCCATCGCTGCCCTACAAGGAGGTCAAGATGGACTATCTACGGGCCACATTTGCCAAAGCCACATTCGCCAATGAAATAAAGAAGCTACTTGCGGATCCTCACGAATCGTAAGGAAAAATACCCGAGTGAGATCCTTACGACTTACGGAGGCGATGAACACTTAGAAATCCTTACGATTTCTAGGGAGAATATGCAGCAATGAGATCCTCTCGACTTGTAGGGAGAAAAAACCTTCTTGAGACCCTTACGGCTCATGAAGATGAAAAAAGTCATAGGCTACAAAGACCCTAAATTTGTCTCCTAAGCCCTCAATTCTATGGCCATGCATAACTCTGCACTACTTCACCCACGTACATACTTACGTGGGCAAAGTAGTGGGGGGCATTTGTTCCCGCTAAAATTTTCGGCCAAGAGCTATTTGTTCCCTTATAACCCTTGTAAAAATAGGGAGAGAAGAAAGAGGAAACAAATTCACGGTTGGACATCATGTGTTAAACACGTGAGCGCTTATATGCAAAGCATATAAGTGCTGAAAAAAATAATTAAGGACCAAACAGGCCTCACGTTTAAAACACGTGAGCGCTCATATGAAACACGTGAGTGCTCATATGCAAAGCATATAAGCGCTGAAAATAAATAACCAATGACCAAACAGGCCTCACGTGTAAAACACGTGAGCGCTCATATGCAAAACATATGAGCGCTGACAATAAGGAGGCAAAAACCCACAGCAGGGGTCACGTGTTAAATACATGAGTCCTCTTGCCTCTCACATGCAAAGCATGTGAGCGCCCCAATTTAAAATGTTCCCATTAAATTCTATGTGATAAAATTAAATCCTATTTGGGAAATATTTTCCCTGATCTTTCTAATATGAAAAGATCTTTCTCTAACAGAGAATCCTGAATTTAAAATCCGATAGTGATAAAATATCACCAATTAAATCATCTGATAGAATTAAATTCTATTTGGAAAATATTTTCCTGATCTTCCTTAAACTAAAAAAATATTCTCTGTTAAACAGAGGACCTTTGGATCGAAAATTCAATGGTGATCATGTGGTAGAATAAAATTCTATCATAGGAAAATATTTTCCTAATCTTGTTAAACCAACAAGATATTCACATGACAAGAATAAAATTCTATGTTAAACTAACGAGATATCCATATGATAGAATTAAATTCTATATTAAGAAAATATATTTCTGATCTTTTTAAACTAAAAAGATATGATAGAATAAAATTCTAATCTTATTAAAACTAACAAGATATTCATAATCTTGTTAAACAAACAAGAAATCTTTTATGTTAAACAGAGAGCCTTTGGATTAAAAATCCAACGGTGAATAAAATTCACCGATTGATCAAAAAGATCATGGAATCGATCATGATCTCTCGATGGGAGATTTTCTCAACAAGTGATTTTTTCCCTTCTCCTATAAATAGGAGCAAGGAGATTAAATCAAAAAAGAGGAGACCACCCCATAAGCTTCAAAAAAAAATATACAAAAGCCTCCCAAAAGCTTCCACAAAACAAAATAGAATTTAATTATCAAACCAAGAGTTTAACTCTTCTAAAAGAACTTAGTTCTTCCTCTGGTTGAGGTCTGCGGAAGCAGATCTCTCCACAAGTTGAGAATTTAATTCTCATCGGGGAGATTCTGTCATGCAGATTCAAAATTTATGGGAAAGAACTAAGTTCAAAGAATTTAATTCTTATAAAAGGATATAGGAATTTAATTCCTATGATAAAACTAGGGTTTAACCCTGTAAAAGAATTTAATTCTTATAAAACAAGGGACCTAAAAATTCTTAAAACTCAGATTAAAATCTCTATGCATGTAAAAGAAAAGACTGGGAATTCATTAGTGGTCGACGCTTTAACGAAAGCTCATGTGTTCTTACGTGAGCACCTCTGATGAACAAAAATGAATGACTGAGATCGAATCACGTGTTCTCACGTGACCCCCAAACAGTTGCTTAAATGGAAAAGGGGAAAAATCCAAAGACAGCGCTCACATTTTGAGCACCTCATGTACCCGCACGTAAGCACTATATGAGCTAAGTGCTTAGCACTTATAAAAGGAAGAGGGAATAAACCCAAAAAAGCAGTGCCCAACTCTGGGGCGCCTCACGTGCCCACACGTGATGGCCATAAGAATTAAGTGTTTAACACTTATATACAGACGGGGATTTGGACCCAAGTGTACAACTCCAACTTTCAGGTGCCTCATGTGCTATACGTGAGCGCCCTAAATTTCAGTGTTTACCACTGCTTTAGAGACTCAAGTGAGCACCGGGCATATATTAGTGTTTAACACTATAAGAAGCCAACTTCAGCCCTAAATTGGCTAAGTCGTCTAGAGATTAAAACGACTTGGATCTCCAAATAAACTGATCCTCTATGCTCATGACTTCCCAAACTAATTGACCAGAACGATATCCATCACACATCTCCTAAGTTAATCTTAATCTCCCAAAAATGACTAATGATTCTTAGATGGTCCACCATGATCTCTCCCCTCAATCTGGAATTTGGTTCAAGGGTACATCTCTCCACATCTCTGATACATACCGTTGTAATTCTTCAACGTCTTCAGAGAGGTGGAGGGTGCCGACAACCAACAACTCTTTGGTGCACTCCGAAACCGATGAGCACATCCTAACGGACCGCAACGTTCTTAAACTACCTATGGACCGCAATGTCCTTAAACTAACAACGGACCGTAACGTCCTTAAACTAAGGCAATAGAGCCCAAATGCACTTTTGTTAGGTCTGAATGATCCCAAAATCCTGTTAAGTAGATCTTAGTCTAAAATTGGACTAATGTATCCTTAACAAACATCTAAGTTGATCTTTGTTTGCCGCCGAAAGACGCGACCGGGATGTTGGGACGTCTGGCCTGAATTTTGGGGGCAGATGCTATTTGGTTTTATCTGTCTACCTCTCCGAAGATTCCAAGTTAATTTATGGCACCATGTATCAAAGTTTTAAACAGATGCGGCCATTGTAGCAGACTTCGTCAGATTCCCCCTCGTTTGTGAGGGGTTTTTGATTGTGGGGATGCTCTTCACTGCAGGCGCAACCCCTACTGTTAATTACGTTACCGCGTAGCGATAACCACTTTCTCCTGCTCCAGATATTCACTTCGTGTCGTGTGTGTTTTTTTGTTTTAGGTTGCCCGTGGATTGTTTACAGAGACTAATTAATGTTGTCGCCCGTAGGGCGGGGATTAGTCCAAATCCGTATTTTCTTAGATTTGGGTTTGTTTGATTTAAGGATCGTTAATTTTATTTGAGATTAAGATCAACTTAAATGTTTGTTAAAGATACATTAGTCTAATTTTAGACTAAGATCTACTTAACAAGGTTTTAGGATCATTTAGATCCAACAAAAGAGCATTTGGGCTCTATCGTTTTATTTTAAGGACGTTGCGGTCTATTGGGTTTAAGGACATCATAGTCCGTAGAGTTTAGTTTAGGGACGTTGTGGTCCGTTGGGTTTAAGGACATCATAGTCCACAGTTTAAGGACATCATAGTCCATGTTTAGGGACATCATAGTCCATAGAGTTTAGTTTAGGAACGTTGCGGTCCATTGGGTTTAAGAACGTCATAGTTCATAGAGTTTAGTTTAGGGACGTTGCGGTCTATTGGGTTGATGGTTATTGGGACCCGCCACTTCTCTGAAGACGTTGAAGAATTACAATGACACATATCAGAGGTGTGAAGAGATGTACCCTTGAACCAAATTTATTGTTCATCAAGGACTTGGTAGTCCTGTTTAGCACTAAGGCCAATTTAGAAGAAGACCTATGGCTCGGTCGATTTGGGGTTTGACCAACCTTGGACTCAGATTACTTATTTGGGCTTGATCCCCTTTTGTTCAATAATGCTGAGCATTGACATAGTCTTTGATGCTCACCCCCTTTTTTTATTGAGTGTTGAACACTCTTTATGGCGCTGGGCTCTATTTACAGAGCGCTCTTTATTTCATCAGCGCCCACGTGAAGGGCACGAGGAGCGCTCGGCGCTGAGCGCCAGACTTGAAGTGCTAAGTGCTTCTTATAAGATAGCACCCACGTGAGGAGCACGTGGAGCGCTCGGCGCTGAGCGCCAGACTTGGAGCGCTAAGCACTTCTTATAAAATAGCGCCCACGTGAGGAATACGTGGAGCGCTCGGCGCTAAGCGCCAGACTTTGAGTGCTAAGCACTTCTTATAAAATAGTGCCCACGTAAGGAGCATATGGAGCGCTCGGCGCTGAGCGCCAGACTTTAAGTGCTAAGCACTGAATTTTCTGTTTTGCTCAATTCGATTCTCTAAGAATTAGGTTCTCACTTATGAAAGACTTTGTCTTATAGATCTGAGATCTGGAAAAAGAACTAAGTTCTTCTGATGTGAGAGTTAAACTCTTAGATATGGAGGAGATGCTATGATCTCTCTTAACTTGTGAAAATTTTTGTCTTATAGATCTGAGATCTGGAAAAAGAATCAAATTCTTCTGATATGAGAGTTAAACTCTTAAATATGGAGGAGATGGTATGATCTCTCTTATTGTTATTTACCTTGAGAAGAAATTGCTCTCGTCTTTGATGTTTGAAGTTTATAAGGGGGTTCCTCTTCTTTTAGAGAATTAAATTCTCTCTCTATTTTTCTTCCCCTCTCCCTCTGTGTGTGTATCTTTTTGAATTTGAAGTTTATGGGCAGTTCCTCCCCCTTTTTTTCCTTTTTCAAGAGTTAAAGTCTTGGGTCCTTGACATAGGGAAGGCTGATTTGTTGATTCAGTTAAGGAAATCTCTCATTGAGAGATTTCTTAATTGATTTGGGGAATTTATCCACCGTTGGATCTTTGATCCAAGAACTTCTGTTTTACAGAAGACATTTTTCTTGTTTTTAACAAGCTTGGGAAAATATTTTCCCACACAGAACTTGTTCTGAATCTTGGTGATTTTTTAATCACTATTGGATCTTTGATCCAACGGTGCTCTGATTTACAGAGCACAGTCTTTCTTATTTAGAAAGATTTGAGGAGTACTTCCTTAATCAGAATTTAATTCTGTATCTTGGTGATTTTTAATCACCATTGGATCTTTGATCCATCGGTGCTTTGATTTACAGAGCACAATCTTTCTTATTTAGAAATATTTTAAGAGTATTTCCTCAATAAAAATTTAATTCTGTGCTCTGATGATTTATCATCTCTGTTGGATCCTTGATCCAAGGGTGGATAACTTTTAGTTCTGGCGCTGGCACTGGCGCTCTCGTGCTTTGCACGTGAGGCGCTGCCTCAGAGTTTTTAACTTTTGGCGATGGTGCTCTCGTGCTTTGCACGTGAGGCGCTGCCTCAGAGTTTCTAACTCTTGGCACTGGCGCCCTCGTGCAAGGCACGTGAAGCGCTGCCTCCTAAGAATTTAACTCTTATTTAATAGATTTCTTTTTTTGTGCTTTGCACATTGGCGCCCGCATGAGGAGTACGTGGGGCGCCATCGTAGGATTTAATTCTATCCGAGGCAGTACCTTCATGCTTTGCATGTGGAGTTTCTCCTTTATTTTTATTTTTATTTTATTGTTATTATTTTTAAAGGGAGCAAGCTTTGAGCCAAAATTTTGGCGGGAACAAATGCCCCCCACTACTTTGCCCACGTAAGTATGTACATCGGTGAAGTAGTGCAGAGTTATGCATGGCCATAGAATTGAGTGCTTAGGAGACAAGTTTAGGGTCTTTGTAGCCTAAGACTTTTTTCATCTTTATGAGCCGTAAGGGTCTCAAGAAGGTTTTTTCTCCCTACAAGTCGAGAGGATCTCGTAGGTGTAAATTCTCCCTAAAAATCGTGAGGATTTCTAAGTGTTCATCGCCTCCGTGAGTCGTAAGGATCTCACTCGGGGATTTTTCCTTACGAATCGTGAGGACCCGTAAGTAGCTTCTTTATTTCATTGGCGATTGTGGCTTTGGCAAATGTGGCCCATAGATAGTCCACCTTGACCTCCTTGTAAGGCAGCGATGGCTTAGGAAACAGGTTCAGGTCTGCCGTCTAAGACTTTTCAACTTTATGAGCCGTGAAGGTCTCATAAAGGGTTTTCTCCCTACGAGTCGAGAGGATCTCATAGGTGTAATTTCTCCTTAGGGGTCGTGAGGACACCTAAGTGCGTTTTCTCTTGAGAATCATAAGGATCCCACAAGAGAATTTTCTTTATGCGCTGGGACACTAATTTCCCCGCAGGTCGAGACGAATCGAGAGATTCTCGCAAAGACACTGATTTCCTTGCGAGCCGAAACGAATCGAGAGGTTCTTGCCAAGGATTTTGATTTCCCTAAATCGAGAGGTTTGGCCAAGGACACTGATTTTCTTGGATCGAGAAATTTTGCCAAGGACACTGATTTCCCTGGGGTCGAGACGGATCGAGCGGTTCCTGCAAAGTCACTGATTTCCTTGTGGGTCGAAACGAATCGAGAAGTTCTCGCCAAGGACGTTGATTTCCCTGAATCAAGAGGTTTTGCCAAGGACACTGATTTCCTTGGGGTTAAGAAGAATCGAGCAGTTCCTGCAAAGACACTGATTTCCTTGCGTGTCGAAACGAATCAAGAGGTTCTTGCCAAGGACGCTGATTTCATTGAATCGGGAGGTTTTGCCAAGGACACTGATTTCCCTGGGGTCGAGACGAATCGAGCGGTTCCTGCAAAGACACTGATTTCCTTGCGGGTTGAAATGAATCGAGAGGTTCTCGCCAAGGACGCTGATTTCCCAGAATCGAGAGGTTTTGCCAAGGACACTGATTTCCCTAGGGTCGAGAAGGTTCGAGCGGTTCCTGCAAAGACACTGATTTCCTTGCGGGTTGAAATAAATCGAGAGGTTCTCGCCAAGGATGCCGATTTCCCTGAATCGAGAGGTTTTGCCAAGGACACCGATTTCCTTAGGGTCGAGACGAATCGAGCGGTTCCTACAAAGACACTGATTTCCTTACGGGTCAAAACGAATCGAGAGGTTCTCGCCAAGGACGCTGATTTCCCTTAATCGAGAGGTTTTGCCAAGGACACTGATTTCCTTGGGGTCGAGATGAATCGAGAGATTCCTGCAAAGACACCGATTTTCTTGCGGGCCGAAACGAATCGAGAGGTTCTCGCCAAGGATGCTGATTTCCCTGAATCGAGAGATTTTGCCAAGGACACTGATTTCCTTGGGGTCAAGACGAATCGAGAGATTCCTGCAAAGAAACTGATTTCCTTGCGAGCCAAAACGAATCGAGAGGTTCTCGCCAAGGATGCCGATTTCTCTGAATCGAGAGGTTTTGCCAAAGACACTGATTTCCCTGGGGTCGAAACGAATCGAGCGGTTCCTACAAATACACTGATTTCCTTGCGGGTCGAAACAAATCGAGGGGTTCTCGCCAAGGACGCTGATTTCCCAGAATCGAGAGGTTTTGCCAAGGACACTGATTTCCTTAGGGTCGAGACGAATCGAGAGATTCCTGCAAAGACACTAATTTCCTTGCGGGCTGAAACGAATCGAGAGGTTCTCGCCAAGGATGCCGATTTCCCTAAATCGAGAGATTTTGCCAAGGACACTGATTTCCCTGGGGTCGAGACGAATCGAGCGGTTCGTGCAAAGACACTGATTTCCTTGCGGGGCGAAATGAATTGAGAGGTTCTCGCCAAGGACGTTGATTTCCCTGAATCGAGAGGTTTTGCCAAGGATGCTGATTTCCTTGGGGTCGAGACGAATTGAGATATTCCTGCAAAGACACTGATTTCCTTACGGGTCGAAACGAATTGAGAGGTTCTCGCCAAGGACATTGATTTCCCTGAATCGAAAGATTTTGCCAAGGACGCCGATTTCCTTGGGGTCGAGACGAATCAAGCGGTTCTTGCAAAGAAACTGATTTCCTTGCGGGTCGAAACAAATCGAGAGGTTCTCGCCAAGGACCTGATTTCCCTGAATCGAGAGGTTTTGCCAAGGACACTGATTTCCCTGGGGTCGAGACGAATCGAGAAAATCCTGCAAAGATACTGATTTCCTTGCGGGTCGAAACGAATCGAGAGGTTCTCGCTAAGGACGCTGATTTTCCTGAATCGAGAGGTTTTTAAGTTGACTTGATTTCGAGATGGAGCATTGATCCGGCGGGGAGGTCATTGGTTGACTTTTTTGCGAGACGGAGCATTGATCCGACGGGGAGGTCATTGGCTGACTTGTTTCCGAGACGGAGCGTTGATCCGGCGGGAAGGTCATTGGGTGACTTGTTTCCGAGATGGAGCGTTGTTCCAGCGGGGAGGTCATTGGCTGACTTGTTTCCGAAACGGAGCGTTGATCCGGCGGGGAGGTCATTGGCTGACTTGGTTCCGAGACGGAGCATTGTTCCGGCGGAGAGGTCATTGGCTGACTTGTTTCCGGGTCAGAGCGTTGTTCCGGCGGGGAGGTTTTTGGCTGACTTGTTTCCGAGACAGAGCGTTGTTCCGGCGGGGAGGTCATTGGTTGACTTGTTTCCGGGTCAGAGCGTTGTTCCGGCGGGGAGGTCATTGGCTGACTTGTTTCCGAGTCGGAGCGTTTTTCCGGCGGGGAGGTCATTGGCTGACTTGTTTCTGGGTCAGAGCGTTGTTCCGGCGGAGAGGTCATTGGCTGACTTATTTCCGAGACGGAGCGTTGATCCGGCGGGGATGTCATTGGCTGACTTGTTTCCCGGTCGGAGCGTTGTTCCGGCGGGGAGGTCATTGGTTGACTTATTTCCGAGACGGAGCATTGATCTGGCGGGGAGGTCATTGACTGACTTGTTTCCGAGATGGAGCGTTGATCCGGCAGGGAGGTCATTGGCTGACTTGTTTCCGAGTCGAAGCGTTGTTCCGACGGGGATGTCATTGTTTGACTTGTACCACTTTCTGCGGTGTCTGGTTGACTTGCTCCGCTTTCTGCGGTGTCGTGGTTGACTTGCTCCGCTTTCTGCGGTGTCGTAGTTGACTGGTTCTGCTTTCTGCGGTATCGGGGTTGACTTTCTACGCTTTCTACGGTGTCAGGGTTGACTTACTCCGCTTGCTGCGGTGTTGGGGTTGACTTGCTCCACTTTCCGCTGTGTCGTGGTTGACTTGTTCCGCTTTCTGCGGTGTCGGGGTTGACTCTAGGTTGTCTGTGAACCGTGGAGTCTTAGAACTAGGGACTTTTCCGTGGCTCCGACTGGTGGTGTCGCGTCCGTATCCTACTGGAATGAGGAGGAACGCCGTTGCTGATCTCTAGGCTGTAGATGTTGCCGTTGAGATCTGGCTTCCTTTGACAGAGTTTGGTGGGGAAATGTGGTTCCCTTATCGTTTATGCCCATGGATTGTATACAGGGGTCAGTATGAACTTACCTGTAGGGCAAAACTTTCATTTTATTTGTTTTCTTTCCGCGATGTTCTATCATTTCAGCTTTTTTATATCGCGAAGGTCGTGATTGCCCAATCATTTCGGCTGTTTTTCGCGGTGCCCAATCATTTCGGCTATTTTTTTCTTTTTACTCGCTGCTTTTTATTGCGAGTTGCCCAATTATTTCGGCTATTTTTGTATGCATATATTTTACTTGTTGATTTTGTTGCAAGTTGCCCTATCATTTTGGCTATTTCATATGCATTTATGGATCGCTGACTTTGTTGCGAGTATGGACCTGAGATCTGATACCAATCTTAGCATCAGCATCGTTGCGACTGGAATATTGCCAGGAGCGAATCATCACTTGCCGTGAAAGGACTTGGAATTTGAAACCGATTTAGGCATCAGCATCGCTACCACTGGGACATCGCCAGGAGCGAATCATCATTTGCCTTTGTCGATTCGAACAAAGGTGGCTTAGCAAACAGGGTAAGGATCCTGTCGACTAAGGCTTTCGACTTCATGAGCCGTAAGGGTCTCATAAAGGTGTTTCTCCCTACGAGTCGTGAGGATCTTGTAGGTGCGTTTTCTCCTTAGGAATCATGAGGATTCTTAAGTGCATGTTCTCTTATAAGTCGTAAGGATCTTACAAGAGCGTTTTCTCATTATAAGTCGAGAGGACTTACAAGTGTCGTTCACCACATGAGGACATTTCACGCCATCGGTGGACCTTGGTGGGGTAGACGTTTATTTGTGCCCGTGGATTGTATACAAGGATCAATATTGAACCGTTTGTAGGTCAATCTGGGGAATGTGATGGCTTAAGAACAGGTTCAGATCCCTGTAGCTTAAGGCTTTTGAATCCTATAAGCCGTAAGGATCTCATAAGAGGATTCTCCTTACGAGTCGTGAGGATCTCGTAAGTGTAATTTCTCCTTAGGAATCATGAGGATCCCTAAGTGTGTTTCTCCCTTATGAGTTGTACGGATCTCACGCAGGTATTTTCTCCTTACAAGGTCGAGAGGACCTTGCAAGTGTGCATGAATTTCTTTTATGAGTTTGCGCCCTTTCGGGTTTTCACAAACTCGCCGGTAGCCCTGCTGTTTTTACTCACGGAGCCCTTTTGGGTTTTCATCCGTGCTCATTTCGCTTATGTACGTACCGTTTTTTTTGCCGCGTTAGCCTAAGAATGCTGCGGTTCGTATTTGTTTATGGACGTTTCGGTCCGTAGCTAGTTTCAGGACATCTCGGTCCATTGTTAGTTTTAGGACATTTCGGTCCATTACAAGTTTAAGGACATTACGGTCCATTGTTAGTGTTTCGCCCAATCAGAGCAAAGCTTTGTTGAAATTCAAAGTTCAAAATTTTGAAGCAACGCTTTAAATCTCGGGCGCAATGCGCCACATGTCGAGCACTGGTACGTCAGCGCAGCGCCCAAGAAGGCGCGCCCAATCAGAGCAAAACTCTATTTTTATGAAGCAACGCTTCAGCTGCGCAAGCACTGCGCTGCGCGACACGTGTCAGCGCAGATGCGCTAGCGCGGTTGCGCTGCGCTCTGCTCTGCGCAACACGTGTCAGCACAGTTGCGCTAGCACCGTTGCGCTGCGCAGTGCGCTGCGCGACACGTGTCACGCGCTGGGGCATCTGCGCCAAACAGAATTAAATTTCCAAGAAATCTTTTCTGTTCTTGTTAAAACAAGAAGATTTTCTTCTGCAAAGCAGAAGCCCTTGGATCAAAGATCCAACGGTGGAGAAAATTCCCCAAATCACTCAGAGAAAAATCTCTTTAACAAATTTAACTAATTTATGGGCACTATAAAAAGGACCCTAGGCCTCAATTAAAAAGGATCAACATCTTTCTAAAAAAAAAGAGAGAAGAGAACTCTTGAGAACTCCTCAAGAACAACAGAAGGTAAAAACCTTTAGGAAAAAGAGAAAATTCTCTTATGGACAGATTATTGATCTAAGAACAAGATCAATAATTTTAAATAAAAAGAAAAATAAGTAATAATAGTGCTTTGCATTTTTTTTATAAACCTTTGGTTCTTAAAACAAAAAAGAAAAATTTATTTTCTTTGATCTAAATTAGATCAAGAAATCAAATAGTGCTTTGCACTTCTGTTCTTGAATCTAAAAAGATTCTTGGTGCTTTGCACTTGCAAACTGCGCCGTTGCGCTCTTGGGAGAGTGCCACGTGTCAGCATCTAAACCACTTGCGCTATGCGCTCTTGAAATAAGATCTTTGCTCTCTGGAGTTGGCGCAACTCACCAGAGCGCGCCACGTGTCAGCAGCGCAACAGCGCAGCGCACTAGCACAGCGCACTGCACTGTTGCGCTTGCGCTCACCAGAGCGCGCCACGTGTCAGCAGCGCAACTAGCGCAGCGCACTAGCGCAGCGCACTGCACTGTTGCGCTTGCGCTCACCAGAGCATGACACATGTCTTCACCACAAGCGCTTGCGCTCAGTGAGTGGCGCAAAGCGCCTAACAAATGCAAGGCATTTCTTAAAGGGCCAGGCCCAAATAAAAAAGACCTAGCAGGCCAAAATAAATTGCAAAGCAATAAAAAGGGGGGCAGAGCCCAAGTGAAATTGATGCTCTGCATCTTTTATGGGCAGAGCCCAAACAAAGAAAATAGAAGTAATGCAATGCATTATTTAAGTGTGGGCAAAGCCCTAGCACAGGTCTAATAGACCAAAAATAGATAAGGGTGTTGAACATTTTCAACTGGACTTAGCCCAATTTTGGCCGTAAGTCCTCAAATTAAATTGACTGAGCACAGCTGTTCTCTTAAATTAATTTATATCCGGTTCGAGGGTACATCTCCGAACTCCTCTGACACCCATCGTTGTAATCCTTCAACGACGTCAGAGAGGTGACGGGTCCCAACGACCATACATCAATATGGACTGCGGGGTCCTTAAACTCGTGGACCGAAACGTCCTTAAACTAATATCGGACCGAAACGTCCTTAAACTAATATCGGACCGAAACGTCGTTAAACTAATATCGGACCGAAACGTCCTTAAACTAATAATGGACCACCACGTCCCCAAACTGGAATATGGACCACAACGTCCTTAAACTACCTATGGACCACCACGTCCCTAAACTGGAATATGGACCACCACGTCCCTAAATTGGAACATGGATCACCACGTCCCTAAACTGGAATATGGACCACCACGTCCCTAAATTGGAACATGGATCACCACGTCCCTAAACTGGAGCATGGACCGCAACGTCCCTAAACTACCTATGGACCACTACGTCCCTAAACTGGAACAATAGAGCCTCCAAATGCTCTTTTGCCGGATCTAAACGGTCCCGTTTAAGTTGATCTTAGCCCCAAATACGGCTAACGTATCCTTAAACATTTAAACGGATTATAAAACCCTAAATCGACTTTGGTTCAAGGGTACATCTCTGAACTCCTCTGACATCTGCCGTTGTAATCCTTCAACGACGTTAGAGAGGTGACGAGTCCCGATGGCCAGATATTAAATAGATTATCACGTTAAGTTGATCTTAGTCTCAAATAGGACTATTGTATCCCTAACGAACGTTTAAGTTGATCTTAGCCGCAACGCGACTAATGCATCCATAAACTAAAAACACCAAACCCAAATCTAAGTAAACAAGGATTTAGACTAGTCCACGTCCTACGGGCGACGGCATTATTCAGTCTCCGTATACAATCCACGGGCAACCACAAACAAAACAAACACACACGACACGAAGTGAAATTCTAGAGAAGGAGAAAGTTGTTACCGCGATGCGGTAGCATAATTAACTGCAGGGGCTTGCGCCTGCAGGGAAGAGCGTCCCCACAATCAAAAACCCCTCAAGCGAGGGGGAATCTGATGAAGTCTGCTACATCGGCCGCATCCGTCTAAACCTCCGATACACGGTGCCATAAATCAACTTGGCATCTTCGGAGAGGTGGACGGATAAAACCAAATAGCATCTGTCCCGAATCTCAGCGTCAGGACTTCGCGGTCTTGTGCGCCGCCATTCGGAGGGGAACAGATTCTGGCACGCCCGGTGGGACATTTTCCTCTTTCCACTCCACGCTTCGTGTGTCGTCTTCGCGAACCAGTCGCGGTTTGTTAATGGTTGCCTTCGGATCTCAAGTTACTAAGATTTGGTCTTTTGCCTGGCGCAGAACTCAAGATTCAATGGCCTCTAATTGCACCAACTGCTCGAAGTGCCACTGCAACGGACGCTCCACCTCACCGGGAGGTGTAGCATATGGGCCCCAAGCGGCTTCCTTCCTCACTCTGCCGGTAGATCAGGTGACCCAAGCCACCACTGGTCTGTTCTTTGGGACCATGATCCCACCTACAAGCTTCCCTATGCCAATACCTGCACCGGAAGTGAACAAAAAGTCGGTCTTTAACCGGATCACTGCTACGACGGCCCCTGTCAACGGGTCGCTCACTACCAAACCGACAGCCTCTGTTTTCACCAGGCTAAATCAGAACTCTAAATTGGCTGTCCCGAGGGAGGCAATAACTGCTGCCCCAGAAGTCGTCAAGGCGGCTTCCCCTGTCAAAGAGTCAGTCTTTTCAAGACTGACGATTCCTGCTCCTGCCTCTGCTCAAGGATCCGTCTTCGGCAGGTTGAATATCACCCCTCAGAAGACAACCTCAGTTTTTAAGAGGTTAACACCGACGGCGCCTCATTCAGACAGGGGGCAAAAAGAAACTATCTCAATCTCTGAGCCAATCCCAACGGCTCGCCGTGCTCGACGTCGCCATTGGCAACGAGTGAGGAAGGCAGGGGGAAACTCTCCCTCAGGGCTAACTCCATCGGCTCCAGTGGTGGAAGTCAACGTTGCTGTCCCAACTGGGAACAGCTTTGAACTGCTGAGGAGGGTACGGAAAAACTCTCCAACCGCTACACTGAAGAGATCTCCTCCACCTGCGGAGAGAGTTCCAGAAACGAAGCAAGAACAACCCCCTCAACGGCTATCCTCAAGAATTTATAAAGTTTGGCGGAGGGTTCAAGACTCCGTAATTGACCCAGGTCACTCTCGTCACCAGAAAAGGGCGAAAGTGCAAAAAGGAAAAGACCATCCTATTGAACAGCAGGGGACAGCAGCTGCAAGGCTGCCCCCTTCAACGGTTCCTTCAACCTCAACGGCCCACAAAAGAAGGAGGCCAGAGAAAACTCCCGCGTCAGCGGCAAAAGTTAAAAATGGTGAACCTAAACGCCCTAAGTCAGGGGGCATAACAGTTCATACGGTTTATATGGCATCGGGAAAAGAAGATAGCCGCATATCAACAGGTCATAGACCGCACACGAGGTCAGTGACCAAGGCTCAGGAGCAGCAGCAGAAGCTCCAAGAGATGATGAACGCTATGGCCGCACTTACAGGGCCAAAAGAAACCCCTGAAACATCCTCGGACGAGCGTCAAGAACAAGAAACTGACGCAGAATTCCTTCGTCGCGTACTGGAGAAGAAGGATAAAGAAGCTGCGGAGCAGGCAGCCAACATAAAGAAAATGGCCCTCCTGTTCCAGGATATGGTGGGCATGATGATTCAACAAGATCCACCTGCTGAAGATCCCCCGATCATCCTTGAAGACGATAGGGGAGAGACGTCGAATCCTCCACCAGCTCTGTCCACTGCTAAAGAGGATACAATCTCCAAAGCTGATTTGGATGAGTACATCGCCCAACAAATACGGGTTCATCATGCAACCGAAACAGCCGGCCAGGTCGTGAAAACGGGGAGGCCATAGCCGAGTTGGTACGATCAAATCAAATACCCGCCAGGTTATACGATTCCCAAGTTCCATGTCTATAAGGGGACGGGCAATCCTCACCAGCATGTTGCCCAGTTCAGGGCACTCTGCGGCAATACCGGTGGTGATGACAAGCTTTTACTTCGCCAGTTTGTTGGAAGTTTATCGGATACGGCGTTCGAGTGGTACTCTGAACTCCCGAACGACTCTATCAAAACCTTCGCGGAAATGGAGCTGCTGTTTACTCAGCGTTTTGCAAGCGCCAGTGAACGTACCCCGATGACGGCACTGATTAACGCCAGGGTAAAACCCAGCGAGACGTGGGTTCAGTATGCTATACGATGGCGGAACTTATGGTCAAAGTGTGAGCAGCGCATTGAAGAAGCTCCCACGGTGGGTATGTTTGTGGGGACCCTCGATCCACAAGCAACCATCTCGCAGTTTATGATGTTTTTCAAGCCGACTACCTTCCAGGCCTTGATTGACAAACTAGCGCAAATGGATCAAATGGGCCATAGACCCCCTCTTCCAAGGCCAAACACCCGAAATGACAAAGGGAAGGGAAAAGCGATCGTCGTTGCTAATGCTCAACAACAACCGAGCGACTTGAAGCCGGTTGCTCGTCAAAATAATACGCGACCGTACGTGCCCCTTGAGGATAGGATGGGACGTCCTTATTCCTTTCCCCGCGATAAAACGAGGAGGTTATTCGAGCTGGCGTTGCGCAACAGACTCATAAATCTTCCGGATCCAAAACGTCCGTTGCAACCAAGTGACGTCAACGAGCCCAACTACTGTCCTTATCATCGAGTACTAGGCCATCCGATCGAAGATTGCTACGTTTTCAAGAATTGGCTTGAAAACTAGTACCGACAGGGCAAGTTCGCGTTATCTGACAAATGGAAGGTGAATCCCCCGCAGCCCCACACCTCTAAGGGGACGAATACGCCGGGGGCAACATGCTCCGTCATTGAAGAAGCTCCTTGGGAGGTTGTATTATCAGCCAAGACAAAGAGGATGCTAAACGATCTTCAGACATGTCCAGCGATCAAGTGGAAGAATCCGTTGGAACCGCAGGTCATTGAAGGGATGTTGAAGCCACGTCCAACTCCAAAGACCGATGGTGGCGGTTCAAGCACTTGCAGCCAGCCGTCAAAATCTTCGAAAAAGAAGAAGAAGAAATCTAAGAAGCCCGTGAAGCCTGGCGGCAAACGCACGGACTTACAAAAGCAAATTGACGCGTTGGAAGAATACAACCAAAAGGCGTGGACTCCCATTACGCTCCAAGAATTCCTCAACCACGTCTTTCAAGAGGAAGGTGAGGGAGAAAGTTCGTCAGATGAAGCTGAAGAATGCGTGGCGAGCTGTCATATGATTTCCCATTCGAACGATGAGGAGACCCCTTGTGCTGAAACGCTGGGGGCAGATTCTGAACCAAAAGTTCTGGGGCCATCAGATGAAGTAATTAACGCATTCCTTAATGAGGCTCGGTTGAAAAGTAAAGCTGATCGGTAGCGCGAGGCGGTTATATTTGAAAGGGCCAGGCGCCAGCGACTTGATGAAGGAGCTGAGACGATCCCGTTGGAGCTGAACATCTCCTCTACCAACAAAAGCCAATTCAAGATAAAAAAGAAGTTTGCTAAGGCCATGTCAATGGGTATGAAGCTACCATCCTCCGAAGAAGAAATTACCGGTGAAGCGAAAATGCACCCGTCTTATTGCTTGTATCATCAAAAGATTTTGCACCCCACTCAACAGTGCAAAGCTTTCGATAGATGGTGGCAAGGATACGTTGCTCACCGACAACACTTTAAGCGGGAAAAGCGTAAAGCTCGTCGAGAGCAAAGAAATATGACCGAAAGGCTTAAAAGAACTGCTGGCGATTGTCGCGTGGTTAACACCGGTGGATCACAAGTGCCTACATTCTGGAGTGATTCTGATGAAGAACTAGAACTTGCCCCTCTCTTCAAAGAGTCCACTTCGAGAACAGAAGAAGAACCAAAGGTTTGCGAAAATATCCGACTACGTAATCGCACGCTGCCCGAAAAGAACCTCGGACCCTCGAACAGAAAAGATAAAGGGAAAGAAAAGGTCTCTGAAGATATCATCTTAGATGACCAAGTGGTGGAAGAGCTAGCTGCCAAAGACCCACCAAAGAAGAATAAGGTGGATTACAACGTCTTAGCACATCTGAGGAAGCTGCCCTCACAGCTCAGCATTATTGACGCCCTTTTGCTATCAAAAGAGGCGAGAGATTCGTTGATTAAGGCGCTCCAAGACCCGGAACAATTCCAAGCATGCCTGGCCGAGGAAAAGATGAAGGATGAATTAGAGGAAGTGCACACGGCTGATGTTACTTTTAGCGATGAAGACCTTCTACTTGGGACGTGCGAACACAATCGCCCTCTCTATGTCTCGGGATACTGCCATGATATAAAGATAGGCAAAATCCTGATCGATAACGGGTCGTCTGTTAACCTACTCAACGTCCGGGTGTTGAAGGAAATCTGCATGAGCGTCCAGCACCTTGCTCGGGACAAGATCACCATCTCCGGGTTTGACTCCCAATCGTCAAAGACTCTTGGATCTGTGATACTGACACTACGCTTCGGGCTACTCGTCACGGACATTAAGTTCCACGTCATAGACGCCAAGACATGCTACAACGCTTTGCTCGGCCGACCATGGTTACACGAGTACAACATCATCCCTTCTACACAACATCAGTGTATGAAGTATTTTAAGGATGGTTTCGAGTATACCGTGACGGGAGAACTGAACCCGTTCTCTGTGAACGAGGTCCGCAAATATGAAGATGCCAAATACTTCTTGCCGGATTTCGAAGACACGGAGAAGTGTCACAAGCCGGAGAATAAAACTAATGCCACCATCCCTGTCTTCGGCAGTGACACCGAGGAAGAAGAGGAGATAGTGTATTCGGGTCCGCCCCAATATAACAAGCCAGGACCGTCCACTCCTACATTGGTCTTTGGTAGCGATTCGGAGGACGAGGTCCATGTCGTATTCTCTGCTCGACCTTCAATACAAGCTTCCGCTGATGAAGAGCAAAGTCTGCAAGTCGCCATGGTGCCGCCTAAACATCATAAAGAACTGGACGCACTTAATATCTACAGTGTAGAAGAGCTGCGGACATTCTATATCTCTCCCAGGCGAGAAAATGAGAAAGCAATTCTGTTTTACCGCTCTGAAGAAACCAAGGTGAAAAAAGAAATCTGGCATGGCGCAGATCCTGCGCTCGACAGGCTTCAGCCTATCCGTCTTCCCAGATATTATACAGAGGGTTTGAAGAAGCTGCTGAAACGCCAGGGGATATCCTTCAAACGGACCGTTAGAGAGGCCAAATTCTATGACAGGGTCTGGAACGTTCCCGGGACCCAACGCAAACTGCCTAACGGGAGAATGGAAACAAGAGGGCTTGGATACATCCGGTCAAAGAAACGAGAGTTACTACCCGGCTGCTGCGTCGTGTATGACCTTGATGAAGAAGCGGATGCTCAATGGGAAGACGCTAATCCTAAGCCAGTGAAAATTCCAGATGCAAAACAGCCCAGTCCGTCGTTCGAGGAACAAATGGACAAACTTATAAAGAAAGCTGGTCAAAAAGTCCGAGATGATCACAACCGTGAGACGGCCATCTACGAGAAAGCCAAGACACAACGCCTTCTCCAACAGGCCGTAAAGAATGAAAATGCCGCTCCTTGTCAACCTGTTATAAACAAGGCTCGACGCAAAAGCAGAAATAAATCGAGAGGCCAAAAAGGCGCTCAGCAACAACAGAGCAAGGCTAAGAAGCCACGCCAACGGGAGACAAGCGTTATTGATTTATCCCTCATGAAGAAAATGGGTCGAGCGTACTCGTTTCCTCGGGACAAGACGAAAAAGATACTGGATCT
Organism: Agapanthus africanus; assembly: GCA_030015575.1. Taxonomy (NCBI): domain Eukaryota; kingdom Viridiplantae; phylum Streptophyta; class Magnoliopsida; order Asparagales; family Amaryllidaceae; genus Agapanthus; species Agapanthus africanus. The sequence continues at coordinate 240,253,016 of CM057342.1, read as the reverse complement.
TGCTCTAAAACATCGGATGCTTACGCTGCCGGAGTCCAAACACCCCGAACAAGCAAGCGAAGTCTCTGGCCCAAACTATTGCTCTTACCATCGAGTAATAGGGCACCCGCTCGAAGACTGCTTCACGTTCAAGAATTGGGTCGAAGATCAGTATCAGCTTGGCAAGTTCGCTCTGTCCGACAACTGGAGGGTAACGCCACCACAAAAGCATGAGCCCAAGGCCACGAAAGAGGAACCAGTTCCACATTGGGATTGGAAGCGAATTCGTACCTGTCACATGATTACAATATTAAAAGAAGAGCCCGAGGACATAGATGAGCTCCCTTGGTGCTTCGAAAACAGCAGCGACGAGATAATCTCAGAATTCCCACCAGCGCCAAAAGAGCTGGAGAATGGAATCCATATCACTGCAGATCACCTTAAGAAGATTGAGTTGGGGACGGTAAACGATCCGCGACCGACATTTGTCAGCGAGCTGTTGTCTGAAGAGAAGGTGGCTGCGTTAAAGGACGTCCTTGTACAGCATAAAGATTGCTTCGCATGGAACTATTCCGAGATGCCAGGACTTGATCCAGAAGTTGCTGTACATAGACTGGCGATATCCCCGGGTGTCAAGCCAGTTAAACAAGCGCCGAGAAGAATGCGGCTTGAGCTCGAGATGAGCATCAACGCTGAAGTCAAAAAGCTGATAGACTCTGGCTTTATCCAGGAGGTTCAATACCCTGAATGGATTGCTAATATCGTCCCAGTGATGAAGAAAAATGGAACGGTGCGCATATGCGTGGACTTTCGGGATCTCAACAAAGCCTGCCCGAAGGATGATTTCCCAGTACCAGTCACCGAACTAATGATAGACAATACGTCCACGCATGAGATTTTCTCATTCATGGACGGCTCATCAGGATATAATCAAATAAAAATGAATCCTGAAGACCAGAAACATACGGCTTTCCGGACTCCTTTGGGAATATTCTGTTACAAGGTGATGCCCTTCGGTTTAAAGAACGCCGGTGCCACTTATCAGAGGGCCATGACGAAGATCTTCGATGACCTTATACACGAAATCGTCGAATGCTATATCGACGACCTCGTTGTTAAAAGCAAATCATACGAGGAACATCTCGAGCATCTAAAGACTGTATTTCGACGCCTTCGACAATACAATTTGAAGATGAATCCGCTCAAGTGTGCATTCGGAGTTTCCTCAGGAAAATTCCTGGGATTCATTGTTCGACACCGGGGTATCGAAATAGATCCGTCCATGATCAAGGCAATCATGGAAATGCCTCCGCCGAGGACTCTCAAACAGTTGCGGTCTCTCCAAGAGAAGCTCGCATACATACGGCGATTTATAGCCAATCTTTCAGGCAAGTGCCGTCCTTATAGCCACCTGATGAAGAAGGGAACCCCATTCGTCTGGGATCAAAGATGCCAAAGCGCGCTGGACGAGATCAAGCAATACCTGCAGAACCCGCCGGTGTTGGCTGCTCCGGTTAAGGGAAAGCCTCTCATTCTTTATACAACTGCTCTCGAAGGTTCCTTAGGCGCGTTATGGGCGCAAGAGAATGACCAGGGAAAAGAAAGAGCACTCTACTACTTAAGTCGAGTTCTGCTGGGGGCAGAAAGCAACTACTCCCTTATTGAAAAACACTGCTTAGCGTTGATCTTCGCAATAACAAAGCTTAGACATTACGCATTAGCACATGAAGTCCATCTCATTTCAAAGGTGGACCCTCTCAAATACCTAATGTCAAAGGCCATATTGACGGGACGACTCGCTAAATGGGCCCTGCTCTTAATGGAGTTCTCGATAACGTACCGACCTCTCAAGGCAGTGAAAGGCCAGGCCATCGCGGACTTCCTTGCTGAGCACCCGATACCTGCTGATTCTCCCCTAAAGTGCGATTTGCCAGACAAACATGCGTTTGACGCAATCAACAGTGGTGATACCCGTTGGGAGCTTTATTTCGATGGAGCATCTTCCATGAAAAAGCACAAACAAAGTACGCCAATGATCAAATCGGGAGTAGGCCTTATCTTCGTGGCCCTACAAGGAGGAATAATGCACTTTGCTTTCTCCTTGACAGAGCCGAGAACGAATAATGAAGCTGAATATGAAGCTTTGATAGCAGGTCTCGAGATCGCCATTGACATGGGAATTGAAAGCCTCCTCATATATGGGGACTCTCAGCTAGTCGTTAGTCAAGTGAACGGCGATTACCAAACATGCAAACCGGAATTGGTAAAATACGGGGAAAAGGTGCAACAATT